>CAWUFW010000056.1:1253500-2507000 GCA_963921515.1 Calotriton arnoldi | reverse complement strand
GGAGCAGCAGGCAACGCGGCGTATAACTTGGGCGCCATCTTGCTCCTACAGTAAGTATTTTTCCAGAGAATTTTAATTGAGTGGAATAGAGACCTCGCTATGTTGTACAATGTTTAATTAGAATAGACCCACTTTACAGCAAAATATTTCTATGCAGTTTAACAAGAATGAAACACATACTGCATAGATCTTTATAAGCCACTTAAAATATTTTTTCATTACATTACATTTTCAATGCGAGTGATCCAACCCAGGGGAAGAGGCCTTATTGTCCTATTCTTCTATATAAATCTTTTATCAAAATAATCCCCGCCTCCATCCCCCAGGGGGAAGAGAAGCAGTACTGTAACAAGGGAAAGAGGGCCTCAGTGTAATGAATAACAGGGATCAGCAATTGTTACTATCATCATCTAAGATTACATAGCAAACAAGGAAAAAGATTTTAGTCACAACAGTCAGGCCAGTTTACCTAGGTGTATGGAACTGTGAAGCAACTAGGCTCCTCTTGTGAGAAGTATCGCTATGATTGTTCTAGAGAGTGAACTCAGTCAAAGAAAGCAGACTGCTGTACTGGGTCAAAGAAAAGCATAATTCCAATTAGTGACAGGAGAGGTAGCTGGGTAATGTACAATTACTGCATTCTGATGTAGTGTTATTTAAATAAGTGAGTCTTCAACTCTTTCTTAAATTGTAGCAGTGGTGGGGCAGTCTTGGTTGTTACAGAACACCCTAATCAACAGACTCTACAACATCGGCATACAGCAAGATGCCCTCAAGTGGATCGCCTCCTTCCTAACAGGATGCGCA
The DNA here is from genome assembly GCA_963921515.1 of Calotriton arnoldi. Lineage (NCBI taxonomy): Eukaryota > Metazoa > Chordata > Amphibia > Caudata > Salamandridae > Calotriton > Calotriton arnoldi. The sequence continues at coordinate 2,506,193 of CAWUFW010000056.1, read as the reverse complement.
CAGAGTATCCGACTGCCTCCCTTCATCTTCACACCCAAGAACATCATATGCGGCATACCACAAGGATCAACAGTCGGCCCCACCTTATTCAGCACCTACATGACCTCCCTCGCAGACGTCATAAGATCCCACGGCCTGAACATAATCTCCTATGTAGATGACACTCAACGTATCCTCTCACTCACCAAGGACCCTGCCAACGCCAAAACCAACTTCTCCAGCGCCATGACTAACGTAGCCAACTGGATGAGGGACAACTGCCTCAGACTGAACTCCGACAAGACAGAAGTACTGATCTTCGGGAACAACACCTCCTCTTGGGACCACAGCTGGGGGCCAGTGGAACCTGGACCAACCCCAACAGACCATATACTAGGGATCATCCTCGACAACCAACTGACCATGAAACAGCAAGTCAACGCAGTTGCCTCCTCCTGCTTCCACACTCTTCGAATGCTCCACTTAATCTTGATTTGGATCCCTACCAACACCAGAAAGACCGCCACTCAGGCCCTCGTCACCAGCTGCCCCCACTACGGCAACACCCTCTACACCGGCATCTCCACCCAGCTCCACACCATACAGAATGCGGCAGCCAGACTCATCCTAGACCTTCCCAAATGGTCACCCATTACCACCCCACCTCAGAAACCTCCACTGGTACCCCATCCAGAAGAGATGCCAGTTCAAGATCTTCACGCACACCTGCAAAGCCCTCCATGGTCAAGGACCATCCTACATCAACCATCGACTGAATATCCATCAACCCTCCAGGCACCTGAGTTCCTCATTACTCACCCTCGCCCACACCAACTGCATCCATCGCAGCCATAGTGGGGGCCGCTCCTTCTCCTACATCGCTGGCAAGACATGGAACGACCTGCCCCTCCACCTAAGAATATGACCCTCCCTGGCAGACATCAGAAAGAGACTCAATGCCTGGCTTTTTGACAGCCTCTTCAGCGCCCAGATACCCCTAGTGGTGACAGTGCTGCACTCTACAAATACTGATTGTTTGATTGATTGAGATACTAGGTGCATAGATGGAGAAGGCCTGCTGCCTTTTTTTTTTTTACACACTTCTAAGTCTGCCATTCGATGGTGTCCTGGCTGCGGGTGGGCAGAGAACTACCAGAGAGATGATGAGCTTGTCTGCAAGATGAGCAGGACAGCTGGTCGTGATGGCTCTGTAAATGATGCAGCTAGTTTTGAAGACAGTGTAGGCTGGCAAGGGGAACCCATGGAGTTACAGCAGGTCGGGGGTGATGTGATTATATTTCATCAGGCCCTGAATGAGACGTGCTGTGGCATGCAGAATTCAATTAGGAGGTGCGAGACTGGGAGGTCAAGGAGCAGGACGATACGACCATCCAAATGCAAGTGCATAAGGCTTGAAAATCAGTTTTTGTAGTCACTTTCTGGAAGAAACATTTTCACTTTCTTTAGAAGAGAATGCTGATGTCAGGCTTCTTAGTAAACAGTAGGAATTCAATCTTTGTTGGACTGAGCTTCATGTAGGTGCTGTGCAGGCAGTGTGTGAGGTGTTGGATGGACTTTCAAGTAGGATTAAGCATCATCAGCATACTGGTGAATCTTAATGCTGCTATTTGTGAGCAGAGAAGCAAGCAGCTCCATGCAGAGGCTGAAGATCACAGAAAAAAGTTTGGAACCCTGAGGGACTCTGCAGGTGATAGGTTTCTTTTAGGACCTGGGTTTGCCTATGTGAACACACTGGTGACGGTTGGAAAGGAAGGAGAAACAGTAAAGTCCATTGTCTTGTGAATCTCTTTCGAGACTCCAGGTTGCTTTGAGGGTGGAATGGTCGGCTAGGTCAAAGGCAGCTGAGAGGTCCAGCAATTTCAAAAGGCCTGGGCCATCTTCATACGTAGTCAGGAGGGCATTGTCTACAATGTGATATGTAGCAGTCTCTGTGCTGCAGTGTGATCTGAATCCAGATTGGCAAACCTGCAGGACATGATGTTTCAGTGGTTTTGGCAATGAACGGTGGATGAGTGATGAGTTGGTGGTCTGCGAGGACATGGGATCTAGTGTACATTTCTTTAGGAGTGGGAGAATCTGGCCTATCTTCAGAGTTTTTGGTAACATGCCTTGAGTGAGGGAGGCCTTCACAAAGATGATTAGGGTTGAGAGAGCACCTCCAGAGAGAGTTTTGATGAAGGACGAGTGTAAGACATCTACATACGAAGTATCTTTGAGGTAGTGAACAATGAAGGTGAGATCTGCAAGAGATGCGGCTTTGAAGGCTGACCATTGTGGGATTCTAAAGGAAGAGGTGGGCTTAAGAGATGAAGTAGGCTTGGTGTTGTTGACGTGCTGTCAGAACTTCTGTATTTTTTTCACTGAAGAAGAGGTTAATGGCATTGCGCTTTTCTGTGGAGTGAGGAATAGGTGGGAATGGCAGGGGGTTAATGCAGGGCTTGATTGTCTTGGGAAAAGCATTCTTTTTCTGTTGGTGGCTACACTGAGGGTGTTTGCATAGCACTTTGCTTTGGCTGAAGTGATGAGCTGTATCATGAGGTCATTAAGAGGTTCTGTTTTTCTTCCATTTACTTTTGTGCATGCAGATGGATCGCTTTGTCAGCAGGGTCTTTATAGAACAAGTGTTCTGAGGGCTTCGTGAGTTTTAATTCGGGAGTGGAAGTTCACAACGTTTTCCAAAAAGGGCTGAAGTTGTTTAGGAGGGTGTTGGTGTCAGATGTGGTGCTGACAGGGTCGGAGATGAATTTAAGCATTAGTATTGTCTATGTAGCAGTCTTCGAAAGATCTGAATGTTGGGACTTCTCTTTTATGTTGATCATGGTGTGTTGGTAAGAGACTGATCAGGGAGACAGGGATGGTAAAGTGGTTGTTCCAGTCCAGGAGTACTGATGGTCTGCATGACATTGTCGGCGATGTTGAGAAGATACGGTTGAGGATGTGGTCTTGGGAGTGTGTTAGTTATGTGACGTGCTGTATCATGTTGAGTGAGTCGATGACGTTGAACAGGTTCATTTTTTTTTTAACTTCTGTTGTCTGGGAGGTTGAAGTCACCCAACAGTGTGTTGTTGGCATGTAGGATGGACGAGGTGGTGAAAAGTTCAGAGAATTCATCAATGAAGTCCTTGTTCTGCCCAGAGGTCCTGCAGATGAGATGGAAGGTGGCGGTCTGAGTTGCAGAGAGTTGAAAATGGCACATCAGTCATTGTGTCAGTAAAGCTAGAAAGTACTGCAAGCTCACTGAATTGCCAATTGCATAATTTTTTTGTTTTGGACTTCATGGGCCTAACAAGGGGGAACAATTATGTCACCTTATGGTAGCCAGAACGCACTTGGGGATGTAGGTGCACCCTTGGAGTGTTGATTAAGATAATAAATCTAGTTCAGATAAGCAACTGTGTCATTCCTAATAAAAGTTCCATGGAGTGTAATTGTAGGACGCTGGCTTAGTATATGGTGCACACTTATTCAAAGGGTGCACCTTGCACTAATCTAGGCAACCCTTATGATGATTTTATTGATCTTTGATAACCATGGAAAGCTCTTGAAGTGGTAGCTGTAGAGAGCAGCCTTCAGGCTTATCTTGAAGGAGTGTTAAGCAGCTTGTTTTACCAGTTTAATCTGTAGTGTAGATTAGATGAAAGGGAACCACACAGTGTTTAGCAAAAATAAGTCTATTTATTACAGCACAATGTCACTATCACATTGGTATATCTCCTATCCTGAGATATCAACACGATACACAAGAATACTTCAAATCAATCAGGTATTCAGCATAAAATACAGTGGTCTCCAGGGAGAGACCAAACCATGTACTATGAAAGTGGAATGCGAACTGCAAAGGAGAATGGGACTTGGACCAGAAGACCCAAAGGAGCCAGGGACACAAGGAACCACCCAAGGTAAGTACCCAGGAACCCCACGGAGGCTGTGTGCAGAGTGGAAACATAGCCACGTGTCCAATAGAAGTCAATGGAGAACTCGCGGTTGCAGTTTTGAAGAAGAAGTACCCTTCCCAGAGGACCCCGAAGAAACCCTTTGGAAGACAGAAGATTGGCGAGCCACCCCACCCGTGGATGCCCAGAGAACCAGGTTAACCACACCAGGGAAGCCGGGTGCATAGGGGTGAAATGACATCGGAACCTGACGTAGACAACAATGGACCACTTTGAAGAAGATGCCTCTGGAGAAGACTGTAAAGGAGTCCGGTGGAATCCAAGGGTGGATTCTGGAAGTAAAGAACCTGCAAGCAGAGGGGACAGAGTCTATGCCACTCGGAGGTGACCAGGAGGCACGGAGACACAATACCCACCAATGTCAGGAGGTTCTGGAGTCGACAGTGACCTTATTGCTGCAGCTGTGAGGACCAGGCGATGCTTGAAGAAGACCAGGAGCCGTGCACAAGCTGTCCCACGTCAGATGTCGGTGCCTAGGTGGCCGGTGTCCAGTGGGAGCACCAGCAAGCCTTGGTAGCCGCAACTGGCGTGGAAGATGAAAAAGGAGCAACATTGGGACCAGAAAGGTCCAAGGGACTCACCAGCAGCAAGAGAGTCAGAGCAGCCCCGAGCAAGCAGGGGAGCCCACTGAAGCAAGAGAAGACCTTTGGAAGGAACCACAGGTCGAAGGCACAGGAGTCGCAAGAGGACCTCGAGCAGCTCACCAAAGATGAAGGCCCATGGTGCAGAGGATGCAGTGAGGACGCTGATTTTGAAGATGTGCTGGAGGCTGAAGCTTCTTGTAGCCCAAAGAGCTGGAGTGCAGAGTCAACAAGCCTTGGCAACGGCAAGTCAACGCGGTGCACAGGGGTTTGGTCCCAGCGGTTCCGACTAGAGATACTGGCCTCAAAATTGCAGAGAGGACAGGTCAGACCTTGAGGGAGTTGCAGAACTGCCATCTGTGTTGCTGAGCCTCGGCAAGTCCATAGGACGACAGGAGCAGTAGACCAGTGAGCTTTGTTGTTGTGCCTGCAGATGCAGGGGAGTGACTCCTTCACTCCAAGGGAGATTTCTGCAGGTGTCCTTGATGCCCACAGGTCTGTTGAAGAACCTGAAAGAAGCACAGACACAGACGATGAAGAAGACTTGAACAGCGAGACCAGGAGCAGCAGGAATCTTCTTTGGTGCAGTCTCTGTCCCAGTCGAAGTCCAACGAAGTCCAAGTGTTCATACAAGTGAACAGCGACGTAGTTTCAAGGTTGAGTCTTGGCCCATGACGAATCTAAGGACCCACCCACAGGTAAGCCCTTAAATACCCTAAGGAAAGGGTTGAAACAACTCAGGTTCCCTCCCAGAGGAGGGGCTGGACAGAGGGGTGCTACTCCCATGTCCTTTGTCCAGTTTTACAGCAGAGCGGGACCCAGGGGCTAGCTGAACTGGTTCAAACTGGAATATGCAAAGAGGGCACAAGATGTGCCCTTCAAAGCAGTCTGTTGGCGCTAGCAAGCGCCCCTGCCCAATACACTAAGTCATGTCTGGGAGGTAGTCACACCTCCCTGTCACAGGAAACCTATTGTCCTACCTTCCCCTGCTCGAGTCTGGCTCAGCAGCAGGAGGGCAGAATCGTGTCTGTGGTCAGCAGCAGCACTAGCTTGCTTGCAGACCCTGAAAGGCTGTTACTGGGAGTACAGAGGGGGGTCCCCTAAAGAGCCCCCCTCAGTACATTGGAGCATACTTCCAACACTGGAATCGGTGTTGGGGTATGATTCCAACATGCTTGATACCAAACATGACCGGGTTCGGTGCAGCCACTATATGGTTAGACATCTCGTAATGACTGATGTCCACTATATGTCTAAAAATGGCTGACAGCACTTACAAAGCCTTGAGAATCGACTACGGGGTTTGTAGAGGTGTCCTGCTCATGCAGGGGCACCCTCACACTTATAACCAAGCACCCTGCCCTCAGGACTGAAGACCCAGACATAGGGGTGACTTATAGGTTTAAAGTGCAGTGACCTCAGATATAAGGAAACTTATATCTGTCGTGAGAGGTGCAAGCACCAACTCGCACAGGCTGCAATGCCAGGCCTTTAGTCACAGTTTAAGTGGACTCCCACGGGTGGAACAATACATGCTGCAGCCCATGGGAGAGCCCTAGTGTACCTATGCCCTGGGTTCCTTAGTACCATATACTAGGGACTTCCAAGGGTACACCAGTAGCCAATTGTGTAGGTACCAAAGTACTTACCATGCCAATTTAGGGGAGAAAGCACATTTGCTGGGGTCCTGTTTAGCAGGATCCCAGCATACTAGCTAAAAAAAACACACTGACACCAAGCAAAAAGTGGGGGAACCATGAAAGCAGATCCTACTTTCCTACACACCCCCCACCCCCAAACGTAAGGAGATGAGACTAACCTCGCTCAGTTGAGACTTCATTTACTAATAGGAAATATCTGGCGAGTCCATCTGCGTTGGCATGGTTACTCCCAAGTCTATGTTCCACAGAAAAGTCCATCCCCCATAGGGAAATGGACCACCTCAAAAGTTTAGGATTTTCACCCTTCATTTGTTCAAGCCATAAGAGGGGCTTATGGTCTGTCTGAACAATAAAGTGAGTGCCAAACGGGTATAGCCTCAACTTCTTCAAGGCCCAGACCACAGCAAAGGCCTCCATCTCAATAGCTGACCAACGCTTCTCCCTGGGGGGGCAACCTTCTGCTTATAAAAGATACTAGTTATTCCTGGCCATCTGCATTAAGTTGTGACAATATTGCACCTACCCCTAGCTCAGAAGCATCTGTCTGGACAATGAAGGTTTTTGAGTAATAGGACTTTGCAGAATTGAAGCACAGCACATGGCTTGCTTCAGGTCATCAAATGCCTTCTGACAGCTAACTGTCCACCGAACTTTCTTAGGCATTCTTTTGGAGGTGAGATCATTAAAGGGTGACACTGTGGATCCATAGCCATTAACAAACCTCCTGTAGTACCCAGTCAGGCCCAAGAAAGCTCTGACCTGAGTCTGGGTAGGGTTCACCCAGTCGATGATGGTCTGCATTTTGCTCTCCAATGGTTAAACTTGGCCTCCCCCCACAAGGTGGACCACGTACACAACCTTAGTCTGCCCTATCTGGCACTTTGTGGCCTTGATAGTGAGGCCTGCCTTCTGCAGGGCCTCAAGTACAATTCGGAGGTGGACCAGGTGGTCTTCCCAGATGGAGCTGAAGACAGCAATATCATCTAAATATGCTGCACTATAGGCTTCCAGACCTGTTTAGACTGTGTTCACCAGCCTCTTAAATGTGTTAGGTGCATTCTTCAAATTAAAAGGCATCACAATAAATTGATAATGCCTACTGGGGGTTGAAACTGCTGTTTTTAGTTTGACATCCTCAGAGAGTCTGATTTGCCAGTAACCAGCAGTCGGGTCAAATGTACTGAGATATTTGGCAGAGGCCAGAGTATCAATCAGCTCATCTGCCCTGGGAATTGGATGGGAATCAGCCCTAGGGACTGCATTGAGGCCTTTATAGTCTACACAAAGCCTCATATCTCTCTTACCATCCTGGGTGTGAGGTTTCGGCACAAGTACTACAGGACTAGCCCTGAGGCTATCTGAAGGTCAATAACCCCCAATTCCAGGATCTTTTGGACCTCTGTCCTGATACAATCTCTGACATGGTCAGGCTGTTTATAGATTTAACTCTTCACAGGCAGACTGTCACCTGTGTCCACTTCATGGGTACACCAGGTGGTTTGACTAGGAGTTAGAGAAAAGAGGTTGGGAAACTGATTGAGAAACTGTCTACAATCAGTTTGCTGTTGATCAGTGAGGCTGCCTACCAAGGCTACTCCTTCAACTGATCCATCAACAAGGTCTTCTGAGGTGGAGATCAGGGAGGCTCACTCTCTTCCTCCAGTCCCTCATCAGTGGCCATGAGCAAGCTCATGTCAGCCCTGTCAACAAAAGGCTTTAGCCGGTTCACATGAAGCAACCTGTGGGGACTTCTTGGAGTACCTACGTCAACCAAGTATGTGACCTCACCTTTTTTTCCAAGTATGGTGTGGGGGCCACTCCACTTGTCCTGGAGAGCTGCTGAGGCCACAGGCTCCAACACCCACACTTTCTGTCCTGGCTGATAAACAGTCAGAACAGCCTTTTGGTCATGCCAAGCTTTCTGAAGTTCCTGGTTGGCCTTAAGGTTTTTGCTGGCCTCCTTCATATACTCAAGCCATGCGAGAACGCAGACTAAGTACATAGTCAATTATGTCCTGTTTAGGAGGCTTGAGAGGCTGCTCCCATCCCTCCTTAACCAGACATAATGGACCCCTAACTGGATGTCCAAACAGAAGTTCAAATGGGATGTAGCCCACCCACTTCTAAGGAAACTCTCTGTAGGCAAAGAGAAGGCAGGGAAGTAAGACATCCCATTTTCGCCTCAGCTTGTCAGGGAGTTCCATGATCATGCCGTTTTTGCCCATTGCCCTGTGGATGATGAGGGGAGGGGTAAACTTGTAGTTTACGCCAAATTCCTTCCACGCAGCAGTAATGTAGCTAGACATGAAGTTAGTACCTCTGTCTGACAAGACCTCCTTAGGAAGCCCTGCTCTGTAAAAGATTCCCAGGAGGGTCCTAGCCACCACATGAGCTGTAGTGGTTCTAAGGGGAATAGCTTCTGCATACCTAGTGGCACGGTCCACCACCACTAGTATATAACTATGTCCAGATGCTGTTGGAGGGTTTAAGGGACCTACAATGTCTATCCCTACCCTCTCAAAGGGAACCCCAACCACTGGAGGTGGGATTAAGGTAAGGAGGCCTTTGTAGTGCCACCTGACTTACCATTGGCTTTGCAGGTGGCACAGGAGCGACAAAACTCCTTGGTGTCTTCAGACATGTCGGGCCAGTGAAAGTGAGGGACAAGCCTGTCCAAAGTCTTGCTTTGCCCAAGATGTCCTGCAAGGGGAATGTTGTGTGCCAGGGTCAATAGAAAACCCCTGAATTTCTGAGGTCTGACCAACCTCATAGTGGCACCAGGCTTCGGGGTCTCTACTCTCAGAAAATAGGAGTCCATCTTCCCAATAAGTCCTATGGGACCCACTGACATTTCCTGCCTCCTCAGCAGCAGCTTGCTGTCTGAGTTGTTCAGAGAGGGGCAGGTTTTCTGCTCAAGCCTCAAATCTGCCCTGGAAGGTCCTCCTGCCCCCAAGAACTCTGTCATGTCAGGCCCAAGTTCCTCTGGGAAAGTTCCTTCACAGGGGCTGCGGTCATCTCCCTCAGGAGACTAAGCCTCACTGGGAGTCTGGGAGGAGGATAAACCCTTACCCTTCCTGCTCCTTCTCTTAGGAGACAGTGGGTCCATTTTTCCAGGATCCAGTGCTCCCTTAATGCCTAGCTGTTTGGCCTGAGCCCTAGAGACTGCAAAGGCATAGACTGAAATGAACATAATTTCTGCATGTGTCCTGAACTCCACTTACTTCAGACCAGGCTGAAGTTTCTAAATCATTGCCCAGCAGACAGTCCACAGGTAGGTCTGGGGAAACCACACCTTTCTTTGAGCCAGATACCCTTCCCCAGCTGAGATTAACAACTGCCAAGGAATGATCTGTCCTGACATTGCTAGCATTGGTCACTTAGTAAACCTGACCAAGGAGAATCTGTTCAGGGGTCACAAGTTTCTCTGTCACCATAGTGACACTGGCCCCTGTGTCCCTGTATGCCACAGCTTCCTGACCACTTATAAAAGGCACCTGTCTGTACTTGCCCAAATTAGTGGGACTTGCCACTATCACAAACAAAAACAGCCATAGTAGGGTGTACTGACTAGGCTAGAACCCACTTCAGTACCCAAGGTTAACCCTACTAATTCCTTGGGGGAACTAATATCACTTGTGCTAGAGCGCTAGGTGCTTTAGGAGCAGTAGTAGTAATATCCTTGGTGCCAGACTTGGAGCAATTGGCATCTCTTACCCTATGGCCTTTTTCCTTACAGAGGTAGTGCCAAGGTTTGTTGTTTGAAGAGGAAGAGGTTTGGGACCCACCCCCAGAGGAAGACTTTTGAGAACCTTGTGAAGACACTTTCTTGTATTTACCTTTCTCCCCACCCTTCTCTTGGGCCTTAGAAGAATATTGCTTCTTCTGGTCACCACCCCCATGAGATTTCTGCTTCACCCTAGTGTGAACACACTTGTCTGCCTCAGATCTGAATACACCAGGTACTTGTGTAGCTGCTGATTTTGACAGTTATTAAGGATGTGCTCCCTCATCAATAAATTGTACAGTCTCTCATAGTCATGTACATTACTTCCATGAAACCAGCCTTCCAGACCCTTAATAGCACTCTCTACACAATCTACCCAGTCTTGAGTGTGTGCCTTCTGGGTGTCCCTAAAGTTAACCCTGTATTGCTCAGTGGTTAAACTAAACCCATCTATGAGGGAATTTGTCAAGACTGTGTAATTATCTTCATCTTCCTCCTAACAGTGAGAAGTTTGTCTCTACCTTTGTTAGCAAAGGAAAGCCACAGGATAGCTGCCCACTGCCCCTGAAGGATATTCTGTACCTTACAGGCCCTCTCTAAAGCAGTGATCCATTTATGGATGTCATCCCCCTCCTAGTAAGGAGGTACTATCCTTCTCAGGTTCCTAGTGTCAAAGGAGTGTTCATTGACCCAGGTTTGCTAGTGCTGCCACCATGGGACCCTAATCCCAAATTCTTCCTAGCCCTCTGAACTTCCATGGTCTCTTTATCCAGGGCCAACTGCTCCTTCTTGATCCTGAGCTTGGCTCTTTCAAGCTTGAGCAGATGGTATTCCCTTTCAAAGGAGTCCTCCCTCTGGCTAAAGATGGAAGTCCCTATAGAATGGTTAGAGGAGGTTGAATTTACAGATGAGGATCTAGACCTCTCCTGGACTCTTTCCACCCTCCCAGGAGGAATAAAGGGGGACCTAAGACTAGGGCCACCCTCTGTGTCACTAGAACTATTCCCTGGGAGATTAGAGTTCACCAGTGAGGGGTCTTGAAACTCCTCCTGGTCAGGCTCGGAATTGGGGTCACTATGGGTGAGACACACCCAACTCTTCTTCTGGAACCCCACCATCGATACCCACATTGTCCCGCCCTTCTGACCTATCAGGATTCTGGAGGTCATCCTGCAGGAGCAACTCTATGAGCTGCTTTGTGGTAGGGTTGCTGACTGTCTTAAGTCTTCTGAATGCAGCCAGGGTCCTACGTTCCTGGTGAAGACCACTGTATCTAGAGGGTGGGGCATCACTGGGCATCACTGGGCTCACCAACAAAACTAGGTATGGTGTGGTGTTGCACCTACCTACCCTAGTGAAAACTAAACTTCCAACGATTGGGGAAAGGGTTGTGCTAGACCGAAAACTACCAATCCAAAAAGTTAAGTACAACTTACTATATTACAAAGTATTATATGTGCCTAGCTAGTGATGGTTCTTTCATGTAACCTTCACCTAGATGAAATGGTAAAACAGTGCAGGCTTAAATTCCAACCGCTGCACACCAATATAGGAGGCTGGCTTAGTATATGGTGCACACTTATTTAAGTAGTGCACCTTGCACTAATCCAGGCAACCCTTATAGTGATTTTAGTGGTCTTTGATAACCATAGAAAGCTCTCAAAGTGGTAGCTCTGAAGAGCAGCCTTCAGGCTTAGTCCAGAAGGAGTGTTAAGCAGCTTGTTTTACCAGTTTAATCTGTAGTGTAGATTCGATGAAAGTAAACCACACAGTGTTTAGCAAAAATAAGTCTATTTATTACAACACAATTTCACTATCACATTGGTATATCTCCTACCTGGAGATATCAATACATTACATAAAAATACTTCAAAAGCTAGGAGATAAATAGCACAAAATACAGTGATCTCCAGGGGGAGACCACACCATATACTAAGAAAGTGGAATGCTAACTGCAAAGGAGAACAGGACTTGGACTAGAAGAACCAGAGGAGCTGGGGACACAAGGAACCACCCAAGGTAAGTACCCAGGAACCCCACGAAGTCTGTGTGCAGAGTGGAAACACTGCCACATGTCCGATAGAAGTCAACGGAGAAGTCACGGTTGCAGTTTTGAAGAAGAAGGTTCCTTCCAAGAGGACCCCAAAGAAACCCTTTGGAAGAGAGAAGGTTGGAGAGCCACCCCACCCATGCATGCCACTGAAACCAGGTTACCTACATCCCGGAAGCTGGAAGCATAGGGGTGAAGTGACATCGGATACTACCATAAACAACAATGGACGACTTTGAAGACGATGCCTCTGGAGAAGACTGAGGAGTCCAGTGGAATCCAAGGGTGGATTCTGGAAATGAAGAACCTGCAAGCAGAGGGGACAGAGTCTATGCCACTCGGAGGTGACCAGGAGGCACGGAGACATAATGCCCACTGATGTCAGTAGGTTCTGAAGAGTCGATGGTGACCTTCTCGCTGCAGCAGTGAGGACCAGGCGATGCTTGAGGAAGACCAGGAGCCGTGAACGTGCTGTCCCATGTCGGATGTCGGGTGATCAGCAAGGTCTAAGGGCCTCACCAACAGCAGGAGAGTCAGAGCAGGCCCCGAGCAAGCAGGGGAGCCCACTGAAGCAAGAAAAGACCCTCAGGAGGAACCGCAGGCCGAAGGCACAGGAGTCGCAAGAGGACCTCGAGCAGCTCACCAAAGATGAAGGCCCACAGTGCAGAGAATGCAATGAGGACGCTGATCTTGGAGGGAAGAGGTGCTGGAGGCTGGAGCTTCTTGTAGCCCGAAGATCTCTGGAGTGCAGAGCCAACAAGCCTTGCCAACGGCAAGTGGACGCAGTGCACAGGGGCTGGTCCCAGCGGTTCTGGCAAGGGATACTGGCCTCAAAGTTGCAGAGAGGACAGGTCAGGCATCAAAGGAGTTGCAGAACCACCACTTATGTTGCTGAGCCTCGGGAAGTCTGTAGGACGACAGGAGCAGCAGACCGGTCAGCTTTGTTGCAGTACCTGCAGATGCAGGGGAGTGACTCCTTCACTCCAAGGGAGATTTCTTCGGGTGTCCTTGATGTCCACAGGTCTGTTGAAGAACCTGGAAGACGCACAGACACAGACGATGAAGACGACCTGAAGAACAGTGGGACCAGGAGCAGAAGGAATCTTCCTTGGTGCAGTCTCTGTTCGAGTCGAAGTCCCAAGACGTCCAAGTGTCAAGACAAGTGAAGAGCAATGTAGTTTCAGGATTGAGTCTTGTCCCATGATGAATCTAAGGACCCACCCGTAGGTAAGGTCTTAAGTACCCTAAAGAAAGGGTTGGAACAACTTGGGGGTCCCTCCCAGAAGAAGGGCTGGACAGAGAGGAGTCTACTCCTATGTTCTTTGTCCATTTTCGCACCAGAGCAGAAGCCAAGGACTCTCTGAACTGGTTCAAACTGGAGAATGCAAGGAGGGCACCAAATGTGCCCTTCAAACCAGTCTGGTGACGCTAGCAAGCACCCCCACCCCAGCCCAATACACTAAGTCCTGTCTGGGAGGTGGATCACACCTCCCTGTGACAGGAAATGTATTGTCCTACCTTCCCATGCTCGAGCCTGGCTCAGCAGCAGGAGAGCAGAATCGCGTCTGTGGTCGGCAGCAGCACTAGCTTGCTTGCAGACCCTGAAAGGTTGCTACCGGGAGTACGGAGGGGATCGCCTAAGGAGCCCCCCAGTACATGGGATCATACTTCTAACACTAAAATCGGTGTTGGGGGTATGATTCCAACATATTTGATACCAAACATGGCCGGGTTCGGTGTAGCCACTATATAGTTCGACATCTCGTAATGACTGATGTGGACTATATGTCTAAAAATGGCTGACCGCACTTACAAAGCCTGGAGAATCGACTCCCGGGTTTGTAGGGGTGTCCTGCTCATGCAGGGGCAACCTCACAGTTATAACCAAGCACCCTGCCTTCAGGACTGAAGAGTCTGCCATAGGGGTGACTTATAGGTTTAAAGTGCAGTGACATCATCTATAAGGAAACTTATATCTGTCGTGAGATGTGCAAGTACCTACTCACACAGGCTGCAATGGCAGGCCTGTAGTCACAGTTTAAGTAGACTCCCATGAGTGGCACAATACATGCACCAGCCCATGAGAGACCCCTGGTGTATCTATGCCCTGGGTACCTTATTACCATATACTAGGCACTTACAAAGGTACACCAGTAGCAAATTGTGGAGGTACCAAAGTACTCACCATGTCAATTTAGGGGAGAAAGCACAGTTGCTGGAGACCTGATTAGCAGGATCGCAGCAGACTAGGTCAAAAAACCTTACTGACACAAAGCAAAAAGAGGGGGTAACCATGAAAGCACGTGATTCAAGCTAGCCTGGCAATGAGGGGTGTTACCCCAAAACCGGTCCCAGGATGCTTGTTTCCGGTCCAGGGAAGACCTAGCTTGGCATTTCGGGCTGGAGTGTTCCCATGAGTAACAGGGTCAAGACTGATTTGCATATGGCTGGGTCTGAACTGGTGTGGCGAAGTGAGCTAAAGAACGATGATGAATTCAACCCAGATCTGTGACTGGGGGAGTGTCTGAAAGGTTTCAGCGCTCCGTCCATCATCTCCTTGTGTTTGATTGGTACAAACAGTACAAAGGGAGAAAAAAGCATGTTATCGCCTTCTCGCATGATCCTGTATCCTTGTACGCCCTCGTGTGACCCTAAATGGCCCCCATTGGATGTCATTCAGGAGTGGGAACCAGGGGCAGGTTTGGTCTGCAACCACACTATCATTAAACAAATGTTGAGCTGGATGGGTGTTGAGTTTTCGCACCTCATTGGGGGCCTTTTAAAGTCACATAAGGCGTACAAAGATACAGAATCACATGAGTTCCCTTATGGGTGAGACACTCAACGAGGTTATTGTGCCTATGTGCTCATAATTAGCTTGATAACTTAATTTAAGGTTACTCGCCTAGATAGTAGGGTATTCTAATTTTGGTCCTGAAGAAACGCTAATTGAACTGGACAAGCAGATAGGCACAAAACACGTAGACCACTGTACTTGACGAAGCAACAACTAATAGTCAATTTGGCTCCCTTTGTTTTAATCTTGCCATAGATCACTATATTATAAATTAAAAGGGAGGTACTGTTGTCTCTACAGGCGATGTTATCCTTTATCACAACCACTATCACCTTCATTTCAGTTTCACTCAAACTGGGCACACAAAAGATCTTCACCAAAGTGCCCCTGTATGAGGAGCCTGCTAGGCACTGCACCGCCCAGTTAGCGTGGAGCAGGGCCCAATGATGAAGCATGCCACCTAGGTGAATGAGGGCTCTTGTATAGATATAGGATTACATTTAGGGAGGATGTGTGATGGACAGTATTAACGTCCTCTTTGCTCTTTTGTTTAGGATTGAAGTTGTACAACCACCTCTGGAAAATAAATCTGGGACAGAGGTCAGGAGACCATTTCGAGTGGCCACATTATTTGAAGGGGCAATGAAACTGGAAAATGGAAATATCTGGAATCTCAAATCGTTTTATTTTTAAGAAAAAGGTGACTCCAACAATGTTGTTAATTTACCTCTTTACAAGTCGGAAAAAAATTGGAAAAGGAGTTAGGGATTCGGAACATGGTGAGAAAAATGTACTGACAAAAGATGCAAAAGATGTAATTAAAAGAACGTGCAAACATCCAGCATTTTTGGAAAAATATTTTCTAAAATATATTTCTGTGCACATGTCCCACTTGTTTAAAATCTTATGTTCTCAAATTATTCTCTATCTCTTTGTCATACCTTTACCTTAATAGTATTATTTTCTTGTTTTTCCTCTTACTATGTTACCCTTGAGCATGTATTGTCTGGGGGTTTCTACTTCTGTAAGGGAGATGTGTGGCATCCTGGTAAGCAGTGCAGGCATAATTCTGAATGTATAGTTTAGAATGTACTTTTGTTAAAATGAGAATGTCGCCTGCATGGTGTATGGATGTGATCCCCTGCCTTAAGAGCGTGAGTGCATGCATATCTGGTGTCCTGACTTATTTTGGCCCGTGGCCTGACATAGGGAGGTGTAGTGAGACATACTTGCTGGAGGGTGAAGAGCCAGTCTGAAGTGAGTAGGAAGAAAACCGGGTCATATTTATAAATTTCCTATGGACTTTTTGCTGGCAATGTACTTTTAATTAGTTCTTCTTGAGCACTGCCATTTGGTTGATGGTGGGGGTGAGGGTTGGACAATAATATAATGTCTATTGTGTAAGGTGAGGAAGAGTTGAGGTCATGACCGTCCTTTTATCTGTCCCTGATTGTTTCAGTTGGACTGATGATGGGCAAGCGCAGAAACCTTGTTCTTTGAGACAGCCGCAGTGCTATTTGCTGTAGGGAGCATCACTCTACACAAAGGCTATGTCTGAACAGCTGTCTAAGAAAAACATTTGAAAGGAGAATCACCCCATACTGGTTCTGAAGTAGGGAGACAATGGATCCATACCACATGTCTAGAAAATGTGTATAAAAGTGAACCCAAAGCACCCCATTTTGTTTTAGTTCAGAGTCCTTCAAGACCAAGAAATGGAGTCCTCTGCAGAGTACATGAAGGACTTCAGTGTTCTGCAGAGTACTCAAAGGACTGCTTTGTGACCAGGGCTGATATCTGGATGGCAATTAGTCTTCCAGAGTTGAGGAGACATCACCTGAAATCTTCATTTTCTGCTGAAACAGCAGAGAGTCTGCTTGAGTGCCTAGAAGTCTGCATGCTTCTTGAAAAAGGAATGGGGGGCACCTGGCCCTGCAGGAGAAAACACTTTTTAGGAGGAGAATCCCAGCATGTCCCCAGGGTTGTGAGACATCCAGAGGAAGTGGACTGCTGAGAGTGAGGATTGCTGAGAGTAAGCTAGAAGCACCTGTGCAGTGGAGGGTCTCCCTAGGTCTCTCATACCAGGTTCCTAGTTTGACCAGCTCTGCCTAATCACCTATTCAGCTCAAACAGGGTTCCAACTGCTGTGCAGCAATCTCTGCCCAGTTGCAGCTGCAACTGCCTAATTATCCCAGTCTCGGCTGCAGCTCCTGTACCATGAAATGAGCCCAACTTTGGCTGCAACTACCTGCTTGGTTTGGGCAGGACTGCAATTGCCATGTGACATTCGTCCTCTGGGGTTGCATTAGCTGCAAGACTACATCGGCCCACCCGGGGCTGCATCAGCACTCCCCACGCTCAGGCAACTACACCGCAAACATTGGGCCAGGGTGGATGTGCGCTCATAGGGACAGCCATGCCTGGCTCCAGAGGTTGTTCTCACACGCTGGAAGGATTCCAAAGTGCCCGATGCACTCAATAGAGAACATTACAACCTGCCACATACCCACTAGACCAAACAGAAAGAGGACTGAGTGTGTATATGACTTCTGGGGGACATTAAAGACTGTGTTGTCGTGTGTTTCTTGTATGGCCTTCCTACGTTAGCCTAATCATGCACATTGTAGTCCTTTTTGGTTTGGCACACGTAACTAAATATGATGCTTGATTTTGTGCCGTGTTGTATTTTCACACAGAAGCAGCACATGTTTTCACATTTTATTCTTTTCCTGGGATTTTGTCTTAACAGCCTAAGCAAGATCAAACAGCTCGCCTCTTGTTATTTTCTCTGGTCAGACACTAGCACCTAGACATAATAGGAGAATGCAACTTCTGTTTTGAATACACATATCTTGTGAAATAACTGAGGACAGGGGTTCTGGAAAAACACACACACAGCGAAGGTCCTGAGACAAGAGTGCTGCGTCAGCTGAGATGTAGAACATCCAATTATGTATGCTAAGGTACTGGGTCCGCCACCGAACCCAGAGATCTATAATCTATAACCCCTTAGCTTTAGCAGTGGAGGAGAGTTTAGGCAGATCTGTCAGATAACATGACAGGGCTCTTTCTTTTATATGGTTTATTAACCATGTTGATGACATTATTGACATGTATTTTTAATAATTGTCAATCAATCAATCAATCAGGGGTTTATAAAGCGCTCTACTCACCTGTGAGGGTCTCAAGGCGCGGGGGGAGGAGTGCAGCTCCGGTTCAGTCGAAGAGCCAGGTCTTGAGGTTCTTTCTGAAGGTGTGCAGGGTAGGGGAGCATCTGATGTTGACTGGGAGCTCGTTCCGGGCCTTGACTGCGATGTAGGAGAAGGCTCTTCCGCCTGCTCTGTTTCTGCGGATGCAAGGGGTTTCTGCCAGGGCGAGGTCGGCGGAGCGGGGGTTCCTTTTGGGTACGTGGAAGGAGACTCTCTCGTTGAGGTATTTGGGTCCGATGTTGTGGAGGGATTTGTAGGCGTGGGTGAGTAGTTTGAAGGTTACTCTCTTCTCGACGGGGAGCCAATGGAGGTCTCACAGGTGTTGGGTCATGTGTTCGTGCCGAGGGATTCCGAGGACGAGTCTGGCAGCGGTGTTCTGGATGGTTTGGAGCTTGTGTAGGAGAGTTCTGTTGATTCCGGCATAGAGGGCGTTGCCGTAGTCCAGTCTGCTGGTTATGAGTGCGTGGGTGACAATTTTTCTGCATTCGGGGGGGATCCATTTGAAGGTTTTGCGGAGGATGCGGATGCAGTAGAAGCTGGTGGAGGCGACGGAGTTGATCTGACGGGTCATGGTGAGGGCGGAGTCAAGGATGATGCTGAGGTTCCGTGCGTGGTCTGATGGGGTGGGTGGGCTCCCGATGGCAGGGGGCCACCAGGTGTTGTCCCAACCGGTGGTGGAGGGACCGAGGACGAGAACCTCAGTCTTCTCCGAGTTGAGCTTCAGGAAGCTGTTGTTCTTTCTGGCTGCGACGTCCTTCATTCCTTCCTGGAATCAGATTCTGGTGTCTTCGGGGTTCTTTGTGAGGGAGAGGATGAGCTGGGTGTCGTCGGCGTATGATACTATGCTGAGTCCATGCTGTCTGACGATGGCGGCGAGGGGGGCCATGTAGATGTTGAAGAGCGTGGGGCTGAGCGAGGATCCTTGGGGTACTCCGCAGTTGATCTCTGTGGGTTCGGAGAGGAAGTTATGGGAGTCTGATCCTCTGGGTTCTGCCGGAGAGAAAGGATTGGATCCAGTTGAGGGCGGTTCCTCGTATCCCGGTTTCGTGGAGTCTGGCTGCAAGAGTGTGGTGTGAGACGGTGTCGAAGGCAGCGGAGAGGTCTAGTATGATGAGGGCCGCAGTGTGGCCCTGGTCCAGTAGCATGCAGAGGTCATCGGTGGCGGCGAGGAGGGCGGTCTCGGTGCTGTGGTTGCTGCGGAATCCGGACTGGGAGGGGTCTAGGATGGCGTTCTCTTCGATGAAGGCGGTCAGCTGAGCGTTTACGAATCTCTCGGTGACTTTGGCCGCGAAGGGGAGGCGAGAGATGGGCCAGTAGTTTTTCATGTCCGTAGGGTCGGCCGAGGGCTTCTTGAGGAGGGGTTTGACCTCTGCACGCTTCCAGTCGTCGGGGAAGATGCCGGATTCGAAGGAGGCGTCAATGGTCCGGCCTAGTACGGGTGCTATGGCGGCGGCGGCTCTGTGGTAGATGTGCGGTGAGCAGGGGTCCGTGGGGCTCCTGAGTGGGTGTTCTTCATGGTCGTGGTGGTGTCTTCAGTGGTAGCCGGATTCCAGGTAGTGATGGTCGGCTGGTTATCGGTGGTGGGGAGGGGAATGGTGTCCGGAGTCTGTTCGCTGAAGTTGTCGTAGAGGGCCTTGATTTTCAGGTGGAAGTAGGAGCTGAGCTTGTTGCAGAGGTCCTGGGATGGTGTGACGTCCATGGCTTCGCTGGGGGGGTTTGGTGAACTGCTGTATGACGTTGAAGAGTTCTTTAGCGTTCGTTGCGTTAGTGTGGATTTTGTTCTTGATGAATGTCTACTTCGTGGCTCTTATGCGCTGGTGGTATTCTTTCAGGGCGTTTCTGTAGTTGTTCTGGTCTTCAGTGGTTTTCCTGTTCCGCCAGATTTTCTCAAGGCGCCTTCAGGAGTGCCTGGCTTCTTGGAGTTCGGTGGTGAACCAGGCGGCCTTCAGGGGGCATTGTTTGCCTGGGTGGCGGAGGGGTGCGAGCTTGTCGGCGCAGCTGGAGATCCAGCGGTGAAGTTCTTTGGCTGCGGAGTCGGCGTCGGTCGTGGCGGAGGGGGGGTCTTGGAGGAGGGTGGTGTTGAGGTGTTCCTCTGTGATCTTGCTCCAATTCCTGCGAGGTGGGCGCGGGGCGGGTTTGGGTGCGGTGGTGGTGTTGAAGGTGAAGTGTACGCAGTGGTGGTCTGTCCAGTGGGGCTGCCTGGTGTGGCTGAAGTGGATGTTAGACTCTCCTGGGAAGATGGGGTCGACGGTGTGTCCGGTTCTGTGGGTGGGGGTGGTGACGAGCTGCTTCAGTTCGAGGTTGGCGGGGTTGTCAAGGAGGGTGGTGGAGTCGGGGTTGCTGTGGTTGTCGAGGTGGAAGTTCAGGTCTCCGATGAGGATGTAGTCTGTTGAGGTGATGGCGTGGGGTGCGACAAGGTCGGCAATGGTGGTTGCCGTAAGGGCGGGAGGTCCGGGGGGTCTGTAGGCGAGGGTGCCGCACAGTGTGGTCCTGGGGATGGTCTGGATCTGGAAGTGGAGGTGTTCTGTGTTGGAGAGGGGGCCGCTCGTGCTGGAGGTGGAGAGCCGGAGGGAGCTCTTGTGTACGATGGCGAGTCCTCCTCCATGGCGGTGGGGGCGGTCCTTTCTCTGGATCTTGTATCCATCGGGGAGGGCGGTGGCGATGTCGGGGGCGGAGGTGGCGTTGGTCCAGGTTTCTGTGAAGAAAGCGACGTAGGGCGAGAGCGTGTCGAGCAGGTCCCAAATCTCTACGGCGTGTCTGTGTAGGGAGCGCACGTTGAGGAGGATGCATGTCAGTGTTTCGGGAGTGCGGGCGTCCGGCGAGGTTTCGGCGGTCGTGGGGGCGTTGTAGATGGAGAAGGATTGTCGGCAGTGTCGGTAGGAGAACTGGCCATGGGTGGTGTTCGGTGTAGATCTTTGGCAGTCGTTTCCTCCCGGGTTGAGTGCGTGGAGAGCGGCGGAGTTGTAGCAGTAGAGGCTCGTAGATCCAGGGTTCCTGGCGCTGGCCGCGGTCGGGTCGCGGACGGGCGCAGACGTGCTTGCCTTGAGTGCGCCAGCGGTGGGGCCGCTGCGCGACCGCGCAGCAGCCGCCATTAAGTAGGAGAGGGGGAGGGTCGTGCAGCTGGGGGGCAGGAGCGGGGGCGGTCAAGGGGGAGGGGTCACGGGGGCAGCGGCGGGAACAGGGGGAACGAAAAAACAGAACAACAAAACAAACAGATTGGCACAAGTACAGAAACGAATGCAACAAAAATGGGCACAGAGTAAGAACAAACTAAATGCTAATTAAACGAAATATAACAACACTGGGGGCAAGCGCAGTCATGAGCAAGAGCGACTAAGATGCAACAAAAATGGGCACAGAGAGAGAATGAACTAAATGCTAATTAAATGAAATACACAAACAGTGGGGGCAAGCGCAGTCACGAGCAAGCGCGGAGCGGTCTCGAACCCTGCCTGGGTGGGGATGAAAGGATCAGCGGCGGAGCACACCACAGCGGAGCTGCTGGGGAGAGAGCAGGCCTCAGACCGAGGGTCAGAGGTCTTGCTCGCGCTCCCCCGCAGTGGCTGCCATTAAGTAGGGGAGGAAGAAGGGGGGAGGGACATGCAGCTGGGAGGCGGGGGCGGTCAAGGGGGAGGGGTCACGGGGGCAGCGGCGGGAATGGGGGGAACGAAAAAACAGAACAACAAAACAAACGGATGGGCACAAGTACAGAAACGAATGCAACAAAAATGGGCACAGAGTAAGAACAAACTAAATGCTAATTAAACGAAATATAACAACAATGGGGGCAAGCGCAGTCACGAGCAAGAGCGACAAAGATGCAACAAAAATGGGCACAGAGAGAGAACGAACTAAATGAAATACACAAACAGTGGGGGCAAGCGCAGTCACGAGCAAGCGCGGAGCCGTCTCGAACCCTGCCTGGGTGGGGATGAGAGGATCAGCGGCAGAGCACACCACAGCGGAGCTGCTGGGGAGAGAGCAGGCCTCAGACCGAGGGTCAGAGGTCTTGCTAACGCTCCCCCGCAGTGGCTGCCATTAAGTAGGGGAGGGGGAGGGCCGTGCAGCTGGGAGGCGGGAGCGGGGGCGGTCAAGGGGGAGGGGTCAAGGGGGCAGCGGCGGCGGAGGGAATGGGGGGAACGAAAAAACAAACGAATGGGCACAAGTACAGAAACGAATGCAACAAAAATGGGCACAGAGTAAGAACAAACTAAATGCTAATTAAATGAAATATAACAACAGTGGGAGCAAGTGCAGTCACGAGCAAGAGCGACAAAGATGCAACAAAAATGGGCACAGAGTGAGAACGAACTAAATGCTAATGAAATGAAATACACAAACAGTGGGTGCAAGCGCAATCACGAGCAAGCGTGGAGCGGTCTCGAACCCTGCTTGGGTGGGGATGAGAAGATCAGCGGCGGAGAACACCACAGCGGAGCTGCTGGGGAGAGAGCAGGCCTCAGACCGAGGGTCAGAGGTCTTGCTCGCGCTCCCCCGCAGCGGCCGCCATTAAGTAGGGGAGGGGGGAGGGAAGGCGGGAGCGGGGGCGGTCAAGGGGGAGGGGTCACGGGGGCAGCGGCGGGAACAGGGGGAACGAAAAAACAGAACAACAAAACAAACGGATTGGCACAAGTACAGAAACGAATGCAACAAAAATGGGCACAGAGTAAGAACAAACTAAATGCTAATTAAACGAAATATAACAACAGTGGGGGCAAGCGCAGTCACGAGCAAGAGCGACTAAGATGCAACAAAAATGGGCACAGAGAGAGAATGAACTAAATGCTAATTAAATGAAATACACAAACAGTGGGGGCAAGCGCAGTCACGAGCAAGCGCGGAGCGGTCTCGAACCCTGCCTGGGTGGGGATGAAAGGATCAGCGGCGGAGCACACCACAGCGGAGCTGCTGGGGAGAGAGCAGGCCTCAGACCGAGGGTCAGAGGTCTTGCTCGCGCTCCCCCGCAGTGGCTGCCATTAAGTAGGGGAGGAAGAAGGGGGGAGGGACACGCAGCTGGGAGGCGGGGGCGGTCAAGAGGGAGGGGTCACGGGTGCAGCGGCGGCGGCGGGAACGGAGGAACGAAAAAACAGAACAACAAAACAAACGGATGGGCACAAGTACAGAAACGAATGCAACAAAAATGGGCACAGAGTAAGAACAAACTAAATGCTAATTAAACGAAATATAACAACAGTGGGGGCAAGCGCAGTCACGAGCAAGAGCGACAAAGATGCAACAAAAATGGGCACAGAGAGAGAACGAACTAAATGAAATACACAAACAGTGGGGGCAAGCGCAGTCACGAGCAAGCGCGGAGCCGTCTCGAACCCTGCCTGGGTGGGGATGAGAGGATCAGCGGCGGAGCACACCACAGCGGAGCTGCTGGGGAGAAAGCAGGCCTCAGACCGAGGGTCAGAGGTCTTGCTAGCGCTCCCCCGCAGTGGCTGCCATTAAGTAGGGGAGGGGGAGGGCCGTGCAGCTGGGAAGCGGGAGCGGGGGCGGTCAACGGGGAGGGGTCAAGGGGGCAGCGGCGGCGGAGGGAGTGGGGGAACGAAAAAACAAACAAATGGGCACAAGTACAGAAACGAATGCAAAAAAATGGGCACAGAGAAAGAACAAACTAAATGCTAATTAAATGAAATATACAACAGTGGGAGCAAGCGCAGTCACGAGCAAGAGCGACAAAGATGCAACAAAAATGGGCACAGAGTGAGAACGAACTAAATTCTAATTAAATGAAATACACAAACAGTGGGTGCAAGCGCAATCACGAGCAAGCGTGGAGCGGTCTCGAACCCTGCCTGGGTGGGGATAAGAAGATCAGCGGCGGAGCACACCACAGCGGAGCTGCTGGGGAGAGAGCAGGCCTCAGACCGAGGGTCAGAGGTCTTTTCGCGCTCCCCCGCAGCGGCCGCCATTAAGTAGGGGAGGCGGGAGGGACCTGCAGCTGGGAGGCGGGAGCGGGGGCGGTCAAGGGGGAGGGGTCACGGGGGCAGCGGCGGGAATGGGGGGAACGAAAAAACAGAACAACTAAACAAACGGATGGGCACAAGTACAGAAACGAATGCAACAAAAATGGGCACAGAGTAAGAACAAACTAAATGCTAATTAAACGAAATGTAACAATTGTGGCACAATTATTGCATCTTAGAGCATAATAGTTCAAATAAACATTGTAAACTTCCTTCGTAGCTCTTTTTTATCTTATTGTGGACAAGTACGAGTGAGAGAGCAAAAGGGCGTGTCCTGTTACCATGATCCCTGAGAGGGTTGAGAGTGTTGTGTTCTAGAGTGCCAAATCACTTGTCTCTCTGGAAAGGTTAGGAGGGCAAGTGAGGCATTATATCTGATCGGACTCGGGCTCATAGATACTGATGTGGTATGGTGACTCAGTCCCCTACATACTGATGTTCTATGGTCCCAAGCATAGTTCTGTTCCTGAGCAGAATCCCTGCAACAGTGTCTGTGCCCAATTCATGTCTTTATCTTCACTTCTAGAGAGGATTGTGTACTGTTGTGTGTATAAAGGAGCCGACAGGTAGTCCATTGACAGCTAGCCTTCAAAGTGCGTTCAATTACAAAACAAAGCCTCATTCACAACTGACTCAACTGTCACGGAGTACTCATGGTGCCCTATGTTCTGACAGGTGATACCCACTGGGGAAGTGAAGGGAGGGAAAAAGGAGAGGAGCAGGGGAGGAATTTGCAAGGAAAATACAACAGACTGGCCATTAGGGGGTTCACCTAGGGTTAGTTTAGTGCAGAGAGGGGAACCAGCAACAAGAGGCAGGCGTCATGTAGGTCACTGATTTGTACCTTAAATTAAATTGTGTAATTTTTAGAATCGGTTGATAATTAATAGTACTTTATTTTTCTTAAATCAAAAGCATTGGGCTGGGCAATTAAGTTATTGTGTCTGTTAGTTTAGTTGATTGTTGAGTTCTGAGTGCACTCCTCACTGAGAAGTCTGACTGCTCTCTCCTCTCAGCCCTGAGAGTTAAGTGTGGATTAGTTGTAATCAGCAGAGTTTGCAGAGCCATAGTAGGATGGACCCAGGACAGCAGTACAAATGCCCTGAACCATCACGTGTAGGGACCAGCAGCCCCTAACCACCCTGTAACCACCCCTGAATGAG
This sequence comes from Calotriton arnoldi, assembly GCA_963921515.1. Classification (NCBI taxonomy): domain Eukaryota; kingdom Metazoa; phylum Chordata; class Amphibia; order Caudata; family Salamandridae; genus Calotriton; species Calotriton arnoldi. The sequence goes on along the minus strand of CAWUFW010000056.1, from coordinate 2,481,083 downwards.
GTCTGATCTGACAACTTTAGAATTTTTATGTGTAGGGTCTATATGAGCCTGCCACTGTTTCACTGTGAGAACAACATCTAGCTGGCAGAGAAAGTGTGGATGGAGCTGCATAAGAAATACGCCTGCTTTCCATCTGTACAGCTGTGAATATTCTGTCTTCTTATAGGTCAATACTTTTATACAGGCCTCTCACAATTTTGGAGGTGATATATGTGAATTTTTAGCGCTACTTCAGTTTGTATCAGCACACAGCACCACGTTTGGTCTGGTCATGTTACTGATTTGCAAGAGGCCTACCTGTGCCCAAATCAGCCTCCCAGCTTCGTCTGGCATTGCATGTAGGTGGCTGCTGAAGGCTAATGTGTGCATTAGCCAATTTGCCCGTCTAAGTGATTGCAACAAGGCCAGTGGTTTGCAGAGGCACACTACTCCTCTCTGGTGGCTCATTGGCTAACAAGCCACACATAGCACTTCAGTTCTTGGTCAGTGAGACAGTGTAAGAGCCATCATATTAAGAGTAGCAAAATGTGTCCTTCAGATGTTTTTCTACCCTAGAATGCTGCCTGTAATTTCTTCAACCATTATTGGTACAATGATGAAAAATGACTGTGTGCATGAAACGATGGAACAACTATGTTCACAGACATGAACTACTTTGCTCCACCATCAATGAGGAGAGAAAATGTAAACATCCATGAAATGCTGTTGGCTGGTCCCAAAACTTGACAGACATCCCCACCAAGGTAATGCATAAAGGGGGCTGGCCCAAACTAGTTAATGGCGGAAGACGTCTAACCAAAAACCCTTGCTTTATATATAAGTGTATGTATCTGTATTTTTGGTCATAGTAGTGGTAACAATAGGTATTTGCAAAATCTAAAGCAGTCTGTGGCCAGATCTAACAAATTGTCTGTACTTGCATTAGTATGAGGGTGCGTCTATTTTTTAATACAAACACACACACAGAAAAAAAAGCAAACAGGTCTTATAATTATCTGTGCACTGATCATCACTTGATTCTCAATTGGACCATGTAAACTCATAATAAAGAGAAAAACATGTAAGCGTACACTTAGTTTTGTTCCCAGTCACTATCTACTCAAACCTTTCATATCAAAGCTCACCATTTTGAGGTTGGTTATTACAGAGACAGGGTAATCCAAAGGGAGATAGTCACACTGTGAAAAAATAAATATGGCAACAGTTAAAACATACAAAACAAGAGAAAAAGTAAACTTTCTTTACATTAAAGATTCAGTATCATATCACACGTACAATGCCCACTGAAGTGTAATTTGTTCAGAAAAAAAGGAATTAGGAGCATTTTTTTGAGGCTTAATGGAAATTAAAATTGCTCTCCACTCACCATCTGTAAATTATATTACTGTATATAGCATCCATAATAAGTCATCAGCAATAAAACAGGACCTGAATCCTGATACTCCACTGCTGTTGCAGTAAAGAGGGAACAACCAGTCTGAGCTTTTACTGGTGTAGAGTTACAGAGGGGTAGAAGTTGGGAGTGGAAGTATTCCCTTCACTAGCTTTTTCCACCTCCCTATCTAAGAGAGAGAGAGAGGCTGATTTGTTGCCTTCACTTGGAGTTCCGGAGGTGAACTGGCAGGCGGTGATTCGCCATGTCATCTTCTTTGTGTCCCCAGAAATGCAAGAGAAGTGGTGGAATGTTGATTGAAACTGTGGCACTGCCGTCTTTCCTGCCTTCTACTGGTCAGTGCAGCCCTGCAGGACACAGTGGATCTATGCCGTCTTCAGAAGTTGAATGCCGCCTAGTACAGTGCCAGAGTTGTTCCAGCTCTCTGCGAGAACAGCTGCTAAAGGTTAGGAGGGAAAGGGAATCTACTTATTGAGATGGAGTAGGGTGGCAGGACACTGTCGCAGGGATTCTGCCTGCACAGAACTGTGCCTTGGGACAACAGAACGTCAGAATGCAGCCCAAATGTCCTGGCTACCTGAACTCCTAAACTTTCCAGAGTAGCAGGTAATTTTGGCAACCTAGAACACAACACTCTAGTTCTCAAGGGAACCGTGGAAACCGATCATCACCTTTCGCTTTTCACTCCTGCATGTCCATACTAAACAAACTAAAGACACGAGGAACGTTTACAATTTTTATTGAAACTATCATGCTCTTTTATGAAGCAAGTGGGCTGCAATTGGAAAACATACACAACTAAGCAAAGTAATCAACAGTACTAGCAAACTGTATACAATGAAAAGCCCTAACAAGGTAAATGATATATCTGTCTAAGCCTGCCCTCACTTAGTAAACACAGAGATATATGAGTGATCTCTGGGATTAGCACCGGGCCATATACCTGGTATTTTGTAGTTATGTGCTCCGCATCATAAGTGTAAACTCAGTTTACGCAAGGCTGGGGTGCCCTTTCCATGACCTGTCACTCTGCAAGAATCCCCCTGTTTTGAAAAAGGCAGGTCTAGGTTTATATGATAAGAAGTGCTGTGTTGGAAAACAGTAACTGTGCTTTTGTGTTGTGTCTAAAAAGTTAGGAGATATTGCTGACCAATCACATTAAAACAGTGCACCATGTTGTTCGGCCCTGCACAAAATGTTCAGACTGAGTCCCGAGATGCAGAACTTCATAACAAATAACATGAGCAGCTTATTTCAAAAACAATATCGTGGCACAAAAACAAACATAATATGTGTGGCTGTACGAAGCAAAAGGCAGCCTAAAACGAGAAATATGCAGAACTCAGGGAGAACCAATGTAGGTCCAGAAGGGAACTTACTACACCCCCTCCTTCGTCGGGAAAGTAACTTAGGGCCATATGTAGGTAATCTGGAAATACCGATTCATAATTACCGATTCCTTCTTTTTGGCCTCCTACATCTCAATCGCCTAAATACCGGTCGGTAACGGGAGATTTACCGAATTTCGGCCTTTACCGACCGGTATTAGCCCACCTACATATGGCCCTTAGTGACTAATAAAATAATAAAAAAGGACAAGGCAAGATAAGTAAATTCAAAGTCATGCTAATAAGCATGTTATACAAAACAATTCTAATCATAATAAAAAATATAACATGTAAATTTGAAAAAACTGGCCAAATTTAAGCACATACGGAGGCATTTGAGATATTTTCCATAAGATCAATGTTTAGTGAATCCAGAGACGGATTCCGTCTCCGCAGGCAATGATTACGCAATTGCCTAATTTAAAAGCTCAAAAGAACAGATATGATCCTCGTTATCAGCCGATACTGAGGAAGACGCCTGCTGTCCTGCATCAGTGTTATTACTAGAGCCAGAATTCAGTAATCCTGGTGCTGAAGCACCCATCTTCCCCAGAGGAAATGGCTCGTACCAAGCATTTTTAAGCAGCCACCAAGTTCATGGGACAACTCCGAAAATGGGTCGTTATAGGCATCATCAACAAGTTCATGTCCACGGCAACAAGCATTTGCAGAGCTAGGCAGACATCCAGTGCCCATTTGAAGGGGCACCATCTGCAATGAAACACGGGTTGTACGCAGGTAAACCAGTTGGGTCAGAATGAAAATAACCAGTCAGTAATCAGTTGCTGGAGCGCAGGAGATCCAAAGAATCGCAAAAATGTGCTCATGGCGCAGCTGGACCGGTAGTAATTGCATTACTAGTGGGCTTCGAACGGAACATCTATTGCGGAATAGCAAAAATTGAACCAAAATTCTGCAAAAGAGGAATAACACCAACGGGATGCCCCCGAAGACACTTGAAAAAAGTATTTGCAATGCAATAGGTCTCACATTTAGGAGACTTTGAGCTATTAGCACTGTAAATGTCAATAGCTTAAATTCTCGCAAATGCGAGACATATTGAATTGCAAATATTGTTTGTTTCCAATCGCCCCGTGCCGCGCTTGCACTTAATAGAGGCCACGCCCCTTTCTTTAGACGAGCCGCATCTAAACAAAGGGGCGTGGCCTCTATTATGTGCAAGCGCGGCATGGGGCGCTTGGAAACAACTCACAAAAAATATATTTGGAAAGCAATAGGTGTCACATTTGCGAGAGTTTAAGCTAATGTCATTTACAATGCCAATAGCTCAAACTCTCCTAAATGCGAGACCTATGGCATTCCAAAGAAGAGACCGCCATTGTCCCGGCTGCTTGAAAAGTGAAAGCGCGCATGGCACGCTGAATGTTGCTGCAAAGCTCGTCGTGCCTGCAGTAAGACTAAACTCATTAGAGAAATAGTGCTTACAGACTAAATAACACAGACGGTGTAACAACAGAAGTAAAAGGGCCAGTCCTCATGGGAGGTTACAAATGAGGACAAGGCCGTACTAAGGAGAGACTAACAAGCCGATTACTGAATCAGATGCCAGCAATTACAACGGACAAAGACACAAGCCAATGAAAAATATGGGCGGAGCTTCAAGTGCATACTCCAATACAGCATGCCACACAGAGCAGCACATGCGCTGCCCAGGCTCGACCTAAAAAGGAAATATCTAAAAGCTGGTACAAGTCCAAAGATTTTCTGGAAGGAACTGACCAAGACAGTCCCAATAACTTCAAAAAAGTGTGCTGTACCGACGGTATTGGACGCATTAAATATGCAGTGAATTAGCTCATCGAAATGTAATGGGAGATTGGTGTTTAACAAGATGTCACTGGATGTCCTTGGACCCTGCAATTCAAATGTTTCGTGGGCAGGTGTTAATGGTACATCTTTTTGAAACAATAGTGCTTTGAGTCTGCTTAGCTTGTGAAAATCTGCCTTCAAATTTGGAATGAAAGGCCACAACGAGCTTTCGAAACCCCCTTGAGTGGGAGGGAAGAGCACATTATTACACAGGTCACTATCTGGGAGTCCGATAAATATATGGGATCCCGGCCTACATTCGGCAACAATCCTGGTCACCTAATATTAAGTAGCTTCCATTTGAAAGGACTGTAATAAGGGAGAGAGTTAAAGGGATTGATATTCCTTTTAGGGATTGGTATTCCTTTTAGGAAACAGTCAAATTCGCTACCGACGCATTGCATGCGCCATGAATGGTAAAGTGTTTACAAACGAGTGAGTCCCTGACAGAAGAGTCGCTTTCCTTTCCAGTAAGGAAGACCTCCTTGCTGGCTTGTTCACAACAATAGGATCATGGAAGTGTCCATAACCCGTGAATGAGGCTGCCTCCTTGGGGTTCATAACTACCGACAGGGAAATGTTTCATGCAAGCTGTGAACAGAAATGTTGAAATTGGCAAAGATATTACATAGTGTATTAACCAGACAGAGGAGGGTGTTTCTGCTATTGTGAATTGGAGCTGTTCTAATGTCTCAAGGTGTAACATGGTGTATGTGGCATCTTTTTAGCCTTGAGTCTTTGTTTACATGTCAGATAGAAAGCTAGGAATAGCTGATTTCAATTAAGATAATGCCAAGGGGCGCAACCGTTCTTAAGAGTTTGGAGAGTCCAGCTAAACTGCATGATCAATCTAAGCTGACTTTGCCCGTGATACAATAAAGGCATGTCACTTTGCATGATATCGATAACACATGACACAATGTTATTCAAATTGTAAATGCGAGATGACAATGTATTAATACTATTATCAACAAAAGTAAGCACTTTATCCAAATTATGTTGATTAATTTGTTTTAAGCATGCGGCAGCTTCCATTTGTGATAATTTCCAAATTCCATCATATGTGGCATAAATAAACCTTTTAGAACACGAAGACTTAGGACCTAATAAGTAATCAGATAGGTCCATGTCTTCTGACAGGAGGATAAGATGTTGTTTTACTGCAGACAGTTTGGAATGTTCCAACCATTATTGACACAATTTCCCCACCTAATAGGTGGTGACAATACCTGAGTGTTGAGAGTGGGAATAACGTGCTACGCAAACAAATGATGGACAGAATGCTGAGAAAATCATACATTCATCCCCAGTCAAAGGATTTGGGTTAAATCCATCATTCTTCTGGTCACCATGCCACCCCAGTTTAGACTCAGCCATATGCAAATCAGTCTTGACCCTGTTCCCCATGGGAACAGTCCAGCCCGAACTGCCAAGCCAGGTCCTCCCTGGACTGGAAACAAGCATCCTAGGACCGGTTTCGGGGTACTACCCAGAACAGCCATCTGCACTGCAGTCAGTATTTTTTCAGTGGATGCAAAACGTATTTCAGGACTGGAATTTAAATGCGATTTATATGCAGTCAGCACTGTTGAAAGTGATATAGGTAAATCCAATTGCACCCGCTATGATACGGATGACCAGGTTTGTGGTGTTTACACGTGTATGTAAATGACGTTTTGCCAGTAAGTCAGATTGTAATGATCTGAGTGTGTCTGTATGTTCTGATGTCCAATTTGAACTGGAAAAATTAGGATGAATTAATTCATATTGTGATTTAATGCGTTGTGCATAATCAGCGATGTAAGTTCTGCCAAAATTAAGGAATTCTAACAAGGATTGTAATTTTTTTAAAGTGTTTGGAGGTTGCAGTTGTACACATTTCTCCAGAAAGTGAGGTGCAAGACTTTTCCCCTCGTGGGTAAGCTCATATCCCAAGAAAAGGACCCTTAGAAATTCTATATTAGATTTCTTAAAGCTGAACTTGCAGCCAATTCCAGCAAATTCCAATATTATGCAATCTATTCTGGCTAAATGTGGGTTAAACTCATCGTCCGTCAGGTAGATATCATCCACACTGGACAATGCGTCTGGGTCAATATCATGTAGAATTGACATTATATGGGCAGCAAACAGTCATGGACTGTTTTTATATCCCATGGCTAGACGAGCAAAGCCACATAGAGCCAAGCGCTGAGAAGGCTGTCCAATCTTCGCTTTCAGGTGCTAGATTTTAGCAAAAAAAAGACTGGAAATATCAAAGCTTGTTTAGCATTTTCTAAAGACTATATTATTCATAAGTTCCATACTGTGTGTATTTTGTATAGCAAAAATGCGTGTATGACTGTTTAAATGTCTGTAGTCTAAGACTATGTGATATGAATGATCCGATTTCAGAACAGAGAAAAGAGGAATATTCGTTTGAGAGCCGCAAGGTTCAATTGCTCCCTGGTACTCCAATTGGGAGAGTATTTCTCTAACAGGTGCTTTAGCATCCTGTTTGATAGGGTATTGTAGTTTCACTTGTGGGCTGGACTGAATGGGTATTATATGATAAGGGGGTGTGCTTATCCCAGCCGACATGATTGCGATATATAGTTGGGGCTTGTGCAATAGCCCATTCTGCTGCATAGGCTTCTTTGTCTTCATCAGGGACAAGAACAGAAAATGAAAGAATTATTACATCCTCCCCTTGTGGGGATGTTAGGAAAAATGTAGGGTCCAATCAACCTCCGCTAAAAGGATGTCATAGGACAATGTTATATTTTCCCAAAATATTACTCTAATGGTGCAGTGTATGTCATCCTCAATTTGTATATCCAAATCATATAATCTGTCTGGAGGGGCTACACACCTATAGGAGGTTTCAACTGTAACGAAGTTATCAGTTGGTTTCGCTGCCAGAAACTCCTGGAGATTCCGGTGCACTATAGTGACTTCTGCTGCGCTGTCGAGGAGAGTCACTGCCCAACTCCTGTTCAGGAGGAGGGTCCTCAGTGTTTGTGGCATACTTTGCGGTTATAGTCGCAACTTTCTTTTTCTGAAATTGCGCATATTCACCATAAGTGTAAGAATGTCCCTCCCAACTGCCTACAACGCTAGCACAGTGTTGAGGTCATCATGTACAGCATAGACAATGTCTCAAGGGGTATCGTTTGGTAGGGAAAATTATTTTAGAGGCACAATAAATTGCTGAGAAAGAGGCGAGGGGGCACAAGGAAACAAAAGACCGCAAAGTGAAAAGGTTAAGGAAATGCTTTACACATCTATATTTAATTATATTATACGGTCAAAACATAAATATTTAAACAAACCATCAAAATTACACTGCGTTATATTAAATGTCATGTAACCTGTGAAGTTGTGCACAAGTGCTCGTGAGAGGTGAACAGCGCTAGTGACACGTGAAGGAATATATACAGCGGGGAAAAAGGCGCAAGCACGGTTATATATACAATTAAGTCATCTATGATGCCCGTACAGTTTGAAAATTTATGGACAAGTTAATTCTTATGGGCAATTACAGAGAAGGCGCTGTGAATTACGCTGTGGGGGTCGACGGCGTTTCAGCCTATATACAATGTCAGGCCATCATCAGGACCAGGTTACAGATTTTGGATACAGTGTGGGAAAGAACTCATCTAGAGTCAAAGAGGGTATCCGGACGGGTGGCGCGTAGGCAGGATAGGCGTTGAAGCGCTGCAGTTCCAAGGACGATTGTATGCGCGGCCTCGTAATAGAAATAAATTGCGGCCGAGATCAGGCAGAGTCCAGACAGGGTTCGTAATTGCCGTAAAATGTGAATCGGAGGGGCGTTCAAATGTATGGTAGAGATCGCAGGGCCAACCGGAGTCAATCACCGGGGGCTGGAGCAGCCGGGATTAGTCTGCTGTTCCGGCGTGGGTCCGGAGCGGAATGAATTAGTCATCATGAACATCTTGTGGAGGTGCGTCGGAGTGAGGTACCATTGGTAGAGTACTTTATAAGCTGGCTCTCTCTTGGGGATGCTTGGACGGATTAGTTAGCGTGGAAAGTTTTTCATCTGCGAACAGGTTGAGTTTGTGCTCTCGACTGTAGAATAGAATGCCTGTGATCGCTGGGGTTTGTCTGATTGTCCTGGGCAGGGGTTCCATCACCAGGGCAAAGAGATGTGGGGAGAGTGGGCAGCCTTTTCTTGTCCCTCTTGCAAGTTTGATTGGGGTGGTACATTGCCGTTAAGCCTTCTGACTGCTGTGAGAGTAGCGTAGACAGCCATAATTTTGTCTCTCAACTTGGGCCCAATCTGGATTTTACCTAGTACTGCATCTAGGAAGGCCCTACTTACTTGGTCAAACGCTTTTTCGGTGCCAAGTGTGACCAGCAGCGTCAGTATAGCTCTTTTATGTACTTTTTTCTAATAAGTGAGCAAGGCATCTGATATTATCTGCTCCTTGTCTATTGCAAATTAAGCCCACCTGGTCCGGGCCAATCAACCCTGGGAGTAGAGCCTCTGACCACATCGCTAGAATTTTTGTTCATAGTTTTGAGTCTGTGTTCAGGACAGCAAAAGGGCGGTATGATGTGCAGTGTGTGGGGTCCTTCCCGGGTTTTGGGATAAGGGTTATCTCTGCTTCAAACACTGTGGGGGTAAGGCTAGTGCTATGTGTGAAAGAGTTAAACAGATAGGCCAAGTGGTCTTGCAGGACGGGAAGAAAGGTTTTGTAGAATTCTGGTGTAAGACTGTCTTGGCCAGGGGATTTTTCAGTGCTTGTTGAAGTTCCAAAGTATTGATGGAGGCTTCTAGGCTTTCCCTGGGATATGGCTGGCCAGTTGAAGTCATTTAAATAGGCATGCATGTCATCATGGTTTTCAGGCTCTCATTCGTACAGGGCCTGATAAAAGATGTGCAGGTGCCATTAGGCATGCAGATTTGAGGGGTGAGGGCCTTGGTCTTGTGGAGTCTGACCTTGCATGTCAGCAGGAAACCCACTTTGCCTCCCTTGTTGTAAAACTGTAGGCGGGGCTGGTACAGTGTGCCTTTAGTTGGCCTCGCACTATGGTCAGCTTACATTGGGCAGATTTCAATGGAGTCTGTTTGTCAATGAGTTCCAGAGATCTGAGCTCAAATGTGAGTGTTTGTTCCATGAGTCGGGCCGTTCTCACCTAGTCTATCACCTTGTGATTATAACGCCCCGTACAGTGGCTTTGAAGGCATCCCTTAACACATGTGGGGGAGTCTGCTGATCAGCATTGTGTGTAAAGTATTCGGTTATGGTTAAAGATGATTGGTTTACTGGGTCTCTCAGGATTTGGAAGTTGAGGTGCTAGTGTGGGTGGCCCTTGCAGTGGGAGGGTTCATCTTTCCAGGTAAGTGCTAGGTGTGTCGAATCAGATATTGAGATCTCTGATATGGTTGCTGATTCGAGCACGGGAAATACTGAGTGTGTAATCAGGACATAATTGATGCATGAATAGATTGAATGTAATTGTTAAAAAAGGAGTAGTGTTTCTCGTCTGGGTGACACAGGACATTACTCCTGTGCCTTGATAGACATTGGCATTCCAATCTTTTTCTGGGTCCCATGCCAAATTGAAGCTCCCCCCCACTTTGATGTGCCCGTTCACAGCCTGGAGCTGGTGTGCCAGGAGTGTGCACAAGTAAGAGTCTTGCACTGTGTTCGGGGCATATATGTTTAACAGCATGATGTTACTTGCCCCCCTCGGTAGAACTATTTTAATGGCGGGTGGGCCCCTACCAATAGAGGAGGGTTTCTAGCCGATGTGGGGTTTGACCAGGATCGCAAAGCCAGCTGTCTTGGAAAGGGGGGGAGGCCCAATATTGATGGGGATAATTCTGGTAACACATGCGCCTTTGGTACTCTTTAATGAGGTGTGTTTACTGAAGGAAAAGGATACCAGAGTCTTGTTGCAGGAGATAGCGCCAAATCTGTCATCGATTATTTGGCAAGTTGAGACCCCTAACATTGAAGGAGAGGAGTTTTAGTCTGGGCGGTGCAGTGTCTGATGGTGAGTTGTGCAGACTGTGTGTGGAGTGGACAGTGCACGTGTCAGTAAGATGTGTTGTCATGTCCGGTGTCCATGTTTGTGTCCAAGATGATGGGGTTGATCTGTAACCAGGAGGGTAGAAGGAGCGGGGAGGGTATAATCAAACACATATAACTCTAAAAGGCCAACTGCGACAGTCGAACAGTCTATGTCCATCTGTAATGTGGGTATTATGTTTACCCACTTGAGGTGGGACCCTCGAAGGTGTTACACGAGGAGCCGGTGAGATCTTACCGGGTAGGGAGCCAGTCATCGAGAGCAGTACCTGAGGTAGAGGGTAGACAGGGGGCAGGTGAGCAAGTCCCTGTATCTGTGTTCGACACTTTTCCCTCCAAGTCCTGAACCCGTTGGAGGAGCATTGGTAGGTAGACTGATCATTCCGCTGGTTGCACCTATCTGCGATGTGGATGCCGTTGGGGATGACCCCCATGTTATTCTGAGAAGGTGTGAGATGGCTTTTGCTTTGGCCTCAGTGGGATTCTTCTCACCAAGTTGTCAGTTCCTTATACTCCTTCAGGCCGTTTGCCATTCTGGGCCAAGATTTAGACGCTCCTCGGGTTGCTCATCCTGGTTTGGTTCGCCTCCTTTCTCTAGTGGAAGGCCGAGCAGGGTTCTTGCTTCCGCAAGAGACCGGAGAACGCAATGTTTTCCTGTCCAGAGAAACATTATGCTGAAGGGGTATCCCCATTGATATTTAATGCTTTTTTTGTTGAGATAGTCTGTAATGTGCGAAAGTCTTTACGACGTCGGAGTGTGGATACAAAAAGGATTTGAAAGAGGCGGATGGTGTGGACTCGAAACATCAAATCTTCTGTCTCTCTAGCCAGGCGCGTGATTTCTTCCTTGCCCTCAAAGTAGTGCACCTGTGTGAGGATATCTGGGGCCGTATCCGTTCTATTGAAGCTGATGAAGACTCGGTGAGTCTGGTCTATTCTGGGTGCTGGTAGTTCTGGACTGCCTCTGAACACCTAGAGTTAGTCTTTGGTAAACGTCAGGATGTCCGTTCCTTCTGCATCCTTGGGAACTCCTAACACACGTATATTGTTGCGCCTACTGCTGTTTTTCGAGGTCTTCCTGTTTTATTTGCAAAACCATATTTTGTTTCACTAGCAGTTGCACTCTCTGCCACAGCATTTGTTGGTCCTCGATACTCTAGTCCATCGTGCCCTCTAACACACCCACACGTTGGCTTACTACCTTACCCAATTCCTGTAGGCAAGACTTAAATTCAGTTCTAACTAGTCTAATGTCAGAGCACATCTACATTAAATAATGGTCCATATGTCCATCACAGAGCTCTCTTTGTGATGTTTGCTTTTACCATGATGTCAATGTCTGGGTAGGAGTCACCGGGCAGGGGAGTGTGCCCTTCAAAGAGTACATATGGCTGTGGTGGGAGGCCTGCGCTCTGGTAATAGGATTGTCACCAGTCTGTACAATTCTTGTGCAGGCAATTTGGCGCAAGGCCTGTTAGTCTGAGATGCATGTCCTTCGGTCCTGTTGGCTCGGAAAGTGGTCACAGAGAGTCCGGTGGCAGTGGGGGGTCCTGTCTCATTTTGCCGCCTGCAGAGTGCTTTAGCCTCCAAACTCAAGGTGTTTTTGTGAGGCTTTAGGCTAAGGAGGAGTGGAGTTCGATTTAGCTGTGTCTGTCTCCTCCTCTGCTTGGCCACACCCCTCCATACATTAATTTTAAAAATGATTTTTTTATTTAAAAAAAATATTTCCCAGCCTTGGAGCTTGCGACAGTCAAATTAGGAATGGGGCAAACTAGAACTCACCAGGGAATAGACAATTTGCATTTAGAGGAGAATGGCTGAAGTGTGGTTACCTGGGGAATCGGTAGGCATGACTATTCAGAATATAGTAATGTAAAGCTTAGATGGTTAGTAGTGGAATTCTGAACCCTATTCTTTCCTGAAAGGTTTGTCGGCAAATGAAAACTTTGCACTATAGGTCCATGACTGTACACTAAAATACTGATGAATGTCAAAGAAGATTCTCATTTGTAGAAGCATAAACATGTATTTAAAAAATCAGTGATGCACCTGCTTAATTAAGCACATTTCTTTATAAACTGATCATACAATAAGTAAATAATAATGCCAATCGTTTGACTTCAGTATAACAAAAACCTAACGTTTTGTGAAACTTCACTAACACAAACAACTACACAGGCAATAGCACTACACACAAAACTGGTATAGCACTTCAGCTTTACTTGTTGTACATACAGAACAAGTACATCATTGACAGCCACTACACTTCACTATTTATTCCTCAAGTGAACGTCAATTAAAACATTATATATAGTCTAAATGTAGACTTCAATTCTCCTCTGATGTAGATGTAGTGAGTGTGTGTGTGTGTGTATATATATACATATATATATATATATATATAATTTTCTTTCACTGAAACAACCAAAGGTTACAGGGACGTTCAAGTTAGGCTCAGATTTCACTCGTACAAAACCAGTGAAATACAGCAGTTATAGTTACCTCAGCTAACTATAACTTCCTCCCCTGCAATGCACTGCTTATAACCTAACATATTACATCACTTATGACAGAGTCAGTGACATCACTAATGACATCACCGATGACATCAGCAAGTGAGTGTAAGTGTTTTTAAGAGTATATGGGTGTTAAACATATATACTAACCGACTACAATAGTTAATTTAGGATACTAGGTGCACTACTACTAAGTGATACTATTCTAACATATATTATGTGAGGGGCTGCATGACTGTATCCTTGTGTGTATGGGTGTGTAAGTGGCTGTATGGGTGTATAAGTAGATGTGTGAGTAGCTGTGTAGGTGAGTGAGATGCTGTGTGAGTGGCTGTGTTGGTGAGTGAATGGGTGTGCCAGTGACTGTAGGGGTAAGTGAGTGGTGGTGTGAGTGGCTCTATGGGTGGATAAGTGGGTGTGTAGTGACTGTATGGGTGAGTGAGTGGGTGACTGTATGGCTCTATGAGTGAGTGACTCATTTTGTAAGTGGCTGTATGGGTAAGTGAGTGGCTGTTTGACTGGGTGTTTGGTTATGTGAGTTGGTGTGTGAGTGGCTGTATTGGAGAGTAAGTATCTGTGTGAATGGTTGTATGGGTGAGTGAGCAGATGTGTGAGTGCCTGCATGGATGTGTGAATGAGAATGTAAGTGGGTGTGTGGGTGAGTGAGTGTTTGTATGGGTGAGTGAGTTGCTGTGTTGAGCGGTTGTAAGGGTGATTGAGTGGGTGTGCGAGTGACTGTGTAGGTAAATAAGTGGATGTACGAGTAGCTATATGGGTTAGTGTGTGGCAATTTGAGTTCCTGTGCAGGTGAGTGACTGGTTGTATGAGTGGCTGTATGGGTGAGTGAATGTTTGAGTGAGTGGTTGTATGAGTGAGTGAGTGGGTGTGTAAGTGCCTCTTTGGAGGAATGAGTGGGATGTGAGTACTAGTATGGGTCTGTGAATGGGTATGTGTGTGGTTGTGTGGGTGTGCGAGTGGTTCTACGGATCATGCCATCAGTAATGTCATCAGTGATGTCACTGACCATGTCATGAGTGCTGTAGTATGTGAGGTCATAAGCAGTGCATTGCGGTGGCGTACGTTATAGTTAGCTCAGGTAACTATAACTGCTGAATTCCACTGGTTTTGTACGAGTGAAATCTGAGCCTAAATATAAAGTCCCTGTTGTAACGTTTGTTTTTTTCAGTGAATTTCTAAGGCTTTTTAAAATCTATTTCCTAACTATAACGTCCCTGTAACGTTTGGGTTTTTTTAAGTGAATTTCTAAGGTTTTTCAAATTCTATTTCATAACCATAACATCCCTGTAACCTTTGTTTTTTTAGGTGAATTTCTATGGTTTTTTAACTAGTAGTCGCAATTGCAGAGAGGTGGACAGAGGGAACGGGGCCTCTGACAAGCTATCAGGGATCCAGCTGTAAGGGACCTACTGGAGGTAACAGGAGGGCTTCTTGGCCCCCAAGGTCTCTCATCATCAAAGAGGACTTCATCCCCCAAGCAGTAGTGTGCCAGGAGGCACATTTACAGAGTGGTGGAGAAAGGGGGTGTGGCCTCCGACAACCTTTAGGGAATCCAGCTTTAAGGGACTTACTGGAGGAAACAGGAGGGCTTCTTGGCCTCTAAGGTCCCTCAGCATCCAGGAGGACTTCATCCCCCAACCAGCAGTGCACCAGCAGTGCATCAGCAGGCACATTTGCAGAGTGGTGGAGAAAGGGGTCGTGGCCTCCGACAACCTCTCAGCAATCCTGCTGTGTGGGACTTACTGGAGGTTACAGGAGGGGTAGTTAGCCCCCAAGGACCCTCAGCAGCCAAGGGGACCTCTTCCCCCAACCAGCAGTGTGCCAGGAGGCACGTTTGCAGCGTGGAGAAAGGGGGCGTGGCCTCTGAAGACCTCTCAGCAATCCGGCAGTGTGGGACTTACTGAAAGTAACAGGAGGACTTCATCCCCCAAATAATTGTGCGCCAGGAGGCGCATTTGCAGAGCGGTGGTGAAAGGGGGCAGGGCCTCTGGCAAATTTCCATTCTTTTTTTTCATTTGGTATGGGGGGGCCGCATGGCCACCCTTCCCTGGGCCAATTTTGGCCCAGGGAACCCCATCTCCAAAGGGCCAGGCCTATTTAGAATGGGGGAGGGAGGACGTACAGCCCACCTCCCCGGGCCGATTTCAGCCCGGGGGACCCCATCCCCTGAGGTCTGGCCTTTTAAAAAATATATATAAAGTAAAAGCAAGGGGGCCCCCTTGCGCGCTAATTTTGTTCCCAGAGACCCTATCCCCCGGGGCCCAGCCTCTTATTTGATTTAAAAAATAATAATAATAATGGGTGGGGGCTGCGCGGGCCCCCTCCGGTGCCGATTTCGGCTCCAGGGAACCCATCTCCCAGGACCCGGCCTCTACTGTGGGTGAGCTGGTCCCACCCAGGGCACCCACTTAAGATGGTCCCTGCTGGCTACCCACCTCCTGCGGGAGCAGGCATTGCTTTTACAGACAGGGAGCTGCTAAAATGCAGCTTCCTCTCTGTAAAAGCAATTGTGCTCCACTTTGAGCAAGTGAGAGCAAAATGCTGAATGCGGAGCACAGTTTGCTATGGCTTGGAGGGAGCAGTAAAGCTCCGACCAAGCCATAGCAAACAGCTATGTCCTGGGGTGGGAACTCCGGGACATAGCAGGAGCCGGCCCTGGGGGGTGGCGGACCCCAGGGCCATGTATGTCTCCAGGAGGGGGGCCACGAGCCCTCCTTCCTTTCTTGATTAAGGGCCTTCCCCGGGGAAGTGGCAGTCCCCGGGGCCAAGAACGGCCCAGGAGAAGGGCCACGTTGCCCTCATCCATTTGTAAAATAAAAAAGGAGTTTGGCTCCAGGGAGGTGGGGGTCCCCGGGGTTAATGAGGCCCCCACATGTCAAAACTAAAAAGCCCAGGGGAGGTGGTGGTCCCCGGTGCAAGGGGGGTCCGGGAGGCTCCTCCATTGCATTAGCCCCAGGAGGTGGCGGTCCCCGGGGCAAAGGGGAAGCCATATGGGCCTCCTCCGTACTAATTTCAATAAACAGCCCCGGGGAGGTCGCGGTCCTTAACTTAAATATCTCTAAACCTACTGAACGGATTTACACCAAATCACAAAAAGCACGCTTTACGGACCAACATCTAGCTTTCTGCCAAATTTGGGGTAATTCCGTTCAGCGATTTGATCTGTAGTCGTGTTCAAACAATGAAAAATCCAGAACATGGGGAACAAAACGTTTTGGGATCCCCCTTTTTCTAGGCCCCCACTTGACGGATTACCCCAAAACTTTCGACAGCAGCTGAACCAAAAAGGTGAAGTTTTATGAAAATTTTGTGAAGATTCGTAAAGTGGGGCCAAAGTTATTGACAAAACAAAAGACGCTTTTCCTACGGAAACTTTGGTCCTAACTATAACTACCTACTGGCTATCGGCAGTAGGTACTATATATACAGGGCTTGAAAAATCCACACGCTATGGTGAGCTAGATTTAATCAGGACGAGCTATTTTTAAAGCCTACTCGCCGATTCTGGCGAACTAACAGGTGTTCTGCTTGCTCACAAAGAGTGAATGAGCAATAAAGATGCCTTTAAATCTTGCTATCTTGTCACATTCGCTTGGCTTTCAGAGACAGAAGTCAAACGTTAGTTTGTCTTCCTACGTTTACTTTTCTTTCTATGACTGAAGTTAGAGGATTTTGTAAAGTCAACTGTGTGACAATCACGCTGTACAAAGCATGTGAAATGAAAGGCTGTAAGATTTCAGGCTTTTTTTCTAACATAACACTGAAATAGCTAATAAGTGAACTGTTCAAACATTTCAAATATATTTCAATAGTTATGAAGAAAGCAAACACAAGGAGAAGATGGACGGTGTGTGGAAACTTTTCAGACACTCGCCCCCAGTCACAGATCTGGGTTGAATCCATCATTGTTCTTTAGCTCACTTCTCCACACCAGTTCAGACCCAGCCATATGCAAATCAGTCTTGACCCTGTTCCTTATGGGAACAGGCCAGCCAGAACTACCAAGCCAGGTCTTCCCTGGACTGGAAACAAGCATCATGGGACCGGCTTCGGGGTAACACCCTCATCAGCCAGGCTGGCTTGAATCCAGTGGCAAAGTGAGCAAGGGACCTACGTCTGGGCATACCCTACCAACATAGGGCGAACAAAGCAAACACAAGGAGATGATGGACTGGGCGCTGAAACTTTTCAGACACTCACCCCCAGTCACAGATCTGGGTTGAATCCATCATCGTTCTTTAGCTGAATCAGCACCCCAATTCAGACTCAGCCATATGCAAATCGGTCTTGACCCTGTTCCTTATGGGAACAGTCCATCCCGAACGGTCAAGCCAGGTCTTCCCAGGACTGGAAACAAGCATCCTGGGACCGGTTTCGGGGTAACACCCCTCATGAGCCAGGCTAGCTTGAATCCAGTGGCAAGTTTTGAAGACACATTTTTGTAATTCTGTGTTGAAAAAGAAGATTCTTATAGCATCAAAACAAATCGGAACACTTTACTTGGTGATGTGCCAGTTTTAAATATTTTTGCTGAAACCCAATTTCCAAACATTGTTTATGCGCTACATAGTTTTATCTGTAAAACTACATGTTAGAGGGAAAGTTTTGTAGCATTTCAAAGCAAAATGTGTTATCTGTAAATAACTACCACATCATGCTTCAGTAATATATTTATGAAAAGTGACTTTTTAAACTTGAACTGGGAAATATTCCCGCTCCTGCCCAGATGACAATGCTATTAGTGAACTAAGAGGCAAGCCATGGATCATGTGTACCCCATATATGGGCGGGGTTCGGAAAAAAAGACTTACCTTGTTGTCGCCGGTCACCAGCTGCTGCCTCTCCTCCAATGCAGGAACAGGATGCACCCAGGCTCCCAGCTTCCCCTAGCAAATCATGACCCTGCCTTACAGCTGTGTCGTGATTCGGCACTCATATTAACAAAATAATGGGGTTTGCCCTAATCCTCCTACCACATCTTGGGTCATAAACATCAGAAAAAGCACAGGGGGGTGATGTGGAGGAATCAATAAAGAACTCTTAGTAGGTAAAACTCAAATTAGTCCCTACTTGTAGGTACAAAGTCCCAAAAATTAATTAAACTGTGTTTTTTGTTTACATACCACCTCCCGATCCAATAGAAACAATTTTCAATATCCTTTTATAAATTTTTTACTTCATTATCATCTTAAACAACATATAGGACACAAAGTCACAAAATAACAACAACAGTGACTGGACAGATCATTTCTCATTCCTTCCTACCCATTCTTATAACAATTGGTTGCTATATGTTTTTGAGCAATTCAACCATGAGGAGGTCCAAAACACACGAGAGGGGGACAGTCAACTCTCTACTACATTCAAACTGTGTGTAACCAATTTCTTTATTGGTATTCAAGTTCCGTCGGACTCCTCGGTTCTGTGGGGTCGACGTGTTTCGGCCCAGGCATTCGGGCCTCATCAGGACATGGGTGCAAGGAAGAAACAACCTACAAAATAATGTATAGTAGTATGAACTTACAAAACAATGCCGTTGCCATATCAAAGATGCACAACAAATGTGCTAGTTAGACTTATCGCACAAAGTATGCAAAAATGCCACTGTGAAGACATGTCCCGGACCGCCAGGTGCGCAGAAAAAGCCACCACAGTGTGCAACGTGACTAGAGACGGTGAGAAAAGAAGAAACTAAATCTAAAAGCCCCACACTGCAAACTAAGAACTCTGCAGTGTTGCAAGACAGGCTACGTAAGCGTGAATCCATAGGCGGAGAGAAGGAAGAAAATTAAGGAAAAGTATCAAATCCACATGGAAAACCAGGGGAAACAAACCAGGGGGAAAAACTGACTTACACCTCCAGGCAGAGAAAAAACCAACAACTGGAAAAAGGTAAAAAAGCATGAAGAACGTAGACTTAATTGACAAATCATCGTAAAAACATGACAATTATGAACAAATGCAGACATGACTAAAAAGCGATCTAATTAAAGGCATTAATGCTAGTCATGCTGTAGGTAGATTACAAGATCATAAACCATAAATTTTAAGCAGCAAATGGCATAAACATGTTTGAGGAATACATGTAGTGGGGAATACATATGTTATACAGAGATGGCGAGAAACCGAATGTCTTCAGCTATTAGTCATGTAATAAATCAAAGGAACATGATCCTGTATAATGATCATAAAATCTTGATGTTAAGCATAAAAGGACACATATAAAAATATGTATATATACGTACAGATCTACTGAAAAGCATTTCTAAGGCAAACCACTGTAGAAAGGGGCCTCTGCTGGAGACCACCAATAAACTCACTGGCCTGCTGACTTTACAACATGAAGAAACAATCGAGTTTGCAAAGAGAGGGTCAGCAGATGAATTATATTAGGGCCCATATTTCATCGTGATCATTCAAGTCTTGCACAGCTGTTCTATATTTCTCAATCATCCGGGCCTCTAATTTAGTCACAACCATTTTTAAAGCTGATGTACTCGTGTTTTTTACACAATCAACACAGACCATTGGATCTCAATCTCACTGTGATTGTGTTGCTGGTAATGATGTACTAGCGGGGCACCCTGTGTATTGCATCTAAGTCTCGATTTGTGCTGCAAAATGCGCATCTTAACAGGTTGGGTGGTTTGCCCTATGTAAAATCTTTACAATGGGCACTTCAGGCAGTAAATAAAAAAATGTGTGTACAGTTAGAAAAACTGTGTTGTGTGTGTTTTTGACCATTAATCATAATGGACTTAGAGTCATTGGTCATACAGCAAGCTGCACAATTATTACATTTGAAGTGTCCAATTAAGGGTGCCAGCACCAGCATCCCCCGAAGGTCCTTTTTAGTCTCTGTTGGTCGTGCCGCTTTGATCATGCGTTGACGTAAGTTCCTTCCTTTACGGAAGGAAAACATTGGCTTGGGATGCCCAGATGACTCACCATCCTCCAATTGCGTAGAATAATCTTTTTAATTTTGTTCGCCTTGGGATTGTACGATAAAACACATGTCAAAGGCTTAAACTCTGACTTAGGTTTTGGAGGCACGTTTACTCCGCGATGCGACGACAACTGCTGCGGCGGCACGCTTCTCCGGTGATGCGGGGCGCTTCGGTGATGCGACAGCGGCGGCACGCTTACTCTGCGATGCGACGATACTGCTGCGGCGGCGACAAGCTTCCTCTTCGTTGAGTCGCGCTTAAACTCTGACTTAGGTTTTGGAGACAAAAGTTCTTCTCTTGATGCAAACCAAGCCCGTTTGAGTGCCGTTTTCACCAACTTCTTTGGGTAACCACGGTCTAGTAGTTTATTGAGCAAAATCTCACTGCCAAGCCAGGTCTTCCCAGGACTTGAAACAAGCATCCTGAGACCAGTTTCGGGGTAACACCCCTCATGAGCCAGGCTAGCTTGAATCCAGTGGCAAGTTATTGTTAGCACTGGGGGTCTCTAGTTGGCAGAGGTAGGTACCTTTGTCCAAATAGGGACCCTTGCTTCTAGTCAGGGTAAGGGGGATACACTACTAAAATAACCCCTGCTCACCCCCTTGGTAGCTTGGCACGAGCAGGCAGGCTTATCTCAGAGGCAGTGTGTAAAGCATTTGTGAACACATACAGTAACCCAGTGACAACACTACAGATGGACACCACACAGGTTGTAGTATAAAATAAGTATTTTTATATAGACTTAACACAAGACCCAAAAGACAAAAATCCACAATACAATACGAAAAATATGACTGTCAAATGGTAGAAAATAGCTCAGTTCAATAAAGATGATAAATGCGACACTTTACTCTCAATGTACCTTTGGATGCGTAACGCAAAACAAACAAAAGGGTCCCAGGGAAGGTGATGCTTCGATTCCTTACACACAGAAAGGAGGATGCGTCAGTTTCTTACTGCGGCCTGGTTCAGATGCGTCGAGATGGCGCTCCGATGCAATGACGATCCGGTGCGATGCGAGAAAATGGCGTCTTGCTTACGGTGAGACAACGTAGACGGGATGCGTGCACGCCCGACGGCCGTGCGGCGACTTGGCGATCTTCTGAGCCGCGACAGGCCCTGCGACACGCTTCTCCGGTGATGCGCCGGCGTTCTCTGTGGCGGCGGCACGCTTCTCCGGTGATGCGAGGCGCTTCGGTGATGCGATAGCGACAGCGGCGGCACGCTTACTCCGCGATGCGACGACACTGCGGCGGCACGCTTCTCCGGTGATGCGGGGCGCTTCGGTGATGCGACAGCGGCGGCACGCTTACTCTGCGATGCGACGATACTGCTGCGGCGGCGACAAGCTTCCTCTTCATTGAGTCGCACTTCCAGCTCCCAGCGACACGCAGTCTCTCAGAAGGCCCAACAGCAGTAGGCACTTCAATTCCCAGCAAGGGAATTCAGGAGGGGAGCTGGGGGTGAAGTCTTGTATCCCTGAGACTTCAGGCAGGAGGCAAGCTCAATGTTCAAGCCCCTGGAGATCTTCTTCAATATGATGAAAGCACACTCAGTCCTTTTCTTCTTTCTTTGGCAGTAAAGTAACCACTGCAGGCCAACCCCAACAACACGCAGCATAGGGGTAGTCTCCTCCTTCAGCTTCCTGGTTCTTCTTCTCAGCCAAGGTTCGTCTTGATTCCCAGAAGTGATCTAAAGTCTTGGGGTCTGGGCCCCAATATTTATACTAGCAAATCCTTTGTCCTCTGAAGGCAGAGGGTCCTGTACCTAGTCCAATCCAGTTCTGGGTGCATTCTGCCAGTGCACAACTTCTCCCTTTGTCAGTGAGGGCCATGGTCATCAGACGCACCACAGGAGGTGGAGCCAGCATTGTGGAAGGCAGGCACAGCCCTATTC
Organism: Calotriton arnoldi; assembly: GCA_963921515.1. Lineage (NCBI taxonomy): Eukaryota > Metazoa > Chordata > Amphibia > Caudata > Salamandridae > Calotriton > Calotriton arnoldi. Next base: position 2,459,057 of record CAWUFW010000056.1, on the reverse strand, counting down.
AGGCCCAGGTGCTACTCCTCCCACCACTCCTCATGCAGATAGGTCTATTCAGCCTAGTGCTGACTCACCCTGTCTCCTGGAGCCACCCCAGCCCCTGTCACTCACAAACCAGACATGCAATACACAACCTAGCAGAGGGAGGCTGGATGGTTAGGTAAGAAAATACCTACTTTCTAAAAGTGGTATTTTCAAACACAGAATGTAAAAATCGCCCACACTAAAAGATGTATTTTAACATTCTGAGTTCAGGCATACTAAACTCGAATTTCTACCTGGTTCCCTGGGTCAGTTAGGATTATAAGATGTTATAATCAAACTGCCCATTCTGGCCTATGGGAGCAGGTAGTCTTGCAATAGTGAAAAACGAAAATGGCTGTAATTCACTATCAGGACATGCCACCCACATCAGGGCATGTCCTACCTTTCACATACAATGCACCCTGCCCTTGGGCCTACCTTAGGGGTGGCTAACATGTAGAAAAGGGAAGGTTTGGGGACAAGCAAGTGTGTGCACTTGCCAAGTCGACATGGCAGCCCCAGGCTGCACACAGGCTCTGCAATGGCAGGCCTGAGCCACAGTTTACAATCAGTGACATCATTAATGACATCACCGATGACATCAGCAAGTGAGTGTAAGTGTTTTTAAGAGTATATGGGTGTTAAACATATATACTAACCAACTACAATAGTTAATTTAGGATACTAGGTGCACTACTACTAAGTGATACTATTCTAACATATATTATGTGAGGGGCTGCATGACTGTATCCTTGTGTGTATGGGTGTGTAAGTGGCTGTATGGGTGTATAGGTGGATGTGTGAGTAGCTGTGTAGGTGAGTGAGATTCTGTGTGAGTGGCTGTTTTGGTGAGTGAATGGGTGTGCCAGTGACTGTAGGGGTAAGTGAGTGGTGGTGTGAGTGGCTCTATGGGTGGATAAGTGGGTGTGTAGTGACTGTATGGGTGAGTGAGTGAGTGACTGTATGGCTCTATGAGTGAGTGACTCATTTTGTAAGTGGCTGTATGGGTAAGTGAGTGACAGTTTGACTGGGTGTTTGGTTAAGTGAGTTGGTGTGTGAGTGGCTGTATTGGAGAGTAAGTATCTGTGTGAATGGCTGTATGGGTGAGTGAGCAGATGTGTGAGTGCCTGCATGGATGTGTGAATGAGAATGTAAGTGGGTGTGTGGGTGAGTGAGTGTTTGTATGGGTGAGTGAGTTGCTGTGTTGAGCGGTTGTAAGGGTGATTGAGTGGGTGTGCGAGTGACTGTGTAGGTAAATAAGTGGATGTACGAGTAGCTATATGGGTTAGTGTGTGGCAATTTGAGTTCCTGTGCAGGTGAGTGACTGGTTGTATGAGTGGCTGTATGGGTGAGTGAATGTTTGAGTGAGTGGTTGTATGAGTGAGTGAGTGGGTGTGTAAGTGATTCTTTGGAGGAATGAGTGGGATGTGAGTACTAGTATGGGTCTGTGAATGGGTATGTGTGTGGTTGTGCGAGTGGTTCTACGGATCATGCCATCAGTAATGTCATCAGTGATGTCACTGACCATGTCATGAGTGCTGTAGTATGTGAGGTCATAAGCAGGGCATTGCGGGGGCGTACGTTATAGTTAGCTCAGGTAACTATAACTGCTGAATTCCACTGGTTTTGTACGAGTGAAATCTGAGCCTAAATATAAAGTCCCTGTTGTAACGTTTGTTTTTTTCAGTGCATTTCTAAGGCTTTTTAAAATCTATTTCCTAACTATAACGTCCCTGTAACGTTTGGGTTTTTTTAAGTGAATTTCTAAGGTTTTTCAAATTCTATTTCATAACCATAACATCCCTGTAACCTTTGTCTTTTTAGGTGAATTTCTATGGTTTTTTAACTAGTAGTCGCAATTGCAGAGAGGTGGACAGAGGGAACGGGGCCTCTGACAAGCTATCAGGCATCCAGCTGTAAGGGACCTACTGGAGGTAACAGGAGGGCTTCTTGGCCCCCAAGGTCTCTCATCATCAAAGAGGACTTCATCCCCCAAGCAGTAGTGTGCCAGGAGGCACATTTACAGAGTGGTGGAGAAAGGGGGCGTGGCCTCCGACAACCTTTAGGGAATCCAGCTGTAAGGGACTTACTGGAGGAAACAGGAGGGCTTCTTGGACTCTAAGGTCCCTCAGTATCCAGGAGGGCTTCATCCCCCAACCAGCAGTGCACCAGCAGTGCATCAGCAGGCACATTTGCAGAGTGGTGGAGAAAGGGGTCGTGGCCTCCGACAACCTCTCAGCAATCCTGCTGTGTGGGACTTACTGGAGGTTACAGGAGGGGTAGTTGGCCCCCAAGGACCCTCAGCAGCCAAGAGGACCTCTTCCCCCAACCAGCAGTGTGCCAGGAGGCACGTTTGCAGCGTGGTGGAGAAAGGGGGCGTGGCCTCTGAAGACCTCTCAGCAATCCGGCAGTGTGGGACTTACTGAAAGTAACAGGAGGACTTCATCCCTCAACTAATTGTGCGCCAGGAGGCGCATTTGCAGAGTGGTGGTGAAAGGGGGCAGGGCCTCTGGCAAATTTCCATTCTTTTTTTCATTTGGTATGGGGGGGCCGCGTGGCCCCCCTTCCCTGGGCCAATTTTGGCCCAGGGAACCCCATCCCCAAGGGGCCAGGCCTATTTAGAATGGGGGAGGGAGGACGTACAGCCCACCTCCCCGGGCCGATTTCAGCCCGGGGGACCCCATCCCCTGGGGTCTGGCCTTTTAAAAAATATATATAAAGTAAAAGCAAGGGGGCCCCCTCGCGCGCTAATTTTGTTCCCAGAGACCCTATCCCCCGGGGCCCAGCCTCTTATTTTATTTGAAAAATAATAATAATAATGGGAGGGGGCTGCGCGGCCGGTGCCGATTTCGGCTCCAGGGAACCCATCTCCCAGGACCCGGCCTCTACTGTGGGTGAGCTGGTCCCACCCAGGGCACCCACTTAAGATGGTCCCTGCTGGCTACCCACCTCCTGCGGGAGCAGGCATTGCTTTACAGACAGGGAGCTGCTAAAATGCAGCTTCCTCTCTGTAAAGCAATTGTGCTCCACTTTGAGCAAGTGAGAGCAAAATGCTGAATGCGGAGCACAGTTTGCTATGGCTTGGAGGGAGCAGTAAAGCTCCGACCAAGCCATAGCAAACAGCTATGTCCTGGGGGTGGGAACTCCGGGACATAGCAGGAGCCGGCCCTGGGGGGTGGCGGACCCCAGGGCCATGTATGGCTCCAGGAGGGGGGCCACGAGCCCTCCTTCCTTTCTTGATTAAGGGCCTTCCCCGGTGAAGTGGCAGTCCCCGGGGCCAAGAACGGCCCAGGAGAAGGGCCACGTTGCCCTCATCCATTTGTAAAATAAAAAAGGAGTTTGGCTCCACGGAGGTGGGGGTCCCCGGGGTTAATGAGGCTCCCACATGTCAAAACTAAAAAGCCCAGGGGAGGTGGTGGTCCCCGGTGCAAGGGGGGTCCGGGAGGCTCCTCCATTGCATTAGCCCCGGGAGGTGGCTGTCCCCGGGGCAAAGGGGAAGCCATATGGGCCTCCTCCGTACTAATTTCAATAAACAGCTCCGGGGAGGTCGCGGTCCTTAACTTAAATATCTCTAAACCTACTGAACGGATTTACACCAAATCACAAAAAGCACGCTTTACGGACCAACATCTAGCTTTCTGCCAAATTTGGGGTAATTCCGTTCAGCGATTTGATCTGTAGTCGTGTTCAAACAATGAAAAATCCAGAACATGGGGAACAAAACGTTTTGGGATCCCCCTTTTTCTAGGCCCCCACTTGACGGATTACCCCAAAACTTTCAACAGCAGCTGAACCAAAAAGGTGAAGTTTTATGAAAATTTTGTGAAGATTCGTAAAGTGGGGCCAAAGTTATTGACAAAACAAAAGACGCTTTTCCTACGGAAACTTTGGTCCTAACTATAACAACCTACTGGCTATCGGCAGTAGGTACTATATATACAGGGCTTGAAAAATCCACTCGCCCACTCGCTATGGTGAGCTAGATTTAATCAGGACGAGCTATTTTTAAAGCCTACTCGCCGATTCTGGTGAACTAACAGGTGTTCTGCTTGCTCACAAAGAGTGAATGAGCAATAAACATGCCTTTAAATCTTGCTATCTTGTCACATTCGCTTGGCTTTCAGAGACAGAAGTCAAACGTTAGTTTGTCTTCCTACGTTTACTTTTCTTTCTATGACTGAAGTTAGAGGATTTTGTAAAGTCAACTGTGTGACAATCACGCTGTACAAAGCATGTGAAATGAAAGGCTGTAAGATTTCAGGCTTTTTTTCTAACATAATACTGAAATAGCTAATAAGTGAACTGTTCAAACATTTCAAATATATTTCAATAGTTATGAAGAAAGCAAACACAAGGAGAAGATGGACGGTGTGTGTGGAAACTTTTCAGACACTCGCCCGCAGTCACAGATCTGGGTTGAATCCATCATCATTCTTTAGCTCACTTCGCCACACCAGTTCAGACCCAGCCATATGCAAATCAGTCTTGACCCTGTTCCTTATGGGAACAGGCCAGCCAGAAATACCAAGCCAGATCTTCCCTGGACCGGAAACAAGCATCATGGGACCGGCTTCGGGGTAACACCCTCATCAGCCAGGCTAGCTTGAATCCAGTGGCAAAGTGAGCAAGGGATCTAGGTCTGGGCATACCCTACCAACATAGGGCGAACAAAACAAACACAAGGAGATGATGGACTGGGCGCTGAAACTTTTCAGACATTCACCCCCAGTCACAGATCTGGTTTGAATCCATCATCGTTCTTTAGCTGAATCTGCACCCCAATTCAGACTCAGCCATATGCAAATCGGTCTTGACCCTGTTCCTTATGGGAACAGTCCAGCCCGAACGGTCAAGCCAGGTCTTCCCAGGACTGGAAACAAGCATCCTGGGACCGGTTTCGGGCTAACACCCCTCATGAGCCAGGCTAGCTTGAATCCAGTGGCAAGTTATGAAGACACATTTTTGTAATTCTGTGTTGAAAAAGAAGATTCTTATAGCATCAAAACAAATCGGAACACTTTACTTGGTGATGTGCCAGTTTTAAATATTTTTGCTGAAACCCAATTTCCAAACATTGTTTATGCGCTACATAGTTTTATCAGTAAAACTACATGTTAGAGGGAAAGTTTTGTGGCCATTTCAATGCAAAATGTGTTATCTGTAAATAACTACCACATCATGCTTCAGTAATATATTTATGAAAAGTGACTTTTTAAACTTGAACTGGGAAATATTCCCGCTCCTGCCCAGATGACAATGCTATTAGTGAACTAAGAGGCAAGCCATGGATCATGTGTACCCCATATATGGGCGGGGTTCGAAAAAAAAGACTTACCTTGTCGTCGCCGGTCACCAGCTGCTGCCTCTCCTCCAACGCAGGAACAGGATGCACCCAGGCTCCCAGACTCCCCTAGCAAATCATGACGCTGCCTTACAGCTGTGTCGTGATTCGGCACTCATATTGGCAAAATAATGGGGTTTGCCCTAATCCTCCTACCACATCTTGGGTCATAAACATCAGAAAAAGCACAGGGGGGTGATGTGGAGGAATCAATAAAGAACTCTTAGTAGGTAAAACTCAAATTAGTCCCTACTTGTAGGTACAAAGTCCCAAAAATTAATTAAACTGTGTTTTTTGTTTACATACCACCTCCCGGTCCAATAGAAACAATTTTCAATATCCTTTTATAAATGTTTTACTTCATTATCATCTTAAACAACATATAGGACACAAAGTCACAAAATAACAACAACAGTGACTGGACAGATCATTTCTCATTCCTTCCTACCCATTCTTATAACAATTGGTTGCTATATGTTTTTGAGCAATTCAACCATGAGGAGGTCCAAAACACACGAGAGGGGGACAGTCAACTCTCTACTACATTCAAACTGTGTGTAACCAATTTCTTTATTGGTATTCAAGTTCCGTCGGACTCCTCGGTTCTGTGGGGTCGACGTGTTTCGGCCCAGGCATTCAGGCCTCATCAGGACATGGGTGCAAGGAAGAAACAACCTACAAAATAATGTATAGTAGTATGAACTTACAAAACAATGCCGTTGCCATATCAAAGATGCACAACAAATGTGCTAGTTAGACTTATCGCACAAAGTATGCAAAAATGCCACTGTGAAGACATGTCCCGGACCGCCAGGTGCGCAGAAAAAAGCCACCACAGTGTGCAACGTGACTAGAGACGGTGAGAAAAGAAGAAACTAAATCTAAAAAGCCCCACACTGCAAACTAAGAACTCTGCAGTGTTGCAAGACAGGCTACGTAAGCGTGAATCCATAGGCGGAGAGAAGGAAGAAAATTAAGGAAAAGTATCAAATCCACATGGAAAACCAGGGAAAACAAACCAGGGGGAAAAACTGACTTACACCTCCAGGCAGAGAAAAAACCAACAACTGGAAAAAGGTAAAAAAGCATGAAGAACGTAGACTTAATTGACAAATCATCGTAAAAACATGACAATTATGAACAAATGCAGACATGACTAAAAAGCGATCTAATTAAAGGCATTAATGCTAGTCATGCTGTAGGTAGATTACAAGATCATAAACCATAAATTTTAAGCAGCAAATGGCATAAACATGTTTGAGGAATACATGTAGTGGGGAATACATATGTTATACAGAGATGGCGAATGTCTTCAGCTATTAGTCATGTAATAAATCAAAGGATCATGATCCTGTATAATGATCATAAAATCTTGATGTTAAGCATAAAAGGACACATATAAAAATATGTATATATACGTACAGATCTACTGAAAAGCATTTCTAAGGCAAACCACTGTAGAAAGGGGCCTCTGCTGGAGACCACCAATAAACTCACTGGCCTGCTGACTTTACAACATGAAGAAACAATCGAGTTTGCAAAGAGAGGGTCAGCAGATGAATTATATTAGGGCCCATATTTCATCGTGATCATTCAAGTCTTGCACAGCTGTTCTATATTTCTCAATCATCCGGGCTTCTAATTTAGTCACAACCATTTTTAAAGCTGATGTACTCGTGTTTTTTACCACAATCAACACAGACCATTGGATCTCAATCTCACTGTGATTGTGTTGCTGGTAATGATGTACTAGCGGGGCACCCTGTGTATTGCATCTAAGTCTCGATTTGTGCTGCAAAATGCGCATCTTAACAGGTTGGGTGGTTTGCCCTATGTAAAATCTTTACAATGGGCACTTCAGGCAGTAAATAAAAAAATGTGTGTACAGTTAGAAAAACTGTGTTGTGTGTGTTTTTGACCATTAATCATAATGGACTTAGAGTCATTGGTCATACAGCAAGCTGCACAATTATTACATTTGAAGTGTCCAATTAAGGGTGCCAGCCCCAGCATCCCCCGAAGGTCCTTTTTAGTCTCTGTTGGTCGTGCCGCTTTGATCATGCGTTGACGTAAGTTCCTTCCTTTACGGAAGGAAAACATTGGCTTGGGATGCCCAGATGACTCACCATCCTCCAATTGCGTAGAATAATCTTTTTAATTTTGTTCGCCTTGGGATTGTATGTTAAAACACATGTCAAAGGCTTAAACTCTGACTTAGGTTTTGGAGACAAAAGTTCTTCTCTTGATGCAAACCAAGCCCGTTTGAGTGCCGTTTTCACCAACTTCTTTGGGTAACCACGGTCTAGAGCAAAATCTCACTGCCAAGCCAGGTCTTCCCAGGACTTGAAACAAGCATCCTGAGACCAGTTTCGGGGTAACACCCCTCATGAGCCAGGCTAGCTTGAATCCAGTGGCAAGTTATTGTTAGAACTGGGGGTCTCTAGTTGGCAGAGGTAGGTACCTTTGTCCAAATAGGGACCCTTGCTTCTAGTCAGGGTAAGGGGGATACACTACTAAAATAACCCCTGCTCACCCCCTTGGTAGCTTGGCACGAGCAGGCAGGCTTATCTCAGAGGCAGTGTGTAAAGCATTTGTGAACACATACAGTAACCCAGTGACAACACTACAGATGGACACCACACAGGTTGTAGTATAAAATAAGTATTTTTATATAGACTTAACACAAGACCCAAAAGACAAAAATCCACAATACAATACGAAAAATATGACTGTCAAATGGTAGAAAATAGCTCAGTTCAATAAAGATGATAAATGCGACACTTTACTCTCAATGTACCTTTGGATGCGTAACGCAAAACAAACAAAAGGGTCGCAGGGAAGGTGATGCTTCGATTCCTTACACACAGAAAGGAGGATGCGTCAGTTTCTTACTGCGGCCCGGTTCCGATGCGTCGAGATGGCACTCCGATGCGATGACGATCCGGTGCGATGCGAGAAAATGGGGTCTTGCTTACGGTGCGACAACATAGACGGGATGCGTGCACGCCCGACGGCCGTACGGCGACTCGGCGATCTTCTGAGCCGCGACAGGCCCTGCGACACGCTTCTCCGGTGATGCGCCGGCGTCCTCTGTGGTGGCGGCACGCTTCTCCGGTGATGCGAGGCGCTTCGGTGATGCAATAGCGACGGCACGCTTACTCCGCGATGCGACGACAACTGCTGCGGCGGCACGCTTCTCCGGTGATGCGGGGCGCTTCGGTGATGCGACAGCGGCGGCACGCTTACTCTGCGATGCGACGATACTGCTGCGGCGGCGACACGCTTCCTCTTCGTTGAGTCGCACTTCCAGCTCCCAGCGACACGCAGTCTCTCAGAAGGCCCAACAGCAGTAGGCACTTCAATTCCCAGCAAGGGAATTCAGGAGGGGAGCTGGGGGTGAAGTCTTGTATCCCTGAGACTTCAGGCAGGAGGCAAGCTCAATGTTCAAGCCCCTGGAGATCTTCTTCAAGATGATGAAAGCACACTCAGTCCTTTTCTTCTTTCTTTGGCAGTAAAGTAACCATTGCAGGACAACCCCAACAACACGCAGCATAAGGGTAGTCTCCTCCTTAAGCTTCCTGGTTCTTCTCCTCAGCCAAGGTTCGTCTTGATTCCCAGAAGTGATCTAAAGTCTTGGGGTCTGGGCCCCAATATTTATACTAGCAAATCCTTTGTCCTCTGAAGGCAGAGGGTCCTGTACCTAGTCCAAACCAGTTCTGGGTGCATTCTGCCAGTGTACAACTTCTCCCTTTGTCAGTGAGGGCCATGGTCATCAGACGCACCACAGGAGGTGGAGCCAGCATTGTGGAAGGCAGGCACAGCCCTATTCAGGCCCAGGTGCTACTCCTCCCACCACTCCTCATGCAGATAGGTCTATTCAGCCTAGTGCTGACTCACCCTGTCTCCTGGAGCCACCCCAGCCCCTGTCACTCACACACCAGACATGCAATACACAACCTAGCAGAGGCAGGCTGGATGGTTAGGTAAGAAAATACCTACTTTCTAAAAGTGGTATTTTCAAACACAGAATGTAAAAATCACCCACACTAAAAGATGTATTTTAACATTCTGAGTTCAGGCATACTAAACTCAAATTTCTACCTGGTTCCCTGGGTCAGTTAGGATTATAAGATGTTATAATCAAACTGCCCATTCTGGCCTATGGGAGCAGGTAGTCTTGCAATAATGAAAAACGAAAATGGCTGTAATTCACTATCAGGACATGCCACCCACATCAGGGCATGTCCTACCTTTCACATACAATGCACCCTGCCCTTGGGCCTACCTTAGGGGTGGCTAACATGTAGAAAAGGGAAGGTTTGGGGACTGGCAAGTGTGTGCACTTGCCAAGTCGACATGGCAGCCCCAGGCTGCACACAGGCTCTGCAATGGCAGGCCTGGGCCACAGTTTACAAGCTGCTCCGGTGGGTGGCACAACCAGTGCTGCAAGCCCACCAGCAGCATTTGATTTACAGGCCCTGGGCACACACGGTGCACTGTACTAGGGTCTGACAAGTAAATCAAATAACCCAATCATGGAGTCACTAATCCATTACATCACTTTACAGGGAGAGCATATGCACTTTAGCACTGATCAGCAGTGGTAAAGTGCCCAGAGTCATAAAAACCAACAAAAACAGGTCAGAAAGAATACAGGAGGAAGGCAAAAATTTCAGGGATGACCCTGCAAAAAGGGGCCAAGTCCAACACAACCCCCTTCCAGCCAAAACGCAGGGTAGACCAATCACTACCTTGATGGGATTCCCTGCTTTGGGCGATAGAACATGGACCCTGGCCCGCAACAGCAGGGGCATATTCCAGTTCTACGCCAATCTGAACCTATCTGGATCCCTCTGTCCATACTCTCAGGGCCCACTAAGCTAACCCATGGGGAACCCTACTCCTCACCTGTGGACACCATCTGTGCAGCACCTAACCTTAGCTTGCTCACAGGTGTGTCCCAACATACAGACAGTAAGCCACAGCGGTCACTGACAGCGGTCAGTGATGATACCCAGGCCTTATGCCGCTCAGGGCTCTCAAACCTCTGTGGCGTCAGAGAGAGGGGGGCAGTAGCCCCAGGTGCCTGGCACCCTTTGTCCACTCTCCCTCCTGTCAGGTCAGGTATTACATCCTGACACTGACCCACCAGCCCTGGGCCTGTACCCGGCGGCTGGACCGGAGACTGGGGTGGGCTTTCCCACACCCGGTCCTCCTCCTCGGGGCTCTGCACCCTCCCACCTGGAGCGGTACCTTCTTCCAGAATTGTCAGGGCACCTGTGGCAGGCGTCCTGCACAATTCGCCCACCAGTTCAGGGGTTCTATCCTGTAACTGGGATCTCAGCATAGGGTCTGTACCCTTAGACTGGGCAGAGGTCAGGGGTGAGGCTGTCCTCTCCCCGCGCCCCTTACTCGGGCCCTGCACCCTCCCACCTGGAGCGGTACCCCCAGAAGACAAACTGGTAGGGGCACTGTTAGCAGCTGCCCCTTCCTCCAGGTCAGGGGGGACACCCTGAACCTGGCCCTCCAACCCAGGGTCTGTACCCTTAGGCTGGACCTGTGCCTGGCAACCCAGGACTTCCGGGAGGGTACACCAACCCCCCCCAAGGGAAACACACTCCTCTAGAGTTGTGTAAGAATCTGCCTGGCGCACCAGGACTTCCTGGGGAGCACGCATGCCCCCCCAGAGGGTAACACATCTCTCATATGTTGTATGACAGTCTGCCTGGCGCTGATCTCCCGACCCCTGTCCACCTGACAGTGCGTGAAGACCCCCCCAAAACAGAGGTGGTGTCACCATGGTCACTCCTAGGAGGCTCAGCCCTTCTGGCTGGCCCCTGACCCACTGGCTCTCCCACTGGGGAACACATCCCCCTCTCACCCCTCAATCTGAACTTCTGCACCCTCCCAACTGGAGCGGCACCGCCAGACACCAGAACCACTGGAGCTCCGTTTACAGACGCTCCAGGTTCTCCTGACACTTGGAGATCCCCCTCAAATGGCCTACCAGTACAGCCTAGGCCCCCAGCCTGGTGTTCCCTTAAGGAACCCTCCAGGCCCTGAGACTGGGTTTCGGGCACCTTGGGACACGCCGTCCCACACTCACTCCTTCTCCGCAGAGACAGGACGTGAGCCCCTACACCCCTCCCACTACACTGGAAACTAGCTGGGCTACTCTGAACCTCTTCCCCCACGCAGGTCTGGTAGATACTTGAGCCACTCCTTTTAGGATCACTCCCAAATGCCTCTTCAGATCCTCTAACACGCGGCCAGAGGTCTGCCTCCAGTGTGAGCTCCCTGGGGTCAGAGAACTCACTTTCCACCAGGTGTTGGCATAGCTCTGGAAAACAGGGACTTACAATATGCTCTCCCACAATTGGATCACACAGCTCCACACAGGTGTTAACCAAACTATCCTTCACCTCACCATCCAGTGCCTCGCACACGTACCCCACACCACTCTCCTGAGATGGGCAAGACAGTATCTGACTGTCTCTGTCACTCAACCCACACTCTTCTGGGCAGTCTTCACACTCACACACCAGGACTTCAACCATGGGGGAACCCCTCTCCCTGCACCTCCCATCTAGAGTCAGTAGAGTGTCCCTCCCACCACTAGGACTATGAACCCCTGTGCCAGTTCCCCAATCCACCTCAGGGACACTGCGCACCACTGGAGCTACCTCATATCCTTGAACCTCCTGGTGTATATTAACCCCCTCCTTCAAGTCAGGCGCCACATCTCTGGGTGTGTGTACTACTCCCTCAGCACTAGATAACATAATTTTGCTGCCACCATCTGAGCTGGACTCCACCTCCAACTCAGCCAAGCTCACTTCCTGAGCTACACACATTTCTTTTTCAGCTAAGGCTCGCACTATCTCCTCGCACTCCCGGTCTAGCTGCCTCAGCCTCCGGTCATGAGCACAAATCCGATTTCTCTCTTCACGAGCCAATCTTTCCCAAAATGTTTCCTCCTCAGGGCCACTGCCCTCTTGGTATTCTGGCTGGGGATCCTCCCCCTCAGATTCCTCCTCAGAGTCATCTGCTAGTGTTGCTTCCCAGCGTAGCACCTCATAGCTATGCAGGGCTACCTCAAGATCCTGCCTTGTGGATCTCCTCTTCACAGGTAGCCCCCTCTCCTTGCAAAATACTTTTAGTTCCCTTATCTTGTAGATATTCAGGTGCCAAAAGTTGACTTCTATTTTGACAAAGCCCAACAGGTGCAACAACTAACCAGAGTTCCAATAACCAAAGTCCAAAGGGAAACAGGGAAAAATAGTATGTGGTTGCGTTTGGTCTGCACTCACTAGTAGTGTACACCAATTACTGTATATGAGTCACAAATGCAAGTCCAGAATCCTCACCGCTGACCACCAATGTTAGAACTGGGGGTCTCTAGTTGGCAGAGGTAGGTACCTTTGTCCAAATAGGGACCCTTGCTTCTAGTCAGGGTAAGGGGGATACACTACTAAAATAACCCCAGCTCATCCCCTTGGTAGCTTGGCACGAGCAGGCTCAGAGGCAGTGTGTAAAGCATTTGTGAACACATACAGTAACCCAGTGACAACACTACAGATGGACACCACACAGGTTGTAGTATAAAAATAAGTATTTGTATATAGACTTAACACAAGACCCAAACGACAATAATCCACAATACAATACGAAAAATATGACTGTCAAATGGTAGAAAATAGCTCAGTTCAATAAAGATGATAAATGCGACACTTTACTCTCAATGTACCTCTGGATGCGTAACGCAAAACAAAGAAAAGGGTCGCAGGGAAGGTGATGCTTCGATTCCTAACACACAGAAAGGAGGATGCGTCGTTTCTTACTGCGGCCCGGTTCCGATGCGTCAAGATGGTGCTCCGATGCGATGACGATCCGGTGCGATGCGAGAAAATGGCGTCTTGCTTACAGTGCGACAACGTAGACGGGATGCGTGCACGCCCGACAGCCATGCGGCGACTCGGCGATCTTCTGAGCCGCGACAGGCCCTGCGACACGCTTCTCCGGTGATGCGCCGGCGTCCTCTGTGGCGGCGGCACGCTTCTCCAATGATGCGAGGCGCTTCGGTGATGCGATGGCGACAGCGGCAGCACGCTTACTCCGCGATGCGACGACAACTGCTGCGGCGGCACGCTTCTCCGGTGATGCGGGGCGCTTCGGTGATGCGACAGCGGCAGCACACTTACTCTGCAATGCGCCGATACTGCTGCGGAGGCAACGCGCTTCCTCTTCGTTGAGTCACGCTTCCAGCTCCCAGCGACATGCAGTCTCTCAGAAGGCCCAACAGCAGTAGCCACTTCAATTCCCAGCAAGGGAATTCAGGAGGGGAGCTGGGGGTGAAGTCTTGTATCCCTGAGACTTCAGGCAGGAGGCAAGCTCAATGTTCAAGCCCTTGGAGATCTTCTTCAAGATGATGAAAGCACACTCAGTCCTTTTCTCCTTTCTTTGGCAGTAAAGTAACCACTGCAGGCCAACCCCAACAACACGCAGCATAGGGGTAGTCTCCTCCTTCAGCTTCCTGGTTCTTCTCCTCAGCAAAGGTTCGTCTTGATTCCCAGAAGTGATCTAAAGTCTTGGGGTCTGGGCCCCAATATTTATACTAGCAAATCGTTTGCCCTCTGAAGGCAAAGGGTCCTGTACCTAGTCCAAACCAGTTCTGGGTGCATTCTGCCAGTGCACAACTTCTCCCTTTGTCAGTGAGGGCCATGGTCATCAGACGCACCACAGGAGGTGGAGCCAGCATTGTGGAAGGCAGGCACAGCCCTATTCAGGCCCAGGTGCTACTCCTCCCACCACTCCTCATGCAGATAGGTCTATTCAGCCTAGTGCTGACTCACCCTGTCTCCTGGAGCCACCCCAGCCCCTGTCACTCACAAACCAGACATGCAATACACAACCTAGCAGAGGCAGGCTGGATGGTTAGGTAAGAAAATACCTACTTTCTAAAAGTGGTATTTTCAAACACAGAATGTAAAAATCACCCACACTAAAAGATGTATTTTAACATTCTGAGTTCAGGCATACTAAACTCGAATTTCTACCTGGTTCCCTGGGTCAGTTAGGATTATAAGATGTTATAATCAAACTGCCCATTCTGGCCTATGGGAGCAGGTAACCTTGCAATAGTGAAAAACGAAAATGGCTGTAATTCACTATCAGGACATGCCACCCACATCAGGGCATGTCCTACCTTTCACATACAATGCACCCTGCCCTTGGGCCTACCTTAGGGGTGGCTAACATGTAGAAAAGGGAAGGTTTGGGGACTGGCAAGTGTGTGCACTTGCCAAGTCGACATGGCAGCCCCAGGCTGCACACAGGCTCTGCAATGGCAGGACTGAGCCACAGTTTACAAGCTGCTCCGGTAGGTGTCACAACCAGTGCTGCAAGCCCACCAGCAGCATTTGATTTACAGGCCCTGGGCACACACGGTGCACTGTACTAGGGTCTGACTAGTAAATCAAATAACCCAATCCAATCTCCGCCCCATCTCGCTTCTTCCGTTTCTGAGCAAACTATTGGAACAACATATTAACAAACATCTCTCCAACCATGTCGAACTCACTGGCTGTTTAGACCCTTCCCAGTCAGGCTTTAGACCCAAATACGGCACCGAATCAGCTCTGCTAGCGGTCACGGATAACATCAGGATGACCCTAGATAAGGGCCATTCTACGATATTGGTGCTGTTGGACCTATCTGCCGTGTTCGACACGGTCTCACATCAGATATTGCTCAGAAGGTTAAAGGAGATTGGATTAAGAAACTCTGCCTTGCAGTGGATGACGAGCTTTCTATCTGCTCGCTCCCAGACCGTCAACTTAGGCCCGTATCGTTCGGCACCTATGGAATTGTCCAAGGGAGTACCCCAGGGCTCATGTTTGAGCACTACATTGTTTAACATCTATGTTGCACCCTTGGCCAATCTCCTGTGGACCTATGGGTTCACCCCCATATCCTACGCCGACGATACACAGCTGCTCTTTCCATTTGACAAACTTACTCCATCTGTACCGTTGGCCTTCTCCTCTGGTATGAGAGCCATCTCACACTGGATGAAGAGTAATTTCCTCCAGTGCAATGTTGGGAAAACAGAGATTCTACTTTTCGGAGAGGATGGTGGCCGGCCGATTTGGGTGCCCCTCCTGCCCCCAAATCTACTGTTAAGAACTTAGGCATCCGTCTGGATCAAGCCCTTACTTTGAAGGAGCATGCTGCTCAGACAGCTGGCTCCTGTTTTCATACACTGGGCCTACTCCGCCGAGTCTTTCCTCTGCTTCCCGACTCAACTCGGAAGACTCTGACTCAGGCACTTGTATTAAGCCGTCTGGACTACTGCAACGGTCTGCTGATCTCCGCCAATGAGGCCTCCCTCAGCAGACTGCAGGTAGTCCAGAACACGGCGGCGCGATTGGTCCTCAATGCCCCCCCTAGGACTGCCTCCCGCCCTCTTCTCTTGCAACTTCATTGGCTTCCTATACGCCAACGGGTAAGATTCAAAGTTTGCAGTACCATCCATAAGGTGTTGTTTAATCTTGGTCCCACCTATCTTTCGGAGAAATTTACACCGTACCTACCTTCCAGATCCCTCCGCTCGGGCTCCAAACACCTTCTTGTGGTTCCCCGAGTTAGGAAGGCCAGATTAGGGGTAAGGGCCCTTTCTTATCTAGGTCCCCGCTATTGGAACGAGCTCCCCCTACTCTTGAGACAATGCCCTGATCATTTTCAATTTAGGAAGTTGCTCAAGACAACTCTTTTCTGTTTCTGATTCAGCTGTAGTTGCACTACATCCATGCTGCCCGTCCAAAGCGCAGAGATACCCCTTCGGGGGTCGATTCAGGCGCTATATAAATAAATAAATAAATAAACAATAATGGAGGCACTAATCCATTACATCACTTTACAGGGAGAGCATATGCACTTTAGCACTGATCAGCAGTGGTAAAGTGCCCAGAGTCATAAAACCAACAAAAACAGGTCAGAAAGAATACAGGAGGAAGGCAAAAAGTTCAGGGATGACCCTGCAAAAAGGGCCAAGTCCAACAGTTATGAAGACACATTTTTTTAATTCTGTGCTGAAAAAAAGATTCTTATAGGATCAAAACAAATCGGAACACTTAACTTGGTGATGTGCCAGCTTTAAATAATTTTGCTGAAACCCAATTTCCAAACATTGTTTATGCGCTATATAGTTTTATCAGTAAAACTACATGTTAGTGGGAAAGTTTTGTGGCCATTTCAATGGAAATGTGTTATCTGTAAATGACTACCACATCATGCTTTAGTAACATATTTATGAAAAGTGAGTTTTTAAACTTGAACTGGGAAATATTCCTGCTCCTGCCCAGATGACAATGCTATTAGTGAACTAAGAGGCAAGCCATGGATCATGTGTACCTCATATATGGGCGGGGTTTAGAAAAAAAGACTTACCTTGTCGTCGTCGGTAACCAGCCGCCGCCTCTCCTCCAACGCAGGAACAGGAAGCACCCAGGCTCCCAGACTCCCCTAGCAAATCATGACGCTGCCTTACAGCCGCGTTGTGATCCGGCGCTCAGACAGGGGGCCTGTACATGTTCTCTAACCAGGCGGCACAAAACAGGAGGTGGAGAACATGCAAAGGGCGCATGACGGTTTGGCCGACCCAAGAAGGCCGGCCAAACCACCATGTGCACTTAAGGTGCATCAGCAGACACTCCTCCTCCCTCTCCAAGGCTGTCACAAGCCCAGCCCGCCCCGCCATGCCCCAACCTGGCTGGCACCTTACAGAAGAAGAAAATGATAATGCAACGTTATTAACATTGCATTATTAAAATATTATTTTTCTTTTTACACTTAGTGGGGCGACGCGCCTCTGCCTTAGCGGAGGAGCCGCCCCTGTGAGTCAGCCAACAACTTCACAAGCAGGTGGTCTCCCAAAGATCTGGACAGACTACTTGTAGGAAAGTAGGATCTGCTTTCATGGTTACCCCCAATTTTTGCTTGATGTCAGTCTGTTTTTGACCTAGTCTGCTGGGATCCGCTAATCAGGTCCCTAGCAACTGTGCTTTCTCCCCTAATTTGACCTGGTAAGTACTTTTTAACCTACACAATTGGCTACTGGTGTGCCCTTGTAAATTCCTAGTATATGGTACTAAAGTATCCAGGACATAGGTACACCAGGGGTCTCCCATGGGCTGCAGCATGTATTGTGCCACCCATGAGAGTCCTACAGGCTTGCCATTGCAGCCTGTGTAAGTTGGTGCTTGCACCTCTCACGACAGATATACGTTTCCTTATATCTGAGGTCACTACACTTTAAACCTACGAGTCACCACTATGGCAGGCTCTTCAGTCCGGAGGGCAGGGTGCTTGGTTATAAGTGTGAGGGTGCCCCTGCATGAGCAGGACACCACTACAAACCCCAGAATCGATTCTCCAGGCTTTGTAAGTGTGGTCAGCCATTTTAACACATATAGTGGACATCAGTCATTAAGAGATGTCTAACTATATATTGGCTGCACGAATCTGGTCATGTTTGGTATGTTGGAATCATACCCCAACACCAATTTCAGTGTTGAAAGTATGATCCCATGTACTGGGGGGCTCGTTAAGGGACCCCCCCTTTATACTCCCAGTAACAGCCTTTCAGGGTCTGCAAGCAAGCTAGTGCTGCTGCCGACCACAGACACAATTCTGCCTTCCTGCTGCTGAGCCAAGCTCGAGCAGGGAAAGGTAGAATAATAGGTTTCCTGTCACAGGGAGGTGTGGCCACCGCCCTCACCAGGCTGTGGTGAGGGCGCTTGCAAGCGCCACCAGACTGCTTTGAAGGGCACATTTGGTGCCCTCCTTGCATACTCCATTTTGAGCCAGTCAAGGGCTCCCACTCTGGCACGAAACTGGACAAAGGACATGGGAGTATCCTCCCTTCTGTCCAGCCCCTCCTCTGGGAGGGACCCCTCAGTTGTTCCAACCCTTTTCTTAGGATACTTAAGGGATTACCTGTGGGTGGGTCCTTAGATTCGTCGTGGAACAAGACTCAACCCTAAAACTACGTTGCTCTCCACTTGTCTGGACATTTAGACTATGTTGGACTTCGACTGGACCCAAGACTGCACCAAGGAAGACTCCTGCTGCTCCTGGTCTCGCTATTCTTCAAGTCTTCTTCGTCGTATGCGTCTGTGCTTTTTCCAGGTTCTTCAACAGACCTGTGGGCATCAAGGACACCCGAAGAAATCCCCCTTGGAGTGAAAGAGTGACTCTCCTGCATATGCAAGCACCGCAACGAAGCTGACCGGTCGGCTGCTCCTGTCGTTCGACAGACTTCCCGAGGCTCAGCAACGCAGGTGGTGGTTCTGCAACTCCCTCAAGCTTGACCTGTCCTCTTTGCAATTTTGAGGCCAGTATCACTCGTCGGAACCGCTGGGACCGAACCCCTGTGCACCCGTCAACTTGTTGTTGACATGGCTTGTTGGCTCTGGACTCCATAGATCTTCAAGCTACAAGAAGCTTCAGCCTCCAGCATCTCTTCCCTCTAAGATCAGCATCCTCAACACATCCTCTGCACCATGGGCCTCCATCTTTGGTGAGCTGCTCGAATCCTCTTGACACTCCTGTGCCTTTGGTCTGTGGGTCCTCCTGAGGGTCTTCTTCTGCTTCAGTGGGCTCCCCTACTTGCTCGGGCCTGTTCCAAATCTCCTGCTGTTGGTGAGTCGCTTGGACCTTGCTGGTCGAAACGTTGCTCCTTTTTCGCAGCTGTTTTTCCACTCTGCACACAGCCTCCATGGGGTTCCTGGGTACTTGCCTTGGGTGGTCCCTTGTGTCCTCGGCTCAGAGGACTGAGTCTTCTGGTCCAAGTCCCATCCTCCGTTGCAGTTCGCATTCCACTTTCTTAGTATATGGTTTGGTCTGCCCCTAGTTACCACTGCATTTTGTGCTACTTAACTGATTGCTTTTGAAGTATTCTTGTGTATTGTGTTAATATCTCCGGGTAGGAGATATACAAATGTGTTTGTGAGTGTTATGTAATAAACAGAAGTATTTTTATATAAACACTGTGTGTTTCTTTTTCATTTAACTTACACTTTTGACTAAACTGGTAAAACGAGCTGTTTAACACTCCTTCAAGTTAAGCCTGAAGGCTGCTCTCCACAGCTACCACTTTTAGAGCTTTCTATGGTTATCAAAGACCACTAAAATCACCATAAGAGTTGTCTGGATTAGTGCAAGGTGCCTCACTTAAACAAGTGTACACCATATACTAAGCCAGCCTCCTACACTGCTCTCCTCGCTGCTCGCCAGCCTGCCCTCCTCACTGCCCAAAGTCAGCCAGCAGGAGTCCGCAGGTGAATTGGAGTAAAATGTGAAGCTTGACTGACACAAAAGTAAACAAAGACGGAAAGGATGTGCTATATAAATTATTACTGGCAAATTTATATAAAGTTCTATTTAAGTATCATGTCTAGGACTCTGCAGAATCTTAACACCAGTGTCGTCACTGGGGTGATGCAGCTGGTGCCCCATCCGTAACTGCCTTGCACCCCCCCACCAATGCTCATCCCCCTTTCTGCCCCACCAGCAAGCCACAGCTGCAGCCAGCAAAAACAGACACTGGCCTCTCAACTTGTGTCGGCAATGTTGCTATTGTTTGTATTTCACGTTTTAGTTACTCTTAAACTCCCTTAAGAGTCTTTGGTTTTTTTTCAGGACATTGGGTTTCTGTAGTTTTTTTCATAAAACATATTACTTGTGTAAGGTGTGTACTGTGAAAAGAGCTCCATCTATAGATCTGTGGAAGTTAAGGTTGAGGGTTGGTATTTATAACAGGCCACAATTGAGAGTTGTGGAGTTCAGGATTGAAGGCAGAGTGAATGGGTCATACATACATAGAAGAGTTCAGAATACATGCTCATCCAAACATTGACCTCTCTGCATAGAGCAATGGCTGGAATTTATGTTAAATTATGTGAAGGAGGAATACAACTGTTGAACTGCCAGGACAAAAGATAAAGAAAAGGCAGTGCTTACTGATGAGTGGGTGTGCAGTCGTGCCAAGCGTCACTCATCAGGGGTAATACTAACACAAATTTGCACTTGTCCCCGCATCGCCGCACTGAAATTAGAGGTCACGCCAATGTAAAATCACATCAGAGCGCAACATGAAGTGTTTACAATATACCAACACAATAAACACTGAGGGGCTTATTACTCTGTCGGGCGGACGTGACACCGTTGTGGATTGGGAATCACCCGACCTTGGATCGGCAGTTCCGACCGCAGTATTTGGATGCGACCACCCATAGGGCGGTCCAAAACATCAATTTTTCAATGGAAGCTTGTGCGACATGCGGAAAAGGCCCGCATCATAAGCTTCCATTGAAAATGTATGTTTTCAAACATCCCTGAACCATGTAACAGGCACTATGAGGTGCCTGCCACACGGTGCAGGGATGTTTCGGGGGGGCACCCTAGGTGGCCCCCAGGCCCCATTGAGGAGGTCCAGGAGGGAAGGAGACCCTGCTAGGGGCCCCCAATGTCGATTTCCGACAGCCTTTCCATATCGGAAAGGCTGACATGGAATGGCTGCAGGAAACCAACATCATAATCCCGACGGTGAAGCAGCCGTCATTAAGGGATTATGAAGTGTTTCAGATGCACCGACAGGCTCCTTGAGCCCGTTAGAAGCGCTGCGGATGATCCCTCTGCTTGCTGCCTCCAAACGCATGCATTGTAATGAGTGGGTCAGACAGCAGCAGCAGATGGCGGTCGGACCGCAACCGACGAGCCATCGGTTGTGGTCGGACCGTCATCGTAATCAGCCCCTTTGTGTCCCTCCTGTGATTTCTTGTGGCTGCTGCTGAACCTTTCCTATGTTTGACAAGAGGTGATTGTCAGGTGTTACGAGCTGTATGCAAATGGCCCTAGTCTCCTCCTTCCATCGTGGCCTCCAACACGTTATGGGTACAACTGCCAGTGCCATACTGAGTTAGGAACTAACCACCTACTACCCACTATGAATACGGGGGCGAGGCAGTGGCGTAACACAGGCCCCCGCAGCCCAGGGGCCCCCCTCAGCACAGTACACTGGCAGAGGAGCTCCTGATTGAGTCCGGAGGGGGCCCCCTCCACATACCTTGCAGGGGGGCCCTCAAGTTTCGTTACGCCGGTGGGGAGAGGGCGTGACTCCCAGCACACAACTGGGGGTGGGCTTGAGTTCATAAAAGAGAAGATAATGAGGCTATCGAATAGCAGGTACGAAGCACTGCTGAGATGTGGCTTCACCCTCACAAGTGCCGGCTCTGGAACTGAGCAACCACGTTCAAGCCCCAGGGCTGCGATGCCATCCTACTGATTATGGGCAAATCACATACTCTTTCCGTCACTGAAAACCAAAAAAAAAGTTAATCTGATGTAATGCGGCGTTCATATAAAGCGCTCTAATGCCTTTGGGTCAAGTTCGCGCTAAATGACAATCGGAAAAAAAAAGGGGCATATTAGCAAGGGCACTATCGCCGCTTTAGCGGCACTTTTTGCCGCTAAAGCGGCGATATTCTTATCGCCCTATCAGCAAACTGTCTCTAACAGCAGTTAGCGACAGTTTTCGGGCATTAGCGCCCGTGTTTTTACTGCTTTGCATGTCAGCGATATTTATCGCTAATGACATGCAAAGTGGGCGTTCCCGACGAACAAACCTGGGAAACACCCGCTAACAGGCCTATCGCCTATTAGCAAGGTGGCCATGGCCCCAGTTAGCGGCGTGAAAAGTCGCGCTAACCGGGGTCATCGCCATTTATTTAACACCTGCAATTAGCAGGTGTTAGCCATATCTAACATGGGGGGTGGATTATGCTGATACGACCACAGGGTCGTATCAGCAGAGGTTATCGCCGTTTTCCATGAAACATCGCTGGAAAACCAGCGATGTTTCATGGAAAACACCGCTATGGCTGGAATAATTATCGCCATAGCGCTAAATGTCGCTAATACAGCGTTAGCATGGCAAATTATTCCGGCGATAAAAGTGCTCGCTAAACACGCTTTGCGATGTTTAGCGCACTGTTTAGATAATATGCCCCAAAATCCGCCCTAACTACCGGGTGATGAATCCGTGCATTTAGCTTCCGGTTTGCATGAAATGAAGCTAATAGCTCTGGAGTCTAACTTCACGACATGTCTTTTTGTTGTTTTTCAAACATTGCCTGTGTCCTTGGACTGCCTTTACAAAACGTTCAGTTAAGTAAATAAATGAAACTTCAAAGTCTTGAAACATAGTAACCCCATTGTGAATTGCCAGCAGGTACAGCCTCGGTTTCAAGGGGTGATTTTTCCCATATATCTCGTCCGACCGTGTTTGAGGCGCCCCGCTGCATGCGTGCTCTGTCTGTGCAAGCGCGAGCAGGGTATGCAGAGTTCACCAGGTTACACAGCTGCTGCTAATAATTCAGAGGAAAGCCCGGTGCCAGCAGTGTGTATTTGTTTATTGTTTTTCAGGAGGCATTGTAAAACTCAACCAATCTTCTAAGGACCTTTTTTATTCCCAAGATTTCTTCTCATTTTTTCACAGCACAGACTCCCCTTCCTGCTCCAGGCAAGTCCTCCTTCTGTCAGGTTCTAGATTAGCAAAACCAAAGGGGATGATGGACGGAGTGTTGAACATTGCAAGCACTCACCCCCAGTCAACTGATCTGGGTTTAATCCATCATCATTCTTTAGCTCATTCCGCCACCCCAGTTCAGACATGGCCATATGCAAATCAGTCTGACCCTGTGCCTCATGGGAACAGTCCAGCCCGAACTGCCAAGCCATGTCTTCCCTGGACCGGAAACAAGCATCCTGGGACCGGTTTCTGGCTTACAGCCGTCATCAGCTGATGACGGCAGAATAGGTGTGGTCCCAGTTATGTCTTAATTTAATTATTTTATTTTATACATTTTGCTACCATAAATTAGTGGAGTCAGAGGTTTGTACAACAGGAATGGGCACAGATACAAATTGAATAGAATGCTCTCAGCCAGGCTATCTTGAATCCAGTGGCAAAGTGAGCAAGGGACCCACGTCTGGGCATACCCTGCCAACTTAGGGCGAACATAGCAAAACCAAAGGGGATGATGGACGGAGTGTTGAACATTGCAAGCACTCACCCCCAGTCAACTGATCTGGGTTTAATCCATCATCATTCTTTAGCTCACTCCGCCACCCCAGTTCAGACATGGCCATATGCAAATCAGTCTGACCCTGTGCCTCATGGGAACAGTCCAGCCCAAACTGCCAAGCCATGTCTTCCCTGGACCGGAAACAAGCATCCTGGGACCGGTTTCTGGCTTACAGCCGTCATCAGCTGATGACGGCAGAATAGGTGTGGTCCCAGTTATGTCTTAATTTAATTATTTTATTTTATACATTTTGCTACCATAAATTAGTGGAGTCAGAGGTTTGTACAACAGGAATGGGCACAGATACAAATTGAATAGAATGCTCTCCATTTTGTGCACAATCGCCTACAGGAGCTGCTACCTAAGCATTGGTAACACTCAAAGGTGCAGCATTGATGGTTCTGAAGGCAAAATTAATTAATCTGTGTAACCTACGTTCTGGGATAGCAATCGAGGAAATTTGAAGACTGCAGAGAAAAATCAGCACTGTTCTATTTTACCATCTTAATTTTCACACTGTCTGAAAAAGAAAGATGGAACAACTATCTGGATGTGGAAGTAGAATATTGACGACGTTTTAAGGCTATTTCTAAAGTATATGCTTGCATATGAGGTGATGGTTTTTGAAATTTACGTCATTACTTCAAAATGACTGCTTTGTTTTACCGCTGACAAATTGTCACACAAAAGGAACTGAAATGCCACTCATAAGTGCACTGAAAACATAGAAACATCGTAAGTAAGTACACTGAAAACGTGGCAGCTAGAGTGTGTTGTGTGTTAAGGAGATGATAGTATGGCGATGCAATCATGCAGGAGAGAGAGAAATAAGGGTGCTAAAGAGGAAAGAGATGTTTTGAGAAATGCAGATGGAAGGCTTCAGAAAGAGAAACTGCCGAGGTGGATCAAGTAGAACTGGAGTGACCGAGACACTCAGACACTACCTCTTCCACAAACCTCAGTAATGTTTAATTCAAGATCTTACAATGTTTAAATGAGAGTGGGTGTGTTGTGTGTATGTTGTGTGCATTTATTACCCAGTGGTGGTCGCCACTGGGTAGTTACAGTCAGGACCATGTTTCTATAGGAAAAGCCTTTTTTGGTTTGCTAATAACTTTAGCAAGTTTGTCGAAGCTTCATGAAACTTTCCCAAAAAATTACATCCACCTCAGCTGTTCCCTGGAAAGTTTCGGGCTGACCCGTCAAGCATGGGTCAAGAAAAAAAAAGGGGGGGGGGACCCAAAATGCGTTTTCCCATGCAATTTTACATAGGAAAATTTGACACAGCAACAGCCAAAACAGCTGAACTGATTTACACCAAGTTTGGCAGAAAGCTGGATCTTGGTCCAGAAAGCGTGCTTTTTGTGATTTGGTGTAAATCTTTTCAGTGGTTTTGGAGAAATTAAGGTTAAAAAAAGTATGTATTTCACGCCACAAGGATCCGCAGAACAGACAGATAAGATCTAATTGGCTGCCACCACATCAAAAAAGATGCAGCAGCAGCCCATTTAGGAATCAAAGACTCAGTCCCCTGTCCTTTAGAAAAAGTTTTTAAAAAAATAACATAAGAGGGCAGGGTAGGAATATCCTGCCCCACTAGACCAGGTGGGGAGTGAAGGTCCTAGAGGGACCCCCTTAAGGGCAAAACTTAATTTTTATTTTCCTCAGCACTGCACATACGGCCTCCAACACTTTTTTGATTTGAGCCTCCTGGAAGGCCAGGGCCCAGGGGTAATCCATTTTTATATTTTAGTGGGGAGGGGGACATACAGCCTCCCATCCAGAGCCTTATATAGTATACTTCCCAAGCCTTAGTGAGGCCCCAGGGACCCAATCCCCTGGGACTGTTCTTGTTAATTAGGGGAGGGGAGGGGATGTGCAGATCCCCTTCCCTAGCTCCTCTTAGAGGACCTGTTACCCCATCCCCAGGGCCAAGTCTTACATTTTGGGGAGGTGGTGTGTGGCCACCCTCCCCAAGCTGTACATCAATCTCGGAGACCCCATCCCCCAGGACAGTGCAGTTCGGTTCCAGGGAGAGTACGGGCATACCCTACATGCACTCTCCTGGGCAGAAAACACAACTTGTTCCCACACAGAAAAACGCTGCTTCCTCCTGGGCAGGAGCAAAGCAATGGAGCCGGGTCTCGCCATCACCACAATGGGTGCTGGCTCGGGAGCCCACAGGGGCCACTGGGGCTCCCCCAGGGCCCCAAACAATTGTAGCAGTTGTGGGTGTTCTGGGTGGACACCAGGGCACCCACTTTAAAAAAATTAAAATGGACGGCTCCACCGAGGGTTAAAGGGACGTAATAGTTAGGTTGAAATGTCATTTAAAACATACCATTTTAAACAAACAAAACCACTGAAATTCATCAGCTATAGTTATCACAACTAACTATAACTTATGGCCTAAAGTAGCTATAACTCGAGCCCTTGCCATGCACTGCTGACTACCTCACATATGACATTTTCAATGACATCTTTAATAACAGGACTGCAAAATCTGAAATGACATCTTTTAAGACAAAACTGTGCATGGCGGGGATACGAGTTATAGTTACTTTAGGGCATGAGTTATAGTTACGTAAGAGAATTAGAACTGGTAAATTTCAATAATTTTGTTAGTTTAAAACAGTATGTTTTAACTGACATTTTCGCCTAACTATAATGTCCCTTTAACCTTTGTTTTTTTCCAGCGAATACATATACTAACACACATGCGCAATCCACCCCCTTTTATCTGTGGCCACTTGTGGGGGCCTCCTTAAAAATCCTTTCTAGAGACACAACTGCTTAAAACGTTATACGAGTTATAGTTACTTGAGAGAACTTTGACTGGTAAATTTCAGTGGTTTTGTTAATTTAGAATGGTATGTTTTAGCTGACATTTTCACCAAACTATAATGTCCCTTTAACGTTTGCTTTTTTAGTGAATATATATACTATCACACACGTGTGTACAATCCAGCCACTTTTATCTGTAGCCACTTGAGTGGGCCTCCTTACAAATCAATTCTAGAGACACCACTACTTAAAACATGAGCAAATGGCCAGTATTTTTCTATGGGAAAGGTGGCAACTCTACTTTTGGTAAATTTAAAATAGCGAAAATGTTTACCTTGAATTTTATGTTGCTATCAAGCATAAAATATACTGTAGTCCTGTATTAATTTGGTTTTCTCAAATTATTTTCTTTGAAAGTTTATTTTCATTTTGTTACATTCCTTTTTCTTCTGTAACCTTTAAATAAGAACGGCTTTTAAAAGCTGTGAAAATGCCTAGGGACACCCATAGTTTCTGCAGTCTCCTTTCTGCTGAGCTGCCAACAAAACTAAATGTGATCAAATAGATACCTTTTAACCTTGGAGATAGGATAACTGACATCTTATGACAGATTAACCACTTCACCTAAATATGTTGTAAATAAAAACTGTATTGTAAAGCTGGCCAGCGCTTCAAGACTATTTCCCTGGGAAGGCCAGCAAAATTGTTGCCACCCTAGTTGTGGTCTGGTAGAGTACTTGGAAGCTTTGTAATCCATAGACAGTGTTTAGTCTTGGCATCTAATTGGCCAAATTACGTGTCCTTGAGCAATAGGTTTTTGAACTTATTCCTCTGCTCCCTTTTGGCAAGATTGGGAGCATTTAGCATCAATGTAAATGCTGATGTTAAGTGTGTGGTTCTAAAAGTGGACTGGACTTTACCTGGGGAGGGGAAATGTCCCAGTTTATTAGCATCATCTCGTGTTAACCAAGTAGTATTGTGCTGCAGACTCAAGTCTCCTACTGAAAAAAAAAACTGTTTGATCCAGGAAAAAATATACTCTCTGTCTTCCTACACTGATGGCACAAGGTTTGAGCACTTTGATAGAGGCTTAGCAGATTTGGTATAATATCCCCTCTGTTCTTTTCAGCGTGGCAAAATCTGTTTACTTTAATTCTCATTTAGAATGGGTTTGATGGTTGTAAAACATGTTTGGATTGCTTTCTTCATGTACTGCACTGTTTTAAGTGGAGGCTGCAAAAGATAGCCTTGACCTCGAGATAAAAATACTTGCAAGATGGCAACCACAAATACCTCTCCACCTCAATGAGTCAGTAGCTTATGCGAGGCCAAACCCATCAACATTTTTAGTCTGCCCTATACATATCATAGAAGGTTAGAGGTCTTGTACTGTTCTTTTACGATTTAATAACTGTCAAGTTAAAAGCAAAACTGCACAGATACCTTTTGATAAGGTGATTCTCAGGTCTCTGAATGGACAAAGGCCAATATGTGTGTTAATAATTGAAAGCTTAAAAGCAATGCACATGCCTCACTTTTTATTAAACACCACTTTTTTGTTTTTAAACAGCTTCACTTGGGTATTGCTTCATTTGTTGCTTGCAGACATCTGTAGCTCAGACACAGTGTCAGGCCATCGGTTGTGAGATGGTATTGGGTCATCGTTCATGAGATAGAAAATCTAATTTCCCTGGTCATTGTTTATTATTGCACAAGAATACACCAGCTAAAGGTCCCCATAAAGGCCTGCAGTTTACCAACCAAGTCTTGCAAACTACACAGATCCTTACAGCGGGAACACAGGGGGTTCCAAGCCATATAGGAAGAAGAGTACTTTTTGTCAAGTGTCGAAAAGAGAAAGCAACATGGTTGCTTTGAAAAGAGAATGTAAACATTCTTAAACGATATTACCTGGATTGGCACTTTAAAACTCGACACAATGTGGCATAGTTAAACAAGTATCTTCTTTCCCAGCAGAAGCCCTTCCTTTGTCAGATGTAAGAATGTGCGACTGTTACAGAAGCATCATTCAAAATATGCTACTTGCTGGCGAAAAGTAAACTATTTACAGGGGCAGAGCTAGTTTAGAAATATCTCCTTCTGGCACCAGAAATGTTATTTTAAAACTATTGTAATAAAGTCAATATTGTAAGGAAAATGGTGTATTGCACTTGTGCATGAAGAACAGAGGCCATGGGCGAAAACATCCAGGAGCAGGTGATCAAACCAGTCAAACAGTCACCATTCTTCAGCATTGCCATAGATGTGTCAACAGATATATGTGATGCGGCCCATTTATTAGTTTAGGGGAGGTATTTGGGGCAATCAATTAATCCTAAAGAAGAGCTCCTGTGCTTTTTACCACTACAAGCACACACAAAAGGAGAAGATATACGGGAAGAGCATCTGTAACTACTTTGAAACTCATCACATAACATTAAAGAATCTTGTCATGGCAGTGCACTGGATAGGTGGACTCAGGCTCTGTGATGAGTAAGGCAAGTTTATACTCCAGGGAGTCTACTTCCTACTCTCTTCAGGGTACATGAGTAATAAGAGTAGTTTCCCCTGTTCTGGAATACACCCTCTGCTACTTCTTAGAAAATATCCAAATATTTCTTGTTGTTTATATAAGTTTTTTTCTGCACATATGTATACATCTCTTTGTAGCATTCTGTCCTGTAATCTGCATGTCATATTCCATGCTGAAATGTACAGTTCCAATCTTACAAAGAGTTCCTGTCTGTTGGTAGGT
Organism: Calotriton arnoldi; assembly: GCA_963921515.1. Taxonomy (NCBI): domain Eukaryota; kingdom Metazoa; phylum Chordata; class Amphibia; order Caudata; family Salamandridae; genus Calotriton; species Calotriton arnoldi. Next base: position 2,430,013 of record CAWUFW010000056.1, on the reverse strand, counting down.
AGGCACTCAGTACACTCCCTGTTGAGCATATATTTTGGCAACATGACTTTGAGGCCCAGGATAGGGGTCACTCTTTGAGCAAGCTCCTGTGTGTGCCTCAGTGATATGCTGAGATCCTGCTACACAACTGTTCACAACACGTGCCCAGCACACGGAGACTCAGTATTCTCTACTCAAATGGTCTCTTTCAGGCATCATATAGAGAGGCAATGGGTGGATATGGACCATGCTTCTAGACGGCTGTCAGCATTGACCGACCCAGCGCTGGGGCTCCAGAGGAGAGGGAGTGTTCCTGAAGTAATGTGGGGCAAGTGCCATCCGCATGCCCTGTAAAGCAGTAGAGATGGTGGTGGTGTGGCCTCTGAAGTGTGGTACAAGGCGCAGTACCTCACCCTAATAGAGGACATTGCTGGCCGCGAAGAGCTGAGATGTGAGAGCTTTGTAAATCTTGCAGCTGATCCCACACACCACAAGCCTCCTCACACTGCAAAGAAAATGCACAGCGATAACAAGCTGTTGAGTCTGCTGGATTACAAGCTGCCACTCAACTCAACAGGGAATATGGTGCTCCCAGTCACTGACTTCCCAGAGCATTAAGGCTGCACTGCTCTTAAGCTCTGAACACAATTGGTACAGACTAAAAAGACCTGTGCACTGAAGGGCTCTTATAAGAAATTGGTGACTGGTTGAGGAGGGGGAACCCCTACTCAAGCAGGAACCACAACCCATTTCCGGGTGAGGCACAAGCAAACCCCACATTAACCTGTGCTCAACTCTCTGGTATCTTGGCACAGAGCGGTCAGGTTTGACTTGGAGGCAATGTGTGAAGTATTTATGGAGTATTTTAACCAGTAATAAAGTGAAAACACAACATAAGAGAAGTCCCAAACCAATTTAGAAAAATAGAGTAAATTTTAATAAATAAATCAAGACCAAAATGACAAGAATCCAATAAGTAGAACCTGAGATTGGAATTTGAAAGATTTCAGTAAATATAGTGCCAAAAAGCACAAAGCGCCAACTGTGGAGCACAGGACGGCTATGGGGACCCAGTTAGGCTAGCAGAACAAAAGAACATTAAATCATCGTTGCAGAGCATGCCAGAGTCCCACCACAAGGTTTTGTTGCCCAACAGCTATTCCTAGGAGCTTAGAAGCTGCGATGCGAGGTCCTGCGTCGTTGTCGAGTATGCGATCGATAAGGTGCTTGCGATTTGAAGTCCTGCGTCGATTGGTTGCAAGGAAGCTGCGGCGCATGCAATGTGGAGTCCTGTGTCATCGTCGAGAATGCGGTTGCCAAGGTCCTTGCAATGCAAAGGAATGCATGGAGGCTACATTGTGCAGCGGTGGTTCCTGGAAGGCTGCGGGCGGTGATTCTAAGTCCTTGCGTCAAAGAAATCCACGCAGCAGAGTCAATGTGTCGGTTCTGCTCAGGGTTGCTTTGCGCATCAGAGATGTGTCGGTTCTGCTGAAACCACAGATGGGCTGGCAGAGCACCTTCAGGCCCACTTACAAGGGTCCAGGACTGGGGTGGCACCACTTGGCAGTTTAGGACTAACAGATGGCATGGTCCAGGTTCTGGGTTCAAGGTTGTTGGAGCCTTCTGTCCCTGAGGCTGTAGTCAGGAGGCCAGAAATCTAGTCTTTGGAGTCACTCTGAGGTCCTGGGTTAAACAGATGCAGGTCCAGGCCTTCTCACCCAGGCAAGAGGACAGCAGGAAGCAGGTCAGGATGGCAATGCAGCAGCCCTCAGTGTAGCAGTCCTTTCAGCAGCACAGCAGTCCTTCTTTCTGGCAGACTCCACAGGTCCAGAAGTATACTGGAGAGTTGGGGGTCTGAGATCCAACATTTATTCCTGGTGCCCATGGTGAAGTGGAGGAAGCTTCTAGAGGTTTCCACCCCCCCCCCCTTGCCCCGAGGTGTCAGGCATCTCCTTCCTCCCTGTGCTGGCCCCAGATTGTCTGGGTTCAAAATTGACTAGTGACAAACCCTTTGTAAAAGTGCTCCGGCAGAGCCTTTGTGATGTGTAAGTGTGGTAGGTGACTGCTCCTCCCCCTCGTTAACTCAGAGTGGCTTAACCTGTCAACACCTATCTTCCCTTTGTCACACAATCTGGGAGCAATACACAAAGACTAACTGCCAGCTACACCTAGTCATGTGACTCAGGATCAGGCTGCAGGCACCAAATGGTTACGACAAGAAAATGCCAACTATCTAAATGTGGCATTTTCGGAATTGGGATTAAAATCCAACTTTACTATTGAAGAGGACTTTTAATAACAATTCTTTATACACCAAACTCGAGCTGTATACCTGCTCTCAATTTGAGGTTACAACTTATTAAGTGGCAAAAGGTAATTCCAGTGTTATCCTATGAGAAAGGCAAGCCTTGCCGTAGTGAAAAACACATTTAGGAGTTTTTCACTACCAGGACATTTAAACCTTAAAAGTACAGGTCCTACTTATTAAATACACAGCACCCTGCCCCCTGGGCTGTTCAATGCCTACCTTAGGGGTGATTCATATGTATCAAAAAGGAAGGTTTGGGTCTGGCAAAAGGTTTATTTTGCCAGGTCAAAATGGCAGTTTAAAACTGCACATGCAGGCTGCATGGCAATCCTGAGACATGTTTGAAGGGCTACTTAACTTGGTGATACAATCAGTGCTGCAGGCGTACAAGTAGTATTTAACTTACAGGCCCTGGGTTCATATAGTTCCACTTTACTAGGGACTTACAAGTAAATCAAATGTGCCAATCAGGTTTAAGCCAATTCTACCATGTTTTAAGGAGAGAGCACAAGCACTTTAGCATTAGTTAGCAGTGGTAAAGTGTGCAGAGTCCTATACCAGCAAAAATGAAGTCAGCATCACAGGAGAGTTGAAGGCAAAAAACTAGGGGAGAAACATGCCAAGGGTGCCAGGCCTAACAGATCTCCTTAAGGGAAATCAAGGAAAGCAAAGAATATCCACTCCCCTGCTCTAGTGACTCATTCCAGGCTACCTTCCTAGCCACATTAAGTGGCTCTGGCACTTGAGTGAGCACTTGCTTCATTACCAGATTCATAGGGAGAGTTGCTGCCTTTCCCCAGAAAGGTCTCTGAACAGACACCCTACACTATCAAAAATCCAGCCTGACTGAATGTAATAATTTCCCTCTCGTACAGTGCCTTTTTAGTGTAGGCAATCTATGGAGACACATGCACAGTAGGACCCCTAACAAGTTTAGATTACTGGAACATAGCCTTGCCCATCCATGTCGCTTCTCAAGCTCCTGATTCAGAGTTGTACACCGCCATTACACATAAAGACTAATTAATTTCTCCCTTCTGACCTTATTTGCAGTCTCCCAGGGACAATTAGCCTTCCTTCTAGCGAACCATGCATATGGCTCCACCAAACACTTTCCATTTCTGGCTCCCACATGCTCCACTCAAGATGGTAAAGGACAAGTCTGCCTTCCTCTCTAATTAGGGCAAGCTAGACAAGTACGCTAAGCCAAACAATTTGGTTCCACCTGGTGAAAATTAATCCTCCACTGACGTCACAATGCAAGCCATCTAAACTACACACAAGGCTTTGGAGCCTTTTTAAAATGGGTGATGTGACCTCACTCTGTGGACTTAGTCAGACGCACTGGGTTGTCACTTCTCCACATTATTAAGGATGTAGAGGCTACTTGATACATAAAATGTCTCAACTTGGACCTTGTACTTGCAAAATACTGCTCAGCTTTGGCAGTCGGTCGAGTCCCCTTCATTGCATGGCTGGGTATGGGGTAGGGGAAGGTGTATGGTCTTGGCAAGACCATTTATGATGCTAGGGGATTCTTACACAAATATAAGATCTAGGGTCCTTGGCAGTCAACATTCGGTACCTTGTAGTTGTTGGTAGAGACTGTTCACATGCTCTGTATCATTGTAACTAGAGGGACTGAATTGTGTTTTTGTTACAATACCCAATAAGTTTCAATTCATATGTCATTCTGAATGTTTAGATTTTCTTGAAAAATACCACTGACTTTGTAAGATTTATCTGTACAGATCTGCAAATGTAATAATGAATGCCTATTCAGATGCTTTATGTGTAACTGCCAAAACAAAAAGTTATATTTAAAAAATAATATATTTTGCCTGATTAAACTTTCTTACCTCTCCCTAATATCCTAAGTCAACCTCCACTTTATCACTCTGAAGGAAAAGAACTATAGAAAATCTGGAAGGAGGACACCACGGTACAGCTGTTAACAAAATCCAAGGACAATAGTGGGTAAGGGGGCCTGCAAATCCAAATTAAGAGGGGACCTAAAAAGCAATCAGGAGGAAGAGCAATTGGAGAAAAAGAGTACTGTTGCTTCTAGAAGAGGGAAACCTAAAGAAGAAATAAATAGGATAGTGCATGAGGGACAAGAAATCATAGAGGTGTTCCTTTTCCAGTGAGTAAAGTGGATAGTATTTCAAAAGATAATCTATATTGCAAAACTGGAGAACTAAACACAAAATTATTGGTGCACTCAGGTACAAGATACAACCTTTTGGATAAAGATTTGTTACCAGTATTTGGAGAGATGACTTTAAAACTCCCACACATTAAGTTACAGGCACATGTACTCAAACCCATCAAATGTCCATGGCATTTTAAACTACAGTAGAGTTTAAGAGTGTTAAGCTATGAGCGAAGATTTATGGCGCAAAAATATTGTGTTTATTAGGATGACCACAACAAAGGGGTTTAAAGATATAGCTAAACTCCAATCATCCCAACAAAGTCGAATAAGTGGAGAAAAAATAGAAAATAATGATGGCGAACAGGACACTAGTTGCAAAGGCAAGGTTCCTCAAGAATTTAGCAATGAGATGGGTTTATTAAAAGAGGACATGCACAAGATTGTTATGAAAGACAGAATAATGCCAAAGGCACTCAAAGAGCATAATGTTACTATGTTGAAGCATGAGCAGTTAAAACTGTCAACTGTGCAGATTGTGTCATAAGTGTACTTTTGAAAGAACTGAAGCTGTAAAATAGCTTGCTCTGGAGGTCTGAGTGAGATAACAATGTTACCTAATATAAATCAAATCCGATGCTCAAAGGAGACACCATTTTCGCTACAATTGATTTGTTGTAAGTATACTATCAAATTGTCTTACAAGACCTTTGGACTTGAATCAGCTGCGACTGTGTTCCACAGCTGTTTAGAAGCCTCACAAAAATTTCAGGATGACATATTAGTATCTTCGGCTAGCAAAGGAGGACTAACTATAAAAAATATATATATATAAAGTAGGAGCAGAAGGTCGCTATTATTTGGGGAATTATGTGGGTGCCCTTCATCCCAAAACCCAGTTCCACTACACTCGTTTCTTTGATTGGCTGAGTGTTATGCCAACTTCATTCTCAGGTTTGAAGACAAAACCAAAGCTAGAAGAAAAGTAATTAAAAAAGTGAGAAATTCCTGTGCAATACATACTGAGTTTTTAAAAGAATGTTGATCGCTTAAGATGAACTTTAAACCTTTTGATAAAGTTTAATACAAGATGTGAGATCATAATATACATGAATGCAAGCAACAGTGCGCCAGGCAAGAAAGGAATGGAAGGGAGGAGACAGTATTGTACACATCAACACCACTGAGAGGGTCTGAATTAAGGATTCTACAACAGAAAAAGAAGCACTGACATTTGCAAGGGTTGCTTACTACTGGCAATTTGTTTGGGCATCTGAATTCACTGTCAGAATTAATCAGAGACCTCTAGTAGATTTGATCACGACAAAGAAGACAGGGAAACAACTTCCAGAGCGGCAAGATGATAGATTACATCAGAAGATTTAAGCTTCAGGAGAGAGTGCATCCTGGGGTTCAAAATGATATTACTGATTGGTTGTCAAGATTACTAGTTGAGTAAGGAGATAATGTGACTGTGGAGGCATAGTTTGATGGCAGCGACTATAAGAAGTGATGTGTGGGAGCATATCCAAGAATGAGTAAGTGAAGGACACAGAGCAAGACGTGGTTCTGCAAGAAGCAAATTAAATGTGTGAAAGCTCAATGCCTACCAAAGATAAAAGTAAAAGACCAGATTGTGTTGTGCATGAATGTGGCTGGTAAACTGTCCTGTAACAAGGGCATTTTTATAATGCAAGTCTTCACTATTTGTGCCTGAAGCATTAGTGATGAGGTTATCATAACACATGAAGGACATATAGAAATGGGTGATACCAAAAGGCATACCCAATTTGTCTTTTGGTGGCTGAGACTGGATGGAGGTGAGAATAAAGTGAAGCACCAGATACTGTGCGTATAAAATGATGAATCACAACCTGTGAAATATACTAATTTGAAAATAGGTGAGAAGAAGGGCCCTGGAAGAAAGTACTGCTGGATATATCTGGATCCTACAACACTCTAGGGCAGTGTTCCCCAAATTGTGGGTCGCGACCCACTGGTGGGTCACCAGTCGATTTCTAGTTGGCTGTGAATGAGCAATAAATAAAGGTGCCTTTACATTTTCTATTTATCTTGTCACATTTGCTGTGCTTCAAAGACAGTTCAAATGCCAGGCTATGTCTTCTGACAAATTGCTGCTTACATTTTTTAACATGGGGTTTGGTGTTCAGTTTTCTCTCTCTGACTGCAAAGTGAAAGGAGCTTTTGAAGTGAACTATGTGACAATCTTGTTCTGGTACAGGGAGTGTGAAAGGAAAGGCTGTAGGATGTCATTGTTTTGTAACACAACAAAATGTAGATACCTTTAAATGAACTGTACACATATTTCAGAACACATCATGAGTTAGGAAAGGAAAAAAGAAGCACATTTTTTGTGATAGAAACAAAGATTTTAATAGGATCAAAACAAATCAAGGCACTTTTACTTGTTGATGCAAAAATGATAGATATTCACTGAAACCCAATTTCCACACATCATTTGCAATCAATAAAAGAGTATGTCTGTGCAAATTCAGTGGCTGTTTCAATGAAATTATACTGTTACAGCACAATGCTTTAATAATACATTTGCAACAGTATGCTCCAAAATGCACCACCCACTACATACTACACCCTTAACACTCTCCTGCTGAATTCGTTTGCCACACTTCATTTGAAGCTAGAATATTTCGAAATCAATGTAACTTCAGTGATGAAACATTGATGTTAGCACCACCACTCTAAAAAGGTGTTCCAGCACCACTCGTGCAAAGGTACTGAACGATGTCCCTAAATCCAGTTTTAAAACACACTCTTGTAAGTATTCCCAAGCAAGACTCTGGGTGAACCCTCTAGTATTTTTTGCTGCTGTTTTTTTTAACTTTATAACCATTTCAACAAGAATTTGTTCACTGTACATGACCATACACAATCATGCCACCTGTGTATGACTTTCACACATTAATTGTAAAAAAGAAATGTGGCCTAATGGCTAGAGCTGTCAACTTTGGATCTGGGGAACCAGATTTGAGTCCCAGAATTGGCAGTGTGCCAATCACTTAGGGCTTGATTTAGATCTTGGCGGACGGATTATTTCGTCACAATGGTGACGAATATCCAGCATTCGAAATATAAATCCCATTATATCCTAAGGGATTTATATTTCGGCGGACGGTATATCTGCCATTGTTGTGACAGAGTAACACGTCCGCCAAGATCTACATCAGGCCCTTAATCTCCTATGCCTAAATAAAATGAATCTGAGCTTATATAAAATAATCTGGTGCTCATGTAAAGCCATCCAAAACCCTTGGGCAGTGTTTGCACTATGTAAATCTGCAATATATCTATGGAGTTCAAAATGCACCACTGGGCCTCTTTTCATCATAAATATGTACATGAGGCCTTACCCCATACTTTGCTGCAGAAGAGGATTTTCAAATTTACTAAAATCACTGCTATCAACAGCATGATATTTCAGAAGCCCTGTGATTTTAGTGAACAAATGCCACAAGCCAGCACCCTGCTCTGGAAAGTGTTCCGCTTCAGTGCAGTTCACCTTCTTGCACTTTTAAGGGCAGATGAATATCTTGACCACAGTCACGAAAAGACATAGGGTGTGGTCAAAGTTGGGATGTTTACAAACAATTGCTGTTAGAGAGGAATAAAAAAATTGTAAAGTCTGTTATTTTAGTAATTCAATTAATTTTAATAGCATGTCTATTACTACATTAAAAAATCACCCCCCCCCACGGCTCAGGTCTGTTAAAGGTAGGTGGGTTGCAAAAACATGTCATTCTAAAAGTTGGGTTGGTGATCTTAAAAGTTTGGGGAGCACTGGTCGAGGGTGTATGCTTAAGTGTGTCACTGTAGTTTCTGACGAATATTCACATTGGCCAAAAGTTAAGTTTGTACACAGGTAATTACCCAAGGGGTGATTAAGTTGTTGGAGGAGTATTTTCACATAGAAGTGTTTCCTCTAAGAAGGTATAAAATTGAAATGTTGTGAAGGCTCTGAATGTAAGTAATTAATGTGAACAACTGTGAGCTTATGGCAACACACACCCTACGTACAAACTGGTAAATGTTTCTATGAGCTAATGCGAGGAAGGAAGCAGTAAACACTGCTCAAAGAAGTTACGAGTTGCACGCTACTGGCCGCATGGTAACTCTGAACCTAGAAACATCCAGTGTGGTAACACTCAGCCAGTGCAGTGCAATTATGAGTTAATCCACATGGAATGGTGAATAACTGTGCAGGTGGGCAAAAAAACGGTGGGTTTGAATACTATACTTAGTGATTGCCGGTGGTTAGACTATTTGGCAAGTCTTCTACCCATCACCTTTTGTGTCTTTGATGTAATGGTCTACGTGGCCAAGGGTATGCCCAGACACAGGTCCCATGCTCACAATATCACTGGAAACACACTGCACCCAAATAGGCCGAAACCAGACTTGGGTTGCATGTGTTCTTTTTCAGAGAGGACCCGGCTTGGCAGTTGGGGCTGGACTGTTTCTATTGGAGCAGGACAAACGCTGATTGGCATATGGTTGGGTCTAAGCTGAGGTGGTATAGTCGGCAAAAAACAACAATCTGGAATGCTACCCAAGCGACTGCTAGTGGTTAAGTATCCCTCCCATCACCTTTAATGGGTTTGTAATAACTCCACAGACCAGTTTCTTCTGGGCAGAATTCTGCATGGTATTCCATCTTCCGTCTGGATTAATATTCACATATACCACCTTCTTTTAGCAGGTGGTAAATGTGAACGGGGCTAGTACAGGGTGTGGGGAGGGCAGGGGAGAGAAGGAGAGGACTTTGTTTGGCATGGGAGAGCACTGCATGCTCGACCTGTGCCTTGGAAAGGGAGCAGGGAATGGGACCTGGTTCCAATGCAACTCATTCCGAAGGTGATTTTCCAGCACTAAAATTGGGCCCATTGCAGTAACAAATGCCAATTCATGAATGAGTACAGCAAAATTCCACACTGGAATTCCACTGAGTTTGAACTCGAGTTCTTAGAGGGAATTTGGGAACCAGGAAGGACCGACTACACAGTTTTACAGATGGAGAGAATTACACAGGGACAACAGGTAGGGTGTCTCCCCACAGGGGTAAAGGTAAAAAGGACTGTACCCACTACTATCGGTTAGCTGCTATGATCTATAGTAGAGTCTGGGCTGGTGATGGAGAAGATAGGTACGAAGTGGGCGTATCTCTACCCACTGGGAGCATCTCTATCAGTGGGTGTAGACCCTCAAAGGACTCTAGCAGCATTCTGCTGGTAAGCACCATCCAATATTATGCACAGCATCTGTGAGTGTACTCTTCACGCCATCACAGAAAAATATACTGAGTCAGTTAGAATGAGAAAAAGAGGTGGAGGATGGCACCTGGCTACTGCACAAGGATCATACAACCTCCTCTCCTCAAATAAAATAGTCCACAGTCTACTCCTGCACCCAAGAATCTCAGTCATCTAAGTGGGTAAACCTTAGGGAAAGACCATCAGTATTACTATGAGACAATTAACCTTTTGCGCTACAATAAAAAAACGATCTTTGCAAGAAAATAGACAATTAAAGCATCTTTGATATATCAATTTACATGGCCATCAACTACTGCAAATGTTTAAGACCCACCTAAACAGTGCAGTGTGTCCAAAATAAATAGGTAAATAGAGGTAAAAATTCTTCAAGGTTGAAATTATAGCCTAATCCCAGTTTTGGTCATATATACGATATATGGGTGGTTGAATTAATCAGGTCCTCTTACCAATGATATTCTACTGTTCCAACATGGTTTCAGCACCCTTTTTAGAAGTACTAAAACGTTAACTAAAAGGTCTACTATGGTCCAGTGCCTGGAGTACAGGTGCTGCAGTCAATGCACCCACTTGAACTCATTTTGCCTCTTGACATTCCGTTGAGCAGTTATACAGTTTGTTGTTCTTCCTGGACTAGTCTTGTACTGGGTAACAGAGAAAATCTGAAGTCAAATCACCCCAGAGTCCATGAAAAGACTGCCTTTGCGCTAAAAAAGAATAAAAGCCTAAAAGAAGATGTGATGCTTCCATAAACAAATGGACAGCAGTCATTGGCCAATCCAGAGGTGAGTCCTGTGGAGTATGTGACCAAGCCATAATAGGCACTGAACTTACAAATAAAGGAATCGAAGTTACACACAACACATTTAAAAATTGTAATACCACAAATGTGGTATGTTTGATCGTTGGCCCCTAACGCCTAGCATGTGTTGAAAAACTAATTAACTGATTGAAAACAAATTCAACAGCAAACGTCCAAAATAATGTGTCACACACCTACAGCACAACTGGTCTACCATTTCATTGCGAAGTGCCATTGAGAGAACGATCTAAAATAGGACATATTGGAGACAGTGGAACCAAACAAGAAAGAAGGTATAAGTACAGATGCTTGTCCGTTTGAAACACAATTGAGAATGGCCTGAATGAAATGTCTGAGACAGAGAATATACTTTTAACATAGCCGTGTTCAACAACTGCAGAATTACTGAGATGAAACTATCAATGGACTCATGTATATAGACCACACAGAGAGGTAGATAAATATGGGGCAAAGCTTTAAGAGAACATATTCAATCCATGTGCCCAGGCCTGTATAAGTCATAGGCCCTTATGATCCATAGGTTAATGCAGTGGCCAAGAAAAGTTTCCCCTCCCCGCCCATGAGCCTCCAGTGAGAGGACATCCCCCCCTCCCAGAACGAGTTTATAATATGCCAGATAGTAATTAAATGCTTCATTTAGAAGGTTTCTACATTTGAAATGTTTTTACTGAGGGTCGGACAGGCCTATAGGCCAACCAGGCAGAGCCCGATGGGCTGGTCTGACAGATCAGTGTGTGGCTCAGTTTTTTAGCTGCTTGTGGGTCGGTTTTATGGTCTGCTGGGTCGGTTTTTACTGTTGATTTTCCTGATATTCAAGCAAACATCGCCAATCCATGCAGTCTTCCATACCTCGCGAAACACTTACACAGCATACCTTTACAAGTTTAAAACTGTCTCAATTTGAAAACATGGACCAATTCAATAATCGGTGCCACTTTTATTCTGGCACCCAGGCCTATTTTCTGTGCGAGTTCAACCCGGTTTTACTATCATATCAAGGGTATACACACACACACACACACACTTGAATGCTTACGTTTTAATGTATTAGCAAGCCTAAAACACCATCTTCAACCCACCATCTGGGGAATGTTGTGAACATTACCACTGTTTCCATCTAAGTCGTCTGTTTTCTAAAGCCTGCTTCCTACTTTGTTCTCAATTCAAATGTTATTTGTATTAGAAGGTGTGAACTTCCTCTTCTATATCAACTATTGATAAAACATGGTCGCCTCCAATGCTAAAACATTGATTCCCCAGTGTAAGCTGACATATTTTTATGTTCATAATTGATGCCTCCACTGTAAGCAGACATTGTTCCTGATTACGTACATAATTACGCACTCAATATGGCAGCCCCCAGTAAAACAAGGCCAACATGGTGCTGCCCATTAACGTACACATGTGGAGTTCAGCTTAAGTAAATTAGGCTGTAATAGTTTAGACTAAAGAGATTAATGTAAAAACATTGTTGCAAAAAACACTAACTTGGGGTTTTGACCATTAATTTGGAGAAGTTTTCGCCCAAGAGATTATGACCAGGGGTCACACCGATTAGCCGGTTCCGATCCAGACTTGACTTTCAATAGGAGAGATGCATCAGGAGAGCTAGCTATAGAAGCTGAAAGCAGCCGGTCCGGGATTCCTGTCCTTGGCAAAACACAAGCCTGTCCTTCTGTGACAGAACTCCGACAACAAATAACCTGCTGTGCGCTCCATTCCAAATATCCAATAGGCACAAATAATATAGAATGTTTTAGCCTAGGGTTTGGAAATAGCAAAAGGTTCTAGGATACGATTTAACATGCAAAATAATGTTTGAAATGTTTTTATTGTTTTCATTAATAACGATTTTAACCGCAATTTTTTTCTCGTTCTGTGTCATTACCATACATTTTATCTGCACAAGATTGAAGTTTTTAAAATAAACTTTTTAAACTACCAGTCCTGATTTCTTAGTGCAAAGTTTGAGCATGTTGAGTGCAAGTCGAACAAATGGTTTCTGATGTCCACTGTGCCCCTGAACCGGTTTATTGGACTATTGATAAGTAGCCTGAAACCATGCCAGCGAAAAGATTAGCTAGGTAGGTTTGTATTAGTGCTGCAGTCTCCTGGACTGCTTTAACTCAGCATGTACACTGAACTTAGACTTTGCACCATGCGTCTGAGCCCCCACCCCTGCAGTTCTGGAGGAACTCTCCAGAATTCGCATCAATCCAACTGCATAGAGCTAAAGGCAGTCTGTGAAGCATCTCGGTCGCTGCATTCACCCTCCAATTCTGAGTCCAGAATTTGCGTTGTTAGATTTGATGTAATTTTAATAGGTAAAACAGTGACTGGTGTGAAAAAAAACTGATGTCAATGGTGTGGTAGACATTGATATAGCTGACGTTGGAAACAAGGACATTCTTAGTGTCAACGACAATTTCGATGGCGAAGGAGCTGTTGTTGATGATGGCCCGGTCGTCGACAGTTGTCTCGACTTCAAAGGTGGTGCTGTCGACTATGTGGTCCTGTTCGTCTATAGCGACACTGTAATTGTCATCAACTAGGTCATAAAATACGGTGGACTTTTCCTCAACATCAACAATGATTGAGACACCTGTAGAGACTACCAGTCAATCAGAAGGTCCAGCCAGCTCGATTTTCACTCATTTTATTTTCGCAGGCTGGTGATCATCATACTTGGAGCATTTTTCTGTGGAATATCTATTCTTTTTGTGTGTGGAGGTGGTTGCAGGTGCTCCAAGTTGAAAGTACAGCTCAGGAAAATTTGAATGTTTTCTGTTTTGCGTTGCCTTTGTGGAAGTGCTTTGAGGAGAACTTTTCACAGAATAATTCCCAGAAGAGGGGGCATACCCCTTAGAAGGAGGGTATTTTTTTATTTTCCAATAGATAAAGGGCCAACCTCCTCTCTCTATCCTTTATGGTTTCAGATGGGAGGTACTACAAATCTCACAGCGCAAAGGCTTGTGTGCTCTGCTGGCTAAAGGCAATAAATACATTGTTCATGTGGTTCATGAGTGCAGATTTTCTTCTGACCACAAGCTAAAGAAGACTTGAAAACAGATTTCTTCTTTCTGTCGGTCATGGTGACGGTGATAGTTGATAAATAAAAGGTCTCCCTGGTCCCGAAATTAAGGAATTTACCCTAAAAACAACTTACAGTAGTCTGAAAGCTGAAGGTAGGGCTGATGTATTCCCAGAGTACACCAAATAAATGACAAGATAAGTTCACTGAGAGGTCAGAGAAGAGCTCTGTCTGGGGACTCCGTCACACAAAATATGTAGTAGAAATCTGAGTTGTGGTAACCTCAGAGGGGAGTAAGAGAGCGAGCATGTCCACTTCATTGGCTGAAGTTTAGGTTGCTTAAATGAGGTGGATGTGCTAGTTAACAAACACTGTGGTTGAGGCCTATGACCATTTTAACAATGTTTACTGCTATTTCAATATAACCGGGGATTCCCAGCCTGACAACGGGGAATGATTCAAGCATGTAAATATATGAACTATCTAATGTTGGAGAAGAATGATGTTTCTTAGGCTTCTTATATTTCTTATATTTTTCCCTCAATGACTTTGTGGATAACTGAGAGAGAGACTTCAAAAGAGCCCTGGAACAATTGTGGCTCGTCCAGGGCCCTGGCCACGAAAAGCTTTTCGTTCCTGTCTTTCATAGCCTTAGGGTGCATGCTAAGGTAGGAATGACAGGTACGTGAGTCATGATCCAATCCCAAGTATGACAGGCAGATGGGTAAGGATCTTTGAAAGACATTTGTCCATCACAACACTGACAGGGCTGAAAGCCCAAACACTTAGGGGTGGAAATACCTAGCACTGCAACAAAATGTTTTCTGATGTAACTTGAGAGGGAGAGAGAGAGAGAGAGAGAGAGAGAGAGAGAGAGGGAGGGAGAGATCGCTTTGGATCCACACCAAAGGTGAGGGAAAAAGGGAACTGATGTCAGAATGCATGGTGGACACTTTATTGTTTCTGTGACGTCACAATGGCATTGCTTCCGGCGCCAATGTGGAGCTGGCACCCTCTATCGTTGTGGAAGAGCTATTGAAAATCTCTGAATCCAGTCTGGCGTCTGGGATATTCAAGAGGCAAGAAATTTGCAGGTCGAATTCACCACGAGAATGCTATGTATTCATCAAAAAGGGGCTTCAAGTCCGTGCCTAGGCGCACATAAGCGCTCATCAAAGTACAAACAACTGTAGGAAATCACTACAGCTAAATGAAGGACACAAAAACGAAATTAAAACTCTAAAGCAGATTAATATTTACCAGTGAACCATAAAACGATTTGACTATTCAACTTTTAAAACTTGTACATCAACAAGATAGTTGATTGTGTACTTCCAATTTTCTTTAAGATTCCCACAAAAAATACTCTGATGACCCAATTACGAGTTGTACATACTGGGGCGGTTTTATCATAAGGTACATTTAAATTTTGCATGTGAATTTACAGTTACTGTGCCATAAATCCGTTCAGTACTGTGCAATTATGAGTTAAACCCCATGGAATTTACATTTACCAACTGCTCAAAGCAGATACGTGTATGCGGGAGCTAGTGTGTGAAATGGGGGATGAGGGAGGGGGGTGGTAAGAATAGGGTAGGGAAGGGGAAGTTCTTTTTTAGTGGGGGAAGCACTGTATGCTTCCCACTGGAAAAATTTAATAAAAGGAAATGAGACTAGGCTCATGCAATTTTTCAATCCAGTTTTACCGGACGAAAAAAATCTAGCCAGGTTATCCACACTAATAATCAGACTGAACTAAATTAACACAAGAAAGTATGCATTAATTTTGTTCTGCCTCAATTATAACGAATCCCTAAGTAATGCCCCTCACAGTCTCACATTTGTTGCTCCTATCATCTTTTAACATGACCAATGTAAGAAAAATCCCAAACCACATAACCATTTGCATTACATAAGCATACAGTACCGCTTTAAAGCTAGACAAATTGGCATAGCCAATGCTCGTTTGTTATAGTGAATCAAACTCCCAAAGTAGACTTTTGATTTTCGAAAACAAAAACACAATAGCGTTGGTTTTCAGGGTGGTTCCTTCCTGTTACAAGTTTTCCTTGACTCGGACGGTCAAAATAATTGACTATCTCCACACCATGAAAAGGGCGCACGCATGTGTGGTCATCTTTAAATGGTAAACCAATAATGAGAATGGGAAAGCACATTCAAAGATGGTGCCCACAAAAACAGTGCCAGTCAAGGATACAGCATACTTCAAAAAGCAGAGAGCAAGCTGGTCGTAAATGTTTATGCAAGGAAAAATATTTACAAAAACAAGAAAGGACACATTGGCCCAACATCCTGAGGACTGAAGATTATTTTAAAGACGGATCATGTGCATAAGCAAAATGCAATCACTGACAGTGGTTGAAGTGGGCTCTCTCCTGTGAATTAAGGGAGCAAAATGTGAATGACTATATAACAGACCAATGAAGAGAGTTAGAAAGTGTCAGTGTGAGAATGTGAGTGTGTGTGTGCGTGCTTCTGACAATTTTGAGAAAACATGAGTCTGGCCAGATCTGAAAAAGTAGTCTTAGATAACAATGAAAACAAAAAAGGATATAACAGTTAAGGACCGCAAGCAACAACTCAGGCAGTGGCGGCTCGCAGAGGGAGTGCTGCGGGGCGGGGCGGGTGAGGGGCTGGGGAGGGAGGTAGTGGAGTCGGACATACGAAGGGCAGGAGTAAGGTAAGTAAATAAATAAATAAAACTATTTACCTTGCGCTCGCTGCATCGCCGAGTTGGCGATGCAGCGAGCGCAAGGTAAATAGTTGTATTTATTTATTTACTTACCTTACTCCTGCCCGTCGTATGTCCGACACCACTACCCCCCACCCAGCCCCTCACCCGCCCGCCCCGCCCCACTGCCCCGCAGCACTCCCTCTGCGAGCCGCCACTGAACTCAGGGTTAGCTAGTTACTAGGGCCAGAAGCTGATCTATTACTAGAGAGAAGTTAAGGCTCAGACAATTTAATAAGTATGAATAAAAGTCATTTAATTAAATCAAGGGAGCTAAAGACAGCAAAGCTTTCCCAGATAGAATGTGTATCATATGTGATATGTCAAATAGTAACAGCTTCTGCAATGAAACACAATAGATTGTTTATTGAGCCTATCTTCTCTCTAGTTCAAAACGACTAATATTTAAAAAGTAGGAAAATTCTACAACTTGTCACACAACTGCGGGTGATAACATTAGCTTGTATGTTTTTATTTTTTTTTGTTAAGCAAAATAAGCCAATATATGAAATCATCTAAAAAATCAGTTTTGATTACTGGTATAGAAATAGTGTAAAATTAGGCTTAAGATTTCCGAATTGGTGGATTTGATCTTTTTCACCAGCATTCATTTGGTGAGCTAAAATAAAGCACGATTAAGCGATAAGGAGGTGCTGGAATTCAATGCATTTGAGGAAACTCCCTGTCATGGAGATGGGCAACTGAAGCTTTATGTTGCTTCACTCTGTCAAAAAAAAACTGAAGCCTGAATGTTAACCTTCGTACCCGATACCGGTGAGACACTGAGGAATTGAACTACAGAGAACTAGTCAACACCGTAATACCGAGGCACAGCGGCAGCCGTCTCAGGTAAACGCAGTGGGGCAGGACAAGGTACGGCAGGGGGTAAGCCGATGAACGACGGAATAGGTATTTATTTAATTATACCTATTCCGTCGTCTGTCGACTTCCCCCCTCCCACCTCGCCCGCCTATCTGTGCTAGCTGCCGTTGGAAGTACCTTACAATGTAAACTCGGTTAATGACAGGTCTTGGCGATCAGTGGTCGTACAATAAAAATAGCCAGATTTTTTGCAAAACAATGAAGCAATGGCCAATTTCGTCCTGTAATGCTGCAGGGATGAATAGACATTTAGATTTCACTCAAGTTATTTCTCGTGGTGGAAATGTGAAATTCTGGCAGGCAACCTGTGGCAGGTGCATTGTCAAACTTCGAAGCTTACAAATCTAGCACTGTAAAACTATCAAATGGCAGCCAAGATCTGGGTTACTGACTGCAATATGTTATGTTAAAATATTTATAAAGCGCCTGGCTGCCCCAGCAACAGGGTGTCCCAGCACTGACTGTCTAGTATAGTGGGAAGCAAAGGGAGTTTAGCGATTGGAGAATAGCCAAGTCTTCACAGTCATTCTAAAAATCCAGTGATCAGGGATGCTACGGATAGAAGGAGGCACGGAGTTCCAAAGGGCAGGTGCCAATGCCTTGAACGAGCGGCCACCCGCTCTGGCCCTACGTACCCCGGATGCAGATCGGCTGAGCGCAAGGCACGGGTGGGTACATAAGGGGAGCACATAGCACTCAAAATTCCATTTTTCGCCTTCATTCGAACTTGCTATTATGATGCAAAAGTTGGAACGTTTGTTTGGCAGGTTCCCACATACGGCTCTCCATGCTAACACCAAAATGTCATACTATTATGATATTAAGATTATCAGATTGAGAGTGGAGAAGGCAATAAAACATGGAATGTGACACCTTCATTTAAGAATCCTTTTCAAATCATGAGGGTGAGATGCTCTCTAAGATTTCTGAAATATCTTAACCTTCAAATGTGTATTGGAGGAGAAAAAAGCGAAGGTCTGGATAGGGATTGGCACCCATTTCAAATCAGGGACATTTGTATAGCGCTCACATCACTCGGAAGTCTCATGGCGCTTGCAGACGGCTCTGATGGAGATGATAGATCAGTTGTCGAGTAGCCATGACTTCAGCCTCTTACGAAAGGAGTTGTGATCGGACATGGAACGTAAGTGGGAGGGAATTTTGTTCCATGATGCTGGGGCGAGAAAGGAGAAAGACCTGCTTCCTTTTCTGGCAGTGCGGATTCTGAGAGGGGTAATGTGTTACTGGATCTGAGCATCCTACGTGGTTGGTACCAACATAGTTTCTTGGACCAGTATCTCGGGCCTTTTCCATACATGTGCGTGTGGGTCAGACAAAGGATCTTGAAGAGAATTCGTTTTCTCACTGGAAGCCAGTGTAGAGATCTCAAGCAGGGTGCGGAGGAAGATCTGGGCGGAAGATCCAGGACCAGCCTTGCCGCGGTATTCTGCAAGTCTAAAAGGTTTTCATTAATTGAGAACAATAGGGCGTTTCCATAGTCCATTCGATTTATTATTAGTCCCTGGACTAATGGTTTCCTAGTCTCAGTCGGAATCCATTTGAAAACCTTTCGCAGACTGCGCATCACTCCAAAACAGGTGCCGATGATGTGGTTAATCTGGCTTTTCATGGACAATTGATTGTCCATGTAGAAACCTAAGTTTCGTACCGTCAGTTTTGGGGTTGGACAAGGGCCAAAGTGAGGTGGCCACCAGTCGTGGGACCAGTGCTCCTGAGCCTTACCGAAGAGCATAATCTCCGACTTGCCTCCATTCAGTTGTAGGTGGTTGGAGCTCATCCACCTGTAAATGTGGGACAGGCATTTTTTGAAACGCTGCTTTGTTTCGGTGGGGTCTGGGCCAATAGTGATCAGAATCTGCGTGTCATCTGCATAAGATATGACATCAAAACCGTAAGATCTGATCACCTTGGCCAGTGGCGTCATTTGGCTTAAGGGCCTCCCTCTTAGATTACACATTTATTAAAAGGCGTGATTTGTGTTACTTTTTCCTTTTTCAAAATAACTGAAAGTTGCTACTTTGTGCAATTAATACGGATGACTTCTAGTATAAGCATGAATCGCCCAAATAAAATTATACAGCCTACACAAATGAAACCACAATTTAAAAACCCAGCGGCAGAATACCCAATTCTTTAGTAATTGTCACGCCCTACATCTTCATTAATTCATTCATCCATATGTTTGGTCAGGGGAGCAAATTGGCTATCTTCACTTTAACAATTACCATGGTTATTTAAGAAAGTCTGAGCCTGAACCGGTGTATTTTTCGCACCAGTCTTATTTTATTATTTATATATTTATTTATTTAGAGTTTTATATAGCGCGAACAAGACCCTTGCGGGTGACAGAGCACTTTACATGAATATCGAGGAAAGTATGATACAAAACGGTAGGCAGTATACAAAAGCAACATATAAATAAATCATCCTGATAAAAATGTACCTAAGCAAATGGTGAGAAGCACACATAGTAACATACTGGCATGGGCAAAGTCCAATAGGTTTCAGCACGGTGTGTAAATCGATGAGAAACGCCGGAGAAACAATGTGGGGCTTAGTGTAATGCACAAGGCGTGGCAAGGTGCCACGGCAGATAAGCAGGAAAGAGATACTCATGAGGCGAGGGAGGTTTGTCCTCAATGTGAGAGGAATTTGTTGGATAGTAGAGATTTTACTTCTTTCCTGAAGATACCATATTGTTTAGAAAATCCACAGACCTTAACACACTTCTTCAATACTTTAGTATCTAACCTAATGCTTTAAGAGACAGCTAACTATGTGACAATTGTTTGCATATTCCTAGAAATTTCAAATGGAGGATCGATTATTTCCGTGAGGCTGAAGTACAGTGCAACAAACTCTTAGTAAGAGGATACCCTAGGAAAATTGTAAAGAGCGTGTGGTATTCACTTCAGGAATATCTATTGACACCAAGACCTAAGAAGGAATCACAGAATAGTCTGTGTCACCATTTTCTGCCCCTTTAGGAACATCTTGGTCAGAAGCATCAAGAAAGACTGGACACCGATTCAATCCATTGGCCTAAGCAAGGATCTGCCAGTGTTTTTCCTTTAGCAAGTACGTAATCTGAGAGATCATTTGATCCATGCAAATTTACAAAACACTAAAACATAATAACATAATGGAATTGTGGGGCTTAAACAGGATTGTGGTCCACTACCTTTGTGATGCTAAGTATTTTCCGGGGACAGAGAGTAAAGTAGCAGATACCTTATCCAGACTAGTACCAAAGGTGAACATCAATCAAGAAGAGGATGCAACAATTGATGATGCTGAATTTGTTTGTGAAGTAGGGTATGAAATTATTTCGGAAGAGAGATGGCGTGATGAGATTAGGTCAGATGTGTTATTGCAAGAGGTGACAAACTTAGTATGTGCTGGTTGGAGGAGCAAGGAACAAGTGAGTGCAGGGTGCAAGAGTTTTTGGTGCATGAAAAATAAGCTAGCCATGAACAATGGTCTAGTGTTTAGGGGCACAAGATTGATACCTCCTAACAAACTAAGGGAGGAATTGTTGAATCTGTTGCCCTCAAGGAATTTAAAAAACAAAGGAGAGGCTGTGCTCTTCGTATTGGTGGCCGTGTGTGGATCTCCAAGCTGAGAGGTTGGTGAGGGAATGCATGCAATGTGCAGTAAGAGAGAAAGTAATGAATCCCAGAGTGCAGCCTGTGATGAATAGAAACCGCCCCATGGGTCCTAGAAAGGATGTTGCGTTGGACATTTTCGGGCCAGTTCATGGTGATGGTCATGAATTATAAGTCATAGTGGTGATAGACTTGTACTATAGATGACCGAAAGTGTGCTTCACCAGAGGCATTGAGACCTAACATGTAGTAAAGTTCCTGAAGGAGTTGATGGGGAGAGAGGGTCTCCCAGAAACGTTGTTCCCAGATAATGGAGTGCAATGGTCTCTAAGTAAATGGAGGGTTTTCTGAGTGGATGTGGTATAAAACACAAGAAGTGCGCTCTCTATCATCCCGAAATAAATGGGATGGTAGAGAGGTTCAACTGAGTTTTTAAAGAAACTATATCTTTGGATAAAGGCAATCTTTTGAACTAGAAAGAGGAGGTGAGCAAAAGAGTTGAAGTGTAGAGGATTACGCCACATTCCATCATAGGCAAATCCCCTTTTGAACTATTTCAGAGAAGATATCCTAACACAATTATAGAGCCTGCATGGGTGAATGACCTTTAATGTAAATTGGGTAAGAATTCTATTCATGATTATTGGACATTTGCCCACTCCGCATCCCCGTGCCGCTGTTCTCTCAACTAGCCCCGGCCATTTGCTCACTATTTAATCTATCCATCTGTACTGGGAAATTTTCTTCTGCTTGGAAAGAAGCAATGGTCACTCCTATTTAAAAAAAAAAACAATTTGCCGCCTATGGATTTCACCAATTATCAACTCATTTCTCTCCTCTCTCTATTGGGAAAGCTGTTGGAAGGTCAAATCAATTTCAAACTTATGGAATATCTGGAAAGAAATAAACTGTTGGACCCGTCGCAGTTGGATTTTAGACCCATGCACAGTACTGAGACTACTTTGGTCACAGTGACCGATGTAATCAGATGCTCCTTAGACAAACACATTCCGTCATATACTTGTGCTGTTGGACCTGTTGGACCTCTCCACACTCTTTAATACTGTTTCTCATCCTAG
This sequence comes from Calotriton arnoldi, assembly GCA_963921515.1. NCBI lineage: Eukaryota > Metazoa > Chordata > Amphibia > Caudata > Salamandridae > Calotriton > Calotriton arnoldi. The sequence continues at coordinate 2,408,075 of CAWUFW010000056.1, read as the reverse complement.
ATTGCTGCAAAGACTGCAGGAGGAAGGAATTCATGGCATGGTCCTATTATGGTTCAAGGATTTTCTAACCAACCGAACCCAGACTATCAATCTAAGAGCCTTCATATTGCACAACCTGAAACCTGATAAGGGGGTGCCACGGGGCCCCTGCCTGAGCCCTACACTTTTTAACACCTACATAGCCCCCCATGCCAAACTGGTCAAACAGTATGGCTTTCAACCATTGTAATATGCTGATGATACGCAACTAATCTTCACCCTCAACCAAGACCTAAACAATGCTAAAGCTAGTTTCTCAATCAATCAATCAATCAGGGGTTTGTTAAAGCGCGACTACTCACCGGTAAGGGTCTCAAGGCGCTAGGGGGGGGGGGTGCAGGTTCCATTCCATCAAGGAGGGGGTCTGTCGAAGAGCCAGGTTTTGAGGTTTCTTGCGAAGATGGGGAGCGATGTTGTCTGTCTGAGGTGGAGCGGAAGGGCGTTCCATGCTTTGGCCGCGAGGAAGGAGAAGGAGCGGCCTCCCAATCTGGTCTTTCTGGTGCGGGGGACCACGGCGTAGGAGAGCTGGGCTGATCGTAGGGTCCTTTGGGGTGCGTGGAATTTGAGTCGGCTGTTCAGGTATGCTGCTCCGGTGCCGTGGAGGACCTTGTGTGCGAGGGTGAGCATCTTGAAGGTGATTCTCGCCTTGACGGGGAGCCAGTGGAGTGTGCGCAGGTGCTGGGAGATGTGGCAGTGTTTTGGCAGGTTGAGGACCAGTCTTGCGGCGGCGTTCTGGATGTTCTGTAGCTTGCGGGAGAGGTTTTTGTTTATTCCGGCGTAGAGTGCGTTGCCGTAGTCGAGTCTGCTGGTGACCAGGGCGTGAGTGACGGTCTTTCGGTGTTCGAGGGGGATCCATTTGAAGGTCTTACGAAGGAGGCGGAGGGTGTGGAAGCAGGAAGACGAGACAGAGTTCATCTGGCGGTCCATTTTGAGCTCGGAGTCCAGGATGATTACCAGGTTGCGTGCGTGGTCCGTGGGGGTTGGCGGGTTTCCGAGGGCGGGGGACCACCAGGTGTAGCTCCAGGCGTCGGGTTTTGGGCCCATGATGAGTACTTCTGTTTTGTTGGTGTTTAGTTGTAGGCAGCTGTTTTTCATCCATTTGGCGACGGCTTCCATGCCTTCTCGAAAGTTGCGTCTGGCGGTGTTGGGCTCGTTGGATAGGGAGAGGATGAGCTGGGTGTCGTGTGCGTATGACACGATGTTGAGTCCGTAGGTTCTGACGATGGGGGCAAGTGGAGCCATGTAGACGTTGAAGAGCGTCGGGCTGAGGGAGGAGCCCTGGGGGACTCAGCAGGTGGTAGGTGTGGGGTCTGAGAGGAAAGGGGGGAGTCTGACCCGCTGCGTCTTGCCGGAGAGGAAGGAGCGGATCCTGTCGAGGGCCTTGTCCTGGATTCCTGCGTCGTAGAGTCTGCGTATTAGGGTACGGTGGGAGACTGTGTCGAACGCCGCTGATAGGTCGAGGAGGATGAGGGCTACTGTTTCTCCTTTGTCCAGTAGGGTGCGGATGTCGTCTGTTGCGGCGAGGGGGCGGTTTCTGTACTGTGGTTTTTCTGAAGCCGGATTGGGAGGAGTCGAGGATGTTGTGTTCTTCAATGAATGTGGCGAGTTGGCTGTTGATGGCTTTCTCGATGACTTTCGCTGGGAACGGGAGCAGGGAGATGGGTCTGTAGTTTTTGAGGTTGGTGGGGTCCGCTGAGGGTTTCTTTAGGAGGGGGTTGACCTCGGCGTGTTTCCAGTCGTCGGGGAACGAGGCGGTCGCCAGGGAGCGGTTGATGGTGTGGCGGAGCATGGGTGCGATGGTGTCGGCGGTTCTGTTGAAGATGTGGTGGGGCCAGGGGTCCGTGGGGGCCCCTGAGTGGATTGACTTCATTGTCTTCAGTGTGTCTTCGGTGGTGAGGGCTGTCCAGTCGTCAATCGCTGGTTTCCGGGTGTCGGGGGTGGTTGGTGAGGGTTCAGTGTGTTGGTTGTCTTCGTCGAAGTTGTCGTAGATGCTCTTGATTTTGTGGTGGAAAAAGGTGCTGAGTTTGTCGCAGAGGTCTTGTGAGGGAGGGATGTCGGTAGACTCGCTGGTGGGTTGGGCGAACTCCTTGATGATGCTGAAGAGTTCCTTGCTGTTGTGCGCGTGGGTGGAGATTCTGTCTTCAATCGCTTTTTCCTTGTTTCTCTGATGAGTTGATGGTGGGCGTTGGTGGTGGCTCTGAAATTGTTGTGGGCTTCTGTGGATTTGGTGGTCCTCCAGGCCTTTTCGAGGCGGCGGCATGTGCGTCTGGACTCTCGAATTTCGGTGGTAAACCATCTGGCTTTCTTGGCGCGGGTATTGTTGTTTTTCTTGAGGGGGGCTATGGTGTTGGTGCTATCCGAGATCCATCTATGTAGGGTTCGGGCTGCGGTGTTGGGGTCGTCGTTTTCCGCGATGGTTGGGGTGGAGTTGTTGAGTGAGGAGGTGAGCTGGTCGTCGGTGATTTTGGTCCAGTTTCTTCGTGGAAGCAGGTGCTGGTGTCTGTGGATGGTGGGTGTTCTGAAGGTGAAGTGGACGCAACGATGGTCGGTCCATGGGAGTTCGGTGGTGTGGCTGAAGGTGATGGAGTTTCCTGTAGTGAAGAGGGGGTCGAGGGTGTGTCCTGCTGAGTGCGTGGGCTCGGTCACGATCTGGCGGAGTCCAATGTTGTGGAGGTTGTCCAGGAGGGATGTGGTGTTGGGGTCCAGTTGGTTGTCGAGGTGGAAGTTGAGGTCTCCCAGCATGGTGTAGTTGGTGGATGCGATGGCCTGCGGGGAGATAATGTCCGTGATGGAGTTGGCAAAGGGTCCGCGGGGTCCAGGGGGTCGGTAGATGAGGGTTCCTCGGAGGGTGGCGGTGGGGCTGGCCAGTATCTTAAAGTGAAGGTGTTCCATCAGTTCTGTGGGCTCGTCGGGGAGTGTGCTCAGGCGGAGGCTGGATTTGTGGACGATGGCGATTCCACCTCCTGGGCGGGTGGGGCGGTCCTTCCTGGAGATCTTGGATCCTTGGGGGATGGAGATGGCGATGTCCGGTTCCGAGGTGGTGTTGGTCCAGGTTTCGGTGAAGAACGCTACGTCCTGGGTGGTGCTGTCGAGGAGGTCCCAGATTTCTGTGGCGTGTTTGTGGAGGGATCGGACGTTGAGGAGGATGCATTGCAGGGTCTTCGGTTCGGTTGTGTTCTTGTGGGCGGGTTGTGCTGGATCCGTGTTCTTGGTGGTGCTGCAGGTGTGCCGGCAGCAGTGACAACTGAAGGGTCCGTGGGTGTCGGCTTGTGGAAACTAGCTCTGAAATGGCTGTTAGCATCAGCTGAAGCCATTTTGTTTTTGGCAGCCATTTTAGTTAGCCATGTGCTCGCCATGTGCTTTCTCCCTCTTCACTGTTGCCTGCTCTTGTATTTCACTTGAGTCAGGAACTATAATTAACTCCTTCAGTATTGAGCCAGAGTACTGCACATGCTCAGAAAGGTCTAGCTGGTAGAATGCACCTGCTCTTAGAGTAACTGTCAGGCTATTTTAACTAATGTCAGCAACTCTGTTACTCCTCCTACTTTGTTGACTAAGTATTTTCTGTTAGTCCTTATATGTGTAATAGCTATTCATGTGTATACTTGTACCGCCTCTTTTTGAGTCTACATGCTAACTCAGCGGTAAACTGGGCATAAAAGACCCAGAGTGTCTGTACTCCATAGACTGTCTCATACAGTGACCTGAGGGTACTGTATTGACGCAGTCTCCCTCATGTGAGGTTAATAAACTTGTTATTTTGATATTCCAGCTTCTGTGCCAATCTCTTCTTTGTTGGTTTAAGGACCAGGTGCATCAGTGAACCCCTACAAAGGTGTTTTTTTCTACAAATTGGCACCCAACGTGGGGCTCATCGGAGACGCGGCTATCCAAGGGAGTGGTCTTGACGGAAGACAGGAATCTACTGAGGAGGTGCCCTGCACGAGGAAGCCCTTTGTCTTTGCAGACCAACGTGTTTTCCGGTTTTCCCGATCTGACCCTCCAGTTGTTGGCCGCTCCCGACTGAGATCTTTTTTTGGCGTGAGTATTTTAAAACGACCGTTAGGTCACTCAGAACTTGGCAGTTGGAAGCTGGAGACTTTGGTTTGGTAAGGTTGCTGTAGCAACACTTTTGTTTGGATTGACTTGGCCAAGATTCTTGTTTGTTTGTTTGTTTGCTGCAGCAAATGAAGGCAGGTAATGAGGAGATTTTTCTCTAATTTTTGAAGTCTTGAACGGCACAAATTGTGTTAAGTGTCATTTGGATATAATATTATATATGCTATAATATTTTTGGCATGCCTGCTCCTAGCACACTTCGTAGAAAGTGTTGCTGTCCTGGAGGTACCAATATGGATTTAGGAAGTACTCAGCTGACTCCCCTAAGAGGGGATACCTAAATGGGTTTAGGTATATTAAAAATGGTATTTCTTCCATGATGACTAGTACACTATGGAACAAATATATATATATATATAAAAGGATCCTGATCTGCGCACTTAGTAAAATTCATAAGTGGTGATACGGAGCGCTTTTGAGTGTTCTGCCAGCCCAACTGGTATTTTGGTGTATTATTGGAAAAGGCCTGAGGCGCGAGCCTGTCTTTTTGAACATGGCAGTCTTTTGGCTGACTATTTGTCTTGGTGTAATCTCTGTACTTTTTTTAGAGTCCTTTTGTTTGTAAATATGACTTACAATTGGTATTTACAAATAGTTTGGTTTGAGTACAGTCTCTGGGCTGTCTCTTGCTTTTGTCCTAAGTGTTGATTTGTGGGTTAATTGTTTTTTTTTGTCGTGTCTATGTGGTTGTGGACTGACACCGGTGGTGATGCTTGAAAGTACTTGTTTCAGTGAGTAGTGACTATGCTTTTTGTGTGAGAATGGCTTGCCTTAGCAAGCAGTGTTGTGTGTTCTGAGTGTATGACCCCCTTCTTGAAAATGTCTGGAATGAGCTCAATTTGGTCTTTTTGTCGTCATTCTGTTATGCAAATGTCATTGAAAGAACTACATTTTAAAATTCAAGGAATGAATTATGTAACATATGCTAAATAGCTGCACGCTACCATTAGAAGTAAAACAGTAACAAAGTATAGATGTGTGAATTTTGCCACAATGGTAAAAGGAGAAATTAGAATTAACACTCAATAGGGAATAAATAGGCCTCATAGAAAGAAAGAAAAAAAAACAACGAATTTGTGTGCTTTCAAACTAGGACTTAATACAAAATGTTACAGCATTATCCTTAGATATTAAAAGGCATTCACATCATCTGAGTAAATTGGTTGCTGCTGAAATAAACGCGTTTTTTTTTACAAGACGATAGATTTGTGCTGGCTTGGAATGCCTGTGTTTTAAATAGACTGCACCGTGCTCAAATTTACAGCACCAGAAAAAGAGCTTTTAAACAGTTGTTTACCGCTGTCTGACTGAGAGGAAGCTGTCTGTCAAACTTTTTGAGAACATTACAATACAGCAAAGGGTTTTTCTCCCTAAAAGGCGTAGAAGTTGAGGCTTGCTGGTCGCAAAAGCACGGCCACAAGCTACAGATAAAGCACGTGCGTTAAAGACTACTGATTTTAAAAGTTACAAATACAGCTTCATTATTTTGGGTAAAATAGAAAGGATTAAAAGCAGGGATTTTCTTTCTTGTTGCTTTTCTAAATAAGCATATCTATGGTTCTGATAGTAAATAAATACTGCCCTTTAAAAAGTGACACAAACTATTTCATGTTTCAGTACAGCTTCTGTGCTTAGTGTTATACATACATGCATTTAAAGGCAAAAGGAAAGGAATGGGGCTTGCTTTTCATATGTGGAAACATTAAAAGAGTTAGTGATCATTATTAAAAAAAAAAAGGACTTCATAAAAATAAATTATTAACAATAATTGCACTAAAGTCGTTTTTTCTTGTTTATGATCTTTATAATGTTAATAATCCTACTGTGACAAATATATAAGCTCCTAGCATCAAAGTTGAATTTGAGCAGCACTTTACCACAATGTGGGGAGTGAAATGTGAAATTTCACTTTACCCAGGCATATACAAACTTATTTTATAAGGGTGTACCTTATACATTTCTGACCCCCCACCCCTGGGATATCTAGGGGAGACCCTGGGGGTCCCTAATATGCCAAAACATTGTAGGTTATTCATTTTTAAGTGCCCCTACCACCAAAGTCGAGTTTGGGCACAATTTACTTTTTAAAAGCAGTCCTGGCACCCAGGGCTGTTTTCAAACTGATCTCAGGTTTCAGCAGTGCACACATGCAACTGCAGAACAAGCAGCTGGCCTCTAAACTGTTAGAAAGCACATCACACACTGCACACGAATAAAAATAAGTATACAAAACAACAGCAGAAGTTAGATCCTACCTTCAAACTTATTAGCACACAGGTACGGAACAGGATTACTTTTCAGCTGTGATTCTTCAGAGTTACTTTGAATTGGAAAACCGCATGGAAATAGCCTTGCACAGAAATGGGACAGCAGGTTTAAGGGGCAGAGGTCGAGTTCTGTATTTAGCAGACCAGCAAAATGCCCACATAGGAGGGGTTTTTCTAATAGGTTTGCTTTGGCACTTCGACCTCGGAAAAGATTCTGAAGGAAGGGATGACAGCACAAAGAGAAAGAGAAGCTTTGCTTATTATTTTTGGCAAAAGACCAGGCAGGTTTTGCGCAGTCATAAGAAGCAAAGGAAAGGCAGTAACGTATGTGGGCCCTGTGTAGAGCATAGCTCTGCCATGTATATAGAAATAATGCTTTTAGTTTAAAGATTACTGTGCAAGGGCTCCAATAAAGAGGCAATGAAAATCAGTTTGCATTCATGCGCCATCATGTTACACTAGTACAATTGCTAAAGGAATTGGTAGTTGGTTATTAATGTTTTCTAGCTAGCTCAATGTGCTATTTACCTCCTACAAGTTTGTTTGTGCCCAGATGCCAAAAATGGGAGTAACTATTGTTGACAGAAGGTCACCTGTTTCAGGTTACCTACTGTCGAATGAGGAGGAGATTAGGGAGATTAGCTCCTGGGCAAATTAAGGGTAACTACAATTAAGTAATACATTGTCATTTTTTATGTGCTCTCTCTCTCTCTCTCTTTTTCTCACTCTCTCTTGAGCCTGTATAAGCTGTCTAGGAACGGCCATGAGACGTTTAATTGGCTATTCAGTAATACTGTTTTAAAATTATTGTTAGCATTAATAAAATGAATAAAAAATACGTCATGTTACTGCCCATCCTGTCTGATGAAATTATGAACGGATGAGTAGTCTAGATTGCTGTTCCCTTATTTGACCTTTAAAGGGGAACTATATATGGGTAGTTTTTGTTCTAAAATTCTTAGGTGATAACACCATTATTGTTTATATTCCTCTCATGCTATAGTTTTTTATGTAATAAGGATCCCTGTTAAATTAGCAGTTTTAGATTTTCGCGCCGCGCCTATAACATGAGAGCATGGTCCTAAGTGTAAAATGTAGGTGTTTTTACGTAAGAAAATTCATTTTAGAAGTGTCTGCAGTCCTGTACAATTAGTGAAAAGTTATGACTTATGAAACACAAGCTTGTTAAGACAAGAAGCACAAAAGAATGCTTGTTCTAAAAATTCCCTTTCTTGAGGTTCTTCAGATGAATAAAATAGGAATACACAAATGTAAGGATTTAGAGTATGTCCGTATTGTTTTTCTTTTTCCCTCAGAATTTAGTAAATAAACATAGACTTCCTTGGCTGCTTCAAATAGTGTAACGTTTTACTCTTGTCAGTTCACCAAAAAGTTCCTTTTGTGCTCGCTAATAGGTCCAGGGTTTTTTTACTCTCAGATAGATGAAGTAGTTCTTGGGTGCCTTGCTAATGTATGGGGCGCCCCAAGCTAACAAAAAAAAAGAAGGTATTTGGAAATAGAGTATCCTCTCTGTTAATAGATTATTTGTATGCCTTGTCTAAAGATTTTTTGTTCTGTCCATCAACAGATATCTGCTGCCCTACAACCATTGCCAGAGGGGCCCGGACATCAGATTCAGCCTGGGGAGTTAGCGCCGATCCAGCTTGGAGTCGAGGTAAAGGGAACCAGCACAGGCATTGCTGGCAACTAGGACCTCAGTGAAGGTAGAAGGCCGGAAGCACTGGGACGTGAAGTGTGTACCCCTGCCACTGTCTTGGGCGAAAGACGGGGTCACAAATCAGGATGGAAAATTCTTTGCGTGGATCCAGTTTTTGATGCCCAGCTGAGAGAGTCACAGACCGACAAGGACGGCAAGGAGGCTTTTGCTTGAGGTGACTCCCTTTGAAACAAGGGTTGCCTCAGATATCCCAGCATCAAGCCTTTGAGTCCTGGTCCCCAAGTGAATGCAAGTCTGCACCTCTGTTTGTTGATCAAGGGATGCCTGGGCATACTGGGTACAATCTTTGGCCCCGACAAAAGAGCAGTGCGCCAGCGGAGCAACACAGGAGTTAGGGAAGGACTTGAGTTCAGGGTACAGGTGCTGTGCCTTTGGTGCCTGTTAGATTAAAGCGAAGAATACTGGTGCACTGCCTGAGACACTGGACAGGATCGTTGAGGGCATTTGCCCCGGAGGGTGATTGCCCTATCCTGAAAGAAGAAACTTTTTCCCTTAAAACTGGGCCGTGATTGTTTTCTTGAGTTGCAAGTTGTGCAGCTCCACCGTTGGAAAAGAATGAACGATAGGAGCCTGCCTGTGAGGCTCAGACGGACACAGGGAGAAGACTCCCCTCTGGCTGGTTGTACAGCGGCTTCTATTCTTTAAAGTACTTTTTTTTTTAGCAATGTATCCCTTTGGTCGTCCCATTTTTGAGGAGGAGCAGCCCTTTGCGGCTCCTCGTCCTTATTCCCATGGCCCCGTTTGGTCCTCCTGGTCCCCCAACACGAAGATTATTTTTGTGACAATATGTCTAGTTGCTTTAATATTTGCATTAGGAATGTTTATTCTGCAAGAGAAACGTTTTTTTGAACAGTTGATAAATACTACTCTGCCCTCCTCCTGAGCATATCAATTGCTACTCTAGCCCTCATAAAAAAAACACTGGAAAGGTCTATTAAAAAATGTTTTTTTATTAAGATATTATATTAGATATGTGCTGTTGGCTATTCTGAAGCTGAAATAGATGGTCACTGGAATACATAGGAGCCCTGAAACTTAGAATTGTACTGGATGGTTTTGGGATTTACTTTCTGCTTGGGGTTGGAAAAATTGATAGTTCTGTTTGTAATAATAGCCATTATTTTCTCCTGCTATCTGTGTGTTCATTATGACCCAATGCTCTGTTCCCCATGTATTTCTACTTGTATCTCATCAGTTAAACAATGTTAAAAATGTAAATGCCCACCTAGCAATGGATCAGGATATTAATGGATTATGAGGATAAATGTGCAGGATAACTTCCATGCTTCTATTAATTCATAGCGGATGTCTTCAGCTAATGCTAAAACGGCCATCTGTGGAAACTAGCTGAAATGGCTGTTAGCATCAGCTGAAGCCATTTTGTTTTTGGCAGCCATTTTAGTTAGCCATGTGCTTTCTCCCTCTTCACTGTTGTCTGCTCTTGTATATCACTTGAATCAGGAACTATAATTAACTCCTTCAGTATTGAGCCAGAGTACTGCACATGTTCAGAAAGGTCTAGCTGGTAGAATGCACCTGCTCTTAGAGTAACTGTCAGGCTATTTTAACTGATGTCAGCAACTCTGTTACTCCTCCTACTTTGTTGACTAAGTATTTTCTGTTAGTCCTTATATGTGTAATAGCTATTCATGTGTATACTTGTACCGCCTCTTTTTGAGTCTACATGCTAACTCAGCAGAAAACTGGGCATAAAAGACCCAGAGTGTCTGTACTCCATAGACTGTCTCATACAGTGGCCTGAGGGTACTGTATTGACGCAGTCTCCCTCATGTGAGGTTAATAAACTTGTTATTTTGATATTCCAGCTTCCGTGCCAATCTCTTCTTTGTTGGTTTAAGGACCAGGTGCATCAGTGAACCCCTACAAAGGTTTTTTTTTCTACAGGCTGGTGATGCTAGCTTGCAGTTGTTGTTGCGGCCTGGGTTGAGTGCGTGGAGTGCTGCTGGGTCGTAGCGGTCGCGGGGCGGAGGTCCAGGGTTCCTGGCGCTGGTCGCGGACGGGCGCAGACGGGCTTGGCTTTGCCGCGCCTTCGGTGCACCAGGGCGCGCCCGCTGCCCGCGGCCGCCATTAAGTAGGGGTCGGGGAGGGCTGGACAGCTGGGAGGCGGGGAGGGGAGCTGGATTGGGCCGGTCGCGCTGGGGGGTTGGGGCCGCGGGGGCAGCAGCGGCGGGGAAAGGTAAAGGGAGGAAATAAGTGATAAAGAAAAAAGGGAAAATAAGCAGAAATAAGGCACAAAAGAGCAGAGATGCAGAAAAGTGCAGAAAGGTGAAAGATAAAAGAGGGTAGAAAAACGAGTGAAAACGAGTGAAAGAGGAGAGGAAGGGAAAATGAGCTTCGTCAATGCCCTGACCACTTAAGATTCAGGAAATATCTTAAAACACTGCTTTTTCTGGCCTAGGTAGTCTGATTATTGGGTTATGTGCTGTGTGGCACAGATATACCCCAACCAGGGTGATTTGTGCACATTTTAAATTAAATTAACATAACATAACATTGGAAAATGGAAGAGGACAGGAGAATGAGTGACAGTAAAGCACGCTTTGACAAAATAAACTCGGTGAAACAAACAAATGTGGCTGTGGGTGATTGGGTGTTGATAACGAGACCGGTGCGAAAGGATAGTGGTGGAAAGTTCTCAAAGCTTCTGAAGGTCATAAAGGGTTTCACCAATGCAATTAAACAGAAGGTCATCACATGTGGAATCTGTATAGAGTAGTTATCTAAATAGGGAAAGCTTTGGAACTTGATGGGGATGTTACGAAGAGTGTAGGGCTGATGGGAAAACAATGAAATGTAGTGGCCCTGACAACAATACTTCGATATCGAGAAAATCAAATAGGGTGATGAGAACTTCTGCATATTTAGATGATTATGTAGTGAAACACAGAATGTTATTTTTTTGTAAGTGATCCCTTTATTTTGTTGCTGCAATATGTTATATAGACAAAACTTCTGTGTACATATTAGTTTATTTAGCATTGTGTAAACATTACATGTTTGAGTTAACACTACATGTTTGTACAGAGAACTTACTAGATCCTTTCTTAATATAAGAGGAGAGATGTGTGGTATTAGTATTTTATTCATATATACATATATTTATACACACCAGGCCGCCAAGTGGGCATCACTGTTCATGTTTGCCAAACACTACTGCCTCAACAGTCAGGTCTGGTGAGATGGGCATTTTGCCCGTTGGGCCCTTCACAACTTCTTAATTTGAAACAGTCCACAGATCTATCTCCAGTGAGAGATAGCTTTGGTATGTATTTTTAGGTAAGGAACCTGTGCTGTAAGTCTCCATCGGACGAACAAGCTACTTACCCTTGGCAACGACCCATCTCATAGAGACTCTTTCTAGCCGAAGATTCCTTACTGACCCTCCCATCCTTCCTGTTCTGCTAGCTGTCTTAACATATGAAAGAGATCCTTCAGGACTTCACTTTGGCACACTAAGTCATTCCTCCTCAGCTTCTCTTCTTGTCAATCGATTACCCTCTCCAGTGTTATAGCCAGTTCACTACCCACTTTCCACCATGTGATGTATCTTCCTTGAGATCAGCAAGATTCTGATCAGCCAATATTGATGCAGCTCCACTCGACAAACAACAAAAAGTTGCTCAAGTAGCAGCAGAGTAAACAACCCCTCAAACATGGTCACATTCATTTTCACATACCCACACGAAGTCAATAATGTCATGCATACATGTCATATAGTTCACGGAGTAACACGATTATGTACAGCACATAAGCTTTGTTAGGAATTACAGTGAGATCATGAATAATGAATGAATGAATATTGGACTTGTAAAGCGCGAACTTAGCCCAAGGGCGTCAAGGCCCTGTAAGCGGAACATGAGGGTGCAGACAGAGAGACATGCTCATACCGAGGTCTGTGAAAAAAGCCAGGTCTTTAAGGCTTTACGGAAAAGAGAATGGGACGCCTGCCTCAAGAGCTTTTCCGGGAGGGAGTTCCACAGTTTAGCAGCAGCAGTGGAAAAAGCTCTACCTCCCCATTTAACCTTCTTAAATCTCGGTACTATTAGCAGATTCTTATCTGCGGACCGGAGCCGCCTGCTAGGAACATAGCGATGGACAATAGCCTTAATCGCCTCAGGACCTGAACCGTAGTAGGCATCGTGAGTCAAGCACAAAGTCTTGAAGAGGATCCTACGGTCCATAGGCAGCCAGTGCAGCAACTTGATGGAGGCTGTGACTGAATGGTATTTTGGTAAATTCATCACCAACCTGGCTGCAGCATTCTGCACCATCTGCAGACGTCGCACTAGGCCTTTGTTGATGCCTAAATAGAGGACATTACAATAGTCCAATCTGGACGTTACCAGGGCAATGACGGCCTGCTTACGTGCATCGAAGGAGAGGAAATGGGAGATTTTTCTTAGGATCCTAATGATCCCGAAACACGTGGAGACTGTCCTGCTAACCTGCAAGCTTAGGGACAGTGAATTGTCCACGATAACCCCAAGGTTTTTCCCATGGGAAACCATGCAGGGACAGACGCCAAGCGCGTCCGGCCACCAGTCACTGGACCAGATCTCCTGTTTACTCCCAAAGATCAGGACCTCCGTCTTCTCTCCATTTAATTTCAGAAAATTTTCCAACATCCAGGAGGAGACTGCCTGCATACAGTTCCTAAAGTTAAGGGCCGAATCCTTTATACTATGCGAAATAGACACCATTATTTGGGTGTCGTCCGCATAGGACAGCACCTCTAACCCATAGGATCTCACAAACTTAGCAAGTGGAGCGACATAGATATTAAAAAGAGTTGGGCTCAGGGAGGAGCCCTGAGGAACACCGCACAACAAGGGTTTGGGGGCTGAGTAGAATTGACCAAGCTTCACCGTCTGTGCCCGCTCACTAAGAAAGGAAGCAAGAAGCCCCAAGGCCGAGTCCCTGATACCTATCTCTCTGAGGCGATCAATCAGCCTGCGAGGAGACAGGGTATCAAAGGCTGCGGTGAGGTCAAGTAGAACAAGCAGGGTGGTGTGCCCTGCGTCCACTTGAGTCCGGATATTGTTAAATACAGCCGTCAGTGCTGTTTCCGTACTATGGTGGCTTCTGAATCCATGTTGAGAACCATCAAGTAGGTGGTAATCTTTTAGGTAGGTGCTAAGATGAGAGTTGAGGTAGGTTTCCAGAATCTTAGCTGGAACAGGAAGTAAGGAGATCGGCCGATAATTCTTCAGTTCACCAGGATCCAGAGAAGGTTTCTTCAAAAGTGGCTTCACTACAGCCGTCTTCCACAGGGTGGGATATTGCCCCGCTGAGATGGCAACTCTGCCACCCCTCTGAATAAAGTCCTCCACTGCATATTGAAGTCATAAATAGAGTCCTTTACAAAGCCCAGCCTTCATTTAAGTGCCCAACTTGTTTTATGCTCACCAAGCAAATACTTAGCAAACTTATTTTGAATTTATCAAACAATACTCAGCCAATACGTGCAAGAAGCCACATGGATTGTGTCTTCTTCTGTGACAGGATTTGATGATAAGGTAGTGACGAAATGGTCATGCAGTCGTATCGGTCAATAAGACACTCTAAAATCTCTAACTGGTCCGCATGTTGTGATGGGATGTCTCCTAGTTCACATTCGGCATCTTCTCTGAAGATTTTGTTGTACTGAACCTGGGAAAACCCAAATCTAATAAGAGCTTTCTTAATGAATTCATGCTCAATACATATTCTCATTTAATTCCATAACCACCTAATTTCTTGCCAGACAAATTCTGCTCAGTTAAATAGCTACTTTCTCAGTCTCAGTTAGCTTCTGCATCTCACATGCTAGTTGAAATCCATTCGCCTATACAAATCATATCTTCTATAGTGTAGCTGGCAAGAAAATCCTTTGGGATGCGAGAACGCAGGAAGTGATATTCTTAAGCACAACACTCCTTATTGATACAGGTATGCCCACTGCAGTCCCCAACTGAAGCTTTTTAAGTTCAGGCTCAATAGCAAGTTTCTGCTCTGTCTTTCTCATTCAGTCATATTTCTTACCCCTTGTCTTGCCTCTTATCTGCAGGTTGTCTCACTACTAGCCTGAATTTCACCCTTTGAAATACTCTATCTTCCGTAGCTTTCTGTCGCTTCATTGGCAACACGATCATTTTAAGTGCCAGTGCAGTGCTATCTGAGGGCTCAGGGCTAATTGCAGGATTTATTAGCGAGGAAACCGTGGGGGGAGGAGGGAATGGGGGACTGGAAAACTAGGAGTGAGGGACGCACTTAATGATCTGTCTCTGAGGGGACTATGCTCACTGCAGCCTCAGCAATGGCTCAGGATAGAGGCTGAATAAGGCAGGGTCTCTACTAACCTTAACTAATCAAGGAGCAAAATTGTTAAGCTGGCGATGGAGTAAAGTCGAATCTCTTTCAGGAGAAACAGCTAAAGTTTCCCACATTTCCTATCAGCCTTTCTCTGCATAAGTGCTCTGACAGTCAGAAGATGAACCCTGAATAAAATAAATGGGCCTGTTTATATTAAGAAAAAGTGCTTGTTCAGTCGGAGGATTTGAAGTTGTCCCCCCATTTTTGGAGCAAATCTTACAAACGTGCATCTTTCTGTAGCTGTTCCTTGGCAACCAGCTAATGAAAATGTAGTGTCACTACAATTTCCCTGGGAATGCAGGAATTCCATAATGTGAACATTTGTCGATTGAAGCCAGACAGCTCACTGGCCAGTCAGTTACTGTTGCTTGGTCTCTTGCTTTTTCAGCAGGAAAAGACATAGAATGCAACAATGAGAAAGCAACCCATGTAATGTCGGTCTTACCCTTGGCTGTATTCTTCGTTCAAAGGTTGCCCTATCAAGCCACAATAGTGAGTAAAAAAGAGAGGTGGCCCCACCAACCAAGGGGACCAGGGCACTACTTGACAGTAAAGGAAAAATATGTCCCTTGGAAAGGAGAAAGAGCTCAGATTCACGCAAACACAATTCTCGTCTCAACGATAGTGCCCCTTGAAGCGGAAGGGGCACTATCGTTGAGACGAGAGAACCAGCTGACACAGGTTGTATATCGACACCCAGTGCGGAGACCTAGGCACAGAGGAGACGGGCCCGCTGCTGGCATTATAAGTCCCCTTATATCTACAATCAGGAACCAGTGAATTGTTAAATCTCTGGCCATTGAAGTGACCGGGAGTGATTGCTCTTTCTTCATAAGGGATATGCATTACGGTCTATTTAGGTCCTAAAATGATCGCATACCTGATGGTAAATAGGAACCTGTTTCTAAGAACAGAGGACAGGAACCTTTCGTTCTGGCAGTAAAAAGACTGACACAGCAGTTGCTGCATTAATTTCTTGATGTCATTGGGAAGCACATCACTGAGAGTGATCTGACTTACATGTAGTTCCTCTAAGAGGGAGGTTTTAATCCCTGATACACCTTTTGTCCTGAGGAAGGTGGGGTTTATAATTCCAAGACCACCAAAACGCGTCAACGCTGAAAAATTACTGAATCCAACCACGAGAACAATTACTGTAACAAACTATGATGGACAGTAATGATGATATGAATTCTATGTGAGAAGTTGGATCAGGTTCTGTAACAGTACCTCCTAGACTGTGCAATAGGGTCTCCCTGTTAGGTTTTCACAGTTTTCTTTTATTGCATATCTTTGTGTAAAATGTTTCCTATTAAAAATCGACATATTGTCTTTATTGTTTACATGTTTGTCTCAACCAGTATAATGTGTTGGTTTTAAATGTACATTGGATGTATTGTGTTTCTTATGAATTGTTTTTAATACACATTAGATATATTGTGTTTTTTATGAATTGCAAGGTAACCAAGGTTTTTAGATTTGAAGTGTAATGTTTAAAATATGTGCCTATTTTTTTATATGAATAAAGCCTCTGACGCTATATCTTTGGGCCTGGTGGTATTTTAGTTAAGTGATTCTAGTGTATGTGCACTCCCCGCTTGCAGGGATTTATGAGCCCGAGTGAATTGTGTTTGCGTGAATCTGAGCTCTTTCTCCTTTCCAAGGGACATATTTTTCCTATGAAGCCACAAGCCAACATACTGGCGCTTGCTTGGTCCAAGTAGTGTGACCACACAGAGCTCTTACTAGTCCACTCATAGTTATGTAATTTTAAACCAAACACAGATAACAAAAAAGGGAAAGAGGAGACACCAGCTCTGACTGTCAATAAAACTTATGCAGCACCCTGCAACTTTAGGTGATACTTACGAAGATGGTGATCTCAAATCATAGGCGTAACCACCCCTTATGTACTCAAGCTTAGCTCTTCAACTTAAGAATTAAGGAGCCCAATGACACACCACTCAGATTTAAACATGAGTCTGTGTCAGTAGGCAGTCCATCCACAGGGATGTAGGTGAAAAAGGCTTGTAGCCCACAGCTATTGATCATATAACACCAAGCATTAGTTGTGATACAGGAATGGCAGCCATCCATGATGAAAATAGTATCACTTAGGACGTACACAATTGCACAATAGAGTTTAGCACTCTGTTGGTGAGTAACATCTATAAAACATGTGGAGTACCTGTCAAGGGAATTGTGACATGAATATCATGCACGGGCCAATATAATTAAGAGATTAGATGAGAAAATGAGGAGCAGGATAACACATGTCTACCGATCCTTCCACTCTACAAGTAGCAACACACACTGTGTGCTCTACTTGGGGCCAAAAGGGTAACCTCTCTGGTGTCCTACCACAAACCAGAAATTTTTCCAATTGCGCCAACTAAATTGGGATGTGGAAGAAGGTATTCTGTTGACATACTGCAAAAAGGAAGTATGCTTATGAAACAGAGGCCAATTCGAGAGAAAATGAGATTACCGCTAACGTTCAGCAGATCAGTCATTTCCCCCTAGCAGGAAAGACACTAGACTGCAAGTCACCCAGTTGATCATGAGCCTCAAGATGTGATAGCGTAAAGTAACTTTCTTTCCAAAACAGCAAAACAAAGGGTGAATATTTTAATGATCGATCAGGCAACAGTATTACTAAAGTCCTTCATTAATGTAGGGAGCGCAGGGGATGTGTTCCCTTATTTGCATGAGACTCTGGGAGTGCCTTTGTCCCCTTCGGCTGTGCCATGTTACACATACGGGTGCAAATAGGCTGACCAGAGGCACAATGACTATGGGTCACAGATGAAGTGGTGCAAAATCCCTCTTGGAAGTGGGTATGGTGGTCCCAGGTTAGCCTGTAATCATGTAGGGGAACACCTCCTAGCTACTCAACCGGTAAAACTGCAACTTTTATGACTTTAACAGAGATTCTGGTCCTGTGTAAGAATTGTGTTCGTTCTTTTTAAATATCAAGCCTTAACACATGTCTTTCTTGCACTTGTTATGAGAGGAGAAAGCCCGTCAGTCTTCGGATAAAACGCAACATTTCTGTGACGAAAAAGCTTAGTCAAGGTATGATTTACACTGGCCCTTACACTTGAACTGATGCATGCAGCCTCGCTTCATAACCCATAGTTCGTTGGGAGTAAGCGAAATGTTCTAAAATGGTTGGAAACATAATAAAATTGACAGATCAAACTAGATCTTTTCAAAATCATATTTTGAAGAAAATTGTAGCCTTTGTTAAAAGTGTAGCATTCAACTTAAAAACAGGGTTGTGTATTAACCACATGCTAGTTTCTTCACGCTCAGAATTGGCCTCCTAATGTTTATGTTGTCTTAAAATGCCTGGTAAAGCGAAATATTCCATAATACTCTTTGCAGAGCCAAATTAAATCCAAGTAGGCCTAGCCAATTAGAGACTGTTGCTTGGGCATTAGCTCATCCACTTGAGCTGAACACGTGTGGAATGAACACTGACCACATCTTTGTCTTGGGTGGGAGCTAGTGTTCAAGGCTTTGGCCTTTAGTTTCGGAAGAGACAACTTCTGCAGGCAACGAGCAAACAGGCTCCTTTTTTCTCAGACTGGTGGGCTGAACACAAAGGACTGGTCTACTATGCTATGCAGATCCAAGAGACATACTACAACCTAAGCTAACTAACTGCTCAGGGAAAATCAGAGAGGATGGCAGTATCAGTAACCTACACGGGGGCAAACAGACAGCTTTTAAAAAGGTTCGCAACTGCTCTCAATGTTAATTTACCTTTCTGGAGACAGACAGACAGACAGACACACACACACACCACACCCCTACCCCCCACATCCATGCATCTCATATACCCTAATCAGCCTAACAACATATATTTCACACTTGCAGTGGGAAATAATGGGATCCCATTTATGACATAGACTTTTTCTAAAGAGTGCCAGGAGGTAGCCTTCCAATAAGGTTGGTGGCAGTTGGCTTGTAGTAAGCTATTATAAGCTGCCACCAGTCACGACAAGTTCTGTTCATTTCATGTCCCCCATGTTTAAAGGTGTGAACTTCCACTTAAAGCAAAGCTGAATACTCTGGTGCAGAAGCAACATACAAAGTGATAGTGGAGCACATGTCGAGGCAATTGTGACACTAGTGTCCTGAGCAGGAAAACATTTTAAGTCTATCACAAGTGTTGAAACCCATAGCAGGGAGGAACAGTGATAGTACCACTGATACTTCTGGCCATATGCCTGATTTAAATTAGCACATTATAGCAGCCTCGTGTAGTATTCTATATTCTTTAAATTGCTTTTAGCAATCAGGAATCAATAGAATCATCATCTTTTCAAAATTAGAAATTGGGATATTCCAAAGACTAAAAACAAGTAACATTTGCTATTATTCTTAAAAACAGAACAGTGATTTCAACTGTTACCTTTCTATGTACAAGGCCAAATTGTAGAACAAATTCTGCAGGCAATGGTCAAAGACTTAAATGGCAGATGTGTAGAATTTTTATTTGGTAGTGTTGTTATGTAGTGTTTAGGAACACTTTAAAAAAAAGTTACTTTTTGGGGAACATTTGTCATATTCAAGAGCTTTTTTGGAGCAAACTGATGTAAACACAGATGATATTGGCTCAGAATTGAGACAGATGAGCTATTCCAAAAGTTATACAGATTTCTCAAGCAGACTCTATAAACAACAATGGTACACCCACAGGTCAAGAGGATCTTACAGGCTCAAACCATAGACAGCAGAGCTATCCCTACCATTAAGTTCTGTTAGAAATTGGGTTGTTGGTTGACTAGGGTGTGAGCCCTGGTCATGCAGCAACCAAAATCCTAGTTAGGGTAAGGCAGAAGCAAACCCCAAATTAACCTGTGCTCATTCTCTGGTAGCTTGGCACAGAGCAGTCAGCTTTTTCTGGGAGGCAATGTGTTAAGTATTTGTAGAAACACTGCAAACAGTAAAACAGTGAAAACACCCCACAAAAAGATCCCACACCAGGTTTAGAAACATAGAGCCGATTTTAAATAAAAAAAATTAAAAAACACAAAAAGACAAAAATTCAATCAGGGAAACTGGAGATATTGAATGTTAAAGTTTTGTAAAAAAAATAGCAGCACCAATGTCATGTAGTTCCTAGGACCCCCAAGGACCTGCGCGTTTTGGATGACCTAAACTGAGGGCTTGGTGTGCAGACAGACTCTGGACACCCCCACAGGATGAGTCAGCCGTTAGACCAGCTAGCTCTACGGTGCCACTACCACCCCCCTGTAGTCTACAGTGGTGTATGTAGTTTCTGGCAACCACTGAACATGACAACCCTGATGCCTCAGGTATCGTGGAAACAATACGGTATCTTTCGCTCAGTCCCTCATGCTTGCTTTTTTCAGAATACACATAGACTGACGATTGGAACGATTTCAATAATTATTTATTGGTCAAACGTCAGTCTAGTATGAAACATGTTAGCTGCGATAATCAAAAGACAGGCGCAGACAAATGTGATCGCTAGCACCAATATCGTAAATAGCAGATACATTTCTACCATAGTTCTAATAAGATGAATAAAAACATATTATATAAAACAATAGCATTGACGTACTCCTACGATGCGTAGCCTACCTAAATGTACCAAGCTTAGGTATGTGGGTGAAGCCTGTGTATGTAAATGTCAGGATAGAGCCTAATGGAGCCAAGAAATCCCCGGAAAAGTGCTAACCCCTCACCTGATGGTTCTGAAGGAAGGACCCCATCTCTGCGCCGAGGATGGCACCCCGCAAGGGATGTCAGGTCTGTGCCTGTCGAAGGATCAGCCTGCAGAGTCTCGGTCCAGCCTGGAAGGAATTCTCCTCTCTTCTGTAAGGGGGAGTGAGGGTCTTTTATACTAAAGTGGTCACTCCAGGGTTTTTCCAAAATCGATATGTTTTCAAAACATTCACTAATCCTTCGCTAATCCTCTTCTAAACAAAACACTCATGCACAGCTGGTTGTTGGCCATGGATGAAAAAAGTGGTGACCATTATACAGAATAAATCTACCCTGCCTGGGGACATGTTTATGTACATCAAGTACAGGGATTAGGATACCGAGAGCCTGGTTGTCGAAGAGACAGAAGTAAGCTACTAGGTAAAAGGTCACCTGTGTTTAGGACCGTTGTGTCGTGTGGATGGGACACAATGTATGTAGGGGAGGTATCACTTGCATCCATCGCGCCAACCTCTCCGTTACACAGTTCCGCTCTGACCCTCTTGACTCCTTCGAATACCTCGCACTCTCCATAGGTAACGACTCAAACCAACTATGCAAACTGCACACCTTCTACCACCCCCCAGGTAAAAATGACCCATTCATTGACCACCTCATGGAAATCATTGTAACAAATGCCTCACCACACTCCAATGATATATTCCTAGGAGACTTTAACCTCCATTGGAATGACCTCAATGACGCTCAGGTCAACATCCTTAAAGACTTCCTGGATGGCCGATCACTTACCCAAGCCTGCACTCTACCCACACACTCGAAAGGAGCCACGCTGGACTGGATCATCTCAAAGGATACGGCGGTCAGGCTAACTTCAGTTGCTCCTTGCGACTGGTCAGACCACCATGCTATTTCCTTCCAAATATTGGGCATACCTAAGAAAAAATCAGTGCAACCAGTGAAACCGAAAGTATGGATCCGGGACACCAAAAGTAAGGGTGGGCGGAATTTGCGTAATCGCGTTACGCAAAGTTCCGCGAAACGGTAAAAAATCTCCGCGAGCACGCAAAAGTTCCGCGAACACGCGGAATTGCTTGTTCTGCCCGTTCGCGATGCTTTTTTCCTGTTCGCGAACGCTGTTTGCGTGCTCGGGGGGAAATATCTCGCGAACACGCACTTTGAAAGCGCGAGCAAGCAAAAAATTCCGCGAAGCTGCGGATCGCTGAATTTTGGGCAATTTCGCGTTCTCCACGGAACGCGAAATTACCCAAATTCCGCAAATTCCGCGAGCGGAACGGAATTTACCGCCCAGGCCTAACCAAAAGCCTAGGCTCCGAGAAGGTGGTAGCGCGATGCGAGATGGATCTCCCCCCTGCCACCAATCTAACTACGGTCAATGAACTTACTGACCACTACAACTCAACAATGTCGGATATAATTGACTCACTAGCCCCGCTTAAACTAAAAAGAGTTCAGACCAAAGACAAAAATCCCTGGTTCAATGGGGCCCTAAACACCGAAAGGAGAAATCTTCGGCTAATAGAAAGGAATTGGAGACAACACCCCTCCTCCCCCAAACTAAAACTTCTTAGAAAGACCAGAAATGCGTACAATAAGAGCATTCGCAATTCAAAAAAAGAATTCTTCAGAGCAGAACTTGAAAACGCTAAGAACAGACCTTGCAAGCTCTTTCAATTGATAAAACAACAATCAAATCAAATGACTAAAACCTCTGAAGAAACAGCCAAATCCCTAATAAGCTCTGATGAGTTCTCCTCCTTCTTCTCGGCTAAAATCAACTCCCTGGGTAATGAGTTGTTCTCTGCCGCTACCGGCCTCCCACAGCCCGCGGGGACCCTTCAAAATGGTGCTACACACTCCCCACAGACGTTACCCAAAAACCAAGCACACTGGATCACCTTCAACCTTTATGACGAGCATAACATAGCAAACATTCTATCATCCATTAAACCGAACAACCACTTCATTGACCCGCTTTCATCCAACTGTTTATCTGCAACCAATCATCTCATCATACCCATCTGGACTGCAATAATCAATGCTTCCCTAATGCAAGAGTCTAGACCAGACTCGTTAAAAACGGGACAAGTCATCGCTATTCTAAAAAAACCCTCGCTAAACCCTGCTGAACCAGACAATTTCAGACCAATATCTAACATTCCTCTACTTGCGAAACTACTTGAGAAATGTGTGCAACAACAACTTAGCCTAAACATCGCCACTTTCAACTTGCTAGATGAGTGCCAATCTGGTTTCAGACCAGCCCACAGCACTGAAACTACTATTCTCCACATAGTAGATGATGCCCTCCAAGCCCTAGACCAAGGCAAAACATGTCTCCTAATTCTGTTGGATCTTTCCTCGGCGTTCGACGCAGTCAACCATGAAAAGCTTCTAGAACGTCTGGAATTCAGGATGGGCCTAGGGGGAACCGTTCTCAAGTGGTTCAAATCCTTCCTACAGAATCGCTCCCAGAGGTTCTTAATTAATCACATTCTATCCTCCCCTTCCCCGATTACGATTGGCGTCCCCCAAGGGTCAACTCTCTCCCCAACTCTCTTTAACCTCTATCTCGAACCACTAGCATAAATCCTTCGCAACGCCAACATCTCTTTCCACATGTACGCTGACGACACTCAGGTCTACATCAAAATCTCTTCTCTAGAGGAGGTCCAAATAATGAATGATGCTCTGAAACAGAGTGTTCACTGGCTTGCCAGCAACCAGCTCAAACTCAATGCGCAGAAAACCGAGTTCTTGCTAATCTCCCCTCCGAAAAGCTCCCCTGACATACTTGAATGGACCAACTCGATCACCGCACTGAACTGCACCCCGACCATAGTGGACTCAGCCAAATCACTAGGAATCACACTGGACAAAAACCTGAACATGCGAGCCCACATAAACACTCTGGCCAAAAATGCCAGGTTTCACCTCAGATATCTGAGAAATCTCAAACCTTTCCTAGACACTTCGGACCTAAAAATGGCAGTTCAGGCCCTAGTTATCTCTAGGATCGAATACGGATGCTCAACCTTATCTGGCCTACCAAAGATCTCTACAGCTCCCCTAAAAGCCTGTCTCAACGCAGCTGCAAGACTCCTAACTGGCTCAAAAAAATTTGATCATATCTCGCCGCACCTAAAGGCGCTGAACTGGCTACCATACGAAGCTAGAATCCAACTCAAATTGGCCTGTATCACTCATAAAGCTGTACACTCCAAGTCTCCTGCGTACCTTGCTCAGAAAATCGTGGTCTCTGGAGGAGACAGGCACTCTCGGTGTGCCAGGGATTTTGTGCTGAAACCACCCCTCTTTCGGAAGAAGAAAACATACAACAGAGCTTTCTCTGGGGCTGCCCCCAGAATCTGGAACTCACTCCCGCCTTACATCAGAAGAATACCTGCCCTATCAAGTTTCAAAAAGGAAGTGAAGACCTTCCTAATGGGCAAATTCCTACCCTAATCTCTCTCAGTGCCTCTGCAGTTTCAGCAGCCCAGCGACTTGCCTTATCTCGTATTTGAACTCTAACGGGATTGTCGACTCTTCTCTCATGTTTGCATGATCCTTTTTGCATCTAACTTGTTTTTGTTAATTCTTGTAATTAATGTAATTACTTACTACTGCTGTAAAGCGCTCTGATACCCTCACGGGTCATGTTCGCGCTATACAAAACACTAAATAAATAAATGTAATCGGTATGTACATGATGGGACTATCCTAAAGAACATGACACCCACTCCTCATCAAAAGGTCAACAAGGTCAGCTTACGTAAAGATAGTGAAGCCAAAAAAGGCATAATAATTGTGTACATAAAAATATACGAAAAAGCTCCTAAAAAATTCTTTAAAAATGTCCATAAAAGCAAGGTCTATAGTGAAAACATTCTTCCCTAAAAAGCGTTCATAAAAAGGTCCTTTATATGTTTGAATATATATTGTCATTGTTTTTCTGAGCACCTTGAAAGCCACTATTTTCAGTTAGAGCAGAGAAGAAAAACAGTCAGTTCGACCTCCAATTTGGTACATGTTTAAAGTTGCCAAACGGTTCCCAGCACAGGAGAGGCCAGATTGTTTAGGAATCCTGCGCTGAAGACTCAACATCACTGAACATTTCATCCGCAGGAGGCAGTCCTTCTAGTACCTCCAGTATGATATCAAGGGAGCAGAGGTGGTCATCACTAGTTCCCACAGCAGCCGTTGGGGAAGAATTAGTTGCCTGTGTGCCTGAGACTGATGCCTGCACATCCGTGATGGAGCCGATTTCCATTCCAACAGGAGCTGAAGCGTCCCGTGGAGGCTCTAGTAACGCCATCATCAACATGGGAATATGCTGTGGACAACTGTGCACATGGGCCCGCAAAGGCACCAGGAGCATGTCTATGTCCGGCGGCGCAACCAATGGAAGTGTCAGACAGAGGTCCAACAAGCGTCCGAATCTGCAAAAGAGGCAGCGGAATACTGGCAGGATGCAGTCAAGCCAGGCCGGTCTGAAACACAGGAACCAATGCTCACTCAGCTCTCGCAGCCGAGGTATACCCACGAAGAACACCAATCGCTCACGACAACGTAGCTCCAGCAGTGTTCGCTCCATGTCTCCAGTGATGTTGACATCCATTGCGAAGCAATAGGAGTAAAATCAGAATGCCCGCTACTGAAAGCAGGACCAAAGGAAGACCTCCAAAAATGCTTCCAAGTACAGAGTGTATGAATGATGGAATCACTATGAAAATGGTTTGAAAGTTGCTTAACAGACCTGATCCAATGCTCTTAAATAAGTGCACTATCCGCCATGTATCAGACATGTTAAAGATACGATGGACCATTTCTCCGAAATGGAGCTGGAAGTTTGTACGGACCAGAGCCTGTATCTCTGCCGAAGACCTTGCCACTTGGAGAGCAAAAGTCTCTCGGGCTGAAGTTAAGGCCACATTATGCTGAAACAGCATGGCTTTCAGTCTGCTCAGAGAATCAAACCCTATGTTGGATACATTCAGTGAAGGCCACAGTGGCGCCTCCCTAACTGTGCGAGCTGGTGGAAACAATACTTGCTTACAACAAATAACCATGGAGTTGACGGTCACTAGATAAGCAATGCTGGGAGTCATACCACAGAGGCCTTGGTCATTCAGCATCAAGTAACTCCCATTGGAAAGTAACTCAAAAACCGGATGAATTGTGGCAGCTGGAGAACCCTTCAGGTAGCAGGACAAGTTCGCTATTGACACATTACATGTTCTGTGCAGCTATATTTCTTTACACACTAAAGACCCACTCAAGGCCTTTTCGCAGTTTGAACCACTCAAGAAAACTTCCTTCTCCTTGTTACTGCACCTATGTGTGTATGGTATCTCCCAGGTTTCTCATATGTACCCTTCGCCTAATCCTTCATACCTGCCTACAGGGTAATATTTCTGGCAGTACAGGAATTGGAATGTCGTGATTGGCAGTGTGATATAGCCATGGATTAGCCATTCCGTAGACGGTGACTCTTCTACAGTAAAAGGTAATTTCTCTAGTTTTTCAATGAGCAGCATGGTGTACTTCGCATCTCTGCGTGCCATGGTCAATTGTCTGTCGGTCAGATTGTAAGCCATAAACAGATTTGTGTCTTTAATGTATCGCCATGGAACATTGCCAGAACGCAATGATTGAAGCGTCCAGCTTAAAAGCATAATAGAGGGTTGCTGAGATTGCCCTTGTTGTAGAATAGACAAATCTTGTTTCATTATGTCGATAGCTGAGGACACAATGTTGCCCAGTGAATAAATACGAGACGAGAGCATGGTCATGCCATTGTCTACCACAGCTAAGGCCTTTTCTAGGTTAATTCTATTGATTTCACGTAGTCTCTCAGCAGCTTCCTGTTGGGAGACTTTCCAAACCTCATTATAGATGGTATATAAGAAGCGTTTCCTACATGGTTTCTTGGGACCTAAAAGAAATCCCTAAGATCCATGTTGTCTGACAGAAGGGACAAGTGTTGTTTCACCTGTGAAAGTGTCAAGGTCTTTAGCCAATCTAGGCACAACTTCCCGACACTATAGGAAGTCACTACCCCTGGGTCGCCTGTGTGTACATAGCGTGGGTGCGGGCCTATGGATACTAAACCCTTCGGTGGTACCCTTGAATTTTGCATTACACATATTCATGTCTACAGGCCAAACCAACCAACCCTTCCAATCGGGAGATGATGAATTGTATGTACTTGTACTATCTGTCCCCTCATTTGTTAGTGTGTTATTTGTGAAAACCTTAATAGTTGCGGGTGAAGGGATGCTCGGTGTTTTTAGGTCTTTGATTTTTGCAAACCCATAACAGGTAGTCTGTTGCACTGTTCTGTTCAGGAAAATCATCTGTAATGGTATGAGGCAAGCTCTGAATAAAGCCTCAGTTCCCTGAACCTGCCACTCTCTTGTACCCCAGATAGATTTTGTGTCTATGGTGTCTCTCTAGTAGTTGAAACCCTGTATAGACAGTTGGGAAATAAAAGGTGCTGAAAATATCAGCTTTGTGTTTGTTAGCATAATTTTCTTCGCTGTTGTATTAGATTGTGCAAGTTTGTAGTAAAATGATTCTGGGTCGGATGTATCGAACCACGAAAAGTATGCGAACTTCTGTGCGAATGTGACAGAATTACCTTTTGGTGGTGTCGGGCAATGTTCCCATTGATGGTACACATTAGTAGTGCGTGGTACACTTGCTCTATGCACAAAATGATGACCATAATGCTGGTAACAAAACAGGGTATCGTAATCAGTTGTATCTTCATACAATTCCCTGTAAGAAAATGCAGCAGACTGTTCTAAATCTGTGAGCATAGTATTTACAGTCTCAATGTCCCAATCATCAGAGAGCGCACTGGGGGTAATGAAATCATTTAAAGTAATTTTAAACAAATGTGTAATTTTCAAATGTTCAGTGGGGCCATATACATCATAAGAAACTTTATCCCAAACTATACCATCCGGTATTGGAATTGCTGTAATATTCACCAGGGACAAGTCTCTTTGTTCACGATGTAATGACGTATGTGGTTTCAGGACCAAGTTCCCTGATTGTACTGCAGAGCGTTCTGGGAGATAATGTCCGTTCAGTAGCAGAAAAAAGACAGTCACTGTGCCAATCCAAATTAACAGGTATACTACCCCCATTGCAAACCAAATATGCAACCAAGGTGGCACTAAGTAAGTCTTTTTGAACAAAAGATAGAATTGGCAAAATGTTTCTTTCTTTGAAGTGGGTGGCGTTTGATCAGGTTCACTTTGATCTGAAGAGAAATCATCAAAGTTGATGAAGTAGCCAGACGCAGATCGATCTATCTTTGGTAGCTCAGCAGGTTTTGTAGAACTGGCAGATGTGTTGTTTGAAGGCACATTAATGTAGACATCACTGTTGGGCCGAATTGCAACTTGCATTGTTGTTTCTTTTTTATGTTTTTCAATTTCAACTGGAGTGATTTGTACTCCATTATTCGTTACTCCTTCACATTGTGTAGTGGACTCTTGAAATGTTATCAGTCTTTCCATCTGAACTTCCTGTATAGTAGCAAGAGGAGGTCTGCGGCTACTCAGGACCCCACACGGCCTACTGTTGAGAATTGGCCACATGATGCGGTTTGATCAGATCAATGGAGACAAATCTTTTTTCTTTTTTGTCGGCAAGAGGCGGAAGAAGTACTGTTCTTGTTCCCACTACCGCTAAGACAGGTACAGCTCTTCTGTAAGATGGCCCAAACTCTTTTCTGTCAACGATCTTTTTCCTGACCAGGTATCCAATCTGCGGGACCCAGGCAGGTCTTGTCGGAACTGGTTTCACCTCCCCAGTGGCGGTGCGTTTGACTTGTACGTTGCTTTGTAACGCTCAGAATTCATTGAATTCCTGTAAAACAGCCAAACGGTCATTCAGTTCAAATGGTTTTGCATCCGCCACTGTGCTGGCACTATCAAGATCGGGTACCCACATTCTTGTCTCAAATAGGATTTCATAAGGGGTACGACCGCCCAAGGATTTTCTTGGCATATTATTTAGTGCCCTCTGGACGAATATATGTTCTTACCCTGCATTCCAACACCACGCATACCATCACAAAGCATTTGTAACAACGCAAGTGCTGTAACAACGCGTTACCATCACAACGCATACTTTTACATCGCATATGCCTTTACCACGCATACCATTACAACGCAAAGGCATGCGTGGTAAAGGCATATACTTTGTAAAAGTGTTTAAGTTATGTATGTATGTATATATATATATATATATATATATATATATATATATATATATATATATATATATATATATATATATATATATATATATATCATATATACTACCTACTGGCGGTCGCCAGTAGGTAGTTATAGTTAGAACCTAGTTTCCATAGGAAAAGCGTTTTTGATTTGCCAATAACTTTGGCGCCCTTTGACGAATCTTCACGAAATTTTCAAAACTAATTGTTCACTCAGGTCAGCTCCTGTCTTGAAAGTTTCGGGGTGATTCGTCAAGGGGGGGCAGAGAATAAAGGGGGGTCCCAAAACGTGTTTTCTCCATGTTAATTTCCATAGGAAACTTTAGACACAGCTACAGCCTGAACTGCTGAACGGAATTACACCAAATTTGGCAGAGAGATAGCTCTTGGTCCAGAAAGCACGCTTTTTTTTAAATGGTGTAAATCCGTTCAGTAGTTTTTGAGATATTTAAAGATTTACAGATATCGATATTTGAGAATTGTGAGATCTGATTGGCTGAGCCCTCCCGAGCACGAGCTTGCCTCTGATTGGCTGCTAACACTTCAAACCAGGAAGTGTTGGCAGCCATCTTGTGCCTCGGACCGAGGGAGAGGGAAAAAGGTGACAGTAAGATTAAAAAACAAAAAAAGGGGGCAGGGTAGGAACACCCTGACCCCCCAGGCCTGCTCAGGGGGTCCCACAGGGACCCCCAGGCCTAAAAAAAGCATTTTTTGAAAAAAAAATTCGGCCGGGTTGCGCTGGATGCGCGAACCCCATTGGAAATGAAAAAAAAAAGAATCGCGGACTCCCGCGCTTCGCTTTTTAAAGCCCCCGGGTGGGCCAGGTCCCGGGTGCAATCCTTAATTCTGTAGCGGGGGCCCCCTCCTAGAGCCCTTGATGGCCCTGGGGACCGCCACCCCCCAGGGCCGGCTCCTGCAATGTCCCGGGGTGCCCACCCCCGGGACATTGCCGTTTGCAATGACAGGGCGGGAGCTGCGCGGCTCCCGCGCTGTCATTGCAAACTCTGCTTTGGTTTTTGGACGCGAGAGCAGGAAACCTGCTCTCGCTTCCAAAAACCAAAGCAGAATTGGTTTTGCACAAGGGGAGCTGCATGTCAGCAGCTCCCCTTGTGCAAAAGCAATGCCGGCTCCCGCAGGAGGCGGGGAGCCGGCAGGGACCGTGGGGGCATTGGGGCTCCCCCCACGGTCCCCAACGGTGAGGCTAGACCCCGGGGGATGGGGTCCCCGGGGCCAGAAGTGGCCCCCCTCCCCTCTAATTAAAAAAATAATTTAAAAAAAAAACAGAAAGGCCGGCCCCGGGGGATGGAATCCTTGGGACCATAATTGGCCTGAGGATGGGGGGCCACGCGCCCCCCCCTCCAAATAATTAAATAATTACATTTTTAAAAAGTCTGGCATGCCCTGGGGGATGGGGTCCCCGGGGCCGACATTGGCCTCGGGAGGGGGGCCACGCGGCCCCCTTTCCTATTTTTTTTAAATTATAAAAAGGGGTCAGGCCCTGGGGGATGGGGTCCCCAGGCCCCAAAAATGTAAAAGAAGGGGGGCCACACAGCCCCCCTTGTTAAAAAAAATATATTTAAAAAAGCTGGCATCTCCCCGGAGGCCACGCCCCCTTTCTCCACCACTCTGCAAACACGCCCCCCTGGCACGTTGTTAGTTGGGGAATTAATTCCCCTTGAATACTGAGGGTCCCTGGGGGCCAACTAGCCCACCAGGTACCTCCAGTAAGCGCCACACAGCTGGTTTGCAGAGAGGTGGTCCGAGGCCACGCCCCTTTTTACACCACTCTGCAAACGCGCCTCTTGGCGCCCTGCTGGTGGGGCGATGAGGTCCTCTTGTGTCCTTAGGACCTCAGGACACAAGTGGACTTCATCCTCCGAGCAGCAGTGCGCCAGGAGCCGCGTTTGCAGAGTGGTGGCTCTGTGGCGCTTACTGGAGGTACCTGGTGGGCTAGTTGGCCCCCAGGGACCCTCAGTATTCAAGGGGAATTAATTCTCCAACTTACAACGCGCCAGGGGGCGCGTTTGCAGAGTGGTGGAGATAGGGGGCGTGGCATTGTATGAGAAGTTAGCAATCCTGCTGTGGGGGACTTACTGGAGGTAATAGGAGGGGTAGTTGGCCCCCAAGGTTGACGTTGGGGGCTAACTACGCCTCCTGTTACCTCCAGTAAATCCCACACAGTGGGATTGCTAAGAGGTGTTTGGAGGCCACGCTCACCTTTCTCCACCACTTTGCAAACGCGACTGCTATGTTATAGTTAGAAATTAGCAACTAAAAAACCTTAGAAATTCACTGAAAAAACCATAGGTTTTAGGGACGTTATAGTTAGAAATTAGCATTTAAAAAACCTTAGAAATTCACTGAAAAAACCATAGGTTTTAGGGACGTTATAGTTAGACATTAGCATTTAAAAAACCTTAGAAATTCACTGAAAAAACCATAGGTTTCAGGGACGTTATAGTTAGTTGGACATTTTACTCGTACAAAACCAGAGAAATTCGGCTGTTATAGTTAGTAGAGCTAACTATAACTCACGCCCCCGCAATGCACTGCTGATGACGTCACATATTACATCACTCATGACATGCTCAGTGACATCACTGATGACATCACTGATGACATCATCCACGTGATCATCTGATGCACCTCCTCACACACTAATAAAACCTTTCATACACCCACTCTAAAATACAGACTACCAATATCGAAACCATAGACACACCAATAGCAGTTAGTACATACCCGCTCAGTGATTCATACGTCTACACATACATCCACCCACTAACCCATACAGTCACTCATACACGCAGTCATTCATCAATACAGCCACTGATATATCCACTCATACACTCATATAAACACTCACACACTGCCACTCACCCAAAGAGTTACTCAAAAACCTAGTCAGTCACTCAAAGAATTAATTACACTGCCATTTACTCACCTATACAGTTATACACACACCACGTCACTTATTCATAGATACATACTGTCTTCAACAATTACTGACATAAGCACACACTTATCCATGCAGCCACTGTCACAATCACTCACTGTCACATATACTCACTTATATACTCCAACACTCACAAATACTGCCTTTCACATTTGTAGTTACTTACACATATACCACTAACATATCCATTCACTCACCAACACAGCTATACGTACACTGACTCACCCATACACTCCCTAACACACGCACGCATAAACGCATACACCCAGTGAATTACCCACTCACACATCTATGCACAGTCACACACCCCCCACCCACCTACACAGACACTCAGGCACCCATACAGATACTCAGACAACCAATCAATAACCCATATAGACACTCATGTAGCTACTCACCAACCCATTCAGCCGCTTACACACCAACTGACAGACTGGTACAGACATTTACACAGTTTACTCACTAACCCATGCATTCAGTAAGACAAGTTTAATCACTCACTTATACAGTCAGTCACGCACCTACTAAATCATCTATTCAGACACTCATACACCCACTCATACTTCAATACTCCTTGGTATTTATATATCTAAAACATATTTAAACTTTACAGAAACACACAGTAATTGGATGATGTCATCAGTGATGTCATCAGTCATGTCATTTGAGATGTCATCAGTGATGTCACTGAGCATGTCATCAGTGATGTAATATGTGACGTCATCAGCAGTGCATTGTGGAGGCGCGAGTTATAGTTACCTCTACTAACTATAACAGCCGAATTTCTCTGGTTTTGTACGAGTAAAATGTCCAACTAACTATAACGCCCCTGAAACCCATGGTTTTTTCAGTGAATTTCTAAGGTTTTTTAAATGCTAATTTCTAACTATAACTTCCCTAAAACCTATGTTTTTTTCAGAAAATTTCTAAGGTTTTTTAAATGCTAATTTCTAACTATAACATTCCTAAAACCTATGGTTTTTTAGTGATATAGATATATATAGATATATATCTATATATATATATATATATTTTTTTTTTATATATAGATATATATATTACTTTTAAATACCCTCTTAAACCCCAAAATTATCCTTTGCACCCCAATAACTATACACCCCCAAAATTCTAAAATTATCCTTACTACCCCAATACCCATACCCCCTAAACCCTCAAATTACCCTGGGCACCCCAAAACCCAAACCCACCCCAACCCTAAAAATACCCTTGCACCCCAAAACCCAAACCCACCCTGAACCCTAAAATTACCCTCGGTACCCCAAAAAACAAACCCACCCTTAACCCTAAAAATACCCTTGCACCCCAAAACCCAAACCCGCCCTGAACCCTAAAATTATCCTGGGCACCCCAAAACCCGAACAAACCCTGAACCCTAAAAATACCCCTACAACCCAAACAAACCCTAAAATTACCCTGGGCACCCCAAAACCCAAACCCACCCTGAACCCTAAAAATACCCTTGCACCCCAAAACCCAAACCCACCCTGAACCTTAAAATTACCCTGGGCACCCTAAAACCCCAACCCACCCTGAACCCTAAAATTACCCTGGGCACCCCAAAACCCAAACCCACCCTGAACCCTAAAAATACCCTTGCACCCCAAAAGAAAACCCACCCTTAACCCTAAAAATACCCTGTGCACCCCAAAACCCAAAGCCACCCTCAACCCTAAAAATACCCCTAAAACCTATACCCCTACACCCCAAAACCCAAGCCCACGCTAAACCCTATACTTACCTTATACTTACATGTAAAATACATATGCCTTTACCATTCATGCCTTTACAACGAAATTCGTTGTAAAGGCATGCGTGGTAAATGCATATGCATTGTAATGCCCTGCGTTGTAATGGCATTGCAGAGTAATGGTAGATGCATTGTGGGTGGAATGCGGGGTAATGGTATTCGTTGTGAAAATTTCGTTGTTATGGCTGTTTACCCCTCTGGACCCCATATGGGTGATTGACCCAACTACCACCCGCGCCTAATACCCTTGCTGTTAAGGATTGCCTTAGATCCCGGTTTTTCCTCTCCACCACGGAATTTCCCTCGGGATGGTAGGGTGTGGAGTACTGCAAGGCCACGCCCATACTTTCCATGGCTTCCTTGTAAGCCCTAGAGCGAAACGCAGGACCATGTTCGGAATGTAACGTGCCAATTGCGTATGTCCCGATGAAGCCTCGCAAATCCTTTATAACAGTTCAGGCGTCAGCTGAGCGCTGGGGCCAAACCCATAGGAATCTAGAGCATGAATCCACTGCCACCAAGATGTACTTGTAAGCCCCTTCTAAATTTAAGGGCCCGCAGTGGTCCAAACAGACACATGCGAGAGGTCTGTCTGAAATCAGTTATGGTGTTTGTGGTGGCCTGTGAATGGTGGAACCCTTCATCTGCTGGCAAATGTCGCACTGCAGGACATAGTCCTTTGTTTGTTTCGTCAGTCCCGACCACCAGTAACTCTGCTTCAATAATGAAATTGTTGCAGTGACTCCTGCATGTGCAGAGCTTAGACCCTTGTGTGCAGCTATTAATAAACCTAATCTGCAATCTTTGTTTGGTATTACTCTATCCCCCACTCCTGGAATGTGAGCATACGGTGTGTTATGCGCATCTAACTTGAAGGAGTACTTGAGTGGAAAGCCCTTTGGCAGGACGGCAGAGCCATTTTTTGTGGCATTGATAGTTACTAGTATATCTCCGTCTATTCTCGTGTGTGAACGAATGATTGCGGCAACGGCAGCAGTTCTCACTGTCGCCTTGGCAGCTTCATCAGCCAGTCAATTCCCTTCAACATGTATGCCAACACGCTGATGACTCAAGGTGTGAATAACTTGAGCCAGTGGCAGGCATGCTTTTAGCCTTGCCACTTGTTCCCATAACAATTTGTGTTTTATCGTGCAACCCTTGGAGTCTCTGAACCCATTCTGGCCCCAGTAGTGAAGATATTTATTGTAAGATTGCACACAGTAAAACGAATCGCACATAATCAGTGTGGGGAATTCCCGATCCGTATACTGCAGTGCTAGTATCAGGGCTTTCAGTTCTGCCAGCTGTGCTGTACAATCTCCCAGAGATTGCGTAGTCGTATTGATGGGATGGAACTTGCTATCCCGCATTCGACCTTTCACTAGAGCAAATGCGGCGCTATATTGCTGTTTACTTCCAATAGCCGGTTGGGCCTAACCATCAGTGTAAATGAAGTATTCATACTGATCAAGAGGCAAGATTTCATTCAGGAGAGGATATTTTTTTTCGTATTGAAGAAATGCTTGTGTTTTCAGTGTAGGATCATATCTGTATTCTACATCTGTTGCAGTGAGAGAATTAGCCCATTGTATCCAACGTGGATGCAATGTCTTTGCATTTGGAATGCTCGCTTTGGTTACCGCTTTTAAAGTCGGTATCGGGGTCACAACGATAATGCATTTCCCCTGTGCTAGTGCTCTTTCTCACCCTACAGCAGTCTGTACTGCCGTTAGTATTTTTTCTGTTGCTGCAAATCTATTCTCAGCATTCATGTACAAATAAGATTTGTACGCAATTGGAACTATCTGACATCCATTCAACATGATAAGTAAGTATACCTTGATAACCCGGGGACGTCCCATATTTCCAGGTTGCGGACGTTTACTCGTGTCTGCAAGTGTTTTGAAGCTATCATGTCAGCTTGAACTGAATGTAGAGTGTCTGTATGTTTTTGAGTCCACTTGTTTGCTGTGAAATCTGGTCATAGAAAGGTTTTACTCTTTCTGCGTAGTCTTGAATGTATGTTCTGCCGAAATTTAGAAATCCTAAAATAGATTGTAAACCCTTCAGAGTTTTTGGAGGCTTGATTAGCGCGCATTTTTCTAGAAAATTGGCGGCCAGACTTTTGCCTTCACTTGACAGCTTATATCCCAAAAATAGGACGCTGAGATCGGCAATTTTTGAAGTTAAATTTGTAGCCCAAATTGGCAAAACAAACAATTATGTTGTTTACCCTGCACAAGTGTTCAAGTAATTCATCGTCCGTCAGATAAATATCATCTACATAGGACACTGCCTCTTCATCACAAGTTTGTAATAGCTCTGACACTCTTGCCGAGAATAACCCGGGGCTGTTCTTATAGCCTTGGGGCAGGCAGCAAAACTGACGCTGAGGCTGCAGGCCGAAAATCCGGTCAAATATCGGCTTTCAGGAGCTATATTTTGGCAGAAGAATCCATTCGAGATATCTAGTGTTGTTTTGTATTTCTTCCGCACAATGTTATTCATTAATGCAGCAGCAGGGGTGTGGAATTTAATAAAATATCTACTTGTCCACGGGGCAGGTTGCTTCATAAATCTACTTGTCCTGTAACAAAATCCACTTGTCCCTTTGGTGCCATGTAGTGCGGAGACAAATTATGCCAGCAATCTCATTATATAAGAGCTCTGATATAGCTTCTCTGATTATGCCAGGGCTCATACTAAAGTAGTG
Source organism: Calotriton arnoldi (assembly GCA_963921515.1). NCBI lineage: Eukaryota > Metazoa > Chordata > Amphibia > Caudata > Salamandridae > Calotriton > Calotriton arnoldi. The sequence continues at coordinate 2,372,131 of CAWUFW010000056.1, read as the reverse complement.
TTTGAATACTTGCAATCCCCTTATGTTGCCACATTCCACAGATCTACATACTGGGGATAAAGGTAGTGGTAACCAATCGTTCCATGGTTAGTATGCCATTTTAAGTCTGTGCAAACCTACTAACTTGCATGTTTTAAAGGTTTTCAACATCTCTAATCTTTTCCCATACTGAGAAATGTTGGAAATGTACTCCTGACAATGGCAGAAGTAAACTTTCTTCCAGAGTTGGGACAAAAGTGGTTGGAGGGAAAGTGAACTTGCAAACACTCAGATTTTCGCATGAGCAAATCTACACATGCATATTTGCTCATGCTAAAATGCAGATCACAAATATTTTCTAGGAGTACTATTTCTTGTCCTACTTCTGTAAATTCTTGGGAATTCACGAAAGCCGTATAGCTGCAATTAATGCAAGGACTTATACCATGGGTGCACTTTATAGGCTTTCTATGATAATTGGGCCCCAAATTTGGTCTGGCATTGACCATAACCTTTTGCGTTTATTAAAATTCTCTCTCTCTCTCTCTGTATCGGTTGGCTTCACTGTGAGTGACAGCATTCTGCTCTTTCACAAGGAGCATATCAGCACACAAAAAAGATTTGTTCAGTGGCAGTAACTACTGTGGCATTGTGTGCTTTTTGAGACCAATTTTTTTGTGCTTTTGCCAATGTTTGTTATAATGGTGAGGGCCCGGCAGCTCCCACCCCAATAAGGTTTTACAAAAACAATGCCAAAACATGTCAGACATTGACAAAACTAAAAAGCTGATCACCAATTTCAGACATACTGGCTTTGCCAATGCTTGTTTATTTTTGTTTCCCATAATCTTATTGAAACTGGTTACACTGATTTTCCATTATGAATATTTTTGGGAAATACTAGCATGCATCAACATATGTTACTAAATGATGTTGCAAAGAAATGGTACCTGAAATTTTACAGTAGTTTAGCGAACTGTTTTTTTCCTGCTTTCATTTTTTATGAACATTTTATTTTGAAAGCAAAAATCAGCAATCTTGCTTTCAAGCTTCTGCAAATATTTGCATCAAATCAGAGAGCATTCTGGGAGCATAATACATAGCCTCATATTGCTAAACTTTGCAAACGTGTGTACACATTTTTATACAAGAACCACTGTCAGTAGTGCAGTCAGAGCTTACATTTACTTAGAGCGCGCACCCTAATAATAAAGGCTTTCAATAATGAACCGTAAATACAAGTTTGAACAGCATTTACACATGGACAAAATATTACCTTAACTGCAGACAATGCCCTTCCCTGATCCATAATGCGGTACTGCAAACTGGCAGCCAAAGGGTTTGTGCTGCAGGGGGTTGGGCCTACTTGTCCCAAGGACAACATACACATGAAAACTTGTTGCCCTTGACCCCAAACAATATGTCCTGGGCATCGGGTTATAGGAATCCCACATCCCTGGCGGCACTATGTGCGTTCTGAACTGCAAATATTTTTGTGCACGTGTTCAAGTGTCTATATTCTAAAATCAAACGATATGTGTTGTCGGGTTTCATTACTGGAAACAAAGGGTTGTTCATTGGTGAGGTGCAAGTTTCAATCACACCTTGGTATTCTAGTTGGTCTAAGATTTCTTTGACCTGTTTCTTTGCTTCATTTTTAATAGGGTACTGTCTCTGTGAAGTTGGAGTAGTTTGTAATGGGATTTTGTGGTGTTTGGACTCCACGTCCCACCCTACATGGTTGCGTACAATGCCGGAGCTAGCGCTTGCGCCCACTCCTGCGCATATGAGTGTTTTAAGGAAACAGGAACGAGATCGGAAAAAGCAGGCAAAATGACGCTTTCACCTTTTGGGCAATCCATTATAAATTCAGGCAGCCAATCTTTTTCTGCTAACAGGATGTCGTATCCAAATGTCACATTTTCCCAAAAGAGACCTTTAATTTTTCTTGAGATGTCCCCCTCTATTTGGAGATTAATTTTGTGTAGACGGTGTGGGACACTCACTCTTGTATCAGGTGTTTCCACCGTGATGTATTCATTCAATACTGCTGTCACCAGAAATTCCTTCAGGTTCCGGCGAGCTATTGTTAGTTCTGCCGCGCTGTCTAGCATCCTCAGGGCCCATTCCCTGTTCAGAAGCTGATTCCTCAGTAACCTGGGCATTTCTAATTTTTAAGCCAGCTACTTTCTTCTTTTTGAATTGAGTCTTTGCTTTAGGTTGCTATTCCTGTTTGATAATGAAATCTGAAGTGCAATGTATTTCCCTTTTTCCCTTTGGTCGATCTTCAATTTTTTGTTCTGACCGTCCTTGCCTCTCCGAGCTTTTTGATGAACCCTGAAAGGAACGATACCAGTCAGGTTTCCTAATGTTATCATGATTCCTAAGGTTGTACCTCTTTTAAGAGACTCCCGTTGGGGAGACCCACCCCTTGATCGTTAAGTGTTTCTGATATTATTATTTTTAGATTGATTGTTATCCCATTTCGTTTTAGAAGAAATGGGTGTTTGCTTTGACTTATCCTTATCAGAACTACTCACCACTTGCGGTTTCCCTGGTTTGGCTCCCAAACTATCTCTACCTAGTAAAGCATAGGTATCTTTGATAATTTTCGGTAAGGCGCGCTCCTGATTTGCAGGAGTTGTTTCCCTTAGGCGCTGGCGTATAGCCACTGCTGCTGCTTCCCCCTTGATGTTGCTCAGCATAATTGCCAAGACTTGGTGGCTGACGAGTTTTCTCTCATTCCGCTCACAGGCGGTTAACCTTGGTCCGTATCGTTCCGCTGTATCAGAGCTGTCCAAGGGAGTACCACAGGGCTCTTGTTTGAGCCCGACTTTGTTTAACATCTATGTGGCTCCCTTGGCCAATCTGTTAAGGAGTAGCGGGTTTATCCCCGTCTCCTATGCTGACGATACCCAGCTGCTTTTTGCATTCGCAAAATTCACTCCTTCAGTACAGGCCGCTTTCTCTCTGGGAATGAGAAACATCTCACAGTGGATGAGGAGTAACTTTCTTCAGTGCAATGTGGGAAAGACGGAGATTATGCTTTTTGGGGAGGCTCAACTTCTGTGGACCCCCGATTGGTGGCCCACAGATTTGGGCACCACCCCTGCCCCCAAGTCTTGTATGAAAAACTTGGGTGTTCGCCTGGAGCAGACCCTCACCATGAAGGAGCATGCCGCACAGACAGCTGGCTCCTGCTTTCATGTGTTGGGCCTACTGCGTCGCATCCTTCCCTTGCTTCCTGATCATCCAGGAAGACGCTAACCCAGGCGCTTATTTTAAGTCGCCTGGATTACTGTAACAGCCTATTGTTGTCCGCTAATGAGGCTGCTCTTAACAGATTGCAGGTTGTCCAGAACACGGCCGCACGTCTGATCCTGAACGCCCCGCCCAGGACAGCCTCCCGGCCTCTGCTCTTTCAGCTCCACTGGCTCCCAATACGGGAACGAGTACAGTTTAAGATTTGTTGCACCATACACAAGGCCTTGTCCAATTCTGGCCCTAGCTATCTTGCAGACAAATTTATTCTCTATACACCTCGGCGGTCTCTTCGTTCAGGATCTAAATCCTTCCTTGCAGTGCCTAGAATCAAACGGTCCAGACAAGGTGGGAAGTCTCTTTCCTATTTAGGCCCCTGTTATTGGAACAAGCTTCCCGTGCAGCTCAGACAGTGCACGGAACATTCCCATTTTAGGAAACAGCTCAAGACCTTCCTCTTCTGTTCCTGATTTCTAGAAGATAGTTCCTTCACAGGTGCCCCGTCCCGAGCGCAGAGATACCCCTTCGGGGGTCGATTCTGGGGCTTTATAAATCAATAAATAAATAAATATAAATAAATTGGTCAAAATTACCCATCAGTTTCATCCCCAAGTCCAGGGCAGGTCCTGCCCGGACTTATTCTGTATCTGTTTCAATACTTCAGGAATAACTGATATGGTTGGGGTACCGTGTATTCTAATGTATACTGCAGCAAAGACTGTTCCCCATGGGGTACAATCCTCAAGTGAGGGAACCATTCCCATTGGCAAGCAAATTGTTAACATTCTGTGTTTTTCCTGCTGACCCATACGGGGAAATACTGCTTCCAACTGTGCTATTTTTTGAGCAATGCAGAATGGTACTTGATCCCTTTTTGATGGGAACGCACCCATTATTGCTTTTAGTGTTTGTGGACTAATTATTGGTGTGGGCTGGGTCTGGACTATTCCAGGTGGAGCAGCTCTCGCAGGTTGCAATGTGAGTGTTCACATGACGAACTGGACAATATGTCTGTATAGCCTGACTACTACTTTGTAAAGTGTACGCACTTCCCCTATTTGGAGTGTGTCTATCTCAGGATGTGGAGTGTATGTCGCTAATACCGGCCATGCGCTCCTCCTATGCTGAGCGGACCAAGTCTTATGACTGAAGTTGTGTGTTTGAGGGAGCCTTTAAACCAGTTTTTATGTTGCTGGTAAATTAACGGAACTTCAATGTCCTCATATGGGATGTATTCTTCCGGTGGATCCACTTCAATGTATTAGTGAAATAAATGTGTCTGTGGATCTGCAGGTGGGAATTTCACCCAGGAATAGAGTACCCCTCATCCGAACACCACGTGTGCCTCAATCACGAAGGTAACATGGCCACCTGTTGCAGGTAATCCATGTTCAAACAATTTTAGAGCCTGTCTGCAGTTCTCTGTATTGTTAAGAGCATTTGAAAATTCATCTTCTTCCGGGTTTCCATTGCTACTTGCGGGTTCAGTCATTTTGGAAGGAGAGGAAAGTAAAAGGTTTTAAGAGGTAGGGTTTAGCACAATATGGGAACCTTTAATCCTTACAAGCTTGTCTAAAACCTTCAGCCAATACACAGGGTGTGCCTGCTCAGCTGAGGCGGATAAACCTTCCCACTTCAGACGTCTCTGGAAAATGTGAGTAGGATTGTCTGAGAAAGCACGACTGAACTACTCAGATTTAACTGTTAATATAAGAACCAAACCAACGTTGTGCGCCATGTCGTGTAGTTCCTAGGACCCACCAGGACCTGCGCGTTTTGGATGACCTAATCTGAGGGCTTGGTGAGCAGACAGACTCTCGACATCCCCACAGGATGAGTCAGCCGTTAGACCAGCTACTACCACCCCCCTGTAGTCTACAGTGGTGTATGTAGTTTCTGGCAACCACTGAACATGACAACCCTGATTCCTCAGGTATCGTGGAAACAATACAGTATCTTTCACTCAGTCACTCGTGCTTGCTTTTTCAGAATACACATAGAATGACGATTAGAACAGTTTCAATAATTATTTATTGGTCAAGTGTCAGTCTAGTATGAAACATGTTAGCTGCAACAATCAAAAGACAGGAGCAGACAAATGTGATTGCTAGCACCAAATATCGTAAATAGCAGATACATTTCTACCATGGTGCTAATAAGATGAATAAAAACATATTATATAAAACAATAGCATTGACAAACCCCTACGATGCGTAGCCTACCTAAATGTACCTAGCCTAGGTATGTGGGTGAAGCCTGTGTATGTAAATGTCAGGATAGAGCCTAATGGAGCCAAGAAACCCCCGGGGAAGTGCTAACCCCTCACCTGATGGTTCTGAATGAAGGACCCAGTCTCTGCATCGAGGATGGCACCCTGCAAGGGATGTCAGGTCTCTGCCTGTCGAAGGATCAGCCTGCAGAGTCTCGGTCCAGCCTGGAAGGAATTCTCCTCTCTTCTGTAAGGGGGAGTGAGGGTCTTTTATACTGAAGTGGTCACTCCAGGGTTGTTCCAGAATCGATATGTTTTTAAAACATTCACTAATACTTTGCTAATCCTTTTCTAAACAAAACACTCATGCACAGCTGGCTGTTGGCCGTGGATGAAAAAAGTGGTGACCCTTATACAGAATAAATCTACCGTGCCTGGGGACATGTTTATGTACGTCAGCTACAGGGTTTAAGATAGGATACCAAGAGCCTGGTTGTCGAAGAGACAGAAGTAAGTTACTAGGTAAAAGGTCACCTGTGTTTAGGACCGTTATGTCGTGTGGATGGTGTAGGAAGCTGGCTCTGTATATACTATACGAAAGTAAGGTATAGTGTGCACAGAGTCCAGTGGAAGCCCAAAGGTAGGCAGAGGTAAAAGTAGATAGCACCTTACTCTCTATTTGTGGTAGTGTGGGCGAGCAGTAAGGCTTTATCAGAGGGTAGTGTTAAGCATTTGTTGTACACACTCAATCAGCAAATGATATCACACACTCCAAGACTGAACTTCAGACCAATTGGTTCTGTATAAAAATATTCTTTTAGTTATTTTATTTCCTAGAACCAAGCAAGCCTGGCACAGGTAAGTGATAAGTACTTTGTAGTAATAATACAGTTTGTAAACAGTTTGTATTGCAGTTGTATATATACTTTTGGTTTGATTACAGTAGAACTACTAGTAATGCAATGCTCTGAAATATTGTACATATACTTTGTATTGGCTTTTCAGTAGAATGTCAAATAGATTACTTTACAGATTACTTTTCTTACACAGTGCAGTATACCTGGATACTGCACTGGGACATTTCCTGTAAACAGGTAACTAAAAGCGTTTTGGTTATTTTGTTACAGTTTTAGAAACATTTATAGATTTTCCAACTCCACACTTAGAAACTTTTCACAGAAAAACAGTCAATGTTATCCTATGGAGGAAAATAGGGTTATCGGTTCAAATGTAAGTATTCGGTTGTGGAAGTTGGTATTCTAGGGGTAGACTCAGGGGTCCCCCAGGGTCAAGGATGCACTCTTGTTACACCCTCAGCGGCACTAGGGCGGCTGGGTGCAGAGTGCTGAGGCCCAATGTTATCCAATGGGGGATAGGGAGCCTCCAGTTGGTGGCTGCTTACGAGCAGGCCACAAGGCTGTGGGAGCAAAGCTCCAGGACTTAAGCTCAGGGCAAATGGGGGAATCAAGCCAGCACAAAAGGTGCACCCTCAGCGGCACTGGGGCGGCGGGGTGCAGAGTGTTGATTTGGCATCAGGCGTCCTGTAGCTTTCAATGGGGAGTCTCTGGTTCGCAAACACACTGCAGGCTCAGGGACGAAGGTCTTCTGGGTACGACCACCACTTGGAGAGGTAAGTTGGGATGCTGGGGGTTGGTTAGGCACCATCGGTTGGGCCACCCAAGGCCATGGGGCGTCGGGTGCAAGCGTGCCTTTTAGGGTTGGATCTTCTTACCAGCTCCTGCTCGCGTTTGGGGGGACCTTCCGGTTTGAGGCTGCAAGCGTCGGCTGGAGGCAGGTCAGGGATCACCGGATCTCGGGTCAGGATCGCCGAGGAGACCTCCTCGTGGTGTGGGCCACTCTTGAAATAACTTTATTCGGTTGTTTTGTTTAAACCATCAAAGTATACAAAGATAAAAAGGTTGGGCCACTCGAACTCTAGGGAGACAGGAAGGAGGCCTGCTCCTGATAGCAGGAGAGGCTGGGGGTCACATTACAAAGGCTGCAAGGCCTTTGAAGCTCCCCTGCCACAGATGGCTCTTCCTGCCTTGGGGGAGGTGTGAACAACTCGCCCAGGAAAGGCTTTGTTTCTGGGCTCAGGGAGCAAAGGCTCCCACCCCAGGGGTCCAGAAACATGTCTCCCGGTGGCAGGCTGGTGTGCACCAGTCAGGGAACCCACCAGAGGCTGGTAGTTTTTCAGGGGGCATCTCTAAGATGCCCTATGAGTGCATTTTTCAATAAATCCCACACTGGCATCAGTGTGGGTTTAATGTGCTGAGAAGTTTGATACCAAACATCTCAGTTTTCAGTGCAGCCATTATGGTACTGTGGAGTTCGTAATGACAAACTCACAGCACTATATACTCTTAATGGCAACACTGCACTTACAATGTCTAAGAATTGGCTTAGACACTGTAGGTGTACAGGGCTCATGCACCTGTGCCCTCACCACTTGTATAGTGCAACCAGCTAGAGGGGTGACTGATCTATGCCAGGGCAGTGGGTTGTAGGCATGGCACACAGGGATGTGTGCCATGTCGACTCTTCACTTTGTTCTGCACCAAAACACGCAGCCTGTTATGTCAGTGTGTGTGTGTAAAGGTATAGGGCCTCTAATGGTGGCACAATAAGTGCTGCAGCCCTTAGAGGCCTTCCCTGGCCACAGTGCCCTTGGTACTCATGGTACCTTTTACAAGGGACTGACATGTGGCCAGAGAGGTGCCAATTGGGGGTACAAGGCACAGTTTTGGGGAAAGAACACAGGCCCTGGGAACCTGATTGGCAGGGACCCAGGGCACATCAAGTCAAAGTGCATCAGTAGTCTAGCAAAAAGTGGGGGGGTTACTGCAACAGAATCCCAGCTTCCTACAGATGGGACACAATGTATGTAATCGGTATGTACATGATGGGACTATCCTAAAGAACATGACACCAAGTGTCAACAAGAGATATCTGGTTGCGCTGGACCGGGACAACGTCACAGGTTCAGGTTGACCCCGATGGAGCACAGGCCGGCTAGAGGGACCAGGTTAGGCCAGCTGAACAAAGTACCTTAAATCCTGATTGCGGAGCTTAGCGGGGATCCGAGGCAAAAAAAGGGTCGCGCAGTCGAAGTGATGCATTGGTTCCAAGATGCTGGGAGGCTGCGGAGAGAGGTACTGTTGAGTCTTTGTCAAGGATCTCACCGACAGGGCTTGCAATGCGAAGTCTGGGCATCAAGCATGCGGCGCGCAGTTGGCTATGCATTGGCCAGCGTCGTCGAGCTGCCGTCAACAAGAGATGTGAGGCCCTGGGTCAGAGATGAGCCGTCGGCGATGAGCAGGTTCCGAAGAAGCAGGATGGCGCGGACCTGTTGCGCCAGGCCCAATCCATGCAGCGGCGACGATGTGCCGATCAGCCAAGGAGATTCTATAGTTCGGCTAGAGCAGGTGTCTCAAACCAGTTGATCGCGAGCTACCAGTAGCTCCCAGACACCCTATGAGTAGCTCACAGCCATGAGTTAATTTTTAGGTTTCACCTGCACAGCGCTTGAAATCTTTTGTATTAAATATATCTTAAAAGGGGATAACATTCCGCCCCTTTGCTTTCATTGGTTCCTGTGCTTGCCACTTAATTTTCCTCTGTTTCTACTGGCTGTAGCACACTGTTTGTGTCGTTCATCTTGTGTGCTTCTTATCACTTTCCCATCATCTAAGTACTGTTTCCATCCACTTATCTGGAACCATTTTTTTAATGTTTTACCTGCACAGCACACATTTAGAGTTCCATTTAAAGCGTCTGGCTGCAAGCCTTTCAAGTGTGCTCATCAGCTGCACTTTTCTTTTGTTTGTCAGTCGCCTCTTATTTAATCTCCTCTGGCAGCAAGCATTTTTCTTTAAGCCGTGAAGCAACACCAAGATTCGAACCCTTTGTTCCTTGGTTCTGAGGTCGGCTGCTCTGACCGTAGTGCCACATTCTTCTTCCCCCTTCCACCTCCTGCTCTAGAAGAGGTGTTCAGCCTCCTGTTCTCTTTTTTAGCCCCATGTTCGAAGTGTAAATATTTGTGCAACATCTTCCTGAGCTCTCGCCTTACCTCAATCGATCGCTTTATATAAGTGCACCTTATAAAGTAATATACGTAAATGCAGTCTACTCCTTCAAGCAAACCCCATGCTAATTCAGCCGCCCTCTGTATTTCTTACTTTCACTTGTCCATGCACGTTGAAACTCTGCAGCATATAAAAGCATTAAAAAGAAACTAAACTGTAGATGTAATGGGCCAGCTATGGACTGTAACACGAAAAACCATCTTTAGGTTTCGGAAATTGCACTGGCACAACCTCAGAATGGCCGTAAAGATAGATCACCGAGTTGAATATTTGCTGCAGAGAACTGCAATTGACCTACATGTCCTACCCAAATCAACAGGGACAACATCAGCTTTTTATCCTTCCCAAGTCGATACGAAGAGGGCCACTGAGTTATGAAGTGACAATCACTATCGTCTAGTCACCTTCTTCTACGTCAAATTTTACGAGTGTATAATCCTAGTATATAATCCTTGAGGTCATCTAGTTAACCGGACAGAGCTAGTGAATGAACAAGAAGCTTGTTCATACTGTTCGCCTGGCTATTGTACGTCACTCAGCAGCTGAAGCTTGCATAGTGCTTCAAAGTGGCAGAAATCAGGCACGCTGTGCTTTACAAAGGATTTATATAAATATGTACATACATGATTAGTGTCACTGTCTCCCAGATCACCTGCCTCAGCAGGAACTGTAACCAGTTTGAACTTTGGGAGAGAGTTAGGCTAATGCCTTCTATGCTGCTGCTGGTGTTTGTGACCACGTCTGACTGACATCAGCACGTGCCTTTCTTCAGAAAAGATGACAGCTCTGCGGCTGAGCGAGGATTCAGTGGTTTAAGTGTTCTGGGGGTCTGTCAAGCATGAGTCACGGCCAGGTGAATGGGTGAGACATTCAATGTAATGCTTCCTGAGATGGGTGTCCCAGATATTGCACAGGGCCACAAATAACAGGCTAACCCCCTCTGGAAGGGCTACTCCCTTTCTCGTGCTTTCCTTTTATTGATTTTCTCATTATTTATCCCTTTCTCTCACCTCTTAACATAGTGCCTGGCATTCAGGTAACCCCGTTCAAATATTAGTTTACCATATCAGTTTTACACCTGCTCACATAGCTAAAACTTACAACAACAAAAAATTATTAATAATCACATAGGCGAAACCGATTGCATTTACCAATACTTGTTAAATAAGCACAGGGTCATGTTTTCCTTTTAAAGTTATGGAAAGGCTGTGTTTATCTTACATTATTATCATTAGGCTGCAGATAGCAGGGCCTGATAATGAGCAGTCAGATTTATGGCCCAGGCTGGAGCTGGGGCACATAGGTGAACAACTGAAGCACTGAGGTATTTAACTCTTAAATAAAAGTTCTTGTCAACTCAATATTGGAGCTGTGAACAAAATTATGTTTCTGAATGCTTTTAAATGGAAGAAATTAAAATGAAAAAAATTATCTGAATGATTAAGTTAACTCTTCATTCTAATTTTCTCCCATTTCAAAGTGTTGCATTTACAAACAGCAGGCCCTTAATCCCAATGGCCAGTAGACACTTTGCCATAAGTACAACTGGAAAATACAGCCATTGCCGTAGGCGACGTTCATCATGGTCAGTCCCTGAAGTCCTTTCAGGAATTTCAGTAAGAATACGCGATGCCTCGATCGCAATTCTACAAGTATCTTCAATTCCGCCACGCTCTCTCTCCATACCTCACACTCCAGGAGACCATACCAGACTTTAGCCCTCTTGATGCCAAAGTGTTCATCGGCGAACTTGGGGAACATAAGATCACCAAAATCTATCGTACATTAATCACGAATAGCCCTACTACGCTGTCTAAAACACAGGAGGCCTGGCAGACAGACCTGGGCCCCTTGGACGACGAGGAATGGACTGAGGCGCTAGAATCCCCACAAGGCGCCGCCATAGCAAATCGATTACGGTACATACAATTTAAGTACCTCCATAGGGTCTATTATACTAGATATCGGCTCTGTCGGGCAGGACTCATTACATCTCCACTCTGCTTACGATGCAATGCAGCCGAGGGAACCCTCATACACACTGTATGGCAATGTACATCACTCTCAGGGTTCTGGCGCGGGGTCATTGCTTGTATGTCGCAGGTTTTGGGGTGGGACATCCCATATTCACCTAGATTAACGCTTCTTCATATAACTGATGACATCGGGAGCAATATATATAAACGTCACCCACTATTATTGGGCCTTACATTAGCAAAGCGAGACATTGCGAAGGCCTGGAAAGACGCCTTCCCGCCCTCCCTTGGGGCTTGGAAGAAGGGCCTTTATTTCTGTATGGGGCTGGAGATACCTATATTTGCTGCGAGGGGCTGCCCCCAGACACATCCCAAGATCTGGGAGAGGTGGGCGGACTTCCGGGGATTTACTTGGAACCTATCCCAGCTCACTCGATAGATTAACGTTGGACACAACTGACACAGAGCGGGATTCATGGCTTTACTTTTCAATCTAGGGACAACTTGGCATGTACTGTATTATATATTGGATATATGACACTTCAGTTGATTGTTAATATGATATGTTTCTATGCATATTATCCCTATTTGTCTACTTGGCGGCAAAATATCGACATCATTATGGTTATTATGTATACTGTACTGTCATGGTACCTGGCACTGGCAGGCATATCTTGGCTTTTGACAATAACATTTTGTTGTGAAAAAAATAATAATACAGCCATTGTTTTAAATGAGAGAAATTTAAAGTTCAGAAAAATGTTCCATATTTATGAACATTTTTGCAGAATATTTTTCTGCACTTTATATTTCTCCCATTTAAAAGCGCCGAGATGCCCCCGGTTGATTTGTGCGCTATAAAAGTGGAAATAACATAACATAACATAACATAAAAAATGATTGTATGTTTGTGGTATACATGTAACAGTGCCACATATGGCGAAAGGTATGTCCTGTGCTTCAAGTACATTCGACAGAGGCTCTCAGTCACCCATACAAATATATCCCATTCATTCGCACACACGTTCATACATCCCCAAAGACCACGTTCTCACTGACACACATGGAAGCCCGGTCATAGTGCCCATAGTAAAAGAATTTTGTTCAAACCATAGTATCTGGCTCTATGGACATTAGCCTTAAAGCCAATAAAGCTGGGTGTGGGGGTGTCTGGTAACAATGTGCAAGTTGTTTAGCCTTCAACAGCTCACAATGATTTTTACTGATCAGAAGTAGCTCTCACTACAGAAAAGGTTGGAGACCCCTGGGCTAGAGGATGCACCGCTCAGCACAGAAGATGTGTCAGTTCTGCTGGTAAGCACCTTAGGCCCACTTCCAAAGCTCCAGGACTGGGTGGCACCACTTGGCAGGGTAGATTCACAGGTGCAGATTGAAGGTTGTTGGAAGCCTGTTATGTCTCTGAGGCTTCAGATCAGGAGGCCATCAAACTTGCCCTTTGTGTCACTCTGGGTTCCAGTGTGCAGTCCTTCTCGCCCATGCAAGAGGGCAGCAGGCCGCAGGTCAGCACAGCAAACCAGGAGTCCAGCAGAGCAGCAGACCAGCGGAGTGGCAGTCCTTTGAGCAGCATAAAAGTCCTTCTGCCTAGCAGAATCCCCATGGGTCCAGAAGTGTACTGAAGTGATGGTTTCCGGGTTCTTTCTTTTATACACAGTAATGCCTTTGAAGTGGGGAGAAACTTCTAGAAGCGTTCCTTTGGAGTGCACAGACGCCCTGCCAGCCCTGGCTTCAGACTAACTACAGGGTGTATGATGCCCTTTTTGTGGGGACAGGACACAGCCTATTCAAGTCTAAGTGAGGCTTGATCCAGCTCCCTCCTCCCATCCTGTCAGGATAGCCCACTCAGTCACACCTAACCTCCCACTGTTTGTGGCTGTCTGGATAGAATACACAAAGCCCAACTGCCAACTACACCCAGTCATGTGATCAGAGATAGGCTGCAGGCACAAAATTACTAAGGCAAGAAAATGCCCACTTTGTAAACGTGCCATTTTCAGAATTGTAATTTAAAATTGAATTTAACCATACGTTAAGGTTTTAAATTAGGATCCCAGAGACACCAAACATGAACCATTTACAACTTTCTATTTGGAAACGATTCTTATAAATGTAATAAGGCAATCCCAATTTTATCCTATGGGACATATAGGCCTTGCAGTAGTGAAAAACTAAATTAAGAGATTTTGACTACAAGGACATGTAAAACTTAAAAGTACATGCCCTGCTTTTCAAATACATTGCACCCTGCTCGCTGGGCTGTCCAGGGCCTACCCTAGGGAGACTATATGTACTACAAAGGAAGGTTTGGGCCTGGCAAGAGGTTTAATTAGTCAGTTCGAAGTGGCAGTTTAAAACTATACACACAGGCTCTACAATGACAGGCCTGAGACATGTTTCAAGGGCTACTTAATTGGGCGAACCACTAGTAGCATTTAATTAACAAGCCCTGGGCACAGGTAGTGCACATTACTAGGGTTGTATGAGTAAATTAAATATGCCAATTGTTGATAAGCCAATGTTACAATGTTTTAAGGACAGAGCACAAGGACTTTAGTACTGTTTGACAGTGGTAAAGTGGCAGAATCCTAAGGCCGTCAAAACGGAGTCAGCAAAACAGGAGGTCTGAAGGCAAAATGTTAGGGGAAACCATGCCAAGGTTGCCCGGTCTAACATATGTTCTCTGCAGCTGAAAGTGGGGAGAGCTACCCAACGCCTTGGTTGTTCTCTTCACTAAGGTGGAGGAGCCTGAAGAGACCATCAGCATTGTCATGGTCTGTTCCAGGGCAGTATTCCACCATAAAGTCGATTACCTGTAGGGAAATGGACCACCTCAACAGTTTGGGATTCTCATCCCTAATCTGCATTAACCATCTGAGGGGCCTGTGGCCTTTCTGAACCTGGAAGATAGCACCAACCAGGTGTGATCTCAGCTTTTTCAGTGCCCAGACCACGGCAAAGGCTACCCTAACTATTGCACTCTACCTATGTTGTCTGGGAAGTAACCTCCTACTGATGAAGGCTACAGGCTGATCTAGGCCCTCTTCGTTTAGCTGTGAGAGCACAGCCATGCTCTGAGGCGTCTGCCTGCACAATGAATTCCAGGGAGAAGTCAGGGACCTTGAGCACGGGTGTCGTGCACATGGCCTCCTTCAGGTCATCAAAAGCTTTCTGGCACATCTCTGTTCAGATCACCTGACATAGCTGTTTCTTAGAAGTCAGCACTGTCAAGGGGGCAACAATGGTACCATACCAATTAATAAATCTCCCGTAATAGCCAGTGTGGCATAAGAAGGTTCTCATCTCTGTCTGGGTCTTGGGGGGTTTCCAAGCCAGAATGGTTTCAATTTTGGCCAATCGGGCTGCACCTTTCCTCCTCCCACTTGGTGACCAAAGTAGACCACTGAACCTTGCCCTATCTGGCCCCTACTGGCCTTGATAGTCATGCCTGCCCTCAGCAGAGCCTGAAGCATCTGCTTGAAGTGGCACAGTTGGTCCTCCCAGGTAGAACTGAACACCGCAATGTCATCTAGGCAGGAGGCACTGAAGTTCCCCAACCCAGCCAGGACCTGGTTGACCACCCTCTGGGAATTGTATGGGGCGTTCTTCAATCCGAAGGGCATTACCCGGAACTGGAAGTGCTCTTCTGAGGTAGAGAACGTTGACCACTCTTTAGCCCCCTCCGTCAAGGCAATCTGTCAGTACCCAGACGTTAATTCAAACGTGCTGAGGAACTTGTCAGCTCTTAGCCGATCAATGAGCTCATCAGCTCGTGGGATGGAGTGTGCGTTAAGTCTAGGTGATTGCATTGAACCCGCGGTAGCCCAACCAGAACCTAAGTTCAGGTGTGAAACATGGAGGGGTAGCCTTGGAGACCAACATCACTGGGCTAGACCAAGGACTGTTTGAGGGCTCAACAACCCCTAGCACCAGCATCAAGGAGACCTCCGCCTTAATGCTGGCTCTCACGTAGTTACACAACCTGTAAAAGTTATTCTTCACAGCCATGCTGTCCCCAGTATCAATATCATGAATGCACCATGTAGTGAGCCCTGGGGTAAGGGAGCATAAAGGGGCAAAACTGTCCCAGCAACTGGTGGCAGTTTCTGTTGGTCTAGGGTCAGCATAGAAGAGAGGCTGACACCCTGCACTGACCCATCCTTCTCTTTAGAAGAAAGGAGGTCAGTAGAGAGGATCACTCTCCTCTCCTCTTCCATTCCATCATCTGTGTCTAAGAGCATGGTTAGCTCAGACCTCTCAAAGTGGGGCTTCAGGCGATTGACATGAAGGACCCTTAAAGTTTTAGGTACGGGGCGTGGTTAGTTGAACCATCTCTATGGGGTTCAACGAGCATTAAATAATCTCTCAAAACGATCTCTGGGTTGTGGAACCCGTACGAATGGCTCTTTGGCATCAAGATGCATGTTCCAGACCTTGATGGTCCAGACGTTGTGGCAGCTGTCACGACCTTTGACATAGATAACCACTGTGCTGTCTTACAGGTTCTACAGAAATACAGTGACTCCCTGGCTTGTACACATTTGCCTGTGACTCTCTCATCGAGTCCTGAGACTCAAGTTTCTGTTTCTGGCTGGCTTTCTTAAGTTGGGGACATGGTTCGTGAAAAAGTGGCCCTCAAGAAGGAATTCAGCCCAAGGTACCGTGCTCCTGTTCCAGTCATTGGCAACCAGGGTAAACGAACTGTGATTTTACTGCCACTCCCAGGATACACAGAAAATTGCTTTATTTCCATTGAACATGTCAAATTACACCATATGGCTGATTCTCCATAGTATGCCCAGCATTGACCCGCAACAAGAGTTTTCTTTGCTGCTCATGAGCACCTCTGTTGCTGCTACTCCCCAGCTGCCGGGGGGATGAGGGGGGTCGCAAGTCCTCAACTGACATAGTACCCGTTTCTACTTTTCCATCTTCTACAATGGAAACTGTTTATACTGATCCACCGTAGGAAACTCCTTCGAGTTACACTTTTTGAATCACAGCCTCCTTTTTTTCAGTTGAGTTCCTCTGGGTACTAGATGGATCAAGACCACTTTTCTTCAGACAGCTCTTCAGTGTCTTCGGGTTTGCATCCACCTCCAGCATGGATCTGTGTTTTCATTTCTTGGCTAAAAAGCACTTATCTAGTCCCTTCTTGCATATGGATCGTATTTTCCTTGATTTTTTTAGTCATGTAGATTGGATTTGTGATTGTGTTTTTTCTTTTGATTAATGGCCACTACCTCCCAGAACATTCTGATATGGAACTGGTCTACGGGGTGTTAGCCTGCCGTTCCTCCTAACATAAAACAAAAAATGACTTGTCCCTTGTCAACATTTCAGCCGTTCCAGTAACTGATGAAATTGTTTGGGATAAAACTGTATTTGATATATTCGGTCCTACGAAGACCCTGCAGACACCATACCTGTTTAAAGTTTCCATGGGTGATGTAATAGTACCGAGGTTACAGTCAGATTATTGGAATGTTGATACTGTGAATTTAATACTTTCTAAATTAGAAAATACTGTGTTTGAATCAGAAGATTTATATCTTAATTCTGTTAATTACGCAGAGATGTTCTGCTACCACCATTATGGACATCTTTTTCTACATAGGGCAAGTGTGTAGCATTCCCATTACAATTATATAAAATGGGAACATTGACCAACTCCCAGCCAAGAATGTTAAAAAACATAGAAAGAAAAATACACATATTTTACTAGTTATGACATTTCAGACCCGAAGTCATACTATTTCAAATTGGTTCCAAATCCACCGAAAAAATATATGCTTACTCAGACCAAGCTGATATATGCGACTTAATTTGTCGACCAGCTGGCCATTAAAGGCTATGATTATTGGAAAGAAAATATTGAACTGAAGCCAATGTGGGCTACAAGATCCTGGCAAGTCCAGGGCACAGAAACTTTATTTCGAGCTTGTCTCACCCCCACACAAATTATTTGTTTAAACAAAACAATAAAGCAGACTACTTGTCTGGGTTTGGCCAAATTTAAAGAAATGAATGCCCCAACCATTCCTTCAATTGCCCGCCTCGATGACTGGCAAGCTTACACAAAATATACTGAAGCCCAGTTAAATAAAATGATACAAAACGGTACATTTAACTCATCATATTCGAATCTTGGTGGGTGGTTATTGTTGGCCGGTTGACAAAAATGGTTGTCATGCTTGTTTTCTTAACTGCACAACTGGGTTCAAATTAAGTAGACCCCCATCCACGGTATTCACAGTCACCCCATTCGAACACTATTACCAGCTATTTAGAGGGTAAGCTATGTCAGAAATGGTTAGAACATTCTACCTTATCTGCAGTGAAACATCTTTCTCTTTTGTCCGAAGACATGCATTTATCTGATTTCCTGCTGGGTCCTAAGTAACTTGTTCTAAAAGATTCATATATGCAGCTTACAATGAAATTTGAAAATTATCACAATGGAAGCTGCTGTATGTCTCAGACAAATTGATCTAGTAGACAACAGTATTAAAACATTATCATCTTGTATTTATAATCTGAACAACATTGTAACATCTGTTATTGATATTGTGCAGAGTGATATGTCAACATTGTATCATGTTCAAAGTCAGCTTAGATCTATTATGCAATTTAGCTGGACCCTTCAAAAACTTAAAAATGGATGCGTTCCTTGGCATTACCTGAACTGTACTGCTTTGTTTCTGCTGTTCAATTTAACACAAACAATGAACAATGGATATGACAGATGCAACTTATACCATGTTACATTTAGAAAAGTTAGAACAACTCCCATTTACTATAGCCAAAACGCCTTCAGCGTTGTCGTTAATACATGGTGCTATTTCATTACCTATTTCGACCTTTCAGTTTACAGCTTGCATGATACATTTTCCAATAGGTAGATATGAACCCCTTGAGAGCAGCTACAGACACGAGTTATGGTCCCTGCCCTTTACCTATCAATATGAATGCGATGATAGGGAAGTTTTTCTGACGTGAGAGGATTGCGACTCAACTGGTGGACATTCACTTGTTTGTCAGCATGTTAAAATTCACGGCGCATGTAATGCTTCAGCACCCAATTTGGCTTGTTACTTAAAATGAACGTTTCCCGCAATTCTCCCCTTCGTTACAGTACTTTGAAATGGAAGTTGTCTAATATTAAATAATCAGGACTGTTGTGGTATGCGGGCGGGAGTTGCCACAACGTCTTGTTTCCTCCTCCGCATGGAGTTGTAGATAGCTCATTGTGGCCTTCCATTCCAACTTTAAAAGCAGACTTTAACAAGCTAAGCAGACTCAAAGCATTATTGTTCCAACAAGAAGTGGCTCTCACATCAGCCCGCAAAACCTTCGAATTGCAGGTGGCTAGAACTTCCAGTGAAATAATTGTTAAATACCAATCTTCCCCTGCATTTCGGAGAACCGATACATCAAATATTTAATGCCTCTGATACTGCGGGCCTAGCCAACTTTTTTAAACTTGTAGGCTCTGGCCTCATAACATCTTTCCAAATTATCTTTGGAGTAATTCTGGCTTTTATACACTCCATTTTGTCCTGTGTGTTCGGCTGGTTCCTGTTACTACTGTTCCTCATTGGCGGTATTGTCATTCTGTAGATGCTGTTCCGTAATGGATGCTCCTTCTGTGGACACCCGGGAGCTGGCATCCCTCCAACACTACAGTGAGTGTATGCTTTAACTCTTTCAACTTCCGCTGCAAGTATTGGATCAAGATTGGTGCTTAACATTTCGATATGCTTATTTTACCTGTGTGCAACCTGTGTTTCACTGCATCCAGTGCCCCTTTCAATGAGCACTGGACATATGCCTGGCTTTGCAGACGCCCACTGCCTTGGATTTCGAACTGATGGTGAGTCCCTTAGTGGCCCATTATCAGGACTGTTCTTTGGGTTTGCGACTTCTACAACATCCGAGTCTGAAGCCAATGGCCAATGAGGATTCCTGGGCAACGTCACAGCGATTACTGGATCAAAGTTTCATCGAAATCAACGCAGGTTGCCTGGTGATCGTCTTCGCACTTGCAGAGACTGAAGATCATCTATGCTCTTTAGAACTTATAAATTGGGCAGTGGCCTTCTCATCCTATGCAGAATCAGACTCCATCCTGGAATCTTTTGCCTTTGCAATGGCTGATAACATACTGGATACCTCCCTCCGACAGGCATTGATTGGATACTTTTTATCAAATTGTCTTTATCTACATTTTTTGATGATTCGTCCTTGGAAACTGCTTTGAGCTTGTTTATCTTCCTAATTTTGTTACCCCTTTCCGTGCTACCTTCCTGACCAAGGGGAGGGTGTCATGTGTTTGGTGCATGGCCCATTGTAGTTTTCCCTATGTTAGCCTAACTATGCATGATACAGGCCGCATTACTATATAAACACGCCTATTTGTGTGCCACGTTGTATTTTTACACAGAACTTGCAGTTGTTTTCGTGTTCTGTTCTTTCTTTTTTTCTGAACACAGCAGACAAGATCAAACAACAATGTCCCTTGTTATTTCATTTTGGTCAGGCACTAGCAACTAGACACAACACATGAATGCAGCTGTTGTTTATGAAAACATGAGCCTTGTCATATAGGCATGCACAGTAATGTAACATACATAGAGAGAGAGATTTTCTGAGAGGAGATCACAGCTACCTGAGATGTAGAACATCCACCTGTGTATGTGAAGGCACGGGGTCCGCTACTAAACCCAGAGATCTTTATTATATAATCATTCCACTTCTGTAAAAGGGGAGGGGGTTAGGCTTATCTGTCGTATAATATGACATGGCTTTTTATAATATATGGTTTACTGACTAGGCTGACTGTATTTTTGTTAGGCGTTTGTTTACTAATTATGGCACGAATACTGCATTCTAGACCACAATAGTTTAAATAAACATTTCAAACTTCCTTTGTGTCTCTGTTATATCTTATTGTGGATGAGTACAAGTGTGAGAGCGAAAGGGGGTGTCCTGTTACCGTGATACCTGAGGTTCGGGAGTGTTGTGTTCTGGGGTGTCAATTCACTTGTCTCTCTGGATATGGTTAGGAGGGCAAGCGAGACACTATAGCTAGTCGGACTCGGGCTCAGGGTTACTGAGGTGGCATGATGACTCAGTTCCGGCCTACTGATGTTCTATGGCCCCAAGCATAGTTCGGTTCCTGAGCAGAATCGATGCAACAGTACCCTGGCATGAAGTTGGTGTCACGGTCGGATACCACCTCCTTGAGGAAGCCCACATCCTTGGGTAAAGATCCCCATCAGTGCCCTGGCCACTGAGGATGCAGTCACAGTACTTAGAAGGGTAGATTCTGGGTACCGGGTGGCATGGTCCACCAAGACCAGGACGTACCTCTTGCCCATGGCTGTCTTGGGGTCCAGAGGTCCAACAATGTCGATGCCCACCCTTTCAAAGAGGGTGCCAATGACAGGGAAAGGTTGCGGGGGGCTTGCACTTCCCCCTTAATTGCCACTGGCCTGGCAGGTAGGACAGGACCTGCGGAATAATGCATCTGAGGTCACCAGATGACATGTGACAGTTGTCATGCTGGCTCCAGTGTCTCTCAGAGACTCCACCCTCTGCCCATTGATGGTGACCCACTGTCTGTATTTTCTAGTATTACTACGCATGTGAGTTCTCTGCACCACCTCTTCCTCACCCAGGGACACTAGGCTAACCTCTACTCGGTCCCCCACACTTTCTGTGATAATCTCCTCCCCAAGAGCTACACTTGCCAACCTCAGTGACTGCCCATAGTGGGGAGCTGTGCCCGCTTGGGACACTTGGCATCTCCCTTGAAGTGCCCTTCCTGTTGGCACTCATAGCAGTTAGGGGGGTGCATTCCTTTAAGACTTACTGTCAGGGAACCATCTTTTCTTCTTTTCAGTGGGGGAAGGGTGGCCTGACCCGAGGGGCCCTTTAAAAATCTCCAAGCCATTATTTCTATCTCCCCCCTCTTTTTCTGGTGGGGACCCTGCCCACTGTTGTGGTGATCCCCCTCCAGATACCTTCTTATGGACCCAGGTGCTCAGCCTGCGGTCTGTCTCCTTAGAAAGCTCCCTGGGGTCAGTGAGCTTACTATCAATCAAGTGTTGGCACAGTTCTGGAAAACAATTACTGAACATGGGCTCTCTTGCAAATAGATCATACAGCCCTTTGTAATTATTCACTTCACTGCCCTTCACCCAACCATCCAGTGTCCTGCAAAAGGAATCCACAAAATCTACCCAGGACTGCTGGGGCAGCTTCTGGCTACCCCTGAACTTAAGCCTATACTTTCTGGGGTCAGACCATACTTTCTGACAAGGACTACCTTCATGGGAGATACCTCATTCTGTCTTTCCTTTCTAGGGCCGGTAGGGTTTCCCTTTCCTCGCTAGGGATATGTCTCACCAGACTAGCCCCCCAATCCTCCTCAGGGATCCTGTGCATATCAGGCACCAGACCCTTGGGAATGTGGAACCTTTTATCTCCAGAGGTCTTAAGATATGCTGCCACCCTCATTGCTGGACTCTGCCTGTCTAGCCTTGAGGTCCAGCTCCTTAAGGCTCCTCTCATAAGCCAAACGCTCCAAGCTAATTCTCTCCTCAATAGCCACTTTCTTTTGCTTTGTTTCCACTGCCAGTTTCTTTTGCTTTGTTTCAATGGCCAGTTTCTTTCCTCTAAGCCTCTTTCTTACTCCAATTTCAATTTGGCCAGCTCCAACTTGAGCTTTCTTTTTCCCCTCCTGTCTGCCAAAGTCACAAGCTCAAGTCAACTGCAATGGAGGTTGGGCCAGCTATAGGGACCATGTTAGGCCCGATGAACAAAGTACCTTAAATTCTGGTTGCAAAGCGTTGCATGGCGAAGAAGCGTTGCGCAGTCGAAGCGATGCGTCGGTTCTGAAAGCAGTGTGGCTGCGGTGCGAGATCCTGTTGCGTCAGCGCCGAGGATCCAGTCAATGGAGCTAGTGATGCGCAGTCTTGGTGTAGAGGATGAAGCGCCAGTGCTTAATTTGTAAAATATTAAGTACCAGGGCTCTGACCAGGAGGCCACTGCAGCTTGCACCACCCATCGCCCTTGTCATTGCTGCCAAAACAACACTAACCATCTCTCTCGCATGTTAATGCAACAGTTCACTTTATTCCAGGTCCCCAAAGCTAAAGGAATGGCTTCGGAGGCAGGGATTAGCAATTTTAATGTATATTGTACTCCTAAACAACCGTTGCTCTGCTCATCTCTAAATTAGATGGGCAGCGCCACCATGTGGTAGACTGTTCTAAGTATGGTGTTGACAATTAGGTGCTGGTGCCGAGCACCGGAAACCAATTAAGTGCCGGTGCTGAGCACCGGAAAGCACCAGCTCAAATTAAGCACTGTGCAGCGCGCAGCTGGCAATGCTTCACATCCGAAGAGCTGCGAGGCTGCGATGTGGAGGCCGTCATCAAGATGCTGTTGATGAGAGATGAAAGGACCTGAGTCGGCAGTGCACCACGCTGCCGATGATGCATTGGTTCCAAAGATGAGAGGGTAATGCGGACCTTTTGCATCATACCCAATCTGTGCAGCAGCGAAGATGTGTCAGTTCTGCTCAAGGATGCATCGCTCAGCCGAGGAGATGCATTGGTTCAGCTTGAGGATGCGCCGCTCAGCAGAGAAGATGTGTTGGTTCTGCTGGTAAGTACCTTAGGCCCCCTTCCAAAGGCCCAGGACTGGGGTGGCCCCACTTGGCAGGGTAGAATTACACATGGCAGAGTCCAAGTGCAGATGCAAGGTTGTTGGAAACCTGTTATGTCCCTGAGGCTTCAGATCAGGAGGCCAGCCAACTAGCCCTTGGAGTCACTCTGGGTTCTGGCATCAGCTCAGCACAACAAAGCAGGAGTACAGTAGAACAGCAGAGTAGCAGTCCTTTCAGAAGAACAGCGGGGTCCTTTTTCCTGGCAGAGTATCCTAGGGTCTAGAATTGTACTGAAGTGGTCCTTCTTTTGTACACAGTAGTGTCTTTGAAGTGGGAAGAAACTTCTAGAGGTATGCATTTGAGTTGCACAAATGCCCTGGCCTGCCAGCTGTGGCTTCAGACTAACTACAGGGGGGTATGCAGTCCTTTGTGTGGGGACTGGACTCAGCCCATTCAGCTGTGAGGCTGGGTCCAGCTCCTCCCTCCCATCCTGTCAGGATAGCCCACATAAGTCACACCCCAGCTCTCACTGTGTGGGACAGTCTTAGTGGAATACACAAAGCTCAACTGCCAACTACACCCAGTCATGTTATCAGAGGCAGGCTGGAGGCACCAAATGGCTAAGGCAAGAAAATGCCCACTTTCTAAAAGTGACATTTTCAGAAATGTAATTTAAAATCCAATTTAATAATTTAGGATTTTAAATTAGTATTCCAGAGACACCAAACATGAACCAGTTATATCTTCCCATTTGTAAATTACGCTTATAAAATGCAATAAGGAAATATAGGCCTTGCAGTAGTGGGAAACAAATTTAAGAGTTTTTCACTACTAGCACATGTAAAACTTAAAAGCACATGTTCTGCTTTTTAAATACATTGCAACCAATTTTTGATGTGGCCCCACTATGTTTGATCGCTGGATTTGCTGGCTTTAGAGATCTGTACACTCTGCCACTGCTAAACAATAGTAAAGTGTCTGTGCTTCCCATCTAGAACATGTGCTGTACATTAGAACTCCCTATTTGGCCTATTTACCATCCATGTAAGTCTATTGTACATGGTGTCTTAAGTGCACTGAGCAACATGAAAGATGGTCAGTAACTCGCACTCCAGTTTTGCTTCAAGTTCATCACATAATTATTCATTTTCGGGGTGCTATCCCGGTGAGTGCTCCATCCCATGGCACCAAGAGACATACAAATATGAAGCTGATGCAAAACATGTATCAGTCCCTGGATGCAACCACCTCCAAATCAGGTGAAAAAATCATTTTAGACCAGAAATTATCCATGTTCAACCTTTTTGATCACTTAATCCTCGTTTTTTTATTTGATATGTAGAAATAGTAATTCAGATTTTCAAACGCATGTACAATGCCAATCCAGGCCTTTTCTACAGCATATCAAAATGACCAATTCAATGAGTGATGTGAAGTTTATGACCCAATGCATTTCGGGCTTTACGCCCTTCTTCATGGGTAACTGTAATGTAGGAAAAAACAACATATCAGGAGCTCTTTAAATGCCTAATTGTTAATAGTTTTTGCGAAAGGGGCCTCATGTCTTTTAATGTCCGAAATTTATTGGGTCATAGCTTGGAGACTAGGTCTGAAGGTAAAACCTTTGACTGGGACAATTCGCTTGGTGTATTTGCCCTCCACTCCATTATGGTCAGCCTGATTTTGCGCCAGGTCCCGGGCCACCATGAACTGTTGTTTTTCCATACTACTTAACATTTTCTAGGCGCTTTGTGCCTTAAAACTTAAAATATCATATCTCTGGATCCCCTTATCCTCTTCTAATGCTTGAACATAGCACACACTTTTCTGGAGATTGTCTGCTGCTTGTGCCATAGTTATCAGGGGTGAGCAGAGATTCTCTCAGAAAAAACAAGTTACTTACCTGTACACTGTGGTTCTCCAGTATTGATATCTTTTATAGATTCACATGCTTGACTCTTCCGTGTCATCATGGTGGGAGTCCCACGATAACAGTACAAATAGCAGTACTGAAAAATTACCATAGACCTCCATAAAACAGAAACCGCCATTTAGTAACCTTTCAACCTTATTTTATAACAGCCAAAATTCAGCCAATCACAGCAGAGACCTCAGAGTACCCTTTCCCTAAAGAGCCACCATACCTCAGATTTCGAGCACAAGTGTATATACATATAAAACTCTGAGGTAAATAGTGAGCCTAATCGGGGAGGAGGGAGGGTCGCAAGTGAATCTATAAAAGATATCAATACTGGATAACCACAGTGTACAGGTAAGTAACTTGTTTTTTGTCCAGTATTGTATCTTTTATAGATTCATATGCTTGAATTCAGTATATCAGCAATAAGACAAAAGAATGGCAGTGGTTACGCGAACTGTCCCACCATGACGTAAAATAGGAACATCGTAAAACAAGAAGAATAAATATGCTAACATTCAGTTATATATAACATGCAAGTATAAAACAGCCAACCGGCATATAAAGAAAAAGAGGGTAATAGCTGCATACCTTAAGCAAAGAGGCGTCGAAGACCAGCTTGCCCAACAGCTATATCTGCCTTCTTCCAACCATTGAGGCACTAATGCTTTGTGAATATGTGAGTGTTCGCCCACGTTGCCGCCCTGCAGATGTCAGCAGGGCTCGAAAAATCCACTCGCCCGCTCGCATTTGCGAGCCAGATTCAATTAGGGCGAGCTATTTTTAGGTCCTACTCGCCCTTTCTGGCGAGTAGGAAGACAAACTGACTTTTGACTTCTGACTCTGAAAGCAGAGGTAATGTGACAAGATAGCAAGATTTAAAGGCATCTTTGTTGCTCATAAAGTGAATGAGCAATAAAAATGCCTTTAAATCTTGTTAACGTGTCACATTTGCTCCGCTTCCAGAAACTGAGGTCAAGTGCATTTCAGTTAGGTCGAGTACAATTTTTAGGTTACTAGACCTGCATGTCTAGTACAAATTAAATTATTTTTCAAGCCCTGGTCAGGTAGAGATGCTCCTGCAAACAGGGCTGAATAAGTTACCACTTTCCCTTGTTGAGTGAGCCTGCGTTTTCACTGGCAGTGGACGGTCAGCCTTTTCCTGACAGAAGACAATCGTTGAGGTGACCCAATGAGCAATGCTGGCCCGCGTTAGGGCTTGTCCATTTCTAGGTCCAGAGAATCAACCAGCAACTGAGGGGATTTACGAAAGGCCATCGATCTTTGTAGATAAAATTTCAAACAACGTTTAATATCCAATGATTGCAAAGCTCTCTCAGCCGACGAGGATGGATTAGAAAAGAACGTGGGTAGGACATTGAGGTGGTAAGTTGAAGGCACCTTAGGTATGAATGAAGGATTAGTGCGCAGGATAACCATGACTGGCAGAAACTGAAGATATGGCTCTTTCATGGTGAAGGCTGGGATTTCACTGATACTTCTAGCTGACGTTATGGGCAAGAGAAAAAGCCACCTTCCAAGAAAGGAACTTCAACTCGCATTTGCACACTGGTTCAAATGAAGGACGCATTAGCTGCAACAGGACTGTATTTAGTTGCCACAGAACTGCAGGAGGTTTAACAGGCGGGAAAGCTCTAGAGCATCCCTTCATAAATTCTTTGATGAGTCGATTGGACCACAAGGAAGATTGACCTGAACGTCTTCTATATCTAGAGATTGAAGCAAGGTGAACTTTTATGGAAGAGTGTGAAAGCCCTGCCTTGGCTAGGTGCAAGAGATAAGGCAGCACCTGCTCGAAGTAAATGAAAAAGGGTGCAGTGTGTGAGTGGTACACCATGCACAGAATCTCTTCCATGGAAGGAGCTCGAGACTTTTGTAGTATTGACTTGCATTCCTCGGATAGGCTCAAGTCCCCAAATTCAGCGTGGTGAGGAGTCAAGCCGACAAATAAAGAGAGGGAATTTGTGGATGAACTACTTGGCCATGGTTTATGGAGAGAAGATCCTCTGTCGTGTAGTTCCTATAAAACCTATACAGGATCTGCGCGTTTAGACAACATACACTGCGGGCTTGGTGTCCAAACTGATTCCAGACACCCCCACCGAGTATGTTGGCCAGTATACCAGCTAGCTCACAGTGGGATCCAACATAGACTATAAGTGCATCTCCTGGAATGTGCGAGGGATGCATTCCATGACAAAGCGACATAGGATACACGCATTTCTGGTATGCAGAGGGGTGCAAATTGCATTATTACAAGAAACGCATATAAATGCAAAAGAGGGGTCTGCTTTGAAGCGTAGGTGGCGGGGGCAATTATTTTACACAAATTTCTCCGTGTTTGCTAGGGGAGTATTGATCTGGGTGAGATCGGGGATCCCCTTTCAGTGCACCCGGGAATTCGTGGACCCAAATGGGAGGTATGTGGTAGTAATGGGTAAGCTGGACGGAAGGGATATAACGATCGGGAGTATTTATGCCCCAAATACGGAGCAGCCTTAATTCCTGATGGACCTCTCTAGGTCACTAGCGCATGTTCTCTGGGTCGGTTCTCTTGGGGGGGAGACTATAATAGTGTTGAGGATGTAGGGCTTGACAGATCTCACCCCCCTCTCCACGACTCACCTGCTCACAGAATAGCAAGGGCCAGAAGAGACTGGCAGCAGCACTGGGGATTGATAGACTCTTGGAGGGCACAACACCCCAGGGAACTGGACTATTCGTTCTTCTCCCCTAAGCATGAGCTGCACGTTCGTCTTGACGCTGTTTTATGTTCTCCCGATGTTCATGGGCATGTGCAGAATAGCGAATACCTGGCACGTACGGTATTCAGTACGGGATCACAATGCCTTGCTGGTCGGTCTCAGCTGGGCCAGGATTAGGACAAACATCCCCACATGGCGCCTTAAACCTGAGGCACTGGAGGACCAGGTGTTCCAGACTGAGATCCAACAGCCATAGAGCAATACTTTGTGGAGAATGCAGGTACAGCCTCCAATATCACAATAGAGTGGGAGGCGTTCAAGGTGGTGCTTAGGGGTCGATGTATTTCTGAGGCGGTAGGAGTGAGGAGAACCCTTCTACGGGATACATTAAATGCAGAGCAGCGGTTGAGGCAGGTTGAACGTTACAGGCCTGGGAATGAAGAAAAGCAGAGACAATCATAGAAGCCAGAGAGGAGGTGGCAGGACACGTAGAGAGACTGCGCTGTTTTGACTACAAGAACTATATGACAAGGGCGTATGCGGAGAGAGATAAGCCTGGGGCTCTGTTGGCCTGGCTGGCCAATCCGGCCAAGAGGGGGTCAGTTATTCTAGAGCTGAGGGATGACCAGGGGGGGACCCGCTATTGCCAGCAGGATATTAATCAGCAGTTCCGGGACTACTATACAGCACTGTATAAGAATAATGCCTTCCCTACAGCTGCAGAACTTGACGAATACCTAGAAGGTGTTGACTTGCCGACAATTTGTGAGGAAGAAGCAGAAGCCTTGGGGAGGGAGATAGAGCTGCGCGAAGTTCAGGGTGCTGTTAAGGCCATGGCCAGAAATAAAACGCCAGGCACTGATGGATTTCCCATAGAATTCTATGCCACATACTTAGATGTGTTGGGTCCCCGACTGGTAGCGCTATATAACCAGGCAAAACAAGAGGGGAAGCTACCGGGGACCACTAGGGAGGCCTTGATTGTCCCGTTGTTGAAGCCAGGAAAGGAGGCGCACAACAAGACTGCTTATAGACCTCTGTCAATGCTTAATCTTGACTATAAGATCTTGAGCAGGATACTGGCCACACGACTCTTACTACATATGACAAATCTCATACATAGGGACCAGGCTGGGTTCATACCGGCACGGAATACGGCCACGCATGAGAGGAGATTATTACGGGTGCTGGGGGCTGACTCCTACTGCAAAGAGGACGCAACTATTTTGACGATAGATATCGAAAAAGCGTTCGATAGCCTCGAATGGCCGTATTTATTCAGAGTGATGCAGGCGTTTGGATTAGGTCAGGAATTCGGAGCATGGACAGCCCTATTATATAGAGACTCTACGGCCCGGGTTAGAACAGGGAAGATCATCTCAGACGAATACAGGGTAGAGAGAGGAACACGACAGGGGTGCCCGCTGTCACCTCTATTATTCGCAATGGCCATGGAGCCGCTGGCCGCTAAGGCCAGAACTGGACGCTGGTTCCGCGGGTTGGAGGTGGAGGGACATATTCATTATATAGCCTTATATGCCGATGATTTAATTCTGTTCCTAAGAAACACAGAAGCAGAGCTAGAGGGGACTAAAGGACTGCTGCTAGCGCTGGAAAGGGTGGCGGGCCTCAAAGTGAATTGGAGAAAATCTAGCTTGTTCCCTACTAAGCAAGGACGGGAGAAACCCCGGACGTTAGAGTGGATCGAATGGGAAGGGAGATGCATTCAATACCTAGGGGTACAAAAATACCACAATAGAGTGGATCTGCTGGAGGGCAATGTGGGAAAGATTATACGGGGAACAAAAGCCAATTTCGAATTCTGGGGCACCCTTCCCTTGTCGCTGGCAGGCAGGACGTCTTTGTTAAAGATGGTGACACTCCCGAGACTCCTTTATGTTTTCGGAGTTCTACCAATATGGATCCCAGCGGACAGGTTTAAACAGCTCCAGACTATGATGACGGAATTCTTGTGGGGAGCGGGCAGGCGAAGGGTAGCGTTGACGACCTTAATGAGGCCTAAGGCGGAAGGGGGACTGGCAGTACCAGATTTCCAATACTATTACATTGCAGCCCAACTGCAATGGCTAACGAAGTGGGTGACCAGCCAACTTCGGGGAACAGCGCAGCAGGGGGATGGTTACCCTGCTTCAGATCTCCTATCCAGGATAGTGTTGAGATTACCTGTGCCAGAGAGAGAACTGTCTGCGGAAGCACACGTGGTCCGCAAATGCTGGGCCAGAAGGTCGCAGAGGGCTAAAGTGAGATGCCCTTATGCGCCGGAGATACCATTAATGTATTGTATGGCGCTGCCTCACAGGGCGGATTGGAGGAGGCTAGGAGCATGGGAAGAAGCTGGAGTGCTCACTATAGGGCAATTATATCAAGACGGCATGTTATTACCATTTGATGACTTCAGCGAGCAAAACGGGATACCGTGGGGCGATTTCCTGCTTCATGCGGCTTTAACTGCTCAAGTACGTAAGCACTGGGGGCCTGTTTTAACTGAACCTGGATTAGATGAAGGGTGCCAATATGTGGTAACGGCGGCGGGGACATTTAAGGCGGTCACCTGCCTATATAGAAGGCTGAGTCGTGCAACCCTCCTCCCACTCACTGAACTACAACAGAAATGGGAAGAGGACTTAGGGGAACCTTTGGGGGATAAGGCATGGGGGGAGGTAACAGAAAGAGTCAGTAAGGTCACTAGAAATGCCCGATTCCAGTTGGTTAATTTTTATGTATTCCATAGGGCGAACCTTACACCAGGGCGCATTAATAAGTACTTCAATACGGACACGGCAGCGTGCCCCCATTGTGGAGAGGCGGAGTTCCTACACATGTTTTGGAGTTGCCCGGAAATAGGGGATTACTGGAAGGAAGTGACGGAAATCCTAGCGGAAATTACTGAGAAAGAAGTGGCCTTAACGGGAGGTTACTGTCTGCTGCACAGATTTCCACATACCTCTAAGAACAAAGTCACCAGCAAATTTCAAGACCTGGGTTTGGTGTTAGCGAAGAGAGACATTACAAGCCATTGGAAAGCAGGGGGAGGACCTAGCATAAGCAGGTGGCGCAGAGAGTTTATGAGATGGACGGGTTGTGAGGGGACGATTCGCTTACAAAATGCTAGGCATACTGGGAGTGATAAGGCGTTAGAGGCAGCAAGGGCGTGGGAAGCTTTAACGATGCAATTAAAGCTGCTCAATGATATCTCGGAAGAGGGGCAACGGGAATAGTCACGGGTGGATGGTTGCTCAGCGGTAAGACGCACCACGAGTGGAGGTGAGAGACGGAAGGGAAGTATACCCCCAACGGAAGCCTTAACAGGAACTTGGATACCAAGAGGACTAGATAGCCATCACTAGAGGGTGACCGGGAGAAGGATGTAGGTGATTAATGACACAAGACACGCCTGGGGGGAGGGGGTGGGGTTGGGCGGTGGAAGGTCTTGGGGGGGTGGGAAGAAGGGGGGTTGAAGTATTAACTGTGCTATTTCTTGACATGTGCTTAGCAAACACCTAATACTGAAGCTTCTAAGAGCAAAGTGTAAGCGATTGGGTACTAGCATAGCAAAAACGACATGTACAGATATGCCAAAAGAAAACATATGATTTCTAGCTCAGCAGAGCGTATGCTGATGGTGCAATGTGACATGTCTTCTAAATGCCTAATAAAGTTTGTTTACAAAAAAAAAACTGTTCGAGCGTCAGCCGAGCGCTGAGGCCATACCCATAGGAATCTCGAGCAGGAATCCACTGCAACGATTATGTACTTGTAAACCCCATCAGATTGTAAGGGGCCGCAGTGGTCCAAATAGACACACGCAAGAGGTCTGTCTGATATCAACAATGGTGTCTGCGCTGGATGTGTTATGGTGGAGCCTTTCATCTGTTGACAGATGTCGCACTTTAAGACATAGTCTTTGGTCTGTTTTGTTAACCCTGGCCACCAATAGCGTTGTTTCAGTAAAGAAACCGTTGCCGTAATTCCTGCGTGCGCAGAACCTAGACCCTCGTGTGCAGCTAAAATTAAGCCTAATCTGCGATCCATGTTTGGTATTACTCTATCCCCCGCTCCTGGAATCTGAGCAAATGGAACATTGTTTGCATCTAACTTGTAGGAGTACTTGAGTGGAAAACCTTTCGGAAGTGCTTTGCTGTCTTAGCATGAAGCAATGATAGCTACCATTATCTGTCCGTCTATTCTCGTTTTTGAATGCGTGATTGCAGCTACGGGCGCAGTTCGCACTGCCCCCTTCGCGGCTTCATCAGCCAATGAATTCCCTTCAACGTGAATGCCATCACGTTGATGACTCAGCGTGTGTATCATGTGAGCTCTTGGTAGGTCGTTTTTCAATTCCGCTACCTGTTCCCATAGCATTTTGTGCTTTATTGTGCCACCTTTTGAGTCTTTAAACCCATTTTGTCCCCAATAGTGTAGGTATTCATTATATGACTGGACACAGTAAAAGGAATCGCACACAATTAGTGTGGGGAGTTCTCGATCCGTATTAATCAGTGCCAGTAACAGATCTTTTAGTTCTGCTAGCTGAGCCGTGCAGTCTCCTAGAGACTGAGTTTTTGTACAGCTTGGATGGAACTTGCCATCTTGCATACGACCTTTAACAAAGCAACACGCGGCGTTGTACTGTTGTTTACTTCCTATGGCCGGTTGAGCAGATCCTTCTGTGTAAATTATGAATTCATACTGATCTAGAGGCATAATTTCATTCGGGAGAGGATATTCTTGTTCGTATTGCAGGAATGCCTGTGTTTTTATACTTGGGTCGTATCTGTACTCTACATCTGATGCAGTGAGAGAATTAGCCCATTGTATCCATCGCGGATGTAAAGCTTTAGCATTTGGAACGCTTGCCTTTGTAGCAGCCTCTAAGGCCGGTACTGGAGTCACGACGATAATTCGTTTCCCCTGAGCCAGTGCTCTTTCTCTCACTACAGCAGTCTGTACAACTGTCAGAATTTTTTCTGTAGACGCAAAACGCATTTCAGCGTTTGTGTACAAATGTGATTTGTATGCTATTGGGACAGTTTCACCTTCATTGTATGTTAAGTAGGTGAACCCAGATTGACCCGCAACTATACGGATCACTAGATTGCGGACATTTACGCGTGTCCGTAAATTTTTCAATGCTATCATGTCAGCTTGTAGGGAACAAAGGATATCTGTGTGTTCCTGTGTCCATTGCCTAACTGGGAAATCAGGTCTTATGAGGTCGTAGAAAGGTTTAACCCTTTCTGCGTAATCCAAAATTTATGTTCTGCCGAAATTCAGGAATCCCAGTATGGACTGTAAATTTTTCAATGATTTCGGAGGTTGGAGCAGCACGCATTTTTCTAAAAAGTTGGCTGCCAAGCTTTTTCCTTCACTTGAAAGCTCATATCCCAAAAATAGGACATTGAGGGGGCTATTTTTGATTTTCTAAAGTTAAACTTGTAGCTCTCAGAGGCAAATTCCAAAATTATGGTGTTCACCCTGGTCAAGTGTTCCTCTTGGTCATCATCCATTAGATAAATATCATCTACATAGGTCAATGCCTATTCGTAATTCAGTTACCCTGGCTGAACACAACCCCGGACTGTTCATCATACCCCTGGGGGAGTCGACAAAATTGCAGCTGGAACCCCAGCGCTGAGAATGCTGTCAAGTATCTGATCTCAGGCGCTATATTTTGGCAGAAAAATCCATTTGAGATATCTAGTGTTGTTTTGTATTTTTTCCGCACAATGTTATTCATTAATGCGGCACTATGTGCATTTTGTACTGCAAATGTTTTTGTGCATGAGTTCAGATGTCTGTGATCTAAAACTAGATTATATGAATTGTCGGCTTTCATTACGGGAAACAAAGGATTATTCTTTGAAGAGGTGCAAGTTTCAATCACACCTTGATATTCAAGTTGATCTAAGAACTCCCTGACCTGTTTTTTTGCTTCCTGATTTATTGGATACTGTCTCTGTGGAGTTGGAGTAGATTTTAGTGGTATCATGTGGTGGGTTTATTCTTCATCCCACCCAACATGGTTGCGATATAATGCAGGAGCAAGGGCTACTGCCCACTCCCGTGCGTATGTATGTTTTAAGTATTGGGGAACCAGGTCGGAAGAAGCTGGCATAATTACCGTTTCTCCCTTTGGGCATTCCATAACAATAGTAGGCGGCCAATCTCTCTCAGCTAAAAGGATGTTGTAGCCAAAAGTCAGGTTCTCCCAAAAGAGACCTTTAATTTTTCTGGGTTTGTCCCCCTCCATCCGGAGTGTTATCTCATGTAACCAATGTGGGACACTTACCCTAGTATCAGGTGTTTCCACCGTAATATACTCATTCAACTCCACTGTCACCAGAAATTCCATCAGGTTCTGGCGAGCTATTGTTACTTCTGCTGCACTGTCTAGCATCGTCAGAGCCTATTCCCCGTTCAGTAGTTGAGTCCTCAGAATTCTGGGCATGTCTAACTTTGAGACCTGCTACTTTCTTCTTTTTGAATTGAGGTTTTGCTTTAGACTTTTCTTCTTTTTTGGAAGCGTAGTCTGAAGTGCGTTGCATGTCCCTGGACTTTGTACGCTCTTCTTGTCTGTGTTCTGACCAAGTTTTTTGATGAACCCTGAAAGGAAACAGAGGAACCGGTATCAGTGTCCTGATACCTGTCAGGTTTTTTAATGTTATCTCTATTCCTAAGGTTATACCTCCTTTCGGGGGGCTCCTGTTAAGGAGACTTGCCCCTGGATTGAGATCTATTCTTTTGTTGTTTGTTATTATCCCATTTCTTTTTTGAAGAAACCGGTGTTTGCTTTGCCTGTTCTTTATCTGGACCTCCCATTAGTTGAGGTTTTACTGGTCTAGCTCCCAAACTATCCCTACCTAATTCTGCATAAGCAGTTTCAATAATTTTAGGTAATTCTGTCTCCTGTTGTAAAGGAGTGAAATCTCTCCGGCGTTGGCGTATTGCCACTGATGCTGCTTCCCCTTTAATGTTTGCTAATATTATAGCTGATATCTGGGCAAAATTATTTAGTAACTTCATCCCTAAGTTCAGAGCAGGTTCTGCACCATACTCGTTCTGTATTTGTCTCAATACGTCTGGTATCACTGCTAATGAAGGGATACCATGAGTTCTGGTATATATTGCAGCGAAAACAATCCTCTATCGGGGGAGCTATCCCCATCGGCAAACAAATTGTTAGCATTCTATGCTTTTCTTGTTGACCAGTGAGTGGGAATACTGCCTCTAGCTGTGTTATTTTTTGAGCTATCCAGAAAGGCATTTGTTCACGTTTAGTGGGCATTTCACCCATCACTGCGTGTAACGTTTGTGGTGTAATTTTGGTTGTAGAAGTTTGGACTGGTCCTGGTTGTGTAGCCGGTGTTGGCTGAAGTGTGAGTGTTCTCATCACAAACTGTGTCATGTTTCTGTAAAGTCTTATTAGTTCTTTATGAAGTGTAAGTAAGTCTCCTGCTGGCATTGTGTCAATGTCAGGGTGTGGTGTATAGGCCGCTAGTACCGGCCATGTTGCTCCGTCTCTTCCAAGCGGACCGAGTCTTACTCTATTTCTTGTATGGGGTAGGGCACCTTTAAACCAGTATAAGTGTTCCTGGTAAGTGAGTGGAATTTCAATGTCCTCATATGGACAATATTCGTTCGGTATGTCATCTTCGACATAATAATGAAATGTTTTTGTTAGTGCATTTGCCTGTGGGAATCTAACCCATGAATAGGATACCTCTGTTCTAAATGATTCGTGTGCCTCAATCATGAAGGTTACTTGCCCACCCCTAGATGTAACACCGTATGCTACTAGTTTTAGGGTGATGGCATTTCCAACATTTTCCGCAATGTATATTGCGTCTTCATCTTCTTCCTCGACTGAGAGATTTAGTTCATGTACAACATCTCCCGGCTCAGTCATTGTTTTTAGTAAGAAGAGCTTTTCAAGGGAACTGAGATAAGGTGTTATGCACAATAGGAACAATGTATCCTTCAAGCTTGATTAAACCAACAGCCAATACATAGGATTTTTTCCTACTCAGCTGCGGCGGATTTTTGTTCCCTCCCACTCCAGACGTCTCTAGGGAAATGTGAGTAGGGGTCTCTGAGAATAGCACGACTGAACTACTCAGATTTGACCGTTAAATAAGTACCCAACCAACGTTGGTGGCGCCATATCGTGTAGTTCCTATAAAACCTATACAGGATCTGCGCATTTAGACAACATACACTGCGGGCTTGGTGTCCAAACTGATTCCAGACACCCCCACCGAGTATGTTGGCCTGTATACTAGCTAGCTCACAGTGCCACTAGAAACTCCTCTTACCAAGGAGAGAATAGTTCTTGGCAACTATCGAACATGACAACCCTGATCCCTCAGAACCGTGGAAACAGTGCAATACTTTTCGCTCAGTCACTCGTGCTCACTTGGTCTCAGAGAGATACACAGAATAAACAATATGGACGTTTTTCAATAAGCATTTATTGAACACTCGTCATTCTAGTGTAAAATAGCTGTGCTGAAACAACCACTAGACAGAAACAGATATAAATGATTAGAAGCACTAGGAAAGTAAAAAGATGGTAGATTTCTACCATTCTGATATAATCATGAACAAAGGCAAGTATATAAAATACATGACAATAAAATGCGTACTCCTACGATGCTACACTAACTAGATGTAACTAAGTGTACCTAGCATGTGTGTAGGTGTTAAGCCAAGAATCCCTCTAGGATAGAGTCAACCCCATTACCTGAAGTGAGACTGTGGGACCCCGTTTTGGTCTCGAGTTGGACACCCCGGAAGGGATGTTCTGACCACTGCGAGCTGGAGTATCTGCATGCAGGAACCTCAGCGTCTCGCGTCAGTGTGTCGGCATGGAAGTCGTGATCTCCTCTAACTATCTCAGCAAGATGTGATGTTTATATACCCGAAGGTATCCCCAGGGGTTCTACCTTGCTGTGCCATTGTCGGACTTAGGATGACGTCGGGAATGAACCGTGTACATAGTTATTTTGCAGGAGATGGTAGTCCTGCTGAGTTTCCAAGAATCCAAGGATCCTCATGCATAATGTATGAGGCTATTGTTCAGGGAAAACCCCACGTTCTGTAAGCAGTACTGTAACTAGGTAAAGGGTCCGTCCTAGCAGCCCGGTATGTATGTAGTGTAGGGACGAATATAGGTGAAAGGTTGGGATGTTACCCTGGCCTATATTGGGGTACTTATATGGAATATAACACCTCCTTTGGAGGAAAGAGAATCGAAGCACTCTCTGATAGGCGATGCAGCTCAGTGTACAAGAACTGCCTTGCTGTGAGAATGAGCCGACACAGCTCCTGCTTCATTTTCTGAAGAACTCGAGGGATGAGTGGAAACGGGGGAAAGGCATAGGCGAACATCCCCGCCCAAGAAAACTGGCAGGCATCTCCCCACGATTTCGGATGAATATTCCTGCTTGCGAAAAGAGGGCACTTTTTGTTGAGGGACGTAGCAAACAGATCTAACGTAGGATAACCCCAGGACTGGAAAACCACCTGCAACTGTTGGTCGTTGAGCTTCCATTTGTGGCATTGCTTGGAGAGAGTTGGCCCGCTCATTGTGGACACCTGCACATTTTCCACTCACAAGGAGATGTGGTTGTCAAGAAGCCATTCCCAAATCTGTTGAGCTTGAAGGGAAAGCGCTCGAGATCTCGTGCCACCTTGCTTTTGAAGGTAAAACATTGTAGTAGTATTGTCCGTCCTGACGAGCACCGACGAACCCTTGATTCGAGGCAGGAAAGCTTTTAGACCAAGGAAAACTGCCTTGAGTTCCAGAATGTTTATGTGGCACTCCGACTCCTGTTTGGAGCATATGCCGTGAACCTGTAATTCCTGAAGGTGAGCTCCCCATCCGTTCATCGACGCATCCGAGGTCATCACCAGTTGCGGCACAGTGTGGATGAAAGAGACCTCGCGAAAGGTTTTCATTGACCATCCACCAGGACATTGCAGCTTTCATTGCTGCTGAAATGTGAACCTTGTAGTTGAACGATCCTCGAGATTGAATCCACTGCACATCGAGCTACTCCTGCGCGGTCGCTTGCGGAGACGGCAACTGGGGATTAGCGGGATGCAAGAGGACATCATCCCCAACATGGACTTGTATTCTCTCACAGAAACAAACTTTTTTGCTGAGAGAAGCCTTGTTGTATCTTGAATATGCAATATTCTTTCGTGAGTGAGAAAGGATTTGCCGAGATCCGTGTCGAGGTGTGCAGCCAGAAACGTCAGAGATTTGGAAAGAATGAGGGATGATTTTTCCAGATTGAGGCGAAGACCTAGAGACTGGAAGAGATTAAGACAAGCTTTTGTTAAAATTTTTGCTGCCTGAAAAGTCGGAGCTTTCATGAGCCATTCGCCCAGGTAGGGAATCACCTGGTGACCTGAGCATCTTAGGAAAGCTGCTATTGGTGCCATGCACTTGGTGAAAACTCTGGGAGCGGATTTCAAACCGAATGGAAGCACTCTGAATTGGTAATGGCACCCTGCCATTTCGAACCTGAGAAATTTTATATGCTTGGGGTGGATAGGAATATGAAAATAGGCATCGAGGAGATCGAGAGAAGACAAATAATCCCCTTTTTCCATGGGAAGAAGAATCTCTTGGAGAGAGAGCATCCTGAAAGATTGTTTTTTGATGAACTTGTTCAGCATTCTGAGGTCCATGACCTGCCTCCCTTTTCCTGTCTTTTTCTTGATGAGAAAGACGTGTGAATGAAACCCCTGATTGCACTGACTGAGGGGTACTTCCTCTATGACCTGCTTGAGAAGAAGTGATTTTATCTCCTTTTTGAGATCTGGAAGATGACGAAGCAGAACTTTCCGCTGTGGAACATTTGGAGGATGAAGAATGAATTCCAGGGTGTGACCGTGCTGGAAGATGTCTAAAACCCATTTGTCTGAAGAAATGGAGGTCCATTTCAGAAAGAATTTGGAGAAGGTGGGATCGAATTGTAGTGGGACTGTGGTGGCAGGGGCCTGGTGATTCTCATTGCCTCCTATTGGAGTCCTGGAATTCTCCACCAGAGTGCTGCCTCTTGTGTCCTCTTGGTCTTGAATAAGACTGAGCAACATTGGATTTGAAAGTTCGGCTGTTTGGCTGGTAGGTATTCTGCATATATGGCCGGTACTGCTGTTGGAATTGCGGCCTGGATAAGTACTGTCCCTGAACTCTACACCGAAAGGACTGAAAACGGCATTGGGGGGAGACTGCCTAAAGCTTTAGCCGTGTCTGTGTCCGATTTGATAGATTGTAGCGCTTCGTCTATGTGCTTACGGAACAAGCATTCTCCGTCAAGTGGCATATCAAGTACTTTGGAGTATACTTCTGGACGGAAGGTAGTCGCCCTCAGCCAACCCTGACAATGCAGCACCGCTGCTCCTGCCATCTGACGAAAAGTGGTAGATGAGACGTTCGTGGCGATCTCAATGAGCTCTGAAGATGCTCTTCCCCCTTCCGACAGAATGTCCTTAGCCTCTTTCTTTTTATCGTCCGGAAGATACTCCAACAGTGCGGAGATGTCTGACCACATCTGTCGGTCACATCTCCCTAGGATGACCATGGCATTGGAGGCTCTAATAGAGGTGGTCGCCATCGCAGAGAACCTCTTTCCTATGTTGTCAAGGTGGCACCCTTCCTTGTCAGGTGGAGCTGTACATGGAAACGCCAGATTCTTGGCTATCCTGTGTGCTGCCTGCATGATGACCCAATCCGCCTCAGATGACCATTGAGGCATGTGGGCGAGTTGCCAAGGGCCTTGTACTTTTTATCCAGTTTTGGAATCGCCGCTGGAATGGAAGCAGGCGTTTTCATTAGCATGAGGCCTTCTTGTCGTAAAAAAATCGACTATATGGATTGCTCTGACGGAACGCTGAGTGCCTGGCTTGAAATCATTAAAAAAACATTCAGTTTGTTTAGCCTGCATTGGCACATCAAAACGCTTGGAGGCACGCTCCAAAAGATCGTGAAATCCACTGATGTCTGCAGGAGGGGAATCTGCAGAAGACAGGATAGGGGATGGCGTCATGGGGTCTTTATAGTCATCCCATTCATAATAGACATCTGTGTCAGTGTGGATTTCACCTTCCTCTATCTGTTGCTAGTCCGCATCCTGGATGTCCTCCATGATGATTATTGGAGGAGGCAAAACCCTTTTCCTAGTGGCTTTGGGAGTACTTTGGCTAGGCAGATCACTAGAAGCCTCTTGCGGAGGCAGAGGCCTTTGAGGAACGTTAGCATCTGGGAAATGTCTATAATAATCGTCAATCATATGACGTAAATCTGACACTCGGGAAACTGGAACGTTCACTGATGGTTCTCTAAAATGATGGCGTTCCTCCTCCCGATCATCATATGGGTAATGCTCTTGGAAGGAATCAGCATATATCATACAGGGGAGTGATTCAGTTGTGGACTTAGGAGGCTGGAATCAGTACATAATTAATCTTAGAAGGGTGCCTCCAAGACCACCAATCAAATCTTTCTTTGATCAAAGGAACCAAAAAATTGTTCCTTCTGATGTCTATGATTTGACCTGTTATTATTGATGTTTTCCGCTGAAATGTACTCTCAGGTGTATCACGCCAAGGTGTATTATTCTTATAAATCTGAGTAGAGTAAATCAATGTTCTTCTTTTTTAGGGTGAATCTTCTATCAATCAATCAATCAATCAATCAATCATTTGTATAGCGCGCTACTCACCCGGAGGGTCTCAAGGCGCTTGGGGGAGGGGGGTCCGCTACTGTTCGAACAGCCAGGTCTTGAGTTGCTTCCTGAAGGAGAGGTGGTCTTGGGTAAGGCGGAGGTGGATGGGTAGGGAGTTCCACGTCTTGGCAGCCAGGTAGGAGAAGGATCTTCCTCCCGTTGTGGCTCTTCGGATGCGGGGGACGGCGGCGAGGGCGTGGTTGGTCGATCGTAGCTGGCGGGTGGGAGTGTAGAAGGTCAGACGGTCGTTGAGGTATCTGGGGCCTTGGTTGTGGAGGGCTTTGTGTGCGTGGGTGAGGAGTCGGAACGTGATTCTCTTGCTGACGGGGAGCCAGTGCAGGTCTCTCAGGTGTCTGGCGATGTGGCTGTGTCGGGGGATGTCCAGGATGAGTCGAGCTGCAGCGTTCTGGATGCGTTGGGAGTCTTTTTTGAAGTTTGGCTGTGGTTCCGGCGTAGAGGGAGTTGCCGTAGTCCAGTCGGCTGGTGACGAGGGCCTGGGTGACCGTCTTCCTTGTTTCGGTGGGGATCCACCGTAAGATCTTGCGCAGCATGCGTAGGATGTTGAAGCAAGACGAGGAGACGGCGTTGACTTGTCGGGTCATTGAGAGGGAGGAGTCCAGGATGAAGCCCAGGTTGCGTGCGTGGTCCGTTGGTTTGGGTGCGTTGCCCAGGGCAGGGGGCCACCAGGAGTCGTCCCAGGCGGAGGGTGATGATCCTAGGATGAGGACTTCCGTCTTATCTGAGTTCAGTTTCAGGCGGCTGTTCCTCATCCACTCGGCTACGTCCTTCATCCCTTCATGTAGGTTGGTTCTGGCGGTTGTGGGGTCGTTGGTGAGGGAGAGGATCAGCTGGGTGTCGTCGGCGTAGGAGATGATGTTGAGGTTGTGTTGGCGTGCGATGGCTGCGAGGGGGCTCATGTAGACGTTGAAGAGGGTGGGGCTGAGTGATGATCCTTGTGGTACGCCGCAGATGACTTCGGTGGCCTCGGAACTGAACGGGGGAGGCGGACTCTCTGGGTTCTTCCGGCGAGGAAGGAGATGATCCACTCCAGTGCCTTCTCTTGGATTCCGACGTTGTTCAGGCGTTGTACTAGGGTGCGGTGGCAGACTGTGTCGAACGCTGCGGAGAGGTCCAGGAGGATGAGGGCCGCTGTTTCCCCGTTGTCGAGCAGGGCTCGGATGTCGTCGGTGGCTGCGATGAGGGCGGTCTCGGTGCTGTGGTTGGCCCGGAAGCCGGACTGCGAGTGGTCGAGGATCCATTCGTCTCGAGGAAGGCGGCCAGTTGTCTGTTGACGGTCTTCTCGATGACTTTGGCAGGAAAAGGAAGGAGCGAGATGGGGCGGTAGTTTTTGAGGTCGGTGGGGTCCGCTGACGGTTTCTTCAGTAGGGCGCTGAGTTCGGCGTGCTTCCAGCTCTCTGGGAAGGTGGCGGTGTCGAAGGAGGTGTTGATGATGTCCCGGAGGTGGGGTGCGATGACGGCGTCGGCCTTGTTGAAGACGTGGTGAGGGCAGGGGTCGGTAGGTGATCCAGAGTGGATGGAGTTCATCGTGCGGATAGTGTCTTCGGTGTTGATCGGGGTCCAGGCTCGGAGGGTGGAGGTGGGGGACGTTGGAACGGTCGTAGGGTACGTCGGCTGTGTGCTGAAACTGTTGTGTATGTCTGCGATCTTGCTGTGGAAGAACGAGGCGAGCGAGTTGCAGAGGTCTTGCGAGGGAGTGATGTCGTTGTTTCCGGCGCTGGGGTTCGAGAGCTCTTTGACGATGATGAAGAGTTCCTTGCTGTTGTGGGCGTTGTTGTCCAGTCGTTCCTTGAATGCGGTTTTCTTGGTGGTGTGGATCAGCTGGTGGTGTTTTCGGGTGGCGTGCTTGAGGGTGGTCATGTTGTCTGCAGTCGGGTCTCTGCGCCATGCTTTCTCGAGGGCCCGGCAGTTCTTCTTGGATTTCTTGAGTTCGTCGGTGAACCAGGATGCTTTCTTGTTGCCGTGTCTGACTGGGGGGGTCTTCAATGGGGCGAGGTCGTCTGCGCAGTTGGTGATCCATCTTGTGACCCCAGGAGACTTTTTTAGTTCGAGGGACCTTCAAGAGGTTGGCTGCTGATGAACGCAGGGGTCTGTTGGGCTTATAGACACACAAAGCCCTCTTAAGAAATTCAGGTCCAGTGTTGTGGATGGCTTTGAATGCGATGCAGAGTGCTTTAAATTTAACTCGGCTTCTTATCTTATTGTATGAAAGATTTTTTTACAAAGCAACATTATACATATAGTGATAACATTCACAAACACAATAACAGGGGACAAGACTTGGGTGAACCAAAAACATTACATGACATCACTTTTATAGGTATATGCAACGAATTAATCAAAGAGCATACAAAAAAATACATAAAATTACATATCTAGTGTCCTTCATTGTCGTATTAATGGGACAATTACCACTTTAGTCCTCTGGTTAGTAGTGCCAAACAGCG
The DNA here is from genome assembly GCA_963921515.1 of Calotriton arnoldi. Taxonomy (NCBI): domain Eukaryota; kingdom Metazoa; phylum Chordata; class Amphibia; order Caudata; family Salamandridae; genus Calotriton; species Calotriton arnoldi. The sequence goes on along the minus strand of CAWUFW010000056.1, from coordinate 2,329,068 downwards.
CTACTTGGCCCTATTATGGTTGGGGTCATCGGCATATATTTGTAACAGGATGAAATTCTAAATTCCATCTCCCATAGTGCACAAATGTATGCGCAGAATGAAATCAATTAATAATAGCTCTTGGTCCCGTGTGTGATTGCGCCGACGCGTTTCGACCTTCGTGCTGGGCCTGTGGTGTGTTTCGGGGAAGGTCTTCTTCAGGGCTGTACCATTTGTGGACACTATGTGGATGTTAAAAAAGACAGTTACTATCTGTTGTTTGTCTTTGTGTACCCTAACTCGACGATGTGTGGATTGAGTTCCACATTATCATTAAACTTTATGGGGAGACGTACCGTTGGATCCGCTGGTTCCAGAGTTCTTTTTGGGGCGTCTATTGGGTTTCTTTATGGCAGACTCCTGCTTTGTCGTAAAGTCCTACATATCAGTGGACATGAAACAGGGCTCATGATTAATCTATAGGATATGTGAATGCATATTCCTATAAATTGGATCTTTATGAGTCCCTATGATGGAAAGAGGAGCTGTCTTCCTTTCTCTTTCTTGAGGAAGAATGAGCTTTTTCCTCAGGTTCAGACTCTGAGTCTGAGGCAGCCTTCTTCTCCTGGAACCAGAAGAGTAGCCTACCTTCCCTGTCCTTGAGGGTTTTGGCTAAAAAAGTGCGGCAATATTTGCATTCCCCGGGTGTTTGGTCAGGGTAGAGGCAATATAGGCACTGTTTGTGGGGGTCTCCAAAGAACAGCCTACACTTCCCACAGGCCCTACAGGGCCTAAATAGCTCTTTTTTAGGCTCTAGCATTTTAATAAGGAGAGGCAAAGACACAGTTCACAAATACCTTAAAAGTAGCAGAAGCTGGAATTGAAGGTCAAAAGAGACTCCCTATCACACAACGTGCGGTAAGAAATCTGAGGTATGGTGGCTCTGTAGGGGGAAGGGTACTCTTAGGTCTCAGCTGTGATTGGCTAAACTTTGGAAGTTATAAAATAAGGTTAAAAGGTTATGGTTCCTTTTTTTTGGAGGTCTATGGTAATGTTTCAGTACTGTTATTTCTACTCTTATTGTCAGACTCCCACCATGACGACGGAAAGATTCAAGCATGTGAATCAATAAAAGATACAATACTGGAGAACTGTGTTTTGACCTCACTAAAATGGGTTAATTAGGTTGGCAGGGTGCCCCCTTGCCAAATTAATAACCCTATCTCTGATAATGACTTTTAGGGGAGAAGGAAAGGAAATGAGTCAGCAGACTCTGTTGTTGAAGATGGGAACGTTTCTACGCCGGGTCTGCCCTTTGTCTTTCTCTAATTGCTACTTCAGGAAGGCTGATGAGAGCCAAGTACTGAGTCTTCACACCTCATTTTGCCCATGTTTTAGATACGCCTGTTCCGAGGCAGCATCACCACTACCTGCTGTGAGAGTCATCATTTTACACAAAGCATTTACCAGTCAGAATATGTCATTTGAAAGGTAACCACCCCAAACCAGTTCCAGGACGTAGTCAATGGATCAACGTTGCCTGTCTGGAAAAAGAGCATAAAGGTAGGGACTGCGGCATAGACCTTCCTGAGCACTACAATTCGACTGATGATTCTGGCAAGAGATGTGACTGCAATTTCTGTAGTAAAAAGTGTTGACATTTCTATGCCAGACCTGCCCTTTTGTCTACTGTTTCACGTGTGCTGGTGACATCCAGGTGCAGAAACCTCACACATATTGTGCCTGTGTTGTGGGTGCTCCTGTCCCTCTACACAAATATTGTATTTGTAGAGCAGCCTGAGAAGGACACTTGAAAGAACCACCCCAAACAGGTTCTGAAGTTCGAGACAGTGTATCCATATCCACAGGATCCATATCCTTTGTCTAGAAGTTGTGCATAAAAGTGGAGCCCAAACAATCCCTCTTGGTTCAAGTTCCAAATACTTCAAGATCAACGAAGGACCGCTGTGTGACCAGGGCTGGTGTCTGCATGATAGCCTGTCTCCCAGCGGAGAGGGGACGTTATGTTAAGTCTACACTCTCTGCTAGAGGAGCTGATGGTATGCCAGAGTGCCTAGAAGCCTCACTGCCCGCTGAGAAGGTAGGAAACTGCCAGGCCCTGCAGGAGGAGAGACAGTCCAGGATGAGATGGCCAGCGTGACCCCAGGGCTGTGGAACATCCAGAAGAAGCTGACTTCTCGAGAGTGAGATAGGAGTGACCCGTGCTGCAGAGAGTTACCTATTCTCCCATACCTGGATCCTGGTGGGAACCACTTTAGGCAACTGCCTGCTTTTGCTCAGTAGGGTTGCTTCTGCAGTGTTGATGATCAGGGATACAACTGCCTCTTCCAGCCCAGTTGGGGTTACATCTAACATGTTGATGACAACGGCCCGGTCGGGGCTATAATGCCCAGAATCAGACGGTTGGGGCTGAACCTGCAAAGTTGATAATATTAGCCAAATTGGGGCTGTGACTGCTGGTACCAGCTTGTCTGGCTGCACCTTCCACGTGAACAATGTTGACTTGACCAGAGCTCTATGTGCCATAGTGACTGGCAAGGTCTGGTTGAAGACCCAAGTCTGCTTTGAGGTTGAACAGAGCCCCCCGACCCCAGGGCTGCTGCACCAGAAAGGAAGATCCAGACAGCTGTACGCACAGAAACACAGCCACACCAGGCATCTTCCCTTGGAGCTGTCCTTACATGAAAAGAGCCTGCACACACAGGAATGAATACTAGGTTGCTGGATATGCTCTGAGAATGAAATGGAATCTCGGAGTACAGCTCATCGGTAGTGAGTGTACTGTCTGAATCAAGATATTTGGCGGCTGGGTGGGCTGGAGTAGAGTCGGAGCGTGACATTGGTGAGGCACCGGATCCCCCTCCACTACCGGCAACATTGGGATTGGTGTCAATGAAAGAGGGACCAGCAGAGGTTTCGGAGCTGGATTGAAAGTTGGCACCAGAGACGATTCAGAACCCGAGGAGTGTTCCAGGGGATCAGGCTATGATGAGGACGGATTCATGAGGGGTAACTCGACTGGAAGCCCCTGTGGATCCTTGAGGCCTGAAGGTGCACCAGAGGGAACTGGAAGAGTGCCAAAAATACACAGCATGACCTCCTTAAAGGCTTCTACCTGCTGTGGTGTCACTGATGGCCCAGGGAACTCGGGGCACATTGGGATTCACTGTAGGACCGGCTACTCAATCGTAGATTGAAAGTGAGATCGAGTGGCACCTTGACACCCTCATGTCTTGTCTTCAAATTGAGAGTGGATGGGGTTGAGCTCCCCTTTGCCTTCTTATGTTTCCTGTTCGACGTGAACTCCGACTTACCAAATGACTTGGACAACGAAGATGACCTGTCATCGGATCGTCCTTGAGATTAGGAACAGGCTCGCGCCCGCAATTTGGAGCAGCAAGGGGACTTATGCGAGGTCAGTGATGTCTTTTGATGTTCGGCCATGTGCAGCCTCACTTCAATATCGTCTCTGGGTGCAAGAGGGCACATAAATTGCTCTACTCTGAGTTGTGCCCAGAGCCCAAACACTAAAGTCGCACCTCTTGCGGGTCCATCGCCAATATATGTTTTCAATAGTCATGGAATGGTTTGAACCCTGTAGTTTTAGGTGTGGACAAAGTTCCCTTGCGCATTGGAATTCAATCTGAAAAACTGGAAAAAAGGGAGCAGAGCTCTGGATCCGTGTTCCAAGGGGTGGAAAGAAATTAATGGACGTTAGTGCGTAGGGGTGCCACTTACATGCATATCTGCTCTGTCACTTGCAAGGTGGCACAAAGCCAGCGGGGAGCTGCACAGCACCATCTACTGCCATAAGGAAGCACTGCTATGAAATCTTTCGGATCCAGTCTGGAGCTTGGGGAATATTTTAAAGGTGAGCAATCTGCAGTTAGAAGTATCCACCAGAAGTTATTATGTTTAAGGGTGGAGGGAGCAGTTATAAACTGTGGGTAGCCCTGGATATTTGTGAGGGGTAGCCTATCATTTTATATTAAATTTTTGATGTTGTCAAGCTCTGGAAAGGATGTCACGGTGTATCATATATTTAAGAGGAGTCACACAGCAAAGCATGAGGTTTGGAATTTGAAGATAGCTTGAATAGGGCACTTAAGAATTAAAGTTAATTAATGATTTAGCAGCAGGAATGTGGCCAAGAGTCCACGGTCTAGTAACAGTTCTAAAGTCGTTTCATACTCCTGCATCAGCAGTGCAATACCAGTCTACACATGTGCTTTGTATGCCTCAAATAGACTCACCAGGGTTTGGATCCGGTCTTCATAGACAGTGCTCATCAATTTATATTTACTGAAATTACAACTCAGGCCAGAAGCTATTATGAAAACCAGCGTAAGCACAACCACCTACAGGAGGAAACAGAAAAGGGGTAACAATAATTTATTAACAATAATCATATATTGTTTTCAAGGCCAAATGGCATACATTCAAGCCAATCAATAAGTGAACAAAGGTTTGTGGACACTTGCTTGTCCAAACAGCAAACTACTTAGCCAATTGAATTTAGTGTTGTGTATATTGCTCAAACATCTGGTCAAATACAAGTCGAAACAGGGTTACTGAATGCTAAAGTTACTCTCTAAATACTTCTCTCCATTTTGCATACCTTCACATAGTCTTTGAGTGTTCTACATTTTTGTTTTCTCAAAATATGTCTTCTACTTTCATCATCCTTTATCTTAATTCTCCATAATACCCCCCTTCATGGTGATTCTGGTATTTGTAGTCTTTGTTCTTTCACCTTCTTAACTAGTTGTAGACTGTTTGCAGCAGAGTACAGTCAGAAACTTATTCTTAAAAAGAAGTTACATTAAGACCTTTTAGAGGGGCAGTGGAGTGATCATCCCTCTGCACGTCCAGACTTTTCTTCGCACATCACAAACCATTTCCCATCTAAGCCCTAGATGTTAGTTTCAACAAGTCCTAGTGTTTCTCCTTCTTTCTTGTTACTACAGCCTAAGGGCGGTGGGAGCAAAGACCTATAGTAACCAGGCTTCAAGCAAATATTTTGTGTAGAGCTTTTTCTATGAGAACAGCACCCATACTGGATAATGCTTATAGTTAGGAAGGATTGCATAATTACATCAGATTATCAGAAATGTAATGAATGAAGAAACTATCTGGAGGCCAGTCAAAATGTGACATGGAACTCGAGCTTAGAAGAATGACGTATTTATTAAAGAGTAGATGTGAACAACCAGCAGGTTCCCCTGCAGAGGAGCAACTGACATAGAGAGAACCATGAGACAACATGCATTCCCTAAGTTGAAGGCATCATGACACTCTGAAAGTGAATCTCTACATGCACAAACCCATAAGACCCAAAACAATCACATCCCTTCAGACCCTTACCCAAATATAGCACAAAACTATATACAAGATAGAGTCAAGGTATTAAATAATGGAAAAATATTATCAGCTTGGAAAAAGAATCAGTTATGGCAATAAGGCACAGTCCTTCCTGAACTTATTCTTATAGAAGCTTAAAGCTAGGGGCGTCAATGAGGAAATTCAGCACTCAAGAAACACAATACACAATTATTAAAGCTCAAATACAAATTTTTGTGGTGCTTGAAAGAGGAGGGATGCCACCCCTGCATCTCAAACCCAAGGAATATAACAATTGACACAAGCCTCTAAGCACACGCAAATATTGCAAGTACAGTAGAGTAAATAAGCTAGACGTTCTTGCATTCCAAAGTTCTTTTTTATTAATTCAAATTTTCTGCCAGTCAACAAGTGTTTTGTCATTGGAAACTCATCCCATGACTTTCTCAGGGCTGGAAATGACATATAATAACGCAAATTACATATCAATCCTAATTAGCCAAGTGTAACATTTCACCCTGTGTTGACAAATCCAATCTCAGTGTAAATACACAGGGCACAATTCATGGTGGAAATCCATGCGACTATACGCATTCAAATTACACCAATTTATGGTTAGTATTCCACAGAATATAATAGCTCACAAGGAAAAGCTTGTTTCCTGTGTCGTTTGCCACTACACCAAAACAGAGGAACTCAATCCAATAGAAAGTGAAAGTATAAATTGGAACTTGACCACCAGTGGTGTAGATGGAGTCTTCATCCACCGCAGGCATCCCAGTATAGACTGAATAACATTTGTGGAACCAAAGTACACAAACATTTGTGCTTATCCATCAACCCGACACCTGACAAGTTCACTCCATGCATATTGGTCTTTGTCTACGGTAAAGACTATAGACCACACTTGTACCAAACACCTCTTGTGAATGCTGACACACCGTGTACATTTGCTAAAAGAAATGTAACATGTTATCTACTTCCCATACCTCTAGTCGGGATAAGTACTGCTCCCAGCTGAGGTCCAATCTCAATAACACAGTATGTGATAAGGGTCAGAACAATCAACAAATTGTCGGCGAGTCTGCCCGGTTCGTATCGGCGACTGCCTGCAAAAAAAGAAAAAGTTCCACATTCATACCCGACAGTCATTATGCGTTTTGACACACTGTATACATCTATTTATCACGTAACAAAGAAGGGCTACCACAGCATGCCCCGAAATATAATTCAAAGACCAATTTGCACAGAGCGAATTTGCTTGCATTTTGCTGATTGGGGAGAGTCTTCACTCTAAAAAGCATAGTGTGTTACTAGGATTCGACCTCAGCTGGGAGCAGATTTATCCCGATTAGAGGTATGAGATATAGATACCTACATGATAGCTGGACCAGTTCTGATTACAGATTTTGATTTCTTGCAGATTTTTCTAATACATAACAGGTATATAGTGAATTATGGGTATCAGGTGACGGAATAATGTTTGATGGATGAGCACAAATGTTTGTGTACTTTGGTTCCACAAGTGTTCTGTAGTCTACACTGAGAATGCCTGTAGTGGGTGAAGACTCCATCTACACCACTGGTTGTCAAGTTACAGTTTATACTTTCACTTTCTATTGGATTGTGTACCCTCCAATTACAGGCCCATCAGCCTCATTGACAATCTACAAAAGATCTTTGCAAGGCAAGTTTTAGACTGATTATTAGATTGGGTGGACTCTAACAAAATGATGTCCTCACACTTTACGGCCAAAGACTAGTAACTATAATCAGATTTTTAGATTCACCACGTTTTACTGGAAATATGTCCTATAATCTAACCAAAAGCTCTTTGTGGCATTTGTAGATCTAAGAGCCGCATTTGATCTCATTCCACGCAATAAGTCTTGTCAAACATGGGAGTCCCCGGGAACTCGATCCAGCTCATGATTAAACTTCACACAAAGAACTTTGCCTAAGTTCGGTGTGGCAGTAAGGGACAATTAACAGAATGCACTCCTATTGAGCGCGGTGTGCGCCAAGGGTGCATTCTTGCTCCAGCGTTAGTTACCCTTTACATGAATGACGTAGTGGAAACACTGTTGAATTGTAGAAATTACTCACCTGTCTTGAACAATAGAAAGGTTCCGTTCTTTTGTTTGCAGACGATTCTCTCCTTATTTGCCAAATGCCTACGGGGCTACAGCTCCTAATTAACAAGTTTCTAGGGTTCAGTACGACCAGGAGTTTGGAGCTCAATGTAAATAAGATTAAATATATGGTGTTTGGGAAGGGAATGGTTAAAAATTCTGTCATCCGTGTTGGTTGTGAAGCACTAGAGAGAGTGCACTGTTTTGACTACTTAGGGGTCAAATTAATGGAAAAACTCAAATGGGTAGGACAACTTAACAAGAGCACGAGGTTAACTGAGCACAGATCGAATGCTATCATCAGATTGTATTACAAAATGAGCTCACGCTCTATATCACCAGCCCTAGAGGTGTACCGTGCCAAAGCTCGATGGTGCCGAGATCTGGGGTTGCACTGATGTTCATCCATTAACTATTTCAGGTAACAACTTTGTGCAAAAGTTAGTTTCTGTACCAACTAGCACCCCTCTCATTCCACCATACTTTGATCTAGGACTTAAGAGAATTACTGATTTGGCAGCACTTAAACCTCTGGTGTAGTGGGTTCGTCTCTGGTCCACATCCGAATGAAGTGACTACAGAGATTCCCTTAGGGATCTACTAAATGTTGTTGGTGCTAACCCTGGTTTAAATTTGTTTTTGATTGGTTCAGTAGGTTAGGCCTTCTAAGGCTATGGGATGGGAAGCGCCTAATTCCCTTTGTAAAGCTGAGCTTAAATGTCTGAAATCACATTACTGGGCATATATCCACGAACAATACATAAATAGTGGGACAAATGGTCTTTTTGACCAACAAGTTTTTGGAATTTAAGTCTTATCCGTGCTTTGAGCCATTCCTAGATTTAGTATCTCTGCCTCCAGCCAAAAGCTTGTATGTTCACTTTCAGATAGGTAGTCTCCCATCAAGAACATTTACAAACAAATGGAATAAGGAAACGGTCTCTAGCCTTTGCTCAGCTTGTGGTCTGGACTTTGAGACTGAGGCACATATTATGTTTTTTTGCCCAGAGTACCTTGGGTCCCGTCGCAAATGGATTCACCTAATCTGTCAGAACTTGGAATTGACGAGATCTCTTGTAGCCAAGAGAATTAAAAAAATTTACACTTCTCCCTTAATTGTTTTTGCGGTTAGTAAATTTTTACAGAATGTTTGGTATAAGTGTAGTAAACTTCCAACAGCAGAAGCTTTGTGATTTACTGTGTATGTCTTTTAATCCTTTTTGACTACCAACCAGAGTACTTTTTAATGCTTTTTTAGTTTTCCTTGAGATCTTAAAATGATGTGTATTTTGCTCTTTTGCACCTAGTCCTTGGACGTCTCTGCACTGATTTTTTAAGTATGTTTTTTTATTCATAATACGATTATTATATTATGGAATTATATTGCGTATTGATTATGAATTTTATGGCTGAACAGACAGTTTTAAAATTATAAACTGAAGTGTAATGTGCGGTTTTATATTTTTACATATATTGTTGATGTATTGTCTATGTATACTTCAATGGTTCTTGGCAAGCTGAATAAAGTCTTATGATTACGATTGAGTTCCTCTGTTTTGGTGTAGTGGCAAATGACACAGGAAACAAGCTGTTCCTTGTCAGCTTTTATACTCTGTGGAATACTAATCATAAATTGGTGTAATTTAAATACGTAAAAATGCATGGGTTTCCCCCATGAATTGTAACTTGTGTATTTACACTAGGATTGGATTCTGTCAACACAGGGTGAAATGTTAGTTTGCTAATTAGGATTGATATGTAAGTTGTGTTATTATATATCTTTTTCAGCCCTTAGAAAGTCGTGGGATAAATTCCCAATGAAGAAACACATGTTGGCTGGCATAAAATTTGAATTAATGAAGAAAGAACTTTGGAATACAAGGACGTCTGGATGATTTACACTACTGTACTTGCACATATTTGCGTGTGCTTAGAGACTTGTGTCAATCATTCGTACAATAAATTCTTTACCTCGCTCCAAACGCATGAGGAAAATCTTCATTCACACTCTCTCCTTCCAACATCCCTTGCACATCATCCTTTTGACCTTCTGGACCCACGGAAAATGTTCTCCTGCTTCATATGATTCCATCCTGCAACTTCACCATAGAACCTGCTACTTCAACCTCCTACTTGAGCAACTCCAAAAAACCTTTTCTCAATCGCTCTGCTCTCTTGACTTTCACTCAATCGCCTGCCTTCATGTTTAAGTATCTCTTCCTGTCGATACCTACCCTGAACCTGAAAACTTCTCTTCTCAATTTGATGTAATCTGTCATTCTGCACTGCACCTCTTTCCAACCAAGATATGTACCTATGATTGTTTGTTACCAATACAAACGGTGCCACCTCCGTACTATCATGAGGCTTTTTTGGAATTGCCTACAACAAATCCCGAAGCACGTGTTTCCAGTGATAACCATAGTGCATCACCACTTCATTGGGCAAACCTTCAGTCCCAAATATATCCCATATAAATTCCACAGTCACTTCCAAAGTGACATATTATACAACTCGTATATCACCAAAAGGGGGACTAAGAAGAGTTAAAGGGGAGCCTTATCTCCCTAACATCAAATACTTAACAAAAGTATAAGGTACCCATATTTATCAGGAATGTTGGGAAATAACGCTATTCTGATATGATGACCCTACTCAAAAGAAAACCTGCCCAGGTTTATAAAGGGACCCACGACTTGTTTGTGGCATGCTTTATCTGTGTTTGACTACAGAGCCGGCTCCACTACACACCCCATGGGAGACTACATGCCCTTTAATGGGTTAAGTGATAATTGATACAATTATTACGGACTATACAAGAGGTCTAGAAATATGTAACTTAATATAAATGTCTTTTACATCTTCAGCTGATTTAGGTACTGATTTGATTACACAAGGTCCGACGTAGGCCCCACATGGGCAATTGATTATACATTAGTTGGGAATCCCGAAGCATTGACATAAGTGCTTCTACTAACAGAAAGTGAGGGCAATAATTAGGAGCCCCCTTTTTCATGGGTGCACGTATCCGGGGATAAGTTTGTATGAATTTGTTCTCAGTTATGGATTTGAATAAGGAATTTTGGTATTTGATGTTGTTATGATGGATGATTTTCAGGGGAATTGAACCCCCTTTACATATTAAGAGATTACATTTACCTCCATCATCTAGGTGGAAAACTTTACCAGTTGGAGCACATCTCCTCCACAAGGAATACCTTGTTTCCAAGCCACTACCTGAGAGCATATTTGCATTCCGCTATAAAAGGTGAGGCCTCAGTACTTTAGGGAGTTTCTATGACAACTATCCTTTGCTTTTAAGCATCCCAAACACTGAAAGAGTTATTTTACCTAGATTGTCTTTAGGGGGGGTCATACCTTCACCATAATCTAAGAGATTATAATTACCTCCCTTACCTAGGTGGCAAACTTTGACAATTTGGAGCACCTCTCCACTACAAGAAATACCACAATTTACAACCTTACAGCAAATTTGCATTCTGCCACATAAGGTGAGGACTCTGCACCTTAGGGAAAGCACTCTCTCTACGTATTTTTCATGCTCTCTCCTTCTCTCTTTCTTAAATTTCGCTTACATTTTTCCTACACATTTTTCCTTCTTGTTTCTCCCCCTTTTTTTCATTCCTCTTGCACTCTTTTCGATCCGTTAAAGGAATTGTTTCAGTATTATGTTTCTAGGAATAGATTAATGTAATGGCTATGCACAAACCTAACATAATTTGTTGTTTGCTTTCCCTTTTTTTGAATCTTCACTGATGCTTCTATTTTCTCTATTTTATTTTTCTGGATTTGGAGAAAGACTCTCCAATATGTACTAAACAAAGTATACATAGGATTTTAATTGTGTAAAATATGTGTGTGTAATGTGCTAGCTTCATGTTATTTATGTTTGATTTTCAGTAATCGTTTCATGTGTTAAAATTGTAGCAAATTCGCGTAATCTCGTCACGTTAAGATTGTTGTTACATAAGTATGAGTCATGTCCATCAGTTATTTCTTGTGTCTTATATGTGTTTTACGTTATTTGTTACAGCCCTGATGAAGTTCCAAAAGCTTGTGTTTTTGGGGAACGAAATGTGTTGGCTGTTTTTATGAACGATTATCGATTTTGAAATAAAGGAAGTAATTAAAGAAATCACAACGTACTAAAATGTGTTTTGTTCGGTGCACCTCCTTATGTTTAATTTGAATGTCTTTTACAGTACAGAAGCATGTGACTTGCCATAAGCGTCCTTTACAGTCTGTCTTGTCATGTGTGGTGTGAATCCCTTTAGCACAATCACATGCTGTGCAGTGCTGCCACCATGTGTGCCCTACAAGTGTGCCGCACTTATTATGACATGTTTTCAAAGAATCACGTAATAATTCAGTTTTTACCCCGCTCTACAAATGACCAATGAGTCTCCCAACCAAACGTATGTAAGCATGCATGCTGTGTTTTTAAAAAACACATTCATAAGTTGTGACTCACTACTGGGTTCTGTCAATTACTGTTTAGGGATTTTTATGGTATTGACAAAGGTCTGCTGACCCATATAGCCTTACTTATTGGCCCTAACATGAAGAGCAGTGACACAAGGGCCATAAAGTGCCTAGAGCATCGAACAAGGTACATATTTGTACCTTAAAACCTTATCAGTGTAACATACAAAGAATTCAGACTTTCGGGTTATACCCTAGATAATTTTAGATATCTTGAACCCCACAATATCAAATACCTCCCTAAACCACGTTGAACCTGGTTCCATCAGCCTGGGTGAGGGTCCCAATGATGAAGCCTGCTATGTAGAAGTCATGTGTCAGGCTTCCTTTATAAACCTAAACAGGTTTCCTTTTGAGCAGGGTCATGGAATAGGGTTGGGCAAATTCCTGCTAAACATAGGTACCTTATCCTCATCCGCATGTGGCCCTTCTGACCTTTAATTGCGGCCCCCTAGTGAACAGCAGCACTGAGCTGCTGTTCACTTCACAGAGCAGGAACAAATGGGCATACTTTATTTACACATTAGCTAGAGTAACCATAAGGAATAAAAGAACGTTTTTTACCGTACATATCCTGATATTTTAAGGGGCTTTCATATGTGTTAATGAAGAAATAGGAGGAAAAGTGAAATTAACCCATTGCCTAGGATCACACAATTTCGTCAAGTGGGGGAAGCCAGGATTGATACCAGGTTTTCAGGTCTTACATTTTACAATTCAGCTACCAGATGAGTATCTCTTTCCCTCTCATGTTTTACATAAGAAGTTAATGCTTTGACTTTAATTATTGGAGCATGTGAATAGAGCATCGGTAGCCGACAGAAGTCACTGGAAGGCTCGGTTTGTTGTCCACACCATGCATCTGCTTAACGGGCATGCCACAGACAGTACTTTGGGGCTCCCAGGGAAATGTTTGTGAGTACCCATGCTGTACAACACCCTATCACCACCAGAGCATAGGTACTCTTTCCAAAAGCCCACATGGCCCAGCAGTATCCATTGCCATTTACTCCAAGTCGTCTTGGACTTGGCAACCTCAACAGTAATCATGAATAAAGCCTTATCACAAGGGACTTATCATTCACCATACAATGAATTCATGACCTCTCAAAATATTTCACTAAGCTATCCAGTGTGTGCCACAAGAGATATTCTCTAAGACTAACGCTTCATGATCTGCCTGGCTCTCATGAGCCAGTTCCAACATTTTCATCCTCAAACTCATTAGCAACACTAACAAAGCCTGTCTTCTCACAATGTTGTTGTAAGCTTTCAATTCATGTGCACTGTAAAAATCCACCCTTTCCACAGCTTTTCCCCCATTCCTTTGGCCCCACCCTTTCTGAACACACTCTTTCTTGTATCCACTCTTCCTCTATTACAGTCACTTCTAGAACAATATTGACCAGACTCACAACACATTGCTCACCATCTTAACTCATTCTTTATTGCTGAAAGCCAATTCGGGCAAGAAACCAGCAGTAACAGTGCACAACACTGGCACATCTGTAATACATTCTGCCACTTCACAATCCTGGAAGTGGCAGGGCAAGCTCGGTTGGTGATGAATAGGCAGATAAGAGACGTGTGATTTGTTTTCAAGATGAAGTCAGTACCCAATAGATAGATAAAGGCTGATGTCGTGACAGAATAAGCAGTTCCTGCTCCTCTCAATTTTCTCAAGACTTAAGCAAAAAGTCATTTCTTTCCCATTAATTTTCTCCCCGAGCACGCGATTTGTAGGCATTTGGATTCATTGAATCAGTTATGATGCAAGAATTATGTGTGTCACATCTCTTGAGAGGCACTGTTTGCTCAATATGAGACTTGAATAATACAAAAGCCTCTGCAAACTCACCTAACCAACTGAATCTTTATTTTGTTTCCATCATTGTCTTCTAGCAAATCTGATGAAAAATCTATCTTAAAAGTCCACTAATCCCAGAAATTATCTTAAGTGGTCCATATTTGGTGGAATACGGACAGCTCTGAGGAAACTTCACAGCTACACCATTCATGGGCAAGTAGTGTCACAAAAATGTTAACTTTATTTTTATTTATTTATTTCCATTTGTAAAGCGCCTGGTTACACCTCCGGTGTGTCCCCGCGCTATAGACAGACTCTAAGTGAGGTAGAGGAGTGTTATATCCTCATTGTGATATTGTATGCTACCCAGCCTAGCTGTCTCCTAGCTGCTCAGCCAGAGTGAGAGATGGTATGGGAATGTTGGTGTGACTGTGATGAATGGAATGCTTGGGTGCCTGTGTGGATGAGTGGTGACAGTTGGAGATGGGCTGAGCAGCAGGCAGGCTGCTCCTGGTGGGGCTGGTGTAAGGGATGGCGCAATGGATACACCTGGCTTAAGGACTGTTGTATTTATTTACTATCTGCAACTTGGAACTAATAATGAAAGCTACAAAACTCTACATGGCTACCTGTCTTAAGATACAACATATTTTGGCGATGACCTGGACTTGGACTCAAGCGCGCTACATTTCAAGAAGCTGTCTACGGTTTGGACATAAAGAAGTCAAAGGAACTTTAAGTAACTAAGAGGAAAGCTTCAAGAATGGAGCTCCAGGCAAGCCAGCCCCACCAGTGTCCTTGTCAACGGACGGCCCCCACCCACCAGTGTCCTTGTCAATGGACAGCCCCAGCCTGGACAAGCTCCATTGTACTTTTCAAAATGTCATTGATACAAGTGGGTAAGTGGTGTGAGCTTCACTACTTCCACATCTTTTCTTTGGGTACTTTTCACATCTATATGGATTTTGTCTACAAGTTACAATCAACTGGAAGCTGTGCAGTCTGTGTGTGATCAGACACATAGTTCTGCTGAGGTCTAAAAGAGTCTTTGGCTTATTGAAAACGGGAGTTTAAATTCACGAAAGTCATATTTATTGTTTACTACTGAAGTGCTCCTTCATTGTCTTTGCGAGTGCACTGGAGAGTGATGTTTCAACAGACTGCGACAAGTGGCTGCACAAGAGTAAAATGCATTTGCGTTTTACTTTGTTTTGTGGCAAGTTGGACCCTGTCTCAGTGCGAGGACATCCAAGGGGACACACAGGATCAACATGGTTCAACAAGTAAGCTAGTCAATACTGTGGAGCCTACTTTTCGAAAAATTGTTCTACTGTTTGGAAGTTGGCATGATCCGATTGCTCCTGTGGATTTTTGTGGTGAGCCAATCCATGATTTACTATTTCTGTTTTGGGCAGCCCTCTGGACAAGTGTCGGTTTAACCGCAGCGTTGTGGTTTGAAATTGAGGCGCGTGTCGTTTACTGCGCGCGCGGTCTTATCTTCCTGATGATTCTTTGCTCCTTCTTCCATGCATTCACGGTCCTGCCATGCGACGCTCTACTGCACGGATGTTTGCTGCTCTAGGACATGTTGGGAGCATGTTCACGCCTTGAGCCATCCGGCCGGCGTCCTACCTGCGTGCCGCCATTTTGGGATTGGCCATACCATACAAGCACCGGTGCTATGTTTTGTCCTGTTGTTTCTGCCTGTTCACAGTAAAGTGAGGACGGGTTGACAAGTGGCGTTAGGCCGGTTGTGCCAACAACAGTGGCCAGGGCATTTTCATGTGTATGGAGAATCTTTCTTGTGGAAGTGTGAGAGGATGACCGGTCGAAGACGATCCAAGGAGGCACCTTCTCTTCTGGCGCGAGTCTCGTTTTGCCAGCACTGGATCAGTCTTGCCGGAGACCCAGGATTTCACAGTGGTGTCCGCGGCACCGGAGACTCGCTGGAGATGCAGGCGCCGTGGTGAAGTGCCAGTAAGGACCCTTGTGTGCAATGTCACACACGAATCGAACCTCCGCTTTCTGCCAACCACGTGTTTTATGTTTTAGGTTCAACGAAAAACTGAAGTAGTCTGGGGGACGTTGCTGTATCCAAGTTGATTGCGGCTCATTTCTTCTTTCTTTGATTTTTGAAGGTTCTGGTAAAGAACCGGGAAACAGCAGGTACTCTTTTCTTTGTACTCCATGTGCATGTTGATGACATGACACAGTGCACAGTCGAGCGGCAACCACTAAGTTCTTCCTGGAGACTTATGGTGCGGGCTACACACACAGCCTGGTAAACGTTGTCTCAGCTCAATGAGATTGAATTGCAGTGACTTATTAGTGTATACTTTGTTGAAGCTGCTTCTTGTGGGTTCTTCTACTGGCTCATAGTGCGCTGTGTCAGCATTTTCTCGAGGTTTGCCAAGTTTTTTTTTCGGGTGAGAGGTCGCTCACCGGCGTTGGTTACAGTCTATATGTTCTACAGTTATAGGAAGGGATCTTGCATGACTTTTTTTTTTTTTTTAAACACACTTTTATTGAGTTTTCAAACAGCATAATAAATGCAATACATCTTCCAAGCAATTGAGCGCTAAGAATGAAAAGGTATCAAACATGAATACACATATGATTTCCAAAACGTAAATGACAATGTGGACATTCGTATCCAAGAACACATATCAAGACAATGTCACGTTATCTAAGGAGCAAAAAAAATACGGAACAGAATGCCATTGATATAGCGAGGTATCCGAGTCTTAGCAGATCCATAAGAATCTGATAAACTAAACTGTAGAAACTTAATACGAAAACTTAGAACTACCCCCCACCCCCCCAGTTCCCGGTCCACTAACTTATAGCATGAGACGAATAAAGATTGTATCCACACAGTAAATAACAGATTTTTTCATAGCATACATATGTATAAGTCTCTAAGTACTCCGAGAGATAAGGGGAACGGCATTATCAGGTAGCAGATAGCGGGATCTTGCATGACTTATGGATCATTTTGTTTCTATGTTCTTCTATAGCATACTGTTTGGTGATGCCACAGTTTACGTTTTCGTACACATGGGTGGCACTTGAATCGGAGTGGGTTGCAGTCACATTACACTCCCTTACGCTTGGGAAGTTCTTGTCTTGGTGGGTTGTTCCCCACTTCTCTGTGGTTCTTACGCTACGTTTCACTTTGTGTCGTGTTTATGTGTGTAAGTCGCCCTGTGCTGCATGTCTTGCCGGTTGTGTGTAAGTCGCCCTGTGCCTCACATGTTGTAGTTTTGTGTGTAAGTCTCCCTGCACTTCACGTTTTGTTGTCTTGTGTGTAAGTCGCCCCGCGCATCACTGGTTAGTGTCGTGTGTAAGACGCCCTGCGCCTCACGTGTTGTTCTGTGTAAGTCGCCCTGCGCTTCATGTGTTGTTGTTGTGTGTAAGTCGCCTCGCGCCTCACCGTGTGTACATTCTGTGTCTTTCCCTACTCTGGGTTGGTCTTTTGGTTTCTGTCTCTTACGTGTTGGTTTCACCCTCTTTACCTGTTTTGGGTTTGGGTGTTTGTCTTGGGGTGTGACCCACCCTTCACTACATTTTTGAAATTATCTTTGGGAAGGATGGGGATATTGCCTGTCATTGTTTTATTCTTGCTTGCCAATATTTTCCTTTTCCTTCAGGTTACTTAGTGTTCCTACTCTTGAGAAGTTGTATTTAGTTTTGCTTCCCTGAGTTTGAACTTTTTCTCTTTCTGTATATTTTCTTGTTTTGTTTATAGTTATTCCCATGTTCTTTCACACTTTTATTTTTCATTTAAAAGGAAGGGGATAATGTTATAACCTAATTGTGATATTGTTTGCTACCCAGCCTAGCTGTCTCCTAGCTGCTCAGCCAGAGTGAGAGATGGTATTGGAATGTTGGTGTGACTGTGATGAATGGAATGCTTGGGTGCCTGTGTGGATGAGTGGTGACAGTTGGAAATGGGATGAGCAGCAGGCAGGCTGCTCCTGGTGGGGCTGGAGTACGGGCTGGCGCAATGGATACACCTGGCTTAAGGACTGTTGTATATATTTACTACCTGCAACTTGGAACTAATAAAGAAACCCTACAAAACTCTACATGGCTACCTGTCTTAAGATACAACAAGGAGGATTCTTTCGGGGAAAATCTAGAGGTATGTAAAAGTAGTGCTAGTGGAGACAGGGCTAGTTTGACGGTGGACACAGCCATGTTTTTAAATTTTTGCGAAAGGTAGTTTCACATGATTCTGCTCTTAGGTCTGCAGGCAGTATGTTCCAGGCCTTGGCTGCGAGGTATCTAAAGGAACGCACTCCCATCCTCGCTTTCTGTATTCTTGGTACATTCACCAATGCCCTGCCTTTAGATCTTAAGTTCTGTGTAGGTGTATAAGCTGTTATCATGGATTGAAGATAATGCAGGCTTTTTTTTATACATGATTCGGTGACAGTAGCACATTGCCTTAAACGTGATTCTCTTCTCCACAGGCAGCCAGTGCAAGTTTGCCAGAGCCTTCGCGGTAGATGCTCTTTTTGGGAGGCTCAAAACTAAGCAAGCTGCCGCATTTTGTATCGGCTGGAGCTTGGTCAGACCTTTTTTGGACGCCCCCAGATAAAAAAACATTCCCATAGTCCATCTGGAAGGTGACCAGAGCATGAACTATTGTCTTCCTCGCATTGGTAGGTAGTAAGTCAAGGATTTTCCTCAGGACTTTAAGGGTCCCAAAGCATTTCCCCGCCACTCTCCGGATTTGGTTGTCAAACATCAGTTTGGAGTAGAACCAAACTCCGAGGTTTTTTACTTCTGCTTTCGGGGTTTGTATTTGACCTAACGTCTCGGGCCACCAAGCAGAGGTACAGATTGAGGGAGATTTTCCCACCATCAGCACCTCTGTTTTACTGCCATTGAGTTTCAGACAATGGTTGAACATCCACGCTGCCAATTCCTCCGTACACAGGGAGAATTGGTGTGCTGTCTTTATGCACTTCAATTTGGTGATAGGCGGATGACCACGCCAATATCCATGTTACGTTCAGCAATGCGTGCCAATCCACCCATGTGTTGGCATTTAAGTCACAGAAGTCATTCACATTCTCCAAGAGCGATTTTCCTAGTAAGCTAGTACAAATAGTGCTGTCGTGTAGTTCCTATATATCTTATACCGGATCTGCGCGTTTGAATAACATAAACTGTGGGTTTGGTGGCAGACTGGTTCCGAGCACCCTCACCGGATACGTTAGCCTGTTTGCATTAGCTAGCTCACAGTGGCACTAGAATCTTCTCTTATCGGGGAGAGAATAGTTTCTGGCAACCTCAGAACATGACAACCCTGATCCCCCAGGATCGTGGAAACAATATACTACTTTTCGCTCAGTCACTCGTGCTCACTTAGTTTGTCTCAGAGATACACAGGATAAACATACTGGGCGCTTGTCAATAAAGGTTTATTGAACAGTTGTTATTCTAGTGTAGAATAGATGAGCTGCAACAACCATTAGACAGTAGCATAGATATATGGTTAGCAGTACTACGAAAGTAAAGGGATGGTACAGTTCTACCATTTTGTAGTAATCATGAATATACACCAGTACATAAAACACATGATAAGAAAGTGCGTACTCCTACGATGTCTCCCTAACTAGATGTACCTAAATGTACCTAGCATCTGTGTAGGTGTTATGCCAAGAATCCCTCTAGGATCTAGTCAACCCCCATTACCTGAGAATTAGAGAATGTGGGACCCCATCCTGGTCTCGAGTTGGACACCCCACGAGGGATGTTAGACCACTGCTAGCTGGAGCATCTGCATGTAGGAACCTCAGCGTCTCTGGTCAGTGTGTCAGCCGGGAAGTCACGGTCTCCGCTCCCTGTCTAAGCAAGACATGATGTATATATACCCACAGGTCTCTCCAGGGGTCCTACCTTGCTGTGTTACTGTGTCGGCCTAAAGGATGACGTCGGGCTTGAACTTTAACATAGATATTATACAGGAGATGTTCGTCCTGCTGTGCTTCCAAGAAGCCTCATGCATAATGTATGAGTTTCGAACCAGGGAAAAACCAGCGTTCTGAATGCAGTGTCATATCTAGGTAAAAAGTCAGTTCCTATGAACGGTTATGTATGTAATGTAGGGAAGGATATAGGTGAAAGGTTTCAGTGTTAAACTGAACCTATATAGGGTACCTATATGGAATATAACACCCACTCCTCTTCCGACTGGACGACATATGTAACCTATAAGTGTACTACCATTCTAACTAGACATTGGTACGCACCAACGGTTAAAAACATTTCTTTAGCTAAAAATGTTTAAAAATGTCTAAAAAAATTCTAAAAAGATTTTTTTTTTAATTTATACAGAAAAGTTGTTGCAGGCCCTAGCTCTAAAAGTGTTCGGTGATATAGTCCGAACCACTATAAGCATTAGAAAGCCATTCATGCTCAAATAAATGAAAGAGGAATGCCAATTTTGTCTGAGTTCCAAATTGAGCTTGTTATTAAAAAAGGGCGAATTTCTTCCAGCACATGACGAGCCAAAGTGAGTCAATTGTTTATGTGTCCTGGCTGGTAGACGCAACACTTTCGTTGCTTGCTTCCGCAGTAGACGGCCCCTGTAACACCTCGCAGAGTACGTCAATAGAGCACAGATGATGTTCTACGCTGTCCACAGCCGGTGCCGGGGCAGCCTATGCGCCGTCCAAAGCCTGGGTGTCAGTGGAGGAGCCGGTGTCCATACCAACAGGTGGAGTTACTACTTGCGATGGCTCAAGGAATGCCACCATCAACATAGGAATACGCTGAGGACATTGCAGAACATGGGCCGTTATGTTATGTTACGAGTTTTGTAAAGCGCACAGCTGCCCCAGCAAAGGGGCGTCCCAGCGCTAACAGGCAGGAATTGGGAGGCTACTAAAAGAAGGCAGAGCCTAAAGCAAAGGGAAAAGGTGTGTTTTAATGGCCTTGCGGAATGCCAGGTAGTTGTCCATACTGCGAATGTGCACAGGAAGAGAATTCCAAAGTTTAGCAGCCAGGGTGCGGAAGGAGCGTCCTCCCGCAAGCACCCTCCTCACCCGGGGAACAACCGCCAGATGCTGGCCCATAGATCAAAGTTGGCGAGTGGGTGTATAGGGTGAAAGCAGGTTTGCCAGGATACCTGGAGAGGAGAGATTCATAATTTTATAGGCGATGCAGAGGGACTTGAACTCGACGCGCCTCGCCACCGGCAACCAATGTAGTCGGCGGATGGCGTTAGTCGTAGAACAAGTTCTAGGAAGGCCAAGGAGAGTTCTAGCCGCCGTATTTTGAACCCTCTGCAGATGTAGAATTTCAGCCTTGTTAACCCCCAGGTAAAGTGAACTGGCATAATCCAGCCTGGATGATGATTTGACGAATAGAAGGGTCAAAGAAACCCAGCAGCGGTTTGAGCCCACGCAGGAGTCCAAAGCAGGTCCCCGCAACTTTTTTGTTTGGACCTGGAAGCTGAGGGCCGAGTCGACCCATACACCCAGATTTTTAACCACCTGTTTGGGGGCGGGTGCACATCCCAAGGTCGCAGGCCACCAGCGCTCGCTCCACAACTCAGAGTCTCTCCCTATCAGCAAAACCTCAGATTTGCTGGCGTTAAGCTGGAGGCAGTTGGCAGTCATCCACTCTGCAACAGCTGCAAGATCGCTCCTGAACTTGAGAGCATCCTGCGTGGAGTCATCAGAGAGTGCTACTACCAACTGAGTATCATCAGCATATGATACTACCGTTAGTCCTCTGCTCCTGGCCACAGCTTCTATTATCGGGTCCAGTAGAGCATTCACGTCCGGTTGCGCACATGATGAGAGTGTTAAACAAAGGTCTAACACGCATTCTTCTCCGCAAAACAGGCATCGGAGGACAGGTAAGATGCAGTCCATCCAGACTGGTCGAAATGACAAGAACCAAGATGCACTTAGTTCTCTCAGGCGAGGCATCCCTAGATGTTGTACCATTCGGTCACGGTATTTCCGCTCCAGGAGCGCTTTTTCCATCTCCTTGGTGACGGGGAGGTCCATTGCGTAGCAGATAGAAGACAATCAGGATACCTGCTATTAGAAACAGGATTAGCGGAAGTCCTCCAAAGATGCTTCCGAATACGGAGTGTATGAAGTTTGGTATAACTCCAAGTACCGTCTGAAAGGTGCTTAGAAGTCCAGAACCTATGGTCTTAAATAGGTGGACAATGCCAGTCGTATCAGACATGTTAAAGATACGATTCACCATTTCTACGAAATGGAAAGGGCAGTTTGTATTAATAAGCGCCTGTATCTCAGCTGAAGACCTTGCGATCTCGAGTTCAAAAGTCTCTCGAGCGGAGGTTAAGGGCACAGACTTCTGTAAAAGCATGGCTTTCATTCTGCTTAGAGTATCAAACCGTATTAAAGAAACATTCATTGAAGGCCATAACGGCGCCTCCCTGACTGTATGTGTCGGTGGAAACAATACTTGCATACAACAAGTAACCCTGGCGCTCACGGTTACCAGATATGCGATGCCTGGGAGCATTCCACAGCAGCCTTGACTGTTCAGCATCAAGTAACTCCCATTCGAAAGTATCCTAAATGCTGGAGTAATCACTGCAGCTGGGGCACCCCTCAAGTGACAGGACAAGTTCGCCACAGAACCATTACAAGCCCCGTGCAGTAGAATGTCCTGACATATGAGCGATCCACTTAAAGCGCTCTCACAGTTTGTACCACTGAGAAACACTTCTCAATCCCCACTCCGGCATCGAAATCTGTATGGCAATTCCCAAGATTCCTTAATGTATTCCTTACCCATTTTTTCATATTTGCCTGCCTGCTTTTGTTCAAGGCAATATTGAAACTGAAAAGTAGTGACCTGTAGAGTTATGTGGCCATGGATTAGCCATTCTGTGTGCAGTGATTCTGCCACTGTGAATGGTAGTCTATCCAGTTTTTCTATACGCAGCATTGTATATTTTGCTCTCCTTTGTGCCATTTCTATCTGTTTATCTGTTAGATTGTATTCAGAAAACAGAGACGTACTGTTGATAAAACGCCAAGGCACATAGCCTGCACGCAAAGATTGCAGCGTCCAGCTCAATAACATTATAGAACGTAACTGAGATTGCCCATGTTGTAATATGGCCAAATCTTGTTCTAGAATGTCTATCGTAGAAGATACAATGTTGCCTAAGGAATATATCCTGGAGGTCAATGTTGTTAACCCATTGTCTACCACTGCTAGAGATTTCTCTGTTAATATGGTCTATTTCCCGTATTCTTTCTGCGGCCTCTTGTTGGGATATTTTCCAATTTTCATTGTAGGCAGCATAAATACCAGCATATATGAAACGTTTTTGGCGTGGTTTCCTGGGACCTAGTAAAAAATCCCTAAGATCCATCTCTTCTGTGAGTAAGGATAAGTGTTGTTTCACCTCTGTGAGTGTTGAGGTTTCTAGCCAATTAAGGCACAACTTCCCAACACTGTATGACGTCACTACCCCTGGATGTTGTCTCTGTACATAACGCGGATCTGGCCTATGGATTGTGAACCCTTCCGTTTTACCCATGAATCTTTCCTGACAACCATTGGTGTCTGTAGACCAAATCAACCATTTCTTCCAATCGGGGTCTGATCTGTTGTATTGTATAATGTCATTGTGAGAGGGATGGTCGGAAAGTAAAGCGAGGAGGTCTTATGTGTGGCTGAATGATGGCTTCGTTTATTGAAAAATGCCAAAGAGAAATTAAATCAAGTTAGCAACAAGGGTCTGGAGGTCTTTGGTGGTTTTCTCCTGCTCTTCTCTGCTGAATCTCGTCTCTCTTCTCCTCGTAGGACTTCGATGTGGCACAACCCCGGGGATGTAGAGGGGAGAAAGAAGAGAAAGGCGGTCAGGATAACTTTTTTTCGAAAGACTGACGTGAGGGTAGCTCACGTACCATCACCGGTTGCCAATGTACTCAGGGAGTGATAGAACTCAAAAACCGCGGAGTCAGCATAAAACTAACAGGCTTAGTGAAATAAACTGGAAGTGAGGGACCCTTTTCATTCCAGGTCTGTGATAAGGTAGGAGTTCGCTATGCTTCTGTGAAACTTTTGCGGTTATGGTGACTCTGTTGCGTATTCGGTCAGTGAGAGTAACGGGTGGGGTGAGTGCTATACAGGCTTCTACGAAGTGCGGAGGGAAAAGGGGGGTGTGGCTGGTGAACGATCCTATACAAAACTGTGCTTGCGTTAGTGCCCGTATCCCTTAAGTCCTTTGGACTCGCCTCCCCCCTCCCTTTATGTACAATGTCCCTTCCCCGATTCACGTACCGCTAGGGCCGCAGTTCTCCTGAACTGTGGCGGCTTTTGGGCCTTCCTCCGGGGGTGACCACCAATCTTCGGACCACTCCTCCCGTTCGGCGTCTTCTCTCTTTCCGTCTTCCAGGGTTTCCTCGTCTGCTTCTCGTCCTGGCGGTTCTCGGCTCTCCGTCGTCTGGATACTGCTCCGCACTCCTCCCTCCGGCCAGTTTCTCTCGAGCTCCTCACTTCCCGCGTCTTCCGGGTTTTCAAGAGGAGTCCCCGCCTCTGGAGTCTCCCGTGATTGGCTGCTGTCCCGGAGAGGGCGTTCCGTTTCCTGTTCACGAGGGAAGGTGAAGGGAGTTAACCCCTTCCGAACCATGTTCGCCGTAGTGGCGGTATTTCGTGAGCTGAAAAAGGGCTCGGGATGGGACGAGGGGGGGTTGATGTCTCGGTCCTCCTCACAGTCATTTAATGTAATCCCTTCTTCTGATATTCCGTTACCCTCGGTGTGTGATGGTGTTGGCAGCCGAGATGTGTTCAAGTCTTTATTCTTGGCTAGTCCAAGGCAAGACGTCTGTTGCACTGTCTCGTTCAAAAACATGATCTGCCGATGGATGAGACATGCTTTAAATAAGGCTTCTAACACCTGCACCTGCCATTCTCTAGTACCCCAGACCGATTTTAAGTCTATGGTGTTTTTCCATAAGTCATAACCTTGTTCAGACAGCTGGGCAATAAAGGATGCAGAGTAAATCTGTTTGGTATTTGTCAACATATTTTTCTGTGCTGATGTTGGTGCAACCTTATAATGAGGCTGGGTCAGACATAATAAACCCTGAAAAATAAGGAAACTTTTGTGCAAATGCTTTTGAACTGCCTTTTGGTGGTGTTGGACAATGTTCCCACTGGTGGTATGTGAACACATTTCTAGGATTAGCAGATTTATGCAAAAACTGATGACCATAATGCTGATAACAATACATTGATTCATAGTCTGATGTGCCTTCCAATGTTTCACTATTGGAAAACGCAGCAGATTTTTCCAAATCAGCCAACATGTTATTAACAGTTTTAAAATCCCAATCATCGGAAAATGTACTTGAGGTAATGATATCACTTCATGATATTTTAAATAAATGTGGAATTTTTAAAATTTCGGTCGGGCCAAATATATCGAAATCAACCTTGTCCCACACTATACCATCAGGTATAGGAACTGCTGTAATGTTCACTGACGACAAGTCTCTTTGTTCTCGATGAGATGATTGATGTGTTTTTTTTAATAAATATATTTTTATTAGCATTTGTAATTTGAGGCATTTAGATATACATATAACTCAGTGGTTCGCTTTACATTGCTTAAGCATCATAACTCTGCAGGCATTTCCATATACATTTTCGGTACAATAACCCATCTAGGATCAACTTCTCGTTCCTCCCGATTTATCAGTATTCCGCCGAGGTCTCATCCACCAATCAGCAGTGCTTCATGCTCATTTTGCCCCCGGACAATGCCTGCCACTATTTCTCGGTCCCATCCCAATGCCCGGGCTCCAGCCCCAGACCAGGGTCCAGAACTGTCCTCATCAAATCCAACTCAAAAATTAAAACCTTAAACACATAACCCAACAGCGTGCAGAGGGGAGTTTGCAGGGTACCAAACTCTAGTGATGTGCTACTATCCTAACCTTTGAGGATTAAGCGCCAAGTGTTACGCATCTTCCTGGGGGGGGGGAGGGGATTCCAAGCCGCCTGCTGCCGGCCTTGTCCGGGCGTATGGTTCAGTCTTCATTTTGAAGCGTCCCTAGTTTTGTATTACCATCCACCCGCCCTCGCCTGTCTCGATCTAAGAGAGTACCCGTCTGCTGTATATAGGGTGGGCTACCCGCTGTCTCTCCCTGCCTCTCCTTCCGGTTCCTGATCTGGTTCTGGATTCTCCCAGCCAGCTAGAGCTTCCCTCCACAGATCTGCTATGGGCTGTCTCCTTATGCCCTTCGATTCCTCCCAACTCAGTGACCTGCCCTCTGCTCCGGCCCAGTTAATCACATCCCGGTTCCAGTTGGATACCCTCGGCCCAAATGAAGATTTCCATTCTAGTGCTATCCGTCTCTTGGCCAATCCCAAGGCCAAGTCTATCAGTCTGGTCCCCACCTTCCGTTTGACTGGTCTAGGGAAGAGCCCCAGTAAGCAGGTCTCTATCGTGAGGGCCAGCTCCCTCCCCAGAGCTTCTTTGATCTTGGCTAAAATCTCCACCCAGTATGTGTGCACGATACCGCAGCTCCAAGTCATATGTATAAAATCCGCGTCCGCCTGGGCACATCTCGGGCAATTCCTCACTACCCCACCATACATTACGTTCAGTCGATGGGGCGTCATATAGGCCATGTGTATGTAGTTGAACTGAGTGTATTTGAGTCTTGTATTTCGTGATATCTTCTTGGGTGAACCAAGAACCTTGTTCCATTCTGCCTCCGTAAGCTCTCTATCGCCCTCTCCAATCTCTCACGGAGCCCCTCTAATGGTGTAGTGGACGCGGAAACCAAAGCCTCATGATGCCATTTCACTTGGTGCCTTGCAGTGCCCAGCGTAAGCAGCGCATGCAGCACGGGATGAGTCGCCGGCTCCTCCCTTCCCTTGCCCCACAACTCATCAAACGTACGTACCAAGGCCTCATATCGTAGAAACTGTCCTGAGGGAAGACCATTACTGTCCATCAAGTCTGCGAAAGGGACTAGTGCCCCGTCCTGGTAACAGTCTCCCACCGAATCCAAACCCACTTCCGTCCACGAAGACATCTGTTCAGTCGTGAACATTGTCACTGGGTTCCCATGCGGAAGCCACACCAGAGGCAGCGAGGGGGTGTACCTCCTAGTCTACGCACACACCTCTTCCAAGTCTGGAAGGCTGTAAGTTGTAGCGCTGATCGGTAGGGAGTGACAGTCTTTGGTCTCAATAACTTGGCCATTAGCAATTCCGTAGTATCGTTAGAGTCCATCAGCCAAGTTCCTTCTGCATTCACCCCCTCTTCCCATTGCGCCAACCACTGCAGCTGTGCCGCTAGCATATATAGTTCAAAGTCTGGAACTCCTAATCCCCCCTCAGACATTGGACGCTGCAATATCTTCAGAGACACTCTACGCCTCCCAGTCCCCCATATCAGATCTCGTATTAAAGAATTCAGCTGTCTGAACCATCCACTAGGCATCAGGACTGGTATTTCACAAAAAAATACAAGAGCCGGGGCAGTATCACCATTTTGGTTAAAGAGACCCGAGCAAGGATGGGTAGCTGCAAAGTGCCCCAAAAAGACACGCAGCTTCGGAGTGACCGCATGGCTTTGCCCAGATTTCCTTCCTTCAGGTCTTCCGTGTTGTGAAAGACTTGTATACCTAGGTATTTAAACGAATGGGGAGCCCAGTTGATGTCTGCCGGAAGCCCCTCCGGTCTAAGCATCGGTCCCACCAATGGGAAGAGGTAGGTTTTCATCTTATTGACCCTCAGGCCTGATAGGGATTCAAAGCACTCCAAGAGTGCAAAGGCAGCCATAGTACCCGTCACGCCCGACCGCAAATATACCAGCAGGTCATCCGCGTATAGGGAGATGGTGTGTAGCCGCCCATCTAGTCTAAGTCCCATATCCTCCCCCCTCTCCCGAAACAGTTCCGCAAGGGGTTCAATCGCCAGCGCAAATAGTAAAGGCGAGAGAGGGCACCCTTGGCGGGTTCCTCGCAGTATGGAGTACTGGGAGGACACAGTCTTTCCCGTCCGGACCCTTGCCGTTGGAGATGAGTAAAGTAGCTGTACCCATTTCACCCAACCTTCTCCTAAGCCCAGCCGTAACATTACCTCAAAAAGGTAGTCCCAGCCGACTGTGTCGAAGGCTTTATCTAGGTCAACTGATAGTACCGCTGCTGTTGGCTCGGACCTCCTCTCTTCGTGAAGGAGGACAGAGAACAACCTGCGCAAATTGTAGGAGGTATTTCTGGATGGAATAAATCCATTCTGGTCCGCGTGTATAATGGATTGCATATGCGGGAGCAGTCTAACTGCCAGGATCTTGCTGAGGATCTTAAAATCCATATTAAGCATGGACAGAGGCCTGAACTCTGTGACTGGTGCTCCAATCTCCTTTGTCTTGGGGAGGGGGATCACCAATGCGCTCTGGGTAGATTCCGGGAGTCCCCCGAGCCGCAGGGATTCTGCATACATGGTCACTAACCGTGGCGCCAACTGGTCCACGTATCGGGCATAAAATTCTGCTGGGAGGCCATCTGGCCCCGGTGTTTTCCCAGATGCCATATCTGCTATCGCAACTCTGACCTCTCGCAGGGTCACTGGGCCTCCTAGTATCTCCTGCTCCCCTTCCTCCAGTGTCCGGAGCGGTAGCTCTTCCAGGATGTCCCTAACACTAGCGCGGGGGGCCTGTGCAGGCGCTGCATACCGCCATTCATAGTACCTACAAAACTGATCGTTAATGGCGTCCGGGTCATACACCTGTTCTCCGGTGTCGGTCTGAATTTGCGTTATCGGTGTCCCCCTACTGTCCGGTCTGATCAGCCATGCTAACAGGCGGCCAGCCTTCCCCTCCTCCCTCTGCACTTTGTCTAGGTATTCTCTATGACTATGGCATCTCAGCCTCTCTAATGCATCGTTATAACACGCCTGGGTGTCTTTTAGTTGCCTCGCTGATGTGTCATCCCTCCCCTGTATATTGTCTAACTGACGGATACTGGACTCCAGATCCACAATTTCCTGCCTAATTTCCCGCTGAGCCCCTATTGACTGGCCCAGGCAGTGTCCCCGGACCACCACCTTGAACGCCTCCCATTCCACCAGCACCGAAGACGTTGAATTGGCATTTATCGGGAAGAAGGTGTCAATAAGGGTCCCCAGGGACTCCCGGAAGGGCGCATCCTCCAACAGCAAAGGGTTCAATCTCCACAATGGAATCGGGGGTCGTCTCCCTAGCGGTTGGTATGTCATTAATAATGGACTATGGTCCGACAGGGTCCTTCCCAGGTATTCTGTGTGCTTTACTGATACATTAACGTCTGGCGTATTCAAAAAGGTGTCCAGTCTAGTGTGTACTTGGTGCATTGGGGAGAAGTAAGAGTATTCCCTGTCCGCCGCGTGTTGCGTCCTCCACACATCTTCTAAACCCCATTGTTCTATCCAGCCCCGGAATCCTGCTGCAACTCGGTAGGTCTGTGCCTCCGGGAGAGGTGGGTGGGAGCGGTCCATTGTAATGTCTGCAACACAGTTAAAATCACCTCCGATCACTAAACTCCCCCCTGCACACCCCGGCATATGGGCTGAGAAGGTACCAAGGAACGTCACCTGTTCAGTATTGGGTGCATACACACTTCCCAGTGTCACCTACCTCCCTGACAATCTCCCATTTACGAGGACATATCTGCCTTCACTGTCGATTTTGGTACTGATGTGGTCGAAGGGGACCCCGGGCCTCACCCATACCAACACCCCTCTGGCATACGCCAAATAGGTGGTGGCAAATATCCGACCCCTCCATCTCCTGCGAAGTTTCTCAACTTCACTGCTAATCAGGTGGGTCTCTTGCAGGAGGGCTATGTGAACATCTCTCCTCCTTAAGTAGGCATACACCTTATGCCTCTTACTCATGGATCCCATCCCTCTGATATTCCATGTAATGAACTTTAATACCATAGGTGTGGATGCCATCAGGTCTGGTTCCACCCCCTGTGTCGGTCCCTATTACCTCGCTTTTCAGTGGATCCCCCTGCTGTAGCTACCCATCTCCCTCTGCACATATAACACAATAAAAGAACAACAAAAAGTCCGCATAGGACAACTCCCCGACCCCAGAGCAGTCTGGCAACGGCCATCTGCTCAAACAGCAGATAGGACTGCATCAGCAAGCAAAGGTCCCAAACCCGTACAGTAAGGACCTAAAGGGGGGCGTGGTAGACACCACAAGCACTCTTGTGTACAATAAGGAGATTCCCCCATGGCGCGTCAGCCGCGGAAGACCGAACCAGCTTGGACCCCGGGGCCACCCAACCAACCTCCCGACCCCTCAACTCCCCCTCCCCCCCGAGTCACGACCCTTCCTAAGGCAGGAAAGTAGGCAGCAGGCGGGGAAGTGAGAATGTACTTGCCAGCCGGCTAAATAATCTCGTCCGCAGTGTTCGGGGTCACAACTGGCAATTCAAGGCTACTATTACGGGACGAATCTGAGTCCGGTCCCTCAGTTCCCCTCTCGGATCCGGACCTCTGCTCTGGCAGTGATCCTCTGTTCTGCATCATGTCCGTCACCACCTTCAGTGCCTCAGCCCTCTCCCTCTCTGTCAGAGAGAGGCTTGGTTTCCTGGGGGTTCCCTGACCCTGCCGTCTCCTGCGCCTCTTCCCCAGTTCTCGTTCCCTGGGCTGTGCCCCTGTCTTCTGCGCGGTTGGCTTGTTTCCGGTTCTGTAAGCCTCCATCCAGCCCCATGCTGCTTGTGGGTCCTCACAAAAATGTGTCTTCCCCTCCAGCAGGATTCGCAGCCGGGTTGGGAACATCAGAGAATACTGGATCCCCTCTTCCCTCAATGCTCTTTTCACCTCCAGGAAGGAAGCGCGCCGCCTCTGGACCTCCAGGGTATAGTCCGGGAAGAGGGGCACTTTGCTGTTTTCGACCAGGTATGGCCCCCCAGAATGGGCCTTTTGTAACAGATAGTCCCTATCTTTGAAATGTAGGCGTCTGGCCATCACGGGCCGGGGAGGCCTCCCCGGGGCCGGCGGTCTAGCCGGGACTCGGTGCGCTCTCTCCAACATATAGAAGGGCGACAGGCCCTCGGGGGCCACCACGTCTCGGAGCCAACCCTCCAGGAATTTAATCATGTTGTCTCCCTCTACTTTCTCGGGCAATCCAAGGACTCTCACATTGTTTCATCTGTTCCGCCCTTCCGCATCGTCTACTCTCCTCTCCAAGGTGCAGACTCTGTTATTTAAGTCCCCCATTTGGAGTGTCAGTGTTTTCTGCGCCGGCGCCATGTCAGCTAGGGAGTTTTCTGTCAGCTTCACTCTGTCCGCCAGCTTGGCGTGCTCAGCTCGCAGCAAGCCCAGGCCCACTGCTACTGTGCTTATGTCCTGGTGGAGTGTCGCCTTCGTGTCTGCGATGGCCTCCAATATTTTAGACAATTGCTGCTGAACTGGGCCGTCCGAGGGTTCTCCTCCTGGCTCCTTCCACGCCAGTTCTGGCTTCGAGTTCTCGTGTTCCACGGAGTGCCCCATTTGTTTACCTCTAGGCTTTCCCATCTTGCAAGGCGGTTGTTAGCTGCCAGGGGTCTTAACTCGACTCCCCTGCGGGTTATCAGGGTCGGGCAGCGAGCTTCCACAGAGCCCGAACGACTCAAAGACTCCCGCAGTCCCACCCCCTTGTTCTTTCGTATGCGTTTTCACTCTCCTTGTGCGTTTCCCCAGGGGGAGCCAGGACCTTCTTTGCACCAGCTCTCTAATCTGTCTCTCTCCTCCAATCCCTCGAGTTTCCGGCCTTGAGTTTTCCCTTGTCTGCAAGTTTTGGGCCACAGCTGGATCCCTTTACTCCTCTAGGGCCTGTTGGGGAGTGCCGGCAGCCCACTATATTTATTGTGTCCCCCCTTGCACCTCCTCGCTGGGAACCTCTCCACTGTCCATCTGCGGTGCGACTCCCCTTCTGCCAATGTTATTGCCCCAGGCTCACTCCCGATCAGGGTCTCCCCTCGCACCTGTTCCCCAGGCTGTAGGCTGCTCCTCCCCTGGGCCTTACTGCAGACCGCAGAGCGTCCTGCCCAGTGTGCGTGTTCTGGGGCGCCACCTTTAACCACCGCTGTGGCCCGCCGCCGCTCGACCCTCCTATTCACTCCTCAGCAGGGGCGCATGGTCTCTTGGCCTCCTCCTATGGGTCCCCCAGCTTGGTACTCACGCACTAGGCCTCAGTGCCAGCATCGCCTCTGCAGGGTTCACCCATCGTCCACACTGTCTCCCACTAGGGGGACCAGCTCCCATGGCTCCCGAGTATTTCTGTCCCTGCGGTCTTGGCCTTCTCTTCCCCCTTCTTCTTGGAGTCTGTTTCGTCGCGTGTGGGCCGCCCCTCCCCCAGGCTGCTCTGTCGACCACAGAGCGTTCTAACCTGGGCAGCACTGCCAAGTCTCAGCCTCCCAGCCACAAGCTCTGCCCTCGTCTGTGTCCCGCTGCCATCTCCTTCGCCGCCTGCAGGTGCTAGCGGTTCGTTTTCGGCCGTCCCGGGCCGCCGCCTACGCCTCCTGCTTCTGGGTGCCTGCCCTCAGATTCCGGCCGTGGCGGCGCTTCCCTGCCGTGTCCGCTGGGCTCCCGCGCTGCCTCCCCTCGATCTGCTTATTGCTGCCATTCCACTCTTCCGGTCCCAGGCCACTCGTCAGCTCGTCGTCCCGGGTCCCTCTTCAGCTCCGGCTGCCTCCTACAGGACGCTTCTATCTTGGGTCCAGGCCGCCATCTTGCATGCGCACTAGTCTCGCGCACTTCGCCCGATTTCTTCTCTTCTTAGCCCCTCCTGGGGCTCCGGTCCTGCCGAGCCTGTTTCCTGTCACCTCCGGTCGGGCCGGGACCCACCAAGGCGCCCCCAGGCCCCCGCTGCTACTGTTGTTTCAGGATAATTTGACTGGCTGGCGCGGAGCTCTCCGCTCACGCGTCCGCCATCGCCAGCTTCCAAGCCCTGATTGATGTGGTTTTAACATTAAGTTCACTTCTTGGGCAGCAGAGCTTTGCCGAATGTATTGTCCACTAATAAGCATGTTAAAAACTATAACTAAGCCTAACCAGAAAAGAAAGAAAAGAATCCCGGAAGTTACCCATAGTTCTACCCATGGTGATACCAGGTAAGTCTTTCTAAGAAAGTTCATAAAGTCTTTAACTTGCTGCTTGCGTGATTTTTGGGCTGGTGTCGTTTCAAGTTCACTTGGATCCAAAGAAAACAAATCAAAGTTTATGAAGTAGCCAGAAGCAGTTCGATCAATTGTTGGAATTGCATCGGGGTTTGTTGAAATCGTTTCTTGCTCTTGTCGAGGCACGTAGACGTCTGTATTTGGTCGACTAGCAACTTGTGCGTTATTTTGCTTTTCATTTTGAAGTCGAACTTCAGGTTCAAGGGGAACGAGTTCCATGGCATTGTTGCATAGTCCATCATTCCGTACAGGTGACTCTTCGAACGTGATGAGTCTTTCCGTTTGAACTTCTTGTATTGTAGCGAGAGGAGGGCGTCTGCTACTGTGGAGTCCACGTGGCCTACTGCTTAGTATCGGCCACCTAGTGTGGTTTGATTAGGTCAATTGAGACAAATCTTTTCTCCTTTTTTCCGGCAAGAGGCGGTAGAAGTACAGTTCTTGTTCCTTCAATTGCTAGGACCGGTACAGGTTTTCTGTAGGATGGCCCAAATTCTTTCTTGTCCGCTATCTTCTATCTGACCAGATCCCCGATTTTTGGGATCCAGACAGATCTTGCCGTGACTGATTTGA
Organism: Calotriton arnoldi; assembly: GCA_963921515.1. Classification (NCBI taxonomy): domain Eukaryota; kingdom Metazoa; phylum Chordata; class Amphibia; order Caudata; family Salamandridae; genus Calotriton; species Calotriton arnoldi. Next base: position 2,295,532 of record CAWUFW010000056.1, on the reverse strand, counting down.
CTTCCCCAGTGGCGATCTGTTTCAGGTGGACGTTACTTTGTTTTGTCCTAGATTCATTTAGTTCCTGTAAAACAGCCAAACGATCATGGATGTCAAAAGACTTTTCATCCGCCACTGCGCCTTCACAATCAAGATCAGGTACCCACATTCTTGTCCCAAATAGGACCTCATATGGAGTGACACCCCCTAGAGAATTTCTTGGCATATTGTTAAGGGCCCGCTGGACCCCATAAAGATGTTTTACCCAACTTTCACCCGTGCCTAATACTCTAGCTGTTAAAAGATTGCTTTAAGTCTCGGTTTTTTCTCTCCACGACAGAATTTCCCTCAGGATGGTACGGGGATGAGTACCGCAATGCTACACCCAAACTTCCCATTGCCTCCTTGTAAGCCCGAGAGCTAAACGCAGGGCCCTGGTCAGAATGTAATGTGCCAATTGCGTATGTCCCTATGAAGACTCGCAAATCTTTTATAACAGTTCGAGCGTCAGCCGAGCACTGGGGCCACACCCATAGGAATCTCGAGCAGGACACACGAAAACAGACAATCTAATGCTGTCTAATAATGGGATTTGCGCTGGAGGTGTTACGGTGGAACCTTTCATCTGCTGACAGATGTCGCGTTTCAAGACATAGGGGCCGATTCCGATTCGGGCCGGAAATCTCTCCGACCGAGCCGGACCCGGAGAGATTTCCGACCGAATCGGACCCGTGCAACCCGACCGAACGAGTACGATGCGCACGTATGCCATCGGACTCGAGTCGGTCGGACTCCCATTGAAGTCAATGGGAGCCTGTCGTACAACGCGTACGCGGGCTCCCATTGACTCAATGGGTGTGAGGCGGACAAGGGCGCCCCCTACAGCGTGTACGCAGCGAAGCGACTCGCACCGTACACGCACAGGTAGGGGGGACCCATGGGTCCCCCCTGTGTGCGACTCGCGCGGGGGTCTGACACGGACCCCCAAAGTGCGGCTCCGACTGCTCTTTGGAGCCGGAGTGCGCGGCTCGGTCGGACTGCTCGCGGCGCGCATCGTACTTACCCGGCCGGGGAACGTCTCCATTGCGCGGTGCGAGTCGATCGGTGCCGTTAGACCCGGGAACGAGTCGGTCGAAGCGGTCGGGACGCCCGGACGAGTCGGTCGGCGATTTCGCATCGTACTCGCTCGCCGGGACGCGCGTACGAATCGGTCGGGCAATAGGGCTCCGAATCGGATCCGGTTAAGCCGAATCCGATTCGGAGCCCTACCGGCCGAGATCGGAATCGGCCCCATAGTCTTTAGTCTGCTTTGTTAAACCAGGCCACCAGTAGCGTTGTTTCAATAAGGAAACAGTCGCCGTAACTCCTGCATGAGCAGAACCTATCCCTTCGTGTGCTGCTAGTATTAAACCTAACCTACGATCCATATTTGGAATTACTCTATCCCCCACTCCAGGAATCTGAGCAAATGGAATGTTATTGGCATCTAAATTGTAGGAGTTCTTGAGTGGAAATCTTTTTGGTACTGCACCGCTGTTTTTGCTTGAAGCAATAACAGCCACCATAATCTCACCGTCTATTCTCGTTTTAGAACGAGTGATTGCAGCTACGGAAGCCGTACGTACAGCCCTCTTTGCGGCTTCATCAGCCAATGAATTCCCTTCAACGTGAACGCCATCACGCTGATGACTCAGTGTGTGTATCACGTGAGTCCTTGGTAGTTCGGATTTCAACCTCACTACCTGTTCCCATAGCATTTTATGCTTAATTGTGCCACCTTTTGCGTCTTTGAACCCGTTTTGAACCCAGTATGGCAAGTATTCATTGTAAGACTGCACACAGTAAAAGGAATCACACACAATTAGTGTGGGGAATTCTTGATCCGTATTAACAAGTGCCAGTATCAGTTTTTTTAATTCTGCCAACTGTGCTGTGCAGTCTCCTAGAGATTGCGTTTTAGTGCAACTCGGATGGAACTTTCCATCCCGCATGCGACCTTTAACGATTGCACATGCTGCGCTATATTGTTGCTTACTCCCTATGGCCGGTTGAGCAGATCCGTCAGTGTAAATGATATATTCATACTGATCCAGAGGCATTATTTCATTAGGTAGAGGATATTCTTGTTCGTATTGCAGGAATGCTTGTGTCTTCAAATTCGGGTCGTACCTGTATTCTACATCTGTTGCAGTGAGAGAATTAGCCCATTGTATCCATCTTGGATGTAAAGCTTTAGCGTTAGGGACGCTTGGTTTTGTCACAGCCTGTAAGGCTGGGACTGGAGTCACTACTATTATTCGTTTCCCCTGAGCCAGTGCTCGTTCTCTCACTACAGCAGTCTGTACCGCTGCCAGAATCTTTTCAGTGGATGCGAAGCGCATCTCAGCATTTGTGTACAAATGTGACTTGTATGCAATTGGTACTGTCTCACCTTCATTATATGTTAGATAGGTGTACCCTGATTGACCCGCGATTATACGTATCACCATGTTGCGTACGTTACGCGTGTCTGTAAGTATTTTGAAGCTATCATGTCAAATTGTAAGGAACGTAGTGTATCTGTTTGTTCCTGTGTCCAATTCCTGGCTGAGAAATCAGGTTTAATTAAGTCGTAGAAAGGTTTTACTCTCTCTGCGTAATCCAAAATGTATGTCCGACCAAAATTTAGGAATCCCAGTATTGATTGTAAATTTTTCAATGATTTCGGAGGTTGGAACAGCGCACATTTTTCAAAGAAATTGGCTGCCAGGCTCTTTTCTTTACTTGAAAGTTCGTATCCTAAAAACAGGACACTGAGGTGGGCAATTTTTGATTTTTTAAAGTTAAATTTGTAGCCCTCAGATGCAAATCCCAAAATGATGGTATTTACTCTGTTTAAGTGTTCCTCCAGGTCATCGTCTGTCAGATAAATATCATCCAAATAGGACAATGCCTCTTCATCCAATTTTTGAAGTAACTTGGTTACTCTGGCCGAAAACAACCCCGGGCTGTTCTTATACCCTTGGGGAAGTCGCCGAAATTGCCGCTGTGACCCTAGCACTGAGAATGCTGTTAAATACCTGCTTCAAGGCGCTATATTTTGGCCAAAAAATCCATTTGAGATATCAAGTGCTGTTTTGTATTTTTTCCGCACAATGTTATTCATTAATGCGGCACTGTGTGCATTCTGAACTGCAAATGTCTTAGTGCAAGTGTTTAAATGTCTGTAATTCAAAACTAGACGATATGTATTGTCAGGTTTCATGTTCATTTGAGAGGTGCAAGTTTCAATCACCCCTTGGTATTCAAGTTGATCTAAGATCTCCCTGACCTGTTTTTTAGCTTCTTGCTTTATTGGATACTGCCTCTGCGCAGTTGGAGTATTTTTTAAAGGAATTATGTGGTGGGTTGAATCTTCATCCCATCCAACATGGTTTTTGTATAAAGCTACCGCCCACTCCCGCGCATATGTGTGTTGCAAATGCCTGGGAATATGGTCTGAGAATGCCGGAAGAATTACCGTTTCTCCTTTAGGGCAATCCATGACGAATGCTGGCGGACAATCTTGTTCAGCTAATAAAATATCATAGCCAAACGTAAGGTTCTCCCAAAAGAGACCTCTCACTTTTCTACACTTGTACCCCTCCACCTGGAGCGTTATTTCATATACTTAATGTGGGACACTTACCCTAGTATCGGGTGTTTATACCGTGATATAATCATTCAAGTCCGCTGTCACCAGAAATTCCATCAGGTTCTGGCGAGCTATTGTTACTTCTGTCACACTGTCTAGCATCGTTAGAGCCCATTCCCCGTTCAGTAGTCGAGTCCTCAGAATTCTGGGCATGTCTGATCTTTAGACCTGCAACTTTCTTCTTTTTGAACTGTGGCTTTTGCTTTGGTTTTTCTTCTTCTTTTTTGGAAGTGTAATCTTGAGCGTGCTGCTAGTCTCTGGACTTTGTACGCTCTTCTTGTCTTTCTGACCGTCCTTCCCTCTCGGAGTTTTTCGATGAACCCTGAAAGGAACGAGAGGAATGTGTATCAGTATCCTGATACCTGTCAGGTTTCCTAATGTTATCCCTATTCCTGAGATTATACCTCTTTTCAGAGGGCTCTTGTGGAGGAGATCTACCTCGGGATTGAGTTCTGTTTCCTTTAAAGTTTTGTTGTTTTTTATTATCCCACTTCTTTTTAGAAGAAGCAGGTGTCTGCTTGGAAGTGTCCTTTTCAGGACTGCCCATCAGTTGTGGTTTTAAAGCTTTCCCACCCAAACTGTCTCTGCCTAATTCTGCATATGCAGCTTCAATTATTTTGGGTAGTTCGTGTTGTTGATCTAACAGACTGAATTCCCTGAGGCGTTGGCGGATTGCCACTGAAGCTGCTTCCCCTTTAATATTAGCTAGTATTATGGCTGATACCTGGTCATAGTTACCTGGTAACTTCATTCCTAAATTCAGAGCAGGTTCTGCTTCGTACTCGTTTTGTATTTGTCTTAATACGTCTGGTACCACCGCTAATGAAGGAATACCATGAGTCCTGGTATAAATGGCAGCAAAGACTGTACCCCAAGTGGTACAATCTTCTACTTGTGGTGTTATCCCCATGGGCAAGCAGATTGTTAGCATTCTGTGTTTTTCATACGGGGTAGTATTCGGGAATACTGCCTCGAGCTGTGTGATTTTCTGAGCTACCCAGAATGGCATTTGTTCACGTTTAGAGGGCATTTTACCCATCACTGCGTGTAATGTTTGTGGTGTGATTTTAGTTGCTGTACCCTGAGATTGAGTTCCATTTGTTGCTGGTTAGACTGTGAAAGTCCTCATGACGAATTGTGTCAAGTTTCTATAGATTTTAATTAAATCTTTGTGTTGTATGAGTAAGTCTCCTTGTGGCATTGTGTTAATGTCAGGATGTGGTGTGTAGGCCGCTAATATCGGCCATGTTGCCCCTTCTCCTCCGAGCGGGCCTAATCCTACTCTTCTTCTTGTGTGGGGTAGGGCGCCTTTAAACCAGTATAAGTGTTCCTGGTACGTGAGTAAAACCTCTATGTCCTCGAACGGACAATATTCTACTGGTGCATCTCCTTCTGTGTAAGAGTGAAATGTCTGTGTTCTTGCATTTGCTGCTGGGAATGTAACCCACGAATAAAATACCTCTGTTTTGTTTGATTCGTGTGCCTCAATCACGAAAACTACTAAGCCACCCCTAGCTGATAAACCATTTTCTAACAGTTTCAGTTTGATTGTATGTCTGAATTTTTCTGCAATCGGAATTGCGTCTGCATCTTCTTCTCCCCCTGAGAGGTGTAGATCTACTACTAAGTTATCTCTTGTCTCAGTCATTTTTGTAAAGATGAAGTTTGTTCAAGGGAACTAAGATAAGGTTTTTATGCACAATTTTAGGAACACTGTGTACTTCAAGCTTGATTAACCAACAGCCAATAAATAGGATTTTTTAGCCTACTCAGCTGTGGCGGAGTTTGTGCCCACCCACTCCAGACGTTTTGTGAGTAGGGGTCTCTGAGAATAGCACGACTGAACTACTCAGATTCTACTGTTAAATAGGTACCCAACCAACGTTGGCGGCGCCATGTCGTGTAGTTCCTATATATCCTATACAGGATATGCGCATTCGGATGACATAAACTGTGGGTTTGGTGGCAGACTGGTTCTGAGCACCCCCACCGGATACCTTAGCCTGCTTGCATTAGCTAGCTCACAGTGCCACTAGAATCTCCTCTTATCAGGGCTAGAATAGTTTCTGGCAACCTCAGAACATGACAACCCTGATCCCCCAGGATCGTGGAAACAATATACTACTTTTCGCTCAGTCACTCGTGCTCACTTAGTTTGTCTCAGAGATACACAGGATAAACATACTGGGCGCTTGTCAATAAAGGTTTATTGAACAGTTGTTATTCTAGTGTAGAATAGATGAGCTGCCACAACCATTAGACAGTAGCATAGATATATGGTTAGCAGTACTACGAAAGTAAAGGAATGGTACAGTTCTACCATTTTGTAGTAATCATGAATATACACCAGTACATAAAACACAAGAAAGTGCCTACTCTTACGATGTCTCCCTAACTAGATGTACCTAAATGTACCTAGCATCTGTGTAGGTGTTATGCCAAGAATCCCTCTAGGATCTAGTCAACCCCATTACCTGAGAATTAGAGAATGTGGGACCCCATCCTGGTCTCGAGTTGGACACCCCGCGAGGGATGTTAGACCACTGCTAGCTGGAGCGTCTGCATGCAGGAACCTCAGCGTCTCTGGTCAGTGTGTCAGCCGGGAAGTCACGGTCTCCTCTCCCTGTCTAAGCAAGACATGATGTATATATACCCACAGGTCTCCCCTGGGGTCCTACCTTGCTGTGTTACTGTATCGGCCTAAAGGATGACGTCGGGCTTGAACTTTAACATAGATATTATACAGGAGATGTTCGTCCTGATGTGCTTCCAAGAAGCCTCATGCATAATCTATGAGTTTCGAACCAGGGAAAAACCTGCGTTCTGAATGCAGTGTCGTATCTAGGTAAAAGGTCAGTCCCTATGAACCGCTATGTATGTAATGTAGGGAAGGATATAGGTGAAAGGTTGCAGTGTTACCTGCGCCTGTATAGGGTACCTATATGGAATATAACAGTGCCAGCCATTATATTTCATCAAGAGGTTATCCTTGCATAATTTCTCCAATTCGAGGTCTGGGTCAGTCGAAGAGCCAGGTTTTGAGATTCTTCCTGAAGGTGTTCAGAGTGGGGGAGCGTCTGAAGTTGACTGGGAGCTCGTTCCAGGTCTTTGCTGCGACGTAGGAGAAGGCTCTTCCGCCTGCTATGGTTCTGCGTATGCGGGGGGTTTCTGCTAGGGCGAGGTCGGTGGAGCGAAGGTTCCTCTTGGGTACGTGGAAGGAGACCCTTTCGTTGAGGTATTTGGGCCCGATGTTGTGGAGGGATTTGTAGGTGTAGGTGAGTAGCTTGAAGGTTACTCTCTTCTCGATGGGGAGCCAGTGGAGGTCTCGTAGGTGCTGGGTCATGTGCTCGTGTCGTGGGGTTCTGAGGACGAGTCTGGCCGCGGTGTTCTGGATGGTTTGGAGCTTGTGTAGCAGGGTTTTGTTGATTCCGGCGTAGAGGGCGTTGCCGTAGTCCAGTCTGCTTGTTACGAATGCATGGGTGACGGTCTTTCTGCATTCGTGGGGGATCCACTTGAAGGTCTTACGGAGGATGCGGAGGGAGTTGAAGCAGGTCGAGGCGACGGTGTTAATCTGGCGGGTCATGGTGAGGGAGGAGTCCAGGATGATGCTGAGGTTCCGGGCGTGGTCAGTCGGTGTGGGTGGCTTTTCGAGAGCAGGGGGCCACCAAGACCTGTCCCATGCCGTGGGGAAGGATCTCAGGACGAGGACCTCGGTCTTCTCCGAGTTCAGCTTCAGGCAGCTGTCGCTCATCCAGGTTGCGACGTTTTTCATTCCTTCTTGGAAGCTGCGTCTGGTGTCTTCGGGGTTTTTCGTGAGGGAGAGGATGAGCTGGGTGTCGTCGGCGTAGGATACTATGCTGAGCCCATGCTGTCTGACGATGGCGGCGAGGGGGGCTAATGTTCTCTTGTGACAAAAAATCAGTTTTCCAAATTTGTCACAAAAAATCTCTGGGAATCACTAAAGACCCTCCACCCAGTTCACTTCTTTTACATACTAATAACAAATCCTGGTAAGAACCTGCTCTAGGTGATTCAAGTCTAACACTATTCATAGCCTGTTCTGTTCTCTGCATCAGCTGTCTTTGGATAGTCCACCACAACCAGGGCCTTATTGCTTTTGAAAGCAAACTAGAAATAAAATTCACCTAGGACCCCAACAGATTTCCTCCCATGAGCAAAAGGCCTGACTTACGAGTCTCTCTGACATATATTGTGAAAACCTGCCCCTTTCCCGCTCCCCATCTTAGGGGACCAAATCCACCATCACCCTCAGACAAGTGCCACTTACTGGCACTACAAATTGGGGCTTTGAACCATCTTCTCCTTCAAAATTCAAGACTTAATGTTTATCCTCACTTGAAATAGTCACAGTTTTTCTAATTGCCCACTAGCTTTGCGGACACAAGCAAAATAGCGTTTCACATTACACTTTCTACAGTACTGCACGGTGGCAGGGCATGTCAAGTGATTCCTGCTGTCACATTGAAACACTCTAATAATTTGTGCCTCTTTACATCCCTGCCCGGAATCTCATTTGTAGTCTCCATCTTCATGTTCTAGATTTCTTCTTCCACAGCCACCTTAATATACATGTCTTTCATATATTATGTATTGTTTTCAACTTACCTTGCTCCCAGTAAAAGAACTTTTGTATTGATAGAAGCACTGGCGTAGCTAGGGGGGGGGCGGTCCGCCCCAGGCGGCACTATTATGGGGGCGGCGGCCGCACGGCACTGGTGGCCCGTGGCGGCAGTCTTTATAATTTATTTGGGGACAGTAGTGTCAGTGTCCCCAAATAAATTATAAAGGCGCCCGCAACGGGCCTCCAGTGCCGCGCGGCCCCCGCCCGACACTAGTGACGTGCTGTAAATTATGTAATTGAAGTGCAAGCGCACCTGCTTGCAAAATGCTGCAGCGCATGCACCACCTAGCATAGTGGTGGTGGTGCGGTGCGCGACGTACCGTGTTTGTGGGTCCCAGGGCCGTCAATCTTGTAGCGCGCGTAAGCGCTACCAATGACGGCCCTGGGCATCATTTTTGGCCAGTCGCCGCGCTGAAAATGCAGCAGTGACGCGCGCCATCACTACGCGCTCTCGTCGTGAGTGGAGTCGAGTCTGGGGAGTGCTGGGCGATTTGCAGCAGAACAACCCCTACGGTAGGGGCCCTGCCACCAGAGTCTACACACGACCCACGAGAGCCTGAGGTAAGAGCTAAAAACGGTTGTCATAAGGGGAGGAAAGGATTATGAGTACAATGCTTCTAGTTAAATGTAAAATTCTCGGATGGTGGGTATCTCGACTGCGACTTAAGTTATTGTATTTGTTTCGCCCATATTGGTATCACTGTTCATCCCACTGTATGTATCCTAAAGTGAACCTATTCGCAACTTATTTTTGATTAGATTTGCAAAAGTCAATAAAGTTTGTTTAAATAAAAAAAAAATAAGGGGAGGAAAGGATCTTTGGTGAGCGGTGAGCCTCCTCATTTTGGTGTTTAGAACTGCCCCTGAACATTACCCCACAAGAGTTCTTTTCACAGTGCTCCAATCCCAACTACCTCAGACCAAGGGCCTCTAGTTTCAGCAGCAGTGATATCTGAATCCATTTTGTTATATATTAAAGGAAAGTAATAGAAATAATCCAAAGATTCTGTGGTGGAAATGCGGTTGGCCTATTACCATCACAGATAAGGCCGGGAGTCAAGTTTGATTGAGTAAAGCATACATCCTGTAGGTTGGCAAACAAATTCCAGAGCAAATACGTACTCCCGCCCCCCCGGTACCTGCCATGGGCGGCAATCTGAGGGATAGCCCCGGGCGCCAGAAGCTCTAGCTACGCCACTGGATAGAAGTCTTTCTTCAACTTTCTTACTACTGGTATTTGCTGTTAGCTTGCATCTTGAAAGGCACAACAGTGACAGTTACTAGCCAAAATCCAGAGAGGTGCCACATAAACATTCCACTAGGCTCACTAGGCAGCTGAACTCACTGGAAAACTGAATGTTTTCCCAGTACATTCTTCTTGAGTTTGGAGAATGTATTTTTAATTAAATCCCTTGTCTGCTGTGAAATACTCATCTTCTTCTCCTTCTTCATCAGTTATCTCATCTCCTCCTGAAGCAAGTGTTTCAACAGCCAACCGTCTTCGGGCTCCAAACCATTCCTCAATACGCCAGATTTCATTTTTTTTTTGCATAGAGACATCATCCTAAAAGCATCTGTTCCATTGATCCCAACCTAATGGTTGAGCACCGGGTGAAAAGAAGTCACATTCTGCATGATTGCTTGCAACAAATTTGGTGCTTGAGATGAAACACTAAACAAAGATATTTTTATATAAGTGTGAGGGGTGCACTGTGCAGAGGTGTCCACGCCTGAGCAAAAACATCAAGTAAAGTGTAAAGACAGGTATGCAACAAATACAATCTGAAATTCAGAGACTTAAGTAATTACTGTCTATATCCAACTACTTCTGTTGATGTAGGTGCAAACTAAGGTGCATTAGCATGACCTGCCGTAAAGTTGAAACGCTGAATTGGAGAACGCCGCAGCAATATCAGATGCAAAAAAGCCAACACACGAATGAGTAATCACTTCCTTACTACACAACACAGTGCCAATGAACTTGAATGGGTGATCCTGGAAGAACTGGATGAAATACGCATATCAAGGACATTTGCATGATAGGATAGTATGGCCAACGCTGAATTCGAAATACATGCCCTTTTAAAAAAAGTTTTATAGAGCGCTAGCTTGACCCGTAGGTATCAGAGTGCTTTACATACACACTGTAAACAGAAGGAAATTGCATTACATAGTAGGAAGGCAGTAAGGAAGCAAAACAGAGATAAAGAAAAATACAAACATGAAAAATAGGTAAACAGTGCAGCGGAGGGAGAGAGAACAAACGAAGGTGGTTAACACAGTCCGGTCACCAACTATCCTTGAATGTCAAGAGAGAGAGGAGTCAACTCGGATATTGAAGTCTAGGTTAGTTGACGTTGGTCAGGAAAATATTTGTTAAGCAGATGGAGTTTCAGGTCCCTTTTGAAACAGGAGAAGGAGGGGTTGCATCTGAGGACTCTAGGGAGAGCGTTCCACATCCTGGGAGCGTTGCCAGAAAACGATCGGTATTGGGTGGTTTTCTTTTTCAGTTTAGGAGGGATAAGAAGGAGTGAGTTGGAGCTTCTCAGCGTTCTGGATTGACCTGCTCTTACCAGTTTGTTATTCAGGTAGTTGGGGGCCGGAGAGTGAAGGGTTTTGTGTGTGATGCAGGCCAGCTTGTAGATACACCTCCCTTCCATGGGAAACCAGTTGAGGGAGTTGAGAGCTGGAGTGATGTGTTCAAATCTTTTTACTCCAGATATGAGACGAGCAGCCATGTTCAGCACTGCCCTTAGTGGGGCTAGGTGAGCTTTTGGAGTCCCTGTTAGGATGGCGTTCCCGTAGTCGATTTTAGAGAGAACTAGGGATTGAACTACTGTCTTGAGGTCATCATGGGGAAGAAAAGGTTTCAATTTCTTGAGGTGTTTTAGTGAGAAAAGAGCACTTTTTGCAGAGTTTTTGATGTGGGCCTCCATTGATAAGTTCTTGTCAAGGGTGATGCCTAGAGACTTAACTGAGTCGGGTAGGACGAGGGCAGTTTAGGGCAACCAGATTCTTGAGCCACTCTTGGATTGGTCGATGGTTGCTTTTGGAGAGAATAGGATTAGTTCTGCTTTATCTGGGTTGAGCTTTAAGTGGTTAGCGTTGAACCAAGTTTGGATCTCGGTTAGAGTGACATTGAGGTGTCGTCGCTGGGAGACTTGATTTTGAAATAGATTTGGGTGTCATCAGCGTAAAGGTGGTAATTCACTCCAGCTTTTTTCAAGATGATTGTGAGGGGCTCCATGAAGAGATTGAAGAGGGTCGGGGAGAGGATCGAGCCTTGCGGGACCCCTAGTGTGACTTTTGTTGGCTTTGAGAGACAGGAGTTGATTTTAATTTGTTGCGTAGCGGTGTTGAAGGAAGGAGGTGAACCATTTTAGTACTGTGCCATTAATGCCGGAGCGCTTCGACAAGGTCTCCAGAAGAGCTGGATGATTTACTGTGTCGAATGCCGCAGATAATGAGTAGGCAGGCATCACCTTCATCTAAAGCCTTGTGAATATCGTCAGAGATGTTGAGCATAGCTGTTTCAGTGCTACAGCCTTTCCTGAATCCTGATTGAAAGGTGTCGAGGAGGTTGAACTCATCAATGTGTTTGTTGAGTTGGTGGAGAACGCATTTCTCCAATGTTTTTGCAAGGAACGGGAGGTTGGAGATAGGTCTGAGGTTGTTAAGATCATTAGGGTCGGCCCCTGGTTTCTTGAGAATGGGTGTGATTTGTCCTAGTTGAAGGGAGTCTGGGACACAGCCTGAAGTGAGAGAGGCGTTGATGATTTTTGTCCAGAAAGGGGAAATGGTGTGGTTGAGTTCTTTTATAATTGTGGATGGGAGGGGGTCAATTGTGTGGGAGGAAGGTTTTAGGTTAGAAATTATACTGAAGACATCGTTTTCCGACATTAGCTGAAAGTCGGACCAATGCGCATTGTTTTTTAGCTGGAGGCAGACCTGATTGTCCTTGGTAAGAACTCTTTCTGATTGGTCTGATTGGATGAAGGATTGATCAGTTTTTGAGACTTTATTAGTGAAGAGGGTGGCAATTTCTTCACATCGCTCTTTGGTGACTTTGATTTCTTGAGAGGGAGTGCAGTTTGTTTGGCTTTTGACAATGTTGAAGAGTTCTCTCGGTCTGTTTTTCGCCAGATCTAGTTGGCTGCGGAAGAAAGACGCCTTTTCACTGAAAATGTGTTTTTTGTATGCCTGCCGAGCAGATCTAAGTTGTGCTAGGTCGAGGGGTTTAGTCTCCAAGACCTTTCCGTTTGTCTGAGTTTTTTTTTTGTTTAAATTTATTTATTGGGGTTTTTTTGCATTCTATATTACATTCAGACGTAGTTATCACTGTAATACATCAGTATGCGATTACCAATGAGGAGACAAATGATTGAATATAGGAAGGGAAACACCGAAAGTGGGTAGGGAAAAAAGAAGGGCAAATAAGAAGACACATGTTTCAGCGTGTACATCAGTGTTACATACTTCACGTATAAGCTTGCGAATAGTCAACAATGTTGGGAAAGAGCCCCTCGTCTGGTATTATCAATATGTGGTATGGTATTGAGGACTACGGCGGGTTAGCTTCCCAGGGGTGTGTAGTGATCCTATAGCCTCGAATTCCTTCCATATGTTATTTTTCCTGAGTGTTCGTGAATGCGGTTCTAATTGAAAACATCAGGCATAAGAACTACCTGTGAGGGCTAAAACTTGTAACGTGGGGGTGAACTGGGAAAGATGGTCGGGAGCTGTCTGGGTGCAGGTGTATAGAATCAACTGCTTGGATGGGCGCGTTATCATGTCTCTATTTGAGGTTGTGTGAGATATGGGGGGGGGGGGCCCGCGAGCAGGCCATCTTGGTGCGGCCGCTGCGACCATCCAGTGCGGTCTCGCGATAGCATCCCTCTCAGACTGCCGGGCTTAGTCTTGGTTCTGCTTCAGTTGGTCCCGCAGGGGATGGGGGCGGGGTCTGTGATTGAGAGACTACGGGCTCCTCCACAGGGGCCGTTTCTTGCGTGTATTGATATAGCAATTGTGCCCATTCCAGAGAGATGGGGTGCTTCCGCGTCCCCTTCACCTCCTCCTCCCGCAACACCTCTTCTTCTGCCCTACCCCATTTCTTCATGGCCCCTATCCAGGCTGCTACTGGGGGTCCTAGCGGGGCCCGCCAGTGCATGGCTATTCCCCGTTTCGCTAAGAGGATGGCGAGGGATGCGAAGCGGGTCCGCACTTTTTCTGTCTTCCGCCTGCGGAAGATCCCGAGGGCACACGCCTCCCAAGTGGACATGGCCGAAGTATTAGTGGTTGCTCGGAGTGCCCTGTGTACGTGGTCCCAGTATTTTTGGATAGTGGGGCAGTCCCAAAACATGTGTTTGAAGTCCGCCTCGGGAGTCTGACATCGGGGGCACGCAAAGTGTGTGTCAGGATAGAAACGGCGAAGGCGGTGCGGCGTAAGGTATGCTCTATGGAGGATGTTGAATTGGATATTCTTGAAGCGCGCATTCCTGGAGACTTTTTCGGATACTCTAGCGCTGTTTCCCACTCTTTATCGTGAAATACCCTCCCCATTTCGGTTTCCCAGGTCTGTCGTAGCGAGTGTAGGGGTTTGAGGGTCAGTTCACGGATAGCTTTATAGAGCCATGTGACTAAATGTCTACCCGTACCCATGTGTAGTATGGCATGTATCACCGGGTGAGTCGGAGGCTCCCCCTCTGGGTCCCAGTGACATCGACTGCTGTCTACTATTTGCCTATGTAGGAGAAATTGTCCTGGTGGGAGGTCATATTGGTCAGTCAGTTGGGCATATGTTTGGAGCTGTCCGTCTTGGAACAGGGATTCCGTTTCAGTAACGGCGTGTTCGGTCCAAACCTGAAGGGCACCGGCAGTATAGTATCCCTCTTTTCGGGGAATCCCACCAGCGGGAGTAGGGGCGAGTATGGAGGCCTTCCTCTGGACATGCGATGGATCTTCAGCATGCATGTACGTGCTATAGATACCTGAATCGGATAGGTGCGTAGCGGTTTGGTGCCTGGTAGGAGTAATCTACGGATTGCTGGGAGGGGTATCCGGCCTTCACCGGTCACCGTTTCCCGGTATACCGTTCTGCTGTCCAGTACGATAGCCACTGGAGTTGGGCCGCTAGAAAGTATGCTTCGAACGAGGGTGCCCCCAGCCCTCCCTGAGTCGTAGGGAGGTGTAATTTGGATAGTGCTACTCTATGGCGACCTCCTCCCCAAATCAACTCGGTGAGCAGGATATCCAGTTCTTTGAAGAAGGGGCGCGGGGTATCACGGGGAGATTAGTGAAGTGGTACAGTAGTCTGGGGACTATAATCATTTTGGCGAGGGCCACTCGCCCTATGGGAGCCAGGGGTAGCGTTTTCCAGAATCCCATTGCTGTCCGTATCCCTGCCAGTGCTCTGCGATGGTTCCCCTCATACAGATCCCTCGGGAATGATACAGTCTTACCCCTAAGTATCTGGGCGCCGCCGCTTCCAGGCGAGCGTCTGAGTTCCAACCTGGACATTAAACGGGGCCAGACGTGGGCTCAGTGGATAGAGCGTGGATTTGTCCCAGTGGACTTTGAGGCCGGAGGCCCCTGCGAAGTCTTGTAGTGCCACCCAGATAGGGGAGAGGTCCTCCGTCGCATCGCGAACATATATTAGGAGGTCATCTGCGTATAGCGATACGCAGTGTGTCGTGTCCGCTATCGGAATGCCCCACATCTCCCCTCCCGGCGAAGACGCATCGCCAAAGGTTCCACCGCCAGGGCGAATAGCAACGGCGATAAGGGGCACCCCTGCCTAGTCCCACGCTCCACCGCGAATGGAGGAGAGATATACTTTCCCACTCGTACCCGCGAGGTGAGACCCGTATATAGCAGTTTCGTATATTTCAGCAGGGTGGGGCCCACATTTATTTTGCCGAGGACCGTAAACAAGTAGGGCCATAGCAGGGTATCAAAGGCCTTCTCTAGGTCGAGTATCAAGCAGGCCGCGTTGGGGAACCGCTCCCCTGCCCCATCTTGGACGTGGAATAGTCTTCGCAGATTCTGTGAGGTGTTGCGCTGTGGAACAAATCCACATTGATCCGGGTGGATCAATGGTGGAAGGATTTGGGTGTACCGGTCCGCTAGGATTTTTCCTAATATTTTGCAGTCTGCGTTTAGCAGGGTGATTGGTCTGTACGAGGAGGGGAGTGTTGGGTCCCTGTGTGGTTTGGGGAATGTAACTAGGATCGATTCCCTAAATGAACCCGGAAGTTCGCCCCGTGTTAGCGCATCGTCGTACATGGTCACCATATGGGGGTTAGCCGGGCTGAGAAGGTGCTGTAATATTCGAGTGGGAAGCCATCCATTCCTGGCGCTTTGTTGCGTGCCAGTGTTCGGATGGCCTGGGTGATGTCAGTGGACTTAATCTTTGTGTCTAGTGCTTTCTTGGTTGCGAGCGGGACACGGGGCAGGTTCAGTTGGTGAAGGAACAGGTGTATTGCATGGTGGTCTTCTTGCATTGGGGCCTTGTATACCTGGGAGTAAAATTCGTGAAATACCTGTAAAATGTCTACCTGCGACTGCTTGATAGTGCCGGTGACATCCCTCACTTCCGTGATGGGTGTCATTCCTGTGTCTTGCCTGGCCAGCCAAGCAAGCAGTGTCCCGACTCTATTGCCTTCTTGGTGGATCTTGGAGGCATAGACCCTGAAGTTGTATTTGCGGAGGTCTCTCATTGCCTCTGCGTGAGATGTTTTGGCATTTGCTATCTGAGCAGTGGTAGCCTCGCCTTGATCAGCTTTCTTCGTTAGAGCTGCCAGTGCCTGCTCCGCGCTCTGTAGCGACTGTTCAAGCGTCCCACGTACCCCCACTATTTGCTGTATGCAGTGCCCTCTGGCTACGACCTTGAATGTATCCCATTCGACCAGTCTCGACGTCGCTGTGTCGGCATTTAGTGTAAGTTGCTCTTGGATGTGTTCCCCATGGTCATGACAAAACACCTGATCTGTAAGGCATTCCCGCGGCAATTTCCAAGTGGGGACGGGGGGTGGGGCGGTTTCCATCGGAGGGTCACTGTATGTGCATCGTGGTCTGATAATATTCTGCCTAAGTAATCTGTGCGCTGTACTTTGGAGAGTATCCCTGCAGAGCAAAGAAACCTGTCTAAGCGCACCCGCAGGTCGTGCGGGATGGAGTGGAAGGAATAGAGTTTTGTGTATGGGTACCGTGTTCGCCAAGCGTCCGACAGTGCCCAGTGTTGTACCCAGTTTTTAAAAAGTTCGGTTTGCCTGCGCGCGGGTGACTGCGCCGGTGGGGGTGGGACCTGTCAAGATCTAAGTCTAAAACGCAGTTGTAGTCCCCTCCTAAGAGCCAGGGGGCTTGTGTACGGTGGGTCAGCACTGCCGTGAGACGGCTCCAGAAGTGGCCTTGCTCCACGTTCGGAGCATATATGCTTCCTATCAGTAAGGGCTGGCCCTCCAGTAATCCCTCTAGTATGGCATATCGTCCTTCTGCGTCCAGAATACGCGCCTGCTCCTTAAAGGGAACCCCTGGTCGAATCCAGATTAATGCCCCCTGGCGAATGCTGAGTACGTAGTGGCACAGATAATGCCCCGCCATTTCTTGTGTAATCGCGTTACTTCGACTGCTGTCAAGTGCGTCTCCTGTAAGAGAGCCACGTGTGCCTGCTGTCTCTTGATATAAGCATAGATGCCGTATCGTTTGGTCGCCGTGTGCATACCCCTGACATTTAGTGTGATGACTTTTATATCTGCGTTAGGGACCTTAGCTGTCATTTTGTCAATCGTTTCTTAGGGAACCCTTCTGTGTGAGATGATCTGCTGGGTGCTCCCAGGCCTCCCCTCGTCAGTGCTGCAGCCCTCCGCAGGTATATTACATTCCTATTAATGAGCTCCATTAAAGATACCAGGGATTTTGGGGACATAACAAGGGAAAACAATACAACGGGAAACATTCCCAACTAAAGGGATCTATCGCCCAGGGCGGTACATCCAAACTGTACGACATGTACTGTCTTTAGTTCGTTATTTGAGGGGGTGGTTGGAGCTCCTCGCCAGCTGCTGTTGGCATCGCCGCCCGCTGTATGTCGATGAATTGATGATGCCAGGGGTTTCCCTCGTCCTCCCCCACGCGCAGCGCCTCAGTCCGGTGTAGCCTTTCGATACTCAGAATATCGTGCCGTCGAGTGCTGATTGATCCAACGGTGCCGTCTTTTCACTCGCTATGGTCCTCGGGGTTCCATGCTCGATGCACCACTCTGTGCGGGTCAGTACTCAAATCACCAAGTCCGCCGTTTGTGGAGTCACAGTTGGGGGTGTGACCGATCCGTCGTGGGAGGTATTTGCATCGCTGGCTTCCTCCTCCGAGGTGAATAGATGTGGAGCCCTCTCCCCGTCCGAGTCTCCCCTGTCTTTCGTATGTCTGTGGCCGCTTGCAGTGCTTTCCTTCGCTCAGCTAGAATTTGCTCCAGGTCAGGTGAGCTTTTGACTGTAGAGTCAGATCTGTGGCTCAGTTGGGAGAGGGTGACTCTTCGGCGCGGTTGACGCCGGCGGCCCGGGGCCTGACGACTTTGCGAGCTCCCGTGTCCGTTGGGGCCTGTCAGGTGTTGCTCCGCCCAGTTGCTTGCCTCTGTGGGGTCCGTGAAGAAGTGCGTGGTCCCATCGAATATTATTTTGAGGCGGGCAGGAAACATGAGAGCGTATTGTACATTCCGTTGGCGCAAAAACGCTTCACCGTCAGGAACGTGGCTCGCTGTTGCTGAACAGCGCGGGAGTAATCCGGGAACAACATAATCTGTTTATCTTCCATGTTGAGTGGCCCTGCCAGTCGCGCCGCCCGGAGGACAGCGTCCCTGTCCTGGTAGTGGAGCAGTTTCATCAGAAACGGTCGGGGCGACGATCCTGGTGGTGGCCTCACGGGCCGGCACTCGGTGTGCTCTCTCGACCGAAAAGAACGGGGTTAGGTCTTTTGGTTGTGTGAAGGTTTTTATCCACGTTTCAGTGTAGCGGATTGGATTGGGCCCCTCCGTTCCCTCGGGCAGATTCAGGACACGGATGTTACTTCGGCGGGAGCGCCCTTCCAAGTCGTCCGCTTTGCTTTCTAAGGACTGCACCCTGGTCTGCAAGTCTTTCAGGGCGTTTCATGTAGCTGCACTTGGGGTTCCACTGCTTGCAGTGTCTTCTCTCCTGCTTGACCTTGTCTGCGAGTTTTCTGTGGTCATCTCGTAGGAGATTGAGGTCCGTAGCCAGTTCCCCGAATTTAGTTTCCATGGTCACTCTGGAGTGTTCGATTGCTGCCAGGACTTTATCCAGCTTGTCAGACATAGAGGGCGTGCCATCCGATTGGGCGACTATGGGGTCCGGGGACGATTGTCTCGTGGTCCCTGATGCTTGCCCCGCTCCGATTGCCCGCTGGCGTCCCATGTTGTTCCGATGGAGCAGTATCTCGAGCCGGTTGATTTCTATGGTGTGTCGTACGGGTCTGCGTCCGGGGTGCAGTGGGGACCGCCGCTCTGTTCGCACCAGCTTAT
Organism: Calotriton arnoldi; assembly: GCA_963921515.1. Classification (NCBI taxonomy): domain Eukaryota; kingdom Metazoa; phylum Chordata; class Amphibia; order Caudata; family Salamandridae; genus Calotriton; species Calotriton arnoldi. The sequence goes on along the minus strand of CAWUFW010000056.1, from coordinate 2,276,710 downwards.
TGTGGCTCGTCTCCCCTGTGGAGTGTCTTTTTGTTGGGGTGGTGCCGATTTAGTAAACAAGGGCGAGCGGACCTCAGGCAGAGACGCCAGGGATCCTCAGCAGGAATCGCAGACCGCCGTCCCCCACCTCGGAGCCTCCGCCAGTCCGTCCCCCCTTTCTCCCTCGCGCTCGAGTCCCGGCGCCGTAAGGGGGGCGACAGAGAGATGGCCAAGTGCCGCGGCGGCTCAGTGCGGGGGTCTCCAATTAGGTGGGTGTCGCCTCCCTCCGCCGCCGCTTTGATTATCCGGGGGTGCGCTTTCAGCGGCCTCCCTCAGTCGGCACAGGCCTACAGTGAGGCCGCTAGATCCTCGGCCTCCTTCAGTCACTCCCGCGCGCCTCGATGTCTAGCGCCGTGCGGGGGGGAAACAGGGAGGACCAGGGCATTCGGCGCCGGGCAGGAGGTATGGCCACCTAGTGTGTATGGGATCCCACGCCGGGCCCGACGATCGGCGGGGGCGGGACAGCTCTCCTGCCGTCCGCAACTCCAGCCGTGATGAGAGCCCGCCGGGTACTAGTCTCTGCAGGTTGGGGGTGATCAGGGCATGGATGTATGCTGACGATGCGAGCCCCCGCAGCCGGGTCAGTTCTGGTCTGGGCGGGGTGGTTTCACGGGCTCGCAGCGAGGCCTCCTCTGTCCCTGGGTCCCTGGCCCCCTCCAGTCACCCCCGCGCACCTCGATGTCTAGCGCCGTGCGGGGAGGGGCAGGGAGGACCCGGGTGCCCAGCGTTTAGTACGAGGGGTGGCGTCCCCGCTCAGGCCCCCCAGCGAGGATCGCCAAGGCCGGGGCGGCCTCCGACGGGAGCCGAGCACCGCGTCCACTCTCACCTGGCACTCCCTGGGCTCCGGGGCCTCCGCGAGACTGCGTGTGAAGTCCTGAGACGGGGCAGGGGCGAGCGATGTGTTCCGCTCCTCTCCACCGCCGCAGCCCGCTTCCCGTGTCAAACAGGCGCCGCCATCTTGGTCCCGCTGCGGGGTGGAACGGATCGGTCCTCACGGTGCGGGGGACATCCCGCCGTCCACCACTCCGGCTGCAATGAAGGCCCGCCGGATTATTCCGGCCCGGTGTTGGGCTCTGCGCGCCTGGGGCGATCAGGGCATCAGTGTGGGCCGGTGATGCGGGTCGCGATGCGGAGCACTAGGGAGATGCGTCCGCCATCTTGGCTGGCTTGGCCACGCCCCCCCCGTTTGTCTGAGTTGACGCCTTTCGTTATTCAGATCCACGTTGAACCAGGGTTTAGATTTGGTTCGCCTCATTTGTTTGAGTTTGAATGGGGCTACTTGGTCTAAAACCTCTGTCATTTTTGGGTTAAAGTGTGTAGTGAGGTCATCGGCCGTCCATGATGAAGGTTGGAGTTGTAGATGGGCATGAATCATGGATTCAAGTTCGGGTAAAGGGACTTCTTTGATGCTTCTGGTCCAGTATTTAGGTTTGTCATCATGAATAGGTTGGTGGCTGACAAGTGCGTCAATCTTGAACAGAATGAGGTGGTGGTCGGACTAGTCAATGGGAGAAATCGCTCTCAGAGAGACCAGTTCATTGTTGGTAATGATCGCATCCAGTGTTGCACCTTTGATGTGAGTTGGTTTATTGCAGAGTTGTTTGAGGTTGTATATCTCAAGTAGGTTGGATAGGTTCTGGACAGTGGAGTCTTCTGGGTCGTTCCAGTGGATATTGAGGTCACCCAGGAACACGTCTTTTGTGTCTGTCATGCAGAAACGTGTTATTAGGTCTGTTAGTTCTTCGGGGAAAAGGGTACGCTCTCCAGGAGGATGGTAGATGGTGTGGAATTTGATGGGTGAGGTGCCCTTGGCAGTGAGTTCGACACCCAGGTATTCAAACAATAGGTATTCTGCAGGTTTAAGTTTGGTAATCTGTATTCCAGCTTTGTGAATGATGGCTAGCCCCCCCCCCAGTTTTGATCGGCCTGTCTTGTCTGATGATGTTGTACCCTGGAGGGGTGAGAATGTCAAGAATGGGGGTGGAGTGGACATTGAGCCAGGATTCTGTGAGGAAAGCGATGTCAATCTCTTCAGCGAGTAGAGCTTCAGCAATGTCTGTGGCGTGTTGTACTGCTGATCTGCAGTTTAGGAGCATGCCAGAGAGAGGGCGGGGAGCCTCAATGATGGGGGGAGTTAGGTGGATAGAGGAGTATTGAGCAGGAGGTCTAGGCGAGTGGACAGTTTTAGGGATTCTGTTAGTGCCAATAATAACAGGTATGGGGAGAGGGGCTGACTTCAGGCTCACAGCGAGGTAAGAGTCGTTGATCTCATCAGGTTTCGGTACCGAAAAGGGTTGGCGATCCCGGTTGGGTCGAAGTGCCTGACTCGCTGACGGACTGGAGGGACGAGGGGTGCTCTGTGGGGCCATGGGAGAGGTATTGAGGGGGGTAGGAGCAAATCTACCCGGGGAGAGGGAGTACGGTGGCTTGGTCCTGTTGAGAAGGTCTTGTAAGTATAGGAAATCGGCAGCAAGGGAGTTAATTTTCCGCTCCATTCTGTTCAGTTGCTGTGTTATTGAGCTGAAAAAGTTTAAGGTTTTTGGCAGGGGCCGAGAATGACTTGGGTCTATGGAGGGAGAGTGACCCGGGGTCAGGGATTGGACGGAATCAGTGGGATTAGGAGAGGAGAGAGGTTGGACGCGGGGAGCCGGATTAGTAATGTTCCCATTCAAGGAGTTCAGAGGAGGAGTAGTGGGTCTACTGTCCAAGTGAGGAGGGAGAGAAGTTCTAGGTAGGAAGTCAGAGTTCCGGGGAATGTCAATGAGATTAGCGGTGGAGGCAGGTTGTGTATGTGGGTTTGCGACGGCGGAAGGGGAGTGGGCAGTGATAATAGGGGGGAAAGTGTCTGCTGGATTGGTGCAGACGTTGGACATGGGGATGTCACGGGGTTGTCAGTGAGGTAAGCGGTGGAGACAGGTTGTGCCTGTGGATGTGGGACATCGGAAGGGGAGTGTGCAGTGGTAGTAGGGGGGAGAGTGACCGCTGGATGGGAGATGACGTTGGACAAGGGGGAAGTAAGGGTTGGGGGAACAGGGTCTGTGTTGGAGGAAGGGGTAGATTGTGCAGGAGGGTTCAGATTATCAGGGGTCGAGAGGGGAGTGCCTGTGGGGATTTCAGTCGCGGGAGGGCTGAGGTTAGAGTCCGAGCTGTCAAGATCGAGATCGGCCTTGTGGAGTTTGTTAATTGTGAGTTTGTTGTTCCTGGTGTGATCAGTTGATGTAATAATGGTGGGTGTTAGGCGACGGAGAGTAATGATAGGGGTAGTGTGATTGTAGTGAGTGATGGTGGATGTCCATGAGTTGGAGAGAGGTTCTTCAGGGCAGGGAGATTGGATCAGTTCCACGTTATTAGTGAGGGTGGTGGGGGATAGGGGAGATAGAGTTTGATGGCTCAGTTGGGTTAACAAGGAGAGAAGTGTGGGGAAGTGGCGGTCAAAAGTGGTGAGGAGAGGGTCGGTGGCCTGTATGAGAATGGTTCCAGTTCTGTAGATGGAAATGGTGAGTTCCCCTTTGAAGGTCGGGGATATGGTAGTGGAGATTTTTTCACCATAGGGAATGATTACTGACTTGGCGACTTGAAGGTGAAGAGAGAAGGTGTTTTTCCATTTAGTCGGGCGATTAGTGTAAAAAATGAAGTTGGTTTTCGTGTTGCCGTTGGTCGCTGTGTGGTAGTTATCTACAATGAGTGTTTCCGGGTGTTGTACTGTGCTTGAAGTTCTTTTTTGCATTACTGGTCAATTTGTGTGGGTAGTTAATGGACCAGGAGTTGGGTCCGTAACGCATGAGATTTGAGTTCCGGGAGGGGTTAGGCGGGCGCATGGTTGAATGGTAGAAATGTCGAGTCGCAATCAGGAATCAAGCAGTAGGCTGGGGTGGTAGTTATCATACAATTATATGCAGTATATACAATAAACTCTAAAGTGCCATATTAACTGCAGTATAAAACAATTATAGCAGTGTAAACTCTAGACTCAAAAGAGATCAGGGCCCCACCAACCATGCTTTTACAGAAAGCATCATTTGGCCCAATCCAGGAGGACACTCCAAACGCAGGGGTGTATCAGCACTTTTCAATGCCTGCCATATTGGGAGGAGACAGTGTCCACAAGCCAACTCCAGTAAAATTCACATAAGCAGGGAGTGTAGGCAGTCAGCCCTTATCAGATTCTATGGTCTGAGCAGGAAGGCCGTTTCATACAAAAATCCTCAGAGGGTAGTCAGTTCAGGCAGGCCGTTTCGTACAAGGCCATATAGGAAATATTCACCACCAACAATGCGGAAATGGGGCAAACAACTGTCTCTAAAGAAACGGAGGGAGGAGAAGTTAGTTGCACATTGATCTTAATTTGGTCCCCTGATGGAGCTTTAAGCTTAATCAGACCAACAGGCAGTGTAGTTCTTCTTGTGGCCACAAGATGGAGCTCTAAGCTAACCCAAGAGATCATAGTCTCCTGGCTAGGGTGAGAGATATAACGAAAGATAGGTGGTGAGAGAGAGGATGATAAGATGGATGCAGGGGAGGGGGTGTCTTCGCAAAATGGCTGAGAACCAAGAAGAAGTTGGAAGCCATATCATGAGAGGTGATTCCCAGCAGGGAGAGGGCTGTCTCACCTTTGGATGGATATTCCGTGTAGGTCTCCGTGTCCACTTTCTGCCTTTAAGTGACCTGTCCAGCCTCAGATCAGCCGACCACAAACCAGTATGCTTTGATTCTTCATGGCGGAGGTCATCTGTTTATCCCTCTAGAAGCGGCCTGATGCGTGAGAAAAACGGCCCCACACGCAATCTGGGCCTCAACAAATGAAGTCTGATGAGGTTCAAAAAGGTCACAACCTTGTGATCACCAAATTATCAGCCGGTTCAGCGCCGTTGGTGAACAACCGCCATGTTGACTGCTTGCGTCTTCGTCAGGTCCCGGGGTTGGTAATAATAATACCTTGAACTTTGAGCCGGGATCCTTTAATTTAAGTGCAGGGGTCTTTGCCGATGGCCTGGCAGACAGACAGACAGCGCGCTAGGCCTCTCAATGCAACAATGTTGCAAGGCAATCCAGGAGGCCCGGGCGGTGTTTCTGAAGTCCCAGTGACTGCAGAGGAGACGGCTGTACGGAGCTAGACACCGACGTGGTCCGGTCAGTGAGCATGTAGGACCGCAGCACTCTGCTGGCCAGAGACAGAATTCAATTGTAGGGGCCGCAATGTCAGGGAGGTTCTGCAGATGGCCTGGTAGACAGCGCGCGAGGCCTCACAATGCAACAAAGTTGCAAGGCAATTCAGGAGGCGCAGGCGGTGATGCTAATATCCCAGCGACGGCGGCGGAGACGGCAGTACGGCGCTAGTTATCGGCGTGGACCGGTCGGCAATTTCTAAACCCGCCGTAGAAGCACCCAGAGGCAGCAGCGAGGTTAACGGCCGGGGCAAGACACGGCATGCCCTGAGACCTTGAAGCAGACGAAGACTAGCGCCCGACATCCGATCTCCGAGGCACCGGCCAAAACACCGCCGATGTCTGGCTAAATCCCCTGAGGCCCCTTCCAGACTGCCGTCAGACCAGCCAGATTGAGGGCCCAGGCTTAAGCACCCACCGCCCCTATCCAGCGTCGTCGAAGCAGGGTGCGGAAGGTGTCTGAAGGGGTCTCTCAACTCTCTGGGGCCGAAGGCAGGGGCGCCGACATCCGAACCCCGAGACACAGGCTGCAACCAGCCAAAGACTGGTCGATTCCCTGTGGCGACCTTAAAAGATCAACGTTGGACTGTGGGCCCCGTCAGAGGCAAGCAGAAGCACCCACCGCCCCCAACCAACACAACAGTCTATGCTGGAGGCAGAGGAGGTCGCTTCCTCTGTTGGGCGCCCTGTAGCCCCTTCGCTGTCTCGGCCCTCCGTGGGCGCGAGTGAGACCGGTCCGCCGAGGCAAGATCCACTGTGATCGTTGAGGGCGAGTAGGTCGACTCCACGATGGGGCGACCTGCAGCCACCTCGCAGTTGCAACCTTCCGTGGGCGTCGCTTTTATTTTTTCTAGGGCATTACAACAAATGATGTCAAACACCAGAATTATTTTTATTCTTTTAACATTATGGGCATTGCTACACAACATTATGCATTTGATTAGACTTACAGCTCCAACTAGATAATGACCTTCATAAGAGTCACAAAAAGCTATCCCACATGACACTGCCAATATAACAGCTGTGCATGAGCCAAATAGGAATACCTTTAGACAAACATGATAGGCGTACAATCTGCACCCCCGAGAGATGTAACAAAAAGGTGTGAATATAATCATACATATAAAGTTACATCCTTCATAAAGCTTGCTATGAAGTCTTTTCACTATTCTAACTGTAAAGATGCCAGCACGCGTAAGTAGGGTTAACTTATTTCTCTTTTCACAAGCATCTTCGGAAGCAGACTGGCAGGGATGAAGGCTCACAACAACTGCCATTCCCTGTTCAGGCAAATACATTCTCATGCACAGACAGGAATCCAGTGCAGCATTCTACATTCCACCCACCAAAGAAAGAACAGATCCCAACACATCTTCCCCCTTACACAAGGTTATAATAACAAATGATTTGGAACACAACACAAAAAGAAAAAAAGAAAACAATTGACTCTAAAATAGTGTCCAGAAGTATGTACATTAATTTATGAAGCTTATTCACCTTCAATCTCGCACATGATCCTGCAATCTTGAAGGTATATTAGAATTCCTGCTTCATCTCCTCAAAACAACATCCTGGATCACATCCTGCTTCTGTTTGATTCTCCACTGATCACACAGATCAGTTCTCAGATTCACTGACCCAGATTCACACACTCTGCAAACCACAGATGACTTGTTTTTATTCCAACACTTGCCATCCTCCAATGTTACAGAGGACCTTCTTTGGTGACTGCAAATGTATTGTAACTGCTGATGCAAGTTAAACTGGGATAGGTGCTGTCTTCTCTCAATTTTTTGATAACAGGGAACATACTGTGGCCTTTGCCTCCTGCTCGTTGAAAACACCAGAATGACATTACAGCACAATTGAGAGGGAGGCGTTGGCTTGTTCTTGAGCCATTGAAAAGTTTAAAACTGGACTTGGCATGAGAGTCAATCTTTTCACAGACCATAAGCCCCTAATTCACTTACTCAACGGTAATGGCTCAGCAAAAGCCTCAGTAAGACTAGTCAGACTACTCTCACGGTTACAGGAGTACAATTTCAAAACTGACTACATCCCTGGGGGCAAAAACTCGAGGGCAGATTTTATTATAAAGAATGCCTCTCCAGAATGTTGACTCTACTGAGGAGCTTGAGGATGTTGAGTCTGTGGTGGCTACTTTGGAAGATATTTTAAGTACCTCTAATCTGGTTTCACATGAAGAATGGTTGTCTGCTTTTAAAGATAATGTTTTATTATTAGTAATGGAATTTGCAGTGGCAGCCGGCACAGGTAAACGCGATGGGGTGGGGGGAGGGTCGACAGACGATGGAATAGGTATAATTAAATAAATAAATAATACCTAAAAATAAATAATACCTATTCCATCTGCTTCCCCCCCTGCCGTGCCCTGCCCTGCCCCACCGTGCTTACCTGAGCCGGCGGCCGCTGGGAATTTGTCAAAAAAGGTTGGCCAGGGGGGCGTGGCCAACAGCCGACAGGAATGGCCGCAAACTAGCACGGCTCCGAAGCCCTCGCCTATTATCCTGCATTAATCCGGCATTATCCGTTGTTCAAAGTACAAGAAACGCTTGACCACAGCCCCAGGTGTAACTGGCAGTAAGATCTCTTCAACATCTTACCCGACCGTGCTGCGGAGCCGTACCAAAGACCTGCGACCTGGTGGAGGAGACGATACGCAAAATGGCGGCGGCACCACCAGCGTAATATCCAGCAATAACAGTGATCTGGACTGAGCATGGGCCTGGTGAGCCGAGAGAAGGGAACCAAACCAAGATCCTTACCAGCCGAAGTGATCCACCGAGCCAAGGAATATTGATGCGGCGTCGGGGGAACCGGCGTGTCGGAGCAGATCGGAGGCAGTGCAGCTGAAGCCGGGGGTGGCCGAGGAGCTCGTCGGCCGTAAGGAGTAACCCATCGAAGAAAGACATTGCTGGGATCGGTGTCCGAAGGGGGGAGTAGGAAGGGGCCCTCCCCACTCGGCCGCGCCTGGCGTCGCCGGAGGCACCGACCGAGGCTCAACAGCACTTGTGGGACAGACGGAGGAAGTGGGGGATGCTCCGCACCCTGATACGCTTTGACTGCATGCCCTGAGAGGACTTTTAACATTGGCGGGCCTGAGGCGGCGGGGCGTGCCTGGAGGCCACGAGAGCAGCTTTCAATTGACTGGGGCGCAGAGGGGTAAGTCGCCTCCTATATACGCAGTGCCGCCCCGGTAAACGAGACATTGTGGAGCGGGGCAGGCGGCGAGGCGGGCATAGACCTGAGGCAGGTTTGTGGGCTGCAATCGTCGGTGGCCTGCGCCGCATCTCCTTGGAGGGCTGACGCAAGAGTGGGCCTGGCCCCGTGGCCTAGGTCTTAAGGGCACTGAATAAGCGGAGACGAGTCGGAACCGACACCCAGTCGGATGGTGAAGGTGGATCATCAGGACCTACCCGATTGAAAAGAGACTGACCAAACGGTGCACGCAGTCCACATCCAGAACAGGGCCTCGAGGCTGCGGGGACCCAGGCAGACAGTGAGGCTGCGGCACGGAGACTGGTCCTCAGACCCCGAGCATTCAAATCTGGAACTGGGCGCAGACACCACCTTGCAGTGGGAGGGTGATCCTCCTGCGCGCCGGTGATATCGTCGTGGCACTGCTCACCCCACGGGGGCCAAAAGGGAAGAAAACCTGCACAGACAAGCGCAAACTCTGGGCTGCCTCGCCGCTCTGGGAAGAGAGCCACCAGAACCGCAACCCAACAACCGGTGGCAAAAGTCTAACAGAGCCTAATTAGGGAAACCCGACAGGCCACTGAAGGCAAGTGGCCCCTAAGCAGGCAGTGGAACTACCGCGCTAAATCTCTAATTAAAAAACCCTACATAAACAACTCAAGACCGCTCAGGATGGCAGGCGGCAGAGGTGGCAAGTCGACATTACAAACAAAGCTTGACAAATATGCGTGGAACAGAAACGGAGAGGAACAAGAATCAACTAAAGCAGCCGACCAAGTGAAGCCACAGTACCCCTCTGGTCAGTCTGATTTAACACTTCAAGACATTATTGCCGCTATTAATAACGTATGGTCCTCCCTTGAGTCACGGCTCGACTCAGTAAACATCGAAATCTCTCACGTAAGAGCAGACCTCAGAAAAATGGACACTAGAGTCAAAGAGGTTGAAGATGCCACCAAAATGATCTCCACTGACACCTCCCAACTTAAGCAACAAGTGCAATAGCTACTTGACAGACAAGACAAAATGGAGGTGCAACTGGATGATTACGAGGGCAGGGCACGTCGGAATAATGTGCGCATCCTGTGGGTGCCGGAGCGAGCAGAGGGCCCAGCAACGGACCTCTTCATTGAGAAGTTAGTCACAAAACATTTGCAACCAAACGGCCTCTCAAACTATTTTTCAATTGAGCGGGCTCACCGTGTTCCTGGAGGGTGTCCTATACCAGGGGCCCCTCCACGACCGATAGTTGCCAGGGTCTTCAATTTCCGCGACCGGGATGCCATACTACAAACAGCGCGCTATGCTCCACCAGTCAAACTTGAGAATAGCGTGGTCTCCTTTTTTCCGGATTTCCTGATAAAAGTTCAGAAACAAAGGACTCTGAGACTGAGATATAAAGTATGCTATGATATTCCCTGCTAAATTGCACATCGAAGCTAACGGCAAGAACTGGTTCTTCCTCACGCCAGAGGAAGCATGGGACTGGTTGGAGGGATGGCGACAAGTGGGAAAATCCGGTAAAGCAAGACACTCTGGGCCAAGAGGGAACCGGACCGGACCATCCTGCAATGCGAGCTGCGGAGCGAGTGGCGGAGCTGCTGATCCGAGTTCTGGGAGCCAGACCGACATTGGTGTTCGCCCGCCGTTGGAAGAAGCAATGCACAGATGAGTCAAACTGAGTCGGTGCATGGGTGAGCCCTGAACAGCTACGCCGGATAAGACACTATATCTGACTCTGGCACACACTTTCTTTTTTACTATAGCAACATGTGATGGGTAAATATATGATACCTCCCTAATAATGAGTCTCGCTATTAAGGGCTGAGGTCCAACCACATCACAAATATAGTTTTGAACTGTTCAGGGATGGGCGGGGGGAGGGAGATGCTGCACCACGGGTACCTTTCTAAGTTGGGAGGGGGGCGACAGGCACTCTGCTTTGTTGGGGAAGTGGGTAGTTCAAAATCCACTGGCTGGGCGGCAGGAGGGGGGGGTCAGTTGAGGGAGGGGTGGATTTGTTTTTGTTTCAATGTACACAGGTCAATGCACAGCTCCTGCAAGAGTCGTTAAAATCTCACATAAAACCTGCAGAATACACACACCCACATCTCCAACAAGGATTAGATCAAAAACACACCAACTAACTGTCTATGGGGCCACTGGTGGGGCCTTCCTCGAAGACTGGACGCCAGATAATATATTTCCCGACTCACATATATTGCACCCAGATGCGCAATGGCTGCAAATCTCATTGAAACGTCACTGAACGTCCTAACATGGAACGTAAACGGGCTGGGAGGTCAACTAAAAAAGGGGATAGTGTTACAATACCTTAAACGACAGGCCCCCGACATAGTCCTACTGCAGGAAACTCACTTGGTGGGTAATAATTGCAAAGCTCTGAATAGATGGGGATATAAGCTAATGGTACATGCCGGATTCACCTCTGGCTCCAGGGGCACGGGCATTTTAATTTGCAAAGATCTAGCACTAAGTTCACACCGAACGTGGGCTGACCCCCAGGGCAGAATCGCTGTTCTGGAGGCGAGCTGGGAGGGACGGTCAATTAACATCATATCGGTCTATGCCCCACCTGCACTCTGTAAATCGGCGCTAACAGACCTGGGGAAAATCATTCTAGACTTGCCGATTGGGACGTTAATCCTAGGGGGAGATTTTAATATGACACTGGATGACCATATAGATAGACAGCCAGTACGTCTCCCAACAAAAATCACTACACCCCTGTCAGAATTTCTTAACGCCATGGGCATCACGGATATATGGCGCCACTTTCATCCGGGCATACCTCGATTCACTTACTTCTCGAGCGCCCACAATAGCCTCTCCCGCATAGATTACCTCCTGACCCACACAGGAGACATAGACAACTTTAAGGAACCACGCTGTCTTCCGCGGAGTGTTTCAGACCCTTCCCCTGTTTGGGCCAAATTCACTCTTAATCATCAACGCCACAGAAATACAATACCACTCAACTCATGGCTTCTCAAAATCCCTAACATAAAAGAGAGCCTGGTACAACAATCGGAAAACTATTTCAAAGACAACGTTGGTCCAGTGGACTCTGTGCAAATATTATGGGAGGCCTTTAAAACGGTAGTGAAGGGCCAGGCATTAGCACTCAAGGTGGGTTACATCAGAAACCAGAGAGACAAGATAGAATAGCTCGAGATCGAGTTCCAAAATTATGAAATAGAGTGCGCACAGTCCCCAAATGAGGCCAATAAGCACAAATTAAATATCAAACAACTTGAGTATAGAGCCTTGGTCAAAGAAATGGCTGGAGCCAAACATATGGCTACCCAACATAGATTATACGAACTCGGGGATAGAGCGGGCAAATTGCTTGCTTGGCTTGAAAAGAGGGAGCAGGCCGAGCGCTGGGTCCCCCGGTTATGTATAAATGACACCCATATTATCACAGACCCGCAAGAGATTGCGGAGGCCTTTGCAGACCATTTTGAGCAGATATACACCCCCTTGGTCACCACCACCGCAGAGGACTCACGTCAACTACTGGCAGATATACACCTACCTACCCTGTCCCCCAACGATAGAGACCCGTAGGAGGAGGATATCACCGATGAGGAAATCCGTTTAGCAATTAGCAACATACAATCTGGGAAGGCAATGGGGCCCAATGGTATCCCTATCGAATTCCTTAAATCAACAGCTTCACTGATCGCGCCACACATGCGGGAGATGTACCTGGAGAGCTACGACAAAGGGATCCTACCAGAGGACCAAAGAACGGCCTCAATTGTAGTAATCCATAAGAAGGGGAAACCTGCTGACAGTTGTGGGTCTTACCGACCGATCTCCTTAATAAACGCTGAAGCCAAAATCCTAACAAAAATACTAGCTTCCTGACTTGCCCCTATTATCACCTCACTAGTACACGTGGATCAATCCGGCTTTATGCCTGGCCGTAATACAGCCCTAAATATCCGCCGACTCCAAAAAGTGTTAGGCCGAAAACATATAATAGAGGAGGACGCAATAATACTTTCGTTAGATGCCAAAATGGTGTTTGACACGATTGAGTGGCCATACCTTTTTGAGGTGCTGCTTCGTCTGGGGTTCGGTCCGAAATTCCTTGGCTGGGTTAGGCTTCTATACACAGACCTAAAAGGCCAAAATAAGGTAAATAACCACACGTCAAGAATATTCCCGCTGAAGAGGGGTACCAGACAGGGGTGCCCCCTGTCACCATTGATTTTTTTCTCTGATGCTTGAGCCTTTGGTGACATGGATCAGAGGAGACAGACTACTTTGAGGGCTGAAGTGGGCGGAGGAACAGAAAGACAGGATATCCCTATATGCTGATGACATCTTGCTCTATCTTGCATCACCAGCAAAATCAATGCATAGAATTATAAACATTTTTACAAACTTCGGTAAGTACTCAAGCTATTCTGTTAACTGGTCCAAGTCAGTGGTTTACACACTCCACGGGCCAATCCCAAGACTCCCACAGAGCTGCGAGGTAACAATAGCAGAAGAGGGCTTCTGCTACCTTAGTATCTTCATAACCCCGGATCCAAATCTCTTTTACACTAAGAATCTTGAAGCTCCCTTGAGTAGGTGGCGAAACGATGTGCGACACTGGAGGACACTGCCCCTCTCTTTGCTGGGCCGGGCCGCCCTCTTCAAAATGTTGGCCCTCCCTCGTTTCCTGTATGTACTCCAGAAAAGCCCCTACAAAGTCCCCGAGTCATATTTCAAAAATATAGACAGCAAAATCAGGACTCTGCTGTGGGATGGCAAGACATCCCGTATAGCTTAACATAAATTAACTAGAAGTTGTTACGATGGAGGGATTGCACTCCCCGATATGCGTCTTTACTATTGCGCATCACAGCTGGTGGTTGTTAATCACTGGGTATACCATCCCCTGACAGAACCTGCTTATCTCTTAGACAAATACCAGATGGGGAGGGAAGGGAACAACGGGGCTCTATACTCAAAAGCCAGGAGAAGCCGCTATCTTGGCCCCAACGCCCTAACCATTGATGTTTGGCGCGGGCCAATTAAAAACTCGGCTGGCAGGACACCCTGACACTGGCCACCACCCCACTATGGTCAACCCAGAGACTCGGGACACTATATAACCAACCGGGATTTGACAAATGGGATATCATAGGTATTTCTAACATAGGTGACCTATGGAAAAAAGGGAAAATTATAACATTCTCTGAATTGCAAAAAGAATACGACCTAGACCAGAGGAAAGTCTTTTGCTACCTACAAATCCGTCACGCTCTGACTGCCGCAATTCCCACATCAGGGGACATACCAGAGGCATCCCCATTAGAAGATAGATTACTATCTGAAGCATTAGGGAAAAAAGCCATATCGCTGACATATAGGAAGATATGTAACAATCTGCCCGACCCACTGCAAGGCCTCTGAGAAAAATGGCAAGCTGATCTAGGGCCACTTGAGGACGAGGAATGGCAAACTGCACTAATGTCCCCACATGAAGCAGCTATCCCTCTAAAACTCCGCCTTATCCAACTCAAGATACTACATAGAACCTATCTCACCGGGACTACCCTCAACAAGATCGGGCGCAGGGAGGATCCACTTTGCCTCCGACACTGCGCGGAGGAGGCCGCATTCTATCATATAGTATGGGACTGCCCTAACATAGCGCCACTCTGGGAGAGAGCTACACAACACTTGCATATGGCTGTAGGTAAAGATACACACTTAACACCAAAGTTGGGACTTCTCAACATATGGGATGCAACAGATCTCACCACAACAGAACAGCAATGGGCCACCCTGGGATACACAATGGTCAAACGCAATATAGCAATGCGCTGGGGAGCTGTGGAGGTGCCGACCTCGAGAGGGTGGGCTAAGGAAATGGATAAATATATGATCGCTGAGAAAGAAGTGTTAAAAAACAGAGGATGTCCCAAAAAATGGGAAAAAAGTGGGGCAAATGGAACATCTACTGAGGAGAGAGATGTATCTCCCCAACCACTGAGATGGAGCTGAAAGAAAGACGAGGGAGTGGACACATATGATTGTAGGCACCTTAACGAAAGTCCTCTCAGGAAAATGTCCTTTGAATTTTGTGTATAACTGTGTTATGAATGCAGAAGCAAATATGACCTGTATTGTTTCTTTCAAAGTTAATAAAAAGATTTAAAAAAAAAAAAAGGTTGGCCAAAGGAAAGGTCATTAGATGCCCCATTCAGTCCTTTGTCGCATATGCCAAGTGAACTTTCAATTGTTGATAGAATTCTCTCACGGAACAATGTCACGGTTCCTCCAACTGCAGTTAGAGCCAAACTCTTTCAAGCTGCTTACCAGGGTCATCTAGGGGCAGGAGCCACTTGCAAAAACCTAAAGCAATTTTTTGGTGGCCTGCTTTGGATTCTCAAGTGGCTAATTGGATCTCGTCTTGTAACACTTATTTACTTTTAGATAAATACTGGCTCACCCATCAAACTCCTTTACACACGGTTCCTTTTCCTGAGAAACCCAGGACAAAAGTTGCATTAGACTTTGCATGACCTTTTGATTTACTACCGTCAGACAAGAAATTTTTACTGGGTCTAGTAGATTACTTTTCTAAATGGGTGTTCTTTGATTTTGTCCCAGCTGCAAGTACTTCATTTGTTATAAGAATTTGGAGAAGTTTTTTTAAAATAAAGGACCACTAACAATTTGGTCACCAACAATGGGACTCACTTTGTCTCTTCTCAGATGAAAGAACTTGTTCATAATCGTCAAATGAGACATTTGAGGGTGGCTTTGTACTCGCCGACCTCGTATGGTCTGGTGGAAAAAATTAACAAATTCCTAAAAGAAGGGAAACAATCAGCCTTGGCTAGCGGGGTTCCTGTAAAGGAGTTTTAGTAATACTTCCGCGACCACATTCCACGACTGGTGTCTCTCCATTTTGTCTGCTTATGAAAAGGAAACCCAGGTCTGAAGTTTGTCCAGATTGGCTAAAGGACATTATACCTAAAGAAAAGATTTGCAAGTGTGGTATAGCGAAATTGGCAAAAGAAAGGGTTGATGCAGCTCAGATGAAGTATAAAATGTATTACGACAGTACACATGGCGTAAAAAACGTTGAATTTAAGGTGAATGATTGGGTTCTGGTCAAACGACCTACCAGAGTAAAAAAAGGGGAATCCGTTTTTTCTAGTCCTTTTCAAATTTCCAAAGTTTCAAGTGGTTCAGTTTTACTGAATGGCAGAGGTTGGTGGATCAAAAGGGCTCTTGTCAGTTTGACAACTGCACAAGCTCATAAAATTTGTGAGCGCAAAGGTCAGGACAACAAGGACTGGTTTGTCTTGGAAGGCAATAGCCATTTCTCTGAAGTATTTCAACCTGCTTCTTTAGTTCATAATTCAGTATCAAGTACAGACTTGGAGCTCACTGAATCTACTTCAACTGGTATTTCAAGTGAAAGTCTTCACCGTACTGGGTGATTTTAACTTTCACCTGGAGATGGTAACTAATCCTGACTCTGACTAATGGATTGACTGTTCTAACAGTTTTGGCCATTACCTGCAAGTGGACGAGTCTACCCACAAGGTTAATCACACCGTGGACGGGATTTTTTCGAATGACCCGCGATTAGAATTTGATAAATCACTTCCTTTCCTATGGTTGGACCATAATGCAGTGTTTTTTAAGTTAATTGGACTCCGGCAAAACCGCGTCCAGAACTCCTCTGAAGTCCCTATAGCTATCTGTCCATGGCGTAGGGTTTCTAAAGGGGAGTTGGAGGCCACTCTGAGCAAGAATAGCCCACCTCTGGACCCTGATATAAATGTATCTTTTAGCAATCTTATGAGTTGGATTGACTCAGCTTGCTCCTGTAAAAACGGTTACCACCCATCTAAAGCAACCTTCTGCACCTTGGTACGAATAGGGCACGTTACAACGCAAACATTTACAACGCATGCCTTTACAACGCAGTTTTTACATCGCAACATCCATTACAACGCATGTTTTTCTCAACGCATGCCATCACAACGCATTTTTAGAAACTACATTTACAACGCATTCCATTACAACGCATACCACTACAACGCATACCATTACAACGCATAATACTTTTAGGGCAACAGTAGGGTAAGTGTTGGATAGTGTAGGGGTAAAAATTACTATTCCCACACCAGTGAATGCAACAGTAGGGTAAGTGTTGGATAGTGTAGGGGTAAAAATTACTATTCCCCCTCCAGTGAGTGCAACAGTAGGGTACGTGTTGGATAGTGTAGGGGCAAAAATTACTATTCCCACTCCAGTGAGTGCAACAGTAGGGTAAGTGTTGGATAGTGTAGGGGTAAAAATTACTATTCCCACTCCAGTGAGTGCAACAGTAGGGTAAGTGTTGGATAGTGTAGGGGCAAAAATTACTATTCCCACTCCAGTGAGTGCAACAGTAGGGTAAGTGTTGGATAGTGTAGGGGTAATGCTTTGTAATGGCATGCGTTGTAGTGACATGCCTTGTAATGGCATGCGTTGTAGTGACATGCGTTGTAATGGCTGCGTTGTAATGGCATGCGATGTAAAGGCAGTTGCGTTGTAATGACTGCGTTGTAAATGTAGTGCGTTGTAATGACTGCGTTGTAATGGTTGTTTCCCCTTGGTACACACCCAGAATTAAAGATCCTTAAACAAAAAAAGTAGAGCTGCCGAACGTCTATGGAGAAAGGAGTATGATCTAGTAGCTAAAGCTAATTACTCCATTATTCACAAAAAGTCTTATACTCAGATTAACATCACAAAAACCCAATTCTTTTCTGCAAAAATAAGAACGCCCAAAAACTCCTCATCTGTGCTGTTTACAACAATTACCACTCTTACTAACTTCAAACAGGTCTCTGCCTATAGTATTGATCAAAATAGCTGCAACAACTTAGCAGACTTTTTCAAAACAAAATAGAGTGTATATATGACGAAATTGCAACGATCTCTTCTACCAGATTCGTAGGAGATCTAGATCTTGTCCCCAATACGAATGCCGTCAATGTTCCAGAGATAACTATGTCAGAGAGCTCAAGGCGTTGTGGGCCCCTAAGTAATTTTTCTCCACTTTTGGAGGACCACAAAATCTGGATCCCCATCTGACCCTTGCCCACCATTTATTTGGCATATGGTGCCGAATCTGATTGCAATCCACCTCACCAAACTTTTGAATCAGATATTAGAGACAGGACGTTATCCGATAACCTGGAAGCAAGCCTCTGTTCTACCTATACTAAAAAAAAACACACAAAAAAACAATCTTGATCCGGCTGTCACTAAAAACTATCGGCCAATTTCTCAACTGCTTTTTCCGGCCAAAATCCTTGAAAAGGCAGTGAACAAGGAATTCACAGCTTATTTTGAGACTGATGAGACTCTCAACCAGGCCCAACATGGTTTTAGAGCTCATCACTCTACAGAGTCTGTGCTGGCTGTGGCCTCAAAAGAAATCCGAAGGATCGTGGCTGAGGCGAGCCAAGCGGCTCTAATTCTTCCTGACATCTCAGTCGTGTTTGATATAGTTAACCACGAGGTTATTATCAACCGCTTGAGAGAATCAGTATAGGAGGTGCAGCTCTTGCCCTCATCAGCTTCTTCCTAACAAACAGAGTACAAAGGGTTAAACTGAATGGCTTTAAATTAAACATTTTCTCTCTTCCCTGCTGAGTGCCTCTGGGGTCTTCCCTGTCTCCGACGCTTTTAACATCTATATTACTCCGTTTTTGGAGCTTATTCAATCCTTTAGCCTATTGGCTGTCTCCTATGCGATAATACTCAAATTGTAGTATCTATACGGAAAGACGAGGGACTCACAGCCTTAAACCTGAGTCACTACTTAACCCAGGTATCTATTTGGATGCAGAAGAATTTTCTAGAATAAATATTGAGAAAACTGAGGTGATTCTTTTTGGCAAAAACACGGATTTTGGGAATTCGACTTAGTGGCCAGCAGATTTCAGCCCACTACCTACTCCTATTTCCAAGGTAAAAAATCTAGGAGTGGTTTTCGAAGATCAGCTCAATTTTTCCGAGCAGGTTAACCATATCACTTTCTCCTGCTTTTATATTATCAGATTATTGAAAAAGGTTTTTCCATTTATCCCTCTGGACCTCCAAAAGACTGTCATGGTTGCTCTTATCCTTTCTAGGATTGATTATTGCAATGCTTTGTATTTAGGTATAACAAAAAGCTCATTAGCTAAATTACAATCTTGAAAGTGCCAAAATTCTGTTCCATTACCAAAGAAATACGGGTCCATTATTGGTTACCGGTAATGGACAGAGATAGATTCAAATCTCTCTTTATTATTCACAACGCTCTGTATGAAAAGGGTCCTCACTATCATTGGAAAACCTTCTTTTGGTACTGGCCCTAATGGGCCTTATGGTCGTCTTCAGCCTATCTAATAGAAGTCCCTAAGGTAAAGAAATATAGATGGGAGGCAGGAGTTTGCGCTACCTTGGCTGTAAACTCTGGAATTCTCTTCCATTTGTCTCCAGATCTCAATCCAGTCTGTCCTATTTTAGGAAATTGCTCAAAACTTGGACTTCTGTATCACACTTAAAGTAAGATGAGAAAATGATATATACTAACCGGTTCTGAGGTATGCCGTAAGCACTATGACACCTGGCATTTGCACGCTCAATAAAAGTTTTCTTTACTTTACTTACTTACTTACTGTCATCATGATGAGCCTGTTAGTGATACTGAATTTATTAGAGATACTAGGAGCTCTGCCAATACCTCCATGCCCATGAAGTATACGGATTTTTACATGTATTGAATGTTTTTCTGTTCATTTATTGTAAAAGGGGAAAATGATGTAGTGGTAGCCTAGAGTTTATACACTTAGTCCTTCATTAGTGTTTATACCATTATGTGCCTCGCAACAGCTTCTTCTGTAATGTTATGTAATATTTATTTTTGTAATGTGTTCTGTTTCTCCAAGCTCATGCACCGCATTCCTTCTTCATGGCATCCAACCCCCAATTTAGCAGGTGCGATTTGGATGCTCAGGAGGCTGGATCTGCGGGACGTGGGCTCCTGTAAATATACAATAAACGTACGTTTTACCAGAACTTTGACTGCTTCCCTGGTGGATCTTTGTACACAACAGACATGTTCATAAACAGTTCCATTGCATAGATTTTGAAACACAGCAGTAAAAAGGGTTCCCGCTATCATTCAAACGGAGGTATCACAAGTGCATCAGTTCATTTTATAAGGATGACTATGCAGGCTTTTTACAAGTTGTTGCCAAAGACCGTAACGACGAGTCTCTGGCAGCACCACATCCATAGCATCTGGTGACTGACCACATTATACCGACGTTACTAAAAGTTACATTGACAACATGTAACTATTATACAGTTTTCCATTTAACTAATCAGAGTGAATGCACTCAACAATTTATGCAAACAACGTTCACAGAGTTTATATCCCATTTGACAAATCCTTTTAAACACATGTTGCTACCATAGTTCTTCGTACAGCTACACAAGTTCTTCACCTAAACTAAAATATAAGCACGTACTTTTCAAATCCTCAGAGGATGTATACTCACCCGAAGTCTTCTCAGTCTCACAAAGTAAGTGTAGGACAGGGTGTATTGTGAAGCATGGCACCAATTCATCTCAACATTGCTTGGTCAGCTTGCATGCTGGGGGTGAATCTATGAGGAGGTCTACAAAAACATTTAAAAAAAGATTTCAGTAAAGAGTGAGCTGGAATAAGGTGGAGGAAAATATATGAGAATCAAAGAAAGAAGCCAAAATGTGACACAAAAGGCAAGAAATCGTGGATAAATGAATGACAGAAGAGAAAAAGCAAAGTTAAGACAATGAATATTCTGGTCAGCAATGGGACAGAAAAACAAGTTCAAGAATCGAAAGGGAAAGGCAGATAGTGCCAGGAAAGAACAAGCATTTGCAATGCAATAGGTCTCGCATTTACGCTAGTTTAAGCTATTGGCATTGTAAATGACAATGTGTTTTATTTATGTTTCAAAAACGAAAACATAAATAAAAGGCATTGTCATTTACAATGCCAATAGCTTAAACTCGTGTAAATGCGAGACCTGTGCATTGCAAATGCTTGTTCCTCACTGAGATGGGGCGCTCTGGGTTACACGTGGGGCGCTCTCCGCTGGCCTTGTACACATCCTGTCCAAAGCTATTTTTCTTTGGGTAAGGTTTCCGGTCTCGCTCATTACTTTAGAAACCCAATACATTTTTGAAAAATACTTTACTTGGACACTAGAGGGAGCAAAAGCACAGAAAGTGACTGCAGGTAGTGGTTAGACTTGCTCCGGCAAAATCATTCTCCGATAGCAACTGCATGCTGGCTACCCCGTCCACAGACACCATTAGAGTCTGAGTGGGCGTGATGCAGGCAGGCCATGAAGCAACGGGCTGTAACCGTATTCGTCCTATTTCTCGTAAGTGAACGCTGGTGTTAAAAGTTGTTAAAAGCATACACTGTTATATAAATCCTATGCGTTCCATCACCGCTGCTTCTGAATTTAAACTGCTCGGAGCTCAATACGACCAATATGGCACATGAAAGAGCAGCTTTCTTTTTCACCCTCCTAAACGGATTTTCGATATATATTTATGCATATTTTTTCCAAATTGCCGCATAAGCTCCTTCATTCAAGAGTTGGTCAGCCCATGCTTACTCGACGTGAAGTAGTCATCTCATAAATATAGATAATGGTTGCAAACGTAATTATTTTCGCACCTTTAATATCTAAGGCAGGCCAACACCGGCTCTTGACTAGCTTCTGAATCCAAACTGCCGAGAGCACAGTAAGTTGAAAGAACAAGGCGGCCGCCACGGTAAATAAAACAAGCGCGCGCGCCTCGCGCTGAAAGGAGGCAGCAGGGGGAGGGAAGGGAGGAGGGGGGGATTCCCTTGCGGGAGCGAGCAGCAAGGCACGATAATTGCAAACATATGGTGCAGCTGCTCGCTCCCGCAAGGGAATCGCCAAACGTGCACGCGTTGCCATTCAAAGCAATGCAAAGCGTGCACGTTTTGGGGCGAAAAAGGGAACCGATTACTAAAGGTCTCTCCTATGCAGCGCATGCGCGCTGCGTAGGCGAGACCTAAAAATGAGAGAGAAAAGTAAGGAAGTCACCAGCTAAACACAGTGAAACTGTATCATTTGACAAATGCCAGAAAACTGATTAGTTTGTTTCTGGGTGATGCTAGTAAATCGTTGCAAGTAGAAGAAATGCCCATGTTTGTGACAAATATTGTGTCACAGATCTGAATTTCGAAGTCATAAAAAAAACTAGTTGCTGTTTTCTGGAGATGAAAGAACAGTGTGTTTTTGCAACACAAGTCGTTTTCTTGTGGCTTCGCCTTGAATCCTCTGTGCAGCTTCATCATTTTCCTTCTACTAATATGTTTGGGTTCTTCATAGCCCTCGTGCCTTGATATACTTACATTAAAAAAAGTTGTCTAGAGATTTTCATTTCTGATTTGTGTTTTTGTATCATTAAAGAAGTAATTTTGCTTAGGTAGACATTGCTAATCCTGGCCAAATTTTTCAGGACAACATTTTAAAAAATGGCGGATGTGTTGCAGTGATGATGTAATATTTCAAGAGCCACCCTTCTGCCATTTTCCAAAATGGCGGCTCTATAATGTTGTGTTTTAGTCATCATGTTAGTAATTAATTTTAGTATTGTTCTTGGTTCAGGTTTTCCATTGATTCAAATTTGTAAACATGATCAAAGCAGGTGAAATCAGAATGTTGCTAACTACAAAATCTGAGGACTTCTTCAACAAAGAAAAATATGTCATAGGCCAAACTAACCTGAAAGAAAAGCGAACATCAACTGCTGCTGGACAGAAGAAAGTTCAAGATGCTGCAGAAATATGGCAAGACTAAGTTCACAAAAGATTAAACTGATGGGTGAAGACGATTAACCCTTTGGGCGCGGCCGGAATTTCCCTGCGGTGCGGGAAAATTCCACGCGTGCGCAGATCGGACGGCTCCCGGCTGTCCGACGCACACGCCCACTGTGACGTCGGACAGGGGTTAAATATTTTATCATTGTAACAACAACTGCTACTAGTCGTGTACAATGAAAAAAAGCCTGGAAAAATTGGTCAGAAAATAGCAGAAACCAGTGAATCGCAACAAGAATCCGAGTCTTCTGAGAAAGCGACGTCAACCAAACCCAACGCCCATCCACTTAGGAGATCAATGGCTACCCCTAGTCCACCTCCAACAACTGATCAGAAAGCATAGGATCTTTAATGTGTTATCTGTGGTTTAGCCAGAACAAGGGCTAAAGGGATTGACGAAAGAACAAAGGGCCAGATGTACGACCATAGCATTTTGTGACTCGCAAATTGCGAGTCGCAATTGCAAAAAGCTATGTACAACAGTGTCTGAGACACTGTTTGCGATTCCCAATGGGGTCGCAAATTGCATGCCACATGAATATTAATGAGGCTGTCGCAATTTGCAACCCCATTGGGAATGTCTGGTACTCCCAGGGATGGTGGCCTGCTGGGGTCAGCAGACCACCATGTCTGGGACTTCTTTTAAAAAAAGCATTTTTTTTTTTTAAATGCAGCCCGTTTTCCTTCATAGGAAAACGGGATGCATTTAAAAACATGAAAATGAAACTTTTCAGTTTCCTTTTTTGAGGCAGGCAGTGGTCCCTGGGACCTCTGCCTGCCCTTAGAAAATGATTGCGCGTGTATTGCCAAAGGGGAAGGGGTCCCTTTGGGACCCCTTCCCATTTGTGAGTGCTTTACCACCCTTCTGAGAAGGGTGGTAAACTGCGAGTGTTTTGCGACAGCAATTGCAGTCGCAAAAAATTCATGCATAGCTTTTGGCGTCGCTATTAGGAAGGGACGCCCTTGGAATGCCCCTTCCTAATAGCGAGTCGCTAACCCTATGTTGCGAGTCGCAAATTGTTTGTGACTCGCAAAATAGGGTTGGTACATGGGACACACGTTTTTTGCAGTCGCAAACTGGCCTAAAACCCCTTTGCGACAGCAAAAAACGGTCGTACATCTGGCCCAAAGTACGGAGTATGTGAGTCTCAAAGGGCAAACATGTTTTTATCTGCAGCTAGTTTCTTCCAAAATGATGTTTTCAGCCGAGTACCTAATCTAAACAGTGAGGTGAATGTATTTGCAGTGAATTTGTATGCCCAATTGAACTGCATGTGTGCAGACAATCAAAAATATGAAAGTACCATGAGCTCCCAGCAGCAACGTAACCACCAGCCTTCAGTTAAGTTTGCACTCTTTGAAAAAGCAAATTAAGTTTTAATGCCACTCTTGAGTGCTGGCTAAGGGTTCACACTCAGTGAGATCAGAGAAATAATGGTCAACATTGATGAAACTGTATTGATCCATAATAATAAAATTACGATTTTCCTGGTGAGAATGTACAATGACAGAATTCGTTTTTGTCAGTCTAACGAAAAGAATGAGCCACTTAAGGTGTTCTCAGCTAATTTGACTCCTGAAGTTCTTGCAGCCAAAATAAGATCACAGGATGCAGTAAAATCAGCAGGAACCATTTTAAGAAACATCCTAAATGATCTAGATTTTGGACTTAAGGACAAATTTTGTGATACCCCAGAGCTCCGCCAATCATGGAGTCAACAAGAACGCCTGATGTTGTCTTAACATTTTTTACATCATTGTTTAACCTCAGCAAAGCAAAACTGTTACAAACTAAAGTTCTTATGTTCGGAACAGAAGCCGACTGCATTGATGATGGCTTTGAAGATATAAGCGAAGTGGAAGACAATCTCATGAACCGACAGCGCTATGCCGTACAAATGTACTGTCTTTTCCAAATCATGTTTTATTAATTACATCACGGCAAAAAGAAAACTCCGCTACACATGATGACTGTCCACGCAATCTATAACAAGTGCAAAAGTAGAGAGATAATCACTTCAATTAATTGGATTGGTGTATCAACAAGTTATAATGACATAGTATGGAGCAGGAACTTGTTAGCAGCTAATGCTGTAAAATCTTGTGAATCCGACAGCACACCACTTCCAAGTCACTTTATCAGGAAAGGCTTTACAATTGCTACTCTTGATAATTTTGAAGACAGCTCTTCTTTGTCTGGAAAATCCAGCACACATGATATTGCCATGGTGCTTTTTTGAGAGTGTACCGATGAATTGGCTGCTGGAAAACAAGCTGTGTTAGCTGTAGGCACAAAAAAATGAAGCTGCAAACTTATAACCCAACTGCCTTGCCAACATGTGCAACATTACTACAAGCCATCAACACGTTCAAGTCTACCAGAAAGCTTCAAAGTGGTTGAGGACATGGATCTTCTTCTACCTGATGCTGCAGTCTGCAAAGCTGATTTAACTGAATTTATCATATTGCTTATTGGGTGCGGACTGAAGGATGAGGAAAAGCCAGTCCCTCAGTGGGCTGGAATTCATGCTCTGAACTCCCAGAATACCATCTCACTGAAGAAGGTTGGTTGTTTACCAGTAATACCATCTTCAGTCACAAACTACGCAACAGTATACACAGCTCTAAAAAAAATCCAATATGTGCATGCTCAGCTTGAAGACCAGCCTATCCTGCCAATTTTCTGCGATGAAGGTGTTTTTCATATTGTAGCTGACATTTTTATGAGCAATCCAGTAGAATTTGATGATCTTTATACATGGTGCACTTCATTCAAAAGACATAATGCAAAGCCATGCAATGTTCAATACACTCAGTCCAAAATCAGAAAACCTGAAAATCAAGTTCGTTGCAAAGAATGTGAAGAAACATCAGAACTTTGCAAGTACTGGGGAAATGTTTCAAACATGATAGCTCTAGTGAAAAACGTGGCATTTAATGAACGCCGCAGCGCGGACGCGCGGCAAGACTGAGCTGGGGGTATTGCTTTGGGAATTGTTGGGGGAGCGGTTGGTGAACTGCTATTTTAAAAGTTTTAATGATTGCACCCACAATTGCTGCTAAAACTGCACTTTTTAAAAAAGTTTTACTGAAAGCCTACCTTGCACTCAAACTGCTTTTTACCCGTCGTGTGTTCCGTTGGACACTTCCTGCCTCTGGCAGTGCCATCGCGCTGATTGGTTGGTCCTCAGCCAATCAGAGCCCAGCCCGGGTGGAGCCTGTTGAGCCCCCGTGGCATTTAATGAACGCCGCAGCGCGGACGCGCGGCAAGACTGAGCTGGGGGTATTGCTTTGGGAATTGTTGGGGGAACGGTTGTTGAACTGCTATTTTAAAAGTTTTAATGATTGCACCCACAATTGCTGCTAAAACTGCACTTTTTAAAAAGTTTTACTGAAAGCCTACCTTGCACTCAAACTGCTTTTTACCCGTCGTGTGTTCCGTTGGACACTTCCTGCCTCTGGCAGTGCCTTCGCGCTGATTGGTTGGTCCTCAGCCAATCAGAGCCCAGCCCGGGTGGAGCCTGTTGAGCCCCCGTGGCATTTAATGAACGCCGCAGCGCGGACGCGCCGCTGGCGCGCCAAAGGCGCGCCTAAGGCAAGCCCGTCTGCGCCCGTCCGCGCCTGGACGTCGCCAGAAGCCAGGGACTCTGCCTCATCTGAGGCACTAAGACGAGCCTACTCCCGTGAAGCATTACTTGCCTTACAAGGAGTGGATGCCTGTGGGACTCACAGCTGGGCCCCAGATGAGTGCCCTACCCTCTGTGGACAATGCACCTTTGGGATTATCCCTCCTGGGCACCCTATACTCTCAAGTCCTAGGGCTCAGACTTACACCATTCTGAGTATCAACTGCCGATCCCTGACTAAACACCACGCTGAGGTGTTCGAACTCCTTCAGGATCGGTCACCTGAGGTTCTTTTTATAACGGAAACCTGGCTTTCCGAGGCCTCTGTGGCTATACCGGCACTAGCCCTCCTCACAGGATATGCAATATGCAGTCTAAATAGAACAGGAGGGAGAGGGGGTGGTATCGCGATCATCTATAAATCAGTCCACTTGTGCAGTCTTATCCCCCAAGATATACCGGACTGTGAGAGTGCGCTCTTCAAAATCGCATTGAGTGCAAACTTCACTTTTTCTGGCCTCCTCATTTATCGCCCACCTGGCCCTTCTAAAACTTTTAGAGAAGCCCTGGCGAATACTATCACGGTACTAGCACTCCAGACTGCCAATTTTAATATTATTGGTGGCCTGAACCTCCATCTAGAGATGCTGGAATCCCCGGACATTCTTAGTTTCCGTGGGGACTTGGCAGCTTGTCAACTGACTCAATTGGTCCTGGGCTCTACGCATATCGCTGGGCATCTCCTTGACCCGATTTTTTCAAACCTCGAGACATTGGAAGTCCAAGCACCTCTCCCTATGATCTGGACAGATCACTTTCTCATCTTAATGCGGCTAACGGTAGCCGGCCCTAAGTCCCAATCAAACCAACACCCTTCACTGAAATGGCCTTGGCACAAATTTGACCAGGAGGCTTTCCTCACAGCCTTGAGCACACAGCCACTAGATAAAACCATTAATATGAAAGAAGCTGATGCGCTCTTTCATAGGTGGGTAACCCAAGCACTGGACACTTGCATCCCTTTCAAACTCACCCACTCTAAAGGCGCTCGGGCTAATGCCTGGTTCAATGAGGACTTGACCCTAGCCAGGAAGAATTGCAAGGTTCTGGAAAGAACGTGGAGGCGTTCATATGATTCCCAGGCTAAATTACAGTATAGATCAGCAATCAAATCCTACCACAAATTGGTGCGTAGAACTAGGGCAGCTCACTACTCCAACCTGATCACTACAAGTATTAATCGCAGCAAAACCATTTTCTCCCTTCTGAAGGATTTGGTTACCTCCCCCTCGGCATCAGGCAGCATTATATCTTCCAGCCAACAATGTGAGGAACTGGCGAATTTCTTCCAGGAGAAGGTGGAATGTATCTACCATAATTTCAACCACGGCGTAACACCCTGCGTCACCGGGAGGAACAGGTACATGGGCCCGGAGATCGTCCCTCTCACGTCACTACCCACTATTCTTCTTAAAGACTTGGAAGTACTGGTGGTCAAAATAAAATCAGGATCTCCAGACGACTCCTTAAGACCTGACGCCTTCCGGAAAGTTCAACAGGGCCTCCTGCCTGAGTGTCTGGAGCTGCTCAACCTATCCCTTGCTTCGGCGGTGGTTCCAAAATCTTGGAAACATGCTAAAGTAGTCCCCTTACTGAAAAAACCAACTCTGGACACATCCAAGTCGGAAAACTATCGTCCTATCTCGTTGCTGCCATTCCTTTCCAAAATCTTGGAAGCTCATGTGAATTCGACTCTAACTCACTTTCTGGAAGTTAATTTTATACTAGACAGCTCCCAGAATGGTTTCCGACCACGATATAGTACTGAGTCTGCACTGCTGACGGTTGTGGAACAACTGCGGACCGCCTTGGATGCCGGCAGAACCTCAGCTCTGGTTCTGTTGGATCTGAGTGCTGCATTTGACACGGTATCCCATGAAACCCTGCTCCACCGTCTGGAGGAGATAGGGGTCGGCAATAAAGCCTTATCGTGGTTCTCATCCTTTCTGGCCGACCGGACTATCCAAGTGATAGCTCCCCCTTTTGCCTCCCGTGTCCAACCACTCCGCTGTGGGGTTCCTCAGGGATCAGCATTGAGCCCTACGCTTTTTAATATTTATATGAGCCCTCTGGCGCGGATGGCCGAAGCACAGGGAATCTCCTTGGTGTCATATGCAGATGACACCCAATTGGTGATCACCCTGACAAACAATACTAGCCAGGATAGAGCGAAATTTAAAGAAGACATATTGGCCGTTGCGATTTGTGCACCCACTACTCACCACCACGAGCGCTGCGCTCGGCGAACTTACTTCTTGCAAGAATTCCACGTATACGAAGGACCAGATCTGGCGGTCGCTCCTTCAGGCGACTGGCCCCCGCCTTATGGAACTCTCTCCCACTACACATTCGCAGCAATTCTTACCACCTGGCCTTCAGAAAGCTTGTGAAGACATGGCTCTTTTCTCAATGCTAACTCCTTGCCTGCTCCCCATTCCGTCCTGCTTCAGCGCTGGGACGCCTCATTGCCGAGGCAGCCATGCGCTCTACAAATACTTTAATCTAATCAGCAAGGTGATTGGGAGCTGCATGTGAAGACTGTGTAGTCACTGATTACTGTATTCCGCGAAATTAATTGCGTAAACTACCTGAGATATGGGTCCTGGTATTTAGAAAAAGTGAAGAAGAGTGAATAAGTTAGAGGTGGAAAAACGATACAGCTAAAGAAAACTCATCCAAAGAAATTTTGTGGTGAAAGACAGAGAGGGAAGGTTCAATGCTGTGGCTCCAGCTATGAAACTGGAACAGACGATCCAGAGAGCACAGAAATGCTCCAAGGGAATTGTTGGTTAGACACATAAAAGTGAATATGTTGCTCAATGGCAGCTAGTATACCATGAAGTCCTTTCTATTTGCAATGTTTTCTGAGAGATGACAAAGTCAAAAATAATGGGCCATCGTGAAACTGTTCCTCACCACAAATTTGTGGGAAAGAGAGGGTAGCGTTTTAATAAACATGTTGACAGCCTTCTTCATTTCATGCAGCAGCAAGGAAACCCCTTTCAAATGACTGAGCCTGTGCAACTACACAACTTCGTGACCAAACAATATGTGGATAACGATATAAAGACGTGTCTACTAGATGTCCTGGAACATGGATCGAAATACACAGAACTGAAGCAGGAGAGATTTCCATTGAAAGAGTAAAAGCTGTTTGACATAATCACTAAAGCTAATTCCACGTTTTAATTGCCATAGTAAGAGTTTCGTCCAACCAGCCTCAACAAAACAGGTTACAAAAAAAAACTTTTCCAAACACATAGAGAGATGGATGGATGTAGCTAAAGAAATGGGTGAATTGATCAGGGACATTCTGTCACATGATCTTCTTCCAACAAATGCATTATTTGATGGAGATGCTGCAACCAAACCAGTGAAACCGAAACTCGTACAAGAGCTCGAAAAAAAAAATTCACCTGAAGAATTTCAATTTGACAAGGTGTCTTCATTGAAAACTGCTGTTGTTGTGGACTATAGGTCACAATTGCGAATAGTCAAGATTTCATCCATGCGAAACTTCAGAGAGGTCGTTCAGACTGTTCTACAGATATCAAAGTCACTGTGCACCTTGCAAGAACTGCACATTGTCTTTGACAGTTATCTTGAACTATCTGTCAAAGAATGTGAGAGAATCAGAAGAATGTTTACAAGTGGAACAATTGACCTTGCCTGCATCAAAATGTCGACACCTATACCTGTACAACTTGATCAATTCTGGTCATCAACATCAAACAAGATGAACTTGCAGATGTTAACATTGCTGATGATTCAGTGAACACTGAATTTCCAATTATTGCAAGTGGAATGATTGTCAATGAGGAGTTGGTGCCTGCAGGGATATATTCAAAATGTACAGGTCATATTGTTCAACAAGTTAACAGCAAATTGGAGGAAGCTGACCTTCGTGTTGTGCCACATGATGAGTGGGCTGTTCGAAATGGTTCCAATCGACTCATTATATTGTCAAATGACACGGATGTTATTAATGTGCTACTTAGATTTGCTGCAATGTTCATAAGTCAAGGATTGTCAGAGTTATGGATACGTCATGGAGCAGGCGAGAAAAGACACTTAATCCTGCTTCATATTCTGTACAAGAGACTTGACCCAGAGATGCTTAATGTTTTTATCAAGGCACATATTCTTACGGGTGATGACACTATGAGCAAAGTTGGAACAAAGCTTGGAGCTTTAACTGCTGAACCTGAGAAGTTTTTAAAAAGATTTGCTGAGACAGAAGAAGATTGTGACTTTAAAGCCGTAGAAAAATACTTTGTATGTTTGTGAAAAACAAGTTCGGACTGTCATACATTTGACGATCTTCGGTACAGTGAGTTCAAAAGATCAGTCCGGCTAAGTGACGACCTTCAACCAACATCAAATTCTGTGCGTGGACACATTAAAAGAGCGTTGTACTTAATCAGAAGATGTGTAAATGTTTTGGATCATGCATATGTAGAGAAAGATCCGTGTGAATTTGGTTGGGAAGATATTGATGAGGTGCTAAAACCTACGAAATTTCTAAAGCCTCTACCCACAGAACTTACACATACATGTACTTGCAAAACCTATGGTTCAAAAAGATGCCCCTGTGGATATGCTCTTCTCTAATGTTCAACATTCTGCAAATGTACCACAAGTGATTACTGAAACAAACAATTAGAGTGAACTATGAAAATTTAAATATAACAGGAGTGATAAACATTTTTTTTTCATATTTAGATCATAAACATGGTTTGGTGTATACATAAAAGGATTAAAAATAATTATTATAGGTTTCATTTCTATATATGTCTCTTCTTCCTCTAGAATAGCCGCCATTTTGGAAAATGATGGAAGGTTTGCTCTGAGGAGTATTTTCTGTTACTATAAGACTGCTTGACCCCCAAAACCTATGTATTGACCCCAAAATTAAGTATATAGGCCTCATAGTTCCTGAAATATTACATATCACTGCAACACATCTACCATTTTCAAAAATGTCGTCCAGAAAAATTTGGCCCGGATCAGCAATTTCTACCCAAGCTAAATTACATCTCTAATGATCCAAAAACACAAATCAAGAATTAAAATCGCTCAACTATTTTTTCACTGAGGTATATCAGGGGGACGGGATTATCAAAGTTATACTAGTGGTTTTTAATGGGCATAATTGCCGGTTCCCATGATTTTTGCCCGCTACAGGACACTTCAAGGAGTCATATATGTTTATCTGGCTGTTTATGATAGTGTACTGTATTTTAACACATTTTTGTCCTTGAAAATGAGCCATATCCATATTTAATGACATTGTACATTGTGTACTGCAAATACATACATTATGTGCGAATAGGTATTAAAGTTTAATGAGTACACAGGGAGTGGGAGCTCACCTTACGAATTTCATATCTTTTTTAGGTTTTATGCTGCAACCACTATTAGCACTCTTGCAAAAATTAACTCCAGTCACTTTTTCGAGATTTTCATTAGTTATTAAACAGGCCGGCTCTTATAACGGCTGTGCACCTGACAAATTTTGCCATACACTCTTTCCAAAGTCAACATGTTTTTACACATGAAATACATTATACAATGTATAATATTTGTGATATTAGAAAATTCAAAGACAAGGATTGCAAATTGACCGAACCCATATTTCCAAGGACAGAACTAGTTAAAACGCAAGACAGAGCACAAAAAACTGCAAAGTAACAGCATACACACAAACACTCCATTCCATAAAACAAACCACCCAATCAGTCTTCATTCTGAAACACATTCACAAACATACAAGCTTCACAACCCATACAACACATATCAACACCTTTAAACACCAAGAAACAATTACTCAGTTACTATTTGAATTCAATCTCACTCCAATGTATTGCTCACACAATTATACAAATTCTTACACACTCAACAAACACACTTAGCTTCTCGTTCAAATTGTATTTATACAAGTGATAAAGTAGAAGCCAAGCGGTTAAGGTAAAGCCTTGAATATCATATCTTTAAAGGTTTGTGTTTGTGCCACTATACACACACACCTGTTAACATTGACTCTTCTTTAAGTTTATTTTTCAAGAAATGTCCTAATGCCCATAGGAAAGCATAAACACCAAGGAAGTAAATGAAGGCCAGGGAATCGTGATCAGCATCAACAAAGATTGGCATGCAAGTGTAATTGCCTTTCGTGGTCTTAATATTTCAGATGAAACATACTTTTCAAGGAGATGCATGCAAACTAGTGTGACTGGATTCAATAGATATATGACCGAATTCCATCCTGTGCCATGAGGTGGAGCTAGAGAAACAATTATGTAACACAACTGCACTGAAGCTAGCTGTCATAGCAAAGCTTTTCTACTGAGGGTTACTGGAATATAAATTGCTCTCAACCGCAGAAGCTCAGGATTTTCTGCTACTTTACTTTTGATACCCTATAATTTGTCGTTAATTAAATTATAGGGAAGCAAATCAGTTAATAATGTTAGTATCTGGAGTTTGTGGTCTCCTAGGTAACTTGTTTTTTTTTTGGGGGGGGGGGGTAAGTAAATGATCTATACAATTAATTTGCATTCCGGATAGTTTGAGGAAACCCCCCCGTAAAATTGCAGAGAGGTATGGCTGTGTCCCATAACCGTGGATGATGGCTAAGTATCACTTTAAAATGCATTTGAATTACAAAAATAAAGAACCATCTGCTTGAACTAAACAAGTTGCGAAATGTACACGTAATTCTATTGCTTTTGGTTGTTGTTTGTACATCTGCAGTTCGGAGGCAGTCCGCGGTGACAATCCATACCAGCCTAAATGGGGACACCCGCCACGCAGGAACAACGGAGGGTGCCCGTGTCTACAGAGCTCTTAACACCCACGCAAAATAATATTACAATAAATCGGGTACGTTCTGCACCTTATATTTACAGAACTGGGAAACGGCAAACTTCGTACAAAGCACTATACGAAAATCAAAGTACTATTAATATTATATTGTTTGATATACAGTTCGTGAAACCGACTCTACGTCATACAAAAAAAGAAGTAAAACGAATTCAGGACCATTTACAATACCTGCAATTTGCGCGTGCGGTCCATTTGACCGTGTCCATGGAATGTCTCCATGGTCTCTGCACGAGTGTGCAGAACAGAAGAGCTTTCAGAAAATGAATGGTCATGTTCTGTTGTAGCATCAAAAGAAAAAGTCAGAACAAGCATACGTCTCACCTCCAATAGACAGTGGGGGTACCCTTTAAGTCAGATACGTCAGTGGGAGTGAACTTTTCATGACGGGTACAGGACTGCACGGTACTGTCTCGTGTCGGGGACAGCAGACACGCCGGGTTACACTTTCTCATGTCGGAGAAATGCAGCACAGGAAGTGACTTTATCAGGCCGGGTGGATAAAACACTAGATGGGGGCTGCTTTCTCATTTAGTTTCGTTTCTGGCACAATGGCGGAAGTATGCTTATTTCACACCCACTGGGGCTCAGCTTTCTCATGTTACACATACCAGTGCGCGTGCATTTTCGCAAGCCAGATATAACAGAACACGCGCTCTCTGATGTCGGGGACAAAAGCCAAACTGGGTTACGCTTTTTCAGGTTGAGGAGATAAAACGCTATATGCGCACTGTCTCATTTCGGAGACAACAGCCACACTTTCTCACATCAAGGAGATACAGGACAGCAGTTTATCAAGATTTAGTACCATGCTTACGTCAGACCCCCTGGGGTACGCTTTCTCATGTTAGTCCCTGAGTGCCAGTGCACGTTCTCATGCCAGGTACAACACTGGACGCGCGCTTTCCAATGCCCGGAACAAGATGGAACACGTGCATGTTCTCATGTCCGGGCAAGATTGGATTCACAATTTTCCATGCCACACACTCCAGCTGCAGTGTACTGTCTCGTCTCGAACACACTGGAGGTGTCACGCCAGTGTGAGTCCATACCAAGGCTTCGTCCCAGATAAAACAGTCGACTAGCAATATCTCGTATTATGTACAAGACCCATCACTTGGCGTGCGCTTTCTCGTGTCAGACAGCCCAGTAGGGATTTCCTTTTTATTTCAGACAACTGCAATTGGACTGTCACTGGATTCTAAACATGCTAGTCGGAGCACAGGCATGTGACGCCTTTTGGAGTGCTGACATAGCTGCCAAGTTATCAGATTGTTTATGCGTGACACTTCCATGATTTCAGTGTGCGTATGAGTAACATTTCACGGCCAATGAGTGACACTGAGTGACTATCATGGATAACACCAAGCAATAATAACCATATCAAGAAATAAATATCACAAATTACCAATTTTTGAGACATAAAAATCTCAAAAAAGCTATAAACCACTGTAAAACCCCTGAAATGGATAGTCACTACCCACAGTGGGAGAACTTAGATATATAGATAGAATCTTAAAACTATTACCTAACCGGCAGGTTACGTAACTTCTATTAAAGAGGAAGGTATTTTTTTAAATTTTGTGTCAAAAGTAATCAGTTTTGTCACGGCAGATGTAAGCTAACTGCAAAAAATGCATTGTCGTGTGAACATTACAGGAAGGCAACTTTGGCATTCTGTGGCGTGGAGTTTCACCTTCAGGAGTGGAGTGGCATCGGGTGGCACGGAGGGGAAATATGTGGAGTAAAATTACGTGGCCTGGAGTGGAATTATGTGCCATGGAAATGTGTTGCATGGAATTGTGGGGTGTGGAGAGGACATGTGAGGCATGGAGTGCAATTGTGTCGAGATTAACTATGTGGCGTGGAGTGGAATTATGTGGTGTGGAATTAGGTGGGATGGTATGGAATTAAATGGTATGGAATGGAGTTCTTTAGTGTGGAATTGAATGGTGTGGAATTATGTGGAGTGGAGTGGAATTAAGTGGCACGGAATGGAATTATTACATTGTGGAGTGGAATTGTATGTCGGAGTGGATTTATATGGCGTGCAATTAGGTGCTGTAAACTGAAATTATGTGGCATGAAATTGGGTTGAGTGGAATAATGTGGTGTGGACTGGAATGGAATTGTGTGGCATAAAGTGGAGTGAAATTATATGGCGTGGAGTGGAATTATGTGACTTGGAGTGGAATTATGTGGCGTGGAATCATGTGTGGAGTAGAATTATGTGGCACGGAGTGCAATTATGTGAAGTGGAATTATGTGGTGTGCCATGCAATTATGTTGCACTGAACAGAGTGGAATTATATGGCATGGAGTGGAATTGTTGTGACGTGGAGGGGGATTCTGTGGCATGAAGTGGAATTATGAAGCGTAGAGTAGAATTTTGTGGCATGGAATTGTGTTGGATTGAGTGGAATGGAAGTACGTGGTGTGGATTGGAGCAGATTTATGTGGTGTGGCGTGGTATCATGTGACATGGATTTGACTTATGTGGCATGGAATTGTGCAGATTGGAGTGGAATTATGTTACATGGAGCGAAATTATGTAGCGTGGAGTGGAATTCTGTGGTGTGGCGTGGAACTGTGTTGCCTTGAGAGCAGTGGAATTATGCCACATGGGGTGGAATTACTGTGGCGCAGAGTGGCACAGAGTGGAATTGTGTGGCGTGAAGTGGATTTATGTGGCATGGAGTGGAATTGTGTGGCACAGAGTGGAATTATGTGGCACATAGTGGAATTATGTGGCACAGAGTGGAACGGTGAGGCATGGAATTGTGGGGCGTGAAATTATGAAAGAGATGTGGAATTGTGTGGGGTGAAATTGTGTGGAGAGGAATTGTGAAGAGTGGAATTGTGGGGGCATGGAAGGGCGTGGAGGGGAAGGGTGGGCCGATCGAAAGACAGAAAACAAAGAACACAGGGATGGTTTTGGAAGAGGAGGAAAGCAAGGATGAAAGCAATAAATATAAGTAGTCAAATTAAAAAGCACATGGTGAAGCGAAGAGTGATTGTTTATAAAGGAAACGTGTTTGTGGAAACTTGTGCAGGCTTGCGTCATGGACAAAGGACTTCTGAAGTTTGAAACGCTCACACCCCCACATACGCCTCAGCAACAGTGAAGGACGCTCCTTCTCCTACCTCGCTGCGAAATCCTGGAACAACCTCCCACTTCATCTACGGACCTCATCATCCCTGGTGGAATTCAGGAAAGGGCTCATGGCCTGGGTGTTCAACTGAGCTTCCTGCAGCAGTACTCTCAGCGTCTGGATACCCTCACGGGTGATTAGCCATGCAATACAAATCCAGTTTGATTTATCGATTGATTGACACAGTGACAGAAGGAATGATCTGAAATTAATGTGCCTGGGATGGAATCTGGCTCCGACATCTTGGTAACAGAGGCAGTGGCACGTGATCTGTGAAATATGCCTGCGTGTTAGGTAAATGAAAGAAGACGTGTTAGGTAAATGAAAGAAGACGTGGGTTTAAATAAAGGTATCCTGGCTATTACAAATGAGAAGAGAGTAATATAAAAATGTTTATGCTTTCAAAATATGTGCATAGTAAATAGCCCTAAAAGTAAATTGTTTTTAAAATAGGGTAACGTGTTGCATTTTAAGTCAAACTGGCCATGCAAGTACGTTTCTTACAACCGGGAAACAGCTGGAGTAATGAGTCAGACGGCCAGTTGAAGGTATGGTGCTAATGTTTAAAGTAAAGACGGGCAGGAGTGGGGTAGAGGGACAGGGGGCAGGGGGCAGCAACACTGAAAAGTGTTGGGTGGAAGGGGGAGAAGAAACAGTACCTTAAAAGGCGGCGGAAGACGCACTCTAATTAAAGTGAATCAATCTGTGCTTGGTCTATGCACCGCACAAAGAAAAGGAAATTATGACTGTTGCGTGCAGACCAACTACGAAGCATCAAAAAATGGCAATAAAGTCAACAATGGTATGCAATGGTCCGGCTGCAAGCCCCTTGTACAACACAGTCTCAAAGAGACAGTGCATGCACAGTCTAGCCAAGACCTAAAAATGTCCCTGACTTCCTGCAACTGGTGGGCCAATCACAGCACAGCACAGAGGGTTGAGATGTTACATGTAGGCTACGTAATCCGAAGCTAAAAAACACAAGCCAGGCTGACAATGATGGCTGCAGTTTCAGACCTTCAACTCACACGGTCACGGTCCCACCATGTGTCACTCGATACCGGCTAACATCACAGGGTCAACCACTGAGGAGCCGATATGGTGTGCAAACAATTAGCTGGAACCACCTCAGAGAACGAGTTTCCAGCTAATTGTTTAGATGCTCTGAGCAGCCCATGCCCATTAGGGGGGTGAAACCTCCCCAGGACATCGGCTGCAGCTTCCAAAGCTTTGTTTTTTGTGTTGAGGGAGGGGCGAACCAAAATGTGCCTTGGGCTATAATGTGCACTAAGGCACGTCCCTTTCGAGGTCCCGCCCTCTCCTCAAACGGAGAAAATGTTCCTAAGTTGGCAGGTCTGCAGTATCCTTGACAAACCCTCTCACCACTCCTCGATCTCAGGCCCAACTCTCGGACAGACTGCCTGGGGTAGCTGCGCACACCTGGGGCAGATTTACAATTCCCTTGCGCTATCAGTGCGTCACTTTTTATGACGCACCAGCAGCGCATTTCTCTGCCCCATAAAAGCCACTCTGCGTGGCTTTTCCTGTCCTTGTAAATACGGCCCTTTTACACACAGCACTTTGCGTGAAAGGGGCATTCCATGGGTGTTGCTGTGGGTGTTCCCACGCAACACCCATGGAACCAGACACATTTCCAGATTTACAAGAAATCGTAAATCTGGAAATGCGTCTGAATGCTACGCCTCCTCAGGGGAGGCGTAGGAAGGCACAACGAGGAGAAATGTATTCATTTCTCCTCGTTTTCTTTTCCTCTTTCTATGCGTGCTGCATTCTGCAGCACGCATGGAAATAGGAAATCACCTCTGGTGATTTTTATGTGCAGGAAGGTGTCCCTTCCTGCACATAAACAATCCTTTCAATAAAGACTTTTACAAGATCCACGTGTGCTAATGCAACACACATAGAAGTTGTAAAACGCCATTTCTGATTGTTTATGTGCAGGAAGGGAACCCTTCCTGCACATAAACAATCTCCCCACAACTCAGGCATCCTTGCACCATGGTGCAAGGGTGCCTGCGTCAGCGCATGGCAGCAGTTTGTGCGCCAGCGCAGGGGAAAGCACAGAGATGCGACATATTGTTGTAAATATGTCGCATCACTGTGCTTCCAAACTAACGCAGCGCAGCAAAATGACTTGCTGCCCTGCGCTGCATTAGTTTATTGTAAATCTGCCCCAGGAAGTTTATGATGCGTGACATTAAGGGGGAG
Source organism: Calotriton arnoldi (assembly GCA_963921515.1). Classification (NCBI taxonomy): domain Eukaryota; kingdom Metazoa; phylum Chordata; class Amphibia; order Caudata; family Salamandridae; genus Calotriton; species Calotriton arnoldi. The sequence goes on along the minus strand of CAWUFW010000056.1, from coordinate 2,238,399 downwards.
ATTTACAATAAACTAACGCATACGCTGCGTTAGTTTGGAAGCACAGTTATGGGACATATTTACAACAATATGTTGCATCTCTATGCTTCCCCCTGTGCTGGCGCACAAACTGCTGCTATGTACCAACGCAGGCACACCCTTGCACCATGGTGCAAGGATGCCTGTGTCACGGGGATGATTGTTTATGTGCAGGAAGGGTTCCCTTCCTGCACATAAACAATCAGAAATGGCGTTATACAACTTCTATGTGTGTTGCATTAGCACACATGCAACTTGTAAAACATCTTTATTTAAAGTATTGTTTATGTGCAGAAAGGGACACCTTCCTGTACATAAACAATCAACAGAGGTGATTTCCTCTTTCTATGTGTGCTGCAGAATGCAGCACGCATAGACCAAGGGAAAAAACGAGGAGAAATCAATACATTTCTCCTCGTTGCGCCTCCCTGAGCCTCCCCTGGGGAGGCGTAGCATTCAGACGCATTTCCAAATTTACGATTTCTTGTAAATCTGGAAATGTGTCTGGTTCCATGGGTGTTGCGTGGGAACACCCACAGCAACACCCATGGAACGCCCCTTTCACGCAAAGTGCTGCGTGTAAAGGGGCCGTATTTACAAGGACAGGAAAAGCCACGCAGTGTGGCTTTTATGGGGCAGAGAAATGCGCTGCTGGTGCGTCACAAAAAGTGACGCACTGGCAGTGCAAGGGGCTTGTAAATCTGCGCCTAAATTTCAATGTTGTGTTGTGGGGACAGGCATTAAAATGCTTCACTCTAACCCGCAATGCGTAGCACTTGGCAGGGGTCAGTGCACTACCTCATGCATGGTACACGAATAGAACATGTTCCCATTTACTATATTGTATGTATTATCTGTATTTATAAAGCACACATACGCAAAACGCTTCATGGCACTAAATCCAGAAGAAATAAAACAGATAAAACACTTGATGTGTGTTAAGTACGATAGCAGACGTTTTGGGAAGCTTAGCAGGTTAGGAGTGCCACGAAGATGACCAGGTAACCGTTTCATCCTTTTGCTTCTAAAACAGAAAAAGCGTGGCCACCGAATGCTGCGGTTTTCTTTCTAGGAACAAAAAATAGATTGGAGCTCCGAGACCTTAGTTTCATAGGACCGTTTACATTTTAAAAACAATGGTGTTGTGGCCTGGATTCTGGACAAGGTGACAGCTCTGCTTTTAGCTTCTGTGTGCCTCCAGCAAATCCCCGCACATCCAGGCACTGAGCTGCATTGTAAAGGGTCTGAGATACACCGAATACATTCGAGAATGCTTTGGAATCACGAACTGAGCTCCGACAGCCGCTGACAGCGCACATATCGGTATTGCATAGTGCCCAAGATGGCAGCGCCCGCTTCAGAAACTCCACTGAACTCTGTAATCTGAGGGGCAGTTTTGTGGAACACGGTTCAAGGGTAAACGCTGCCAGATAAAAAGGCACAACCCTCATTTACTGGCCCTTTCTGGCTCCAACTTTATCACCTGTGCACAATCTGAATGCTCCTCGGCAAGCGGTGCCAGCAAAAACGAGTCCGCGCATCAAACAGATTATTATAAAATACGCATAGAGTTATCGCACACCTAATATAACCATAAATTACTCGCAAAATGGCGGAACTATAAGATCGTAAAGATAAAGACAGAAAAGTCAATTTACAGAGAACAAAAAAGGGTCCTGCAAACCCAGATTCCACGATCAAAGAAACCAGACAACTCATGCACACTAGATGCAATTCTAAAGAAACTCAATACAGGCCACAATGTCGCACAGAGCATTAAGACAAATACAAATATGCTTCAGGTTGAAGTAGCAGGCACTGGCGGTTGGTGACATTTTAAAGTGGTGAGGCTTAAAAGTTTGGTAAGACTTTTTTGTAGTGAGTGACACGGGCAAGCTTAATGGACAAACGTGGGGTCCAGGCTGGATCCTCCTCAAGCGAAAAAATTGAAAAAAAGATTGGCAAATGGTGTATTTTGAAGCAAATTAATTTAGTGATAAAGCAAAGGCTTATAAAGCAGTGGGAACGTATAATTCTGAAATATTAAAAACATAAAAAACTGCCCTATATCTTACTGCATTAATATGCTCAACAGTTACTGTAATATACAAATTGAACAACGCAACAACTCCAGCCTTTTAAAGTGTGTGCTTTCCCAGTGTCTTGCACTGCAGGCGGCATCAACTTTGGAAGAAAATGCTCTAACAAGGCTTCTGGAAGGACCCAAAGCTGCTGATTGCAATCAGTCATATAGAAATATGTGAAGACAGGTCTTTAAGTGGGATGAAAAATGTGTTGACTCTCTAAAAGGGAACACAAAATACATTTCTGGGATTCCGATAGTGTGCTACCGACCAGTATTTTGGTTTCTCTCTCAGATGCAATTGCATCTTGATGTATAACACAATAACTGGCCTACACCTAAAACCTGTCAGTACGATTGGCTTTGTCAATGGTTGTTAGCTGTTTAACATAAATGAGTAACAACAAGGATTTGTTATAAATAATTAACCTTCAAAATGTTTGAATTCTGAATTTTCAATAGTATTGAGGCCTGTGAAAGGAGTTTTGGCTTTAAGTTATGTGTGCTTTATGTTGGATATATATGTCCTTTTTCTCTGCACATCTCTACCATCTGCACATCTTCAACCACCTCCCTTTCCTCTAAAGCACCCTCTTTTCACTCTTCCCTCAATGCAATTCCTTGCATCTCCCTCACTTCACCACTTCCAAACATGCACTGCACTCACTCACTCACTCACATTTAAGCAATGTATTTACTTTTGCCCTGTAAATATTTTGCCATCTGTGCACCCCCTTCACACACATTTTCACAAAACTGCAATTACAACTGGAATACATGACCATTGTTCTGTGTGCTCTGCAGAGAGGCCAACCCACTGACAGGCACTTTGCTTTGGCTTCAGCGTCAGAGCTCTCAATCAAAGACCCTCATAAACACCTGCACAGCTCAAAGGCCCAGCTGTACGACCATTTTGCGAGCGCAAAATCGTCCGCAAACCGATTTGCGCATGCAAAATTGGTCGTGCGTAATGTACGAAAGCCACTCGCAAAACACAATTTTGCGATGCGAATGAATACTAACTCGCAAAAAATGCAACCGGTTTTTGTGTTCATAAAATAGCGACTCGCAATTTGCGAGTCACTAATTATAATGTACAAACCAGTCGCAAATAGCGAAAATGCGCAAAAAGGCCCCTTTGCGAATGCTATTTACCACTAACCAGAACCAGGTGGTAACCAGGCCCAACCTATGAAAACAGACCCAGAATGCATCAGAATTCTTTCCACAATGGCTGCGCTGTACGTTATAGCGAGGAGGATGCGGATACTGGCTGCTCAGCAGAGTAGCCGGAGACAGGAGAGGATATTCAGAGTCAGGCTAACATTGTTTGAGAAGACTGAGGAAGAGATTTATGACCAGTACAGGCTGAGTAGCACTGTCATCCTAAACCTCATAGACACCTTGAAGCCACAATTGAAAAGCAGGACCTTGCGCAGCAATGCAATCCCATGTGCAGGTGTTGTGCTCCCTTCATCTATTTGCCACTGGTAGCTACCAAGATGTAATTGCAGTGGCCATAGGTGTGTCGCAGAGGGCGCTTTCGCGTTTCTTTCGCAATTTCCTAGATGCTATGCTACACCACATCCATCAACACATCTACCTGCCCAGGGATGATGAGGAACTTGAAAATACAAAACTGCAATTTTACAGAATAGCAAGGTTTCCACAGGTCATAGGGTGCATAGATGGGACCCATGTGCCCATATGTCCCCCATCCCGCATAGAATACATATTCCGTAATAGGAAAGGTACACATTGTCTCAACATCCAAGTTGTCTGTGACGCAAACAACATTATCACAGACATTGTTGCCAAATATCCTGGAACCACCCATGACTCATACATCTTCAGACACAGTGGCATATACCAGAAATTAGAAAAAGGTGACTTTGATGAAGGATACCTACTAGGTACTGAATTTACATGTCCACAGTGACAAGTATTTGAACTGTAATGTCTGTCTGCATGTTGTCTCACCATTATATATCTCTCACCAGGGGACAGTGCGTATGTCCTGCGGCCATGGGTCCTCACACCGTACCTGTCTCCCAACAACGCACATGAAAGGCGGTACAACAGGGCACATCGTCGCACCAGAACCGTGATCGAGCGCACATTTGGCACCCTAAAATCGCGCTTCAGGTGCCTCCACAAGAGTGCCGGATCCCTGCAGTATGCACCTGAGACGCTCTGCAAAATAGTGGCAACATGTGCCTTGCTCCACAACATGGCCTGCAGGGCTGTATTGCCCATGGATGTGACTCAATCAGAACTAGAGGATTATGACCCAGGACCACCTGCCCAACATCAGTGGGATGGTAGCTCTGCAGCAGAGGGGAGAAGGCGCAGGGACCAGATAGCTAACAATTATTCTTAAAGGTACGTCCAAAGTAATGACACATTACCCTCTACATAAGACAGTAAAAATTGTGAATTCAACTTTGAATTTGTGCTTTATTGTGCAAGCCTGCACACACAAAATCAGGACAACCTGTGCATCACAAAATGCATGCTAAAACAAATGCGTAACTGTATTGTGGTTACATCACCACAAATTTTTAATAAGATGTGGGGCAATGACTGTGCAGTAACTCTACACAATTCACTGGCTGCCTCTACGTCCAGCCTGGTTAGAGCTGCCACTTGGAATCCCAGCTTGGCAGCTGCTGCTCCTAGGCATAATTGGTGTTTCCACAGCAGAGACGCTACTGCGGCTGGAAACCTCACTATCAGTGCACTCTGTAGCAGCACCACTGGCAAACATATTAGTCTGCAGTGTCTCCACTGCTGCAGTTATTTGTTGCAGCACGCATGATACATCACCACAGTAGTGGCCCATCTCCACCTGGAGACCCTGGGTGCGCTTCATGTGTTGGGTAGTTGCATGTGCTAGCCTCCCAATGGCCCTGGACAAAGGGTCCATCTTGTGTCCCCTGCTGCGCTCCATGCGTCTGTGCTGCCCTCTCTCCTCAGCCAATTCTTTGCACAGATCGCCAATGGCACCTGTGAGGGCATCAAATTTAGCTTCAAGCCGGCACTGGGTATCAGTCATCTTTTGTGTGATGTCCCTGAATCCATGGGTCAGCTTAAGGTTCATCTGCCTCTGTTGTTGCAGGCGCTGGATCCCGAGTATCGCCTGTTCCAGGCCTCCAAACAACACCTGATTGGGTGCTCCAGCAGGGGGCTGAGTGTGCAGACTGGCTTGCATATGCCGTACAGACTGCTGGGTTGGACGCACTAGCCGGACCCTGGTGACAGGAGTGCGTCTTGATGCTGCTGTCTGCCTTGATGCTGGTGTCACACTGGCTGTAGCCTGTGATGAGGTCGCTGCAGCAGTGTCTGGGACTTCAGGACAACTTGGTCCACTTGATGCTCCCCCATCCTGCCCTTCCTCCATCTGGACCTGATCCGGGCTTCCCTCAGTGTCATCTGCACTGTGCTCTCCTCCCAGTGGTGTATCTATGTGGCAAAAGATGTAAGGTGCAAATAAATTATGTGAGTAACTATCTCAGTGGAGTTGCAATGTTTATCAGCTCATGTCATTTCGTAACTACACTGTATATGTCACTGACTACGTTTCCCATAATGCACCATTTGGGTTTATTTTGTGTGGCGATGGAATTTTGGGAGTGGATGATTAGTATGCATGCGCAGAACAGGCTTTGGTGGTGAATTAAACATGTATTACACATGTCACACTTACCAGGGTTTGGTGGTGGCTGTGATGTGTCAAGGGTCCCAGATCCGACAACAGCCGCCCTCTCCAGTGCACTCTACACCATGGCCTCTGCTGCAAATAGTTCTGATGCAGTAGATGGCCCTCCTCCTGTCCCTTGTACTTCTCGCAGACGTGATGCCACCCTCTCTTTGGCCCTGGAGCGCAGGTCATACCATCTTTTCTTGATGTCGTCCAGGGACCTGTGTGCCACACCCAGGGCCTTTATGCGCTGCTGCATTCCTCTCCAGATCTTACGTTTGGCAGCCTCAGGGACACTGTGCAATGCCCTCCCAAACAACTCCTCATGATTATTGCAGCATTCCTCTATTATGATTCCATCTCCTTTTTAGAGAATTTGAGTTTCCTCAGCCGCTCCTTTCCACCCTTGTCACTGGCCTTGCTGCTCATGGTTTTTCAGAGAGCCTGCCTGCAGTGTTGAACTATGCTGCTGCACCTAACCATGTGCTAGATAATCTGCTCAAGAATCTCCTGGGACACCACTTCCTGTTTTGGAGTCCCTCAGCTCTACCAGGAAGTGTTTTCACATGCTTTTTAGTTATTCGCAATTTGCATGCGCAAGACGGGCTTGTTTTTGCCGCTATCGCTATTTGCGCAAGCAAAATGTCCTTTTCAAACGAGGATGCTATTTGTGAGCGCTTACCAACTCGCAAATAGCCACGACACAAAATAGCGATGCGAGTCATTAGCGACTCGTAATCATGATACCGCTTTGGTACATAGGTATCGTTTTGCGACTCGCAAATTTGCGAGTAGCAATTTATATCGGTTGCACATCTGGCCCAAAGTATGCATGGAAAAAAAATACAGAAAGAAAGAAACAAAACATGATTAAATAGCTAACACTGAGGGAGGCAAGATTAAGTAAAACTTGAAATAAGAGAGGAGCTAAATAGCTGATATGCATTGCCTTAACGTTTTCAACACTCATTGTTCGTGAATCAATCCATGGTTTTGCCATTAATGTTGTTAAGGGCATGTCACTGGCGTGCGAGACTGCGGTAATGCGGGCTGGAGGGCCATGGTTCAGATTACTATGATCGCCAATGTCCACCTTTATCTAGTAAATCAAATTAAAAAAACTACACACAATGCTTTTCTTTTCAGAGTATTATTTCATTAAACCTTGGGAACATAAAACTGTGCCATTAATACCATGTTATTGTTAAAGTCTGCATTGCATGCTCTCGGTCTTTAGACTAAGCAGCATGGCCATGCACCTGCAGGGATGTAGTACTTGTAGTGAGGCATGCAGCTAATTTAAGGACACTCTGCCGGCAGACCTTATTAGAACTGCAATGCATTTATATAAAATGAGCCAACATAGCTCAGGTGGACGGGAGAGACTTTAAGGCGGACAGCATGTACTTCTCTGCAGGACTCGGTACTCAGGGCCAGTTTTAATGTCATACAGCAGATAACTGTTCACTGTAAGCACATCTCCCGCTTTGTGTTTGACTCAGACATTTGGATCAAATTCACAAGGGAAAAAGAACCCTGGCCTGCTCATCTTTTGGATCCATTTCGCGGGGGAACAAACACAGCAGCTCCACTTCTAACAGGGCCATCGATGTGCAGCCAGGGGTGTCACAGTGGGGGAGGTTAGGGTGGCAAAGGGTCTCAGCACACTATGTATAACAGAAGATTAGCATTCTAACACTTACCATTACGGAGAACAAGGCACTAAATACACATGCTTGCATCCACTCCTAGTGTGACGAATGGGAAAGGGTGGGATATATGCCTGTGAATGATGGACGTCTGCTCTCACACATGGACGGAGACTCCAACGCCCAAATCATGATGCTAAAAGCGTCACTGGCCTATAGTGGATACTGCCATAGACTACAATGAAAATTATTCATTATGAAGGGCTTTAGAACATTAAGCCCTGCATCGTGCATCACAGTGCAGAAAGTTGATTACTGCCTGGCTTTCCATCTCCTGCTTCAGAGCGAGGTAAGGCAGGCAGCCTGGGCCACACAGCCCAAACTTAAGTACATCGATTTGTTTAGAGATACACTCTTATCTCTAAATAAAACATATCTATTTAATATTTGTGCAGGAATGTGAAGGAATATCAGGGGGGGCGCATCCCTGGAGCCATAAAGGAGAATCGGCAGATATACGTAAATACTTGAAAAATTTCACTATCAGAATTACTACTGCAGTGGCTAGAGTTAGTTCACTAGAAGGCTAGTAATCGTCATGCCAAACAAAATCAGAACAAAGACAATCTCAAACGTGATATTGTGCATTTAGAGCACATTAGCAAGTAACAGAAGAAGCAACCTGAGAAATTTGGACAGCTAGAAGGTACAGTGAATGCAGCATCTCAGCCCATCGAGTTTTTGGAATCCTGGATCCCTGAAATATTGAAGATCAAGTTGATCAATGTGTGAGATAGAATGAACGCACAGGATACCAACCTTCAGACCTAAAAATTTGCCTCTCAAGGATCAATGATTTTTAAATAATTTCAACACCAACATTCTTTAGCCATTCTTGCTCATATGAGGAAAGTTAAAAGTTTTAATGTGGCAGAGTTTCAGAATATCGATCTCTCAAAACTACGCTAACAATACGGAATAAGGAAAGGCTTTCTGGCTCTAACAAACAGACTTTCAGAAATGACTATCCAGCAATCTTTTATTGACCCAACTAAATTTAAAATCATCCTATGTTATGTGTATTTGTAAAGCCCACTATCACCCAGAAGGGCATTCTAGCACTGAGCAGGTCTGTGTGCCTTGCCCTGCCTATGCTAGGTTGGTTAATTGAAAAGCCAGGTCTTGAGCTTTTTGCAGAATTCAAGAAGAGAGGAGGAGGCTCTGAATCAGAGAGGGAGGTCGTTCGACGCTTTAGGAGCAGTGTAAGAGACTGCTTGTCTTCCTCTGGTTCTGTGTATTCATGCGATGTGTGCGAGTGGGAGTCCTGTGGGGCGGAGGTGTCTGGATGGTTGGTGGAAGAAGATGCGACTGTTTGGGTAGGTGGGGGCCTGAGCTGTGTAGTGCCTTGAATGTGTGTCTGAGGAGTTTGAATTGAGCGCGTTTATGTATTAAGAGCCAGTATAGTTCCATGAGGTGTGCTGTGATGTAAGTTCTGTGTGGGCGATTGAAGATGAGTCTGCCTGCCGAGTTCAGGTGAGTTGCTTGGTGATCCTGGTGTAGAGGGTGTTCACATAGTCCAACTTGCTGGTGACTAGGGCGTGAGGGACAGTTTTTCTACTGTAGTTTGGGAGCCATTTGAAGATCTTCCTCAACATCTTCAGGGTGTGGAAGCAGGATGCAGTGACTGTGTTGACTTGCGCGGTCAGGCGCAGTTTGCGGTTGATGCTTATTCAGAGGTTCAAGGCATGAGTTCTGGGTATGGGTCAAAGTTCAGCCAACCATCAGTCGGAGTCCTATGGCGAGGTGTTCTTGTCAAAAATCACTACTTCTGTCTTGTCGGTGTTGCGCTTGAGACAGCCGGCTTTCATCCAGCTAGAGACTTCAGTCATGCAGGCGGTGAACTTCTTTCTTCTGTTGGGGTTTTGTCAGAGAGGGAGAATAGGAGTTGTTTGTCATCTACAGAGGAGAGGATGTTGATGTTATGTGCGCTGATGATGCTGACCAGAGGGATCATATATGAGTTGAAGAGGGTGGAGGTGAGCAATGAACCTTGAGGTGCTCCGTGCGTGAGTCTGTAGGCTTCCGACGAGTAAGGTGCCAGGCTGACAGCTTGTGTTCTACCCATTAAGGAGCAGATCCAGTGGAGAGCAGGTCTTAGGCGCCAAAAGAGGATGGGGTGTGAGACCATTTTAAATGCTGCAGAGAGGTCCTGGAGAATGAGTCATGTCACCTCCTTCAAGGATCATGCAGATGCTGCCTGTAGCGCAGATGAGTGCTGTTTCCATAGGGCCTGAATCCTAACTGCGTGGTGTCGAGGAGCTGGTGGTTGCGAGATGGGCAGTGAGGCATTGGTTGATTAGTTTCTTTAAAACTTTTGCCAGGTATGGTAGGAGGGAAGTAGGTCTGTAGTTTGAAAGCGTGGCTGAGTCAGCAGATGGTTTTTGAGCAGGAAAATGATGGTGGAATGTTTCCAGGTGTCCCATAATGTGGCTGAGTCAATGGAGGCATTGAGGATGCATGCTAGTGCTTCACTGATTGGTAGAAGTCCTTTGGTGAAGGCGTGGCTGGGGCAAGGGTCAGAGGGAGCCTCCGAGTGGACCGTCTTCATGGTAGCAGCGATTTCAATGGTGGTGACGGCAGGCCACGAGGTCAAGGTATATTTATTTGCCATGATGGGAACTTGAGTAGCAACGGTAACAGGGTCCAGTCGAGGGTTGAGGCTGCTGTATATGGAAGTGAATTTATTATAGAAGACTTCTGAGAGCTTATTGAAAAGGTCTAGTGAGGGGATGATGTTGCTGGAGTTGGTGGGATGTGCGGTGAAATCTTTGATGATAGAAAAGTGATGGCGAAGATTTCCTTGCTGCTGTTAGTGCTGGCGTCGATGAGATCTGCAAGAGCTGTGTGCTTGGTGTTCTGTATCTGCTGGTGGTAGCCTCTTAGGGCTGATTTGAAGCTGTCTTTATCTGCTATGTCTTGACTTGTTCTCCATATGTACCCCAGTTGCTTGCAGTGGCGTTTCAGCAGCCCGAGCTCCTCTGTGCATCAGAAGGCCTGTGGTTAGGCTCTTGACTTTGGGCTGCACTTGATTTGTTTATTTGTTAGGAGCACAAATCATCCCAAAGGGGATCTCTCGGTGCCATAGTCGCAGGAGACAGTTCGCAGTGTAATACAGAGGTTAAAGATTAAACAGCCAAGTTTTCAGAAGTTCAATTAGATCTGGACAAGAACAGATGGACATGGGTGGCTGATTCCTGTGATACGGAGCTAAAAAAAGACAAGGAGCGACCCCCAAATCTAGTAGTGTGGATGCGTTTGGGGCAAAGCAGTAGTAGTTCACTGGATCTAAGCTGGCGAACTGGGATATAAGGCTGTAGTTTGTTTTTCAGATAGCCGATCCCCTCCCGTGCAATGTTTTAAAAACCAGACACACAAGTTTGAAGACTGCACGCTTTTTTATAGGAAACCAGTGATGGGAGCGCAGTAGGGGTTCAGATAGGGATCGCGGAGGAAGATTATGGATAAAGCGCACTGCTTTCTGCACCACCTAAAGCCTGGAAAAAAGGCCTTCATTCATACCGACCATTAAGGAGTTTCCATAGTCCAGGCGACTCACTATCAGAGCCTAGACCAGGGTCTTCCTAGAATGCTAAGGGGTCCACTGAAACACCTTCCTAAGCATGCACCTCAGGCCGAAACAAGTTCCAAAAATGGTTTTAACATGTTTGTTCATAGAAAGATTATTGTCTAATAAGACGCCCACATTTTTTATGTATTTATTTGAGGTTGGGGTTGATCCCAGTCCTGGTGGCCACCAATCTGCAGACCAAACTGAATGAGCTTTCCCAAATAGAAGGATCTCCGTCTTATTGGTGTTAAGCTGAAGAAAGTTGGCAGTCATCCATGTAGCAATCTTTAACATACAGCTCTTAAATTTGACTTTGGTGAGTGTTGGATTAGAATCCATGGTGATGACCAGTTGCGTGTCATCAGCATAGGAGATGGTATCAAAGCCACACGACCTAATGAGCTTTGCCAAGGGGGTCACATAGATATTTTAAAGAGTGGGGCTCAATATTGATCCCTGTGGCAACCCTTTGTCCAGGATCGTGGATTTTGAAATGGAAGAGTTCATAAGTACTGAATGGGTGCGTTCTGAATAAACAAATTCCACCCATTTGAGAGCTTTACCACTGATACCAATCTCCCCAGTCTTTGAACTAGGATTTGATGGGAGATGGTACCAAAAGCCGCTGATAAATCCAGGAGAATTAGCATGGCTGAGGTCCCCTTGTCTAAGGTGAGTTTGATAGTATCAGTGACCTTCATTAATGCTGATTCCGTGCTATGAGAAGCACGGAAGCCTGACTAAGATGGATCCAACAAACCGTTGGATTCAAGATAGGACACCAATTGGTGATTCACCAATGACTCTAAATTTTGGAAATGAGAGGAAGTAGTGTTATGGGTCTGTAATTTAACATATCCATAGGATCAGCCATAGGTTTTTTAAGAATGAGTCTAATCCATGCTGTCTTCCATTTAAGTGGGAGGGTAGCTAACTGTAATGAGAGATTACATAGGTCTGTGATGGGGTGAGTAGGACAGGAGCCAAAGTACTAATAACGTGAGAGGGGGCAAGGTCCAACGCGGACCCGGATTTAATCGTTTTTAGAAGGACCAGTACTTGAAGGGAGCCAAGGTGTTGGCACATGCAGTGATACAGCTGTTGAGGTTTTTGTTGGCTTTCAGCAAATTGCTGGTGTGCTTGGGCTTGCTTTGAAAGGGTGGAAGTCCACTCCCCTTCTGTTCCGGTGGTGGTAGGTTTGTAACAGTGAAGAATGGGTATGCTGAAACAGATGACGGCATGATCTGTCCAGCTCACAGTTGCTGGCTTGTTGACTGTGATGTTGCTGATTGAGGAGAAAATCGGGTTAAATAGGAGTCAAGTGGTGTGGGTGGATTTGGTAATGTGCTGGATGAGGCCAAAATTTTCAAGGTTTTCTAGAAAGGCCATAAAGTTTGGGCTGGTGTGGTCTTCTAGGTGAAAGTTAAGGTCTGAGAAGAAGATGAAGGTGCTGACTTTAATGACGAGGGGTGCGATGAATTCCATTATCGCTGGTAAAATTGGTGAGGGATCCTGCTGGGCTGTATACAAGGTTCCGCCCAGGAAGAAGTTGGCTGTGATGTGTATCTTGAACGTGAGGTGTTCCATGTAGCTGGTGGGGGTGCCCGTGGAGATGGTGCAGCTGATGGTATCTTTGAATATAATGGCGACTAGCTCCAGGCTTGTGCTGACGTTCTTGCCTAACAATCTTGTAGCCAGTGGGGATGGCCGGTGCCGAGGTTAAGTTTAGTCATGCTTCTGTGAGAAAGAGCAGCTCCGGAGCAGGTTCGTGCAGTAGGTCCCATATCTCCATGGAGTGTTTGGTGAGCGAGCGAGTGTTGAGGCGCATGCATGCAAGTGTGGTGTGTTGTTTGGGTTGTGTTTGGTCTGTGTGGGAGGGTGGCTGGTTTGTGTGAGTGAGTGAGTGGGTGCTGGAGTGGAAAGTGGTGGCTGTAGGATATGGAAGAATGCATGAGAGCTTGCAGAAGGCGCATGTGAACTCTCCTTCCATGTTTTTGGGTGTGGCAGCAGTGCAGCAAGTGGCGGCCTGGGTTAAAAGCATGGAGGAGCGAAGCAGGTATTGGTGGGTAGGGGGAGAACCAGAGTTCCTGGTGCTGGGTGTACATAAGTGCAGATGGGCTTGCCTTTGGTGCACCTTCAGAATGCCTTTGGTGCAACTTTGGTGTGTCAGTGGCATGTCTGTGCTGCAGCTGCCATTAAATCGGTCCTGGGAGGAGCGCAGGGTACCAATGGCGGGAAACCAGTAATGTCACTTCCGGTGCAGATGGATGAAGGGAAATCCAATGATGTTACTTCCTGTGCAGATGGATGATGGGAAACCCTGTGATGCCACTTTTTGTGCAGATGGACAATGGGAAATGGAAGTTCTCTTGCCTGGCTCCTTCTTTTAAACACATGTTTGGCAGCAAACCAGTGATGTCCTTTCCTGTGCAGATGGATGATGGTAAATCCAGTGATGTTACGTACTGTGCCGATGGATGATGGGAAGTCCAGTATGTCACTTCCTGTGCAGATGGGCAATGGGAAAATCTTTAAAGGCCAGTCAAACATTTTCTTGTGTCTTGCGGAACTACAAACTTTTATTAATAACAAATCAGAAGCCAACATTGAAGCCGGCCGCAGTCCAAGCTACTGGATAGCTTGACCAATTCCATGCAAGTTTGACTGTCTTGACTCTGTTGACAATAGCCTGATATCCTGGTGTTGTGCTCAGTATTTGTAAATCATTAAAGAAGTTACCCCTCGTGACACTTATGCAGGTCTATTTTAAATGGTGTTAGATACTCATATACAGCATATTAACACTTAAACAACATATTACACTTTTATCTATCTTCATTCCACCATCTACTTTCTTACAAGCAATATTCAAAAATCTCATATCCAGTCCTTTACTCGTGTATTATTAAACTCGTTTCATTTGACATAGTTGTATCATTATGGTCACTGAGACCACACAATAGACTCAGTATGCCTGTTTAACAAATAACAATGCGACAATTTACCTATAAGATTTATAACACTACGATGTTTCCCTTCTTAGGTGTATAAATTGGTTATATAAAAGAAGATAGCTGTTATATATCTCTGAACTTTGTCTAAGTGTAGACAGTTTTCTATTTGATCATTGTTCCATTTGCTTATTAAAATACAGTTTGAAGCTGGCGCTACATTGAGGCATTTGCTGTTAATGAAATGCTCAGTTTGACATTAAGGTATTAAATTCCTATTCAGGATAATGTATTGCCTCCTAAATGCGTTAGGCGAGTTGGGGATTCCCCCTCTTGTATGGGTTCCTACAGAGCCTCCAATAGTTTACTTTGTCTCCCCGAGACTACCAATGGTGAGGGTGGGTGGTGGGAGGAGGGTTGGACTTGGCTAGCCCTTGAGTTTTTTTAGGTCTCGCCTAGCGTTGCAGCGCATGCGCTGCTCGCTCGGCGAGATTTATTGTTAACAAGGACTTTCAGAAGAAGGTTTTAAGCCCTGCCCCTCATTTCCATTGGCTGGCGTCACCGTTTATGCTAAACGGTGGCCTGCCATTGGAAATGAGGGTTTTTGGTTCACGCCCTTTGGCCTCCGATCCGGACATGGTGGCCTGCTTTGCTGCCGTCGCAAAGCACTTTCTTATCTTTATGGGGCCATGTGTTTCTATTTAGAAACACATGGCCCCATAAAGACAAGAGATCGATGCTTGTTTAGGAGGGGTTGCCGGCCACTCCTTCACTGCCGAAGGCCACTGTGCTCAGGTATGATCCCCGAGTGTTTCTGTTCCACCCTGTAGCCCAGGGCGCACGTGCACGGGAACAGCAGTGACTAACAGCTCACATTCCACACATTATGTTCTGACTCATCACGCACTAGAAAGGACTGGTGGTTTCCTAAATATTGAACAGTCTGTTCTGATTACAGGATGTGGTTTCCTTTTGTTGAGGGTGGCGGGGGGAGTGGAGTGTCTCCCCAAGCGCAGTTTGTTTCACATCAAAGAGTTTTCAAATGTCGTGTCGTAAACACCTCCTCCCTCCACCGTGCACATAATAAGCCACGGTGAGAGTGCGGAAGAACCTGTAAAGAATCGTCTTTGTTCCCGCACTATCTGAACAGTTGAGTGCGAGTGAATATTAGAAAGGAATTAGCCTGGTTACAGTCTAGCTAAATGCTCGAGTGACTCTCTGAAAGGATGAGAGAGGCATTTCATATTGTGCTGTTCACGCCGGTAGAGCATCCACCGCCTACATGTTTTCTCTACCTGGTCAGCATTGATGCAGTCTACCTAAATAACGTAAACAACTGAGACGGCGTGGGAACCTATCAGCTAAGAATCATCTTTGTCGAACTGCATCTAAAATCTTCCCAGGATGCCTGAAAAAATCTGCGAGCATCAACTTTGTTACACTATGGGGCACATGCATCAAAGCTTTTTGCGATCGCAAATGGTGCGATTCGCAAAAGTCGGTCGTTTGCGATAGCAAAATGGGCTTTTGCGATGCATGAAACAATTTGGCATGGGCAATTTCGGTAATCGCAATTTTTTGCGATTTCCCAAATTGCGATTGCATTTAAGGAATCGCAATATGCGATTTAAATTTAAATTTAAATTTAAATCTCCCCCACTGGATCTCTGGGGTTGACATATTCCCATATGGATTTCTCTTTCAGGGGCTGTGGGGAAATACGTGTACATGACACCAGGGTTCTGCTGTTTGTCTGTCGGGAGCGGCATGCCAATGCATCGATGGGGGGCAAACTCAGTCACCTGGCAGAATCAGAGTTTTTTGCCGAACTCCGGGCTCCCAGCGAGCATGGAGTTTGCAAAACACTGCAAACTCCGCTGGTGGGGTGGAGATCATCGCCCACCCCCAGTTTAAAGGAGTAGAAAAGCAATATATGATAGAAATTGTAAATTCAATGCCTGGAACTTCCAACCATCCGAAGGAGGAGGTGACGGCGAGAGGGTAGGGCATTGGTGAAAGTATAATGTTGCCTGCTGTGGGTGTGCAAAAAGCGACTTGAACACACCACACAACCTGCAGAGTAAGCGACTTTATATCAGTGGAGAATCAGTGCTTTGGGCACTATTTTCTGGGGTTGGAAGCAGACAAATTAAAGACCAGCATTGGCAAAGCCAAAATGTCTCGCCTGTGTGAGAGCCAATGCTGTACAGCTGCATGGCTGCTGTTCAGCATGGTTAAAAGCTAGTGGCATGGCATAGAGTGGGGTGGAGTGCAGTAGAACGGAGTATAGTGGCGTAGAGTGGAGTTGTATAGAGTGGCATAGACTAGAGTGGCATAGAGTGGCATAGAGTGGCATGGAGTAAAGTGGCTTTGTGTGGAATGGAGTGGCATAGAGTTGAATGGAGTGGAGTGGCATGGAGTGGACTGGAGTGTGATGGATTGTTGTAGAGTGGCATAGAGTAGCATGGCATAGAGTTGATTGGTATGGAGTGGCGTAAAATGGAGTGGCATATAGTAGGATAGAGAAGTGTGGCAAAGAGTGGTGTGGAGTGGCATAGAGTGGTGAAGAGTGAAGTGGGTGGCGTAGAGTGGCGTACACTAGAGTGCACAGCGTGCAGTGGTGTAGAGTAAAGTGGCACAGAGTGGAGTGGAATAGAGTGAAATACAATAGAGTGGCATAAAGAGGGGTGGCAAAGAGTGGCATGGAGCGGAGTGGCATAGAGAGGAGTAGAGTGGCATAGAGTAGATTGGTATAGAGTGGCGTAGAGTAGTGTGGCCTAGAACAGTGTGGCGTAGCGTGAGGTGGAGTGTAGTGGAGTAGCTTAGAGTGGCGTAGACTAGAGTGGCTTAGAGTTCAGTGGCATAGAGTGTGGTGGAGTAGAATGTGGTGCAGTAGAGTGGCATTGTGTGGAATGGAGTTGCTATAGAGTGTGTGTTGCATTGTGTGGGACAGAGTAGTGGCGTAGAGAGGTGCAGAGTGGCATAAAGCAGTGTGGAGTGGCATAGAGTGGTGTGGCAAAGAGGCATGGAGTAGAATGGTGTGGAGTAAAAAGGAATGGACTGGCAGAGTGGCATAGCATAGAGTGGCACAAGGTAGAGTGGCACAGAGTAGAATGGAGTAGAGTGGTGTAGATTACAATGTCAGAGTACAGTGGCATATGGTGGAGTGGCAGAGTGTAATGGCTTAGAGTGGCAATGTGTGGAGTGGCACAGAGTGGGGTAGAATTGTGTAGAGTGGAATGGAGTGGCATAGAGTAGAGTGGTGTAGAGTGAAGTGGCATACAATAAAGAGGAGTGGCATATAGTAGTGTGGAGTAAAGTGAACTGGAGTGGCATAGAGTGCAGTGGTATAGTGTTGCATTGTGTGGAGAGGCGTGGAGTGGCGTGGCATAGAGTGGGGTAGAGTTGCGTAGAGTGGAATAGAGTGGCGTAGAGTTAAGTGGCGTGGCAGAGTGAAATAGCATATAGAGGAGAGTGGAGTAGAGTGGAGGGGCGTAGAGTGGCTTAGAGTGGAGTGAAGAGGAGTGGCGCAAGTACAGTGATGTAGAGTGGCATTGTGTTGAATGGCACAAAGTGGAGTAGAGTGGAATGGAGTGGCATGGATTACTGTAGAGTGGAGTGGCGTAAAGTGAAGTAGAGTAGAGAGTGACATACAGTAGAGCAGGCGTCTTTAAACTGGGAGGCAGACCCCCTAGGGTGGCCTTAACCGATCCCAAGGGGGGTGGGGTGGGACGGGATGCCAGGCTCTGGTTGAAAGAAGCATCATGCTGATAGAAGTGCTTTGTTTTAATCTCAAAACAAATGATCAGCAGTAAGCCATTCTGTAATGGGCAATTACTAACATCTTTTGTCATTTATATCTGACTGGGAGTATGTGTCAAAAGGGAAGGAACTCCAAATATTCTTCAAACATCCCGCCCCCATTTCAGATAATCACACTTTGAATACTTTTACAGGTTAGTAAGGCCTAAACAAGCATTGAAAATGCAATAGGTCTCGCCTTTGATTAAGTTAAAGCCATTTGCTTTGCTAATGGTATTGTATAGCAAAGCAAATGGCTTTAACTTAATGAGATGCGAGACCTATTGCATTTTTAATGCTTGTTTCTTCTAGCACTGGGGTCCAATATACCAATTTATGAGTATGCCTTCCATGTCCCACTGTCTTATTTTATTTTCATTATCTGTGATGCCACTTTCATTGTTCTTCTTTTATTATGATCCGAGATAGTTTTACTTGTCATATACTTTGATAGAGCCAACCATACCTTCAGACACTTGCCACCCATTACCAGTTCTGACATATCAAGCTGTTGAATGACTTTGATGACCTCCATCACAACTGTATCTCTTAACACTAAGAGTTTGACTCTCTACTGTAATAATTTGATTGAGGGGGAGAGGGGTTCTTGCAGGAAACCAAAATGAAGTACAAAGGCAAGGTATTATCTCTTAAAGTGGGGTCAGTCACTGACTTATGCTCTGATGCTTTAGTCAAAAAATGGCATAATAAGATTAATATCTAAGATCTATCCTCTCTATTGTCTCTGCTGAACATGATGTAGAAGGTAGATGGAAGGGCCACAGTAATTATGCGATTGTGCGGCTGCAGAGTTTTTTGCATAATTCTAGCATTTGCCACATAATCCATCTTCTGCTGCGTATCTGCAGATTTTAACCCAAAAAAAATGTTTCTAGGTCAAACGGTTCAAAAGTTACTAAAAACGCAGCAACATGTGTTGCAGCGCAGTGGAAGGCCCTTTGAAAAAGTTGACTGGTCACCTTTCTGTTGCTTATGGCTATGCTTTAAAAGAATGTATCTGTTTTATTGATTTGCATATACACTTCTTGAGGCAGAGTCAATGTAAAACACAGAACATGAAAGTTCAATAAGCAAATACAATATGAATAAACATAGGAATAGAAAACAATATCATTATGTTACATGTACTTGTCAGATCACCGAACAATGGGCAGAACTTGGAAAAACGTGTGGAAGGGATAGGAGGGACAGATGCAAAGGGGGAACACAGCGGGGTTAATTTGGTCAAAGAATTATCCATGGGAAGAGAGAGATGGGTACAGCGTCAGCTGGATAGGCTTAGTTAGAAACGAGCAATTAATCCGGTAATGCCCATGAGTGGAGAGGGAGGGAACTAGAACAGTAGTGAAGAGTACAGCATACTGTAGAGTACTACGGGGGGAGATCATCGCTGCCTGTACATTGCACGAGTTCCAAGAACAATGTGGCCCACTGGGGGGAGATGGGTCTTTTGCGCAAGCCGCGTACCTCTTCACAGCAGAGAGCATCCTCCTCCACCGCATCCCACCTGCGGACCGCACCTTACTGTTATGTGTCCGGGTTAGGCCCATGTAGCAAAGCTGCTCATTTCTTACATTGTCCTCTTTTTCACAATAACATTACTGCTGTGACCTTTTGAACATATTTGCGTGCGTGACAATGTTGGATTAATTTCTCTGAAACTGCTTCTGTTTACACATCTGGCTTCGCATAACATTATCACGATGCCTCAAACACCAAGTGCAAGGCCTTTACGCACAAAGGTACAAATGTCAATCTATCTTCATCCACGGGGCGACAGGGCTAACTAAATACCCATAACATTGCTAATCTACAAGTACTTCGCAAGGATACTTTTTATTATAAATAATCAGTATCTTATAGGATTAGCAACGGAGGCACTTCAGCTGACACCGAGGGTCCCTGCATGCTGAGACTTCACCACGCAGCGGTCTGACTTGTCAGTGAGGGGTGTCCATTTCGTGACCAAGGCGGGGTCCTACATTCTCTCCCGCCAGGTAATGGGGTTGGATCGTCCCTTGGGTGGATCCTTGGCTTCACACCTAAACACACTCTAGGTACACACAGATTAGGGTTCGCATAGTAGGAGTACGCCTGATTACCATCTTGTATTATATGCCTGCATATACACTGCCTTAGCACCATGGTAGAACTATATCTGCTATTTACTCTTTTGTTGCTTGTAATCACTTTCATCTGCTTCGGTCTAAGGATTATCGCAGCACATGTATTTTATACAAGAATAACGTTGGTTCAATAAATATATTGAAAACGTCCCACTGTGTAGTCTCTGTATATTTCTCTGAGAACAGAGCACGGGTGACTGAGCGAGGTTCTGATCTGTTACCACGATCCCTGAGGGGTCAGGGTTGTCATGATCAGTGGTTGCCATAAACTTTTCGCTCCCCAGTAGGGTTGGGGGCCTTAAGGTGGTACTGTGAGTTGGCTGGTCTCTAGGCCAACATATCCTGCGGGGTGCTTGGAATTAGTCTTATCCCCTCACCCAAAGTGTATGTTGTCGAACAAACACGCAGATCCTACTGATTAGTGGGAACTACACAACATGGCGCCGCCAATGTTGGTTGCGTTCTCATTTAACGGTCTACCTGAGTAGTTCAGCCGTGCTTTCTCAGAGACTCCTACTCACCTCTAAACCGGGGACGCCCATGGTGGTAGGGAAATCCGACTCAGCTGAGTAGTTATACCCTATACAATGGCTGTAGGTTATTCAAGCTTGTAGGATAAAAACTTCCCACATTGTGCTTACTAATCTCCATAAATTAACCTACTAATTTCATTCTTCTTCAAAAAACGATATCCGTAAACTGAGAAAATGGAGAGAATAATGGAGAAGAAGTAGAAGCTCTAAACATTACAGAAAACTGCAGACATGCCGTTACTATAAAATTACAATATGGTCTCCCGGCAATGGATGGACACGTTACCTTTGTGGTTGAGGCACACGAAGCATTCAGAACAAAGGTATTCTATTCCTGGTTTAAATTCCCAGCTGCAAATGCCAATACACAATTGTTTCACACTTACATTGAAGATGAAACACCAGAGGAAACATTCCATATGTGGTCATAGAAATTCTTTTATCTTACCAAGAACATATAAATTGGTTTAAAGGCACCTTCCCCGACACTACAGAAAACGTGAGACTGTGTCCACTCAGTAAAGAAGAAACGTCATGGCCGGTCTTAGCTACATATATACTGCATCCTAACACTGCTAACTTAACTGCAGCAGAATTGCCCGTACACTATACAGAGATCTAGTAAATATATACAGAAATCTTACACAGTTCATAATGCGAACACTCACAGTTAACCCTGCGCAGATTGCTCAAGCCCTAAAACCACATTCGGCTACCACAGGTATCAGCCCACAAATACTGAATGTCATCATGGGAAAGATTCCCACAAGTCGGAAGCAAATTCCGTTCTGGATAGTACAAAAGCAAGCCAGCTTGAAGCAGTTATTTCCCCATAGGGGACCGCAGGAAAAACACAGAATATTAACAATTTGCTTGCCAGTGGGAATGGCTCCCCCGGTGGAAGTTTGTGCCACTAGGGGTACAGTCTTCTCTGCTGTCTATACTAGAACTCATGGTAGCCCACTATCTGTCTTGCCCGAGGTACTGAAACAGGTACAGAATGAGTACGAAGCAGCACCTGCCCTGGACTTGGGAATGAAACTGATAGGCAATTTTGCAGCAGTATCAGCCATTAGGTTAGGCAACATAAAGGGGGAGGCAGCAGCATTACCTATACAATAATGCCTGAGGGAATTCACTCCGGCACAGCAGGAGTGGGAATTGCCTAAAATTATCGAAGAAACCTATGCTACGCTAGGCAGAGATAATTTGGCAGCCAGACCTGGGAAACCACAGGTTAAGAGTAATTCTAAAAAGTATAACTCTAAGCAAGCACCTGATTCTTCAAAGAAGAAATGGGACACTAAACAAAATAAGACACAATTACGGGGTGGGTGTACTCCGCAGAAATCCACCGACAAGAAATATAATTTAAGGAACTGTGATAATATTAGAAAGCCTGAAAGGTATCAGGATACTGATACACATTCCTCTCATTCCTTTCAGGAGTCATCCGATACACGTTCGGAGAGAGGTGGACGGTCAGAGCGCAGATAGGAAGAGCAAGTGAAACTGAAGAAGGAATCTCAACGTTCATCAGACTACATCATTAAAAAAGAAGACAAACCAAAGAATATTAAACCTCAATTCAAGAAAAAGAAAGAAGCGGGGATTAAAATAAGACATGCCAAGGCTACTGAGGACTCTGCTTCTGAACGGGGAATGGGCAGTGATGATGCTGGACCGTGCGGCAGAAGTCACAATAGCTCATCGGAAACTGATGGATTATCTGGCGGCAGTAGCGCTGAGTGAGCATATCACAGTGGGTAAGTGTTCCCCAGTGCTTATACGAAATAACACTCCAATTGGAGAGGGGCATACCCAGAAATATCAAGGCTCTATTTTGGGAGAACATGACATATGGTTACGATATTCTTTTGGCTGAAAAAGACTGGCCACCTGAGTTCGTAATGGAATGCCCAAATGGGGAAACAGTAATTTTACCAGCTTTCTCCGACCTTGTTCCGGAATCAATTAAACATTCATATGCCAAGGAGTGGGCGTTAGCGCTAGTTCCTGCGCTATACCGCAATCATGTTGGGTGGGATGATGAGTCACCTCATCATGACATCCTAATAAAATTAATTCCTCAACTCCAGAGACAATACCCAATAAAACATGAAGTTAAAAAACTACTTAGGGAAATCCTAGAACAACTGGAATACCAAGGTGTAGTAGAAAACTGCACCTCATCAATAAATAACTATTGTTTCCTGTAGTGAAACCGGACAATTCATACCATCTAGTTTTAGACTACCGGCATTTAAAACACATCTACTAGCACATTCTCAGTACAAAATGCACACAGTACCGTACTAATGAATAACATTGTGCGGAAGAAATACAAAACAACACTAGATATCTCAAATTGATTCTTCTGCCAGAATATATGACGCCTGAAAGCAGATATTTGACAGCCTTTTCAGCGCTAGGGTCACAGCTGCAATTTTGCCGTTTAACTCAAGGGTATAAGAATAGTCCTGGGATGTTTTCTGCCAGAGTGACAAAGTTACTTCAACATTTAGATGAGGAGGCATTGCCCTATCTAAATGATATTCATCTGATGGACAATGAATTAATGGAACACTTGGACAGAGTAGACTGTAAAATTCTAGGGTTTGCTCACCTGAGCTACAAACTTAATTTGAATAAAATCAAAAATTGCCCATCACAATGTTCTGTTTCTGGGATACGAGTTGTCAAGTGAAGGCAAAAGCCTGGCGGCCCATTTATTTAGAAAAATGTGCACTGCTACAACCTCCAACGACTCTGAAAAGACTACAATCCATTTTAGGATTTTAAAATTTTGTCAGAACATACATTTTGGTTTACGCAGAACGAATAAAACCATTCTACAAATTGATCAGAACTGATTTCTCAATATGACATTGGACATGGGAACATGCAAACATTTTACATTTCATAAAAGCTTACATGATAGCTTCTAAACATTCACACACATGTGTAAACATGACCAACCTGGTGATCCGTGTAGTTGCTGGAACAAGTGGGTATACATACATGATGTTCAACAAAGCTGATACAGTACCTATTGCATACAAATCACATTTATACACAAACGTAGAAATGCGTTTTGCCCCCACTGAGAACATTCTTACAGCGCTAGACTGCTGTAGTGAGAGTGAGCACTAGCTCAGGGAAAACGCATAACTGTTGTTACCCCGGTACCGACCTTAGAGGCCGTTACCAAAGCGAGCGTTCCAAATGCCAAAGCCTTACATCCAAGATAGATAAAATGGGCTAACTTTCTCATTGCATCAGATGTAGATTGCAGATTTGATTCTACATTACAAACACAAGCATTTTTGTGGTATGAACAAGAATATTCTCTGCCCAATGAAATAATGCCTCTAGATCGATATGATTACATCATCTAGACTGTTTGGTCTGCTCAGCCTGCCGTAGGGACAAGACACCAATATTCTGCAGCATGCGCAATCGTGAAGGGGTGCATGCATGACAGAAAGTTCTGTCCTGAAAAACACACACACACAAAAACAAAGCCCTGATACTGGCACTACAAAATACGGATCATGGATTCCCCACACTTATATTATGTAATTCATTTTACTGTGTCCAGTCCCATAATGAAGACTTACACTATTGGGGCCAGAATGGATATCGAGATTCAAAGGGTCACACCAATCAAGCACAAGCTGCTTTGGGAAGAGGTGTCGAAGCTGAAAGAGTGCTTGCCACGGCCTCATGCTATCCACACACTGAGTCATCAACATATTGGAATTCACGTTGCAGGGAATTCCATGGCTGATGAAGCCGCCAAGGCAACAGTTCGCACTGCTGCCGTTGCTGCAATTACTCGTTCTAGTACGAGGTTAGACAGAGACATCATGGTGGCTGTCAATGATGCTTACAACGACACACCTGCCGAAAGACCTTCCACTCAAGTACTCAACAAGTTAGATGCACAAAACATGCTGTATGCTCAGATTCCAGGAGTGGGGGACAGAGTTATACCAAACACTGATCGCAGATTGGGATTAATGCTAGCTGCACATGAGCGTCTAGATTCAGCACACACAGGGGTTACTGTTACAATTTCCTTAAATACGCTATTGATGGCCTGGTGTAACTAAACAGACCAAGGACTTCGTCCTTAAATGTGACATCTGCCAGCAGATGAAAGGTTCTAACTTAGCACGTCCTCCACAGACACCTCTATTAATTTCAGACAAGCCTCTGGTAGTTGTCTATTTGGATCACTGAGGCCCTTTACACTCAGACGGGGCTTACAAGTACATCTTGGTGGCAGTGGATTCATGCTCCAGATTCCTGTGGGTTTGGCCACAGCAGTTGGCTGACGCCAGAACTGTTATAAAGGATTTGCGAGCCTTCATTGGCACATACGAAATTAGGACACTTACGGTGGCACTGTGAACTATCTCGTCTCTATGCCAACATAACCTGCGGGGTGCTGGGAATCAGTCTAGGCACCTCACCCTAAGTTTATGTTGTCCAACAAAGGCACAGATCCTACGGATTAGTGGGAACTACAGGACAATACCAAGCCTCCAGCGAGGGGGACCGTCGGGGACTGCAAGTTTCAAGTCGTTTATGGGCATCGTTGGGTGTTAAACTGGTACTAATGAGGTGCAACCTATGCCAGACAGTAATAATAAGTGTAAAAATGTCACAATAGCGCAGTGATACTATCATAAAATGTGTCGCATTACGCAGCATGATTTGCCTTTTCTTACAGCATAATTTAGTCAACCCTGCCACATAATTTGGCCCTCTCCTGACGCATAATTCAATTAACCCTGGTAGATGTTTACTTACTAGACTTAAAAATGGTTAAGTGATCGTTATGTAACGACTCCAATGGTGATAATCCCCAATTTTTCTCTCTGTTTTGAATCTCATTTGGTTGGTCCTATGATTTGTATTATTAAGGTACCTCATTGAAAGGTCATCAGAGTGATTGGTTCATTTTCCATAACCAACCACCCGTGTAGATAGTGCATCAAGATAGGTCCTGAAGAATTGCCGAGTGATTTACACACATAAGGCAAGAAACATGTTGACCATGACTACGCACATATAGACACCTCCGACCATTATAATCGGCGGTATCCCTATTCTGGTTTTAATTGAGACAAGTGGGCTCGCAGATTAAAATTCATTTTGGAGCACCACCTCGCCTCAATTTATTTCTCCTCACATCTACACCACTAGGCCCCTCACACGCACCTCACCTATACGTCTTAAGAAAAAGATCTCAGACAAAGAGCCCCTCATAGGGTGCCCGTCAGACATTGCAGCACTGGCCTGATGAGGAGCAAGCCCTATGATGAAGCATGACACCCAAATGGGTGTGTGAGGGCCCCCTTTCCCAAATTGGGAGACACCCACACTCCACTACTGAGTAAGGGTGTTGACCAACCTAGCCTCCTTCTCTTCTTTCCCCACCCTACAGGAACTGCATACTCCTTCGGTGCTACATTGTATTTATTGGGGCCTGTATGCTGGGCCTATATGCGCCCCTTCTCCCTCATTTGTATTGCATAATAAATCCAATACAGGAATCAGTATGGACTTATTAAGACAAGCTGTTTGATACCAAACACCATAGGTTTCAGTGAAGCCATCATATAGCTGGGGAACGTGTAATGACCAGTGGCCAGTATATATACTAAAGATGGCTTCCTTTGTCACATGACTGGGTTAGGCCCTGGAAGAAACGCTGCCATTTTACATACACACGTCTTTTAAGTTGTCTTTACTTTCTATACGTTGACTTTTGACACACATTTGCTTGTGTGACCGTGCAGGATAAGGTTCTTAGAAACCACATTTGCTTACATTTTCACTTCACAGAAATATTACAACGACACCTTGAACATATGAGGGATAGAGTTAATTGTGCAAAAGTTGTTGTTTGTTTATCGCCCATTTAGGTGACATAGTTATCATAAGAGGATAAACAATGTCAGCCTGGCTGAGGTGTCGGTACGGTAGCAGGGATCTGTTTTATCCATATGAGCACTCTGCTGTCACTGCAAAGTCGCTGTTGTTGGAGTCTCAGTCCAACTGATTCCTGTTTACCCCCTGCCAGGAAGGATGTCCAACTTGTCACCAAGACGGGGGCCTGCATCTACTTACCCTTAAGTAATGAGGAGAAATATCATTCAGTAGGGGATTTTTGGCTGATCACCCACTCTTGGCAACTAAGTTAGGGAACGCATAGTAGGAGTACACTATCCATAGTCAGGGCTCGAAAAATCTACTCGCCCACTCACAATTGCAAGCAAAATTTTATCAGGTTGAGCTATTTTTAGAAGCCAGTAGTCCCATCTGGCGTAAACTTCGGCTGGAAAGGAACAGGTGTTCTGTTCATTCAGAAAGTGAATGAGAAATAAAGATGGCATTAAATCTTGCTTTTATCAATAAATTCCTGTGGAACGGAGGGGCGATCAGGGTGGCACTGCATACCTGCGCACAGCCCACGTACTGTGGGGGTATTGCGGCAGCAGATATTTATGCATACTATGTGGCCTCCCACATATTGTTAATAAACGAATGGTGGTACAACTCTCCAACTGACTCGGCTTTCGCGCTAGAGCACGCGGCAATGGAGGGGGCTCCCCTTCTTCAGCTCCTATATAGCTCCAGAAACTTAGATATATTACCCCCGGCGAGTAGAGTGGTGATACAGCTTTGGCGGTATACGGTCAGACAGATGGGGTGGTGTGGGACCCTAACCCAGGCAACTCCTTTGTGACATGGCACATACCTCCGTTCGTACCTCCCCCTGAGGGGGTTCCGTGGGTGGGACTTAGTGGGGGTATCTACCCTGGGGGATGTAATGCGAGGCACTACATTGAAATCTTTTCAACAGCTACAAGTAGAATTCCAATTACATAGGACACAATTTTACAAATATCTCCAATTACGCCATGCTTTGAGTCCCTTGATTCATGCTTTAGAGACACTACCGGAATTTCATCCTCTTGAGGGTCGCCTACTGATGGGGGATTTGGGGTTACATAAAATCCGGCAAATATACCAAACACTGACGACACATACACGGACAACACTAGACAAGACTAGACGAGCATGGCAAGAAGATATCCCTGACTTGACGGACGATGACTGGGCTGAGGCCATTGCCAGCCCTCGGGGCGCTGCTGTGTCCACACGATACTGCCTTAAACAGTTCAAGTACATACATCGCGCATACTACACATGGGCCAGACTCTGGAAGATGGGTGTTATCCAGTCCCCTACATGCTTAAGATGTGAGAGGGAGGAGGGGACATTTTTACATACAGTCTGGAGTTGCACTGCGTTGCAACCCTTTTGGCGTAAGGTATCGTCTTGTCTAAGCAATGTATTATCATGGGAACTCCCACTTGACCCACGACTCTTCCTCCTGCACAGCACAGACGAGATAGGGGGAAATAAGTACAAAAAACATCTGCTCTTCTTGGCCCTTACTATCGCCAAGTGCGATATAGCCCAGCTGGGAAGGGGACTTCTTCCCTGACTATAGGCAAATGGAAGGTCGAGCTAGACAGATGTATGGGTGCGGAGATTGCAGTGTTTCTGGCCCGTAGCTGCCCCCAAAAACATAGGAAAATATGGACCCGCTGGGTGACATATCGTGGGATAGACCTTCCCCCTCTACCATCTTCGGACCCCTGACAGGAATCACTACTTATACACATATCCACTGACCAAATCGTTCCATACTATGTAACAGCCCGTCATTCTATGAATGTATCCTTTATGCAATTACATGAATCTAGTATAGTCTGCATTATGTTCACGTTGTGTAACCTGCATGTTTCGCAGGTATTGAAATTGTTTAAAAACTCCTGTACTCCTGATTTATCTTATTTCTTACAGGTACTTGTAGGGCTACGACCTAGATTCCTTCAGGAAAACCGAATAAAATTTGTTATTAAAAAAAATCTTGCTTTTATCTTGACACATTAGCTGTCTGTTCAAGGAAAGAGGTCAAATGTCAGTTTGTCTTATAACTAATTGCTGCTTGGAAAATTAGGTTTATTTTTCTCTCTCTTACTAGAGTTAGAGGTTTTTGTCAAGTGAGCTGTCTGAAGATGTCAGTTATTTTTCTCTAACATAACATTTATATAAATAGCCTGTAAATTAATATTACAAATATTTTGAAATATATCAGGAATTACAAAAGCACATTTTTTTTAATTAAGAAGTGTGATGCAAACAAAGAGTTAAATAGGAGGAAAACAAGCCAGAACACTTTACTTGGTGATGTGCAAATGACACATATTTGCAGAAACTCTATTTCCAAACATTATTGTTTGTACACTATATAGTTTTATCAGTAAAGCTGCATGTCAGTGGGAAAGTTTGTGGCCATTTCAATGTAAAATCTGCAGATTACAAATGAGTGTGTTACCTCTTCATGCTTTAGTTATGTATTTATTTAAAGTAGCAAGTCAGGGGTCATGTGTATCATATATGTGGCTAGATTTGTATTATATAAGGGAAAAAAAAGTTTAGTCTATTAAATCAAACAAAAGAGTTTTTTGTACAGCAGACATGCTGAACTCACACATTTGAAGGTGCTCTCATATGTGATAATGAAGAAAACGGCGGCTCAATGAATTAAAATGTTTGCCCAAGATCACATCATTTGAAACTAGTTTATGGGTCAAGAGCATTACAAATAGGTCGAGTAGATTATTTAAGTCACTAGACCTGTAGGTCTAATAACATTTTTATGATTTTTCGAGGCCTGACAGTGCCTATATGACAGCATATATACACACTGCTTTAGTACAATGGTGGAACGGTTTATCCTTTTCACTGTCCTTATATTGCTAATCACTCTCATTTGCTTCTGTGTATTAATCATTGCAGCGCATATATTTTACACAAGAATCACAATGGTTCAATAAATATTGAAACGTCTCTTTGTGTATTTGTTGTATATCTCTTTAGGTATGCAAGAGTGACTGAGCGAAAAGGTTAAAGATCTGTTAATACGATTCCTTGGGGAGTCAGGGTTGTCATGTTCTTAGTTTACCCAATCCATGTGTTACCCTTTCAGGTTTAGGGGTACTTATGGTGGCACTGTTAGCTAGCAGGACTATATGTCAACATATCCTGAGGGCGTGTGCGGAATCAGTCTGGCACCATCCCAACATTTATGTTGTGCAACAAACGCACAGTTCCTACTAAGGAAGTAGTAGCCGTATGACATAGGGCCGCCAACGTTGGTAGATTTGGTTCTTATTTAATGGATCGCCTGATTATTTCTCTTTTGTATACACAAAGACCCCTACACACCTCTTAACCGGAAACGTCCGTGTGGGTTAGGGAATATCTCCCTCAGCTGAGTCAGCAACTTCTATGTATTGGCCATAGGTTGTTCAAGCTTGAACCTTTCAAAGGATTTTCCCACTGTGTTACCCTCCTTGAATTCCATTTTTAGGTCGAGTTCGATCGACCTGTTATTATCTCTTCTGTGGGGTTTGGCACACCCACCCAGTGCCATTGGTTCTTTCTCCTGGTATTCAGAAATGCCGGCTTTCTATTGGTTCATTGCTCTCAATTGTCCCTCCTTTGGGTGCTCGTTTCAGCTGAGGCGATTTCACTAAGTGATTGTTTTTGTTGGCCATCCCACTCTTCCTCCTCGCACAGCCCACTCGATGGCCCCTCCTCCAGTCTGAGCATTGAAGCTCTGCAGAGCAACACATGGAATGCGAGTTTAGCCCATGAAAAATGTGTGGATGTGCACGGAAGCTCTGCATTAAATGAAAACTTATGGTCGACTTTTACGTGCTTTATGTTGCAGTGATTTACGGAAATTACTTTGCTATTGCTGTATAATGGTCATAGCAACATGTTCTTCGTGTCCCGTTAAAGCCCCGCCTCTGGGCTCCTCCCGCTGCCTCCGGGCTCCTCCCGCTGCTTGTTTGTCCCTCCGCAGTCCTGGGCATTGAAGGTCTGCAGCGCAACACACACACATGGAATGCGAGTTTAGCCCATGAAAAATGTGGGGATGTGATCGTAAGCTCTGCACTGAACGAAAACGTAATGTTGACTTTTATGTGCTTTACGTTGCATTAACTTATTGAAATTACTTTGCTATTGCTGTATAATGGCGATTGCAACATGTTCTTCGTGTCCGTTAAAGCCCCGCCTCCGGGCTCCACCCGCTGCTTGTTTGCCCCTCCTCAGTCCTGGACATTGAAGCTCTGCAGCGCAACACACACAAATGGAATGCGAGTTTAGCCCATGAAAAATGTGTGGTTGTGCATGGAAGCTCTGCATTAAATGAAAACAGAAGGTCGACTTTTACGTGCTTTATGTTGAAGTAATTTACTGAAATGACTTTGCTATTGCTGTAAGCAGGGCTTTAACGGGACACGTTCTTCGTGTCCCGTTAAAGCCCTGCCTCCTGGCTCCTCCCATGCTTGTTCGTTTCCGCTTTTGAGTCACTTTGAAAAGACTCCCTAATTTATTACTTGGTTGGAATGCTGAAGCCTCGTGAGGTCTTTTTAAGTAAAGACGCTTCTAATTGCAGGGACATAGAGCTAAAAAAAATGGGCTTAAAGGGAGTAAGAAATATCCAGCACAGGTGAGGCAAATGAGAGCCAGAAATATTTGGGAGAGGCCAGTGGTCGAAGCAACAGATTGAATGCAAGTTTAGCCCATAAAAATGTGTGGATGTGCACGAAAACCCTGCATTGAATGAAAATGTGAGGTCGACTTACATGTGCTTTATGTTGCAGTTATGTACTAAAATTACTGTTTCATTGCTGTATAATTGCCATTGCTACGCGTTCTTTGCGTCCCGTTAAAGCCCCACCTCCTCCCTTCCTCGTTTGTTTCTGTTTTTGTTCCGTCCCTTTGTAAAGACTCTGTAATTTATTGCTTGATTACTCAGCTGAAGCCCCGTTAGGTCTTTTTAAGTGAAGACGCTCCTTAATGCACGCACATAGAGCTTAAAAAAAACAAGCATTGGCATAGCCAATAGGTCTCGCCTTTGGGACCTTATAAGTGTTTAGCCATGCAACGGTTGATGTTGTTGCACCAAGGATATTGTGCTGCATAACTAAATACTTATAAGGTCCCAAAAGCGAGGCCTATTGGCTATGCCAATGCTTGTTCTTCTGCTTCTTGTATGCTGCCCCAAGTCCAACCGGTATCCGAAAGTTGAAACCTGCCTTGGAGCTATTGAAGATGTCCACACAAAGTGACATGGTGGCAGTTGTTTCTCGTTATCTCTTCACTAACTGGCTTAATCAGCACCAGGCTGTTGGTCAGTGATATAGACTGCTATTTTCCATGTTTATACGTAACTTCTTTTAATTGTTTTTATATCTTATGTGTTATACATTAACTAAACAAATACATTGAAACTAAAGAGCTGCAAAAGACAAAATTGTGATGGTTGAGTGAATGTTTTATAAGTAAAACAGACCCTCATACTTCGAAAAGTACGCACTCCATTAGAGGCAGAATGACACATCAAACAGCATGTATGTGAGAGCGAAATACTGCTCTGACTTAAGATGTGATTTGCCATGTCTCAAGCCCATGGCTGAAAGAGGCTGATAAAAAGAAGCCAAAGGGTAAATGCAACTTTAGGTATATTTATGAGTCTTGCAGATGTCTATGCTGCCAACCATGACATAAAGAAAGAAAAAGATTGCCAAAAGTGGGTGACAATGAAAAAGCAACAGTTTGGCAGATACGATTTGTCAGATGTATTTATTCAGAGTCAATGTTTCAAGAATTAACTTACTTGGCCGAAAACAAGTAAACTCCATAAAAATATCTAAGTTCAAAGGTGTACCGGGTCTAATTGTGAATAATTGGGTTGTTTTTTAATGAGGGATTCTGAGTGAAATGAAAAAGACAATGAGAGCAAATCTTGAGTTGTCGATGAAATGACTTAGAATCCAGTTTTAAGTTACCTTATACAAGTGACGTGCTATTATATAATTATTAACAAATATGGGTGTGGTTTATGCGATAGGTAAATCTTACAGAAAACTTCAGCAAAAGGCAAATTATTTATTAAACAAGGGATCTTACCTCAGCTAGAAGAAAGTTGAGTGTTTGTTTTCAGAAAGAGCAGAAGAAGAGTTACTTTGGTATGCAAGAGTACTCATTAGCACCTCCGTCAATCGGAACGGGCTCCCCAGGGGAACGACACAGCAGCCGAAGGAGGAAAGTAACCCCCTGTGGAAATATCGCACGTCTCTGAGCAGTGAAATGAGGAAATAGTCTCATACGGGCAAGATTTCACTACGCAGTCTCTCTGTCTCAAATGCACTTGTATTTGGTACATCCGTGGCCAATGTGACAGTCGCAGGGTTGGACTGGTGATGAATCAACATAAAAGGCTCCAAGCTGAAGCCCCCAGAGCCGAAGGCTCTCCGCTCCCACACATGCAGATGCACTGCCCACTACCCGACACTCACACAGGATGGATGAACCCAGAAAGGCGCCCCAGAGTTAACACAAGCTTGGGATAGTTGTCAAGATGCCTTGTTTAAGAAGCTGCTCCACGATTTACGTCTCAACAATTATTGGTGTAACTGAGGGAAGAAGACAAATGCAATGATCAGCAATTAAGTATAACGGCGAGACACACGACAATCCAGTTTGCTGTTATTTTAAAAGGCCCAATAAAAATACATTAAACGAATGCAGGGGTTGGAATGGGGTAGAAAATATGCCCATGAACCAAAATAAATGTGGCCTCCATTAGTGAGTTAGAAAGGTAAACAAGAAACGCGCTTTGTTTAAGAAGCGTTCCACGATTTACGTCTCAACAATTATTGGTGTAACTGAGGGAAGAAGACAAATGCAATGATCAGCAATTATGTATAACGGCGAGACACACGACAATCCAGTTTGCTGTTATTTTAAAAGGCCCAATAAAAATACATTAAACGAATGCAGGGGTTGGAATGGGGTAGAAAATATGCCCATGAACCAAAATAAATGTGGCCTCCATTAGTGAGTTAGAAAGCTAAACAAGAAACGCGCTCTCGTGAGGGAGGGGGAGGAGGGGTGAGGGAGGGGGATGAAAGGCAGATGGCGCCCGCCAGCGATGCGAGGAATGGAAACGCGCTCTCTGGTGAGGGAGGGGGAGGAAGGGGGAGGGAGGGGGAGGAAAAGCAGATGGCGCGCGTGCACGCTCACGTGAACGCAAGCTGGGCGCCAGCAAAAGCCACTGTTTGCACTTCCAAAACCCGCTTACTAAAACTCTCGCCAGAGCAGCGCATGCGCTGGCTCAGGCGAGACCTAAAAAGGGTGTAAAGGGAACGAGAAATATCCAGTGCACATAAGAGCCAGTAATCATTTGGGAGGAACTGGTCTTGGGAAGAAGGGTCTGCGTTTAAGTTGGTGTTTCACTATGCTGGAAATTTATTGCCATCAGATAAGCAAAGTCAAAAATAAAGTCCAGTGGTCGAAGCAACAGATGGAATGTGAGTTTAGCCCATGAAAAACGTGTGTGTGGGCACGGAAGCCCTGCATTGATTGAAAATGTGAGGTCGACTTTTACTTGCTATATGTTGCAGTAATTTACTGAAACTATTTTGTTATTGCTGTACAAAAGCCTTGACTTCTGAAATGCAAGGTGTTTGCCTGAGTAACTTTCATTTGTGCTTTTTTACTCTAAACATTC
Organism: Calotriton arnoldi; assembly: GCA_963921515.1. Lineage (NCBI taxonomy): Eukaryota > Metazoa > Chordata > Amphibia > Caudata > Salamandridae > Calotriton > Calotriton arnoldi. Next base: position 2,204,214 of record CAWUFW010000056.1, on the reverse strand, counting down.
AGACCCCACTGAAACCAGTCTTGGAAATGATTCATGGTGTGGGGCGGGGGGGGACCTTGTGGGAACAGAAGACTTTACATTTTATGGCAGTGCTTTTGCTCCGGTTTATTTGTTTCTCTCAATAAATAAAACCCCATCCTATCTATTTCACTTAAGGCATTTCATAGGGACGGACTCCTCTCCAAGTATCAGAGAAGCACTCTTTGTTATTTTATATTAACTTATGTTACCTGTTATTTGCATAATGGAACATTCTCCATTTACGTGGTCTCTTTTGGGGGAGCGGGGGTTATTTACTAATGCAGGTTCTCACGTGGTGCAAAGAGGACACAAGCTTTGTGTCAACTGACACCATTGAATAGGCCCACAGGCACAGCAGAAAGTTGTCCACTGATGCTTAAGCTCCAATGCACTTTTTAGCAAATCTAGGCTGTATGTTTACAAAGGGGCATTGTTCATATGTCCCACCAACTGGGGCCAAAGGGTCACTGTTTGAAATGGGGGTCTCTAGTTGGCAATGGCTGGCGCCACTGTCCAAATAGGGACCCTTCTTCCTAAGTCAGGGCAAGTGGGCTACCCCCTTTGATAACCCCTGCTCAACCCTGTGGTTACGTAGCACGAGCAGTTAGGCCTATCTCAGAGGCAGTGTGTGGAGCATTTATGACCATGCACAATAAGGCAGTAACGACACCACAAAAGGACACAACTCAAGTAGGTATAGACAAAATAGTATCTTTATCTAAGATTTGGTACGAGACTCTCAAAAGCGTTTTAACCTGTCATCATGCATGTAAATCAGTAGGGACTTAGAAAGGGCAATACTTATTCACCAGAACGTGGCACTGACTGAGTTCAAGGCCCGGGTTCTACGCGACCCGTTGCGCACCAGATACCTGCCGTTGGACGGGGACACAGCACGTAGCTGCTCGAAGAAGCGAAGCGGCGGCAGCTCTCTCTTAGCTGTGGCGGCTCACAGGACAAATCACGATGATGCAAAGTTAGCAAGGGTGCGAGCACTCGCGGCAGCAACTCTCTTCAGCTGCGGCGGCTCACAAGACAAATCACGATGATGCAAAGTTAGCAAGGGTGCGAGCACTCAGCGGCGGCAGCTCTCTCTTAGCTGCGGCGGCTCACAGGACAAATCACGATGATGCAAAGTTAGCAAGGGTGCGAGCACTCCGCGGCAGCATCTCTCTCTTAGCTGCGGCGGCTCACAAGACAAATCACGATGATGCAAAGTTAGCAAGGGTGTGAGCACTCAGCGGCGGCAGCTCTCTCTTAGCTGCGGCGGCTCACAGGACAAATCCCGATGATGCAAAGTTAGCAAGGGTGCGAGCACTCAGCGGTGGCAGCTCTCTCCTAGCTGTGGCGGCTCGCAAGACAAGCCACGAGGTTGCACAACTAACACAAGTGCGGGCATCCAGCGGCGGCAGCTCTCAGGTGCGGCGGCCCACAGGGTTTCAGCAAAGGTTCTGAGGATTCAAAATAAGGCGGGCACTCAGCGGCGGCAGCTCTCTCTTAGCTGCGGCGGCCCACACAGTTTCAGCGAAGGTTCTGAGGATTCAATATAAGGCGGGCACTCAGCGGCGGCAGCTCTCTCTTAGCTGCGGCGGCCCACACAGTTTCAGCGAAGGTTCTGAGGATTCAAAATAAGGTGGGCACTCAGCGGCGGCAGCTCTCTTAGCTGTGGCGGCCCACACAGTTTCAGCGAAGGTTCTGAGGATTCAAAATAAGGCGGGCACTCAGCGGCGGCAGCTCTCTCTTAGCTGCGGCGGCCCACACAGTTTCAGCGAAGGTTCTGAGGATTCAAAATAAGGCGGGCACTCAGCGGCGGCAGTTCTCTCTTAGCTGCGGCGGCCCACACAGTTTCAGCGAAGGTTATGAGGATTCAAAATAAGGCGGGCACTCAGCGGCGGCAGCTCTCTCTTAGCTGCGGCGGCCCACACGCAGAGTTCACAAGGGTTACCAGTCCGCGTTCCTCACAGTAGGACTAGAGGTTCCGGATTACTCGACGGAGGCCTCACCTGCAAGTAGAATTCCTAGCAAGGGAATTCGGGCGGCTGACGGGGTGAATTCTAATGTCCCTGAGACTTCAGCAGGAGGCGCTCTCAATTCAGGCCCTTGGGTAGTTTCTTCAGCAAGCTTGGTGAAAGTTTCAAAGTCCTTTCCTCTGTCCGCTCGGACAGAGTTTCGTCTTGACATCCAGAAGGAACACACTTGAACCAGGTTTCAGCGCAGCGTTTTATACCTAAAAAGTCTTTGTTCTCTGCAGTCCAAATCACTGCATCCAGCCAGAACCAGTTCGGTGGGGTCGGGGAGCACTTGGTTTACGAGGCGACATCCTGCCCTTTAAGAATCTGGGGGTCTGCTATCAGACGCCCAGTGGGAGATGGAGCCATCATTCACCTTGCCAGGCACGGCCCTGCTCGGATCAAAGAGTCACCCCTCCCCATACTCTAAATGCCGATCTCTCTCTCCAGCCAGGTCTGACCCAGCTGGCCCTGCCGCTCCAAAACCAGACGGCCAATACACACGCTAGCAAAAGCCTACGGGAAAGCTTCAGGCCAGAACATACCTCGTTTCAAGTAGAGGCATTTTCGAAAACGGGCTACGCTAATAATCCTTACTAAAAGATGCATCTCAATGTTCTGAGTTTAAACATATCAAAGTCGACGTTCCTATCAGGTTCCTGGGGCAGGTAGGATTAAGGCATGTAATACTCAGCCTGCACATTCTGGCCTATGAGAACGGGTGGCCTCGCAATAGTAAACAGTAAAATGGAGGGTAACTCGCTATTAGAACATGCTACACAGACATACTTTAAAAGCTGCTTCGGGGGTAGCGCAAATCAGCGCTGCCGGCCCACCAGCAGTATTTGGTCTACCAGCCCTGGGCACACACAGTGCACTGATACTAGGGACTGACAGGTAAACCAAACGAGCCAATTATGATTATCCCAATTCATACAGGTATCTTTACACAGGGAGCATTCGCGCTGTGTCACTGATTGGCAGTGGCACAGCGCCCAGAGCATCTAAATCCAGCCAACATAAAAGGTCAGAAGCGAAAAGAGGAAGGGAGACCCGCGCCAATGATGCCAGGTCTAACAGTCACCATTTTTTTTTTGGGCTGCACAGAAAAAGCACATCAAGTAACTTCTATGTATTGGCCATAGGTTGTTCAAGCTTGAACCTTTCAAAGGATTTTCCCACTGTGTTACCCTCCTTGAATTCCATTTTTAGGTCGAGTTCGATCGACCTGTTATTATCTCTTCTGTGGGGTTTGGCACACCCACCCCGTGCCATTGGTTCTTTCTCCTGGCATTCAGAAATGCCGGCTTTCTATTGGGTCATTGCTCTCAATTGTCCCTCCTTTGGGTGCTCGTTTCAGCTGAGGCGATTTCACTAAGTGATTGTTTTTGTTGGCCATCCCACTCTTCCTCCTCGCACAGCCCACTCGATGGCCCCTCCTCCAGTCTGGGCATTGAAGCTCTGCAGAGCAACACATGGAATGCGAGTTTAGCCCATGAAAAATGTGTGGATGTGCACGGAAGCTCTGCATTAAATGAAAACTTAAGGTCGACTTTTACGTGCTTTATGTTGCAGTGATTTACGGAAATTACTTTGCTATTGCTGTATAATGGTCATAGCAACATGTTCTTCGTGTCCCGTTAAAGCCCCGCCTCTGGGCTCCTCCCGCTGCCTCCGGGCTCCTCCCGCTGCTTGTTTGCCCCTCCTCAGTCCTGGGCATTAAAGCTCTGCAGCGCAACACACACACATGGAATGCGAGTTTAGCCCATGAAAAATGTGGGGATGTGATCGTAAGCTCTGCACTGAACGAAAAGGTAAGGTTGACTTTTATGTGCTTTACGTTGCATTAACTTATTGAAATTACTTTGCTATTGCTGTATAATGGCCATCGCAACATGTTCTTCGTGTCCGTTAAAGCCCCGCCTCCGGGCTCCTCCCGCTGCTTGTTTGCCCCTCCTCAGTCCTGGACATTGAAGCTCTGCAGCGCAACACACACAAATGGAATGCGAGTTTAGCCCATGAAAAATGTGTGGTTGTGCATGGAAGCTCTGCATTAAATGAAAACGGAAGGTCGACTTTTACGTGCTTTATGTTGAAGTAATTTACTGAAATTACTTTGCTATTGCTGTATAATGGCCATCGCAACACGTTCTACGTGTCCCGTTAAAGCCCCGCCTCCAGGCTCCTCCCATGCTTGTTTGTTTCCGCTTTTGAGTCACTTTGAAAAGACTCCCTAATTTATTACTTGGTTGAAATGCTGAAGCCTCGTGAGGTCTTTTTAGGTCTCGCCTGAGCCAGCGCATGCGCTGCTCTGGCCGAGACATTTAGTAAGTGGGCTTTTAAAAGTCCGACCACACGCTTTTGCTGGCCTCAAGCTTGCGGTTACGCGCGGGCATGCGCACAGCCGCCATCTGGCTTTCCTCGTGGCACCCTTACAGCGCGCGATGAGGCGCCACCTGGCTTTCCTCTCGCTTGCTCTCCCAAGCGCCTCGCTCCGCCCATCTCTCGCCCCATTTCTCCCGCTCTTTGCCTATCGGCCCTCTCTCTTCCCCTTTCTACTCTAGCTCGTAATCATGTGACTGTGTTTATTTATTTTTTATTAGGCAAGCAAGACTCGAACACTGTTCCCCTGTTCTACAGTCAGCAGCTTTAAGATGTTACGCCACGGCCTTATTTCAAATATTCCTGGGCATAGATCGGTGTGTTTGGGTGGGAGTCCCTGTGTTTCTGTTATTTTTTTGTTTGTTTCACTTGAAAGAAACGATCCACTCAACAATGTCTGTCCAAAGACAAGACTATTGTATCTCCTTTCCAAAGCTCGCACGCTCTCAGACACATCTCTACGTCCTTCGGGCTGCAGCAAGTTCGTAGGCGTGACTCCAAGCTCCACTGCTTGCGCAAGCGCTCCCAATTCACGTTTCTAGCTCCCCGAAGCACTCCTGGATGATTTACAGCTCTCCAGATGTTTCAGGTCCTGCTTTTACAGGTTTCCAATGTGCTTCAAAATTCTTCTACTTACATTTCCGATGAACTGTCCTGTCCACTCCCACGGTCAAGTGTTTACAGTTCACCAATATGTCACCACTTCCGATTTACACTGTTCAGCTACCTTGCAGCCTTAACAATCGGGCTCCTTGGTTCTCAGCTGATTACTTTAGAAAACCTCTCTATCTTCAGATCTATTTTAGTGCTTGAAGTGATGAGGGCAGACAGCAGCTTGCAGGTACATCTTTATTAGTTATAATAATATCCCCAGCGGAAACGCGTTCTGTACATTTTTTGTTAAAAATGGTAACCATCTCCTGCAATTGATAACAAGCTTATTGATTCCATAAAGTAAATTACTTACGTACAGTTTTTGCATGCTGTTATGAGGCACTGGTCCAGCAGCAGTCAAAACGTGTTTCATTTTAACTGTTATGGGGCTTTTCCATGTTTCCAATGATCCATAATGTTTCTTTAATATTGCCAGATACTCAAACATGGCACACTTTTCAGTGATATTGCTGTGTGTGCAGTCTTTTGGCTTTTAACGCGCTAGTGGCGTATTCTGCTTTTAGCAGATGTTCTGCAATGAATTCATCAAATTTAGATACTTATAATGTAATGTGTTCGCTCTTAATTAAGTTGTGTGAAGTATTTCTCGGATTAGTGCATAGCAGTGAACAAATGCATTTGACAGTCTACAAAATTACACACTAATGTAGCGCACCATGCAGCATAATTCCAATCAGCATAGTAGCACTCAACGCCACACAGTTCCATCCCACACAATTCAAATCCACACGTTTCCATTCCACACCACATAATTTCAGACCAAACCACATCATTCAACTCCACAACACAATTCCACAACACACCACATACCCAATCCACACCACAGAATTCCACATCATGTCACAAAATTTAACAGCACACCATCATTTTCAACTCCACTACATACCACTCCACAACACACAATACCATTCTATATAATTAACTCCATGACACTCAATTACACTCTACATAATTCCAGTACACTCAATGCCATATAATCACTATCCACATAATTCCACTGCACAATCATGCCACATAATTCCACTACACGCATTCGCTCCACACTACACATTTTCAAACCACACAATTCCACAGCTAATAATTCTAATCCAATCCACAAAATTCCACTCCACACCACATATGTCCACTCCACTCCATAACACACCAGTAAAAGACATTGTCATGCACAACACCAATAGCTCTTCTTGCAAATGTGAGACCTATAGGCATCGCACAAAATAAATTCAACTTCACAACATGCCACATAATTCCACTCCAAACCACCCACTTTATTCCACACAACACCACACAATTCAATGCCACACAATTCTAGACCATGCAACATAATTACATTCCACATAATACCACTCAGTGCTCCATATTTACACTCCACACGCTACCGCAGACGCCAGCAGCACCGGGGTGAGAGCCACGCGCAGTGGGTCCACAGGACTCCAACTCCCAGGCTCCCCTGCACCGCCTTGTTACGCCAGCAGCGCCCGGAGGCGCACTTAAGCACCGGCGGGCTCCCACAGCGCGGGAAGCGCGCGGGCGAAGCCCGGGCCAAGGGCGGGCCCGTCTGCGCCCGTCCGAGACCAGTCGAGGCCGGGCTGGGCCCCCCCTCTGACAGCTGATATCTGCTACCCGGCTGACAGCAAACAAGCTCAAGAGAATTGCATCTAACTTCCTTTCAACTCTCAGGTACTGCTGTGATTACTCGCTTTTAGTTACTAGTCCTCATCTGATTGTGGCCTGATTTTGCATATACACAACTGCCACTATGAGTAAGCGCAAAGGCGTAGCGGGGACTCTGGATGCATTTATTGTGAGAGCCGAATCACTGCTAACTCACGAAATAGAAATGACTGAAAGACGACTTTCTCTAGACCCCAGCACATTATATAGTCAACTATCCTCAGGCATTTCTAAATCGGCTAATAGTCCCCGACCACCCATTTCTTCCTCACCCCCAACCCAGGCTCAAATCTCATCCTTGGCAAGTCCGGAAGCAACACCAATGGCACTAATGGTACATCCTAATGAGCCTAGTATAACTACCAGAGCCACCAGAGCACGGGTCAAAAAACCCCGTGCAGAAACTAAGGCGAGAGCATCATCAATCAAAAGGAAGCGGGGTGTCACCACTCAAAAACCTATCAGCACGAAAGGACTCGGTATTAGACCGACTAACCCAGTGTCCCCCGCCTCAGGCGCCCCAGGCCATGGCACCATCAGCTCTGTCAGCACACAGACTGATGTTAACTTATTTGTAACAATGGAAGATACTGTTGGGGGCGTCGTATTTCCCGTTGCTGTAGAGAGTACTTTGGACAAAGCACTGGGGAAAGTATTAGCCCACTTTCAAGACTTGCTTGACAAGAATCTTGCCCCCATACGGGAGAAGGTCGAATACTTGGTCACCACCTTAGACACTTTGAATAGTCACAGCATCATTAAGGCTCCAAAACCGGTGGACAGCATAGGGGAGGATTCTGTAATAATGGCAGATGATAATTCAAGATTAAATCTGCCAACCTCATGCCCTAATATGTATAAAGTATCATCATCTGTAAACCCATATATCTCCTCCCGTAACTCTAAAGCATCATCTGAGCCGCAATCCAATCTGGAGCAGAGGAACTCACAGGACCTCCGTAGGAGGCCCAACACAAGAACTTTGGGCCCATGCAATAGCCAGCCGGAATGTCCAGTTTCTGGTAACATATCATCAACGCAACCCGTTGTGAGTCGGGATGCAACGGGCAATGTGACAAGAAAACATTTAAGTTCTAATGCAGATGTTCTAAACTTACCTCCAGTTTCTTCCCCTTACGTACTGGTTTTGGCGGGTGTCCCTGCTCTATTAGAGGATCAGAAGGAATCTTGGACTGATCTCCGCAATAAGACTGTGGACTGGCTAACCAACACAAAAGGTTTCACCCCTCACGTATGAATGAGATCCTCATGGTCCGTCGAGTAGGGTGGATTGGCCAATCTTCCAAAAACATTGACGGGGACTGTGTTGTGATTAATTTCTGCAGGCCACAATTGGTTCTTTGTATTTTAAGTTTTTGTGAACAATTTTTTAGCCAAAGCTCGAAAATTTGTGCGCTCCCTTTGGGCTTTTTCTATAAACCACTATCTAGGCATATAGATTATGTGTCCAACGCAATCCCTGTTTCCAACCGATTTCAGGCACTGTCAGATTTGGATACACAGGATTGACAAACACCCATAGTGGAACACCGTCCCCGTCTTCTGGTAAACCTTCAGGATCCCGTTTTTCCTGTTCCTACACCCATTCTAGACTACCGGCCCCCCTTGTCTAAAGCTAAGGCCGATACAGACTTAAGAATTCTGAGCTGGAATGTCGCTGGCCTCCAATCGAGGCTTAGTGATCAGGTCTGGTTAGGCCTGATCGAGGAACAGGATATAGTAATGTTCCAGGAGACCTGGGCTATACAAGACCAACATCTAAATGGGTTCCATTGTTATAATGTTTTAGCCCGTAGTTCTGAATTTGGTCGTCCCTCGGGGGGCTTATTTATCGGAATTAATATCGCTGCAGGCGGCAGTATCAAGGTTCTGCCCACTAACAGTCGTAATTTTCAAGTTTTGTTATATAAAAGAAGAGTTTCTTTTTATTTGGTTAATTTCTATAATAATGATTTTATTACTATCCCCAATAGAAATGTTATTAAACTTTTTGATTTCATCTCCCATCTTGACTCCCAGCAAGAATCAGCAAAAACTACTGGTATTCTTCTGGGAGGTGACTTCAATGCAAAACCTATAGATAGACTAGATAGCTCTGGTTTTCACAACCCCAGCCCTACTTGTCGTATAGGTGCTGAGCTGGCCACTTTTTTGAGTATGCATAATCTCACTGATGTTATGGACATTGTAGATGTAAATTGTGTTATTAATCCCCTTGTGCCAACATTTCGGGGAAGGGGGTGTTCCTCCACCATAGATTTTTTCTTCATATCCCCTCACCTCGCTGACCACCTTATGGAAGCTGAAGTTATCCCTATGAGCCAAGGGGATCATAATCCCATCAGAATAGGACTGAGCCTAGCACCGCGGCCTATGTTTATTTCAGAATGCGGGGCTAGGAATTTAACACCCTCCACCGACAATTTGAGGCTAATATGGAGGGGTGTAGATAACAATGACCTTTTCCAGCAAATGGTTAAGGGAAATATGCCCCTTATAAATTTGTGTTTATCAACTCAAGACCAGCTTCCTGAAGTTGTCCATGACTTTGACAAACTTTGCACAGCAGTAAAAACGCTTCTGTCAAAACCGATATCCAGAGTGAAGCGTGATCCGAGATGGTTCGATCACGAGTGCTCGGAGGCCAACAAACAACTGCGGGGAGCCTTATTATCTGACCCTAGATGCCCCCTTGAAGTAAAATTGGCCAGGCGGAGGTATAAAACCGCGATTTTTAATCGGAAAGGGGAGATTCTAAAGAATCGGTGGGAGGCTCTAGAGGTAGCGGCAAATACTAAAAAGGGGGACACATTCTGGGCAGGCGTGAGGGACTTGCGGTCCATGGGTCAGCTCCTCACTCCGATAAGCTGCACCATCGCGAGCGAGTCCTGGGAAAAGCACTTTACAGAAATGTATGCTGCACCCACACAGGAGGCTGACCACCTTGTGCTGGGGCCATTAACAAGGATACAGATGACCCTACCTGAGGTGGAAGAAGCGATTCACCAGAGTTTGGGTGCTAAAGCCCCAGGATCAGATGGCCTACCCATCGACCTTATTAATTACAAGCCGGACTTTTGGGCCCCTTTACTCCTAAATGTTTTTAACAATTTAGTGTACGCCCCATTACCCAGCTCCTGGTCCACAAGTATTATCGTTCCGATTTTTAAAAAAGGGGATCGTTCCCAACCTAATTGTTATAGGCCTATCTCCCTAATTGATAATACCTTAAAAATTTTAGGTAGAGTCCTATACAATAAGATTTTAGAGTGGTCTGAGGAAAATGAAATCCTAGATCCCTGTCACCAGGCTTCCGCAGTAAGGTGGGCACTATTGAACAATGCCTTAACCTCAACCTAATCATGGGGAAATACACCATTGCACGAGCTTCTCCGGTCTATTTGGCCTTCATGGATTTCACCTCGGCTTTTGACCTTGTTAATAGGTCAAAGCTTTGGTCTATCCTGCTGGCCTATGGATTGGACAAGCCCCTGGTGTATTTTCTGGCACACCTGCACAAAGATCTTAAAGCGCGGGTGAGAATTGGGTGCGGGGGTGATGTTTCCGAAGCCATTGAAGTAGGTAGGGGGGTCAGACAGGGTTGTGTTTTGGCCCCCCTCCTTTTTATCATCTACATCAATGGATTGAACAAATCCTTAAAATCCTTAAATCAAGATGTTCCAAAAATGAATGGGAGGCCTCTCCCCGTACTTCTCTATGCGGACGATGCGGTCCTTATGGGCCGCACACCGAACTCCTTACGCAGGTTAGTACAGGGTTTTGTCAGTTATATGGACAGCCTGGGTTTACGCACTAATTTAAAAAAATCTTTTGTAATGTCGTGCGGCCCAAGGAAGCGTCAACTTAATACTATACTTGTGGACAATCAGAAGCTGATGAGCACTAGTTCTTTTCCTTATCTTGGGGTGGTCTTTGCTGCGAACGGCTCTTGGAGCGAGCATATGGCTCGCGCCGGGAGCAAGTTCTCAAAGGCCACCAACTCGATTCTTAGCCTTCCACGCTCAAAGAGAACAGGTGCTATTTTAGCTATTTTAAAAAGATTTAAGTCTCAATGTGTGCCGACAGCCACATACGGCGCTGAGATTTGGGGCTTTGCCAACAGTACCTGCATCCAACAGGAAGAAAATAGATTTTTTAGAAAATTACTAGGCGTCCCAATCTCTACACCTCAATATATTTGCCATAATGAACTCAATTTACATTTTATTGAAGATTTTATTAGAGCGCGTCCTGCCCTCTTCTGGTTATCAGTCTGGAAAAACCCGGCAGCATCCCTGACAAGAGAGATCATTAGTGACTGCATGGCATGTGCAAAAGGTAAAGACATACCATGGCTGTCAGGGGTGCTCCAGAGCCTTTGTAGTGTCAATAAGGAAAGCTTTTACACAGACCCTAGTCCAGCGATGGCCGCAAATAAAAGTGAGCTTAGGAGCGCGCTCTACTCATTATATAGAACAGAAAGATATGAGAAGGAATATAGTAAACCTCTTGTCCATAGCTACATGGCCATTGCGGATTGTGCACATCAGTTGGCTAATTATATCAGACTGCCAATGAGCCATTGGGAGAGGAGCCTTCTGTTGCGCTTAAGGGCTGGTACCATTACATTTGTATTATGTTTCCCTCTTGGTTACCACCATGACCTTGATCATATTCCATGCCCGTGCGATTGTCAGAGCGGACAATCTATCCAGCACTTTCTGTTCTTCTGCAAATATTATTTAAAATATATTAAGTGGTTCTTAACTCCCTATTTTAAAAAACATACACCCATCAGTCTGGAACATGCCTATTTAAAATTACTTACCCTAGACGATGAAGAGTTGGTTTTTCGCACTAGCACTTTTTTGAGAATTGCTGCTCGAGCACGACAAACGATGTCTAATCCCTAGGTTTTATGTCCTTTATGAATGAATTATAATATTATTGTACATTGTATGCTGTTATGGTTTTAATGATTTATTACGACTTTTTAACCTGCACATTTTTATTTGTTTGTTGTTGTGTTTTGTGCTTTTATGGATACGATGCTATCCGAATAAAGTGTATTTGAACCTACACTCCACATAATTACACTCTACTCAACACAACATAAATACATCCCCCATAAATGCAATCTATGCCACATACCAGAAATCCACATAAATGCACTCTACAGTATAACACTTAATTCCAATAAGCATAATTTAACTCAACGCCACACAATTCCAGGCCACACAATTCAACTCCACACATTTCGAATAAACACCACATAATTCTACACCAAACAACAAATTTCAAATACACAACACAATTCCACAACACACCATATACCTCCAATTCACACCACAGATTTCCACATCATGCCACAAAATTTAACAGCACACCACATAATTCAACTCCACAACATGCCACTCCGCAACACCAATACCATTCCACATAATAAACTCCATAACACATAATCTCACTCTACATAATTCCAGTACATGTAATCCCATTTAATTGCTAGCCACATAATTGCACAGCACACCATGCCACATATTTCCACTACACAACTCCACATCACACCACACAAATCCATGACACACCGCAGACATGTCTGTCTCTCTGCATCATCCCCTAAATATAACACTGTGTCAGTAACTGTAATAAATAAAGAGTACCTCTGGGCATGTCTATCACTCTGCATCACTATGTCTTTTCACACTCCATCAATATGTTTTATCACACTGCATCACTATGTCTTGTCCAGGGCCACAGGAATTATGCGATTGTGTGGCTGCTGCGATTTTCACATCATTATAGAGTTGCCGCATTTGCCGCATAATCTGCAGATTTTAACCCCCAAAAAAGTTTCTAGCTCAAACGGTTCAAAGGTTACTAAAAATGCGACGGCACATGTTGCTGCACAGTGGAAGGACCTTTGCAAACCTGGACAGGTCAAATATTGCTGTATTTGGGTGTTTAATTGGTACGAACTTAATGCAACCAATGCCCAGAGAGTGTTACCAAGTTTAACAAGCATTGGCATAGCCAATAGGTCTCGCCTTTGGGACCTTATAAGTATTTAGTTATGCAGCACAATATCCTTGGTGCAACAACATCAACTGTTGCATGGGTAAACACTTATAAGGGCCCAAAGGCGAGACCTATTGGCTATGCCAATGCTTGTTAAGTAAAGACGCTTCTAATTGCAGGGACATAGAGCTAAAAAAAAATGGGCTTAAAGGGAGCAAGAAATATCCAGCACAGGTGAGGCAAATGAGAGCCAGAAATATTTGGGAGAGACCAGTGGCCGAAGCAACAGATTGAATGCAAGTTTAGCCCATAAAAAATGTGTGGATGTGCACGAAAACCCTGCATTGAATGAAAATGTGAGGTCGACTTACATGTGCTTTATGTTGCAGTTATGTACTAAAATTACTGTTTCATTGCTGTATAATTGCCATTGCTACGCGTTCTTTGCGTCCCGTTAAAGCCCCGCCTCTTCCCACTCCTCGTTTGTTTCTGTTTTTGTTCCGTCCCTTTGTAAAGACTCTAATTTATTGCTTGGTTACTCAGCTGAAGCCCCGTTAGGTCTTTTTAAGTGAAGACGCTCCTTAATGCACGCACATAGAGCTAAAAAAAAAGGGTGTAAAGGGAACGAGAAATATCCAGTGCACATAAGAGCCAGTAATCATTTGGGAGGAACTGGTCTTGGGAAGAAGGGTCTGCGTTTAAGTTGGTGTTTCACTATGCTGGAAATTTATTGCCATCAGATAAGCAAAGTCAAAAATAAAAGACCAGTGGTCGAAGCAACAGATGGAATGTGAGTTTAGCCCATGAAAAACGTGTGTGTGGGCACGGAAGCCCTGCATTGATTGAAAATGTGAGGTCGACTTTTACTTGCTATATGTTGCAGTAATTTACTGAAACTATTTTGTTATTGCTGTACAAAAGCCTTGACTTCTGAAATGCAAGGTGTTTGCCTGAGTAACTTTCACTTGTGCTTTTTTACTCTAAAACATTCAGACCCCACTGAAACCAGTCTTGGAAATGATTCATGGTGTGGGGCAAGGGAGGGGGGGACCTTGTGGGAACAGAAGACTTTACATTTTATGGCAGTGCTTTTGCTCCGGTTTATTTGTTTCTCTCAATAAATAAAACCCCATCCTATCTATTTCACTTAAGGCATTTCATAAGGGACGGACTCCTCTCCAAGTATCAGAGAAGCACTCTTTGTTATTTTATGTTAACTTATGTTACCTGTTATTTGCATAATGGAACATTCTCCATTTACGTGGTCTCTTTTGGGGGAGCGGGGGTTATTTACTAATGCAGGTTCTCACGTGGTGCAAAGAGGACACAAGCTTTGTGTCAACTGACACCATTAAATAGGCCCACAGGCACAGCAGATAGTTGTGCACTGATGCTTAAGCTCCAATGCAGTTTTTAGCAAATCTAGGCTGTATGTTTACAAAGGGGCATTGTTCATATGTCCCACCAACTGGGGCCAAAGGGTCACCATTATTTTTTTTGGGCTGCACAGAAAAAGCACATCAAGACTAACTAGCGGCATTTTAATTTATCCACCAGCACACTGAATTTACATTTCTGCGATCGCCATGTTTTAATGTTTTTTTAATTTTTTGTTATCACTCCCTTTCTCTTGTTGTATTTCTACTCCTATCTTTCATCCCCTTCTCTCTCCTATTACACATCTCTTCCCCAGAGCACGCCCCCTGCTCTAACAATGTCTGCCTTTCTCTTCCTGTGTGCACCTCAAACACTGCAGAGCATACATGTTAATTTCCATAAACGTACACAAACTTCTTTGTAGGCTCCACTTATTTATACATTTAGTTACAGTGTATCAATAATTTAATGTATTAATCTTCAAACCACCCCCAACAGTTCAAATACCATGTTCACTGCCAAAACTACTGCCACACAGTCCATTGCTGTAATATGCGATAATATACTGCATGGCTAAACACTTATAAGCTCCCAAAGGCTAGACCGATTGCATTGTAAATGCTTGTTCCATTATGTCAAGAACATACGAACCTAACATTGCTGAGAATTGCAGACATGCGGTTACTCAGAAAATGTGACAACATGTTCTTGCACTTACGAGTGGGATGTTACCTTTATGGTTAAAGCTCATGAAGCATACAGGACAGAGGTATTCTATTCATGGGTTATACTGCCAGCCGCAGACGACACAACAAGGCTGTTTCATAACTACACACCAGCTAAAGTTCCAGATAACTATACACCATATGAAGAAATGGAAATACCATTAACATTCCACTAACAAATATTGGGTTGAGGCACCCTACCACACACAACAGAACATAACATACCATGTGTATTTGTAAAGCACACATTCACCCAGAAGGGTATCTTGGCGCTGAATAACAGATGTTTATTGTTACCCAACTAGATGGTACTCATTTTATTCACCTCAGAAGGATGAAAGGCTGAGTAGACCTGCCGGGATTTGACCCTGTGACCATGAAGTCAAACAGGCCCCACCAGTGGACGCATTAGTCCACTAAGCCACCAGACTAGAAGATGTTAGACTAGGTCGCCTTAGTAACGAGGGAGCAACATGGCCAGTCTTAGCCAGTTACATACCACATCCTGATGTCGATAATTTGACAAAGGCACAGTTACGTAAATTGTATAAAAATCTAGTAACAAAAAATAGATATCTGACACAGTTCGTTATGCGAAAATTAATGATGAATTTTGCAAGGGCTGCTCAAGCTGCACAACCACAATTGGCTACACCAGGCATTAGCCCACAAACTCTGAATGCAGTCATGGGTAAGGTTCCCATCAGACATGAGGAGATTCCGTTCTGGACTGCATAAAAAACAAGCCAGCTGGAAACAGTGTTTCCCCATACAGGACCCCAGGAAAAACCCAGGATGTTAACAATTAGTTGGCCAATGGGGATGGCGTCGCCTGTTGGAAGACTGCACTACTTGGGGTACAATCTTTGCTGCAGTTTATACCTAAAATCCTGGCACTCCTTTATTAGCTGTTTTTCCAGATGTGCTGAAACAGATTTAGAATGAATACAGGGCAGCACCTGCCCTAGATTTGGAGATTAAACGGATGGGCAATTTTGCCACGGTGTCCACCATTATGTTAAGTAACATCAATGGGGAAGCAGCAGCGTTGGCTATACGCCAGTGTCTAGAGGATTTGGCTCCAGGATAACAGGACAGCGAATTACCTAAAATTATTGAAGAAACCTACGCAACTTTAGGGAGAGGTAATTTGGGAGCCATACATGGTACACCACAAATAAGGAGTAATTCTGAAAAGGATAACTCATAGCAAGCACCTGAGTTTTCAATAAAGAAGAAGTGGGATACTAAGAAAAATAAAGATAAGACTAAATCACAGGGTTGGTCTCCTCAACAGGAAGCCACTGGGAAAGCCCTATAATTTGTGCAACCATGATAACATTAAACAGCCTGACAGGTATCAGGATACTGATACACGTTTGTCTCGTTCTGTTTTGGAGCCATCCGAAAAGCGTTCAGAAAGAGGTGGACGGTCACAGCGAGGATTGGAGGAGTACATGAAACCGAAGGACTCCCTGCGCTAATCTGACTACATTATGGAACAGGAAGATGAACCTAAGACATCCAAACCTCAATTCAAGAAGAAGGTAGCTGGACGTAAGGTCAAGCATGCTGTGCATATTGAGGACTTTGTTTCTAAATTTGGAGTAGGCTCTGGCCATGCTGGTCAGCGCAGCAGAGGTCATAAAAGTTCGCCAGAAACTGATGGATTGTCTGGCGGCAGTAGCGCTGGGTGACTACATCCAGGTGGAAACACCGGATACGAGTGAAAGTGTTCCGCATTGCCTACGGGAAATGCAACTCCAATTGGAGAGGGACATACAAAGACCCATTAAAGTTCTCTTTTGGTAGAACCTATCATTTGGCTGACATTCTCCTGGCCGAAAAGGATTGGCCAACAGAATTTGTCATGGACTGCCCAAACGGAGAAACAGTCATTTATTCCAGAACATGTAAAACATTCATATACCAAGGAGTGGGAGTTAGCGCAGGCTCCAGCATTATATTGCAACCACGTGGGGTGGGATGGAGGCACCCCTTATCATGAAATACCACTGAGGTCGTCCCCACAACCTCAAAGACAATACCCCATTACGAATGAGGCTAAAAAGCAAGTTAGGAAAATTCTCCAACAACTTGAGTACCAAGGTGTGATTGAAAGTTGCGCCTCTTCTGTGAATAATCCCTTGTTTCCAGTGATGGAACCAGATCATTCATATTGTCTAGCATTAGACTATAGACACTTAAACACAGCTCCTCTCACATTTGCAGTACGAAACACGCACAGCGCGGTACTAATGATTAACACTGTGTATAAAAAATACAAAACCACACTAGACATCTCACATGGATTCTTCTGCCAAAACATAGCGCTGGAAAGCAGGTATTTGACCGCATTTTCCACACAGGGTTCCCAGAGGCAATTCTGTCGATTACTTCAAGGGTAGAAGAATAGAGCCAGTCTGTTTTCAGCTAAAGTAACAGAACATCTACAAAATTTTGATGACCAGCCATTGTCCTATGTCGATGACATATATTTGACAGATGATGACCTTTTGATACACTTGACAAGAGTAGATCGCAAAGTTGTGGAATTTGCTCACATGGACTATAAAATTAACAGAAATCAAAGATTGTCCACTTTAATGTCCTATTTCTGGGATACGAGCTGTCAAGTGAAGGCTAAAGCCCTGTGACTCATTTCTTAGAGAAGTGTGCGCTTATACAACCTCAAACTACATTGAAGGGATTACAATCTATATTGGGATTCCTAAAGTTTGGCAGAACATATATTCCAGATTACGCAGAGCAGGTTAAACCGTTCTATGACCTGATTTGTCCAGACTTTTCAAGCACACACTGGACAACGAAACAAACAGCATTTTTGCGTTCAGTACAAACTGACATGCTAGCTTCAAAACACTTACAACCGTGTAAACACAACAAATCTAGTGATCAGTATAACTGCGGGAGCATCAGGGTATATATGTGTTATGTTCAATGAAGGTGACAAAGTACCGACTACATATAAATATTTACATACTAATGCTGAAAGGCGTTTTGCACTGACAGTAAAAATGAGAGTTGGCTCAGGGGAAACAAATAATTGTCATGACCCCGGTGCCGACCATAAAGGCAGTCACAAAAGCAAGCGTTCCGATCGTGAAGGCATTACATCCACGATGGATACAATGGGCCAACTCACTCACCACAACTGATGTAGATCACCGGTTTGACTCTACACTACAAACACAGGCCTTTCTGAAATATAAATATGAATATGCTCTGCCTAATGAAGTCATGCCTCTAGATCAGTACAATTACATCATATATACTGACGGTTCTGCCCAACTGACTGCGACAAAGCATCAATATTCAGCAGCATGCACTGCCGTAAAGGGACGCATGCTGGATGGAAAATTCCATCCTGACAAAACCTATACGCAGTCACTGGGTGACTGCACAATTGGCTGAACTTAGGGCTCTTATTCTGGCACTTGGCAATATGGAACCCGCATTCCCCACACTCATAGTGTGTGTTTCATATTATTGTGTCCTGTCTTACAATGAGTACTTACACTACTGGAGACAGAATGGATTCAGAGATTTTAAGGGTTGCTTAATTAAGCACAAGATGTTGTGGCAACAGGTGGCAAAGCTGAGATTGCTTGCCGCAGACTTGTGTAATACATACTTTGAGTGACCAACATGTTGGCGTACACGTTGCAGGGAATTCCATGGCTAATGAAGCAGCAAAAGCAACAGCGCAAACTGCTGCAGCCGTGGCATTTACGCATTCAAGTACAAGAATAGACGGAGATATAATGAAGGCTGTCAACACTGCGCGCAGTGACACCCACCTGCTGAAAGGTTTTCCACTCAAGTACACCTACAAATTAGATGTGCAAAATGTACCATATGCTCACATTCCTGCACTGAGGAATAGGGTAATACCAAATTCAGACTGCAGGTTAGGTTTAATTCTAGTTTCACACGCGGGTCTTGCATCTACACATGCAGGGGTGGCTGCTACAATTTTACTACTGCATCAACGCTACTGGTGGCCAGGTCTCTATAAACAGACGAAGGACTTTGGCCTTAAATGCAACATCTGCCAGCAGACCAAGGGTTCCACCATGGCACGTCCACAACAGACACCTCTATTGATTTCTAACAAGCCACTCGCTTGTGTTTACCTGGACCACTGCAGCCCCTTATCATCAGATGTACATCTTGGTAGCAGTGGATTCCTGCTACCGATTCCTATGGGTCTGGCCACAGCAGTCGGCTGACGCCGAAATGTTCTAAAAAATCTGCAAGTCTTTATCGGGACGTACGCAGTTGGCAAATTACATTCCGAACAAAGTCCAGTGTTTGCCTCCAGGGCTTACAAAGATGCCATGGGAAGTTCCTATACCATCCCTAGGGAAATGTGGTCGTGGAGAGAAAAAACTGAACTTAAAGCAGTCCTTAACAGCTAGGGTTTTAGTCTCAGGTCGCAGTTGGGTCCATCATCTATATGAGATCCAGAGGACACTCAACAATATGCCTAAAAAGTCCCTGAGTGGTCAGACCCTCTATGAGATCCTGTTTGGGGTTAAAATGTGGGTTCCAGACCTTGACAGTAACAGCACAGTGGTAGCTGAAACAGCATAAATGAACACTTGGCTGTTTTACAGGAATTGAATGGTTTTCGGGACAAAAAAAAACAACGTCCAAGTAAAACGCACCGCCACTGATGAAGTGAAGGAAGTGCTAGCAGCTCATGGTGGATCCCAAAGATTGGGGACCTAGTCAGGGAGAAAAATGTGGACAAAAAAGAATATAGGCCAACCTACAGAGTGCCTCTACCCGTCCTGGCTGTTGAAGGAACCAGAACTGTACTTCTTCCGCCCCTTGCTGGCTGCAGAAACAAGAGATTCGTCTCAATTGACCTGATCAAACCACATTATTTGGCAGAGTCTAAACAGTAGGCCACATGGGGTCTTGGGTAATTACCTGACTCCCCTCACTACCAAACAAGAAGTTCCTATGGAAGCTTTAATCACTGAAGAAGCCTCCTCTCCCCTGCTGGGGAAAGCAGAAAACAACAATGAAGTATCCCTGCAACCTGCTACATCAACAACTACTAAACAATCGACTTGTACAGAAACACAGATTTCAATTCCGAATCCTGACACAAAGGCTGTTTACATAAATGTTCCACAGATCTAGTAATCTCCCACTTCTACATAAAAAACAGAGCTGCCAAAAATAGATCGGACTGCCTCTGGCTACTTCATCAACTTTGATGAATTCTCTTTGGATTCATAAGATCCACCTGAACCTCCACCTCTACCATTCCGGATGAAACTACATGTTTTCTATCTTTGGCTGAAAAAGACATACTTTATACTTTGTTCCTCCATGGTTACACCTTTGGATTACAATGCATTACTTTTCCTGGTCCTTTGAACTGGTTTTGTGACCGTCTTGCTCCTGAACGGACACTATCGCCCTGAACAATTTGCTGTACAGATGGTGAACATTGTTCTAACACCACATTCTTCATCACACAAAGTACAAAAAGACCTTTCCCTGGTAAACATTTCAGCTGTTCCAGTTCCTGATGGCATTGTTTGGGATAGGGTATTGTATGATGTGTATAGTCCTACAGAACTCTTGCAAATACACTATGTCTTTCGCATTTCTCTAAGTTATATTATCAACTCTAGTACTGGCCCTGATGATTAGGATATAGACACAGTGCATGAAATGCTAGAAGATCTTGAGCATTCTACTGTTTTTTCTTCTGATGAATTGAATAAAGGAACGACTAACTATGATGAAATGTTCTGTTTTCAGCATTATGGTCATCATTTCTTGCATAAAGCAAGTACTCCACATGCAGTATTTAATTACACACAATGGGAACATTGCCCTACACCACCAAGGGGTAGTTCAACAACTTTTGCACAGAAGTTTGCTTATTTTACTGGTTATGACAGATCTGACCCGGCCTTTTATTATTGTAGACTTGCACCATCACCTGCAACAACAAATATGCTAACAGTTACCAAGCTGATATACTCTGCTTCTTTCCTTTCCCAGCTGTCCACATATGGGTTTGACTTTTGGAGGGACACGGTAGATGTGAAGTCGATTTGGGGAACGAAGGACAGGCAGGTTCAGGGAAATGGGGCTTTGCTTAGGTCACGCCTTATACCAAATCAGATGATTTTCCTGAACAAAACTGTGCAATAAACATTGTGTCTTGGTTTAGCTAAGAACACGGATTTCAACACACCACACAATCTCACATTTGCACGCTTTGCAGATTGGCAGCTGTTTACAAAATATAAGGTGGATGCACTTGACACCATGCCATGCAATGGCACTTACAATTTATCAGATACCAATTGGAGGGGAGGGTTAGTGTGGCCGCTAGATATTAACGGATGTCAGGCACGGTTCCTGGGTAACACCAAAGGTTTCAAGATCAGCAGGCCTGACGTGCGTTATGGCAGACAGAACACTTGGGGGTGGTAACAACTTACAGAGTTGGGAAGTTGTGCCTTGATTGGCTAAATACCTCAACATTGTCCCAGGTGAAACACTTGTCTCTTCTGTCTGATGACATTGGATTACAGGACTTTTTATTAGGTCCTTGAAAACCACTTCAAAAGCGCTTCTTGTATGCAATATACAATGAAGTGTGGAAAGTTTCTCAGCAGGAAGCTGCAGACAGACTGTGCAAGATTGACAGGGCTAATTTAGAAAAGCTCTAGCAGTGGGATAATGGTATGACTACCTTGTATTCCAGGATGTACTCTCTGGATAACATTGTGTTGTCAGCAATACACATTGTACAACATGACATGTCCATATTACACCATGGGCAGTCGCAGCTTAGATCGATTATGCTGCTGAGTTGGACACTTCAGACACTTCGTTCTGGTCGCGTACCATGGCGACAAATTAATGCCACCAGCCTGTTTTCACCATACAACCTTAGAAAACATCATAATGCATATGGCACGCAAGGATGCGACATACACTATGTTACACATGGAGAAGCTGTAAAAATTACCTTTCACTGTTGCTGAAATTCCTTCCACGTATTGGATAATCCATGGCTTTATTACTCTGCTGATTTCGACATTTCCCTTCCAATACGGTCTACAACACCATCAAGTGGGCATATATGAAGCGCTGGTAAAAGGATATGTACATGAGTCATGGGAACTACCTTTTAAGAACCGTTGTCAGAATAGGGAAACTGAGGTTTTTCTTCGCGGTTCAAGCGAGAGCACTTCAAGTAATTTCTTAGTATACAAAGCAGTTTTGCTTCACGGTGCATGTAATACGTCCATGGCAAACTTGTTATGCTACTTAAAAGGTTCCTCAGCAGCCGTGAGTCGTCCGGCTTTCAGACTGCTCTCAAATGGGAGATATTTGATGTTGAACGGTCAACGTTGTTGGGGTATGACACCAGACGAAGCTTATCTTGTCACGATCTCTTCCATTGTGACTTGCTGTACACAAGTACTGTTTCCACCTGCCTGTACAGTTAGGGGGACGATAGTTTGGTCTTCGGGAAAACTTTCTAATGTGCGCTTTGATGCCTTGAGCAGAATGAAAGCCTTACTGTTTCAGAAAGATGTGGCCTCAACATCTGCAAGGGAGACGTTTGATCTTTAAGTTGCAAAGTCTTCTTCAGCGATACAGTCGCTACTCTGCACCACTTTCTGACTGCATGTCAGAGCATTGGTGCATCGCTTTTTTAACATGTCTAGTACTGCAGGGGTAGGGCACTTTTTCAAAAGTATAGGCTCTGGTTTGGTTAGCACTTTCCAGACAGTCTTAGGAGTCATTCCATCATTTATACAGTCCGTTCTTGGAAACATTTTTGGAGGTCTTTTGCTGGTCCTACTCCTGATTGTCAGGACTGTGTTTTTACTCCTTCTGCTCCGCAATGGATGTCCCATTTCAAAATCAAATGGAACTGGCACTACCACATGTGCCCCTGTGCTGTGAATGCATTGTTCAATGCTTCAGCGCATCTTTGCTTGAGCACTGGTTCTTGTCCTTTCGGCCTATATGGCTACACTGCGTGCAGCCTGTATTCCGCTATCTGTTGTACACCGTCGAATGTGCTTTGGACTTGTGCCTAGGAATGCAACCAGTTCAGTCTCTGGACATAGAAGTACTTACTGGTGGACCCCTTGAAGGCTCATCTGTATTGGTGTTCCTTGCGTTTGCCATTGTTTCTGAACGCATTCTAAGAAACCTTCCTGGGATGCTTCTGCTCCTGGTCAATTGGATCTTTGCTCTGGCTCAGCTGATTTCCTACCGGATGTGATTACTCCTTCAGAAGCTGCTGTAGGGGTTCCTGTTCCGAGGTGGCCCCCGGGATCATCGTTTGCGGTTGCTGGGAACAGAAATGTTTTGTCTAACTCTCGGAACACATAAACAATTTGGCGGTTTCGAACGGTGGGAACTTTTAAAACTGGCCTGTTTTTACCAACTTCAATTGCTTTAAATGAAATTTTTTTAAGTACATTTAATTGGCTTTTAAGTTTGGCTTTCTGACTGATTTCTGCTTCTAACGGATACGATTGCCTTTTTTTAAGCTTTTTAGCATTTTCTTTGCATATAATAATATTGTTTGCATTGTTTTTAGATAGCTTAGTCGACTCACGTCTGAGAAGTGGTTGTCACGTGGATCGGTTAGGCCCGGGAAGAAACGCTGCCATTTTACACACACACGTCTCTTAAGTTGCCTTCTTTCTACACGTTGACTTTTGCTGCACATTTGCTTGTGTGACAGTACAGGATATGGTTTTTAGAACCACATTTGCTTACATTTCCACTTCACCGAACCATTTTTACAATACCTTGAATATTCAGTACAAGGGATAAAGTAAATTGCACAAATGTTGTTGTTTGCCTATCTTCCATTAGGCGACATAGCTATCATAAGAGGATAAACATCGACAGCCTGGCTGAGGTGTCAGCACTGTAACATGGATCTGTTTTATTATATAAACAAGAGCACTTCCGTGTTTAGCCAAAGGAGCACTCTGCTGTCACTGCAAGGTTTCTGTTGTCAGTGTCTCAGCCCAGCTGATTCCTGTTTACTATCTGCACTGAGGGATGTCCAACTTGTGTCCAAGACGGGGACCTGCATCTACTAACCCTCAGGTAATGGAGAGTAAGTTCATCCAGTAGGGGATGTTTGGCAGATCACCCATCCTAGATAACTAGGTTAGAGAGCGCATAGTAGGAATACACTATCTACAGTACTTATATGCCAGCATATATACACTGCTTTAGCAAAATGGTAGAATTGTTTATCCTTTTCACTGTCCTTATATTGCTAATCACTCTCATTTCTTCTGTCTATTAATCATTGCAGCACATATATTTTACACAAGAATCACAATGGTTCAATAAATATTGAAATGCCTCTGAGTATTTCTTGTGTATCTCTCTGGGTATGCACGAGTGACTGAGTAAAAAGGTTCTAGATCTGTTAACACTATTCCTAGGGGAGTCAGGGTTGTCATGTTCTGAGGTTGCCCAATCCATTTGCTATCCTTTCAGGTTTAGGGGTACTTATGGTGGCACTGTGAGTTAGCAGCACTATAGGCCAACGTATCCTAGGGGGGTGCACGGAATCAGTCTGGCACCATCCCAGATTTAATGTTGTCCAATAAAAGCAGAGTTCCTACTGAGGAAGTAGAAGCCATACAACACCTTGTTCACATGTACCCTCTAGTAACTGAACTAGACAGCATAGGGGCATAGCTGCTCAGGTAGATATGCCTCAAATGTAATATAATGCACCCTGACTTAGTGCTACAAGGCCTGCTGGAGGGGTGACTTACATATATCCCATGCAGTGACTTTGGCATGGCACACAGTGAGTGCGCCAATTTGTATTTTCACTCATGGTTTGCACCATGACACGCAATCTGCAATGGCAGGCTGCATGTAATTTGTGTGTGGGTCCCTTAAGGTACCATAAGACATGCTGCAGCCCTTATGGAGCCTCTGTAGTACCCATGTCCTAGGTACCAGGAGGATCATTTATTAGGGATTTACAGGGGTGCTAAAGTCCTGGCCAATTGGGTTACTACACTTTGCTATTCCCTCTTGTGTAGGTAGGGCTATGGGGGGTCCTTATTTTAGTTTTAACTCTATTCATATTAGGAGTGATAAAGAAAGCTGTAGCCTCTCCATACTATCAATTCGTTTTATTGTCAGTAGAAGACAACACTGATATTTGAATAATAAATTATGATAATAAATTTGATCCCTCCGCAGCACTTAACTAGTATGCGGTGGGAGCCCCAAGGAAATCTGGCACCAATTTAGAAAAATAACATATTTTTATATTTATTTAGACACCAAGATCCACAAGATTATGTAAATGCGGGCCCCAGTGATGGGATCCCTGGGGCCGGAAAAGGCTCGGGAAGGAGGGCAATGCAGCCTGCCTCCCTATTAATTAAAAACAAAAAGGCCCAGGGAGATGGGGCCGCCAGAGCCTAACCAGGCTCAGGGGGCTGCGTTGTACCCTTTCCCTTTACTTAGAATAAACGGGGTCCCCAGGGCCTAAGAAGGCTTGGAGAAAGGGGGGTCACGAGGCCCCTCTTCCCTTTCATTAAGAAAAAAGGCCCTGGAGGATGGGGTCCCCAGGGCCTAAGAAGGCTTGGGAAAGGAGCCACACGGCCCTCCTTCCCTTTAATTGTAGTAGTGGCCCTGGGGGATGCGGTTACAAGGGCCTAATAAGGCTCGGGGGCGCCTATTGCTCTATTAACAGGTATAGCATTAGAGCTATGAAAGTAAGTGCAAAATAGCTCAGAATAATATGAAGCATCATTACTGCTATCATACATACAACCCCATAGGTAAAGTAAGCTTGTGCTATGTGCAACATTGAACCTCTATAATACACTTCATGGGCAGCCGAGTTCATGTTGACTTTGAACCACAGGTAAAAGGGTAACATGTCCTGCACATGGTGTTCAATCTGTATACAACTGTTCAGGGAAAACCAAGTTCCTCCAAATACTGAAGCCCTGTTAAATAATTATTGCCCTACTACAGACAGTCTTTACCTGTATGAAATCCCTGACAGTCACTGAACCTACAGTGAGAAAAGAAGTGGAAAAAAGTAGAAAAGTGGGTACTCTTAACACTGTTTAGTCTATGGAGAGCGTGTACTCTGTATCAGACTGTTTGCAGACAGTGAAACTCCTATGAAAAATACACCACAGAGTATTAAAAAACAGTGTACACTCTAAGTAAAACTCACACAAAAAGTGACTATTCACTTAAAATAACCAAGGTCTGAAGGTGCTAAAGATCACACTACCTGCAGCCTTCATACTCTGGTGAAACCTTTACAGATAACCCATCTTATGAAGCAAAACAAGTCCATGTCATAGGTTAGTATCTGGTGCACACAGACTTCTATGTTATGTACAAATTATCATGCTGAAGCAATTATGTGTAATAAATCAAGGTTGCTTACAACAGTTAGTATGTAGTACGTTGAATCTTTGCCCTGCTGGACACTTTCTCTGCAGTACTAAAAACCTGTGTGGAACATAACCAACATAAGTCGGCAACTGTCACCTGCACACAGAGTTACTCTTCAATACAAAGATTTATAGCGTGTTCAATACCGCTACACACCTATGTTGCATTAGAAGCACATCCATTTTGTAAACAGCTACAACAACTAGACTAAGAATGCTCAACCAACTGCTCCATTAACACCTTTCCAAACAACTAATATAAACTATTCTAGTGTCCGTCAACAAAAATGCCAGAACATTACGAAGCTAGTTCACAAATACTAGTCAAATATGGTGCCCATTACATATATTGACAAGTGAATTATTTGAATTACGTTATATTGTCATGAAACTGTGTCTTCCAATGCAAAGAACCTTTATTTCAGTATGAAAACATGTGTTATTGTACATGTAACAAGTAATGAACTGTGTTTCTGTTTAAAGCACGTTTCCAGCATATTCTTCTGTTCTTAAATGTGTCATGAAGTTATGATAATCAGTGATAGTTTAGTTTAGAAGTTATTCCATGGATGTCATAAACACTATGACCATTTCCTTCATAATTCTATTTTATTTACTTTAATCACTTGCATTTAGGCTTCTTTGTTTTCCTGTTAGTAGAAAGACTGAGGTTCTTAAATACATGCACAACAGGTTCCATTTGAGCTACAATTTCCATTTTAGTTAACCTGCCTCACAGTCAGCATTTTGCAATCTTTCACAGAACTTGGGAAAGTGGTATTCATATCAAAACACCTTTTACCTAAATTCGTACACCATCAGGCGCCACAATTCTAGTATATATCCTCGATAGCTCAAAGTTTTAGAAGTAGACACGTAAAGTTAACATGTAACCTAAATTGGTTTGCTTTGTATCTCAATGGTTTAGTCCAGTTATATTCAGTGTCTTAGAAATTTCCACTTGATTTTGAAAGCTAAGATACAAATCAATGCTCAAAATCCTATAAAAACACTGGGAATTGACCATTAAGAAAGAAACTTCACACAGGGTGCAGATGCAGACGCATTTCCAGACAGGAGCAGCACCACATTTCACTGCCTTAACTGAATCTGCTACACTCTTGCAAGGCTCTGGCTGCACTGATTGGTGCCAAGATTGAGTTCTCAAAAAGACACAATTTCCCTGCCCTTATGCTCGAAATAGCTAGCAAGCTATTCAAAATAAACAACAAACTTTGTTGTCCCAGGTATGAGTACCACCTCTAAAACTCAAGAAATTGGCTTATTATTTATTGATCTGCTAGAACTAGCAGAGACCTGGAGACAGTGAGTGTGTTAGGGGTACAAATTGTAAAAAATTATGTTAAATTTTTCCTTACTATTTTCACTGTTTATGAAACACTTTGTCGTGTAGTTCCTATATTACCCTTAAAGGACCTGCGCGTTCGGATAACATAAACTGTGGGTTTGGTGGCAGACTGATTCTGAGCACCCCCACCGAGAATGTTAGCCTGTTTGCATAAGCTAGCTCACAGTGCCACTAGTGCCTCCTCTTATCGGGGAGAGAATAGTTTCTGGCAACCTCAGAACATGACAACCCTGATCCCCCAGGATCGTGGAAACAATGTACTACCTTTCGCTCAGTCACTCGTGCTCACTTGTCTTGTCTCAGAGATACACCGAATAAACAGCCATGGTGTTTCAATAAGGATTTATTGAACAGTTGTTATTCTCGTGTAAAATGTATGAGCTGCAACAACCATTAGACAGTAGCAGAGATATATGATTAGCAGTACTATGAATATAAAAGGATAGTACAGTTCTACCATCTTGCAATAAGCATGAATAAATACATGAATATAAAATGCAGGATAAAAGTGCGCGTACTCCTACGATGCCTGTCTAGATGTACCTAAGTGAACCTAGCATGTGAGTAGGTGTGAAGCCAAGAATCCCTCTAGGATTTAGTCGAACCCCATTACCTGAAGTGTGAGAATGTAGGAGCCCTTCTTGGTCTCGAGTTGGACACCCCACGAGGGATGTTCAGACCACTGTCAGCTGGAGCGTCTGCATGCAGGAGCCTCAGCGTCTCTGGTTAGTGTGTCGGCCTGGAAGTCTCTGTTCCCTCTGTCTAACATTAGCAAGAGGTGCTATATTTATACAGAAAGTATCTAGGGCTCCTTTGTCCCTTGTTGCTTGTATTAGCCATTGTTGGATTTGAGGATGATGTATGGGATGAACCGTGTACGTAGATATGGGGAGGAAGGTGGTGTAGCCCCAGCCTGGTTTTTAAGAACCCTTATGAATATTCATTCATACTGTGTGAGTCTATCGATGGAGTTATAGGACTCTATTGTGTAGGAAAAACCCTCCTTCTGCACCCAGGACAAGAACTAGGTAAAGGTTCAATCCTAAAAGGCTTGTTACAGTGTAGTGTAGGGGAGGTAATGTAGGTGAATGGGTATGATGTTACCCGGGCTTATATTAGGGTACCTATATGGAACATAACACCCACTCCTCTTCCGAACAGTCAACGATGATAAAAATGCTAGTGGACTATTCTCTTTACTAGACAGTAGTATATAGAACATTTTTCAATGAGCTTCGTTAAAATCTTGTTTTAAAATCATTTTAAAAATAGTTTAAAAAGGGAAAATTTTAACGTTTTACTACGAAAATCAGTTATTTGGAATTGTTACTTAAGCCACAGTCCTAATTGAGTTCGTTTATATAAGTTGAATGTCTACAAGCTTCAAAAGGCCATGCTTTTCAGCAAGAGTCAATTTTTAGGAAGTGTTCCAAATATAGTTAAGTTTAGAGAAAAGGAAAATCCAAATTCTTTCCCAGCACACGATGAGCCACTTATAGATTAAATGTCCTGGCTGGGAGTACGTCAATGGAGCACAGATGATATTCAGTACTGCCAATAGCTGGTGTAGAGGCAGCCAGTGCTGTAGTCGATACCTGGGTGCTAGTGGTGGAGCCGATGCTCAACCCAGTTGTAAAAGGCACCTGCGGATTCTCGAGGAATGCAGCCATTAAGATGGTAATACGCTGGGGACATTGTTGAGCGTGGGCACTCAGGGGTTCCAGCCAGGTATTCAAGTCCGCAGGCGTGTCCGTTGCAAGTGTCAGACAGAGGTCCAACACGCATTCGTCACCGCAAAACAGGCATCGAAGAACAGGTAAGATGCAGTCCATCCAGTCTTGTCTAAACGATAGGAACCAAGAGGCGCTCAGTTCCCGTAGGCGAGGTGTGCCCACATGCTGTACCATGCGTTCACGGCATTTCTGCTCCAGCAGAGCTTTTGCCATCTCGTTGGTGATTAGGCCGTCCATTGCGTAGCAGGTAAATGACAATCAGGATTCCCGCTATTGATAGCAGGATCAGAGGTAGACCTCCAAAAATGCTTCCAAATACGGAGTGAATAAAGTTTGGAATAACTCCGAGGATCGTCTGAAAGGTGCTAAGAAGTCCTGACCCTGTGGTCTTAAATAGGTGTACAATTCCACTTGTATCAGACATATTAAAGATACGACCCACCATTTCTGCAAAATGAATGGGGCAGTTTGTACGTATAAGTGCCTGTATCTCAGTCGAGGTCCTTCCGATTTGAAGATCAAAGGTCTCTCGAGCGGAGGTTAAGGGTAAGGTTTGTTGCAAAAGCATGGCTTTTAGTCTGCTCAAAGTATCAAATTGGATAAAAGAAACATTCAACGAAGGCCATAATGGCGCCTCCCTAGCTGTAATTGTTGGGGGAAACAATACTTGCATACAGCAAGTAACCCTGGAGTTCACAGTGACCAGATAGGCAATGCCCGGAAGCATCCCACAGCAACCTTGATCGTTCAGCATCAAGTAACTCCCATTTGAGAGCAGCTCAAATACCGGTTTAATCACGGCAGCTGGAGTCCCTTTCATGTGGCAGGACAAGGTTGCTATCGACCCATTACACGCTCCGTGCAATGAAATGTCCCGGCACATGAGAGAACCGCTCAAAGCGTTTTTGCAGTTTGTACCACTTAGAAACACTTCTAAGTTAATACGGTCTATTTCCCGTATTCTCTCTGCGGCCTCTTGTTGGGATATTTTCCAATTTTCATTATAGGCAGCATAAATACCGGCATATATGAAACGTTTCTGACGGTGTTTCTGGGGATCTTGTAAGAAATCCCTAAGATCCATGTCTTGTGAGAGTAAGGCTAAGTGTTGTTTAACTTCTGTGAGTGTTGAGGTTTCTAACCAATCAAGGCACAACTTCCCAACACTGTAGGAGGTCACTACCCCTGGGTGTTCTCTTTGTACATAACTTGGGTCTGGCCTATGGATATTGAACCCTTCGGTGATACCCAAGAATCTTTTATGACATGTTCGTGTCTAAGGGCCAAACCACCCATTTTTCCCAATTAGGGTCTTATCTATTGTAATGTCATCTACTGTTGCCCCTTCCTGTGAAGCCGAATTTTGCCACCCTCATATCTGTGATGGAAATCGAGGTGTGTTCAGGTCCTTGATCTTGGCTAATCCAAGACAGGATGTCTGGTGCCCAGTTTCGTTTAGAAATATCATCTGCTGTAGAATGAGGCATGCTCTAAATAGCGCTTCAGTTCCTTGAACTTGCCAGTCTCTAGAACCCCAGACTGATTTTAAGTCTATTGTGTCCTTCCATAGGTCAAACCCTTGTTCAAACAATTGGGCAATAAAGGAAGCAGAGTAAATCTGTTTGCTGTTTGTCAACATAATTTTCAGTGCCGATATTGGTGTAACCTTATAATAATATGAGGTCGGGTCACTGGTGTTAAAGCCTGAAAAGTATGAAAATTTCTGTGCAAATGTGTGTGAACTACTATTTGGTGGTGTAGGGCAATGTTCCCACTGATGGTACTCAAAAACATTTCTAGGTGAAATAGATTTGTGCAGAAAATGATGACCATAATGTTGGTAACAGTACAAAGTGTCATAGTCTGAATTACTTTCTAACATTTCAGTGTTCGGAAATGCAGCAGTTTTTTTCTAAATTAGACAACATGTTATTAGCAGTTTCAGAGTCCCAATCATCAGAAAATGTACTGAAGGTAATGATATCACTTAATGAAATCTTAAATATATGAGATATTTTTAAAAGTTCAGTCGGTCCGAATATTTCGAAATCAACCTTGTCCCAAACTATACCGTCCGGTATAGGAACCGCTGTGATGTTCACTGATGACAAGTCTCTTTGTTCACGATGTGAAGATTGATGTGGTTTTAAAATCAAATTAACTTTCTGGGCTGTAGAGCTTTGTTGAAGGTATCGTCCATTAATAAGCATGCTAAAAGTTATTACTAAGCCTAGCCAGAAAAGAAAAAATAGAATCCCAGTAATTACCCAAAGTTCTAACCAAGCTGATACCAGGTAAGTCTTTTTAAGAAAGTTTAGAAAGTCTTTAGCTTGCTGTTTGCGTGATTTTTGGGCTGGCATCGTTTCCGGTTCACTTGGATCCAAAGAAAACGTATCAAAGATCATGAAGTAGCCAGAAGCAGTTCGATCAATTGTAGGAATTGCATCGGGATTTGTTGAAATCGCATTTTGCTCTCGTCGAGGCATGTTGATGTAAACATCAGTATTTGGTCTGATTGCAACCTGGTTATTATTTTGAGTTTCATTTTGAAGTTGAACTTCTGGTTCAAGGGGAACGAGTTCCATAGCATTGTTGCATGGTCCTTCATGCCGCACAGGAGGCTCTTCAAACATGATGAGTCTTTGTTTGAACTTCATGGATTGTAGGGAGAGGAGGGCGTCTGCTACTGTGGAGTCCACGAGGCCTACTATTCAGTATCGGCCACATAGTGTGGTTTGATTAAGTCAATTGAGACAAATCTTTTCTCCTTTTTTCCGGCAAGAGGCGGCAAAAGTACAGTTCTTGTTCCTTGTACTGCTAGGACCGGTACAGGTTTTCTGTAGGATGGCCCGAATTCTTTCTTGTCCGCTATTTTCTCTCTGACCAGATCCCCGACTTTTGGGATCCAGACAGGTCTTGCTGTGACTGCCTTGACTTCCCCAGTGGCGGTTTGTTAGGTGTTGACGTTACTTCGTCTTGTCCTGGATTCATTTAGATCCTGTAAAACAGCCAAACGATCATGGATATCAAATGCTTTCCCATCCGCCACTGTGCCTTCACAATCAAGATCAGGTACCAACATTCTTGTCCCAAATAGGACCTCATATGGAGTGACACCCCCTAGAGAACTTCTTGGCTGATTGTTGAGTGCTCTCTGAACCCCATATAAGTGATTGACCCAACTACCGCCCTTGCCTAATACCCTAACTGTTAAAGATTGCTTTAAGTCCCGGTTTTTCCTTTCCACTACCGAATTTCCCTCAGGATGGTACGGAGAGGAGTACCGCAATGCTACGCCCATACTTTCCATGGCCTCTTTGTAAGCCCGAGAGCTAAACGCCGGGCCACGGTCAGAATGTAATGTGCCAACTGCGTATGTCCCTATAAAGGCTTGCAAATCTTTTATAACAGTTCGGGCGTCAGCCGAGCGCAGAGGCCAAATCCATAGGAATCTGGAACAAGAATCCACTGCCACCAAGATATACTTGTAAGCCCCATCAGATTGTAAAGGACCGCAGTGATCCAGATAAACACAAGCAAGAGGTTTGTCTGATTTTAATAATGGTGTCTGTGCCGGGCGTGTTACTGTGGAGCCTTTCATTTGTTGACAGATGTCACATTTCAAGACATATTCTTTAGTTTGTTTCGCTAGACCTGGCCACCAATAGCGCTGTTTCAACAAGGAAATAGTTGCCGTAACACATGTGTGCCCAGAACCCAAACCCTTGTGTGCTGCAACAATCAAACCATGTCTACGATCCATATTTGGTATTTCTCTATCCCCCACTCCAGGAATCTGAGCATATGGAATGTTGTGTGCATCTAATTTGTAGGAGTACTTGAGTGGAAATTTTTTGGTACTGCTCAGCTGCCTTTGCGCGAAGCAATGACAGCCACCATAATATCACAGTCTATTCTCATTTTTGAACGAGTGATTGCAGCTACGGAATTCCCTTCAACGTGAACGCCATCACGTTGATGACTCAGTGTGTGTATCATGTGAGCCCTCGGTAGTTCGTTCTTCAACTCAACTACCTGTTCCCATAGCATTTTATGCTTAATTGTGTCACCTTTTGCATCTTTAAACCCGTTTAGTTCCCAATGTTGTAAGTACTCATTGTATGACTGTACACAGTAAAAGGTATCACACACAATAAGTGTGGGGAATTCATGATCCGTATTTACAAGTGCCAGTATCAGTGCTTTTAATTCTGCAACTGAGCCGTGCAGTCTCCTAGAGATTGCGTTTTTGTGCAACTCGGATGGAACTTTCCATCCCGCATGCGACCGTTAACGTTAGCACACGCTGCGCTGTATTGTTGCTTACTCCCTATGGCCGGTTGAGCAGATCCGTCAGTGTAAATAATGTATTCATACTGATCTAGAGGCAAAATCTCATTTGGTAGAGGATATTCTTGTTCGTATTGCAGGAATGCTTGTGTTTTTAGACTTGGATCAAATCTGTATTCAACATCCGTTGCAATAAGAGAATTAGCCCATTGTATCCATCTCGGATGTAAGGCTTTCGCATTTGGAATGCTAGCCTTTGTAACAGCTTCTAAAGCTGTTACTGGGGTGACGACGATTATGCGTTTCCCTTGAGCCAGTTCTCTTTCTCTTGCTACAGCGATCTGAACAGCTGTCAGTAT
Source organism: Calotriton arnoldi (assembly GCA_963921515.1). NCBI lineage: Eukaryota > Metazoa > Chordata > Amphibia > Caudata > Salamandridae > Calotriton > Calotriton arnoldi. Next base: position 2,170,072 of record CAWUFW010000056.1, on the reverse strand, counting down.
TTTTTCTGTTGAAGTGAAACGCATTTCTGCGTTTGTGTACAGGTGTGAATTGTATGCGATCGGTACCGTTTCGCCTTCATTGAAGGTTAAGTAAGTGTACCTGCATTGACCTGCTATTATTCTGATCACTAATGTTGCGTACGTTTACGCGTGTCTGTAAGTGTTTGGAAGCAATCATGTCTTCTTGTAATGAACGGAGGATATTCGAATGTTCTTGTGTCCAATGTCTAACTGAAAAGTCAGGTTTTATTAAGTCGTAGAAAGGTTTTACTCTTTCTGCGTAATCCAAAATGTATGTTCTGCCAAAATTTAGGAATCCCAGTATAGACTGCAATTTTTAAAATGTTTTTGGAGGCTGGAGCAGCGCACACTTTTCTAAAAAGTTAGCTGCCAGGCTTTTCCCTTCACTTGAAAGCTCATATCCTAAAAATAGGACACTGAGGTGGGCTATTTTTGACTTCTTAAAGTTAAATTTGTAGCCCTCAGAGGCGAATCCCATAATAATGATGCTCACCCTGGTCAAGTGCCTCATTAAGTCATCGTCCGTCAGATAAATATCATCCACATAGGACAATGCTTCCTCATCAAAATTTTGGAGTAACTCAGTTACCCTTGCTGAAAATACCCTGGGGCTGTTCCTATACCCCTGGGGGAGACGACAAAATTGGCGCTGGGATCCTAACGCTGAGAATGCAGTCAAATACCTGCTTTCAGGCGCTATATTTTGGCAGAAAAATCCATTTGAGATATCAAGTGTTGTCTTGTATTTTTTCCGCACAATGTTATTCATTAATGCGGCACTGTGTGCATTTTGGACAGCGAATGTTTTGATACTGGAAACAAAGGATTGTTAATTGGTGAGGTGCAATTTTCGATCACCCCTTGGTATTCAAGTTGATCTAAGATCTCCCTGACCTGTTTTTTAGCTTCTTGCTTTATTGGGTATTGCCTCTGAGCATTCGGTGAAACTTTTAACGGGATCACGTGGTGGGTTGACTCCTCATCCCACCCTGCATGATTTTTATACAATGCTGGAGCTAGGGCTACTGCCCACTCCCGTGCATATGCATGTTTAAGGTGTATGGGAACAAGGTTGGAGAATGATGGAAAAATTACATTTTCTCCCCTAGGGCACTCCATAACAAATGCTGGCGGCCAATCTTGTTCTGCTAACAGGATGTCATAACCAGATGATAGGTTTTTCCAAAAGAAACCTTTAACTTTCCTGGGCTTGTCCCCTTCCATTTGGAGTGTTATCTCGTGTAACTTATGTGGGACACTCACCCTGGTGTCAGGTGTTTCCACCGTGATGTAATCATACAAGTCCGCTGTCACCAGAAATTCCTTCAGGTTCTGTCGAGCTATTGTTACTTCTGCCGCACTGCCTAGCATCGTCTGAGCCCATTCCCCGTTCAGAAGCTGCGTCCTCAGTATTCTGGGCATGTCTGATCTTCAGACCTGCAACTTTCTTTTTCTTAAATTGAGGTTTTGAGTTTGGCTTCTCTTCTTTTTTGGAAGTGTAGTCTTGAGCGTGCTGTTTGTCTCTGGACTTTGTACGCTCTTCTTTGTGTTCTGACCGTCCTTCTCTCTCGGAGTTTTTCGTCGAGCCCTGAAAGGAACGAGAGGAACGTGTATCAGTACCCTGATACCTGTCAGGTTTCCTAATATTATCCCTATTCCTGAGATTATACCTCTTTTCAGAGGGCTCCTGTGGAGGAGATCTACCTCGGGATTGAGATCTCTTTTCTGTAAAGTTTTGTTGTTTTTTATTATACCACTTCTTTTTAGAAGAGGCAGGTGTCTGCTTTGAAGTGTCCTTTTTAGGACTGCCCATCAGTTGTGGTTTTAAAGCTTTCCCACCCAAACTGTCTCTGCCTAATTCTGCATATGCAGTTTCAATTATTTTGGGCAGTTCGTGTTGTTGATCCAACGGACTGAACTCCCTTAGGCGTTGGCGGATGGCCACTGAAGCTGCTTCCCCTTTAATATTAGCTAGTATTATGGTTGATACCTGGTCATAGTTATTTAATAACTTCATTCCTAAGTTCAGAGCAGGCTCTGCTCCATACTCGTTTTGTATTTGTCTTAATACATCGGGTATTACTGCTAATGAAGGAATACCATGTGTTCTGGTATATATGGCAGCAAAGACTGTACCCCAAGTGGTACAATCCTCCAACTGTGGTGTTATCCCCATGGGCAAGCAGATTGTTAGCATTCTGTGTTTTTCAAACGTGGTAGTATTTGGGAATACTGCCTCAAGCGGAGTTATTTTCTGAGCTACCCAGAATGGTATTTGTTCACGTTTTGTGGGCATTTTGCCCATTACCGCGTGTAACGTTTGTGGTGTGATTTTGGTTGCTGTACCCTGAGATTGAGTTCCATTTGTTGCAACTGTTGTTGGTTGGACTGTGAAAGTCCTCATGACGTATTGCGTCAGGTTTCTGTAGATTCTAATTAAATCTTTGTGTTGTATGAGTAAGTCTGCTTGTGGCATTGTATCAATGCCAGGATGTGGTGTGTAGGCCGCTAATATTGGCCATGTTGTCCTCCGGGCTGGCCTAATCTTACTCTTTGTCTTATATGGGGTAGGGCGCCTTAAAACCAGTAAAAGTGTTCCTGGTACGTGAGTGGAACTTCTATGTCCTCGCAAGGACCGTATTCCGCTGGTGCATCTCCTTCTATATAGCAGTGAAATGTGTGTGTTCTTGCATCTGCTTCTGGGAATGTAACCCACAAATAGAATACCTCTGATTTATTTGATTTGTGTGCCTCAATCACAAAAGCTACTAAGCCACCCCTAGCTGGTAAACCATTTTCTAATAGTTTCAGGGTGATTGTATGTCTGAATTTAGGTGCAATGAGAATTCCATCCACCTCTTCATCTTCTACTGAGATGCGTCTAGCCACCACCGGGTTATCTTGGATGGTTGTGTCCTCAGTCATTTTGGAAAGTAGTTTGTTCAAGGGAACTAAGATAAGGTGTTATGCACAATTTTAGGAACAAAAATGTCCTTCAAGCTTGATTAACCAGCAGCCAATAAATAGGATATTTCGCCAACTCAGCTGTGGCGGAGGTTTTGTGCCCACCCACTCCAGACGTCTCCGGTGTTTTTTTGAGTAGGGGTCTCTGAGAATAGCACGACTGAACTACTCAGATTCTACTGTTAAATAAGAACCTAACCAACGTTGGGCGCCATGTCGTGTAGTTCCTATATTACCCATACAGGACCTGCAGGTTCGGATAACATAAACTGTGGGTTTGGTGGCAGACTGATTCTGAGCACCCCCACCGAGAATGTTAGCCTGTTTGCATAAGCTAGCTCACACTGCCACTAGTGCCTCCTCTTATCGGGGAGAGAATAGTTTCTGGCAACCTCAGAACATGACAACCCTGATCCCCCAGGATCGTGGAAACAATGTACTACCTTTCGCTCAGTCACTCGTGCTCACTTATCTTGTCTCAGAGATACACAGAATAAACAGCCTGGGCGTTTCAATAAGGATTTATTGAACAGTTGTTATTCTCGTGTAAAATATATGAGCTGCAACAACCATTAGACAGTAGCAGAGATATATGATTAGCAGTACTATGAATATAAAAGGATAGTACAGTTCTACCATCTTGCAATAAGCATGAATAAATACATGAATATAAAATGCAGGATAAAAGTGCGCGTACTCCTATGATGCCTGTCTAGATGTACCTAAGTGTACCTAGCATGTGAGTAGGTGTGAAGCCAAGAATCTCTCTAGCTTTTAGTCGAACCCCATTACCTGAAGTGTGAGAATGTAGGAGCCCTTCTTGGTCTCGAGTTGGACACCCCCCAAGGGATGTTCAGACCACTGTCAGCTGGAGCGTCTGCATGCAGGAGCCTCAGCGTCTCTGGTCAGTGTGTCGGCCTGGAAGTCTCGGTTCCCTCTGTCTAACATTAGCAAGAGGTGCTATATTTATACAGAAAGTATCTAGGGCTCCTTTGTCCCTTGTTGCTTGTATTAGCCATTGTTGGATTTGAGGATGACGTATGGGATGAACCGTGTATGTAGATATGGGGAGGAAGGTGGTGTAGCCCCAGCCTGGTTTCTAAGAACCCTTATGAATATTCATTCATACTGTGTGAGTCTATGGATGGAGTTTTAGGACTCTATTGTTCAGGAAAAACCCTCCTTCTGCACCCAGGACTAGAACTAGCTAAAGGTTCAATCCTAAAAGGCTCGCTGTAGTGTAGGGGAGGTAATGTAGGTGAAGGGGTATGATGTTACCCGGGCCTATATTAGGGTACCTATATGGAACATAACAACTTAGTTGCTTCTAAATTTCATGTTGTGTGATGTTACCATGCAATATTGTGTGCACTAGATTTAGGGATTTTCAAATAAATATTAAATTAAAATAAATATTTTTAAATACATATTCCATTTTGAGTGATTCTTGAGTATATAACTCATTAATGAAAGATCATTTGGATTATCACTTTGTCCCTGAACCTTTTTTGGGACAGTCGATAACCTAGACAACACCTCCCTCGCTGGAATGCTAAGTGAGTGGTGTGGGCTGCGGTTTAAATAGTATTTCTTCCTCATCGTGGTGCACTGCACTAAGTTGTGGGTTAGAAGTCTGACCCCTGTAGACCTGGGGTAAAACCCAAGACTCATACAATATCAACAGCAGAATAAAGAGTTTCTAAAAATTTCTTTCAGTGTTCTCTCTAAAACATTAGAGATTAATTAAAAAAGGGGAAAAATAGCATTTTAGATAACTTGTAGGAGAAACTGTTACCATGGATGGCGCCCTACCTCAGTCCCCAATACTCATCCAAAATGTTGCATGTTTGTATTTTAAAAGAATGACCCTAATAGTTTGCAGCAGGTAATTTAGTAAAATTCATGTGCTAGCAGATGAAAGAAAAAATACAATTAAGATCTACTAGATGGTTTGAAAAAAATCACAGCATTTATAGGAAAACAAAATCTGATGTTTGATATAGCCCTTCTTTCAAAGTTTTTCAAAACAATTCACAATTTAAAGTGTCAAGACATTCTTAACTCACGGGAGACCATTTTTAACCAGAAATGGAGCAAACACATCACAATTTATAGAAAATTAATACAGAACATAATCTTTAACAACAGACTATAGTTTTTTTAATACTTTTTTCAGATACTATAGAATATTTGTTACCCTAAAGGTTACACTACAGCTCAGAAAATGAGTAGATGTTTAGGTAGCCTTCTAAAGTATCCTAAATCAAGAAAGCAATGTGAATTATAGGACAGTCAATACTGTCAATTCCACTGCCACATTCAATCCTTTCGGGACAGCATTCAGCTGCCAAATCCATTTCTTCTCTTTCTATGTCATGATTTTAGAAACATTAGTTGCTCTTTTCGAAAGACTTACCTCATCAATGACAACACATGTCAAGTCTTCTAGAAGCCTTACGGTTAGATCTTTCAAAGTCATCCACCTTGAGTGCATGCATTATTTTATAACATATTCTTGATTGATTCTGTAAAATCCTACATGTAACCTCTTGTGTGGTGTTTCCAACAAGACAAAGGCACTCAATACAATAAAACACTTTTTTGATGACAAGAAGTGTAATTCTGTAAGATCGGATCTCTGATAATTTTTTAACGCTTTGTAATTTAAGTTGTACTACAGGCAGCGCAGTGTTCATATTTAAAATGCCCACATACTGGATTCAGACCCCATACACTGTTGTCATTTTACTACTTTTGTATATGCCTTTACAAATTATTCACGTAATTTGGGTGCTCTTTTGAAAAAAAAGATATGGACATTCTGACATCCTTTTCACATTATACAGCAAATACCAATTCCTCTGTATAATCCTTCTTACGCCACTGTTCAGATTTACCATATTTCAATACACAGACAGTTTTTTCTTTATTGTTCTTCTCTTTTACTAGGTGTCCTGACTATAGTACCATGCTCGTTTTAGTGGCTGGCAGACTGTTTGGGCTACCCTATTACAATTGGGTTACCTGATAGAATATCTGCCTCCCGAAAGTTATAAATCTTTTTCTTGCAATTTCTACGAATTCTTAAAAACAGAAAGTAAAGAAAATTATCACGTAAACTATGTGGGTGAAAGAAAACTACTGTATTTTAGCACGGTATTTTTCTCGGTTGGTTTATGATATAGACCAGTATACACCCTTAATTCTTCCACCACTGTTTCTAGAGCCAAAAAAACCAAATTGTGTCTTTTTGATAATCTTTGATAAACCATAAGTTCATAAGTTATTGGTTTATCCACTGGCTGAATCACATTAATCTTTTCTCAGCTCATCTCCAAATACAAAAAACATCATCTGTATATTGCATCAAAGTTGGCATGTTATTCTTGAATGGGTTATTGGAGGCATATACTGTATCAGTATTGTGCAGAAGCCCCGGTGATAGGGCGTCCGGTGCACCCCCTCTTAAACCCGCAGGAAACGCCTTCTCCCTTAGCGATATAATGGCGGCGATTCAAGGGGTCCAGGCAACCCCAGAGGGACGTATGGACACCATCACTACAGAAATATCCCTGATACGGGTAGACATCCGAAATATGGGGGCCAGAGTCAAAGAAGTCGAAGACACACCAATAGCCCTGCATCAATACTCTAAGGCTCTCAAAGACCAGGCTAGCGAACTGCAAGCGACCACAGCGAACCTGGAAGCAAGACTTGAAGATTTTGAGGGCAGGTCACGACGCAATAATGTGCGCACTTTGGGGGTCCCGGAACGAGCAGAAGGGCCCGCCTCAGATCTATTAGTGGTGGAGCTCATCCTCAAGTACCTACCACCATGTGGCTTATCAAAATTCTTTTCAATTGAGCAAGCCCACAGAGTGCCAGAAGGTAGAACCCGCCCAGGCGAACCACCTTGACCTGTCCTGGCCCAACACTTCAATTTTAGAGATCAAGATGAAATATTGCAAATCGCTCGGGCGACCCCACCAGTGCGTTATGAAAACGCGCAAATAACCTTCACCCTGAAGGTGCAAAGACAGAGACGCAGCTTCCAATCCATAAAACAAAAGTTAAGAGATAAAGGTGTGAAATACTCTTTGCTTTTAATGGCGAATTTACATATTGAGGACGAGGGCAAGACATGGTACTTTGACACACCGGAGGCAGCGTGGTCATGGCTTGATGGGTGGTGCACTGTTAGGGGCTCCTCATCCAGGTTGCAGCATGGAAGACGGCGAAGAGAATCATTAACCTCATCTGTAAACAACGCAATGGAACAAATCCGAGGGGAGAAGTTCTCCACAACTCACCAAGTTCTAGAACTGACCTGGACCTCTGAAATCTGGAATACACATGACATAGCTGTATACGAAGGAACAAAGGCTCAGAAGTGAGCAGAAGGTACCTTATGAGTCCCTAAGATGAAGACTGAGAATGGACACTGCCGAGGGTCGGGTGAGAGAGATGGCGGGTCACATGGTTGCTGTCCCATCCTTGGGGTGCTGAGGTCGGGGGGAGAAGATTTGCTTCAACGGGTGGAGGACTGGGAACGCAGTGGTCCTAGTGCCTCTAAAAAGGTTTTCAAAGTTGGGTGGGACGACAGGCGCTCTGCTAAGTTGGGTGAGGCGGGCAACAATGGCTTCATCAAGCAGGGATGCGGGGAGGGGGGTTGGTTTTTGGGGTAAAGGTCTCGAAGGGGTTTTAGTTAAATTGTTAGGTTTACACATTACACTCCATAAGATACACCAAGACACTGAATTAATCCTAAAGGCTAGAATGCAACGAAAGGCATATCTAACACCCACACCAAGAGGAACACACCTGCCAAAGAACAAAGTAGATCAACCAGGGGCCCAACTCATCGATCCCATAATTTTTACTACGCATAGCGAATAGTGTAATCCGGGAAATCCGATTAATGACATGGAACGTAAATGGCTTGGGGGACAAAATTAAACGTGCAGTAGTACTCCAATTTCTGAAAAGACACTCCCCAGATGTCGCTCTTCTGCAGGAAACCCACCTACTCGGAAATGCATGCAAAGCATTAGACCGCTGGGGATATAAAATGGTAGTGCACGCGGGATTCACCTCTGGGTCCAGAGGAGTGGGCATTCTCCTCAGGAAGCATTTCCCATTTATCCCAGAGAAAACATGAACAGACGGGGCGGGAAGATATGCAGCAATATCTGGGAAATGGGAGGGAGAAAAGATTAATATTCTGTCATTATACATTCCACCGACGTTGCACAATGTGATACTCCCAGATCCATGGGACACTTACTCCTGGGTGAAGATTTCAACATGACACTAAGCGATACATTAGACCGACTGCCAGCAAGAAAGACACGTGCAACGCAAACATGTTTAGCCGAGTTCTTCACTGCCCTGGTCGATATCTGGAGAATGCTTAAACCAAGCACGCGGGAATACACTTTCCACTCGAGTGTACACGGTAGCCTCTCGCTAATTGACCTTCAACTCTCACTAGCACCACAACTACCCTGCTTTGGAGATGTGAGGCACCTACCTCGAGGAATTTCCGACCACTTCCCAATATGGATGAAATATAGTATGAGAAGGGAGTGATCCAATAATACTATTGCCATTAACTCCGCTTACTTTAAGAGTCTGAGCTTTAGGAAAGAGCTCACAAAAGCGAAGAAACAGTATTTTAGCGATAACGTAAACTTGGTCACCTCAGCAGTGACACTATGGGAGGCATATAAAACAGTAATAAGAGGACAAGCCCTCTCCTTGATGGTGGGGCAAAAGAGAGACAAAAGAAAAGAGGTAGAGGATTTGGAACGCGACATCCTAAAATTAGAAGCACAATTGATTAGAGTAGACGATGACGACAAAAGGCACTTGTTGAGCCTTAAACAGCAAGAACATAAGGACCTGACGACACGGGCTGCCGTGGCCGCAAAAAAATGAGTGCAGCACCGGATATATGAACAAGGAGACAAGGCAGGTAAACTTCTCGCCTGACTGGAGAAACGAGGAAGCGCAAGCCGTTGGGTTGCAACTATTCAATTGACAGAGGGGGAAAGATTCACTGATCCCCAAGCAATTGCAGAAACATTTGCTGCCCACTATGAGCATGTTTACTCCACCGAAACGACAACCAATACACAAGACGCCTTAGATCTCCTTAAAGACAGACCCCTACCAGTACTCACAACTGTGGATACAAAGCTCCTAGATGAGGACTTGACTCCCGAGGAGGTGACGCAAGCCATTACAGCGCCTAAATCGGGTCCCAATGGGATACCAATTGAATTATACAAAACCACGACCAAGTATACAATACCACATCTGCTCGAAATGTATAAGGAGAGTGAAGAGATGGGTATACTACCTAGAGACCAAAGACTTGCCTCGATCGTAGTAATACATAAAGAAGGGAAACCACCAGATCAATGTGGATCATATCGACCCATATCCTTGCTTAAGGCAGAGGCAAAATCCTGGCCAAGCTATTGGCCCTCCGCTTTGTCCCGATCATTTCCCAGCTGGTACGCTGGGACCAATCCGGGTTCATGCCAGGACGAAATACGGCCCTCAATCTGAGAAGCCTTCACGGGGTCTTAGGACGCATAAATAAGATTCAAGAGGATGCGGAAGTTCTATCGCTTGACGCCTGTATGGCCTTCGCCACCATCGAGTGGCCATTTCTAATTGCAGTGCTCGAACACCAAGGTCTGGGACCCCGGTTCCTGGCCTGGATCAAACTTCTATATAAAGCTCCGTTGGCACAGGTGGTGGTGAATGGGAGAGTGTCACAGATATTTCCGCTCCATCGAGGACCCAGACAGGGCTGCCCCCTTTCGCCCCTCCTGTTTGCACTGGTGCTGGAGCTGTTAGCGGCCTGGATATGAGGCAACCCACTGATCCGAGGCCTCCGATGGATGGCAGAATGGGACGACAAAATATCACATTATGCCTATGACATTCTTCTCTATGTGGCGTCACCCTGGTCCTCCATCCCTAGAATTCCATATATTTTTGCCATATTCAGGAGATACTCAGGATTTACGATCAACTGGTCCAAATCAGTGATCTTCGTCTTAAATGGACTGACACCACGATTGCCTAAAGATTGTCAGGCACAAGTAGTGACGGAGGGATTCCGATACTTAGGAATCTTCGCCACACCTCACCAAGATTTATTCACCGACAAAAATTTGCACGTTCCATTAAACCAACAGAAAGGAGATGTGCAATATTGGCGCTCAGTCCCCGTCTCCTTACTGGGCAGGGCTGCTCTCTTTAAAATCATTGCTTTACCGCGTTTTTATACATTTTACAGAACACACCCTTTCCAGTATCTGATAACTATTTTAGAGCCATACAGGGTGAGGTCAGAACTCTATTGTGGAATGGGGGCCCCTAGAATTGCCCTCAATAAATTAACCCTGGGATAGTATGATGGTGGAATTGCACTTCCAGATATCCAAATGTACTTCCGGGCGGCACAGCTGACAGTGATCAACCAATGGGGACATCAACCTATGACGGAACCAGTCTTCCGTATTTACGAGCATTATACACCAAATCGAAAACTTGCCGCCTCGAGGGGCCCACGCCCTAAAAATTCAAATGTGGCACTCTACACTCAATAAGCTAAGATGGAAAAACAAGATTACTTTAGCGACACCCTTGTGGGAGTCGGATCTACTTGGGAACATGGGCAAGAGACAAGGGTTTGATAAATGGGACCTGCTGGGCATTTCAAGGGTGGGAGATATATATTCAGGAAATGGAATAATATCATTGATAGACCTGCAAAGGACATACCGTTTAGCCCCAACTGAGGCATTTCGATATATACAACTCCGGCATGCCCTGCGAGGAAGAATTCCCAAAGAGGAAACTCTGCCAGAGTCATTACCACTAGAAAACAGACTACTTGAGGAACATATTGCCCAAAAAGCGATCTCGCTAACATACAAGAAACTTGTGAACAACGCCCCGGATATCTTAACACGGCTGCGAGAAAACTGGGAAAGAGATATACCAGACAGACAGGAAGATGAGTGGCCTGAGGCCCTGGCCTCCCCTACAGAAGTAGCTATCAGGTCCCACTTCCGCCTAATACAACTAAAAATATTATACAGGGCATATGTTTCCAGCACCACATTGGTAAAGATGGGGAGGCGACTGGACCCACTCTGTCGTACAGGTTGCGGTCAGGAAGGAACTTTTTTCACACAATATGGGACTGCCCGAAAATTCAATCCTATTGGGATGAAATAATACAAAATTTGAATAAGGTACATGGGGCGAGATTGCATTTATCGGCCAAGTGGGGCCTGCTCAACATACGGGATGTGACGGATCTGGCGAGGGGAGAACAGATTGGTGTAACACTGGGTTTTATGATTGCAAAAAGAAATATAGCACGAAACTGGAGTAAAAGCGGCACCATCCCTAAAAGACTGGGAAAGGGATATGGACTGGTGTATGGTAGCTGAAAAGACTATCTACGCAAACAGAGGCTGCCCCCAGAAGTGGGGATGGTTATGGAACAAATGGAAGGAATATATAGGACTCCCATGCACAGCTACATTAGCCCAAGCGAGACTTTCGATATCTGAGGAAGAGGATGATTAGAGGAATACTCAAGGGAGGGTGGTGCACAGGCAAAGTACAAGCGGGAAACAATCAAGAATATGCCTTGATACAAGGAGACACTGATGCATAAAGGTGTAATGTCAATGATGGTATAATGTAATGTATAACATGTTCTTTTCAATAAAAAGAGGATTAAAAAAAAAAGAAGTACAAAAATATATATTTAGAAACATTTGTGGAAAATAACATACCATGGTTACGGCCTATACTCCAAATATAGTTGAGTATTCTTTATAAATCTAGTTCCTGTTTTGAAGCAATGGTGTTTGTGATTTGTATATACCCAGGCTCCTTCTGGGATTATAGGGTTGCCATATTTGTATGGTTCAAAGACACCAAGGGTACACATTCTACATTTCTCACAACTTTTCTTTTTTTTTTTTTTTAATTTTACACGGTCAGTCAAACAATGTCATTTCAGCATTTCTTATTCGTACAGTGTCAATAATATACATACGATAGGTTAGATACTTATACAGTATACATTGCCGCTTCCGGACACATTAGATTTACACATTAAGCAGTGGTTCACTACAGAGATATAGACATTTGTTTTCTGCAAAGCCTATATAGCTCATCAGTACAATCGCATATCATACCCTTTCTCAGCTCTCGGTTGACGTGGAGAGAAGATACTGCACCAAGGGGGCCCAGAAGTCTCGAGGTCTAGAGGATTGAGGAATCTCCTCCGCATATAAGTCAAGTTGGGCTTTGCAATAGGACATGTCTTTTATCCAGTCTATCTGTGTTGGCACCCGCCCACTCCCCCACTTCATTGCTATTCTTCTTTTTGCCAATAGTAGTGCTATCGCCAGAAATCTACGTCTGCGCACTGGCTTAATCTTATGTATGCCTAACAGGCACACCGCAGGCGTATTTGGAACCATCTCACCTAGCATCTGTGTGACTGTGGTGGTGACTTCTGCTCCAGTATGTCTGCAGTGCCGGGCACGCCCACGCCACATGTAAGAAGTCTGCCCCAGGGGCCCGACACCTCATACATTGATCATCTGCTTTTAATCCATATTCATGTAGCTTTTGTGGTGTATAATATACCTGGTGGAGGTATTTAAAATGGATAATTTTTAGATTACAATTAGACGTGAGCAGCTGTAATTGCATACAGCTGAAGTCCCAATCTTCTTTAGATATGGGCATGCCAAGTGACTCCTCCCATCTAGCTTTTGGTCTATTCAGCTCTCGGTGCTGTTCCCCTTGAGATGCGACGTACAACTTCGTAACCAGATTTTGCCGCGTAGGGGATATCAGTAGCATTTGTAGTGCATTGTGTGTTGGTGGTTCCGTGGGAAACGAGGGATACAGAGCTTTGATCGCCATACGCAATCTCAGGTATGCGAATACTCTTAATGGAGTGCGGTATATTCCTGCAGTTGCTATGTCTTGTGTTATGTATTCTTTATTCGGGAAAATATCACCCATAGTTCTCAGTCCCATCACGTGTAGTTCCGGTGTCATTTTCTGCTCTTGTGTCACCGTAAGTCGTGGATGATGTTTGAGGGGAAGGGCCGGTGCATATGATGGAAGTTTATGCGCTCTCTTCACGAATGCGTGCCACGCCCTGGATGTACACAACGCCGGATGTATCTCCTGACTGGAAATGTAATGTCTCGGATGCTCAATGAGGGAAAGAAGGGGAGTGGGAGACATACTGTCGAGGTCTACCGCAAGATGTGGTACATGACCGTGTGGCTGAAGCCAGTAATGCGCGTGTTGCGCTTGTGCGCAATAGTAGTATAATTGCAGATCAGGTGCACTAAAGCCGCCTTGGATGTAAGGTCTCGTCAGCTCCTTCCAACCCACCCTCGCATGTTTACCGGCCCAAGTCAGGCGAAGCTGCGCCGCGCGTAGTCTGGCAAATAGAGTTAGTGGGAGCCATATCGGTATATTCATGAACAGATATAAAAATCTAGGCAAAACCACCATTTTCTGTAACGCTATCCGGTCAGCCAGTGACAAGGGCAGCCGGACCCACCGAGAAACCTGGTCCTCCAACTTGGAAAGTGCTCTGCCATAATTTTCTCGTATCACTATTTCAGGGTCCCGATGTATCCAGACACCCAGATACTTCACCGGATCCGTCCGCCACTGCAACGGATATTCTAGAGACGGCCTAGTCGTCACAGGGGTAAGCGGGATCACCACCGATTTGTCCCAGTTGATACATAACCCTGAGAAGTTAGCAAACTTTATATATTCTCTTAGGAGCGTGTTCAAGTTAGTATCTGGGTAATTAGTATATAGCACCATATCATCAGCATATAACGATATGCTGATTGGCCGTAGCTGGAATTGTAGCGCCGTTGCGGCATGTCTCTGTCTAATCTTACAGGCCAGTGGCTCCAGAGCCAGGGTGAATAGCAACGGTGACAGGGGACATCCCTGCCGTGTCCCTCTATATATGTGAAAGGGTGCCGAGACGACACCATTAACTCTTAAGTCTAGCGACCGGGTCTGTGTATAATAGTTCAATCCATTTGAGGAATGGCTCTGGGAACCCCATGCATCGCAACACACAGAACATATAGGGCCATTCCACCGAGTCGAACGCCTTTGCCGCATCCAACAGCGCCGCCGCTGCAGGTAGTTCGGGATTTAGGTGGTGATACATGGCAAAGATAGTGCGGATATTATGCGTGGTGGAACGGGTCGGGTTGAATCCCGCCTGGTCCGGTAGGACCAGTTTTTGCATCAGTGGTTTCAGTCGGTAAGCGATCACTTTGGCTAGAATCTTAGCGTCCATAGTGATAAGGGAGAGGGGACGGTACGATTCGCAGTAGGCTGGGTCCTTATCTGGCTTAAGGAGTGTTATCAGCAATGCCTCGCGCACTGAAGGGGGTAGCACACCGTCTTCATAAGCTTCCTCATACATGGCCGCCAAATGTGGTATCAATAGATCCCGATACTCTTTGTAGAACTCCCCAGGCAAGCCGTCAATTCCCGCTGCTTTATTGTTTGGTAAGGAATTAATGGCTGCCTGCATCTCCTCCTCAGTGATATGGTGGCTAAAGTATTCGCGATGTGCGTTGGATAGCCACGCCAGGGCTACGTCATCTAGATATTGTGAGAGTTCAGTGGGGTCTGATACAGGCCCTGCCATGTACAACCGGGCATAGTAGTCTAGGAAGCATCGCGATATTGAGGGGGTGTCATAGTGTGTCGTATCCTGAGAGTCCAACACCTTAGTCACAAACGTCTCCGGTTGCGCAGGGCGTATCTTACTGGACAGTGCTCGTCCGGATCTACCACCTTCCCCGTAGGCACGCGCCATATATTTCTGTGACATGTATTTCAGTTCACTATCTGCAAACTCATGTTAAGTGTCGATTTTGCCTCTTATGTCTGCTAGTACCTTAGGGTCTAACGAAGTGGTGTATTGTGCTTCTAACCGTTTGATTTCGGCCTCAACCATAGACAGTTGCCTACGAATATCTTTAAGGATGCCAGCTTGTTTGCCAATACAGAAGCCGCGAATGGTGACCTTGAACGCCTCCCATATTGCCTTTGCACTTGCCACTGAGCCAATATTTCTTTCAAAGTAATCAGCGATCGCAAGTTTCAAGTCAGATCTGAACACCTGATCCTGCAGCGCGCTAGGTTGAATACGCCATGTGTATGGTTTCGGTGTATGCGTGGGGATACGCAGGTCTAAGCGGACAGGCGCATGGTCTGAAAGGGTTCTAGGCATGTGTGTTACTGCATTGACCCAGGTACTGATGTCGGGAGTGGCTATCCAAAAGTCTAGTCTAGACCAGGTATTGTGTGAGGATGAAATGCAGGTGCCCTCCTGCTGGTGAGGATTTCGCTCTCTCCACACATCTAACATGTCGTATTCTATCATCCCCTCCCTCAGTGTCTGAGCAGTATTCCTCCCATGTCGTTCGTTCCCAGTAGATCTATCTGCCTGTGGATCCAGACAGGTGTTAAAATCTCCGCCCCAAATCAGTGTAGTGGGAGATAACTGTCTCAGGTGATTCCTTATCTCTGTATAGCAGGCAGGGTCGTCAGTATTTGGGCCGTAAACATTTACTAGAGTTATAGTTGTCCCACCAAAGTTGCCCTGTAGCACGACATATCTGCCTTGTTCATCAGAGTGTGAGTGGAGTAGTGTGAACGGAGTGCCTCGTTTTACAAGGATCATCACCCCTCTGGCATAATTGGAATAAGACGATGCTATTCTGTGTGCAGCCCATCTGCTACCACCTCTACATTCAGTATCCCGTGTTAGGTGAGTCTCCTGGAGGCAGGCTACGTCAATAGCATGTCGATCTAGGTATGCAAAGACCTTCCTAATCTTCCGGGGGTTTTGCAGCCCACGGACATTCCATGTCAAAAGCGTCAGTTTCCTGGTAATCTCCATGCCCTTAGCCATGTCTATATCGAGCAATTGCGTCTGCCGGGCAGCTTGTCCCATATCTGCATATCGTATCCGGTATACCATGTGACACAGTTAATCTGACCATTTTTCTGATTGCACCCCGAAATTCCCCCCCACCCACATCGCTAGCCCAATCCTGGCGAAGACATCCCTTAGATACAAAAAAACAATACCTCCCACCCTCCCCCCTCAACAATCCCATAATCAAAATTTGCGTTTCACACACGAGGGGGGTAGTTGCCAGCCGTTCCCCCGGGCAAGCAAACGCCCGGGTGGTCGTGTAACCCATCCCAGTGTATAGTCATCACGAATATAGCAAGTCAGCCAAACCCATGGATTAGTTACACGAGGCATATTACCTCGTCCATAGGATATTAATCCCAGCTATGTACCATATCTCCTTACATTATAGTCCATGCCCAGTGTCTCGTAGCCAATGAAGTTTGACCCCAGCCACCCAAAGTGCTACTTATCTGGACATCACAGTATCTTCGCATGTCCTTGTAGGAATCTGCCAGTCCTTCGCTGTTCGCTGTGGCGCAAGGAGGTGCCATTACTCAACGTCCGAGGTGTCTCCCTGGCCGTCTTGCGCATTTCTTGGTGACTTCCGACGTGGGAGTTGAGCGTTTTTTGAGCGGATGAATTTCGCCACGTCCTGAGGATCATTGAAAATCTTGTGTTTCCCACCATCAGAGACCCTCAGCCTAGCCGGATACAGCATTGCATACTGTATGTTGCGTTCGCGCAGGTTCTTCTTTACTTCCGCGAATTTCTTACGTGCCTCCTGTACCTGTGAAGTAAAGTCCGGATAGATAGATATGTCCATCCCGTCATGATTAAGGTGGCCCAGCTCCCTGGCTTTCCGTAACGCCGCATCTCGATCTCTGTAATTCAAAAGTTTCGCTATAATGGGACGAGGTTGTGCTCCCGGTGCTGGCTGAGGTGCAAGTGTCCTGTGCGCCCTTTCTACTATGAGTACATCCGAGAAAGTATCTCTGCCAAGCAGTGTGGCTAGTAGTGTCTCTATGTAGCGCTCCATATTGCCCGTATTGGTAGACTCCGCAATACCCATGAAGCGTAGGTTGTTCCGTCACGATCTCGCTTCCAAATCTTCCGTCTTAGCCAATACCGTCATCAGTGCTTTGTCCAGCCGTTCCTGTTTCGTTACCATTTGACTTTGGGCATCCTCATAATCAGAGATGCGACGTTCCGCCATGTCTATTCTCTCAGTTTGTTTATCGAGCCTTTCCGACATGCGGTCCACCCTGTAGGTGAGAGAGTCTATTTTCCCGTCTATGTTAGACAGTGTGGATTGAATTGTCGCAAACATAGCCTGGAAGTCCACCGGGCCTTCTGCGCCGGCTGCGGGCGCCTGGTTGCCCGACGCGGCCCCCTGGTCCTGCTCCGTCCCTTTGCGATGTTGTTCAAAATTTAGCTTGGGCTGATTCTTTTCAGGTTTACCCATGGTGAATAATGTAGTATTGCAGGGGGTTGTGGTTCTCACTCGCTCTCCCAGCCGCCGCGTCCCCGTGCAAGGCCCAGCAGCTCGCTCCGCTCACCCGCTCCTACGGCACTACACAGGGCGATGGTGCCCTCTCGTCAGGTCGGCTATGGGTGTTGGCTCTGTGATCACCCCGCACCTCGTCAGGTAGCTACGCGGTCCCGCGGGCCCTCGTCAGCTGGGCTCGCCCGCCGGCCGCACCCCCGATCTGGCCTGCGCTCACCTCACCCCTCAGTCCTCGGGGTCCGGGCCTCGTGTCGGCGCCACTCCGGTCCCGAGTCCGTAGCGAGCAGGGGGCAGCAGGTCCGCTGGCAGCTCCGGTCGTGGCACTCGCGCCAGCCTCACGCCGGTCCCGCTGAGGTCTCGCGGCTCCGACACGTATTCTCCGCCCTCCCGTAGTCGCCGTCTCCGAGGTGCTCCCACCACTCCGCATAGGCCGCAGCCCCGTCACGGGATCAACACGGCCGCACTCCGCCCTGGATGTACATCAGCAGCTGGGCTCACGTCCGCCGATTCCTGCTTGTTTCCGCCACCATTTGCTGTCCGAGCTGGGAAGTTTATACCGTTTGGGGACCAGGATAATGTCAGGATAGGTTTACGGCCGGAGGAGCACGCTTATATCGCGGCCATCTCCAAGCGTGGCTAGCTCCGCCCCCCACATTTCTCACAACTTGCATCAAACATACAAACATTCATACTTTTACCAAGTCAGTCATACAAGTGGGAGTGCACTTTCTCATATCAGACACCCCAGTGGGAGTATGCTATTCCTTATTCAACACCTCAGTGGGAGTGTGACGTTTTACATTCAGACACAAAAGACTGAGTGCTTTTCTTATTCAGACACACTAAATGAGTGAACATTCTTATATCAGGCACAATACATAAAGTGTGTCTTCGCAATGGCATATGGGCCATTTCAGGAGTGCAGCAGAATGTAAAATTTCTTGTCACATGATGCCCAATGGTGAGATGTATAGCCGAACAAGAGTGGGGTTGGTTATCCAGGACTATAAACATCAAAAGTCATAATCTCTGACATACCCGGTCACCAAACACAAAAAAACACTCTAAAATTTTGCTCCTGGAATATCATTGGTATGGGAGAAAAGACCTCGGATCCGGAACTGCAATTATATTGTCAAAAATTCGACATTATTTCATTGCAAGAAACGTGGTGCGAACTGCCAATAGATCTGCAAGGATTTAACTCACACCATTTACCAGTTATAAAGAGCGCCAAATTTGGCCATAGTAAGGGGGGTCTTGCCACTTATAGCTCTATAAGGAGCATTTATGCAGTGGAGCTACTGCCCTACAACTTAGCGCCCCCCAAAGCAATGCAGGCTCTTAGAATTAAGACACAGGGGGTGGACAAAAACGAACATATGATATTAATAAATGTATATGTACACCCGCGCAATAAAACCAAAGGTAGCCACCAGTTGGGGGAAGAACTAATGAAAATATCGAAAAGCTTGATTATTACTAGGGATTTCAACCAATACATGTTCAGCAAAACAGCCGACAACAACCAAATGGACGAGGACATATTTGTTTGGGACATACCACCACAAGAAAATAATACTCGCGGAAGACATTCTAAAATAGCATAGAAACTTCTTGCAACTTTAGAGCGGCTAGGCTTCCGCGCACTAAACAGCAGATTCCCAGGAGATCGCCCACAGGCAGCAACATTCCATAATGCAGTAGCAAGCACAACAATCGACTACACTTTCATCTCCTGTCATATGTTCTCAAAAGTAGAGGATTACCACATCGGAACCCTAGACCACAGCGATCACTTGCCTCAAGAAATCATGATAAAAGCTTTGCCAACAACACAAACACAGTCAGCAAATGTACACTGCCCAGAGTACACAACTAATGAGAAAAGAGTAAAATGCAAAATAGACGATCCGGAAGGCCTTTTGCCCCTTGCAAAGCAACTTCTCGGAGAAGTTCAAGCTGCAGAGCTGGACACAATAGAAAGCTGGGAGACATTCACAAAAATCTAGGAGACAAATATGGAGTCAAAAAGGAAAATCGACAAAACATGAGAATAGTTCGTCCTCAAAATAGATCCTCCAGTTTCACAGTTGGAAATAACGCACAAGTAAAACATCTTAAAGCAGCCATAAATCGTGCACTTCGGAAATTAAAAAAAGGCTGTCCTGACCCCACAGCCTTGCATGAACTGAGGCAATTAAAAGCCACTCGCAGGAAACTAATCTGGCACCTCAAAAAAGAAGCAGAAGAGACCCTGTGGGCAAAATTGCTACACGACATCATGACCAATAACAGCTCCTTGTGCTCATCAGTCGGACTCCAACTGGCCTACAGCGCTTGTTCGATATAACATCCCGACATTCAGAAGACAACAGACTTAGCATTAATCAAGAAAAAACAAAAGTCATGAGCGTGAATACCCGCACAACAAAGTCACTCTATCACTGGCACATGGCAACACGCAAGCTGGAAGCTGTACAAGAGTACAAATACCTGGGAGTCATCATAGACAAGAAAGGGAACTTTGCCGCTCAACGCAAAGTCATAAAAAAGAGAGGGATAGGGACAGCTGTGGCACTAAGAAACTTAAAAAACAAGATCTCTGGCACACGCTTCTCCTCGCTAATTAAGATGATACAGGCGAAACTTATACCATCTATCACCTATGGAAGTGAAACCATGAGAGGGAGGGACGCAGAAATATTGGATGGCACTATAGCAAGAGCGATACGAATGATTTATCGGCTACCAAGATATACATCACCTGCACAATTGAGATTAGAGTTTGGGATACAGGGACAAGAGCTGGCCCGTAAAGGAGCATATATTAAAAGCTGGTATAATCAGAAAGGGGGAACCAGAAACTCTAAATGCCTACTTATGGAAAGAACTGCAAGTTAAGGAGGCAGGTCCAGCTAGACGTTACCTGGAAGACTCACTAGATCAACTAGGCCTATGAGACCTCTGGGAGACATCGGGATCTTACGCAAATTTCAAAAAATAAGTTAACAAAGCTGTCAAAAGAGAGTCCCTAATACAAGACAAAGCCACCTTGTCTGAGCGAGGACACGGCTGGTTCTCTATTCAGACCTACATCAAAGACATGCCACGTACCTTTATACTGGCTTTTCTAAAACTACCAAGGAGAAGTTCCTGAAATTCCGCCTAGGCATACTACCATCTGCGTACCACCTGCCGCCGTGGTTACGCCCCTCGACACCAGCAACTTGTCATCTCTGGGGGGAAGAGGGGGAGGATATCCTGCAACTTCTAACTATCTGCAGGGAACTATTATGGGAGCGCCGAGCGTTACTCAGACCACTTTTTAACGGGAAAAATATTTGGTCTTGCAGACAAGCAGTGTTAGCAAGCTTCTCTGGAGAGGGTGTCCAACTGAGCTGCCGTTTATAAAATTCCTAACCATTGTGGACACATGAATTAAAATACAAACTAATCAACAATTGGCTGCATAACGGCACGACCGCACAACTGAACTTAAAGGCGAACCCGGGCGGACGTGGCCGTCATCAAAATCACAGCAGAAGGGCTGATCGCGCAACAAACCAAACGCTACATCAATTGTTAATTATTTAAGCTGCATGGGATGGCTCTCAGAAGCCTGCCATTGCTGCATTTTTACTAGAAACACGTCCACCTCGGTTTCTCCAAATTAAAACAGACTCAAAAGTGACCTTGGGCGGACGAGGTCTTTACCAAAACTGGAGCAGACGACCCGACAGAGCTACAAACTAAAAGCTCCCATAATCTTTGCCTTTAACTGTACTGGAAATCCTGCTATCTTTGCCCATAGAACTTGCCCTCTTTTCTCCCATGCTGGGGACTCGGAACCACAATACCCCAGCAATGTCATTTTGAAAACTTTTAACCAACCTCTTTTCGATTTTATATGTGAAACCATGTTGTTGTAAAATTGAATAATCAGATTTCTTGCTTATTTATTTGTATTTTAATTAAATTATTGCAACGGTTTTAATTAATCATGCAAATAAAATATGTTAATACTCTATGCAATGGTGAGATGGTGCACAAGGAGAGCGTACACATACAATGGGCCCTGGTCAGAAAGATTTTGCCAACAGTAGGTGTGACAAGTCTTCTATTACTTCTAACTTTGACAACTCTTCCGTTACTCCTGATGTACTCCTGAACTTCTTTAAATCTCAAATGCAAGAATAAGCTATGGAGTGTGGCCAGCATTGCCAGAGTGTGAAGGTAGAGAGGGCAAATTATATAAAATGCCCTGGGGATGTTGCTCATGTGGGTGGAACAAGTACCAGGCTGGCATAATCAAGGGAGTTCGTACAACCATACTGATAAATGTTATGTGTGAAAGCACTATACATTGGAACAAGATGGCAGATTTTAATGGCTAATTTAGAGAAGAGTGTGCAGGGAGATGTCTATTTTAACTACATTGGCCAATAGGATAAAAATGCCACTTA
Source organism: Calotriton arnoldi (assembly GCA_963921515.1). Classification (NCBI taxonomy): domain Eukaryota; kingdom Metazoa; phylum Chordata; class Amphibia; order Caudata; family Salamandridae; genus Calotriton; species Calotriton arnoldi. The sequence continues at coordinate 2,148,081 of CAWUFW010000056.1, read as the reverse complement.
GCATGGGGCTCAAACTATAAAGGATTTCATGAGAATATACCAAATAAATACACATGGCAGCAAACTACATACAATGTACATACAATTCATAAAAAACTAAAGCTCTCCAGAATGTTATTAAAGATTCTTGTGGTAATATTTCAAATAATTAATTTGAACAAATGCTGTCATGACACTGTCACTTGAAGTATTTTGTAGTTTACAGGGTGCTTCATGGACTGCAGAGATCAATTGAAGCTTGCTCAGAATGTCTGCATCCAATGCTTGTATTTTTGTTGTGTTATTGATCTAACTTATTTTGGTACAGATTTACAAATTTGCCTCAGGCTGCTCATTTTGAGCAACAATAATGCGGCCTGCTGTACTACAGCTGACTATAACTGGGGCTTGGCTACTCTTTTTCACATTCTAAAACATCTTTCTTAAACCCACCTTGTGTTGAAATAAAAAAAATAGTTTAGCTCTTCTCTTTACTTTCTTTCTAGGGTGTTTACTGCACGTGTGCTGCATATCTACATCTACCGACAGTTCTGTTACAATAGGTGCACACTGATTTTTATGTTTCACCTAGACAGCGCTGTCTCTGTGAGACTTGTTTACATAGAGTGGGCTTAGAGCCCACCATAGATTACCATTTGTTTGCTTCAGCATTGCTCTCATTTGGTTCGATCCCCTTTGTCACGGCATGAGGGCGATCATGTCCTCTTCTTTTGTTTGGCCCTCCCCTGGAGCATGGTCAAGTACTTGTATCCATCTACTGCTCCCGTTTTCCGAGCTACTTTTTTTGTGCTCAAGCACTACACATGAGTGTTTGTGTTTTCAGTCCATCTCCCATATGCCAGTCCATGTAGCTTCTATTCCCTCCATCGCACCTCCTTCCATGTTGCTTCTTTTCCTTCAGACCCCCTATCCTGTACTGTACAACACTGCACTCTATGTCACTGCACTCTACTCTACGCCACTGCACTCTACACCACTCTAATCTGCACCAGTTTAAGCCACTGCACTCTACCCTATGCCACTGCACTCTTCTCTACGAGACTCTTCTCTGCACTGCTGCACTCTAGACCATGGCACTCTATGCCACTCTTCTGTACTCTGCACCACTCTACTCTACACCACTGCACTTTACTCTGTACCAATCTATGCCACTGCACCATACTCCAGTCTACACCACTCTACTCTATGCCACTGCACTCTACTCTACACCACTCCACTGCACTATACTCCGCACCACTCTACGCAACTGCACTCTACTTTATGATACTGCACACTACACCACTCTATTCCATGCCACTGCACTCTACACCATTGCACTCTACTTTGAATGGCTCTACGCACTGCACTCTACGCTAGTGCACTATACGCCACTGCACTTCAGGCAACTCTAAGCTTCACCACTCTACACCACTGCACTCTACTATGCACCACTCCACTCTATGCCACTCCAATCCATGCTACTCTACTCCACGCCATTCCACAGTGCCATTCTACCCCACTCCACATGTCACTTTATGCCACTCTAATCCACTCTACATAACTCTACACATTCCACTCCACTCTACTCCACTCTAGTTTACCCCACTCCACACCACTCTACTCAACTTTACTCTATGCCACTGCATTCTACATCGCTTTACGCCACTACACTCTACACCACTGCACTCTGCACCACTCTACTCTGCACAACTCCACTCCATTGTGTGCTACGTCAATCTACGTCACTCCAATCTACGCCACTCCACTCTATGCCATGCCACTCCACTCTACGCCATGCCACTCCACTCTACTCCACTTCACACTGCTGTACAACATGGCTAAAAGACATTGGCAAACCCAATAGCTCTAACGTAGGCGAAACCTATTAGCTTTCCCAATGCTTGTTCTTGGAGCCATGACAGCTCCTTTTCAATTTCAATCAGTGCAAAGGTCAGCAATGCATTGAAAAAATGCTAATAAAACACCATAGTGTTGACTAAAAAAGAAGTAAAACAATAAAATCCTTTAAGCTATTTAAAGGCATATCGCTACGGGTTAATTTTACTTCAAAAGGTATCTTAAAAGTAAAAGAGTGCAAGCACTGACATTTATTTACACCCCTACAGCACCAGCAAAACATATACAGACTGGGTATCTCTTCTACAACCTAAATGCAAATTCCTGAGCAGCTTGAAGCGAAAAAAAAGCACTCTACAGGCCGTTAAGTAGCAAACAACTGAGATGAGGAGGAATAGCTCTAAGTGAATCAGGATCTTTAAATAAATTCACCAGTATGATTAGCAAGGCCTTCGCTAGCCACTTTTTAAAATAATCTGGCCATCAGATTGCTAAGAGCACTTAATGGGCGCCAGAAAGTCGAAACCTTGCCAAGACTCATTCATGTGCCAGACCTGAACCTGGCAGCAATTCAAACAGTATATATACCCTCTCACTATTTAGTTTGATCCAGCTAGCCGCTGCCCACTGTGATCATATTTCATTTAACTTTTGTTGAATCTGATCAAGATAAAATATGTACATATGCAAATGAGGTTACATTATGTAACATTACCAAATTTGTCCAAACACAAGAAATAATGCAGTGTTCAAACTAACAACTGTCAGGAAGAATGCAATATACGAGCCTGTTATATTCTAATGCTTGCTCTGTTAGGCACGCTTCTCCATGTTGTATCTTTCAATTCCTTTGGTTGCGTAGCACATTAGAATGTTAGGCTCTTTGAAGCTCCAGTGATTCAGTTTATCTCTGGAGGCTGATGATGGGAGTCGCTTTGTGAGGGTCCTTGGTGCTGTACTCTACTTGTGGAATAAACCATCCTGTAAACCCCAATTCTGGAGTGGACTTCTTCATTCTAAGGATGTAACAGAGCCTCATTCTGGATACGTTACTACCACAAACACAGCTGTACCCGCTGTATTTTGGCCCATTTTACATATGACAACTGACCCAGCAGCACAGCAAAGCAAAGCATTCAAAGCTCCCAGTCCTGGCTTTTAAGCCAAACTCATGTACATTTTGGGACTTTTCAATTCATTTTTAAGATGTTAAAGTCCTCTTTGCTTAAGAAAAAAAATAGAAAAGATAGGACTGGCTGAAGGCGTCATAGATGGTATGTGGTCTCTTGGCAAGTAGGATTGTGCCCCATAATCAGTTATTGTGTGCGTTTTGTGAAATAGTACAAATGCTAGACCCAACTCAAAGCAGGTCTGATCATCACACAAGTAAAGTTTATTACACATGACTTTTAGGAATACCTAAGAGGGAGATTTAGAGAAAAAGATGGAGAGGTGAATTTTATTCCTCTATTAACTTGCATTGGATTCTAGGACATTTTAAGACAGTAAAAGCTAAAATAATGTAATTTTTAATTTAAAGAATGAGGAGACTCCACCTAAATTAGTGGGTGTTGACACAGATGATGAGACATATCAAACTAAGCTCCAGAAAAGCTAATTAAAAACACATGAAATCAGAAGTAAATGGGTGCTCTGGCAACGCTTTGCAAACAAACATTTCTTTTTTTCCCTTAGAATGCGTTTATTGAATTTTATGTATATAAAGAGACAGCAGATACAATCGGGGCAGCAGGCAGAAATCTGCCGCAACATGTGGCGCATGCAAAAGACATTTGTCAGGCTATAGCATCAGGGGCACCTTTATGTCCGCTACAAAATAGTCAATAATAAACACAATCGTTTCAACCAGAACAGCAGAACAAAGGAAGCACAGAAAAGAAAACAAGCTCATAAGACTGCACATAGGACATAAGAAGTCAAGCCTCAGGAGAGGGTGGAGAGGTACACCAGAGAGGCATCCGCCACTTGCGAAACATAGGTAATGTGTGTATATATGTCTTCTCGTGGGTAGGGAGGGGGGATTACAGGAACCCATCTACGGATAAAATGGGGAGAGGGAGATGCAGCATGTGCAGGAGGAGGTGGCCCTGCAGCTCATGAAGGGGCGCAGTGATCACATGACTACTAGACCGAGTAAACTACACGCGGAATAACGTGGGCAGTCAGTTTTGAGCGCATCCACACATCTTCCTCGAGACGTGCCTAAATGAGGTGCGGGTTTGTTATGTTCTAATAAAGCACTGATCCATGTATAAAGAAACAGTACATTCATTTGATGCACAGAAAACACTGCCTTGGTAATCCCTCTCCAGCCAGCAGACAACTGACCAGTAAGGAATGCACCTATGTCAAAAATCATTACAACACAAGAACCTTGGTAATAGAATGCCCCCCTTAAAGAGATAAGCTCTCAACTAAATACAACACATCTTCTCCCCTTTACTTAATTTGAACAACACATTGTATAACTAGAAAAACCTTATGTAATATAGTCAGTGAACAAAGTAATACATATAAAAAAAATGAGAAACCCTGAGAAGGGCTGTACAACTTTACCTCATGTCACCACACACATAATCTTGAAGATACCTGGGTGTAAACCTGGGCCTTTGAGAAACCACACTACTGCTGACCCCTCCAACACTGTCACCACTATTACCTGTGACATTACTTGACATTCCACCCAGCACGTCTTCATCACTCATCAACATGAAAGGATTACAAGCACCACTTACCTCCCCAACCTCATCATTCCCACCACAAGGTACGTTTTTCTTGTAAAGTGCCACTCTCCTCATATTCCATTTTTCACCATTATACAAGATCACATACCAATTTTAAACAAAAAATGGAAGGTGCACTCTCTTCAAAGTAAAGTCAATCTGCGGCAATAATATATTCAAAAGTCTTCTTATGTTCAGTAAATCTTTTTATTTATAAAAACTGGCACACAGCCAACGCGTTTCGCTCCCATTTCTTTGCCAGGGGAACTCGTCAGGGCTTTCGTATGGGAATGTCTTTGATAACTTTATGCGGCAGGAAAAGGACCTCCCTCATAGATAAATATAAACGATTTCTCACTATTCCGAAAATAAACGGAGGTGTGAGCTTATAATCAGCAATCGAACATAATGATAATATCTGTAGCTACTGGTTATGATGCCATGTATGGAGGACCTTCCCGGTAATTAGTTCCCCACGTCTATCCACAGATATATTTTTGATGTGGATAAAGATATTATCATTATGTTCGATTGCTGATTATAAGCTCACACCTCCGTTTATTTTCGGAATAGTGAGAAATCGTTTATATTTATCTATGAGGGAGGTCCTTTTTCCTGCCGCATAAAAGTTATCAAAGACATTCCCATACGAAAGCCCTGACGAAGTTCCCCCTGGCATAGAAATGGGAACGAAACGCGTTGGCTGTGTGCCAGTTTTTTATAAATAAAAAGATTTACTGAACATAAGAAGACTTTTTGAATATATTATTGCCGCAGATTGACTTTACTTTGAAGAGAGTGCACCTTCCATTTTTTGTTTAAAATTGGCTCCGGCATCACACCTTTGGACGGCAGGTGTAGGAAGAGATTGCACCATTTTATGAACTATTAGTACTCATGGATTGAATGTGCTTGACCTTGGTCTGCCGTTTGTTGTTTTCTATTTACAGTAAGATCACGTACCAATCATGTACACTCCTTACTCTGTATGGACCATGGAACAACTTCGTGAGACCACTGCCTATGCGACCAGGTTTGACTTTTACCCAATCATTTTCTTTTATACCACTTCTCTGTACTTGTACCTCTTCCTGGTTTACTTTATTTCCTCCTAGATTTGCCAAACCCAAGAATCCCTTCATCCAGGCCGGCACCATCTTAGTACTAGCCTTCCGTCCTCTCATCATACAAAAAGGTATTTTTTTAGTCTCCCCATTCTCTGTGGTGCGATATGCCCAAACCAAATCAGCGACCATATCTCTCACATTCTTCCTGTTTTCAATTGCCATCTGAATAACACCTTTTACCATGCGGTTGGCTCTCTCAACGATACCATTAACCTGTGGGTTGTACAACGAGGTTCTTGAGTGTATAATTCCACAAGCCTTTAAATACCTGGCCATTTCCACCAATGTAAGTTGAGGGCCATTGTCGGTGATTAATTTAACAGGATAACCCTCTTCCTTAAAAATCTCATCTAACACACGGATAGTATTCCTTGTGCTAACTTCACGCATAAACTTCACAACAACATACTGTGTGTGCCACGGCAAACCAGGGTCTTCTATCACACCCATTTCTGCTTGATCTCCAACCTTTAATCTTTTCTCACTCTCTCTGCAGTCAACACATCTCTCCACCCACTCAGAAATTTGTTGGTCAATGGCAGGCCACCAAAAATGTTCACGTATCCTTTTCTTGGTAAATGATTGTCCTAAGTGACCTTCATGGGCCATTTTAAACAAAGCAAACCTCAACTCCTGTGGAGGAATACATTTATCATCTTTCATGATTACATTCTCACCCCAAATAGATAAATCATCCAACATTTTTACAAAATGTCTCACAGCAACTGGAAGAGTACTTTCACGTCTACCCCCCTTCACAATCAAATCCATGATCTCTTGTAAAAGCCCATCCTTGGACATGCATTCTTGCCACAGTTGTTTACTGATTACACCATTGCTTACTTCAACCAACTCCTCTACACAAGCTACAGCACCTTCTCTTTCAAAAGATTCCACTTCCACTTTATCTACCTCATACCAAGGTAGTGGCAACCTGGACAAACCATCAGCTTGACAATTTTTCCATCCAGCAATGTAATCAATCTTATACAAAAACTCTTGCAGACGAGCTGCTAATCTCGCAAGTCTCGCGGACCCTTTTCCTGCACCGCCAGGAGACAGTATTTTAATTAAGGGTTTATGGTCTGTTCGTAAAACAAAAGGAAAACCCCAAAGATACATACAAAAATATTCAGCTGCCCATCAGCAGCCAAAGCCTCTCTCTCTATAACTGAGTAATTCCTTTCGGAATCAGTTAAAGATCTAGAGGCGAAGGCTACTGTCTTTTCACCTGATTTATGAATTTGCGCAAGAACCGCCCCCACCCCCACAGCACTGGCATCAACCGTAAGGGTGGACATCAACCTAGTATCAAATGAATTTAAAACCTTCACTTCACATATCTCATTTTTGATGTTCTCAAAAGCTTTTTCTGGTTCTTCAGACCATACATATTTGCATCCTTTCCTAAGCAATCTCTTTATTTGCTCTGTTTTATAGGCGAAATTTTTAACAAATTTAGAGTAGTACTCTATAAGTCCCAGGAAAGACCTGAGTTGATCCTTATCTACAGGTGTAGGAGCTTTCCTTATAGCTTCCAAGAGATCCCTCTTAGGTTTGACACCAGCAGCAGATAGAGTATATCCCAGATGCTCCACCTCCTCTACACAAAACTTGCACTATTCTTTTTTGAGAGTTAATCCTGCATCCGCAATTTTGCTCAATACCTCCTTCAAGACCATGTTGTGTTGCTCTTTAGAGTCTCCAAAGACAAGCACATCATCCTGAAAATGAACTACGTTCTCAAGTCCCTTCAAAACAGAACCCATCATCCTCTGGAATACTCCAGCTGCCGATGCCAACCCAAATGGCATCCTAGTAAACTGAAATACTCCTTCCGTGGTAATGAATGCTGTCAAAGCTTTGGAGTCTTTGTGTAATTTAATTTGGTGGTAGGCACTGCGTAGGTCTAATTTGAAAAAAACTTTCCACCTTTCAAAGACAGTACAAGCTCATTAATATTTGGCAGGGGATAATTATCCACCACTATGTTTTGATTCAAAGTGCGCAAGTCCACACACAACCTATAACTACCATCAGGTTTGCCCATAATCACAACTGGTGAAATCCAACTTGATGTTTCAATTTGCTCAATAATACCTTGTTCAACCATCTCACTTAACATGCGTTTTACTTCTTGTCTCGCAATAATGGGAACCTTTCGCACTTTATGTTGCATGGGGACTGCATCTGGTTTGAGCATAATCTTATGTACATAATATCCTTTCAACTCACCCACATTTTCAGAGAATAAATTATTCATACTTTCAACAATAACTTCAACCGTAACCTCTTCAACAATAGTGACTTGATTTGATGCTCTAGGATTTATAACAATATGTAAATCATATTGGTGTGCCCAACCTAGGATTGGTGGTCCACTGCGTGCCACATATACTTTGCCTCTTACACACCTGTCCTGAAAACCAATTTCTGTTGACATGTACCCAACAATATCTATTTTCTTGCCTTGATACCCCCCCGGATTGATACCCTTGGGAAGTAAATTCACATTTGGCCACAATCGTGCAAACATTTCATTAGGAATGATAGTATAAAACGAACCAGAGTCTACCATTCATTCTATCTCTTTACCTTCAATTGTAAACACTGCTTTAGGTCTTGTCTTTCTTCCAGGTGTATCAGGTGTGTCCTGTTCATCTATACATAAAATCCTATCCACATTCTCAACATCTTCCACATTTACCATTTCTTTTACTCCATCCTGTACCACCGCCACTTTAAATTTGTTGTTGGCCTTACACATCTTAAAGAAATGACCTTTGCGACCACACTGCCTACATTCTTTACCTATGGCATAACAATTTTTATAATCAGCAGTGTGATAACTACTCCCACACCTGGTGCACATTCTCTCTATATGCCTGTTATTATCGGATTTCTTATAGATATTACTATTGTACCGCCTGTTAAATGTCCCTTTTTTTGCCCCACAGTTATTTCCTCTATTGGTACTAACAGCATCAACATCTCCATGTTGAACACAAGAAACACCCGGGGTGTTTTCCTTCTTCTCCATCTCTCTCATGCATGAATCTGATTGTTCTGCAACTTTCGCTATATCTATAGCATTACTTAAAGTGGGATTCTTAGCAGCCCACAACCTTTCTTGCATTTTTTTATTTCGACATTGAACAATCAGCTGGTCTCTAATCATTTCGTCCCTCATTCCTCCAAATTGACATTTTATAGACAATTCACGCAAGCGTGCAACAAACTGATCAATTGTTTCATCACTTCTCTGTGGCTGGGTATAAAACCGATGTCTACACATAACTATGTTCACTTCTTTTGCAAAGTGTTTCCGCAATCTTGCTTTTGCTTCTAAAAAAACATTTGCAATAGCTCTTCCTTCACCATCTGTAGCTACAGGCAAATACTTAAATACATGCTGCCCCTCCTTACCTAAAGCACTCAAAAGTAAAGCCTTCTTCCTAGCTAAACTAAAGTCCCTTCCATCTAAAGCCTCTAAGTAATTTTCAAAAACTTCTACCCACTCATCCCATTCCATAGAGGGTTCCCCAGGTTGTTGAAGAAACATGGGTGGTGGAATTATTGCCGCTTCCATTATGTATACAAATGTTCTTATGTGTTAAATACCAAAGATATATACTAATATAGGTGTGCCTATCACCGATGACTTCCCTTTATGAATAGATGAATAGGCACTGTCAAATAAATTACTCTGGTGTGCCTATCACCGTCGAATATAGGTGAAAGAATAATGACCCATTCACAGAAATTATTCAGGTGTGCCTATCACCGATGATTTCTTTTGATGAATCATTGAATAGGCACTGTCATATAAAGCATTCCGGTGTGCCTATCACCGTCGAATATAGGAAAGAGAAGTGATTAACTCCAACAAAAGTTACCTTAAAAATGATGAATTTCATTTTTACCAGTAAATATTACTGCGTGGGCCAGGAGAGAATGCTGTAAAAATTCAGTGAAATGCACTCACGTCAAATTACACACCAAAAAAATATATATATATATATATCGACGGTTGTATGACATGTCAGCAATAAACAAAGTGTGATCCTTCCCAATTACTTAAGATGGCCGCCAAAATCGTAGTTACACTGTATGCGTTGTTGCGTCTGAGATGCAAATCATCCCAAACATCCAAGATGGCTGCAAAATGCGTCGTTACGCTCTGCTTGTCATCGAGCTTGCGTCATAGTCTCATTACACCAGACTCGCGCAGATTCAGCTTTTGGATATATATACGTCAAGCAACTCCACGCGCCGCTGCTTGTCAAACTCGAGAGGTATCAAGCACTTCACGCGCCGCTGCTCACTCCGTCTCCTAACTGCCAATGACTCCGTCCAACTGTCAATGGCCTCTTCACTCGAATCACGGTAACTTCACGACATACAGTTAAATACCGATTCTTCCTTTCATAAATGACGCGTACACGCCCATCGTTGCATGCACCTTAAGTGGCACAGTCATTTCATACACGTAAATAGGTATCTTACTGTAGATGGTGCCACGCATGGGTTCTCCTTCAACCAAAGCAGATATGATGGTTAGTCTGTGCGCTGCTGGATAATCGTCGCCACTTGTTATGTTCTAATATAGCACTGATCCATGTATAAAGAAACAGCACCTATGTTATAAATCATTACAACACAAGAACCTTGGTAATAGAATGCCCCCCTTAAAGAGATAAGCTCTCAACTAAATACAACAGCGTTCAAGGTGGCCTTATATCTTTTTTGGCTTCCACATTGAGCAGGAAGGTCTCCCAGCATTTGCCACCAGCTCCGGAGATCCCCCGCATTCGGAGCCACAGAAGGGTATGAACCGAGTCAATGTTTGCAAACAAACATTTCTAAACAGAAGTGCACACAAGTGTTACATGTACGCTGCCTGTGACCTCACTGAAATATTCCTCGACTAAAAAATGAACTTACATAGTATCAAACAAACTTAGGGAAATGTGCACATGATGAAAAATCACAAACATACCTCAGAGGAAGCCAGAAAACCATTAGTCCGGGGATTGATTATTAATCGCATGGACTATGGAAATGCCCTACTATCGGCAATAAATGAGGATCTCTTATCCAGACTGCAGGTCCTACAGAATACTGCAGCTAGGTTGGTCCTCAATCTTCCGTCGGGCTCCCCATCTGCGCCTAACCTGAAGCAACTCTACTGGTTGCCTGTCAGAAAGAGAACGCGTTTTAAGATTCTTTGCTTAGTACATCAAAACATGTACGTTAGGGGCCCTTGTTAATGGAAAAAGAAGCTCAACTGGCATCAGCCAAGCAGGCCCCTCAGATCCAGCAACAGGCACCTTCTTACCTCCATCAGAATTCGTACAACTAGAAATGGAGGAAGATCTTTTTTGTTCCTAGCCCCCACTCTTTGGAACAAATTGCCATTACACCTTCGCACTATTGCTGACCATCATCGTTTTCGTAGGGAACTAAAAACATGGTCTTTTGACAACTGACCCCCTGTTTCCTTTATTAGCTGTCTTTAGTTGGAGCTGCCTGTGAGCGCCATGAGACTTTCGGGTGATATGAGCGCTTTACAAATGTCCCTGATTTGATTTGATTTGATTTGAGAGGAGTAAACTGTTGAGCTTCCAGGCCGCAGGACTTCAAGTACTATGGGTTGGAAGTAAAATTAAAAGTGCTGAGGCTTTTTCAGAGTGAAGTTCACATTTTGAAAAGATATTTGTTCTATTATGACACATTCTTTCTTTGCACAGGATAAGGCCAAGAAAAGCGGAGGTTTTCTGTTTCATTAACCTCATGTTGTCTATATAAACCTTGAAATTAATGAAAAAACTTGGGCCTTCAGAGGCTCTGGGAAAGGAGAAATGATCAGGCTGCCCCTTTGAAATGCACTGCTACAGACACCCCAAAATTTCCAGAAAAAGACCCTTCTTCAGTCAGAGTTTAAAAAACTTCTTTGGTTGATACGAGTCACCCCAAGATTGCCCTCAGAGACCATCATCCCACCACCAGAGGCCGTTGGCTGTCCTACATAACCTTCTGGTCCTTCCACATCCTATGCCGCTTAAACTCACAGACCCTTGACACGTACAAAAAGACTTCAAAGATCCCTCGACAGTCATTTCTGACCTATCCTCAGACACTCCAGACAGCCCTTAGAGATTCTCAGTATGCAGTCAGTGAATGCAAGGCTCAACTGGTCTTCAACCAACCCCATTCGGTCATTAGATACCTCAGCCAGCCCTCCTTTTTCATTAAAACACACAGCACACTAGTCATTAGACACCAAAAGACATCCCTCAAAAGCTCTCTTCAGACAATGTCAACAGGCCCTCAGAGACCCTCAACCAGCGTTCTGACAGCCCAGTTGATCAAAATATTATCTCTTGTCAGCCCTCAATTTAACTTCAGCTCTCCCCAGATGGTCCTTAGACAACACCAGAGACCATTAGCCTGCATTAAGGTATCACCGACTGATCCATAAATACCACTCTGAGATTGCTACTCTGCTTTTAAAAATCTCCAGCAGAGCCGTGGAGATCTTCGGCTACACCCGAGACCCTCTGTGTACATTTACATACTCCCAGTTACTCTTGAACACCACAAGTTGGCCCTCACAGACTCAGCACATCATTAGAGACCCTCATCTTGCCCTCGGTTACCCACAGCTATTGCCTAAACATCACAGGCCTGCAGTACCTAATTTGTAAAAAAAGAAAAAAGTAAGTCAGGGCGCTTGTCAGGAGGCCACTGCAGCTTCCACCACCCACTACCTGTGCCAGTGCTGCCAATGACAGTACCTATGTGTAAGTGTGACAATTCCGTCTGTTTGAGGCCCCCAAAACTGAATGGCTTGGGCGGCAGGTATTAGTTTTTTTTTTGTATATTGAATTTATAAATAACTGTTGTTCTGCTCATCTCTAAAGAACACAAACAGAGCCACCATGTGGCAGCTGTCCATTAAGTGCCGGTGTTGACAGTTAAGTGACAGTGCCGAGCACCGGAAACCACTGGCTCAAATTAAGCACTGCTGACATGCCATCAGAAACTTTTGATGTGTCCCCAGAAAACTCCAACATGTCTAAAGAGAATGCCCTCTGATAGCTTCACCTAGCCGACTGTCAACACCAACTGGTCCTTACACTGGCCTGGCTCACATTTAGAGAGCCTCAGTTGACGAGTATGTGCTTCTAGCAGGTTTTCAATGACCCACAAAATGTCTCAGTGACTCTTGGGTGTCCTTCAGATACCACTGCGAAACAATAGCTATCATTTGTGTGAGAAACTGGGTTTTTGGTTGACTGAGGTGTTTGCCATGGTAAAGCAGCAACCACAATCCTTGTCAGGGTGAGGCACAAGCCAACCCTAAATTAACCTGTGCTCAGCCCTCTGGTAGCTTGGCACAGAGCAGCCAGGTTTAACTTAAAGGCAATGTGTAAAGTAGTTGTGCAACACTTCAAACAGTAATAGAGTGAAAACACCACACAGAAAGGATCCCTCACCAAGTTAGAAAAATAGTGCCTTCTTTAATGAATAAAACACGACCAACACAACTAAAATACAATCAAATCCAATTCAAAGATTTTAGTGAAAATAGCGCCAAAAAGCACAAAACAACAACTTTGGATATCTGGTTGTGCCGGACTGGAACAAAATCACAAGTTCAGGCAGACCGCGATGGAGCGCGTGCCGGCTACAGGGACCCCAGTTAGGCCAGCTGAACAAAGTACCTTAAATCCTGATTTGCGGAGCATTGCACGGATCCACTGCAAAATGTGTCATGCAGCCAAAGCGATGCGCCACTCAGATGCAGCAAGGTTCCGATAAGAGGATCTGAGTCGTTGAGGATTCCGTCGACGGGAATGCGATGCGAAGTCTGGCAGAGAGGATGGGGTGTGCAGTCGGGGCAATGCATCGGTTTTGAAGAGCTGCGAGGCTGCAATGCTGAGCCCAGCGTCGTCGTCAAAGCTGCCGTCAAGGAGGGATGTCAGGGCCTGTGCCAAGGGCACGTCGCACAATTGGGGAGATACAGCAGTTCTGAAGAGCTGCGATGAGATGCAGGTCATTAGGATGGGTCCAATCCAAGTAGCAGCTGTGAGGTGTCGGTTCTGCTGGATCCACAGAGGCTGGCAGAGCACCTTAAGCCCACTTCCTATGGTCCAGGATTAGGATGGCACCTCTTGGCAGGGGAGCTGGGCGCATAGAGGAGTGGGGACTCCATTCCCCACCAGCCACCGCGGCTTGAGCACCGCCACAACGCCAGTGCCTCCACCTATGCGCCAGGAGGCGCATATCTGGCCTCCGGGTCTCCCGCAGCGCGGGTGACAGTAATTGGAATCTTGAGCCAACCGCAGAGAGGAGCGGGGACTCCATTCCCCACCAGCCACCGTGGCTTGAGCACCGCCGCAACGCCAGTGACTCCACCAACGCGCCAGGAGGCGCATATCTGGCCACTGGGTCTCCCGCAGCGCCGGATGCATGCGGGCGTGCCCGGGCCGTGCCCGGGCAAAGCCCGAGCCAAGTGCGGGCCCGTCTGCGCCAGTCAGCGGTAGGAAGAGGCAGGGCTGGGCCTCCCCTCTTGGTTGGACAAACCGTGCCTGGTACCGTAAGTTTGTGACACTCACCGTCTCCCGTTTTCTTCTTTGGCAATACTTACTTTGTTTTTCTTCATTCTTTCTCGTGTTTTTGGATATAAGTAACTGGGCATATCAAAGCATGGGGAAAAGGAAACATCCTAGTTCTGCGCTAGCTAAGTCCCCACCAAAATCTCGGCAGTTCATTATGAATTACATTACAGGGGCAATGGGGGCTATTGAGAAGCAGATTTTAAGCGTGGAGGAAACTTTAACCACATGTACTGAGGGTGGCCCTGACCCGATAATTCCGTGCACAGTCTCGTCTACTGCAGCCCAACCCAGTAACATTCAAATTGTGAGACCAGATACACAATCTCACCGGGCACTTCGAACTCTCATCCGCCATCTAAACGCCCTAAAATTCCCAGGAATCGCATTGTTGATCTTACCGTGGCCCCATGTGAAGGACCGGTAAAGGTTAAAAAAAGGTACCTGTGCAGAAGCCGGCAGCTATCCCCAAGCCCCTCAGAGCTGTTAATAAATCACTGTCTTCTGCACCCTTGGGCTACACCCCAGTGGCGGCATCTGTTCAAGCTCTGACAGAACTTATTAGGACTTTTTTTTGTACTCTCACGGACAGATTTAAAGATATCAAATGCGCTGTGTTAACCTGTGTAGAGCGATTGTGTTCAGTTAATTCCCACCCTGACAGCCTGCTCTTGCATGGGAATGGTATGGAAGGGCTGAAAGAACATTCTAATAACACTGGTTTAATCTCCAGACATTCTGTAACTCTTCCACCACAACCAACTGTTTCAGGGAATCCCGAGCTACCCAATCGACCAGTGTCAAATTTAGTGCCTCAGCTACAACAAGCACCAGTCACAGAAGTGAATAGGTTTCCTACAAAAAGGGTTTCACCCTTTTCTCCGTCTAATAATTACTCTGTGGGAACTGTCCCTACCCATTCCTTGCCCATTTCTGACCGATTAGATCTTACCCCTGCTGCTACCCCTTATGTGGTCATTTTGGCCAACGTTCCGACCCTATGTGATCCTATTCAAGAAGCATGGGACTCGTTAAGAAATAAATCACTTAATTGGCTAAACACAAGAGTTGGGCTGGAGGGAGCGCTCTTTGCAGATTTTAAGATGGCTAGACGGGTCGGGTGGGTAGGTAGAGCTTCCAAAATACTTCAGAGTGACTGTGTGGTGCTCTCCTTTAAAACTCCAGCACTAGTTAATGTCATACTAGGAAGAGCAAGCTCAGCGCTTCTAAACCAAAATCAAATCTCTGTTTTACCGCTTGGCTTCTTTTATCAACCCCCCCAACAATCCCCCATACAATCCAATCTAATGACACAACGATCTTCTCAATCGCATTCACTATATCAACCATTAACATCAAATTCAAATTATGTCTGTCCTCTTACGTATCCTATCTCGACATCTAATAGGTTTGACTGTCTTTCTAGTCTTACTGGGGTGGATTAACTGAAGGCAGACTCTCTGAATAGAGTTATTCCATGTAATTGTGCTTCTACAATCTTGACCCCTGTCAATAGCCCACAGACAGATGAGGATTTATTAAATTCTCTATAAAATGCGGAACAGCCCCCATTGAGGAGTGAGGTAATTACGGACTCTATAACATCAACAGTAAGTGCCACCACAGTTTTATGCTGGAATGTAGCGGGGCTACATAGTAAGCACAACTTACCAGAATGGTTAGATTTTACGACAGGTTTCAATATCATCTGCCTACAAGAAACATGGGCCGTTGAACCAATTCATCTCAACGACTTTAAAACTTTCCATTCTCAAGCTATTCCGTCAAGACACGGTATGCCCAAGGGTGGTCTTTGTATTTAAGTTACAAATAAATTAGCTTCCTTCAATCTAGCTGTAAAGTTTTCTAACTCCTTCTATCAAATTGTCTCAGTCGATTTCTCAGCATCCTCCTTATTCGTACGATTAAACTTTTATAATAATGCTCGTGATCTAGATATAGTGGATATTTTAAGTCAACTCAATGCCGATCTGGAATCATTAATTGAGAAGGGGAACAGAGATAAAATCCTGGTAAGGGGGGAGATTTTAATATTCAACCCTGCCAATTGTCAGCTAACAAAATCTGTGGTATGACTTCCCCCACAAACGATGATGTCACTCATTTTTCACATACAGAGCATGGAGAGAAACTCAATGAGTTACTTTTCAAATATGACCTAGGTTTCAGTAATGAATTCGGAGACAGACCAGTTGAAGTATCCTGCACATTTGATGGTAGCATGGGAAAAAGCGTTATTGACTTTCTGCTTTTTCCCAATCGTAATTCTGCCTTAGTTAATTATTTTACGTTACACGATTTTGCAATGAGCGACCATTTTCCTCAGAGCCTAGTGTTGGACACTAAACTTGTAAATAATCAAGGGGTCTGTCATCATACCTTGTCGGTGGAGAATATAGAGCTCTCTCGTTTGAATGGTTTCACTCTATGTTGGTCCATGGTCGACTCAACCAGATTCTTAGAACTAATAATCCATCAACAGAGGAGGGCCTTTGATGCTTGCCTAGATGAAACAGTTGAAGCTACCACGATTATAGAGGCATTTAACCAAATTACTGCAGCAATCAAAGTAGGGCTCACTTCCAACCAGAAGAGAGGTGCTGTAAACACCAAGGGAGGATTTGATCATGCCTGTACCCAGGCTCACAAAAATCTGAAAAGAGCCTTAAATAGTGCACTAGGAATATCCTGGAAGTACAGCATTGGAGACGGTCGTATAGGCTCGCCCTAAATAAACGAAAAAAAGGCCTGAAAGAGGAGGCCTGGGAAAAATGTATAAGGCAAGTCTTAATAAGGACACCACAGCTTTTTGGCGTGTTATAAACTCCCCCTTCTTTAGTGATGACGACAAGCCCAGAATAGAGGTTGCAGTGACTCAAGAAGATTGGGAAGCTTACTTCTCTAAACTATATGCTGATTCAACAGAACGGGGTAGTAACAGCTCTATATCTGTATCTGTGGCGGATTCTTTTATGTCTACATCTTCCCCTAATCAGTTTGATCTTAATTTCACTCTGGAAGAGGTCAACCTGGCCCTAAGATCAAGTAAGGGAGGTAAAGCACCGGGCTCAGACGAGATTCCAATTGACCTTTTTAAGGCTAATACTGATCTTTGGGGCCCCCTTTTGACTCTCGTCTTTAGATCCTACCGGAGTGTTGGATTCCCAAATTCCTGGTCTGAGTCGCATATAGTGCCAATATTTAAAAAAGGTGATCGTAACTGTCCCGCGCACTACAGACCCATTTCTTTGCTAGACTCTTTAGTTAAAGTGGTGGGTCGCATACTTTAATGTAGATTACAAGGGTGGGCGGACTTCAATAACATCATTTCGGACCTACAATATGGATTTCGACAGGGAATTGGGACCACGGTGCAAGCCATCAATTTGAATCTGTTGATGGACAAATATGCACACATAAAATGTGGTAACCTGTTTATAGTTTTTGTTGATTTGTCCTTTTGCTTGTGTCGTTCACGATAAACTCTGGTCTGTTATGATTTCAATGGGTATAGATATCACTATTGTTAACTTTTGAAGACATCTATACTTAACCAGCTCCGCAAAGATTCGTTTTGGGTTGAAGGGTGAATGTACACAACCTTTTAGTATTGAAAAAGAGGTTTGTTTAATTTGTACATTAATAGTCTGGGTAACACTCTTGCCAATACATGTACGGATTTGCCCCAAAACGGGCACCGGCCAATACCGGTTCTGCTTTATGCGGACGATGCGGTGCTTATGGCCTGCACCCTATTGGCTCTGCAGCGTCTCCTTGATAAATTTGTTCATTTCATGGAGAATCTGGGGCTACCAATAAATATAAGTAAATCTTTTGTCATGAAAGTAGGCTGAAGAACAGCTAAGTGGCGTAATATTTTAATAGGAAAAGCCATTCTACCATTAATGCCCTCTTTTTTGTACCTGGGCATTTTATTTGATTGCGATGGGAATTTGAGAAGCGCCATAAATTTTAGAAGGCTGCAAGTTGTTTGATTAATCATGGCCCTGTGCAATTTCACCAGGAAATTGGGTTGTAAACAGCCCAAAGAAATGTTAACTATTTATAACGCCAAATGTCGAACTATCGCGATGTATGGTTCTGAGCTGTGGGGGTATGTAAATGTTGAATCATTACAGCTGGTAGAAAATGACTTTTTTAAAAACCTTCTTGC
The DNA here is from genome assembly GCA_963921515.1 of Calotriton arnoldi. Taxonomy (NCBI): domain Eukaryota; kingdom Metazoa; phylum Chordata; class Amphibia; order Caudata; family Salamandridae; genus Calotriton; species Calotriton arnoldi. The sequence goes on along the minus strand of CAWUFW010000056.1, from coordinate 2,129,558 downwards.
ACTCCCTAATAGTTGTTCTAATTTTGTATGCCACTCTGACCTAGGTGCAACTTATCTAGTGGATCTGATAGAGGTCCAGCCAGTTCTTCTTTGGCACAAGATCTGGACATCAGATCACATGGAATTTAATCGTGCCATTGTAAAGGACTGCTGTGGCTCGGAGCTTATCCCAAAAATTCCATGGTTAAAGTTTATCAAGAAGTTCATGTCTGATATGAGCCACCCGGAATATTATGATTAACCAGAAACCTTGAGCCACATCACGAGGAAATCTTTAAAGACTGGGGTCGATTCCGATGTCGGCCGGAAGCGCACCTAACAGTATTCGTCCGGAAAAAATACGAGCCGAACGCGTGTTTTCCGACCGACTCGAACACTCTACCGAACGAACAAGTACGATGCGTAAAACAGCCCAGATTCCGAGCGAGCCGTACTTACCCATTCCAGCTCCTGTTCCCCGCCCGAGCCGGATCCGTAAACGCCTAATCGAGTCGCACGGAACCAAATACACAGCACCTTCCGGACGGACTAGTACGATGCGTCTCCCGTACGCGCCGAACTCGTCGCTACGTACAGCACGTTTGAGCATCCGGGAGAGCTGCACATAAGCTCCGATTCGCGCCACAAGACGATCCACGGCGACGAGACGAACAAGCCAGCGACGAGTACGAGTCGAAGACACGAGAAACCCGAACGAGACGAACCAACCATGAATCCCATCGCGCAGGTCCTACCAATACTCTACATCTATTACCAGGACCGGCACGGACGCGTACGGCGCAGACGGTAAGTCAAACACCCACAACACAAACAAACGACACGTACCCGAAATATGTCACACACACATAGGGATGCACAAATGACGTACACAAGCAACAGCAGAACCATAGGGGTGGGATGGCCAACACCAATGCCATACACACCCATAGGGGGATGGATGCCTACCACCAACACCACCCTACAACTACCCCTACTCATGGGTGGCTAGAAGCCTGCCACCAGCCCCCCCCCCACTCATGGGGGGCTGGATGCCTACCACTACTGCCATCCCCACCCATAGGGGGCTGGATGCCTACCACTACTACCATCCCCACTCATGGGGGGCTGGATGCCTACCACTACTACCACCCCCACTCATGGGGGCTGGATGCCTGTCACTACTGCCATCCCCACTCATGGGGGATGGATGGCTGCCACTACTACCATCCCCACTCATGGGGGGCTGGATGCCTACCACTACTGCCATCCCCACCCATAGGGGGCTGGATGCCTACCACTACTACCATCCCCACTCACGGGTGGCTAGATGCCTGCCACCACCACCCCCACTCATGGGGGGCTGGATGCCTGTCACTACTGCCATCCCCACTCATGGGGGGATGGATGGCTGCCACTACTACCATCCCCACTCATGGGGGGCTGGATGCCTACCACAACTACCATCCCCACTCATGGGGGGCTGGATGGCTGCCACTACTACCATCCCCACTCATGGGGGGCTGGATGCCTACCACTACTGCCATCCCCACCCATAGGGGCTGGATGCCTACCACTACTACCATCCCCACTCATGGGGGCTGGATGCCTACCACTACTACCACCCCCACTCATGGGGGGCTGGATGCCTGTCACTACTGCCATCCCCACTCATGGGGGATGGATGGCTGCCACTACTACCATCCCCACTCATGGGGGCTGGATGCCTACCACTACTGCCATCCCCACCCATAGGGGGCTGGATGCCTACCACTACTACCATCCCCACTCATGGGGGGCTAGATGCCTACCACTACTACCACCCCCACTCATGGGGGGCTGGATGCCTGTCACTACTGCCATCCCCACTCATGGGGGGATGGATGGCTGCCACTACTACCATCCCCAGTCATGGGGGGCTGGATGCCTACCACTACTGCCATCCCCACCCATAGGGGGCTGGATGCCTACCACTACTACCATCCCAACTCATGGGTGGCTAGATGCCTGCCACCACCCCCCCGACCACTCATGGGGGGCTGGATGCCTGTCACTACTGCCATCCCCACTCATGGGGGGATGGATGGCTGCCACTACTACCATCCCCACTCATGGGGGGCTGGATGCCTACCACAACTACCATACCCACTTATGGGGGCTGGATGCCTACCACTACTACCATCCCCACTCATGGGGGCTGGATGGCTGCCACTACTACCATCCCCACTCATGGGGGGCTGGATGCCTACCACTACTGCCATCCCCACCCATAGGGGGCTGGATGCCTACCACTACTACCATCCCCACTCATGGGGGCTGGATGCCTACCACTACTACCACCCCCACTCATGGGGGCTGGATGCCTACCACTACTGCCATCCCCACCAATAGGGGGCTGGATGCCTACCACTACTACCATCCCCACTCATGGGTGGCTAGATGCCTGCCACCACCCCCCCCACTCATGGGGGCTGGATGCCTGTTACTACTGCCATCCCCACTCATGGGGGATGGATGGCTGCCACTACTACCATCCCCACTCATGGGGGGCTGGATGCCTACCACAACTACCATACCCACTCATGGGGGCTGGATGCCTACCACTACTACCATCCCCACTCATGGGGGGCTGGATGGCTGCCACTACTACCATCCCCACTCATGGGGGCTGGATGCCTACCACTACTGCCATCCCCACCCATAGGGGGCTGGATGCCTACCACTACTACCATACCCACTCATGGGGGCTGGATGCCTACCACTACTACCATCCCCACTCATGGGGGCTGGATGCCTACCACTACTGCCATCCCCACTCATGGGGGCTGGATGCCTACCACTACTACCATCCCCACTCATGGGGGGCTGGATGCCTACCACTACTACCATCCCCACTCATGGGGGCAGGATGCCTGTCACTACAACCACCCCTACTCATAGTACGGGTAATGCATGACACAACTAGCATACTCCCACATAAGGACTGTCTGTAAATTACATCCCACCCCCAACACCATGACAAGCGTGTGTGGTCTGTGTCAAATGCATACAACACTGAACATGACATTGAACATACAATGTGACCCCCTAACACGTGTCACACATAATTGTGTGTGTGGCCTACACAATGCAAGCAGACCATGACCACTGTGGCAGTGTGGCCCAAAGCCCCAGCACCACAGTGCCCAAAAGGCAAGTGTGTCCTCCATAGCTGAAGCACATTTTGAACAGTGTGGCAATGGGGCCCTAAGCCCCATCACCACAGTGCCCAAAAGGCAAGTGTGTGCTCCATAGCTGAAGCACATTTTGAACAGTGTGGCAATGGGGCCCTAAGCCCCATCACCACAGTGCCCAAAAGGCAAGTGTGTGCTCCATAGCTGAAGCACATTTTGAACAGTGTGGCAATGGGGCCCTAAGCCCCATCACCACAGTGCCCAAAAGGCAAGTGTGTGCTCCATAGCTGAAGCACATTTTGAACAGTGTGGCAATGGGGCCCTAAGCCCCATCACCACAGTGCCCAAAAGGTAAGTGTAGTCCTGGTAAAAGCTGCTAAACCAAAAATGCAGGGATTATTCCTGGTCACACAACACCAAACACTACAGTGGCATTGTAGTGCTTGTGTCCCATAGCAACATAGATTGTGTGAGGCAAGCAGTGCAGTGCCAATGACACATCGTTCTAGCCATGTGCACACAAACATCAGCCATGGGGGCCCACATTGTCTACATTCACAAATAACACAATGACAGAAGTGAGCATCATAATGCAGACCCGCATATCTGCAGCAATGGACACACAAATGTAGATATCCTGTGGAGACTGTAGATGTCATGTGAACAAATACCATACCATGGCAGCAATGAGACATACTAACCATGATCAATGTGCTGACTGATGACCTAGCAGTCCCAGGGCCAGCAGGGGAAAGCCAACAAACAACATACAGCCAATGGCAAACTAAAGATATGCCAATGCAGTGGTGCAAATGCACAAACACAAACAGGCAGACTCACACTGCATATCATACACAACAGGTGAGGGGGTTGTGTGCCAGTGTCCCCAGGCAAACACACAACACATGAGGAGGCCAGATTCACTAATACACAGATGTCAACACAGTCACATACAAAACTAACTCAGGGATTGGATTCCCCTATGTGGGCAAACAGGCATTGTGAGATGAGAGGGAGCCCAAATTACACATGTCACACAAGCTTGTAGGAACAGCAACAAACACAGCAAGAGAAAGAACCACCACATCACTCCCCCCAGGGACCCCACATTGTGGTGACACTAGCCTGCATGACAATCACACTGTGATGGCAAAGGTAGATGTCATCCACACTGTGAACCACAGCCATGTGTCCTGAGCAACAAACAACCATCACACCTATACAAGCACAAAGCACTCAGCATGGCCTGCCAGCCAAGGACAACATGGAGGTAGTGCCCCAGCCGGGCAACAACTCACATTTGCACACACTCAACGCCACACACCTTGAACTCCACCAATGTGCAGCAGTGAAGCTCGCATGGACTGCTGACATTGCACATGCACCCATGAAAATCCCAGGGGTGGTGGGGGGAAATAAGGTGCAGAAACCCATCACACATGGCCAGTCAACAATACTTGTGAATGTCTGACACACTGCACAGTATGCCGTACATGGGCATTACGTGAAATCCACCCCAAACAATGGGATCCTGGCCATAGTCACACACCAATGAAGAAGCCAAGCTGACCCACAAAGGACACACATAGACAACTTCCAACATTGCAGCTCTGACCCTGAGGAGTGGCAGCAGTCACACACACAACGTGTCACAATCACTGAAAGCATACACAAACAGAAAATCACATTACTCGCGTAACCAACAAGTGCCAAGAGGAATCTTGACTGTGTCCCATCTGCGTTTGCCCACATCCCCAGCCCTGACAACAAAGACAACTAGGGATGACAACCTCATTAACATTAGTTTGCCATGCACCCACATCCCGGAGAAACCAGGTCCAAGATGCTGGATGAACACAGAACAACTCAGCAAGCATCACAAACAGGAACATCCGTAGGGACACAGCCTGTGTAGGAAAAGGAGAAGGGTACACGCACAGACATGCCTACACAACACACAACACGGGCACAGCCTATATCACGGAATCAGGCACTGCCATGAGGGCACTCCACTCCTGTGGAAGGTCAGCTGTGCCAAACCTTGTCTGTGCACGACTCAAACATGTCAGCAGAACACTCGGTCAGTGAGTCAACAACTACAACACTGAAGGCTCTGCTCATATCAGCCTGGGCACGGGAGTGTCACGTCAGTCATCTGCATACACCCAAGACACGTGTCAAGCAACTTGCACTGTGTACACAGATGAGTCCTCCAAATTTAATGTGCTAAACTGCATGTCCATTGGAGACGGGCACACGGTCAGGGTACTAGGAACATTGGACAGTGGTAAGCCCACCAGATGTGCATCAGTGTAGGACAAAGATGGTAATGTACAAATGCTAAACGTATATCCCTGTGTCAAATGCTGAACATTACACCCTCAGACTGCAGCAAAGGATGCTATAGATCCAGACTAGATTAGGGCACATATCCCATGGACCACATGGAGCCCATCACAGCAAAACTTCATTTACCTGATCTGAACACTATTACAACAGAAAATGCATGATTCCACACATCTACATCATGTACCTCCAAAGATTAACCACAAGTAAACAAAAAGAGGCTTTATTCAGCAAGTGTGCAACTCAAATCAAAAGTCCAAAATAAACTAAGGCCAATGGCCAGTCCAAATATACAGTCCCAACAGGGTGATGTGTGACAACTTGTCAACAATTGCTTGCCTGCACAGGTACGGACAGGGGACATCCCCCTTGGAGGGGCATACGAGGGGCAGGCCAGGCACCGCAGGGACAGGATCAGGGGATGCCAGAAGGAGGCAGTGAAGGGGAGGTGGGTGCAGGAGTGTCACCGGCAACTGCAGTGGAGGTGTCTGACTCAGGGGGCTGGCACCACCGCAGGGCTCAAGTCTGATGGTGTTGGTGCTGCAACCACTGCAGTGGGCTGGTCAGATGGAGTGGACTGGGTCCCCAATGCAGTGCCCGAGTCAGACGGGGTGGTTGTGGACTCCACCGCAGTGCATGACTCCAAGGTAGTGGAAGGGGGGCAGAAGAGCTGGGCAGGACAGAGGGGGGACACGGTCTCCACACCAGTGGCACAAACAGGCAGAGCGTCTGGTTTGGGGGTGGAAGAGCAAGTGGCAGGGGGAGGGCCTAAGCAGTTTGGGGATGCGGTATCGGTGTGTGGGGAACCTGGGGCAGGGTGTGGCGGTGGAACCTGTGGAGTGGTGGCCTGGGGGATGGAGGTGAGAGACTGGGTGGTTGACTTGCAGGGCGGTGGCGGGGTCTTGCTCTTCTGGGACCGGGGGGACTTGCGGGTGGGGCGCTCACTCTGCCTGCGCCTGGGGGAGGGTGTCCGGGGGCTAGGGGCATTCCCCTCTGTGTGGGTGGACTTCCTCTTCCCCCGGTATGCTGGATCAGCGGGATTGGAGGGGAAGAGGCCGAGGTCACTGAGGAAGAGCTGCTGATCAGGTGGGGTTGCAGGTGAGGCAAGGAGGGAGAGGATCTTGAGGATTGCGGAGTGACTGTGGTTGCCTGTGTGTGTGTGCTCCCCATCCCCTGTGTCTGTGGTATCAGTCCCCTGAGGATGCTTGTGTGCACGTCTTGCTTTTCTCTTGGGTGTGTCTGTGCTGCTCGTGTCTGTGTGTTTGTGTGACTGTGCAGGTGTGCATGTGCTTTGGACAGGTAGGGGGGCAGGAAGTGTGGATGGGGCAGAGGTGGGAGGGGTGAGGGACTGTTGGAGGAGGGACACTGCTGCCGTCAGGGAGGAGTCCATGGACTTATTGCTCCTCTGTAGGGCAGACATACCCGTCGAGATGCCCTCCATGAACGACACCAGCTGTGTCAACAGAGTGGTGTGTGCATGGAGGACACTCAGCATTGCTGTCTGCCCTACATGGAGCTGCCGAAGGAGGTACACAGACTCCTCACTCAGGGCAGCAGGGGACACAGGGGCAGGGGCTGCGGTGCCTGGCACGAAGGAGACACGCTCCCGAGTACGGGAGCCTCCACGGACCTCAGGAATGGGAGCCAATGGGAGGGCGGTGGTGGTAGTGGTGGTGGCGGGGCCAGACAGACTAGCTGGCCTTTGGTGGCTGCTGAGACCCGCCTCCACAAGGGAGTCATCCTCCGAGCTGCTGTGGTCCTCAGCTGAGGTGGATGGTGCTGAGGACTCCTCGGTGTGGCTCCCCTCGCCCTCCGTGCCACTGGGTCCCTCTGACCACTCGTCCGATGCTGACCCAGTCTGGCTCCGCTGCTCCTCCTGGTCCGTGGAGCTGTCCCCTCCTGTGGCCGTGGATGTATCTGCAAACAATTAGGGAAACAGACAAACATCAGTCACCTGCACTGACCGCACACACCACAGTAAGTACAGCACATTACAGAGCAAGCCCTGGCATCCTTAGTTGAACATTGCCTAAAGTCCTCACACAGATTCGGGGAAGCCAATTGTCAGTCTGATGGTCAACCATGGGACTCACACCCCTCCTGCCCTTGCACCCATCTGTCTGGTGCCTGTCTGATGGTAAGACCCCAGTGCGGACACATGCACCACCTACACAGTTGTTGGACATTGCAGGGAACACAGTGAAGTATGTGAACATGCACACTTCACATCTCTTGCCACTGAGTCAGTGCAGGTGTCCGGATAAAGGGATGGCCAGAGTCTAAATAGAAATGCATGTGATGCATACCAGCACCAGACACCTTGATGCCACAATGGGGTGCATGTTGCACATGTCACTCCCCTGCAGGATCAGTCTCAGGAAGTTTAATGCCATGACACAGGAATGCGTGCAAAGTCATACATTACTGTCTCAAGTCACATGGCCATGGCAGCCAGCCAACAACAGTCTGCACTGTGTCACAATCCGAGGGCATGGGGAATGCAAGTTATGTGACTGACAAGTGCACATGTCCATCCCCCAAATACCACATCATCTGTACTACTATTTGTCCACGTCATACCAACTGGACATATGGGGGACATGAAACACAACTCTCTGAACATGAGCACCTCACAGTGTACTGTGAATGACAACACAGCTGCCTGAAAGTCACAGTCACAAACACCTGTGTGCACAGTCAAGTGATCAGACACCTATAAGTCACAGAAGTATCGTCTATCAGGGTCACATCTCAGATGGCATGCTGAGCCCTAACCCATAAACATACCAGTAGTCCTGACAACGAAGACACAGCACAATGAGACAGAGGCAGACACCTGAGGGTACATTTCACTGATCACAACATGCCAGATGATACACGGGAGTGGGAGTACAGAGTGTATTGCATGCCCTGGAGTAGGCATGACTGTCCAGCTCCACCTGTAAGAGGGATGAGTACTGGACAGTAGGCAGGTGGCTAAGCATGTGTGACACACTGGATACACATACTCCTGAGGCCCAAACATTGTTCCCACCAGCAGCATGGGTGTGTGCCAAATTCCCCAGGGACATGTGGTGAGTCAGAGCAGCAAGCGGACCACATATCAAAGTTACACCCAGATCACATGTCAGAACGTAGGCATTGTGTAAGCAATTGAGCCACCCATTAATCGCACAACATAGTCACGGGAACAAATGCTGTCCCCCACCTTGAGCAAAGCAAAATGCAATGACAGTCCCCAAATGACACAATTTCCCGACTATAAGGGCCACACATATGCGTATCAGAGGAGAAGTGGGCATGTCACAAATGAGGGACATGGGTCCTGGACCACATGACTGATGTACTGTGGAAGTTTAACCAGGCCAGAGGAGGGCACATAGGATGTCAGACAAAGTGCACAGTGCAGTCATGGACTCACCCCCTCCTTGCTGCTGTCTGTCCTTCAGCTGCCCATCCAGGTCAGGGAAGACCACCGCCAGGATCCGGAGCATGTGGGGGGTCAGGGTCCGGTGTACGCCCCTCCTGCGAGGAGGCGACAGCTTCAGCTGGACCCTTGCGATCCTCCGGGTCCAGCCACGAAGGTCCTGCCACCTCTTCTGGCAGTTGTGGATCCTGCGCCTGTAGACCCCCACGGATCTTACTTTCCGGGCGATGGCCAGCCAAATTTCCTGCTTCTGGTGGGCATCAACCTGTGAGGATGACAAAGTGAAAAGGCCATTACTACACATGCAACATATACGTGCATCACACAGTTGGATATACATGTCTCAATCACAGGGGCATATGATGTACACAGGCAGTGCAACATTGGCTATGAACAGTTTGCCAGCAGTCACTACATGGTATCATTGCATGGGAAGTAAACCTAGTTGGAATGCACTGTTACTGCACTGTACCAGTTCAGTGCATGTAACTACACACTTTGGGGTGTGACAACTACTCAGTGGGCATGCTAGCCAGTGGTGTGCACACTGAAAGCCCTGCTAGTCAGACAACATGCACAATTAGTGAGGAAGTGGACAGCACACTCACCTGCTCCCCTGGTTTCCCATACAGCTTGCTGTACTGTGGAAGGAGGCTGTCCAGCCGGGCCTGGTTCTCCTCAAGGCTGAAGCCTGGGGCTCTCTCCACAGTACGTGCCATTGCAGGAGCCAGAGGATGCATAAACAGCAGCAGTGTTGGTGGCAGATGTCGTCCTGGAGCATGTAGTGCAGGCAAGTGAGCTCTCAGGGGAACAGCCAGCATTATATGTGTGCTGCAGAGGCAGATACTGTCCCATGTGTCCAAAGTGATAGGTCCAAGTCGTTTGCATCTTCTGAATTTGACCAATCCATGGAATAGCAGCACTAATACACGCCCACAGCATCCTTCAAATCTTCAACTTCATGACACCCATGATTTTGCAACATTGTTGTGGCTGGCCAACTGAATTCACTGCATCAGACTCGTTGGAGCTTCGAAAACGCGTCCATTGCCATGCCAGGCCCCAGCCAATGTGTGCGCACCGTTCTGTCCATTGCTGTACAACGCGTACCAGGCATACAACGCGTACCCGCTCACATACAATGCAATGGGCCGGCCGGGCACACCGATCGGTCCATTGCTCTACAACGCGTACACGCTCACATACAATGCAATGGGCCGGCCGGGCACACCGATCGGTCCATTGCTCTACAACGCGTACCAGGCATACACCGCGTACCCGCTCACATACAATGCAATGGGCCGGCCGGGCACACCGATCGGTCCATTGCTCTACAATGCGTACCCGCTCACATACAATGCAATGGGCCGGCCGGGCACACCGATCGGTCCATTGCTCTACAAAGCGTACCAGGCATACAACGCGTACCCGCTCACATACAATGCAATGGGCCGGCCGGGCACACCGATCGGTCCATTGCTGTACAACGCGTCCCTGGACAGGTCACACGCATATGTCACCATGCTGGTCACTGGTGAACCTATGCTAGCCACATTTACTTTCCAGGGACTCAGGGGCACACCTACAACACAACACCTAGTCCACACTGTATATAAGGCATGTGTGGCAGCATAACCTTATCTGTGTATGGGGGTGAACATGTGGATTTTGGGGTGGCACTTGGGGGCAGACACACCCAGGCTGTGCACGTGTTAATGGGGACAGGGTCCTTTGTGTGTTGTGCACCTGACCACTGTGGTGTGCAACTTTTCATTTCTGAGCATGTGTCATGGTCACATTTCCAGGTTGTGTATGTGTATGACATGTCACATACCCCCAGGCTCACATGTGGGAAGGCATGTGCGTCACAGGGTGGCCCATTCCAACAATAGTGATGTCCCTCCACAGTCTGTGTGCATGTTGTGTATCACATGCCTCTGACTCCATGTGCACAATGGGAGACAGTCTCCACATCCACGTGGTTTGTGCATGAACTTTGATAGTGTGTGTGTGTGTGTCACAGACGTCCATGTCTGTCCTGCAGAGGCTACAGGGGCCACTACCTGTGGGTGTCATGTTTGTTTTTCTGACGTGTACATGATACGCCATGTCATGCCACTGTCCATGTGGCAAGACAGGGTCCCTGGGAATCTACCTGTCAATGAGCTGTGATGCCTGTGGAGCATCTGTCCAGACATGTCACTGTGGTATGTGTGTGGAACGTGAGAGCAGCTAATGGGTACTGTGACACAGCCTAATGGTTTCCCATAGCACACCCTGGTACCTGTTGTTAACACTTGTTGAACAGAGATGTTAGATGATGTCCATGTAGGTGCCATATATGTCCAAACGGAACGACACACACATCAAGTACTTGAGTTTGTTAATGATGTATCATGTGAAATTGAGTATGGTGAACGGCACATAGGTGGGGTGACTGACAATCTTGCTTTCTTCACCTATGCACTGCAGGGCTCCTGCTGTCCATCGACCATTCCCAGACCTGGCAACGATGGTGGAACGTGACAGCATCCGACGGTACCGCTTCACCAGGCAGCTAATTGAGGATTTGGCAGTGCGGTTGGACCCACATTTGCAGCCTGGCCGGCCGTATCCTACAGCGCTGACCCCCAAGGTGAAGGTGATGGCAGCCCTACACTTCTTTGCCACCTGTACCTTTCAACACACTGTGGCAACTACTGGTGGGATGTCACAGACTATGTTCAGCCGTGTGCTACGCGATGTTTTGGGGGCAATGTTGAGATACCTGAACCAGTACATCTATTTTCCAACACGTCAACGACTCACTGACGTCAAGAGTGACTTCTATGCCCTGGGGAGGATGCCACATGTCATTGGCTCCATTGATGGAACACATGTGGCTTTGATACCACCACAGGCACATGAGCAGGCATACCGGAACCGTAAACATTACCATTCGATCAATGCTCTGGTGGTATGTCTTGCAGATATGACCATCTCACATGTGTGTGCCCGTTTCCCCGGTTCGGCACACGATGCCTACGTGATGAGGAGTAGTCGCATCCCGAGGATGATGTCACAGATGCCGAACCAGCGTTGGCTTGTTGGTGTGTACTTACTTTGTACCATTGTGTGTGTTCTGCTATGTTGTTTTCCGCACACATTTTCAAATCGGCTTATGTCCCGCTGGTAATTCACTTGCTGCTTGCCTTCACTCGCGGCTGGAGCCGCTGACACCGCACTCCCATCCCGCCAATCAGAGCGCCAGGAGGCGCTTCAAAAGCTGAGCGCGGGCTCCCGCAGCGCGGGTCCCGCTGGTAATCCACTTGCTGCTTGCCTTCACTCGCGGCTGGAGCCGCTGACACCGCACTCCCATCCCGCCAATCAGAGCGCCAGGAGGCGCTTCAAAAGCTGAGCGCGGGCTCCCGCAGCGCGGGTCCCGCTGGTAATCCACTTGCTGCTTGCCTTCACTCGCGGCTGGAGCCGTTGACACCGCACTCCCATCCCGCCAATCAGAGCGCCAGGAGGCGCTTCAAAAGCTGAGCGCGGGCTCCCGCAGCGCGGGTCCCGCTGGTAATCCACTTGCTGCTTGCCTTCACTCGCGGCTGGAGCCGCTGACACCGCACTCCCATCCCGCCAATCAGAGCGCCAGGAGGCGCTTCAAAAGCTGAGCGCGGGCTCCCGCAGCGCGGGACGCGCGCGGGCGAAGCCCGGGCCAAGGGCGGGCCCGTCTGCGCCCGTCAGCGACCGGAGGAGGCCGGGCGGGCCACATCTCTTGGTTACATCTGAGGTGATACAGAAGTAAGGAGTGGGGGCTGAAAGGCCTGCGGAAAAACACAAAAAGTCCTTATATTTTCTCGGGTCGAGGGTTGAGATATGGGGAGAAAGAAACCTACGCCCACCTCAAAATGTACAGATACAACATTAGATGGCTACTTGCAAAAAGCTGTGGGGGCACTCAACAAAGAAATCGCACAGGCAGAGCGTAGACTATCATTGACTCCCTCACCTGTAGCTGGAAACTTGGATATGCACCCTGCACAGACTGCGCCCTTATTAACAGCAGAGACCCCTCAACATACAATACTTTTAATCCCCCCCATTAGTCAAGAGGATCCACCAATTGCACCAATTGTACTTTCACCAACAGTCATCGTCTTGAGTCAGGGTCCCCGGGGTGGAGAGGAAAAAGATGTGGATACTGCAACATTGTCAAGCACGGGGGACCCAAATTCAGCTGGGGGGAAAAGAAAGCGCACTGACCCGATGGGAACTGAACAGCGGTCACGGGGTCAATTGCCCCGGGTTAAGAGGCCCAAGCAAAATCCGGTGGTTTCCGCAGGAAAACCTCGAGGGGGGGAGAGGGAGGAGGGGTTGGAAAACATAAAACTTTGCCCGAATTGGACATAATGGCAGCTCAATTTGGGAAAGTAGTGGCAGACTTATTAGAGCCGATACTATTGCGATTGTCCCGCATAGAAGAGCTGCTTGGTCAACCTTTGCCCTCTCTAGGGTGTTTCGTGAATCAAACTGGGCCTAATGTAAGCGGCCCTCTGGGCAAATGCCAGATAGATAGGGGAGAAAATGCCACCTCTAATGTAACTGAAAGGAGAAGGTTAGCTATAGATAGGCAAATAGACACAAGTGCAGAAGTTCATATATTACGTCCCTACCAGGGCAGTGAAAATCAGATAGTCTCCTTACCACCAGGGCTGCAAATACAGGCAGGAGGTCATGATAGGGGGGCCAACAGCACTTATAGAGAATTTAACTCATCGAATCCTGAAAGGGATCATAGTAAGAGTAATGGGTTTGCAAATGGGCCTAAGAAATGTCGGGAACAAATCCAGAAAGACATGGTTTTAGACCTCCCGCCAGAATGTACTCCTTACACGTTGATCCTGACAGGGGTCCCACATCCTCACCAAGCTTATCATGAAAGTTGCCAGAGCCTTATTAATAAATCTGCATTTTGGTGCGCTAGTAGAATACATTCCCAGGTGAACTGGAGTGAGCATATTATAATGGCAAGACGGGTGAGCTGGTTGGGGAAAACGGAAAAAAATACTGAAGGCGATTGCGTGGTCTTGAATTTTAATAAGAAAAGATGGGTGGAATTTGCCTTAAGCCATCTTAGAGACTCCCCTGTGGAGTACATACAGGCCCGTCCATTGGGCTTTTTCTACCCGCCACATCAAAGGGGCATTATGCCCCGCACGCGACCCCTGAACAGAATCTCCCCTCCTCATTGTCGGGATTAACAGATATCGATTGACTACCGCTGGGCCCACATAGTTCATGTAAGCAAATAAGGACAGGAGGGTTATCCAGGGAAAACTATTGCCCAGCGAATAGAATAGAAGGGATTAGGTTGGGGCAAAACCATATAGACCATAATATACACACATCATCTGATACCCCTAGCATAACTGAGAAGCGGTTGAGTGGGAATGACCCTCCCGGCCCCTCTACATCACTTGACCCAGGGAGGGGGGGACCCAGCTCAGATTTCGCAATTGCTAGTAGTAGGGAGGATCTAGTTAGAAGGGTACACACAACCAGACCCCTTAAACTGGTCTCTTGGAATATCGCAGGAATCCGTTCTAAACTAGAGGATGAAATGTGGCTAAATTACGTAAAGGCCTTTGATATTATTTGTACCCAGGAGACATGGTCAAGGGAGAATATTGATTTAGATGGTTATTGTTCTTTTAATGTGCATGCTGTCGCCTCCCCCGCAGGAAGAGCGAAAGGAGGACTGTTGACCCTGATCTCTCTTAAATATGGGTCTATAAATGTTAAGTCTGTTTGTAATTCACCTTGGTATCAATTGATCTTGATTTCTAATTTGTTCCAGGTTAAGACCCTTTTAATTAATTGGTACTATAACGTTTTTGACTCAAGCAGAAGTGACATTATTATAGACCTTAAGGAGGAAATTGATAAGATCGCCGGGAAGTGGCAGCCCCTATGTATCTACTGGGTTGGGGATTTTAATTGTACTTTATGTAGGTATAGCACAGATAAAGTTTGTGGGTTAACAGATACTGAGGGTCAACCCCTAGTACATTTTATACATACTCCCCAGGGAGACGCCATAAATGATATAATTGTTGTGAATGACTTGCTCATTGTTGATAACCAGGTCAGTAACCGAGATCACCAATATCCCACCTATATGGGTAGAGGTAGGGAAAGTATCATTGATTTGATGCTAATAACTAGAAATTTTGCCTTCTTGGTAGATAGCTCCGCGGTGGAGCTAAATAACGCCAGCGACCATAACCCCCTTACTGTGTCTCTACATGCAGTTGCCCAAGAGATTGAAGGTGATGGTCGCCCCCTGCAGTATAATATAAATCAAGGGGTGAGAATGAAATGGAATAAGATTAATCCCCCACAATTTGAGGAGAGTACAGTCAAGGCGAACTTAGTTGATATTTTGAAATGCCTTGAATATGACTCTCCCCCTGAAACAGTCACAGAAGGATTTCAGATAATTTGTAGGAACGTATCTAGAAATCTAACAAACACATCTGCACCAAGGGAATCCAGGGGTACTAAATGGTTTAGCGCTGAGTGCACAAGGGCTCAAAAGGATTTAAAGAAGGCAGTACACACGAACCCACGAGATAAAACATTAATTAAGAGCGCAAGGCAGCGCTATAAAACCATAGTTGCGGATAGGAAACAGGATCTGAGAAAGCTGGCCTGGGAGGACCTTGAGAGAGCAAGTGCACTCAAAGATTCTAAAAGCTTCTGGCAGGTAATAAACCGCCCATTGTTCTCAGAGGATTCAAGGGGTATGGATTCATTAATACCAGGGGATGTGTGGGAATCCCACTACACTAAGATATTCAACCCAAATGGCATCACTACCAAGGAAACTAGCCAGGAGGTCCCACTAAATTTAACATCTGCACTTCACTTGAGTAACTCCCTCTCAGTGAGTGAGGTGGAAGATGCCCTTAAAAAGGGATACTTTTAAAAGCTGCGGGCCGGATGGGGTACCTCTTGACCTTTTTAAAAGTAACCTCCAACTTTGGGCACCCCTTTTGACAAATGTGTTCAGAGCAGCAATAATCGGCCCCATACCAACGTCATGGAAAGAGGCCATAGTGGTCCCTGTGTATAAAAAGGGAAAGAAGGAAGACCCGGACTGTTATAGGCCCATTTCCCTAATTGACGCTACGGTCAAGGTTCTGGGGAGGGTGATTTTAGCCCGCCTTGATACCTGGGCAGACTCTAAAAAGCTGATATCCCAAACCCAATACGGCTTTCGAAGAGGCATGGGGACAAACGAACAGTGCCTAAATCTGGCACTGATTATGGGCAAGTACATGAAGGCAAGGAAGGGGTCGTTACACCTTGCCTTTATGGACTTGTCCAGTGCTTTCGATACGGTTAATAGAGGCAAATTGTGGGCAATGATGGGGGAAATGGGCTTAGAGGAACCTCTTGTCACTTTATTGCGGAGGTTGCACGCATCCACCACGGTAGCCATACGCTTTGGCCCAGGTGGAGAAAGGACGAGGCCCATTGTGTCAACAGAAGGAGTCCGTCAGGGCTGCATATTGGCCCCCTTTCTCTTCCTTTTGTATACAAATGGCCTTGAATCTGCCTTGAAAGATCAGGAGTTAGATTTTCCAAGAATTGGGGAAAGCCGATCCCGTTGTTGTCATACGCGGACGACACGGTTTTAATGGCTTTAACCGCTAACAGCTTACAGAAGTCTTTAAATATCTTTACTAATTTTATGTTCGGCTTGGATCTAAAGGTCAATTTCACCAAATCTTATATTATGGTTTGTGGACCAAATAATACCAAATCAAGAAAATTTACGGTAAATGCCAAGTCAATCGACAAGGTCTCAAATTTTAACTATCTGGGGAATGTTTTTAATAATAAATTAAACGGGGAAAATCTTGTCACATCCAGAGTTCAGAATACTAGTCGTGCTGTGGAAGGTCTCTTCCGCTTTGCGTGCAAATTGGTCCATAAGCCAGTGGCGGAATTGTTAATCCTATACAGATCAAAATGTTTATCTATTGCCACTTATGGGGCGGGAGTATGGGGACATTATAAAAGCACGCAATTACAAACGTTAGAAAATAAGTTCTTAAAAAGATTGCTAATGGTCCCAAATAGCGCTCCCACAGCATTCTGTCACTCCGAGGTAGGGGTGGACTTTATTACTGATCGGATTAACATTGCCCCATTGATCCTCTGGGCCAAAGTCTGGTTGTCAGAGGACCTAAAGCTAACAAGAGAAATTCTCAAGGATTGTATGGCGCTGGACAATTCTGAGACCATTCCATGGCTAGGCTATGTAAAAAGAAAATTTAATGAAATAGGTCTGGGGCATTATTACGACAATCCAACTAGTATAGATACAAACATGAAATCGACCATAAAAAATGCATACTGTGGTGAGCGGGATAATTGCCGGCGCCTAGCAGGGTTGCAACCTCTTATCGATCACTTATTTTTACATCCCCAATTTTACTTATCTTTTACCACGAACGTGCAGTTTAGATTTTACTTGACTAGATTTCGGCTTTGCACATTGCACTTTTTAGTGGCCTTTCCTAAACAGGCCGGATGGTGCAATAATCTAATTCCTTGCCCTTGTGATAATATAGCACAACAAAGCACTCTGCACGTTACCCTATTCTGTGCTCTGTATAAGGAACCTAGGGCCCGGTTCCTTATTCCTTTTTTAAGAAAAACTCACCCTAGTAATTACCAGGAAGGTTTTAATAGATTATTATCCCTGTCTACTGAGGCAATCTGTACGGTAGTACTAAATTTTATCAGGATTGCTTTTTTAATAAGAAAACGGAATGAAATGTAAATAAAATTGGCGTCTCCCTTTTAGAATTTTAGAATTTTAGATTTTAAGATTTTAGAATTTTAGAATTTAAGATTCATGTATTTTAAATTTCAGAGATAAATCAAGGAGTATTTGAGTCATGTAACATTTTATCGTATTTGATTCGATATGACATGTAATTTGTATATCTTGTATGAATGTTATACTTTTATGGTTATTCAAACCGAATAAAGTTATTCTTGATGATGATGACTGACAATCTTGCTTTCTTCACCTATGCACTGCAGGGCTCCTGCTGTCCATCGACCATTCCCAGACCTGGCAACGATGGTGGAACGTGACAGCATCCGACGGTACCGCTTCACCAGGCAGCTGATTGAGGATTTGGCAGTGCGGTTGGACCCACATTTGCAGCCTGGCCGGCCGTATCCTACAGCGCTGACCCCCAAGGTGAAGGTGATGGCAGCCCTACACTTCTTTGCCACCTGTACCTTTCAACACACTGTGGCAACTACTGGTGGGATGTCACAGACTATGTTCAGCCGTGTGCTACGCGATGTTTTGGGGGCAATGTTGAGATACCTGAACCAGTACATCTATTTCCCAACACGTCAACGACTCACTGACGTCAAGAGTGACTTCTATGCCCTGGGGAGGATGCCACATGTCATTGGCTCCATTGATGGGACACATGTGGCTTTGATACCACCACAGGCACATGAGCAGGCATACCGGAACCGTAAACATTACCATTCGATCAATGCTCTGGTGGTATGTCTTGCAGATATGACCATCTCACATGTGTGTGCCCGTTTCCCCGGTTCGGCACACGATGCCTACGTGATGAGGAGTAGTCGCATCCCGAGGATGATGTCACAGATGCCGAACCAGCGTTGGCTTGTTGGTGTGTACTGACTTTGTACCATTGTGTGTGTTCTGCTATGTTGTTTTCCCGCACACATTTTCAAATCGGCTAATGTGCAATTGTCTGTCTGTAGGTGACTCGGGATACCCCAACATGCCGTAGTTGCTGACACCCCTCAGGAACCCTGTGACACCAGCCCAGATGCGCTACAATGAGGCACATGGTCGGACGAGGAGGGTGATTGAGCGGACCTTTGGTCTCCTGAAGAGCCGCTTCCGCTGCCTGGACAAGACAGGAGGGGCCCTCCCATATGCCCCAGCAAAGGTGTGCAAGATTGTCATCGTCTGCTGCATGCTACACAACCTGGCAGTGCGGAAGGAGTTGCCTCTCATCCTGGATGACGATGACCAACGTCCCCCACCTGTGGAAGATCCTGGCCTGGGTCACGATGCCAGTGAAGATGATGATGATGATGATGGTGATGTCCGCACACAGCTCATCACCAACTTCTTCAGCTGAATGTGAGTCTCCAGAGGGTTGTAATGTCAATGATTTGAGTTTGCATGATATGTGTGTGTGGTGCTCTGTTGCTGTTTGAGTGTGGCCATGTGCTACTTGACTGGATGCGTGCAGCGATGTGTCCTTGCAGGTGGTCTGTACTGCCCAACAGTGTTGACATGCTAACTTGGTTTTGTGTAGTTATCTCGTGACATGTATTAGACATGAGTATTGCCGTTCTGTGCTGTTCTTCAGTGGTTTTGACTGTGTGTCATGTCTGTCCTTCACAGGGTGCTGCCGGAGTTGTCTGATCAACTTGGATCCCCCGAATCCATGATTCAACTTCCAAGGGGGAAGCAGTCGTTTCCCTACAGGTGATGTGCCACACCCTCCCTGGACTTTCTAGCTTCTGCACTTTTTGACTTTGTGGCCATAGCCAGGTTGGATTAGCTTGCATTTGTAGTGGAAACAACATGTTGCAAATGTGTAATAAACCTGTGCTTCACTATGGGATGTGCGTTGTCTGTAGTCACACATCTGACTGACATTTGCTTACTGCACCTGTGACTGTGAATAGGTGGCGTGTCTGTGCATTCCACTGTATTTCGTTGCAACATCGGTATAGGTGATGAGTCTGATGGCCCTGGTGTGTATGTGTTGTGTGGCCCTAGTGGTGTGTCTCCCTCATATGTGTCACGTCGCCATGACTGACATGACGGTGTTGGACTTGCTGTAGCAGTTAGCATGCACAGTGTCATTTAGCAGATCACCATCTACATGACAAAAACCACATTGGAATCACAACAGAGGCAGATATGGTGTATTGGTGAGTTTATTTACATACAGGTGTGAGGATGGTGCACAGGATGGTGGGTGCTGTACATAGAAATTGGAATCCAAAGTTCCCATGTGAATTGGAAGTCTTGGTAGCTGAAATGTCCAGAGTAAAGTCCACAGTCATCTGATAAATTTGGCCAACTAGAGCTCCCCATGTCATGTGGGAGAGTTGGGTTGGCTTCGACAGGGCGTGCAGTTTGCACACAGAGGAAAAGTTCCAGAACAGGTGTTGGCTTCCTGGGGGATGTAGATGGCCATCGGCCTCTCAGTTTGGCCTCCTCGGACGGCCCCTCTTCTTGGGGGGACCCTCAGGTGCAGGCTGCGGCGGTGCAGGGGACTCTCTGTCAGAGTCCTCCTCCCTCCCTGTGGCATTTGCAGTTGTTTCAGCAGCAGATGTTGTGGGCACACAGGGAGGTGAGGCCATGTTGGTGCTGATCTGGCGGAGGCATGTCAGTATGTCCCTATGCACCGCTGTCAGTTGTTCCAATGTGTCCCACTTGGACTCCATACCAGACATGTGTGTCTCGACCCGTGACATGTGTGTCTCGACACGGGACATGTGGGAGTCCAAGCGGGCATGATGGGCAGCCTGCTGCTGTTGTATGTCCTTGAGGATCCCCACTACCTGGCTGACCTCTCCGGTGCTAGTCTGGTACGCATCCGCGATGCGTGCCAGTTGTGGGTCATCATGCAGTCCAGACCCCTCTGCAAAGAGCGACCTATGTCTACCACTCCTCCCACCACCCCTGGCAACACGTGCAGGACCTGCGGTGGCACGCACAGGTGACCGTGGGCCCACTTTGGTGTTGTTCCTGGGCTCGTTGTCACCAGCTCCAGTTTGGGCCTGGGTCCCTGCGCTGTTGTCATCTGTGGTCCTTGGTCTGTCCGTGTTGGCAGGGGTGGCCTGTGTGTTGGCAGTTGTTGGAGGGGTGGGTGCAGGGGGTGCAGATGTTGGTCCTGCTGGTGCTGCATGATGACTCACACCGGAGGGTCCAGCTGGTTCTTCGCCATCCGAGGAGTGCAGAGGCTGATCCACACCAGTGAGCTCAGTGTTCCCCGGAGCCTGGGACAGGGACTCCTCCTCGTCTGTTGCTGTGTCCCCATCATCACCTGTTTTGGGGAGAGACACAGATTGTATGTTCTGTTTCTACTGGCATCAATTGTTCAAACACCTGACAGTTGTGACTGTACCGCTGGATGTGGGCCAGGACATTGCATTCTCCTAAATTGTGACAGTCAGAGAGTGATATTGGTGTAGCACATTGTCCTGCCAACCTGTGGCATGTCAATGTGAATGTTGAGGTGTGTGCATGACCAGCATTGGTGGTATTTGGTTGCCATCCAGGCCTCCTTCTCCCCCCTGCCCAGTTATCCCACCATAAAGCGTGCTTCCATTGCAGGGAGTGCAAGTTGTCTTTCAGGATGTCAGTCAGTGGTGTCCTGCTGTTGGTTGTTGCACAGTTCCCAGCAGGGCCTTGTGCTCCCCCCAGCAGTAGCCAGTGTCAGCCATCTTGTGAGTCCTTTTCCACTCCCTGTGATGTGAGCATGGTTGAGAGTGGTGTTGATGGGCCAATTGTGAGGGTGAGCAATATCTGTGCCTACAACTCCCATCATGCTATTGCCTCCACCCCCTTCCCAGCATGCCCATCCTTCCTTCCTTTTGACTCTGCTTCCCTGTGGGGTGGGGTGCCTGTGCTGACAGGATGGCTGGGCGTGTTGTCCTGGCAGTTGTTTGGCTACAAGTCCCAAGAGTGTCCCTGTGCTTCACACAGCATAACCCAGGGTGGTGGTTCTTTGTGGGATCTTCAGTTAGGATGTGAGGCATTGAATTCTCCCAGGTGGGTTATGTGGAGTTAGTGTTGAGGGGGTGTGTGAGGGGAGGTGCTTGTAACTATGGTCAGTGCTGTGAGTCCTCCTTCCTTCCCACCCAGCCAGATATCCCACCATGGAACATGCTTCCATTGCAGGGAGTGCAAGTTGTCTTTCAGGATGTCAGTCAGTGGTGTCCTGCTGTTGGTTGGTGCACAGTTCCCAGCAGGGCCTTGTGCTCCCCACAGCAGTACCCAGTGTCAGCCATCTTGTCAGTTGTTTTCCACTCCCTGTGATGTGAGCATGGTTGAGAGTGGTGTTGATGGGCCAATTGTGGGTGTGACCAATATCTGTGCTTACAACTTCCATCCTGCTATTGCCTACACCCCCTTCCCAGCATGCCCATACTTCCTTCCTTTTGAGTGGACTTCACTGTGTGTGAGTGTGACAGCAATGGCAAGATGGCTGACAGTGTGGTCCTGTTGTTTGTTGGTGCCCAGTTCCCAGCAAGGCCTTGTGCTCCCCACAGCTGTGGCCAGTGTCAGACATCTTTGAAGTGGCTTTTGACTCCCTGTGAGGTGTGCATGCTTCAGTGCTAACTTGCTGGGCCATGTGGGTGTGAGATGTTGATCTGTGACTACCACTCCCATCATGCTATTGCCTACACCCCCCTTCCCAGCATGCCCATCCTTCCTTCCTTTTGAGTGGACTTCAGTGTGTGTGAGTGTGACAGCAATGGCAAGATGGCTGACAGTGTGGTCCTGTTGTTTGTTGGTGCCCAGTTCCCAGCAGGGCCTTGTGCTCCCCACAGCTGTAGCCAGTGTCAGCCATCTTGTGAGTCCTTTTCCACTCCCTGTGATGTGAGCATGGTTGAGAGTGCTGTTGATGGGCCAATTGTGAGGGTGACCAATATCTGTGCCTACAACTCCCATCATGCGATTGCCTCCACCCCCCTTCCCAGCATGCCCATCCTTCCTTCCTTCCTTTTGACTCTGCTTCCCTGTGGGGTGGGGTGCCTGTGCTGACAGGATGGCTGGGAGTGTTGTCCTGGCAGTTGTTTGGCTACAAGTCCCAAGAGTGTCCCTGTGCTTTACACAGCATAACCCAGGGTGGTGGTTCTTTGTGGGATCTTCAGTTAGGATGTGAGGCATTGCATTCTCCCAGGTGGGTTATGTGGAGTTAGTGTTGAGGGGTGTGTGAGGGAGGTGCTTTTAACTATGGTCAGTGCTGTGAGTCCTCCTTCCCACCCAGCCAGATATCCCACCATGGAACTTGCTTCCATTGCAGGGAGTGCAAGTTGTCTTTCAGGATGTCAGTCAGTGGTGTCCTGCTGTTGGTTGTTGCACAGTTCCCAGCAGGGCCTTGTGCTCCCCCAGCAGTACCCAGTGTCAGCCATCTTGTGAGTCCTTTTCCACTCCCTGTGATGTGAGCATGGTTGAGAGTGGTGTTGCTGGGCCAATTGTGAGGGTGACCAATATCTGTGCCTACAACTCCCATCATGCTATTGCCTCCACCCCCTTCCCAGCATGCCCATCCTTCCTTCCTTTTGACTCTGCTTCCCTGTGGGGTGGGGTGCCTGTGCTGACAGGATGGCTGGGAGTGTTGTCCTGGCAGTTGTTTGGCTACAAGTCCCAAGAGTGTCCCTGTGCTTCACACAGCATAACCCAGGGTGGTGGTTCTTTGTGGGATCTTCAGTTAGGATGTGAGGCATTGCATTCTCCCAGGTGGGTTATGTGGAGTTAGTGTTGAGGGGGTGTGTGAGGGGAGGTGCTTGTAACTATGGTCAGTGCTGTGAGTCCTCCTTCCCACCCAGCCAGATATCCCACCATGGAACATGCTTCCATTGCAGGGAGTGCAAGTTGTCTTTCAGGATGTCAGTCAGTGGTGTCCTGCTGTTGGTTGGTGCACAGTTCCCAGCAGGGCCTTGTGCTCCCCACAGCAGTACCCAGTGTCAGCCATCTTGTCAGTTGTTTTCCACTCCCTGTGATGTGAGCATGGTTGAGAGTGGTGTTGATGGGCCAATTGTGGGTGTGACCAATATCTGTGCCTACAACTCCCATCCTGCTATTGCCTACACCCCCTTCCCAGCATGCCCATACTTCCTTCCTTTTGAGTGGACTTCACTGTGTGTGAGTGTGACAGCAATGGCAAGATGGCTGACAGTGTGGTCCTGTTGTTTGTTGGTGCCCAGTTCCCAGCAGGGCCTTGTGCTCCCTACAGCTGTGGCCAGTGTCAGACATCTTTGAAGTGGCTTTTGACTCCCTGTGAGGTGTGCATGCTTCAGTGCTAACTTGCTGGGCCATGTGGGTGTGAGATGTTGATCTGTGACTACCACTCCCATCATGCTATTGCCTACACCCCCTTCCCAGCATGCCCATCCTTCCTTCCTTTTGAGTGGACTTCAGTGTGTGTGAGTGTGACAGCAATGGCAAGATGGCTGACAGTGTGGTCCTGTTGTTTGTTGGTGCCCAGTTCCCAGCAGGGCCTTGTGCTCCCCACAGCAGTAGCCAGTGTCAGCCATCTTGTCAGTTGTTTTCCACTCCCTGTGATGTGAGCATGGTTCAGAGTGGTGTTGATGGGCCAATTGTGGGTGTGACCAATATCTGTGACTACCACTCCCATCATGATATTGGCTACACTGACTTGACCAGCATACACAGAATTCCTTCCTTTCAGTGAGCTTCCCTGTGAGGTGGTGTTCTAGTGGTGGGTAAATATCTGGGAGTGTTTGTTGGTTCTATTTGTGCCACTGCCTTGCTGTATTTGTTGTTAGGTTTGTAGATGTCATGACACAGTTACATATCACTATGAGATGGCAGGTATTGTGTTTGTCTGACTAGCATTCACATCTTGGGATGGATATCTTTTGGTTGCTGTGTATTTGCTAAGTGTGCATGGTTTGCCTATCCCCTTGACTGTGATGTGTGTGTGTTGTCACACCATATTGTGTATATTAGTTGTGTACTCACCAGGCTCTGGGATGTCTGTTAGTCCGTATACGCTCACTGGTGGTAGGATGGCCCGCACCTTCTCCTCCCAGGGCCTGAGGTATACTGGTTTTGCAGGAGGGCCACTGCCGGTGTGCTGGCTGAGGAGGTAGTCCTTTTGAGTAGGTCCCTGACCCTCCTGCGCACATCATACCACCTGTTCTTGATGTCTTCCTTTGTGCGCAAACATGGTGATTGTGCGTTGACCCTGTCGACAATCCTCGCCCACATCTTGGTTTTCTGCGACATGGGGGTCTGTTGTACCAATGTACCAAACAACTGTGGCTCTACCCTCAGGATCTCGTCTACCAGGACTTCCAATTCACAATCTAGGAACTTATGGTTCTTCTTTGGGGGCATGGTGATGGGTGGTGGTGGTGATTGATGTGTGTGTGTGTGCAAGTGGGGGGGGTGAGTGTAGGTTTAGCTGGGTATGTGTGAGGGTGCTATTTGTAGGTGTGGTAATGGTGTGGCTTGTGTGATGTATGAGCTGTGAGTGTGTCTGTGGTTGCTGTGTGATGGTGTTCTGTCTGGCAGGTCAGTGGAATTTGCAAGGGATCATGGTAGGGATTTGTGGCCTTTATGTAGGTGGAGTTGGAGGTGTGTCCTTGTTCCATTTTTTTCCTCCCTGTATTTATTGGCTTAGTGGTTGCTTGTTTGGCCCTTTTTTCCTAATTTTCCCTTGGTGTTTTTGGTGCATGTAGGAGTCGTTCTTGTGTCCGAGTAGGACGCTGCAGTTGTCTGGTGCGATCTTGTCCGACTCGTTCCCGCTGTGTGTCAGCTAGGTTTCATATGCGGCGTACGAGTCGGTCGCGTAGTTTTGGGTTGCTTCGGCTGGGTTTTGTATGCGTGTCGGTCGTACGGCTTGTGCTCCGGGCGAGTCGGTCGTGTTTTGCACGCACAGCATCGTACTATGCGGGTCGGAGTTCGCGGGTACGTTTCATTCGGGTTCAATCCGAGTGCGTGTCGGTCGGTTCGTTTCGCGTAATTTTCCGGCCGGATGGCTTGTTTCCGTCCGGCTCGGTCGGTCGTTTTGTATTCCGTCCGAGTCTGTCGGATTTCACATGCATTTCATCGTACTACCCGGGTCTTACGGCGCCGGTCCGAGTCGGTCGGACTAAATTCCCGTACCGAGTCGGTCGGTATGTTTTCCGGCCCGAATCGGAATCGGCCCCAGAGTGTTTAAACCTACTGGAGGACCTGAGACTGTCTGTGGAACTGGTCAAACCAACTGTCCAACACAATCAAATGGTGTTGACCACTTTTTCGATGCAACCCTACTTAACTAATATTCTTAATGCTCAGCATAGGTTTGTTTTAACACGCTTTAGGCTTGATATCTTTCACCGTTTGACGAGCTTTCCAAATGTTAATAACTGGTCACGTGAACTAATGTATTGTCCTTGCGACAAGATGTCTAAACAATCGACTATGCACATACTGTTCTTTTGTAAATTTTACACAGATCTGAGGAATTCTTTTATTTAGCTTTTAATTAAATCTTTAAATTTTAAGCAATGTAGGCTGGCGTTTTTACATTTGCAATTACTTCCAAATTTGTATACATGCATGGTATTAGCAAGATTTCTAAGAGCTGCACTATTTAGAAGAAAGTCATTACCTGCTGTATGCTAAACTGTGCCTGTATTTTATCGTTCATGTTTTTTAAACTACCTCTATTAATTTTTAAATGCATTGCACTTTATTATATATACTTATATGATTAGGGCTCCCGTTTTTATGGTATTTATTTTTTAACATTTCCATCTGTATTTATCCATATTTATTTTTGCCCATCTTATTGGTATTTATCCATATTTATTTTGTATTTTGTGAATATATGGAGTCATAAAATGGTGTATTTCCACATGTATTTAACTGATAAACATGCACTCATAATTTGCTGCCTGTCGCGTTTTAGCAAATTAAGCAGAAAAAATAGCAAAACTCTACACCTTCAGGTAAATATGAGCATTATAATACAAATATATGTTACCATACACCTGCATTTAGGGAAATCTCAACCTATTTTTAACTTCCCATGCTGCCTATCTACTCAGCTGTTGTCCTAGAAATCACGAAAAACAGCATGCAGAGTCACCCCTAAGAAGCACACTTTTCTGCACTTTTCCCGCTTTTAAAAATAAATACAGACAGGAAACACTTTGTTTTCTGTCTGTAATTATCTGTAAGAATCCGTAAATATGGAAAACCGGGAGCCTTATTTATGACACACTTTGTGAATCGAATAAAGATGAAAGAAGACTTACAAATAGCAGATTCTAGGTGCAGATGCAATGTTGTTGGAAGTCTGTTGTGTCCCTGAGGCTTCATATCAGTAGTCCAGCCTTTGGAGTCACTCGGGGTTCAAGTGATGCATGTCCAGTCCTGATCACCCAGGCAAGAGGACAGCAGGTCAGCGCAGCAGTTCCTTCAGAGCAGCAGTCCAGCAGAGTGACAGTCCTTGTAGCAGCACAGCTGTCCTTCTTCCTGGCAGAGTATCCATAGCTCAAGAAGTGTAGTAGTGGTGTCTGAGGTCCAATATATATATATACACCCAGTTGTGCCTTTGAAGTGGGAAGAAGCTTCTGGGGGCATGCCTTTGAAGTGTACAGGTGCTCTGCCTTCCTGGCCTGGCTCCAGGCTAACTACCAGGAAGTAGGCAGCCTTTTGTGTGGAGACAGGACACCGCCTATTCAAGTGCAAGTGGGGCTGTGTCCATCTCCTTCCCCATCTAGCCAGTGATGGCCCATCCAGTCACACCTAAGCTCCCCATTGTGTATGGCTGTCTAGCAGGAACATACAAACTGCTGAGGCAAAAAAATTGCAACTTTCTAAAAGTGCAATTTTCAGAACTTTAATTTAAAATCCGACTTCACCAAAAGTTAAGATTTTAAATTGTGATTCCAGAGACACCAAACATGAAGGGGTTACCTTTTTTCATGTGCAAATTACACTTATAAAATGTAATAAGGTAATTCCAGTGTTATCCTATGGCAGAGGTAGAACTTGCAGTAGGGAAAAACAAATTTAGGAGTTGTTCACTACCAGGACATGTAAAACTTCCAATCCAATAGACTTTATTCGGATAACACCATATCCATAAAAGTACGACACACACAAGAATTAAAATCACAGTAAAACCAATTACAATAGCGGGATCAAAAAATTCATAGTGTTAAGAACAAGGTACAGATGGGCTTCACAATAAGAACAATTACAGTAGCATAATCATAAATCATAATGTTAAGAACAAGATACAGATGAACTTCATGGGTTACACATCATTTTTGGAGCCCCTGTAGCTATTCGCAAAAAAGTGCCAACGCGGAGAACCAATTCATCATTTTCCAGTTTAAGTATATTTCTAAGCGCATCAGCTAATTGGATAGGTAGCAATTTTAAAAAAAATGGTATTAACAGCCATTGTGTGTATTTTGTGTAATACTTACAAAAGAATAGAAAGTGCAAAAGTGTTTGTCCACTCTGTTCATCACATGGGCATGGCAGGGAATCACGTTTTGCATTATACCCAAGGGGAAAACAGAGCAGATATTTTACAGTGCCAGCCCTTAAACGAAAAAGAAGTCCCCTCTCCCAATGGGACATAGGTAATGTAATATAGCTAGGCAAGCAATGTTCAGTTCGCTCAATGGGTATGAAATTGGCAACAGTAGATTTCTTAGATTCTCTTTCTAATCTTTCCGCGCTATAAAGTGCATACAGTGCTGACATAAGAGTTTTTTTGTCTACAGTCTCGGCTGTGTTCGGGTTTAGAAAGAGCCCATCAAAGTTAACGCTTTTCAGGCTCTTATTTACCCCAGCAAGCCATGGGATATCCATCCCTTTCTCACAACTAATGCAATCGCCTATTATCTCCCTGGTGAGGGATGCTGCAGTGTTTTTCATTATAGCCAGCCAGAACAGTGCCGGGCGTGCCCTTATAAAATCTTCAATGTAACTTAATTTTAGTTCGCTATGGCATATATATTGAGGAGTGGAGATTGGAGCGCCCAAAAGTTTTCTGCAAAATCTGTTTTCCTCTTGTTGGACAGAGAGGCTTTTAGCAATACCCCAAACCTCTGCGCCATAGGTAGCTATGGGTATACACTGTGATTTAAAGATCTTTAAAATCACAAAAATTGCCCCAGATCTTTTTGGGCGGGGGAGACTGAGGATGGAATTAGTGGCCTTTGAGAACTTGTTCTTACAAGACACCACATGTTCAAACCACGTGCCGTTCGCAGCAAAGACCAACCCCAGATATGGAAAAGTGCTGGTGCTAATTAATTTTTGATCGCCGACAGATATAGAGCTTAGGGGGTATTTCCTTGGCCCGCAGGACATTATAAATGATTTCCTAAAATTGGTGCATAAATCTAAACGGGTCATAAAATCTGTGAATCCCCGTACTAAAGTGCGTAGTGCATTGGGTGTGCGTCCAATTAAAACCGCATGATCTGCGTATAAAAGCACAGGAAGGGTTTTACCTTTAACTCTGGGCACATCGTCGGTGAGTGTGATCAATGATTTGTGCAGATTATTAATATAAATAATAAAAAGAAGGGGGGCCAAAACACACCCTTGCCTGACCCCTCTGCTTACATTAATATCATTAGAAACCTCACCCCCACCGCCAATCCTGACCCGTGCCTTCAGGTCCTGTGCAGGTAGGCCAAAAAGTGCACAAGGGCCTCATCCAAGCCATATGCTAAGAGAATAGACCATAAACGGGACCTGTTGACAAAATCGAAGGCGGAGGTCAGGTCCATAAAGGCTAAATAAAGTGGCGAGCGCTGTGCTATGGTATATTTTCCAATGATCAAATTAAGATTTAAACATTGTTCATTCATACCTACTTTACTCCTAAACCCTAGTTGACATTGCTCTAAAATATAATTATCCTCAGCCCAAGTTAAAATTTTATTATATAAAACTCTACCTAAAATTTTGAGGGTGTTATCTATTAAAGAAATCGTCCTGTAACAGCTCGGTTGCGAACGGTCTCCCTTTTTAAAAATTGGGACAATAATACTGGTGGACCATGAGTTCGGTAATGGAGCGTTAGTTAAATTATTAAAAAGATTTAACAGTAGTGGGGCCCAGAAATCAGGTTTATGGTTGATGAGGTCAATGGGTAGCCCATCCGGACCTGGTGCTTTGTTGCCCACGCTCTGACGGATGGCCTCCTCAACCTCTGTTAACGATATTGGGATCCTGGATGGAGTCCTATGCTTGAAGGGATCGCGTTCTATTGCGGGTGCTAGGTAGATCGTAGAAAAATAACTTTCCCAGGTTGCACCTGTTATGTTGCAGCTTATGGGGGTTAACGGCTGTCCCATTGTTCTTAAATTTTTAATAGTAGTCTAAAATGTATTGCCGTTTTTTAGGCTGGCAGCATTAACAAGTGCGTCCCAATGATCTTTTAATAGTTCTTCCTTTCTTTTAGCAATAACTGACTTATACTTCTGCCTTAACTGCTTAACCAGTGAGTTACACCTCGGGCTATGTGACAGGGACTTGCGTAGCTACCTATTGGCCTCTGAACATTCACGATTAAACCATCTAGGTTCGCATTGCACTGTTGTGGTGGGTTTTGACAGCAGAGATCTAATGGCTCCACAAAGTTTGGTAAAAGCATTAATTACCTCGGGATAAGGGTCCTGAGCCGACAGACAGGAGTTAATAAGGCTCAAGTTATCCTTGACCATTGTACAAAACAAGTCAGCAGTGGCGGTTTCTCCCAGAGGGCGTCGGGGCTCCGCCCCCGTTACCAAAAGTTGCTCAGATTAAATTTTAAAATCCGTTTTCTTTTGTAAATTAAATTACAAAATAAATATAACACTCAGTACAAGTCACTAAGTCTGAGTCAGTCAGTCTATTGCCGCCGCGCCGTGATAGTGAGTGGCCGTTCGTTGTGGCGCTGGCTGGAGGGATGTCACTCACTCACGTGTCTCTCCTCTTGCATGCTCCCCCTTGCGGTCCCAAAAGAAGCGTAAGTGTTTGCCGGGCCGACAACCTCACAGCCCTGAAGGCGGTGATGTCATCAGCTCGGCAAAGACCTAGCTTCAGGGCCCAGTCTCCACCCCCTGATGGCGTGGAGGCAAAGTTAGCCCCGGGCGTTTTATGCCCATGCCCGGTAATGCTAACCCTCCACGTCAATCAGAGAGTGGAGAGCTTTCCCAACTCATTACAGGGCGTGGTGGGACCCACCCCACCCTGTGACAAGTTGGGAAAAGGGTGTGGCAGGTGGGAAGCCAAGGATTCGAGTCTGCGCAGACTCGACCCTTCCCGCGCGTGTCCTGTGGTGGAACTGGAACATTCTGGAAGGAGGATCTGGATCACGGTCAGAGTGCACTGCCAGGACTGCACTGCAGTAGTTCCCCAATTGATTGGACTGACTGTGACGCTGGCACGGCAGTTCATCAGAAGCCCCTGCCCAGGTAAGGCCCATGCGGGCAGTTTTTGGATTTGTGTAACTTCTCTTATCTCTTTTCATGCATGGGGTTGACATCCGTGACCGTTTCCTGAGACAGGCCCATCCCATCTGCTGTTAGATTTTTATGACGCGAGGCCCGCCACCCAAGAGTGTGAGACTGACATACTGTGTAACCCCGGGTGTGTGTCCCCTACCGATGCCCTGTAGTGTGAGGCCCACCGTTCAACCTCCTGAGGTGCCAATCTCACTGTCCGACAATCCGGGTTTGCACCTCACTGTCCGATGCCATGCAGTGGGTTGCACACTGTCTGATACACAGAGGTGCGAAACTCACTGTCCGGACAGTGACACCCATGCTGTCGTCCCCAAACCTGCCCCTGACTCCTCGCCAGTACTTGTGACGCCAGCAGGCCCAGACCACTGTCCTAGAGACAGACTCACAACCGGCCAACAGACCCGTGGACCGACAGAGACAGGCTCCTGGCGGGCCTCATTCCAGGAAAGGAATGCATGGGAAACGCAGGGACAGTGAGGTTCACCAACAAGTGGAGGTGAACAGGTCCTGTGCGATCAGATGGGCAGTAAAATTAAGCACAGGTAGCACCCTTTCCTGAGGTAAGCAGCAGTTCCTTTCGTTTATGGAAGCTAGCTGGTAATCCTGCTGCTAATTTATACTCTAAAGTTTGCTGTAGAGTGCTGCAAAACCATCAAAAACCTATTCAGATAGGGTCTGAAGTATCCGTAAAACAGAATTTGTCAGGTGAAGAGTGCCGAGTGCCATGTCACAGCAGTGAGAACGTGCTTCATTTTTTCTGCATAACTGCATCCATTTTGAAAAGCCCGTTCAAAATAGCTGAAGGGTGTGGTACCGATATATTTCAAAATTAGTTTTGGCATCTGTACATTCTGACTACTGATCACAGCTTTCAGCTTTTGGGAATAAAGAATTGACCAATTGATATTAACCGGGATTAAATCAAGAAAAATATATTTGACAGCAAAGCCTTTTTTATCATAGTTCATTTCGGAATTCCCTCAGCTTAAATTAATCGTTTAATGAGTATAAAGCTTACGCATCTCTATTAATAACACTTCTGAGCTGTTGTATGTTTAAGTGATATTTGTGTTTGATTTAAGTCAATTTGTTTCTAGTGTCTCAGTTTTCTAGTAAAATGATTTTAACAGCCTCACAGCCTGTATATTATTTTGCCATTGAGTAATGTCACCGGCTCTGACAGTTGTGGGAATCGTTCCCCGCCTGACCAGGTGAGAAAAAAAGGGGCAGAAGAGAGACCAATGAGTGGAAAACGAAGTAATTCCAATTTTCCCAGGAACATAATCGAATGGCCCCGAAGCAAGCTCGGGGAATCCTGCTGAAGTAATTTTCTCACACTTCGTGTCTCTAGCAGGGCACATGTACACAGGCCCCAAGGGATTTACTGGCGACAGTGGCGACAGTGGAATACCAAACATGCTCCGGGTCACAGCAAAGCCTGAGAAATAATCGTTGCAAGCCCTGTAAATGAATGTACTGTAATGCTCGATTTTCGTTTTTTCTTCCTCCTTCCCTTTATCGCCACCCACTTTTCTCATTATCTCCCTTCCCCTTCTTGCCTAGTTCTCTTTTCTCTCTCTCGAAAACCACTCTCCATTTTCCATCTTTTTTTGTTATTTCCCTTGTTGTCATTCTCGGTTTCTTTTCAGTATTTCTCTCGTTGTATCGGTCCTCCCACTTGCATTCATGAATTATTTTTTGTTTTTATTTCTATCACTCTATGTGCCCAGTGATGATTCGTTGCCATTATCTCTGTGACTAATATATCTTTATATATGTTTGAGAACATAATATTTTATACTTTCCAGTGTGTCTCTGTAAGCCGCCTTCTAATTCTTGTGCGTGAGGTAAATGCCCCATTTCCGCTCTCTTTTACACTTAATATTGCTGCTTCCGTGCCCCTCTGAATCCCCTCCCTCCCCCCGCTCCCCCCGCATGGTACCCCTGACACTTCCTGGCCCCTCCACCTGCAGTAGTTCCCCGATTGTTTGAGACTGACTGTGACGGCACGGCAGTTCATCAGAAGCCCCTGCCCAGGTAAGGCCCATGCAGGCATTTTTTGAAGTTGCTAACTTGCTGCAGTGCACTGTGCACACCCATTTTAACACCCATTAACAAGTGGCACTGGCTACCTTTCTGAAATGGGCCTGTTTCTGTTTAGCACAGTGGTTCCGAAAGTCTTGAAAATGCACCATTTGCCCACTCATTTTTCAAAATTTTCTCGGGGGGAAACCCCCCCCGAACCCTCCTTAGGTGGTTCGGGCCCGCTCGCTTGCTGCGGTGTGCTCCACCACTAATTTTACGCCCCACTACTTTTAAATGTCAACAGCCACCACTGCAAGTCAGTATTATTAACGTCCCGCCACACCAATCTTAGATTATCCGTTGAAGGTGATAAATTCCTGGCACCACATTCTGTATTAGGCATTGGGCCGGGGGACAATCTTAACACTATTTGGATTGGATTATGGTCCCCAAAAGTTGTGGCAATAATTTCTGCTTTCGACAGACAGACCTCTAAGACAGGGGAGATGAAGACATAATCAAACGTGGAGGCACAACCCCTCCCTCTAAATGTCGGCTCCGGGAGGTCGTTATAATTTGTTACAGCAGCGATTTCCATAACATTAATGAGGTTATGATTAATCAAATGGTCCACTAATTCCTTGCCCCTATGGCAATTTTTTCCTCTCGTGCATGGCTGATTACTTGGCCAAGATTGGGGTAGTTTGGCATTGAAATCGCCTCCTAGGCAAATTCCAGTTGTCTTCAGGCAGTCTTTTGGTTTTTGGATAGACCTAATAAAATCGAATAAATTTATAAAATTCCCATTTGGTATGGAATAGAAATCGTTATTGTAAAAATTGATTAAGAAAAAAGAGACCCCCCTGTTGTACAATATAGCTTGAAAGTTTTTATTATTGGTGCTTACGGCTTTAATACTACCGCCCGCAGCGATGTTTACCCAGATCGATAGTCCCCCAGTGGGTCGACCATGCTTAGGGGTTGATGCTAAGGTATTGTAGCATTCAAACCCATCAATGAATAGATCTTGGGTAGCCCAAGTTTCTTGAAACATGAGGATATCCTGCTCTCTTATTAGTTTTAGCCAGTCCAATTGATTCAGCTTGGAATACAGGCACGCGACATTCCAGCTTAAAATGCGCAGATCTGGGCTGGCTAGAACCTTTATTGGTATATGTGGGCTAGTAGGCTCAATTGCTGGGGGGAGAGATAGTGGTCCAGAAACAGGGTCAGAGAATTCCAGGGTTGCCGGTAGTCAATCCTGTGTGTCCAACCCAGACAGAGCCGAAAACCTATTAAATGTAATAAGTGGGGGGACCTCGTTAATACGGGAACCGTGATTTGGTTTATAAAAATAGCCCAGTGGTAATAAACATATATTGGTACTGTTAATTGTTGTGGGCTCACATGCTCTTAATAGGTGTCTCACCATGGATGGTCTGCGGAAATTGATTACAATGCAGTCCCCTTCAATTTTCTTTGGAGATGCGCCAACCCACACAACTCTGCGAGCCATGATAATATCGTTCATGTCTGATGGGCGGAAGCTCCTATTCTTCGATAGCCAATCCACGCATTTATTGCGTAGTTGGTCCCATGACTCGTTCTGGTCCCTCTTTAAAGTCGATACGCCTGCTAACACCAACACATAAGGGCAGGCAGTCGGTGGCAAGCCCAAAACATCCGGGTTTGGCTTTGAGGAATTTCTACTGGGAATAGCTGATGCATTGCTACTCAATTTACCGGATGGTAGGTTCTGGTCTGCTCCATCGGGTCTGTTAACACAGCCCAAGATGGAATTGGGCTGTGAGATAGTAACCAATTCATCAGTGGGTATAGTACCATGCCTATTAGGGAGGGGTTGAAAGCATTCCCTGGCTTGTCTGCATGTAGAGCACGCGCTACTTGCAGGGGCGGGGGCTCTGACAATAGAGGACTGAATATCATTAGTTGGGACGCTCGTTGTAGCAATAGATCCCCCCCCTCCCACTTCATCTACTGCAATTTGTACATTCCCCACTGATTGGCTAAGTCCCCCTATTAGTAAGGCCAGATTGTCCATACGTTCCTGCAACAAGGCAAATTTCATATCTAAGAGTTCATTGATTTGTTTGGTCACCATCGCAGAGGCAATATTGGCAATGGCATCCCCAAAGTTCTCAAGGTCCGATGTCACCTCAGTCTGTATACCGATTGAATGGCACAAATTTGCATTAGGTGCTATCAAGGGAGGTCAGAGGTTCCAGAGATGCCAATGCTTGAGGATGGCTGTATCCAGGCAGACAGGCAGGTATGTGAGGGACCTGTTTGGGTAGGCTGTTTCCTTTTGGCACAAATGGGCTTCCCGCTCTTCCTCTTTCGTTTGACTGCTGGGATTCCCGCAGATGTAGGTATGTCTATAACTGTCTCTTGCCCATTTGCAATTGGGGATTTATAAGTACCAATTCCATGGGGCTGTGACGGGGGGAGGTCTTGTGTATAATTAATTGATGCGCCTCTAAGTTCAGTAATATCTGCTCGACCCTCAGTGTCTAGTGACAAACAGCGCTCCGTAAGTTCGATTTCGCCTGAAACAATGTTAACCACCCTCTGGAGCATGCTGTTAATGCTATCAGTGATCGGGCGTGCAGGTGGTAGCATGGTGCGCTTTCCCATTATTACGACCCAGAGTCTACTTTTAGGCGATGTCAGCTGCTAGACTAGCCTACAGAGTTATCAAGGGATTATTAAGTCAGCACTCACCCCGTGTTCTCGCTGAGTCCAGGGTGCCACTTAGAACTTGAAAAGGGGATGGCCCAGCCCTGCCTCTTCCGGCCGCAGACGGGCCTGCCCTTGGCCTGGCGCGCCCGCGCGTGTCCCGCACTGCGGGAGCCTGTGCCGGGTTATAAGCGCCTCCTGGCGCGCTGGAACAGCGTTGGCGGCGTCCTCCCGCTGGGCAGGCTGGGGGTTGAAGTCTCTGCTTCCCCGCGGCCCCACACAGCAACAAACAGGTCAGTTACGGGCTCCCTGTAAAACTTGAAAGTACATGTCCAATGTGTTAAATACAATGCACCCTGCCCCCTGGGCTATCCAGGGCCTACCCAAGGGGGGATTTATATGTATTAAAAAGGAAGGTTTGGGTCTGGCAAAAGATTTACTTTAATATATATTTCAAAGGTGGTGAGATACACACCGATGTACTCCTATCTAAACATGCTTAACTGTTCAGGTCTGTAACATCGTGCTCGCTTGCTTCGCGCCCCGCCCAATTAGCGCTGAGTAACTGAACGAATGCGAAGGAACCTCATGTGATTCCTATTCAAGCTGCACAGCCAAATTCCTCACTGAATGAATCCAATAAATCGAAATGTATTTGTTTAATCTTCACTTTTTTCACTGTTTTCTCCTTAGCTTTTCTCCTTGTTTAATTAATATATAATCGATTCATTTTACTCATTTCCATTTTGGTACGAAATTCTCCATAAAAACACAGGAACTGAGTCCGTTTCCACATGTCACGTCTTTATTTTAAAACCCATTGCATTTCGGGATACTTCCTTTCATCAGGGGCATCGTGACGTGTTTATCTTCACTCGTAAGAACTCGAATTTTGCCCCTTATCAAGATAGTTAGACAAGAAGTTAAATACCACTTGAATTTTCCATGATGTGCTTACGCACGTCTCTCCTTTGTTGATCATGACAACATTCAGAGATTTACTTTGCAAGGTCGAAATGGCAGTTTAAAATTGCACACACACAGACTGCAATAGCAGGCCTGAGCCAGATTTAAGGTGCTACTTGAGTGGGTGGAACAATCAGTGCTGCAGGCCCACTAGTAGCATTTCATTTGCAGGCCCTGGGCACAGGTAGTGCCACCTTACTAGGGAATTATAAGTAAATTAACAATGACAATTTGGTATAAGCAAATTTCCTCATGTTTTAAGGAGAGAGCACAAGCACTTTAGCACTGGTTTGCAGTGGTGAAGTATGCAGAGTCCTAAGGTCAGCAAAAACGAAGTCAGCAAAAACAGGAGGTCTGAAGGCAAAACGTTAGGGGAAAACCACAACAAGGATGCCAGATCTAACATGGGCCCCCACCAGCTGAATGTGGGAAGAAACAACCAACCCCTTAAGAGTTTTTTTCACTAATGCGGAAAAACCTGGAGAGACCATCAGCATTGGCGTTGTCTGTTCCAGGACGGTGTTCCACCGATAAAGTCCATTGCCTGTTGAGAGATGGACCACCTCAACAGTATGGGATTCTCACCCCTCATTTGCATTAGCCATCTAAGGGTCTGTGGTCTGTCTGAACCCGGAAGTGAGCACCAAACATGTATGGTCTGAGCTTCTTCAATGCCCAGACCACTACACAGGCTTCCCTCTCTCTTGCACTCCACCTCTGTTCCCGGGGGAGTAACCTCCTACTGATGAAGACTACAGGAATATCTAGGCCCTCTTCGTTCAGCAGAGCACGGCCCTTAAGCCATGCTCAGAGGCGCCCGTCTGGACAATGAACTCCTTGGAGAAATCAGAGGCCTTGAGCACGGGTGCCATGCACTTGGCCTCCTTCAGGGTGTCAAAAGCGTTCTGGCACACCTCTGTCCAGAACACATGACATGGCTGCTTCTTGGAAGTCAGCTCTGTCAAGGGTGCAACAATGGTGCCAAACCCCTTGACAAATCTCGTATAGTAGCCGGTGAGGCCTAGGAAGGCTCTCATTTCTGTCAGGGTCTTGGGGGGTTCCCAGGCCAGTATGGTTTCAATCTTGACATGGAGGGCTGCACCTTGCCTCTTCCCAATTGGTGACCCAAGTAGACCACTGAATCCTGCCCTATCTTGCACTTACTGGCCTTCATAGTCGGGCCTGCCGTCTGCAGAGCCTGAAGCACCTCCCTGAGGTGGTACAAATGGTCCTCTCAGCTGGAGCCAAGGACCCCAATGTCGTCTATAAAGGGGGCACTGAAGTTTTACAACTCAGTTAGGACCTGGTTGACCAACCTCTGGTAGGCGGTAGGGGCGTTCTTCAACTCAAAGTGCATCACTCGGAACGGGAAGTGCCCTTCTGGGATAGAGAACACAGATCTCTCTTTAGCCCTCTCGGTCAAGGCAATCTGCTAGTACCCAGTGAAATCAAACATACTGAGGAACTTGGCAGTTCCTAGCCGATCTGTGAACTTATCAGCTCAGGGAATGAGGTGTGCATTAGTCTTGGTGACTGCATTGACCAACCCCGATAATCCATTCAGAACCTAAGTTCTGGGGTGGCACCTGAAGGATCAGCCTTGGGGACCAACACTACTGGGCTGGACCAAGGGCTGTTTGAGGGCTCAATAACCACTAAATCCAGCATCTTGGAGACCTCCTCAATGCTGGCTCTCACCTTGTCAGACAACCAGTGGATTTTACTCTTCACTGGTGTGCTGTCCCCAATGTCAATATCATGTAGTGAGTCCTGGGTAAGGGAGAATAAGGAGGCAAACTGCCCCAACAACTGGGGCAGTCTCTCTGTTGCTCTAGGTTCAGTGTAGGGGAGAGGCAGAAACTCTCCACTGAACCATCCTGCTCCTTGGAAGAAAGGAGGTCGGGGAAAGGTTTACTCTCCTCTTCATCCGTGACCATGAGCATGGTTAACTCAGACCTCTCAAAGTGGGGTTTGAGGCGATTGACCTGTAAAACCCTAAAAGGGTTCCTGGGAGTTTTGAGGTCCACCAGATAAGCGATCTCACTCTTCGTTCTTTCACCTCAGAGCCCAGACCAACAGTCTTGTAGGGCCCTGGGCTCGACAGGCTCCATCTGAAACTTGACCAATGGCCTTCTGGTCATAGCACTGTTTCATGACCTCCTGATTAACCTGTGCTCACCCACTAGTAGGTTGGCATAGGTTAATTTGGTACCGTATCCTGACAAGGATTGTGGTTACTGCTTAACTTCAGGACCAGGGATCACACCCCAGTCAACCAGAAACCCATTTTCTAACATTGGTGATCAGCAGTGAGGATAGGACTTATGTTTGTGCAGTGCTATCCAGTAATTTGATGTACACTAACATCCCATATCTAAGACTAATTCGAGTAAATTCTTTCCGAATGGCCTTTTTGATTTTTCAAAATGTTTTCTCTATCTACTTGGCTGCTGTGTCTGTGACCTCACCTACAAAGATGGAGTATGAGCTGGCCAACCTGGAGAGCTACACTGTGGCACAGCTCAAGGAGTTTTGTCAGGAGAGGGTGTTGCCTGTTAAGAGGAGCACTAAAATGGCAGGGCTACAGAAAGCTTAAAGGCCATCAATTCCCCACCACAGCAGATAACCAGGAGAATGAGGAAGGGGCAGAGGAAGACCCACAGGAGGGTCTTGGACTGTGACCTGTTGAGAAGGGGGGTAACATCCTCCCAGGACTGGAGACCTTTTTACTCACAGGGAGCAGTGTGTCCTCCCACAACCAATCCCCAGAGGAGCTGGTGGAGAGGAAGGTGGAGAGGGAGTACAAGCTAGAAATGGCTATGCTCAAAATGGAAGAAAATAAGCTGGCTATGGAGGCAAAGCAAAAGAAATTGGACCTGGTAACAGAGCAAAAGAAACTGGCATGGAGGAGAGAATTGATTTGGAGCATCTGGCGCATGAGAGGAGCCTTAAGGAGCTGGACATCAAGGCAGACAGGCAGAGCCCAGCAGTGATTGTGGCAGCATTTCTTCATTGCCCTCTGGAGACGAGAGGGTTCACATTTCCAAAGCTCTGGTGCCTGACTTTGTGGGGATGGCATTGACATGTGGTTTGAGGAGTAAAAGATTGCACTGCAGATGCACAAGATCCCTTAGGGGGGTTGAGGGACAGAGCAGAGGTTACTCTAGTGTCCCTGGATGACGGAGAGATAGTGCAGAGAACTCACATACCTAGTAATACTAGGAAATACAGGCAGTGGGTCACCAGCAACGGGCAGAGGGTGGATGCTCTGAAAGACACTGGATGCAGCATGACAGCCATAAGGTGACATCTGGTGACCTGAGAGCAAGTAGTCCCTAATGTGCTCCACCAAATTGTTGCAGCTGACAACCGTTAGAGCCACTATCCAGGGGCTCTGGTTCCCTTTGAATGTGGGTGGGTCTCAGATTCCTTGACAATAGCTGTGAGTAAGTCAAGTCCATGCCTGTGGAGTGTCTGCTTGGTAATGACCTGGAATATACTGCTTGAAGAAGGTGGGGCTCAGGTCCCACTTGGAGATGTTAGAGTTACCTGAGTGGCTGTGCCTGACCACAGAGTCCATGGCAGCACGAGACGGTAGTCAGGAGGACCCGGAGCCTGGAAGAATGGTCCAGGTGCCTGGAGGACCCGGAGCCTGGAATAATGGCCTAGGTGCCTGTCACAAAGAGGAAGGGCAACGGGTGCTGGAAACCTGCTTGTATGACTCCCACGATCTGGGAGGAGCCTGACCCTGAGGGAGGCGCCCCGGAGCCTACAGGGGAGAATATGGCCAAATTGGTGTAGCTGCCTGATCTGGCCAACTGGCAACAGGCAGGGGGTCCCACCAGGGAGGAGTTCTGCAGGGCGCAAAGGCAGGGGCGGCTCCTCCGCTATGGTAGAGGAGTGTCACCCCACTGCTTTCTCGCAGTGCGAGAAGCAGAAACATAAAATGGTAATAACTTTTAGTTATTGCCATTTATGTTTACGTTGCGGGCAGGTGTTTGGGTGGGGCTGCTCTGCTCTTCGAGCAGGGGAGGAGTGGTGTGCCCACTCCTGAGTGAGCACAGACTGTGTGGTGGGCCCTCTCGGGCCACCCAAACCAGTCATGCGCAATCTGCCCTTCTCCAAACCGTGTCTGGGCGCCGTCCCGACCAATCACAACATTGCATGCAGCGTTGCCATTGGTTTAGGGAGGTAGCTTGGCTGCCTGCTTCCTGTTCCTGTGGAAAACGTGTAATATTTTACTTAGCATAAGCAACAGCCATTTTGGCTATGGTGTCCATTTAAGTTTCCTTCGTAATTCTTTCGTCTTTTCACTCTGCTTCTGTTATCTATTTTTGTTGACTTCCTGACTCAGCTAAAGCAATGTACGTGCTGAGGGTTTATGGTTGTCAGTGCACCTGGTCTCAGATGTTAACTGTCGACCATTTACTGCTGCCATAAGCATTCCTGCTCCCCTCCCACTTTGCTGACCACATGGTTATTCATCTGCCCTTGTTTGCTGATAGCTATTTCTAAAACTTGTTCTTCCTATTTCTGTTCACATGCTTGCATTGCAGAAAACCTGTATAAAAGACCTGTGTTCTGTGACTTCAGTATACTACCTCCTGCATCACTTATGAGTGTTGTATGGACGTGGTCCCGCTCATGAGTGATTAATAAACTTGTTATTTATTCCAACTCCAGTGCTGATCTCTATTTTGTTGGTCTTTGGACCCGTGGACAAGAGGGTGACCCTGCACCAGTGTACCCCTAAAAGGTACATTTCCACAGTTGGCGCCCAACGTGGGGCCCCGTCGGAGACGCGGCCGTCCGAAGGAGTGGTCTTGACGGAGGACCGAAATATTACTGAGGAAGCGCACTGCACGAGGAGACCTTTGTCTTTGCAGGCTGACGTGACTTTTCCGGTTTTCCCGATTTGACCGTCCAGGTGGTGGCCGGTCTCGACTGGGGTTTTCTTTGGCGCAAATCTGTAGTGACCATTAGGTCGACCGGAGATCGGCAGGTGGGAGTTGGAGTCTCCTGTTTGGTAAGGTCGCTAAAGCGGTACTCTTGATTTGTTAAGCCTGGGCTTTTTGTTTAAATTTGTTATTCAATCTTTGCAAAGTTTATAGGCAGGTAATGTGGAGATTTTTCTCCTTTTGGAATATTTGCTTGGAGTAGTAATATTTTACACATATTTTGGTAAAACATGCCTGTTCTCAGCACACTCCGTAGGTGGTGTTGCTGTTCTGGTGGTACCAAAGAAAGCTTAGAAAAAAGTCAGCCGGCTCCCCCAGAAGGGACGCCTAATAGAGATATGTATGTCAAATATGGTATTTCTTCCATAATGTACGGTCCACTGTGGAACAAATACACAAAGAAAGATTCCGATCTGCAATGGCCAGTGAATGGGTCATTTGATCTTAAAAAGGTTCAATATGTAGAGCAGTGTTTGTTTAAAAGAAGAAGTCGACAGGATATGTTTGATTGTGTGCGTATGTGGGAGAAAGAAGTGTGAGAGAGAGCGAAGAGAGCGGAAGCTATAGCAGAAAAAGTACAGCGTAAAACGATATATCAAAAAGCGCTAGAATTAAAAAATAAAGAAAAGAAGGAAAAAACAGAAAAAGAAGATCGAGAACGTCGATTAGAGATAAATGGCCAGTATCCTATTAGGCGCCCTCTCTATTCCCAACTTGATACAACTAAGGATGATTGCATCCTATTAGAACGTCCCCCACCCCCGTATAAACCTCACACTCCAAGTGCCTCTGATGAGGCTTCTGACGACGAGCACTTGTCTTCAGACGACAAAGAACAAGATAAACGAGATGGGCGACAGACTCGCTCTACTTTGACTAAAGCAGAAAAAGATACATTAAAAACTGCTGCTAGGGAGGAGGCTCGTCGGTCTCACGCGGCATCGCTCATTGTAACTATGGCTCAACAGTGGAACAGTGCAGAGCAATTTTATTTTGTAGAAAAATTCGTTGGGAGGTAATATTTGATTATAGACAAATTTCTCAGGAACTAGAGCCAGCTGATATAAATACTGATTACAAACGATTAACAGAGGGGACTTTTCCTTTTTCAAACCTATCTGATATGATTAGACGAGTGGTTAAAATACGAGACGCAACATTGCGTTTACGAAAGGAGCAAGAATTAGCTAGAATACAGAGAGGTATAGAATCGGTTCAATCTCAAGCACAGAATGTAGATGCTCCGGTGGAAGAGTCTGCACCCAGTAGTACTACAGTTACTGTAATACCTATGCGTGAAGCTGCACCCCTGTATGTTCCTCCAAAGGGTGCGGGAACAAATGATGACAAAACTTCGGATGATGCAAAGGGATATTTTATATATAATTGGGTTTACACTCCTTGGAGTAGAG
Source organism: Calotriton arnoldi (assembly GCA_963921515.1). NCBI lineage: Eukaryota > Metazoa > Chordata > Amphibia > Caudata > Salamandridae > Calotriton > Calotriton arnoldi. The sequence continues at coordinate 2,086,273 of CAWUFW010000056.1, read as the reverse complement.
CTGATGTGATGGCTCTTAAAGCTGCTTTGCCCGACCCCCGGAAAAATCCTGCCGCTTTCTATGAGGAGGTGGAAGGAGCCATTAGCTCCTGCACTATGACTTTGCCAGATATTGATATGTTCTTTGGGCTTATTTTGCCCCCTGATATGTGGAGAACGATACGTAAAATAGATGACAATGTAGCATATGGTGATACTTGGGAACATTTAGAACAAATAGATGCGGAAAGGAGCCTGCGCAGAAACCTCAGAAGGAGATATTAGATCTTAATAAAGCTATTGTGACTAAGTTAAAGACTCTCATACCTCCTAAGAAAATAGATTGGACTACGTTAGCGTCCTGTAAACAGAAAACGGATGAGGTCAGTCTCTGATTTCTTTTCAAGGTTTGAGGAAACATTCCATGATTTTAGTGGTCAGTCATTGGCCGATGATACGGGTAAGCATTTGTTTGTCGATAAATTTGTCGCTAATATGTTACCAGAAATAGCTAGTCGCTTAAAGGCCAGTGAGAGTTCTTGGACTACGTCTTCCCCAGTTTCCCTTTTGACTATGGCCCAATATTATGAGTGAAAGGAACAGGAAGCGAAAGGCAGGGAGGATAAGAAGGATAAAGCTTTAAAGACGAAAGTTATGTTGGCTCAAATATATGGTCCACCATTTAGGGGAGGTGGAAGAGGCGGACATGCAATGTATACACCTGGAGCACCCCCTCTCCCTCGAGCAAATTTGTCCCCTGATCAGTGTGCTTATTGTAAAGAGACTGGGCATTGGCGTTCTGAGTGCCCTCTTTTGCGAGGTCAGCAGTATCAGCGGGGAACGGGCAGTATAAGAGGACGCCCAGGGAATTCAGGAAACAGGGGAGGTACAGGAGCTCGTCCCAGGTTTGAGGCAGTTGAACAAGGACCAAATTACTCTAATACTTTTGATAGACGAAATCAATATCAAATGTCTGATTATTCTGATGAGGTCCTGGCAGATTCTGATTACGCATAGGGATGCCTAGGACGGGGTAAGGAACCGGTTGAGGTACCAGTAGATCAAATGGGTACTTATGTTGACGCAAACATCTTGGGATCTACTGATCGGTTTCTGGTTGATACAGGGGCTACTCGTAGTGCCCTGTCTAAAAAACTGGTTCCTAGGGCTCCCCTGTCCGGCACAATGATAACATCGATAGGATTCGATGGGAGACCTACACCTAGCCCACTTTCACAGCCACTTGAATTCAGACTTGATAAATTCACTGCAGCATGTCCATTTTTGCTTTCCCCTACCACACCGGACAACATTGTGGGTATCGATATGCTTAAATATTTTCGTGCCACAATACGTTGTTCTCCGGAAGGTGTGCGTGTTATTTTGAATGATAATTACCCAATGGTAGAGAGATCTTGTCTAATCAATGAGGACGTCGCTCTGGCATCCTTACCTAGTACTTTGTGGGCTAAATCAGATACTGATGTGGGTCAAATGGTTATTCCACCTGTACATATTCAAGTAAAGGAGGGTGTTTCATTGCCTCGACTGCCTCAATACAAAATATCTCGAGAAGGTGAAGAAGCATTGGCACACATTGTTCAGGATTTGATTAAAGTGGGGGTAGTGGAAGAGGTCCCCTATAACACTTGCAATAGCCCTATCCTTCCTATTTTGAAAAAAGACACTGACACTAAAATCTACAGATTCATTATTGATTTGCGAGAGGTTAATAAAATTGTAGTGCCCCAATATCCGATGGTTTCTGACATCACTACACTTCTCACTATGGTCCCTCCTACTGCCACTACATTTTCGGTGATCGATTTGAAGAATGCTTTCTTCTCGATACCCATCCATCCTGACAGCTGTTATTTGTTCGGGTTCACCGTGAAAAATAGATCATATCGGTTCTGTAGAGCTCCACAGGGCTATACAGAGAGTCCCAGTATTTACAGTCAGGCATTAAAAAGGCAGCTTGATTCCTTTTCTGTACCCAAAGGGGTGGCCCTTATCCAATACGTTGATGACATCTTGTTGGCTGCAGATACCCCTGAGCAGTGTGAAGAAGGAACACTGTTATTGTTATGATTTCTTGCATCTCACAATCACAAAGTCTCGCGAAAGAAATTGCAATTTTGTAGACAGCAGGTTACCTATTTAGGTCACCTCCTGTCTAATGAGGGTCGTGCACTTACACCAGATCGCATTCAGACCATTTTAGATACTCCTGTGCCCCGTCCTCAGAAGGATGTTCGTGCACTTATTGGCCTCACTTCTTTCTGTAGGCAGTGGATCCCCAGTTTCTCGCACATTATTAAACCTTTATTGGCCCTTTTGACTAAAGACACTCCGATGCCCCTCCCATGGACTACTGAATGTTAGAATGCCTTCCAACTGTTACGCCAAGCTCTTTGCTCTGCACCACTATTAGGAACTCCAGACTACACTAAGACCTTCACACTCTATGTACACGAGAGGGAAGGCTGTGCCCTCTCAGTATTAACACAAACATACGGTGATAAGCAACGTCCTTGTGCCTATTTCTCAGCTGTTCTTGACCCAGTCGCTCGCGCGCTGCCTGGATGTTTCCGAGCGGTGGCAGCAACGGCTGTATCAATACGTCCGAGTGAAGGAATAGTTTTGTCACATAAGCTGCTTGTGTTAGTACCCCATTCTGTTGATGCTTTGCTAAATCAAACTAAAACACAGCATTTGACTAGTGCCCGCTTGACAGGATATGAATTGACACTTTTGGCCCCTCATATTACACTGAAAAGATGTCTGACCCTAAACCCTGCTACACTATTGCCATTTCCAGCTACTCAGTCTCAGTCGCAAGAGTCACATGATTCTATATTCCTTACTGAAGAGCAAACAAAGGGCCGCGTTGACTTGCAAGATACACCTCTCTCTAGTGTTGATGGGGAGTTATGGGTTGATGGCTCGTGTCTCAAAATTGCCTGATGGCACTACATTTGCTGCCTATGCGATTACAACACTTCAGACAGTAGTAGAAACAGCTCGCATCACACAGAAGTCAGCCCAAGCGGCCGAATTGATTGCACTAACGAGAGCGTGTGAGCTTAGTACAGATTTGCTTGTTAATATTTTTACTGACAGCCAGTACGCTTTCAGGGTGGCACACAATTTTGGCCGCTTATGGAAAGAAAGGGGTTTCCTCACCTCACATGGGACACAGATAGTGCATGGAGAATTAGTACATAATCTTCTTACTGCTCTAACCTATCCTAAGAAAGTGGCAATTGTTAAGTGTAGTGCACACAAGAAAGTGACTGATAAAATAGGAGCAGGTAATGCCTTTGCGGATTACACAGCCTGTGAAACCGCAATGCAGCGAAGTACCACATCTATGTATGTAGTGAAGTCACAAGCTGAACGTTGGCATGATGCCAGGCAAGAGGTACTGGACATGCAACAATCTGCCTCCACTGATGAACTAGACCAATGGTCTAAGGAGGGAGCACTGGATGATGAGGGCTGTTGGAGGAATAAAGATATGACCAAATGGAAGTTACCCACAGCCTACTTATACCCCATGATTCACATGGTACATGGGCCGGCACATGTTGGAGCATCCTCAATAGCAAAACACCTTATGCAAGTTTGGGATTATCCTGATATTGCCGGCACTGCTAAAAAGATGGTCCAGTCTTGTTTGGTCTGTCTTCAGTATAATCCCGGAAAGGGAACGCGAACTCCAACAGGAGGGTTTGCAACACCAACTGAGGTCCTGCAAATGGACTACATTCAGTTTGAGCGCTGTAATAACTTGAAATATGTCCTGGTGGTAGTTTGTGCCTTCAGGAAATGGGTGGAGGCGTATGCTACGAAGGATAATACAGCTCTCACGACAGCGAAAGTTCTCCTAAAAGAGTTCTTTCCTCGATTCGGCATTTGTCGGGTCTTATGGAGTGACAACGGACCTCATTTCATTGGGCAAGTTGTCGAATATGTCATGAAAGGGTTAGGGATTAAGCAGAAATTTCATGCTGCTTTTCACCCACAATCAGAAGGCTTGGTGGAGCGTTACAATTCCACTCTGAAACTGAAATTGGCTAAAATACAGGCTTCCACTGTTGTATTCCGCTTTAGGTGTCCGTATGTAGGTTTTCCTGAAACATGTCCTTATATAGGCACACTTCGCATTGCCCTTATATAGGCATAAGATCCCAGTCCTTATTTAGGCATTAGCCATGCTATCCAAATACAGGCATGGTCACTTACATCCGTCCACCCTAACGTCACAACGAGTTCTTAGAAACCAGACCCTTATGCTCTTGGGAGTTCCCCTAGCACAGGATTATTGATTCTCCAAGAACTCATTTATTATGCATGAACCGCTATACCTTAAGGGTTCATTCCTGACGTCTTCCTCTGCCCGACTTTACGTCAATGCTAACATTCCAAGGCACCTACCAGGTATAAATATACCTTCCCTTGCCCAAGCAAGTAGGAGGAGACCTCGACTTTAGAGGAGCCCGTGTCCCGGCCTGACGCACTGACAAGAGACGCTGTCATCCCTGCTCGCAGAGAATCCAGCTTCCAGTGTGCTGACTCCCTTCGTGGGGTGTTAGAGTTCGAGACCCGGAAGGAGATTCCCACCTCTCTCATTCTCAAGGTATGGAGCTGACTAGAACCTAGAGGGACTCTTGGCATACTAGACTTGGTATACTATAGAATACATCACCTACTTCTTACCTTGCCCTACACCTAGGTTAGGTTAGGCACACTGGGGTAGAACTAGTTAGAGAAGCATCTTATGAGTACTCGCATTTTTAGCTTATGTTATTTATGTATATGTATATATGTGTCATAGCTAAAAGATAATGCTAGCGCAGTATTATTTCTTCCTACTGCTTACACTGTACATTATATATCTCGCATACTGTCTTACGATTGTAACAGCTCATATCTCTTACACGAGAAACAAGACTGTTCAATAAATCCTTTTTATTGAAAGGCCCGTCTATTCTTTCTGTGTAACTCTGAGGAAACTAAGCATGCACAATTAGATCTAGAAAGGTCTGCTGCATTCTCTAACAAAGAATACTTATAGGGTTCATCAGACTATGAACAGCTTTATTGTTACAACCACTATGGTCATCATTTCTTGCATAAATCTGCAACACCTAGAAATGTGTTTATGTTTAACCAGTGGGAACATTGTCCTACACCACCAAAGGGTAGTTCAAAAACGTTTGCCAAAAAGTTTCCATATTTTTCAGGATACAATACATCTGATCCAGAAACATTTTACTATAAAAATGTAAACAAAACAGGACAGAAAATGATGTTAACAAATACAAAACAGATTTACTCTGCAGCATTTATTACCCAACTGTCTAGACATGGATTTGACTTGTGGAAAGACACAATAGACACAAAATCTGTCTGGGGTTCTAAAGATTGGCAAGTGCAGGGAATAGAAGCTTTGTTTAGAGCATGTATCATCCCTCAGCAAATAATGTTTTTGAATGACACTGTACAACAAACGTCTTGCCTTGGTTTAGCTAAGATCAAAGACATGAAAACACCTTCTGTACCAACACCTGCAAGTAATAGCACTACACAGGGAGCGGTTACAGTTGACACAATACTACAAACCAACAGAACAGATCCTGATTGGAGAAAATGGTTACTCTGGCCCACAGACACAAACATCTGTCAAGAAAGATTCCTGAATAGAAGACAGGGCTTTACTATCCGTAGGCCAGACCCACGATACGTTCAAAGACAACATCCGGGGGTAGTAACAACGTACAGTGTAGGAAAATTGTGCCTCGACTGGCTACATAAATCTACACTTGAGGATGTGAAACAACACTTATCTTTAATTAAAGAAGACGCAGACCGTAGGGAATTCTTGCTAGGACCAAGAAAACCGCGTCAAAAACGTTTCATATATGCCGGCATTTATGCTGCTTATTATGAAGTATGGAAGGTTTCACAGGCAGAGGCCGCAGAACGAATACGTGAACTTGATCGTTTTAACTTAGAGAAAACTCTCTCTGTGGTCGACAATGTCATAGCTAAAAGATAATGCTAGCGCAGTATTATTTCTTCCTACTGCTTACGCTGTACATTATATATCTCGCATACAGTCTTGTGATCATAACAGCTCATATCTCTTACACGAGAAACAAGACTGTTCAATAAATCCTTTTATTGAAACGCCCGTCTATTCTTTCTGTGTAACTCTGAAGAAACTAAGCATGCACGATTAGCTGAGTGAAACTTATCTATTGTTTCCATGATTCTGAGAGTGTTCCGATTCTAAAGGGAAACAAAATTGTCATGTTTATGCGGTTGCCAGAAACTACTCCCTTCTTGTTTACAAGGGGTTTCTAGTGGCCTCTGAGTTAGCTGGCAGAAAGTAATTAAGTTTAATATACTCGATAGGGACATACTGACCTCAGTCCTATGTCGAATCTATAGGGTATATTATTCCAATGCGCAGAGCCTATTAGGGAAATAGGAACTACACTACATGGCGCCCAACGTTGGGCCACCTGGTTGATCCTGCCAGTAGCATATGCTTGTCTCAAAGATTAAGCCATGCACGATTAGCTGAGTGAAACTGTTATCTATTATTTCCACGATTCTGAGAGTGTTCCGATTCTAAAGGGAAAAAAAGTTGTCATGTTTATGCGGTTGCCAGAAACTACTCCCTTCTTGTTTACAAGGAGTTTCTAGTGGCCTCTGAGTTAGCTGGCACAAAGTAATTAAGTTTAATATACTCGATAGGGACATACTGACCTCAGTCCTATGTCGAATCTATAGGGTATATTATTCCAATGCGCAGAGCCTATTAGGGAAATAGGAACTACACTACATGGCGCCCAACGTTTGGTAAGGCACTAATTTAACGCTAGATACTGAATAACTCAGTCGTGCTTTTCTCTCAGAGATCCCTACTCACATACTCCATAAGACGTCTGGAGTGGGTAGGGTTAAATATCCGCCAAAGCTAAATAGGACAAAAAAACCTATTTATTAGCTATTTGGTTTGTTCAACGTTGAAGGATACAGTGTTCCAAAATATTGTGCACCTTATCTTTTGTTTCCTTGAAACTTGTTCTACATTTTTCAAAAAACAAATGTCCATACACAGGGATAATGGCACCGAGAACGGTGTAGCTGCGGCTGATCCAGTCGTAACAGCTTTTAATTTTACAGGTTTAAATGAAGCCGATGAGGGTGTTATAAACATCCATCCAAACTTAAGGAGAGCCATCACTCTAAAACTTATAAAACACGGTCTACCATGGTAGAGCAGTTTTCGTGATAGAGGCACACGAATCCTTTCAGACAGAGGTATTCTATTCATGGATAGTATTCCCAGAATCAAATCCAATAACAAAACTATTTCACTTCTTTAAAGAAGATGAACCACCAGAGGAATATATTCCTTTCGAGGATATTGAAATTCCACTCAAATACCAGGAGCATGATCTCTGGTTTAAAGGCGCCCTAAAACATCACAAAAACATTACCAGGCTCGGTCCACTAGGAAGACCAGGAGCAACATGGCCGATTCTAGCCGGCTACACACCTCATCCTGACATCGATGTAATGTCAGACGAGGAATTACTTACTCAACTACAAGAGTTAATAAAAATGTACAGACAATTAGTCCAATATGTCATGCGGACTTTCACAGTCCAACCACCAATGACCATTCTAAATCAAACCCCTCAACAGGGGAATACACTAAAAATTACTCCACAGACTTTACACGCAGTCATGGGTAAAATGCCCACAAAATGTGAGCAAATTCCATTCTGGATAGCTCAAAAAATTACTCAAATCGAAGCAGTATTTCCCCTTATGAGAAACACAGAATCCTAACAATCTGTTTACCAATGGGGCAGAACCTGCTCTGAATTTAGGTATGAAATTAATGAAAAACTTCGACCAGGTCTCAACAATAATATTATCTAATATTAAAGGGAGGCAGCATCAGTGGCGATCCGCCAACGCTTAGAGGAATTTGATGTAACAGAACATCAACATGAACTACCCAGACTAATAGAACAATCTTATGCAGAATTAGGCAGAGATAGTTTGGGTGGAAAACCATTGAAGCCAAAACTATCTGAAAGTCCTGAGAAGGACTCTATTAAACAAACTCCTACATCTTCTAAAAAGAAGTGGGAAACTAATAAACAAAATTCAAAAGAGAGACGTTCTCAATCCCGAGGTAGGTCTCCTCAAAAGGAGCCCTCTGAAAGGAGGTATAACCTCAGGAATAGGGATAATTTAAGAAAACCTGACAGGTATCAAGATACTGATACACGTTGCTCTCGTACCTTTCCGATATCGTCACAGACATCAGAAAGAAGAGGACGGTCAGAACACAGAGAAGAACGCGTGAAATCCAAAGACGATAAACACGTTCAGAAAAATAAATCAAAACCTCAATTCACAAAGAAGAAGGTAGCAGGTCTGTAGATCAGACATGCCGAGAATACTGAGAACACAGCTCAAGAACGGAGAATGGGCTCAGACAATGCTGGACAGTGCAGCAGAAGTAACAATAGCTCACCAGAACCTGAAGGAACTTCTGGAGATAGTGGACTTGAATGAGTACATCACAGTAGAGACTGTAGACACCAGGGTTAGTACTCCACAAAAGTTATATGAAACAAAACTCCGAATGGAGGGAGACATACCAAGAAAAGTGAAAATACTCTTTTGGGAGAAACTTTCAAGGGGTTATGATATACTTCTAGCAGAAAAGGACTGGCCACCAAACTTTATCAGGGAGTGCCCACATGGTGAGGACATCATTATGCCAGCCTTCTCCAACCATATTCCAATTCACCTAAAATATACTTATGCCAGGAAATGGACAGTTGCCCAGGCCCCAGCATTATACAAAAATCACGTAGGATGGGATGAGGACTCACCTCACCACAAAATACATCTAAAAAATCAACCTACTGCACAAAGGCAGTACCCAATAAAGCAAGAAGCTAAAAAACAGGTCAGGGAGATCTTAGATCAACTTGAATACCAAGGGGTGATTGAAACATGCACCTCCTCAATGAACAATCCTTTGTTTCCTGTATCCAAACCAGACAATACATATTGTCTAGTTTTGGATTACAGACACTTGAACACTTGTTCCAAAACATTTGCAGTGCAAAATGCACATAGTACAGCATTAATGAATAAAGTTAGGAGTCCTAACTGTACTACTCCTAAACTGAGAAACATCCTAACTTTAAGACTTTCGGTATTCACAGAAGGCATTTAGGAGTCCTAAAGTTAGGACTACTAACTTCTGTGAATACCTAAATGAGTAAGTGTATTCTGTGAATACCAAAAAGTACTAACTTTACGTTTTTGACGTAAGTTAGTTTTGTGAATCGGGCCCTCATAGTGTGCGATTCTTTTTAATGTGTTCAGTCGTATAATGAATATATACAGAATTGGCTTGAAAATGGGTTCAAAGATGCAAAAGGTTGCACAATAAAGCACAAAACGCTTTGGGAACAAGTAGTTCAGTTGAGAAACGAACTACCAAAAGCTCACGTGATTCACACGCTGAGTCATCAACGTGATGGCGTTCACGTTGCAGGGAATTCATTGGCTGATGAAGCCGCAAAGGGGGCTGTTCAGACGGCTTCCATAACTGCGATCACTCGTTCAAAAACGAGAATAGACAGTGAGATATTGTTGGCTGTCAATGCTTCAAGCAAAGGCAGTGGTGCAGCGTTACCAAAGAAATTTCCACTCAAGTACTTTTATGTAATTGATGCGAACAACGTTCCTTTTGCTCGAATCCCTGGAGTGGGGGATAGGGTAATTCCAAACATGGAACGTAGATTAGGACTGATCCTAGCAGCACATGAGGGGATAGCCTCTGCCCATGCAGCTGTTTCTGCAACAGTATCTTTACTTAAACAAAGATATTGGTGGCCTAGCATTAGGAAACAGACCAAGAACTATGTTTTGGAATGTGAAATATGCCAACAGATGAAAGTCTCCACAGTGAAACGTCCTGCGCAGACACCCCTGTTGATTTCAGACAAACCATTAGCTTGTGTTTACCTGGACCACTGCGGTCCCTTGCAAAGGGACGGTAACTATAAATATATAATGGTCGCAGTGGATTCATGCTCTAGGTTCCTATGGATATGGACTCAGCGCTCGGCTGACGCTCAAACTGTTATAAAAGATTTGCGAGTCTTTATCGGCACATACGCAATTGGCACACTACACTCTGACCAGGGCCCTGCGTTTAGCTTTCGGGCTTACAAAGAAGCCATGGCCAGTTTGGGTGTAGCATTGCGGTACTCCTCACCGTTTCATCCTGAGGGAAATTCTGTTGTGGAAAGGAAAAACCGGGACATAAAGCAGTCTATAACAGCTAGAGTATTAGGTTCGGGTGATGGGTGGGTTAAACATCTTTATGGGGTCCAACGCTCATTAAATAATTTGCCAAGAAGTTCTCTAGGGGGTCACTCCATATGAGGTCCTATTTGGGACAAGAATGTGGGTTCCTGATCTCGAATGTAAAGGCACAGTGGTGGAAAATAAACCCTTTGATATCAAAGATCGTTTGGCTGCTTTACAGGATCTAAATGAACTAAGATCGAAACAAAGCAACGTGTTCCTGAAGCCAACCACCACTGGGGAAACACCGGCAGTCCCAGCAAGGCCTGTCTGGATCCCAAAAGTTGGGGATCTAGTCAGAGAGAAAATTGCGGACAAGAAGGAATTTGGACCTTCTTACAGACAAGCAGTACCTGTCCTAGCCGTACACTGAACAAGAACAGTACTTCTACCGCCCCTTGCTGGAAAAAAGGAGAAAAGATTTGTGTCAATTGACCTCATCAAACCACAGTATGTGGCCAATACTAAATAGTAGGCCTCATGGACTCCGACCTAGTAGCAGACGCACTCCTCTCGCTACAATCCAAGAGGTTCAGACTGAAAGACTCATAACCATCGAGAATTCAGCAGTAACAGATGAAGGACTAAGCATCAATGCTATGGAACTCATCCCTCTTGAAACTCAAGTAACAGTTCGTCCAGATACACCTGTCTACACCAACGTAACAAGTGATCAACTGGTTCCAGCGATTTCAACGAATCCTGATGCAATTCCAACAATTGACCGAACTGCTTCTGGCTATTTCATTAACTTTGATACGTTTTCTGAGGATCCGAGTGAACCTGAAACGACGCCAGCCCTAAAAACTTTCAAACAACAAGTACAAGACCTTTTTCATTTCCTGAAAGAGACTTATCTGGTTTCACCATGAATTGAACTATGGATAATTTCTGGAATATTTTTCCTTCTGCTTTGGCTAGCTTTGGTTATGACTATCAGCGTGCTTATAAATGGCAGATACATCCATATGGACACTGAAAGTAAAAATGTGAACTTACTTTTAAAACCACACAAATCATCCCATCGTGAAGCAAGAGACTTGTCAGCAGTGAACATCACAGCCGTTCCTATACAGGATGGTATAGTGTGGGACAAAATAGATTTCGATATATTCGGCCCAACGGAACTTTTGAACATTCCACATTTATTTAAAATTTCATTAAGTGATTTTATTACCTCCAGTACCTATTCTGATGATTGGGACTTTGAGACTGTAAATGATATGATGTCTGATCTAGAAAGGTCTGCTGCATTCTGTAACAATGAATACTTAGAGGGTTCATCAGACTATGAACAGCTTTATTGTTACAAATACTATGGTCATCATTTTTTGCATAAATCTGCAACACCTAGAAATGTGTTTATGTTTAACCAATGGGAACATTGTCCTACATCACCAAAGGGTAGTTCAAAAACATTTGCCAAAAAGTTTCCATATTTTTCAGGGTACAATACATCTGATCCAGAAACGTTTTACTATAAAAATGTAAACAAAACAGGACAGAAAATTATGTTAACTAATACAAAACAGATTTATTCTGCAGCCTTTATTACCCACCTGTCTAGACAAGGATTTGACTTTTGGAAAGAGACAATCGACACAAAATCTGTCTGGGGTTCTAAAGATTGGCAAGTGCAGGGGATAGAAGCTTTGTTTAGAGCATGTATCATCCCACATCAAATAATGTTTTTGAATGACACTGTGCAACAAACGTCTTGCCTTGGTTTAGCTAAGATCAAAGACATGAATACACCTTCTGTACCAACACCTGCAAGTAATAGCACTACACAGGGAGCGGTCACAGTAGACACAATACTACAAAACAACAGAACAGATCCTGATTGGAAAAAATGGTTATTCTGGCCCACAGACACAAACATCTGTCAAGAAAGATTCCTGAATAGAAGACAGGGCTTTACTATCCATAGGCCAGACCCACGTTATGTTCAACGACAACATCCGGGGGTAGTAACAACATACAGTGTAGGAAAATTGTGCCTCGACTGGTTACAAAAATCTACACTCGAGGATGTGAAACAACATTTATCTTTACTTAAAGAAGACGCAGACCTTAGGGATTTCTTGCTAGGACCAAGAAAACCGCGTCAAAAACGTTTCATATATGCCGGCATTTATGCTGCTTATAATGAAGTATGGAAGGTTTCACAGGCAGAGGCCGCAGAGCGAATACGTGAGCTTGATCGTATTAACTTAGAGAAATCTCTCTCTGTGGTCGACAATGGGTTAACAACTTTGTCATCCAGAATTTATTCATTGGACAACATTGTATCCTCTACTATAGACATACTGGAACAAGATTTAGCCATGTTACAACAAGGCCAATCTCAGTTACGTTCTATTATGTTATTAGGCTGGACGCTGCAGTAGCAGAAAAACCAGCTACAGAATGGCTTATCCATGGCAAAATCACTCTGCCTGTCACTACTTTTCAGTTTCAGTATTGCCTTAAACAAATGTAAGCAGGCAAATATGAAAGGTTGGGTAAAGAATACATTAAGACATCCTGGGATTTACCTTACGAATACAGATGTTAGAGTGGGGATCGTGAAGTGTTTCTAAGCAGTACAAACTGTGAAAAGGCATTAAGCGGTTCACTGAAATGTCAGGACATTTCTTTACACGGGGCTTGTAATGGTTCTGTGGCAAATTTGTCCTGCCACCAGCAGGGTGCACCGGCTACTGTGATTAATCCAACGTTTGGCCAACTTTCTAACGGGAGTTACCTCATGTTGAATGATCAGAGTTGCTGTGGCATGTTGCCAGGCATACGTTTTGATACTTTAAATTAGTGCCTTACCAAACCGTTGGGCGCCATGTAGTGTAGTTCCTATTTCCCTAATAGGCTCTGCGCATTGGAATAATATACCCTATAGGTTTGAGATAGGACTGAGGTCAGTATGTCCCTATCGAGTATATTAAACTTAATTACTTTGTGCCAGCTAACTCAGAGGCCACTAGAAACTCCTTGTAAACAAGAAGGGAGTAGTTTCTGGCAACCGCATAAACATGACAACTTTGTTTCCCTTTAGAATCGGAACACTCTCAGAATCGTGGAAACAATAGATAACAGTTTCACTCAGCTAATCGTGCATGCTTAGTTTCTTCAGAGTTACACAGAAAGAATAGACGGGCGTTTCAATAAAAGGATTTATTGAACAGTCTTGTTTCTCGTGTAAGAGATATGAGCTGTTATGATCACAAGACTGTATGCGAGATATATAATGTACAGCGTAAGCAGTAGGAAGAAATAATACTGCGCTAGCATTATCTTTTAGCTATGACATTGTCGACCACAGAGAGAGTTTTCTCTAAGTTAAAACGATCAAGTTCACGTATTCGTTCTGCGGCCTCTGCCTGTGAAACCTTCCATACTTCATAATAAGCAGCATAAATGCCGGCATATATGAAACGTTTTTGACGCGGTTTTCTTGGTCCTAGCAAGAATTCCCTACGGTCTGCGTCTTCTTTAATTAAAGATAAGTGTTGTTTCACATCCTCAAGTGTAGATTTATGTAGCCAGTCGAGGCACAATTTTCCTACACTGTACGTTGTTACTACCCCGGATGTTGTCTTTGAACGTATCGTGGGTCTGGCCTACGGATAGTAAAGCCCTGTCTTCTATTCAGGAATCTTTCTTGACAGATGTTTGTGTCTGTGGGCCAGAGTAACCATTTTCTCCAATCAGGATCTGTTCTGTTGGTTTGTAGTATTGTGTCAACTGTAACCGCTCCCTGTGTAGTGCTATTACTTGCAGGTGTTGGTACAGAAGGTGTTTTCATGTCTTTGATCTTAGCTAAACCAAGGCAAGACGTTTGTTGTACAGTGTCATTCAAAAACATTATTTGCTGAGGGATGATACATGCTCTAAACAAAGCTTCTATTCCCTGCACTTGCCAATCTTTAGAACCCCAGACAGATTTTGTGTCTATTGTGTCTTTCCACAAGTCAAATCCATGTCTAGACAATTGGGTAATAAATGCTGCAGAGTAAATCTGTTTTGTATTTGCTAACATAATTTTCTGTCCTGTTTTGTTTACATTTTTATAGTAAAATGTTTCTGGATCAGATGCATTGTACCCTGAAAAATATGGAAACTTTTTGGCAAACGTTTTTGAACTACCTTTTGGTGGTGTAGGACAATGTTCCCATTGGTTAAACATAAACACATTTCTAGGTGTTGCAGATTTATGCAAGAAATGATGACCATAGTGGTTGTAACAATATAGCTGTTCGTAGTCTGATGAGCCCTCCAAGTATTCATTGTTAGAGAACGCAGCAGACCTTTCTAGATCAGACATCATATCATTTACAGTCTCAAAGTCCCAATCATCAGAATAGGTACTGGAGGAAATAAAATCACTTAATGAAATTTTAAATAAATGTGGAATGTTCAAAAGTTCCGTCGGGCCGAATATATCGAAATCGGTTTTGTCCCACACTATACCATCCTGTATAGGAACGGCTGTGATGTTCACTGCTGACAAGTCTCTAGCTTCACGATGGGATGATTTGTGTGGTTTTAAAAGTAAGTTCACATTTTTACTTTCAGTGTCCATATGGATGTATCTGCCATTTATAAGCACGCTGATAGTCATAACCAAAGCTTGCCAAAGCAGAAAGAAAAATATTCCAGAAATTATCCATAGTTCAATCCATGGTGAAACCAGATAAGTCTCTTTCAGGAAATGAAAAAGGTTTTGTACTTGCTGTTTGAAAGTTTTTGATGATGGCGTCGTTTCAGGTTCACTCGGATCCTCAGAAAACATATCAAAGTTAATGAAATAGCCAGAAGCAGTTCTGTCAATTGTTGGAATTGCATCAGGATTTGTTGAAATCGCTGGAACCAGTTGATCACTTGTTACGTTGGTGTAGACAGGTGTATCTGGACGAACTGTTACTTGAGTTTCAAGAGGGATGAGTTCCATAGCATTGTTGCTTAGTACTTCATCTGTTACTGCTGAATTCTCGATTGTTATGAGTCTTTCAGTCTGAACCTCTTGGATAGTAGCGAGAGGAGTGCGTCTGCTACTAGGTCGGAGTCCACGAGGCCTACTATTTAGTATTGGCCACATACTGTGGTTTGATGAGGTCAATTGACACAAATCTTTTCTCCTTTTTTCCAGCAAGGGGCGGCAGAAGTACTGTTCTTGTTCCGTGGACAGCTAGGACAGGTACTGGTTGTCTTTAAGAAGGTCCAAATTCCTTCTTGTCCGCAATCTTCTCTCTGACTAGATCCCTAATTTTTGGGATCCAGACAGGTCTTGCTGGGACTGCCGGTTTTTCCCCAGTGGTGGTTGGCTTCAGGAACACGTTGCTTTGTTTCGATCTTAGTTCATTTAGATCCTGTAAAACAGCCAAACGATCTTTGATATCAAAGGGTTTATTTTCCACCACTGTGCCTTTACATTCGAGATCAGGAACCCACATTCTTGTCCCAAATAGGACCTCATATGGAGTGACCCCCTAGAGAACTTCTTGGCAAATTATTTAATGAGCGTTGGACCCCATAAAGATGTTTGACCCACCCATCACCCGAACCTAATACTCTAGCTGTTATAGACTGCTTTATGTCCCGGTTTTCCTTTCCACAACAGAATTTCCCTCAGGATGAAACGGAGAGGAGTACTGCAATGCTACGCCCAAACTGGCCATGGCTTCTTTGTAAGCCCGAGAGCTAAACGCAGGGCCCTGGTCAGAATGTAGTGTGCCAATTGCGTATGTGCCGATTAAAGACTCGCAAATCTTTTATAACAGTTCGAGCGTCAGCCGACGCTGAGGCCATATCCATAGGAACCTTGACTTAGTATTTGTGGGATTGCATTTGTCCATAAGGACGCCTGCGCATAGATAGTCTAATGCTGTCTAACAACGGTGTCTGTACTGGGCAGGCTACTTCGTAGCATGGTGTCTGGTGGCGTTCTGCATCACGCTGTCTATTGCAGTCTATGCAGTCATCGATGAAGATGTGAATCTGTGTATTCATTCCAGGCCACGAGTACATCTCTTTTAATGTTAATATTGTTTTAGAGATCCCTTGATGTGACAGACCCTCCCCCAAATGTGCTTCATAAATCAAAGCTGCTCTAAGTTCCATGTTTGGTATTACCCTATCCCCCAATCCAGGGATTCGAGCAAAAGGAACGTTGTTCGCATCAATTACATAAGAGTACTTGAGTGGAAATTTCTTTGGTAACGCTGCACCACTGCCTTTGCTTGAAGCATTGACAGCCAACAATATCTCACTGTCCATTCTCGTTTTTGAATGAGTGATCGCAGCTACGGAAGCCGTCTGAACAGCCCCCTTTGCGGCTTCATCAGCCAATGAATTCCCTGCAACGTGAACGCCATCACGTTGATGACTCAGCGTGTGTATCACGTGGGCCTTTGGTAGTTCGTTTCTCAACTGAACTACTTGTTCCCAAAGCGTTTTATGCTTTATTGTGCCACCTTTTGCATCTTTGAACCCGTTTTCAAGCCAATTCTGTATATATTCATTATACGACTGCACACAGTAGAAAGAATCGCACACTGTGAGTGTGGGGAATTCGCGATCTGTACTTTCAAGTGCCAGTTTGAATGCTTGTAGTTCAGCTCGCTGAGCTGTACAATCTCCTAGAGATTGAGTTTTAGTGACCATTGGTCTGAAGTTACCATCGCGCATGCGACCTTTAACGATTGCGCACGCTGCACTGTAAGCTTGCTTACTCCTTGTAGCGGGTTGTGCAGATCCGTCAGTGTAAATTATAAATTCATACTGATCGAGAGGCAGAATTTCAGTGGGCAGAGGACATTCATGTTCATATTGCAGGAACGCTTGTGTTTTTAAATCAGGATCAAAAACATATTCAACATCTGGTGCAGCAAGAGAATTAACCCATTGTATCCATCTAGGATGTAATGCTTTTGCATTTGGAATGCTCGCTTTTGTAACCGCCTCTAAGTGTGGTACTGGAGTTACGACAATAATGCGTTTCCCTTGGGCTAGAGCTCTTTCTTTTGCTACAGCGGTTTGAACTGCTGTCAGTATTTTTTCTGTTGAAGTGAAGCGCATTTCTGCTTATGTATACAAATGTGATTTGTATGCTATTGGTACTTTTTCACCCTCATTAAATGTTAAATAGGTGAATCCGCATTGTCCCGAAATTATTCGGATCACTAAATTGCGTTGACTTACGCGTGTTTGTAACATGTTAGCTTGGAGTGAACGCAAGATTTCTGTGTGTTCTTGTGTCCAATGTTTGATTGAAAAATCAGGTTTGATTAATTCGTAGAGAGGTTTAACCCTTTCTGCGTAATTTAGAATGTAAGTTCTTCCAAAATTTAGGAAACCCAAGATGGATTGTAAGTTTTTCAGCGTTTTTGGAGGTTGGAGCAGCGCGCACTTTTCTAAAAGTTGGCTGCCAGGCTTTTGCCTTCACTTGAAGCTCATATCCTAGGAAGAGGACATTGAGATGGGCAATTCTGGATTTTTTAAAGTTGAATTTATAGCCCTCAGAGGCGAAGCCCAATATAATGGTACTCACCCAGTTCAAGTGCCTTTCTAGGTCATCGTCTGTCAGATAGATGTCATCGACATATGACAATGCCTCATTATCATAAATTTGTAGTAACTCTGTTACCCTCGCTGAGAATAACCCGAGCTGTTTTTGAACCTTTGTGGGAGTCTACAAAATTGACGCTGGGTCCCCATTATTGAGAAAGCTGTTAAGGACCTGCTTTCAGGTGCTATGATTTGACAAAAGAAACCATTTGAGATGTCCAATGTGGTTTTATATTTTTTACACACAATGTTATTCATTAATGCTGTACTATGTGCATTTTCCACTGCAAATGTTTTTGAACAAGTGTTCAAGTGTCTGTAATCCAAAACTAGACGATATGTATTGTCTGGTTTGGATTCAGGAAACAAAGGATTGTTCATTGAGGAGGTGCATGTTTCAATCACCCCTTGGTATTCAAGTTGATCTAAGATCTCCCTGACCTGTTTTTAGCTTCTTGCTTTATTGGGTACTGCCTTTGTGCAGTAGGTTGATTTTTAGATGTATTTTGTGGTGAGGTGAGTCCTCATCCCATCCTACATGATTTTTGTATGATGCTGGGGCCTGGGCAACTGCCCATTTCCTGGCATATGTATATTTTATGTTAATTGGAATATGGTTGGAGAAGGCAGGCATAATGATGTCCTCACCATGTGGGCACTCCCTGACAAATTGTGGTGGCCAGTCTTTTTCTGCTAGAAGTATATCATAACCCCTTGAAAGTTTCACCCAAAAGAGTATTTTCACTTTTCTTGGTATGTCTCCCTCCATTCGGAGTGTTATTTCATATAACGTTTGTGGAGTACTAACCCTGGTGTCTACAGTCTCTACTGTGATGTACTCATTCAAGTCCACTGTCTACAGAAGTTCCTTCAGGTTCTGGCGAGCTATTGTGACTTCTGCTGCACTGTCCAGCATTGTTTGAGCCCATTCTCCGTTCTTGAGCTGTGTTCTCAGTATTCTCGGCATGTCTGATCTTCAGACCTGCTACCTTCTTTTTTGTGAATTGAGGTTTTGTTTTATTTTTCTGAACGGGTTTGTCGTCTTTGGATTTCACGCGTTCTTCTCTATGTTCTGACCGTCCTCTTCTTTTCGATGTCTGTGATGATATCTGAAAGGTACGAGAGGAACGTGTATCAGTATCTTGATACCTGTCAGGTTTTCTTAAATTATCCCTATTCCTGAGGTTGTACCTCCTTTCAAAGGGCTCCTTTTGAGGAGACCTACCTCGAGATTGAGAACGTTTCTCGTTTGAATTTTGTTTATTAGTTTCCCACTTCTTTTTAGAAGATGTAGGAGTTTGTTTAATAGAGTCCTTTTCAGGACTTTCAGATAGTTTTGGCTTCAAAGGTTTTCCACCCAAACTATCTCTGCCTAATTCTGCATAAGATTGTTCTATTATTCTGGGTAGTTCATTTTGATGTTCTGTAACATCAAATTCCCTTAAGCGTTGGCGGATCGCCACTGATGCTGCCTCTCCTTTAATATTAGATAATATTATTGTTGAGACCTGGTCGAAGTTTTTCAGTAATTTCATGCCTAAATTCAGAGCAGGCTCTGCCCCGTATTCGTTTTGAATTTGTTTCAGGACATCTGGTATTACTTCAATTGACGGAACACCATGTGTTTTAGTATAGATGGCAGCAAAGACTGAGCCCCAAGTGGTGCAGTCTTCCAGTTGTGGTGTGATCCCCATTGGTAAACAGATTGTTAGGATTCTGTGTTTCTCATAAGGGCTAGTATTTGGAAATACTGCTTCAATTTGAGTAATTTTTTGAGCTATCCAGAATGGAATTTGCTAACGTTTTGTGGGCATTTTTCCCATGACTGCGTATAAAGTCTGTGGAGTAATTTTTAGTGTATTCCCCTGTTGAGGGGTTTGAATTGGAATGGTCATTGGTGGTTGGACTGTGAAAGTCCGCATGACATATTGGACTAGTTGTCTGTAAATTTTTATTAACTCTTGTAGTTGAGTAAGTAATTCCTCGTCTGACATCACATCGATGTCAGGATGAGGTGTGTAGCCGGCTAAAATTGGCCATGTTGCTCCTGGTCTACCTCATGGACCGAGCCTGGTAATGTTTTTGTGATGTTTTAGGGCGCCTTTAAACCAGAGATGATGCTCCTGGTATGTGAGTGGAATTTCAATATCCTCGAAAGGAATATATTCCTCTGGTGGTTCATCTTCTTTAAAGAAGTCAAACACTTTTGTTACTGGATTTGATTCTGGGAATGCTATCCATGACTAGAATACCTCTGTCTGAAAGGATTCGTGTGCCTCTATCACGAAAACTGCTCTACCACCTCTTGGTGATAGGCCGTGTTTGATAAGTTTTAGAGTGATGGCTCTCCTTAAGTTTGGATGGATGTTTATAACACCCTCATCGGCTTCATTGAAACCGGTAAAGTTAAAAGCTGTTACGACTGGGTCAGCCGTATTTACACCGTTCTCGGTGCCATTGTCCCCGTGTATGGACATTTGTTTTTTGAAAAATGTAGTACAAGTTTTAAGGAAACAAAAGATAAGGTGCAGAATATTTTGGAACACTGTATCCTTCAACGTTGAACAAACCAAAATAGCTAATCTATAGGTTTTTTGTCCTATTTAGCTTTGGCGTATATTTAACCCTACCCACTCCAGACGTCTTATGGAGTATGTGAGTAGGGGTCTCTGAGAGAAAAGCACGACTGAGTTACTCAGTATCTAGCGTTAAATTAGTGCCTTACCAAACCGTTGGGCGCCATGTAGTGTAGTTCCTATTTCCCTAATAGGCTTTGCGCATTGGAATAATATACCCTATAGGTTTGAGTTAGGACTGAGGTCAGTATGTCCCTATCGAGTATATTAAACTTAATTACTTTTGTGCCAGCTAACTCAGAGGCCACTAGAAACTCCTTGTAAACAAAAAGACAGTAGTTTCTGGCAACCGCATAAACATGACAACTTTGTTTCCCTTTAGAATCGGAACACTCTCAGAATCGTGGAAACAATAGATAACAGTTTCACTCAGCTAATCATGCATGCTTAGTTTCCTCAGAGTTACACAGAAAGAATAGACGGGCGTTTCAATAAAAAGGTTTTATTGAACAGTCTTGTTTCTCGTGTAAGAGATATGAGCTGTTATGATCACAAGACAGTATGCAAGATATATAATGTTCAGCGTGAGCAGTAGAAAGAAATAATATTGCGCTAGCATTATCTTTTAGCATATATTCACATTCATAAATAACATGCGCTAAAAATGTGAGTACTCATACGATGCTTCTCTAAGCTAGTTCTACCCCAATGTACCTAACCTAGTCTAGGTGTAGGCAAAGGTAAGAAGTAGGTGAAGTATTCTCTAGTATGGTATACTAAGAGTATGTTAAGTCTGGTATGCCAAGAGTCCCTCTAGGTTATAGTCAGCTCCATACCTTGAGAATGAGAGAGGTGGGAATCTCCTGCCGGATCTCAAACTCTAACACCCCGCGAAGGGAGTCAGAACACTGGAAGCTGGATTCTCTGCGAGCAGGGATGACAGCGTCTTCTCAGTGCGTCAGGCCGGGATACGGGCTCCTCTGAAGTCGAGGTCTCCTCTAACTTGCTTGGGCAAGGGAAGGTATATTTATACCTGGTAGGTGCCTTGGAATGTTAGCATTGACGTGAAGTCAGACAGAGGAAGACGTCAGGAATGAACCCTTAAGGAATAGTGGTTCATGCATAATAGATGAGTTCTTGGAGAAATCAATAATCCTGTGCTGGGCTTAGGGTTTGGTTTCTAAGAACTCGTTGTGACGTTAGGGTGGACGGATGTAAGTGACCATGCCTTTATTTGGAGTGCATGGCTAATGCCTAAATAAGGACTGGGATCTTATGCCTATATAAGGGCAATGCGAATTGTGCCTATATAAGGACATGTTTCAGGAAAACCTATATACGGACACCTAAAGCGGAATACAACACTACTTCTTACCTTGCCCTACACCTAGGTTAGGCACACTGGGGTAGAACTAGTTAGAGAAGCATCTTATGAGTACTCGCATTTTTAGCTTATGTTATTTATGTATATGAATATATGTGTCATAGCTAAAAGATAATGCTAGCGCAGTATTATTTCTTCCTACTGCTTACGCTGTACATTATATATCTCGCATACAGTCTTGTGATCATAACAGCTCATATCTTTTACACGAGAAACAAGACTGTTCAATAAATCCTTTTATTGAAACGCCCGTCTATTCTTTCTGTGTAACTCTGAAGAAACTAAGCATGCACGATTAGCTGAGTGAAACTGTTATCTATTGTTTCCACGATTCTGAGAGTGTTCCGATTCTAAAGGGAAACAAAGTTGTCATGTTTATGCGGTTGCCAGAAACTACTCCCTTCTTGTTTACAAGGAGTTTCTAGTGGCCTCTGAGTTAGCTGGCACAAAGTAATTAAGTTTAATATACTCGATAGGGACATACTGACCTCAGTCCTATGTCGAATCTATAGGGTATCTTATTCCAATGCGCAGAGCCTATTAGGGAAATAGGAACTACACTACACCACGTCTTTGAAATGGCCTGATGCCCTGCCCCTAGCACTGCTTTCTATCAGATCGATACCACATACACGATCTGGCCTTACGCCATATGAGGTTGTGTTTGGCAATCCCATGAATATTTGGGGAATCCCTAAGCCTCGCCCTATACATGATGTACCCTATGTGTTGATGAGTGACTATTTGTCCCAGTTAACTGACAGTTTGTCTTCTATTTATCAGCAGGTACGGGAAGCCCTTCCAAACAGGTCGCAGGGTGATGGCCATGATCTGCGGCCTGGCGACTTTGTTTTAACGAAGTCCTTCCAGCGGACCAATTCTTTGGCACCCCGTTGGCGTGGACCGGAGCAAGTCCTCTTGGCTACCAGAACTGCAGTACGAGTGACCAACCGGAAGAATTGGGTGTACGCCACCCACTGTCGTAAAGTTCCGCATGCCCTCGTGAGCCCAGCTGCATTGATAGATCACCGCGACATCCTGGTCACCGAGAAAGGACGAGCCGTGTCACCTGAAAGACTTGAGGAAGTCTTCCCGGACCACATGATCCCTGGTACATCCAGATATCTGCTTCGATCCAGGAAGAAAGACATTTCATCGCAGAAAGAGACTGTTTGAGCCACTGTCCTGGGTGGTTAAAGACTGACTACAAAGGGGGGTAGCCTTTTAGTGACTACTCGTCTCAACGTTAGTGAAGAAACCAACGCCTGCCCAGGACCTTAGGGCACCATCTGTTTTGTTGTTTACCGACGAAATGAACATGCCGGAGGAGAAGAAATCGAATGCTGCAAAAGTCTCTAGTAAAAATATGATGCTCGCTATTGGACTAACTTTGATTGTTGTCATCATTGCTGTTATAATGTGGGTTGTAGAGGAAGTAGCTCCGGCTCGAAACTTATTGACTGCTACTACTTCTGTCCCCGCCGAACATTATTATTTTACTCTTCCCTATCATGAAAAGAAGCACCGAATGTCGTATCTCAATAACACTTTCATACAAATGTTGCATCATACTCATAATGCTACGAACACTACCAACTGCTGGGTATGTGGAATGATGCCAGCTCATCAGAAGAAGGGAGGAACGCCTTTCATTCCCTTGCCATTCTCGCATAATGGCTCCTGTAGAGCCTAGTTCGCACTGTTGTGGGCCTCTGGAATTGCTAATATTACTCTAGCTGATGTAGGAGCACTTAATGCAAAACTTAATAAAGTTTGTTACCCCGATGAGGAAGGGGACCCACAAGCCAAAGGAACTCTATGGGAAATGAAGGAGTATCGCAAAGGAAATTCCTCCACACGTTATGTTTTCCCCAACACTCGAACGGCCATGGGTAACAGGCCTTTTGTTATCGCTGTTACTAGAGCCCGAGCAAATCTTTGTGTGAGCAGTTTTGGTAGTATCCCAGTGGGAAAAAGTGACTGTACCACAGTATTGACCATTACTGGAACAAACATTAGCAGTTTCCTGTCCTCACACAACACTTATTTCATTTGTGGGAGTAAAGGCTACTATCATCTACCAATTGGATGGTCTGGAACCTGTCATGTGTCCTTTTTGCTTCCTCCTGTGTTCCTAGCACCTGCATCTTATCATAAAGATCAAAAACTGTTTAAGGACATTTCCTTGAACCGATTCAAAAGAACTATAAATAATGATGAAGTGTATCAAACTGATACTGCATTACAGCAATATGTTGACTTTAATTTGGGACTCTTTTTCTTTGTTGGTGCGGCTTTAAATAGTAGGAAGATTAGACGCTTAACCCGTGTAGTAGAGGCTCGGACTAATCAGACAGCAATGGCGCTTGGGAATATTACAGAAGAACTCCAAATTACGAGAATTGTGACTTTGCAAAACCGAATGGTGCTAGACGTGGTTCTAGCTGAACGTGGTGGAGCATGTCGCATTATCGGTAGTAGTTGTTGTGTATTTATCCCTGACCACGCCCCTTCTGTTTATGATGCCATTTCCAAAATGCATAAAATAGCTACTGAGATACATCAAGATTCAGGAACATGGACTTGGGCTGGATGGTTCTGGAACGTATTTTCTGTATGGGGTTTAAAAATATTATCGGCCTTCTTCATAATTATTGCAATTCTCTTCTCCTGTTGTTTATGTATCCAATGCGGACCGATGCTTTGTTCCCTCTGTATTTCCACTTGTACTACTTGTCTACCATCAAAAACGAATGTCCAAAATGTAAATGCCCGTTTAGCAATAGATTGAGAAGTTAGCGACATGATGCTAATTGATATACATGATATTTATCGTACCCCTCTTAAAGCATAAGAAAAATGTCTTAGCTTATGCTAAAAGGGCCGTCTGTGGAAAACGTGTAATATTTTACTTAGCATAAGCAACAGCCATTTTGGCTATGGTGTCCATTTAAGTTTCCTTCGCAATTCTTTCGTCTTTTCACTCTGCTTCTGTTATCTATTTTTGTTGACTTCCTGACTCAGCTAAAGCAATGTACGTGCTGAGGGCTTATGGTTGTCAGTGCACCTGGTCTCAGATGTTAACTGTCGACCATTTACTGCTGCCATAAGCATTCCTGCTCCCCCTCCCACTTTGCTGACCACATGGTTATTCATCTGCCCTTGTTTGCTGATAGCTATTCCTAAAACTTGTTCTTCCTATTTCTGTTCACATGCTTGCATTGCAGAAAACCTGTATAAAAGACCTGTGTTCTGTGACTTCAGTGTACTACCTCCTGCAACACTTGAGAGTGTTGTATGGACGTGGTCCCGCTCATGAGTGATTAATAAACTTGTTATTTATTCCAACTCCAGTGCTGATCTCTATTTTGTTGGTCTTTGGACCCGTGGACAAGAGGGTGACCCTGCACCAGTGTACCCCTAAAAGGTACATTTCCACATTCCTGTCAGAGGCAGGAGAGCAGGAGCCGAGAAGACGCGGGACCCGACCTCAAGGTAAGTTATTTTTTTTTTTTTTTATTGAACTCCCCCCCTTGCACACCTGCCCCACGACTCCCCCTTGCACACCTGCCCCCCACACCCGCGAGCCATGCCGGCTGCAACTGCGCAAAGGGAATGCCCTACTCTTGTGGTTCTATGGCCCAGGCAGCAGGTGATGCCTCTGGTAAACACCAAATCTATTGGGAGAATGGTCTCCTGTATAGTGAGCATAAGGCTCCTGAGCCTGGTGCAACCTGTGTGTTGGTGGTTCACCAGTGCTACAGGTCCTTCGTACTGGTGATCGCTCATGATGTACCCCTGGCAGGTCATTTGGGGACGGACAAGACCTCTGACTGGCTTGTCACCCACTTTTTCTGGCCTCAAATGAGGAAGGCCTCTGATGCGTTCTGCAGGTCCTGTCCTACCTGCCAGGCAAGTGGCAAGAAGGCAAGGCCCCCCCCGAACCTTTTCCTGTCGTTGGCACCCTTTGAAAGGGTGGGGATTGACATAATTGACCCTCCGGACCCCAAGACAGCCATGGGCAACAGGTTTGTCCTGGTCTTGGTGGACCATGCCACTCGGTACCCAGAGGCTATGCCTCTAAGGACTGTGACTGCACCCGCAGTGGCCAGGGCACTGAAAGGGATGTTTACCCATGTGGGCTTCCCTAAGGGGGTGGTATCTGACCGTGGTACCAACTTCATGTCAGGACACATGAAGGCCATGTGGAAGGGGGGCGTGGCTAGCCAGCCAACATGGAGGATGTGAAACCTTAGCGCTCGCGCTACTATCCCCCATAGATCCGCCGCATTTATCCTGCAAGTACGCCATCCACGCTCCGTGGCAGAAAAACCGGGCAGCTAAAGCCCTGCTGCATCTGATGAGCCCGGAGTTGGGTCCTTTTGGCCGCCGAGACTGCGGCGACGGTGACGGGGAGGGACGGAGCGGGTTCGCTACGAGGCTGTGCACAGACATTCTATGTCGGAAAATGGCCGCCCGCGATCAGGCGGCGGCCCCAGAGGCAGAGAACTAGCCTCTAGAGCGCATCCAGAGCCAAACAACAGGCATATCGGCGCCGACCGGGGACTCGGAGGTGTACCACCGGGGGCCCACCTCCCCCCCGCTGCCTGGGACTGCGGTTGCTGTGGTGAGAAAATCGGAGGCCCACTGACCCCGGAGCCGACGGCGAGTGGAGGTGAGAGACGTCCCTTCACGTTGTCACCACAGGAGACCAGCCACCACCACCGATATCGCTCCAAGCGGCGACACACAGGCTCACACCGCTCTGCCCCCGGGGGCGGCAATTGTGAGGAACAGCAGCCTGGGACAGGCCTTTGAGGCCACCCAACCGGTGACGGAGAACGACCGGGGTGAGGTGCGGAGAGCGTACTGGCCAGGCCCTGGATAGGCGCAGACTGGATAGGCCGAAATCCACGCAGACCGGAGAGACCATCGCCGATAATCGGCCCGGAGGCCCACATCCTGGTGAGTTGAGGCCCCAGCTGCGACGCGAGGGCCGTGGTGCCGGGGTGTTGGGGGCTCGGAGCATTGAGTCCCTGCAAGTCGGGCTGCTGTGACACGGACCTGAGAGATCACCATATGCTGAGGAGATCCGTCGACCACAGCCCGGTAGTGGAAAGTAAAGGGGGAGATCAGAGCGCGCACTGGAGGGGTTCTGCCTACCGAGGAAATACTGACTGAGATGCAGCCCCAGAGGTGAGAGACCTGGGAGGTGCTGGGCCGGTGCCGGTGTAGGTCGAAGGAAGCAGAGACCGCCCTCTGGATCCTAGGTCTGGTGTTGTCTGCGGTGGCCGATTCAGTGGGCTGCAGAGAGTGGCAGAGGTGGCGCTGCCTGGGGATGGCGGCTGCGGATCCGGTGCCCTGACGCGAGTGATCCTGTGAAGAGGCAGGACTGGCACGGATGACAGCCTCTGGAGGCATTAGTGCCAACTGTTCCGCCTCATGACCGAGTGACTCTACGAGCCTGCATCACACTACACTTACGCCGACGCGGCCAGACACCCAACCATAACCAGAGACCCAGATGATCTACCCCACTGGCAAGCTACAGAGACAGAGGTAACAACTGACCCTCACGGGCCGGTACGTCCAGCCTTGTCCACAGACGGCGTCACCTGGGGAGACTGCTGCGGGTTTCCTGAGTGGCCCACGTGGGTGCGAGACTCCCCTTAGGTGGCATCATTACTAGGGCGCGGCTCTTTCGCGGACGAGCCCCGCATGCCCACGGCACAGCAACTCGTGATGGGCCGGATGCGAGCTAAACTACAACAGGGACCCCTCCGCGCGGGAGGCCTGGATCCCATAGGCGTGGGTACTAGTGCAGAAATGGAGCCGACGACCGCGGCCCGGGCGGCCAAGATGGACTCAGTACTTGCAGCGGTAGAGAGAATTGGCGCTGCGCTGGAACACACCAGGACATTCCTGGAAGCCTGGATAGATGGGGTTACCTCGGACTTCACGCTCCTCCATGCGGACCATCGCAAGTTGGCCGACAAAGTGAATGCACAAGGCCAAACACTGAAGGACTTACAGCCTGTCACGCAAAGTCACACAGCTGCGCTCCAGGACCTGATCGACCGCGTTCACGTTCTCGAAGACAGAGCGGAGGATGCGGAAGGGCGCTCTCGCCGCAATAATATACGCGTGGTGGGATTGCAAGAGGGCGAGGAAGGAAGGAACCCGGAACAATACGTGGAACACTGGCTACGTGATCTTCTGCCCCAGGGAACATTGTCCCCACAATTTGTAATAGAAAGAGCCCACCGCGTGCCGGCCCAGAGACCCCAGCCAGGAGCCAGGCCACGCCCGCTTATCTTCAAGGTTCTCAACTACAGGGACAGAGACGCGGTGCTCCGTGAAACACGAAAAATGGAGAGTCTCACAGTAAATGGAGGCCCAATCATGCTCTTCCCAGATTACACCGCCCTTGTGCAACGTCGCAGGAGTAACTATGTAGCAGTGAAACGCCAGCTCAGAATACTCGAACTGCCCTACTCGTTGCTGTTCCCGGCCAGATTACGAGTGGTCACGAAGGAAGGGACCCGCTTCTTTGATTCTCCTACGGAGGCATGGGACTGGCTGGAAGAGTCAGTGCTGTGGACGGGTGTGAGGCCTTCGAATCCGGACGGAAACAACCTAGCAGGTCGGAGGACAAGGCGGCGCAGACGACGGGGGACAGAAAGAGGCGCGACAGGGGGAACTGCAGTCCCGAATCCGGAGAACATGCGCCGGGAGAGACAGAGCGCCCTGGAGGCGGTCATGACCCTGGGCTCCCCACATCCCAAAGAACGACCGGACCCTTACTCACGCGGTGCGCTGGTGACCAGTGGCTCCTCGTCACCGTCGACTGCGATATCTGAGGAACTCGGACTTCCAGAGATAACCCCGCAAACTGCCGATGGCATTATTTGAACCAGGACTGATGCGATGAACTCTGGCACAAATGACTCACGCAAGTAGAACACTCATGGTTAATGATTGTGGTCCTGCACACCACTGTATAACGGGGTGGGATGATGAGGTAACACACCACACACACCTCCCGCAGAGTCGATACAGTGCCACTGGGCCCGTACCTGGCCACCTAAATACACTGTCGGGGAAATGCAAACACCTGTCTTAACATTCAGGGCTACATGCTGCCGGTCTTATACGTTTATACTGACGATTAATTGGATGGCATACTACATGCATAGGCAATGGGGAGGAGCGATTATAGTAAATCGATACTAGTACGTACACCCCAATAGGTACCACACTGACCTAGTTTGTATCACCCACTTGCTACAGAGGTTTGGACGGACGTTGCGAAATGTCCGCCCTAAATGTTGTGATGTTAAGGGTTCATTCATTGTTTTTGTTGCAGCAGAGTGACACACTTGTCCCTGTCCCCTGCCCCCTGTGGCGCGCTCCGCCCCTGGCGCCCTCGTTGATCAAAATCCCCAGAAATGGCACGGGCTAACATACTTACATGGAACATACGAGGTATGCACACACCCAAGCGGCGCTATTCCATATTTGCATACCTTCAAAGACACTCGGTGGGGATTGCCCTACTGCAGGAAACACACATGACACAGCCAGAATTAGACAAACTGCGTAGGCGTTGGAGGGGACAGGTGTATGGCACGGTATACTCCGCACATGCGAGAGGCACCCTAATCTGGGTGAGAGCAGGCACCTCGTTCATTTGCGAGGACACGATGATAGACCCTGAAGGTAGATACACCTTAGTGCGAGGGACACTTAATGGCCAACCAATACTGTTGGGCACAGTTTACGCTCCGAACGTAGACCAACCCTCATTCTTAACACAATTGTCCACAGTGCTGACTTCTCATGCTGGGCTTCCCTGGTTACTGGGCGGTGACTTTAATTCAGTGCTTGATATACACACGGACAGATCCTTTCCACCCCTTCGGAAGACATCTGCGATGTCAAATGCGCAGGCTCTCACGGACTGGCTCTCACACTGGGCATTATTAGACATGTGGCGGGTCCTCCACCCCAATGAACGCATCTATTCCTATTACTCGGCAGTACACGACCTACATGTGCGCCTGGATAGGGTTGTGGGCTCCCAGTCCCTTATGCCACTAATTGAGGTGTCCGAGTACCTGGGACGGACGCACTCTGACCACAACCCTATGAGACTCCAACTAACATGGGAGGCAGATCGTCCTCCCATACCCACCTGGCGTCTCCAGCCGCCCGCACTGGAAGACCCCGAATTCCGCACATCACTGGGGGCGGCCGTTCTTGAGTACTTCGAACTCAATGAGGAAACGGCAAGTACGGCGTTGGTGGAATGGGATGCCCACAAAATCGCTGTTAGAGGACACTGTCTCGGTGCCACCTGGAACATACGAAAACAGCTCATGATGGCACTCACATGCCTAGAAGCGCAGCTGCTCCAATATGAGCGAGAGGGTGAGGTCGGGGGTAGACATTCAGACCAACTGGAGGGCCTTAGGACACAACACACAGTACTCATGGAGAGATTGAGGTGTCACAATTATACAGCCCACACGGCTCGCACCCACGCTAAGGCGGACAGAGCAGGCCGTCTCCTGGCCTGGTTACTCAAGCAGGAGCACACCCATACACCCATTGGAGCCATACGCACACCGGAGGGGACCCTGGTATATACACAGCGTGAGATACACAAAGTAATGTCAGATCACTACATGAAATTGTATCAATCCAGGGGGCGCTGCTCCGGCCCTGACCTGGAGAGTTTTCTAGCGCCTATCCAGTTGCCCACAGCCTCGGAGACACACCAAGAGACACTCAATGGTCCCCTTACTCTAGAGGAAATTGGGGAGGCAATTGGGTCTATGGCATCGGGTAAGACACCGGGACCGGACGGTCTCCCGGCCGAATACTATAAAGCCTACCGGGAGACTCTTGTGCCGCGTATGCACGCCCTTTACAACGCAGCCCTAGATGAAGGGATGTTGCCCCCGTCAATGTGTGAGGCCTACCTGGTGTCCCTGCTCAAACCAGACAGGGACCCTGCAAATCTGGGTTCGTACAGACCCCTGGCACTCCTAAACGTAGATTACAAGATATACGCTAAGGTGTTGGCGGAGCGCCTGGCACCGGTGGTCCCCGAGCTGGTTCACACCGACCAAAATGGATTTGTACCCAAACGCAGCACATCACTGAACTTGCGTAGGTTCTTTAGGGTGGCGACGGATAGTGTGCAGGTGTGGCCCAGAGCAGGTTGCCTGGTGTTGGACCTTGAGAAGGCCTTCGATTGCTTGGACTGGAGCTACCTTGCAGCAGTGCTGATGCGATACGACCTGGGTCTGGGCTTTCTCCAAATGATTGACCTATTATACAAAAACCCCGTAGTCCGGGTACGAATGGGGCCGTACATGTCAGGCACCATACCAATACGCAGGGGCACCAGGCAGGGGTGCCCGTTGTCGCCCCTCCTGTTCGCGCTCGCAATCGAGCCGCTGGCGGCAACATTGCGGGCGACGTTGGATGATGGAATACCTTTGGGAGATGCAATACACCAGGTGTCGTTGTAGGCAGACGACCTGCTGGTCTTTGTGAGAGATGTAAGAAACATACCACCCCAGCTGGCACACACACTGCGGGACTTCGCTGCCCTATCGGGACTCCGAGTAAACGCGAACAAGTCCTGTCTTTATGCATTCAGTGGGGAGACCCAGAACCCGGATTACATACTAGAGGGTACCAAGGTACAGTGGAAGGCTGACACCTTCCGCTACTTAGGAATTCAGATATACCGCCAGCCGAAGGACCTCTTTGACGGTAATCTGGGACGGGCCCTGACAGCCATCAAGTCACAGGTGCAATTTTGGAAAACGCTCCCGCTAACGGTCACCGTCAGGGTTGCACTATCCAAGATGGTGATCCTTCCCCGTCTCCTATACTACTTTGCCAACTTGCCACTGTATATTCCGGCATCCTTCTTTTCCACACTCACCAAGATGCTTCGGGACTTCCTGTGGGGCAACGCACGACACAGGATGGCATTGGCGAAACTGTACCTGCCTACCGATCAGGGAGGCCTGGCAGCGCCATGTTTCGAACACTACTATTTGGCGGCACAACTACAGTGGATCGCCCGCTGGCTCGCAGACAGAGGTCGGGAGGACACTGCGACCACACTGCCTCCTAGATCTCTGGCCCATATCACCAAACTTTTTCACCCAGCCACCAGAGTTACAACCCCAACACCACTCCTCCTGGCGGTGGGATACAAATGCTACCGCCGCTGTTTATACCTCACCAGAAAACTTGTCCCATATGCACCGGCCATACCACTAGAGGGCTCCCCCAGCGGGTCTGGGGTGCTTACATCCCTTGCACTTACAGAATGGCACGAGGCCGATATTCAGACCTTGGGAGTCTTATACCGAGATGGCATGCTTATACCATTTGAATCCTTGGTTGAGGAAACGGGACTGCCACCGGAGCAGTTCCTGAGACACCGCTCATTGACTGCGACACTAACCTCCCGTTGGGGCGACATGACCGCGGAACCGAGCCAACATCTCACAGTACAGTACCTCCATGTCATGGGGCGGGGCAGACACCTAATCCGCTAGTTTGCGGCGTCCCTCCGTACACATGCAGCAATAAGTCTAGATCCACTGCGCCACAAGTGGGAAGCAGACCTAGAGCGACCACTTGGGGACAAGGAATGAGGTAAGATAATAGGGAGCCCAACACGTATACCTAGAAACATGAGGTTCAGGCAAATACAGTTGTTCATAATCCATAGAGTATATTTTACACCCGAGACGATCAATAGGTATTTTCATCGCACGGACGCGGTGTGTCCTCGCTGCACCGAACCAGGGGCTGGACTGGTACACATGTTATGGGGCTGCCACAAACTGCAGACATATTGGCGAGCAGTAAGTGAACTACTGCACATGTGCACAGGCCGTAGCATACCCTTTGAATGGCCCACTTATTTATTACATTACTTTCACAGAACCCCGGCCTCTAAAGTCTCGTCCCGATTCCTTGACTTGGGTATAGTGGTGGCTAAGCGACTTATAACTAAGCGATGGAAGGCGCAGGACCCGCCGCACATACGGGCATGGAGATACTCGCTCTTAGCATGGGCCAAAGCAGAGGGAATTGCCATCCTACGGGAGGAAACGGTGGGGCTGCGACAAACACCTATAGCGGCGCAATGGGAGGGACTGCTTCAGGCCCTAAAGCAAACGGAAGGGGATAGCCTTGAGGGACCAACAGAGAACGAAGGAGACGCCCTTGTAGTGAGTGACGGGTAGCCTGTCTGTAGACTCCTGGCATGCAATAAGTGCACACATACACCAACTGACCTTGAACATGGACATAGCCGTAGCCAATGGGTAGAGATTGCCGTAGCGATGATGTAGAAGAGAGAGGGGGAGGGAGGGGGGCAGGGTGGGGGGCTCACGTGGATGTTGTTTTATGCTGCTGTTTTTATTAGTTCTGAGTTCTGTTTGTTTTACCTATAACATCTGTTTAATCGATTATGCAGATTGTCCTTCAGAGTCTCTGTACACCACACTAACGGAGCCAAACCACTATTGATCGGTGACCTTTTGCTCCAACTGGAACGGACTAAATGCGGAGCCTCAACTGGTTCTTGAACCCATTATGTCATTAATACAGCTTATATGTAATGTTTGATCCAATTGCCATAATCTATTCGACTGTTAGATGGTTTGGTATATGGTCAGTAATACAAAATGTAATTTGTCTTTCATGAAGAGATACAACAAATTAATAAAAACAGATTTAAACAAAAAAAAAAATGAAGGCCATGTGGAAGGAGTGTTGAGTAATCTATAAGTTCTGCACTCCTTACCACTCACAAACCAATGGGCCTGTTGAAAGGATCAAAAGGACCCTAAAGGTCATGATTATGTGCTTGTTATCCTGCCATGCCTTTTGTTTGCCTATAGGGAGGTACTGCAGAAGGGGGTTGGCTCTAGGCCCTTTTAACTTCTGTATAGGCACCCTGTGAGAGGACCTCTCTGTTTGGTGAAGGGGGCTGGGACCAAGCTCCCGGGAAGGCCCCTCAGGATGTGGTCAGCTACATGCTGGCAGTCTGCAACCAAACAGTGCACTTTCGGAAGCTCACCTAGCAGAATCTGGAAGCAAGTCAGGAGGACATGAAAAGGTGCTATGACCAGAATGTATCTCTGGTCGTGTTTCAGCCTGGTCAAAAAGTGTAGGTGATGGAGTCCATGGAGCCCAGGACCCTGCAAGACCGCTGGTCTGGACCTTATGAGGTGAAGGAGTGCAAGAGTGACGTCACCTACTTGTTGGACCTCAAGTCTCCCAGGAACCCTCTGAAGGCCCTTCATGTCAATCGCCTCAAGCTCCACTTTGAGAGGTCTGAGCTAACCATTCTCCTAGTCACTGATGATGGGGTTGAAGAGGAGAGCGAGCCTCTCCCCGACCTCTTTTCTTCTAAGGAACAGGATGGGTCAGTGGAGGGTGTCAGCCTCTCCTCTACACCGGCCCTAGACCAATAGAGAGACTGATGCCAGTTGCTGGAGCAGTTTGCCTCTTTATTTTCCCTTAACCAAGGACTCACTACATGTTGTATGCATGATATCGATACTGGGGACAGCATGCCTGTGAAGAATAACATTTATAGGTTGTCTGACAAGGTGAGAGCTAGCATTAAGGAGTAGGTCTCCAAGATGCTGGTGTTAGGGGTTATTGAACCCTTGGTCCTGCCCAGTGGTTTTGGTCCCCCAAGACTGCCTCTCCAGGTGTCACACCTGAACTCAGGTAGTGTGTGGGCTACAGGGGGCTCAATGCGGTGACTAAGACTAATGCACATCCCATCCCCAGAGAGCTGATGAGCTCATAGATCGTCTAGGAGCTGCTAAGTTCCTCAGCACGTTTGGCTTAACATCTGGCTACTGGCAGATTGCCTTGACCAAGGGGGCCAAAGAGAGGTCTGCGTTCTCTACCACAGAAGGGCACTTCTAGTTCCGGGTAATGCCCTTCGGGTTGAAAAACACCCCTGCCACCTTCCAGAGGTGGGTCAACCAGATCCTGGCTGGGTTGGAGAACTTCAGTGCCGCCTACCAAGACGACATTGCGGTCTTCAGTTCTAGCTGGGAGGACCACCTGCACCACTTCAAGGAAGTGCTTCAGGCCTTGCAGAGGGCAGGCCGGACTATCAAGGCCTTGCAGAGGGCAGGCCTGACTATCAAGGCCAGTAAGTGCCAGATAGGGCAGGGTTCAGTGGTCTACGTGGGTCACCAAGTCAGAGGAGGCAAGGTGCAGTCCCTCCAGGCCAAAATTGAAACAATTCTGGCTTGGGAACCGCCCAAAACCCTGACAGAGGAGAAAGCCTACTTATGCCTCACTGGCTATTACAAGAAATTTGTTAAGGGATATGGCACTATTGTTGCCCCCCTTGACAGAGCTGACTTCCAAGAAGTAGCCACGTCAGGTGATCTGGAAAGAAGTGTGCCAGAAAGCTTTAGACACCCTAAAGGGGGCAATGTGCACAGCACATGTGCTCAAGGCACTTGACTTCTCCAACAAGTTCATTGTGCAGACAGAAGCCTCAGAGCATGGCATAGGGGCCATGCTTTCACAGCTAAACGAAGAGGGCCTGGATCAGCCTGTAGCCTTCGTCAGTAGGAGGCTACTTCCCAGGGAACAGAGATGGATTGCAATACAAAGGAAGGCCTTGGCTGTGGTCTGGGTTCTGAAGAAGCTAAGATCATACCTGTTTGGTACTCAGTTCCGGGTTCAGACAGACCCCAGACACCTCTGATGGGTAATGCAAATGAGGAGTTAGAATCTCAAACTGTTAAGGTGGTCCCTCTCCCTACAGGGAATGGACTTTATGGTGATGGACTTTATGCCGATGGTCTCTCCAGGTTATTCTGCCTTAGAGTAGAGAACTTCCAAGGGTTTGGGTAGCTCTACCCACATTCAGCTGGGTGGGGGGGAGGGGGTGGCGCGGTGGGGGGAGACACGTGTTATACCCAGCATTTTTGGTGTGGTTTACCCTAACATTTTACCTTCAGACCTCTTGATTTTGTTGACTTCGTTTTTGCTGGCCTTAGAATTCTGTGCACTTTACCAGTGAAAACACCACATAAAAAGATCCCAAACCAGTTTAGAAAAATATATATTTTAATGAATAAAACAAGACCAAAACAACAATGATCCAATCAGGGAAACTGGGGATATTGAATTGTAAAGATTTTGGGTAAAATAGCGCCACAAAGCACAAAGTGCCTACAATGGATATCTGACCGGGACGAATCCTAAAGTTCAGGCAGACTGCAATGGTGCATGGGCCGGCTACAGGGACCAGGTTAGGCCAGCTGAACAAAGTACCTTAAAATTATGGTTGCGGAGCGCTGCGTGGATCAGAGGCAAGAAGGGTTGCGCAGTCTAAGCGATGTGTTGGTTCCAAGATGCGGCTGGGCTGTGGTGTGAGGTCCTGTGTATCGTCATCGAGGGTCCTGTCGACAGGTTTTGTGATGTGAAGTCTGGGCGTGGGGGATGTGGTGTGCAGCTGAGGCAATCCGTCGGTTCCAAAGAGCTGCGAGGCTGCGATGAGGAGGCCGGCATCAGCGCCGAGCTGCCCTCAACAAGGGATGCGAGGAGCTGGGTCGGAGCTGCGCTGTGCCTTCCGCGACGCAGCTGTTCCGAAGATGCGCGGTTGATGCGGACCTTCTGCGCCGGGCCCAATCCATGCAGTAGCGGCGATGTGCCAGTTCTGCTCGAGGATGCACCACTCAGCCGCGGGGATGTGTCGGTTCGGCTCAAGGATGCGCTGATCAGCAGAGAATATGTGTTGGTTCTGCTGGTAAGCATCTTGGGCCCACTTCCAAGGGTCTAGGACTGGGGTGGCACCACTCGGTAGAGTAGACTCACAGATGGCAGAGTCCAGGTGCAGATGCAAGGTGGTTGGAAACCTGTTATGTCCCTGAGGCTTCAGATCAGGAGGCCAGCCAAATAGCCCTTGGAGTCACTCTGGA
Source organism: Calotriton arnoldi (assembly GCA_963921515.1). Lineage (NCBI taxonomy): Eukaryota > Metazoa > Chordata > Amphibia > Caudata > Salamandridae > Calotriton > Calotriton arnoldi. Next base: position 2,049,345 of record CAWUFW010000056.1, on the reverse strand, counting down.
TTCTGCGCTCAGAGGTGCAGGTCCAGTCCTACTCACACAAGCAAGAGGGCAGCAGGCAAGCATAGTAAAGCAGGAGTCCAGCAGAGTAGCAGGCCAGCAGAGTGGCAGTCCTTTCAGAAGCACAGCAGTCCTTCTTCCTGGAAGAGTATCCACAGGTCCCAAAGTGTACTGAAGTGATGGTGTCTGAGGTCTAGTACTTATACTGAGTGGTGCCTTTGAAGTGGATAGACTTCAAAGAGAGACCTTAGATGTGCACAGATGCCCTCCCTTCCCGTCCTGGCTCCAGATTCTCTACAGGTAGGATATGGAACTCTTTTTGTATGGCTGTCTAGGTGGAATACACAAAGCCAGCTGTCAGCCGCCCCAGACATGTAATCAGAGAAAGGCTGCAGACACCAAATGGCTAAGGCACGAAAATGCCCATTTTCTAAAAGTGTCAGGTAATAGTGCCAACAAGGGATATATTTAGAGATGTATTTAAATAAAATTAACAATTACTTCACATATATATCCGTTAATGACAAAAATAAATAAAAAACAAAATACTGTATATATATTTTCAAGAAAAATAATGAAACAATACAAGTGGGTGCATTTCTTAGTTCATTATATTGAATTAAAAGAAACAAGATTGCAATTTGGGTTCAAAAATAAGAAGATACTCCAAGAGCATTGATGACTGATCACAACAAATCTAAACACTTAAATTTCACTGGTCATCAATGCACATAAACCCATTACCAAAAGTAAATAAAATGGAGACTGTACTGAACATCAGATCAAATTCTCCCAAATAAGTTCTTAACAAAAATTAAAAGGAAAATAGGTTAGGGCATCGACGTTTCCGTCTCTTCTGAAGTGAATCTATGAGACCATCTTCAGGACAAGATGTTTGAAATAAAGATCCAAGACCACTAAGTACGAAAATCAAAATGACTGAGGAGAAAAACTGCCCACAAATAAGTTGCAGAATCTGCAAAAAGCAATTATATTGGGCAAAAACATGGAGAAGACAAATATTCCAGGACTTAATTTTATTATCATTGGTTCATTCAAAAGTCCGTATAGATGAATTTACAGATACACAACGGCAGCAATACGACTCGGCGATCCACATATTCATTCCACTTCAAGTTGGAAGCCTGATTTTCGTACTGAGGGGTCTTGGGTCTTCATTTCAAACAACTTGTACTGATGATGATTAATTAGTTTTGTATAATTTGCAAATTAATTTAAATCGTGCCATTGCTAATATTTTGGTCAGGTCGGCTTCCCTCAATAATAATCGAACCTGTTTTTTTAAGATTACTTTCAAAGCTGCATTTGAAATAGTGCTAAGGCTAAATCTTTGATAAGCTGTAGATCTTCGATTGCTTGGGTCAGATAGTTAGACTATGGTTTGATTATGATTATGGTTTTGAATAAAAATCTATTGAAGTGCCGACTTAAGAGTATCTGGTTTTGCATTCATAACTTGATGTTGGTATCTAATAAGAGATGACTCACATTCCAATTCCTGTCTTATAAGACTGAATCCTAGGCAAATCTGTGCCTGTATAATGTGTTGTGGTAGGCAATAGATAATACTAGTATCATCTCACCCTCGATAACCCACTGCTTTCTATCAGACAATCCAAGCAGATACTCCAGCACCCTTAGATGGCTCTCAGAAGTCCTTGGCATGCCCTGAGACACCACCAATATGCCCTCAGTGACAATTACCCAGAGTTTATAAATCTTAGATTTTACTTGAGCCCACCCCCCCAGCCTACTGTCAAACACAGCTGGCCCACCCTCAGACTCCCTCAAATTTCCTAAGTCAGTCTTCAGTGATCCTCAGCAAACAGTCTTTTAAAGCTTAGACAGCTTTTAGGTTATTTGGTTAATAGGTACCTAACCCAAACCTTGGCCCACCATCAGACACAGGTAGCTGCCCATTCAATCCCACCCGATGTCCCTTAGAAATTCTCATCTTGCCTTTACACATTCCTAGTATTCAAAGACCCTAAACCAGCCACTAGACACCCTCCTTTCCCATAGGATACCACCAGATAATATGAAGAAGCCTCTAAAGGTCCTCCGAGAACCCAATCAGGCCATCAGCCTACCTCTTGGAAACCTCCTTTGGGTCCATAGCCTCAACTATGCTTGCCTCAGACACCACCCTTGGTATACCTTCAGACACTTGCAGAATTTCTTTAGAATCCACAAACATGCTCTCAAAGAGCCTTAGACTGCCCCTGCTGGCACTTAGACATCTCCAATCAGACCACTGAGACCATTGATTTCCACTCAGAAACCCCTAGTATGCCCCCAAGAGAGTCTGAGCCTGTCTCCAGTCACCCTCACCAGGTTCTAACCCCCACCCCCTACTATTCATAAGGATCCTCAGTGTGCCTTCAGACCCTTGTTTCACCCTCAGGCACCCTTAGACATACCTAAGAGCATCATCCAGCCTTCAGATACCACCATTTGGTCCTCCGACATCATTTCAGCTGGCCCTCATAAACCCCGATAGATCTGGTCCCACCCTACACTCACCCATTCCCCGCTCCCCTGGTAAGCCAGGAATACTACAGGAGAAAAGCACATCAAATTCTTTGGAAATCAGGTGGAAAGAGTCTCACTCAAAGCTAGACTGCCGTCCAGTTGCATAAAGTCTTTTTTTATATTTCCTATGAGGTCATTCCCCGCCATAGGAGTGTGCCCCAGGAAGATTCGGCACACAGCACTTTTATGATTTAGATGCAGAAGCCATAAGATCCTTCCCAAAAATCAAACAAAAATAAAGAAAGTCAAGAGTTCATGACGGATAAGAATTAACAGGGACATGTCAATACAAGACTGCTGATTCTAGTTCATAGTCTCAGTGACAGACAAGCTGTGATGAAGGTCGTATAATTTGTGACCTCCCTGAAATGTTTCACCATTCCTTTCATCAAAGGAGATAATGGTAGGCGCCTCAGCAGAGCTGACTTTCTCTGTGATGTTCTCTAGCACTGTTTATGTCACTTCCGGGGATATCAATACTAACCCGTTGGCTAGGATGTATCAGACACTATTAAATACTAGCTACAAACGTAGGATCAATGTTCGGCTACACTTAAATTCTTATTGATCTTTTCAGTGTTTTTAGAAAGGGCATGGCTTTACTGGCCTGAGTATTTATACTATAGACAGTATGATCCTGTTCAGGCTTATGGGGAAGGGATCATTGTACCAACGTGTCAGAATACAGGGGAGCCACTAGCTATCAATCCAATCAGTTATTAGAAAGCATACACAAAGTTGTTAGTCAATGTGTGTAAACGCATGAATGTATGTCTTATTGTTCATAACCATTTTTAATGCAGCGCATCTTAACAAAATAAAAAATTCAAAAGGACATACATCAATTGCTCCAAACAGAAGTATGACTAAAACAACAATTATAAGTGTCCAACACATATGTACAGTAAAGCAGTTTTTATAGTCGTTTGTATAGAGGAACAATCAGTAACAGTCTATGAGTTCCCAAAACAGAGTTATGCACTTTATGTGGTATCCCTGTGGGGTTCCCTTTTTTCTGACTCATACATACAATGTCAGAAAAATAAGGGGAGAAAGAGGGATATGCTAGGTCCACCCTCCAAAAATGATCAAGAATTACAAAACACCGAAATCTCGGTTATGGAAACCTAGCCAGTTTTTTCAGAAAATTAAATTTACTAATATAAGATTCAGAAAAAATAGTTAGTAAAGGAAAAATGTCCTTTCTTGAGTCCCCTCACTCACCAGGGTTTCCCATGGTGACATGCTTCATCATAGGGGCCATCCCAACCCGCTACGGGCTGAGGTGTGCTACGACTTGCGACACTACGTAGGAGCACTACTTGTGAGTGACTATGTGTGGTGCAGTGATGGGGGTGGAGTGGGTGAGAATAAAAATACCTAGCTAGTGGGCAAAAGAATTTATTCAGGCTCTAGCCGATATATTAAAAACGGGGTTGGTCGCTAGGGTGTCTGTTTTTAATTAGTCAGGGGTCCTAGTGAACGTCAGCTAGTTTCGAGCTGCTCCAGTGCTCTTCTTCAGGACAAACAGGGTCCAGCCCTGTTTAGTACCACTCCAAAGTGAGGTCACTTTGGAGTGGTACTAAACAGGGCTGGACCCTGTTTGTCCTGAAGAAGAGCACTGGGGTAGCTCGAAACTAGTTGACGTTCACTAGGGACCCTGACTAATTAAAACAGACACCCTAGCGACCAACCCCGTTTTTAATATATCGGCTAGGAGCCTGAATAAATTCTTTTTGCCCACTAGCTAGGTATTTTATTCTCACCCACTCCACCCCATCACTGCACCACACATAGTCACTCACAAGTAGTGCTTCTACGTAGTGTCGCAAGTCGTAGCACACCTCAGCCCGTAGCGGGTTGGGATGGCCCCTATGATGAAGCATGTCACCATGGGAAACCCTGGTGAGTGAGGGACTCAAGAAAGGACATTTTTCCTTTACTAACTATTTTTTCTGAATCTTATATTAGTAAATTTAATTTTCTGAAAAAACTGGCTAGGTTTCCATAACCGAGATTTCGGTGTTTTGTAATTCTTGATCATACATACAATGATCTGTTCGTCATGAGCCTCAGCAGGATCATACACCACATAGTATAAATATTACGGTGTGCGCAGCTGCGCATAAGGGTTGTATACCAGACTTCAATTACTTTACATGGCAATCCCCCTACAACTGGGGGTAATGAACACTAAGGGGCCGATTCCGATCTCGGCTGGAAGCGCACCTAACACCATTTGTCCGGAAAAAATACAAGCCGAACGCGTGTTTCCCGACCGATTCGAACAGTCGTCCGAACGAGCAAGTACGATGCGCATAACTGCTCAGATTCCGAGCGAGCCGTACGTACCCATTCCAGCTCCTGTTCCCCGCCCGAGCCGGATCCGTAAACGCCGATTCGAGTCGCACGGAAGTAAATATACAGCACCTTCCGGCCGGACTAGTACGATGCGCATTCCGTACGCGCCGAACCCGTCGCTACGTCCGGCACATCAGAGCATCCGGGAGAGCTGCACATAAGCTCCGATTCGCGTCACAAGACGATCCACGCCTACGAGACGAACAAGCCAGCGACGAGTACGAGTCGAAGCCACGAGAAACCCGAACGAGACGACCCAACCATGAATCCCATCGTGCAGGTCCTACCAATACTTTACATCTATTACCGGAACCGGTACGGACGCGTACGGCGCAGACGGTAAGTCAGACACCCACTACACAAACAAACGACACGTACCCGACATATGTCACACACACATAGGGATGCAGAAATGACGTACACTAGCAACAGCCGAACCATAGGGGCGGGATGGCTATCACCAATGCCATACACACCCATAGGGGCCTGATGGCTACCACTACCACCACCCCTACTCATGTGGGCCTGGATGTCTGTCACTACTACCATCCCCACTCATAGGGGGATGGATGCCTACCACTACCACCACCCCTACTCATGGGGGCCTGGATGCCTACCACTACCACCACCCCTACTCATGGGGGCCTGGATGCCTGTCACTACTACCATCCCCACCAGTGGTGGCTGGTGACATTTGAAAGTGGTGGGGCGTAAAGTTATCGTGGTACTGCACTGGGGGGGGGGTTCTCCCCCCGAGAAAATTTTGAAAAAAGAGTGGATAAATGGAGCATTTTCAAGCAAATTTGAGGAAGCAGGAAGGTTGATAAAGCACTGTTATGACAGCATCTGTAACAACATCCTTATATCCATCAACTTCACCCCAACACAAGTACAAACACACACTCAAACACTATCAAGTACACACATAAAGCACGAGTCACAAACATTTGTTTAGGCTTAAAGACCTGTACACAAAAAGTACACAGACTGCTGCAGCTGCAAGCAGACGTTGAAATACTCGATTTACTCACAAAGTGACAAACACAAAACCCGCAGCCAGACATACTGGGCCCGGTGCCACCTCACAAGCACCCCTGGTCACACCTTCCCCTTTCTGGGAGCTTCCAGGAGACGCGCTGGGCTGGATGAGGAAATACTGAGTGCTTGTCCCAGCAAGTCGAGTTTCTTTCTGTGTTAAAAAATTACCACGTTCCTTTTTCTGCCTCCCACTCATTTCTGTGTTTCGGTGTCTTTGTGTCTCACACCCTTCACCATCTATGCCACCCTCTCCTCAGCTGCCCTCTGCACTTCCCCCTCACCTTTAGGTCTCCCCCATCACTCTTTCTACCTCCTGTTTTCCCCCATACAGCTCTGCCTGAATTGCACCCTCTTTCATGTTCATCCTTTCACTCTCTCCTTGCTGTCACTCTTTCCACTCCCCTTTGCCCTCCCCTCCTCTCTGTGAACCTCTCTCTCGGTCACTCTCCTCTCATTGCCACTCTTTCCACTCTCATTTGGCCCTTATGAACCTCATCACACGCTCTTTATCTCCATCCGTGTGACTCTGCTTGCTGTACCTCTTTCCACTTCCCTTTGTCCCTCCCTGCAAATCTCTCTCCTCTGCATCTCTGTCACCCCCTCTTATCGACACTCATTCTCCTCCCCTCTGTCCCTTTCTCCTCTCTGTGAACTTGTCTCTCATCTCCATCCCTGTCACTCTCCTCTCATTGTCACTCTTTGCACTCCCCTCTGTCCATCCCTCCTCTATGTGAACCTCTCTCTCATCTCCATCCCTGTCACTCTCCTCTCATTGTCACTCTTTGCACTCCCCTTTGCTCCCGCCCTTTCCATTTCTTGATCCGTGGCTACTTCTTCCCACTCTTCCTTTCCCTCTCTCTCTCCTCTTACGCTTTTATTTTAACTCTATGTCCATATTACACCAACAGCGGTTCCTCCTTTCCCCACTCTGCCTATAACATCACGTCACCGCACCATCCGAGGAAAGCGAACGCGTGGGCAGCATAAATACACAACATGATATACTGTTAGAGGAAATCACAAATAAGCAAAACTCGTCCTGATTTTTGGGTGCATGAAAACATGTACTTAAACATCTTATTTTCACATCAGTCCGAATGAAACAGACATTTCTATGACTTTAGAAAAAGCAAAACGGAGAGGCACACACATTTGACGGGGCAACGACGACAAAACACAGAGACAACTTGTTGTGGCGTCAGAAAAACAAAGGACACAAATACACAGAAGAAACCCGTGAAACCAGAGCAAAGCGAGTACACATGAAAATATCTTCTTGTGACGGGAGAGAAGAGAAAGTAAAACACCAAATAAAAGTAAAAATGTGTCATTCTTGCATCAGAGAAAACAGATTACATCAAAGATTGTGACATCAGAGCAAAATAACAGGACGAGTGACTCGTTGCGCTTTCAGAGCAGAGGTGACACCCAGAAAAATATGTAGATGTGACGTTATTCTGCGAGTACGGAATAGTACAAAATAAAACCAGTCCTACAGGAATAAAGCAGAAACCAAACTGAAACACTACTCTAAATAACCAGTAAAACTACAGAGTAGGAACTTAATTTGTGAAGCAAAGCAGAACAGAATAGCGGCACTGTGGTGGAAGACTGAAAGTGGAAGGGTAAAGCAAAACATCCCATTGCGGCATCACATTGAAACAAAATGCGGAAACAAAACATTGTGACGTCAAAGCAGGTCAACCATATATCAGTGCGACCCCATTGAAAAAGCGAACACACAGGGAAAGCATATTGTTGTGACGTCAGACTGATTAAAGCATAAAACATCCTATTGTGCCCGCAGTGAGAAGAGGAATACTATAGAAGTAGTAATTAATAATGGCGCCGATGGCGGGAAATCTGTAACTACATCATTGCCATTATAATAAGGGGATCATCATCATGTAAGACCAAGAACCAGTGCCCAATATTTAACCCCACGTTTGGGAAACATGCTTTTATTCACATTTTTAATGCAGTAGAGTAGCCCAAGTATGCTCGAGTAGTATGCTTTATTACAGATTTGAAAGCGGGTACATTCACATTTGCAAAAACGAGTTGTGCAGCTCTAAAGAGAGTTTTCCCAACAGCTGGCACTCGTCGCGGCTCGCAGGGGGGGGGGGGGGTTTTGCGGGGGGGGGTGGGGGGGTGGTTGTGCCGGGGGCCCGGGTGATTTTTTAAATAACAAACAAAAAAACAAAATCCTACCTGACTCTGAGGAGGTCCGCCGTCCGCGCCGCCTCGGGTCCGACTCCGTTTGGCCCTGCCTACAGCCCCTCTCAGCCAATCCTGGCGCTGCTGGCAGCGCCAGGATTGGCTTAGGGCACGGTTACCTCTCGCCCGCCTGCCCATTAGGAGACCGAGGTTTGAGCCTTTGCTCAACCCTCGCTCTCCTAATGGGCATGCGCAAGCCAGTGCACACACAAGTGCGCATGACTGGGCACGGCGCGAAAATTCGGTGCCCTTGCCCACTCATGCGCACTTGTGCTGCAGTGCTGCCTGCTGCCCCTGGTCCCTCTGAGCTCTGACAATCATGTCAGTCAACATGACGCAGGACCGCCCACCCCCTTCAGACTCTGAAGGGGGTGGGCGGTCCGACGTCATGCTGACTGACATGATTGTCAGTTCTCCTCGGCTCTTTGAACTAAGTAAACTGATTGTTTACTTAGGTTCAAAGACGCCGAGGAGCTGCGTGGCGGGGGCTACGCCCCAACGCCCCAATGGACGCACCGCCCCTGATCCCCACTCATAGGGGGATGGATGCCTACCACTACCACCACCCCTACTCATGGGGGCCTGGATGCCTACCACTACCACCACCCCATCTCATGTGGGCCTGGATGCCTACCACTACCACCACCCCTACTCATGTGGGCCTGGATGCCTGTCACTACTACCATCCCCACTCATAGGGGGATGGATGCCTACCACTACCCCTACTCATGGAGGGCTGGATGCCTACCACTACCACCACCCTTACTCATGGGGGCCTGGATGCCTACCACTACCACCACCCCTACTCATGTGGGCCTGGATGCCTACCACTACCACCACCCCATCTCATGTGGGCCTGGATGCCTACCACTACCACCACCCCTACTCATGTGGGCCTGGATGCCTATCACTACCACCACCCCTACTCATGGGGGCCTGGATGCCTACCACTACCAACACCCCAACTCATGTGGGCCTGGATGCCTACCACTACCACCACCCCTACTCATGTGGGCCTGGATGCCTGTCACTACCACCACCCCTACTCATGGGGGCCTGGATGCCTACCACTACCACCACCCCTACTCATGGGGGGCTGGATGCCTACCACTACCACCACCCATACTCATGGGGGCCTGGATGCCTACCACTACCACCACCCCTACTCATGTGGGCCTGGATGCCTACCACTACCACCACCCCTACTCATGTGGGCCTGGATGCCTGTCACTACCACCACCCCTACTCATGGGGGCCTGGATGCCTACCACTACCACCACCCCTACTCATGGGGGCCTGGATGCCTACCACTACCACCACCCCTACTCATGGGGGGCTGGATGCCTGTCACTACCACCACCCCTACTCATGTGGGCCTGGATGCCTACCACTACCACCACCCCTACTCATGTGGGCCTGGATGCCTGTCACTACCATCCCCACTCATAGGGGGATGGATGCCTACCACTACCACTACCCCTACTCATGGGGGGCTGGATGCCTACCACTACCACCACCCCTACTCATGGGGGCCTGGATGCCTGTCACTACTACCATCCCCACTCATAGGGGGATGGATGCCTACCACTACCACCACCCCTACTCATGGGGGGCTGGATGCCTACCACTACCACCACCCCTACTCATGGGGGGCTGGATGCCTACCACTAACACCACCCCTACTCATGGGGGACTGGATGCCTACCACTAACACCACCCCTACTCATGGGGGCCTGGATGCCTACCACTACCACCACCCCTACTCATGTGGCCCTGGATGCCTGTCACTACTACCATCCCCACTCATAGGGGGATGGATGCCTACCACTACCACCACCCCTACTCATGTGGGCCTGGATGCCTACCACTACCACCACCCCTACTCATGTGGGCCTGGATGCCTGTCACTACCACCACCCCTACTCATGTGGGCCTGGATGCCTACCACTACCACCACCCCTACTCATGTGGGCCTGGATGCCTGTCACTACCCCCACCCCTACTCATGGGGGCCTGGATGCCTACCACTACCACCACCCCTACTCATGGGGGGCTGGATGCCTACCACTACCACCACCCCTACTCATGGGGGCCTGGATGCCTACCACAATCACCACTCCTACTCATGGGGGGCTGGATGCCTGTCACTACCACCACCCCTACGCATGTGGGCCTGGATGCCTGTCACTACCACCACCCCATCTCATGTGGGCCTGGATGCCTACCACTACCACCACCCCTACTCATGTGGGCCTGGATGCCTACCACTACTACCATCCCCACTCATAGGACGGGTAATGCATGACACAACCAGCATACTCCAACATAAGGAATGTCAGCAAAAGACATCCCCCCAACATCATGACAAGAGTGTGTAGTCTGTGTCAAATGCCTACAACACTGAACATGACATTGAACATCCAATGTGACCCCCTGTCACATGTGTCACACATAAATGTGTGTGGCCTCCACAATGCAAGCAGACCATGACGACTGTGGGAATGGGGTCTAAACCCCCATCATCACAGTGACCAAAAGGTAAGTGTGGGGTCCATAGCTGAAGCACAGTTTTGACCATTGTGGCAATGGGGTCTAAACCCCCATCATCACAGTGACCAAAAGGTAAGTGTGGGGTCCATAGCTGAAGCACAGTTTTGACCATTGTGGCAATGGGGTCTAAACCCCCATCATCACAGTGACCAAAAGGTAAGTGTGGGGTCCATATCTGAAGCACAGTTTTGAACATTGTGGCAATGGGGTCTAAACCCCCATCATCACAGTGACCAAAAGGTAAGTGTGGGGTCCATAGCTGAAGCACAGTTTTGAACATTGTGGCAATGGGGTCTAAAGCCCCATCATCACAGTGACCAAAAGGTAAGTGTGGGGTCCATAGCTGAAGCACAGTTTTGAACATTGTGGCAATGGGGTCTAAAGCCCCATCATCACAGTGACCAAAAGGTAAGTGTTGTCATGGAAAAAGCTGCAACTGCCAAACAGCATGGATGATTCCTGGTCACATAACAACAAACACATCCGTGGCAAAGTAGTTGTTGTGTCCCAAAGCAACATAGATTGGGTGAGGCAAACAGTGCAGTGCAAATAAAACATACCTTTGGCCATGTGCAGACAAACATCACCCATGGGGGCTGACATTGTCTCCATTTATCAATTACACAATGACAGAAGTGACCATCATAATGCAGACCCACATATCTGCACCAATGGACACACAAATGTAGATATCCTGTGGAGACTGTAGATGTGAGGTGAACAAATACCATACCATGGCAGCAATGGGACATACAAACCATGATTATTGTGCTGACTGATGACCTAGGAGTCCCAGGGACAGCAGGGGAAATCCTCCAAACAACATACAGCCAATGGCACACTAAAGATATGCCAATGCAGTGGTGCAGATGCACAAACAGGCAGCCTCACACTGCATATCAATCACAACAGGTGATGGGGGGGGGGGGAGGGTGTGCCAGTGTCCCCAGGCAACCACACAACACATGAGGAGGCCTGAATTCCAATTCCACAGATGTGTATACAGTGCCATACAAAAGTACCTCATGGATCGGATTCCCCTATGTGGGCAATCAGGCATTGTTAGATGAGAGGGAGCCCAAATTACACATGTCACACAAGCTTGTAGGAACAGCAACTAACACAGCAAGAGACAGACCCACCACAGCACTACCCCCAGGGACCCCACATTGTGGTGACACTAGCCTGCATGATAATCCCACTGTGATGACAAAGGTAGATGTTGTTCACACTGTGAACCACAGCCATGTGTCCTGAGCAACAAACTACCATCACACCTACACAAGCACAAATCAATCAGCACGGCCTGTCAGCCAAGGCCAATATGGAGGTAGGGGTCTAGCCGTGCAACAACTCACATTTGCACACACTCAACACCACACACCTTGATCTCCACCAATGTGCAGCAGTGAAGCTCACATGGACTGGTGACATTGCACATGCACCCATGACAATCCCAGGGGTGGTGGTGGGAACTAAGGTGCAGAAACCCATCACACATGGCCAGTTAATCAATCAATCAAATATAACTTTATTCGGCTTTTAACTCATCAGATATAAAAACCATAAAAGCACAGTATTACAAAGTTATATATCATAATCTCATACATTTAGAGAATAAAACATATACCAAAAACAAACACTATTATTTCATTCAAAAAACATTAAAAAGCCAATTTCCATAATTTGATTTAGGTACTTCTTAACTTTATAAACTTTTCCTGCACTTAATTGTACTCTTTAAAAATTGAACAATATACTTCATAAAACATTCATTATCTAAAAATTGCAGTGCAAGATACGCTGGGCGGCATTGCCTCAATCTCCATATTTTCAATATCGGTTTAAGCCACCTCCTCTGTTCTACATAATATTTACAAAATAAAACCACATGCATTGAGGTTTGCATAGAGACTTCATCGCAGGGACAGTTTTGTAAAACTTTAGACCAGTCATTAACAATGGGAAAGCTGACCAAGCGGTGGAACGTATCCAGCCTAAAACGTATAAGGACAAATCTATCATATCCACTTACTGTACTTATCAAATAAGGCTGGATCCCAAAACCCACTCTCATCAATTGGTTATTTTGAACAGTGGGCCTCAATGCCTCATTGGCAAATCTATTTGCCTCCAGATGTTCCATACACTTTTTTTTTAAGGCTTTCCTAGAAATAGTACCCACTAATAAAGGATTGGTATAATATTCTGGGTGTTCCAGATCGTTCATGAATTCTTTAATATATTGCAACCACCTGATCTTTTGTGAGTGGTCTAATGCCAGGCTATCTTTTATCACCTTCTGATTGAATGTAGTTTTTGGGGAAGACCAGATCCGATGCCATAACATAGCAGGCTGTGCTCTTATTGTATCGGTAATATAGGAGAGCCCCAGCTCAGTATGGCATATATATGTCGATGTACATCGTGGGACTGCCAACAGGAATCTAAGAAAGGCATTCTCCACCCTCTGTATATCTTTAACATCACAGTATCCCCAAATTCCGGCACCATAAATGGCTGTGCTTACACACTTGGCCTGGTATATGTGAAGCAACTCTAGTGGAGGTCGCTTTCCTAATTGTTTTGAAAAATTGACCAGCGCTGTCGTTGTTCTTAAAAAAAGGATTTTTTTGCTTTAATAGCCTGACGCCATGATCCTTTTTGATCTATTAAAACACCTAGATAAGGGTAAGTAATCGTAGGTTCCACCTTTTGACCATCTATTAAAATATCCCTGTGCTTCCGAGTTCCTGATCCACAACTCATGATAAAAGTTTTCGAACCGTTAACTCTTAGACCCAGATTTTTCATAAAAATATTATATTGGTCTAGAGCTCTTTGTAAGCCTAAAGGTGTTCGGGCCATTATTACAGCATCATCCGCGTAGAGAAGGGCCGGTATAGGTCGACTAAATACTTGAGGTAGGTCCCGGCACCTCTCTACCAACCGTGTCTCCAAACCGTTAGTATATAGTGTAAACAGAAAAGGTGCCAGGACACAGCCTTGCCTAACCCCCCTCTCTATTTGGAATGACGCTGTGCACTCTCCATTAGTACCAAACCTAACCCTGGCTTTAGCATTCCTGTAAAGTTCCCTTAGAAACTGGATTAATGGTGGATCCACCCCCATGGACGCTAGCACGCTCCATAGTTTCCCATGGAGAACACAATCAAATGCCGCCGAAAGATCGACGAACGCCAGGTACAGTTTTCCTTTCTTTGCCTGCATGTATTTCCCCATCATGATTGTAAGGTTAAGACCTTGCACTATTGTGCCCAGACCCTCTCTAAAACCGAATTGAAGATCCGATATAACATTATTATCTTCCGCCCATTGTTGAAGACGGTTGAGCACTATGCGACCTGCCACCTTGCCTAGCGAATCCAACAGCGATATTGGGCGATAACAGGCAGGATTCTGCCTGTCGCCTTTTTTGAAAATTGGTACCATAATAGATTCTGACCAAGATTCTATAAATCCGGTTGCACAACAGGCTGCTAATACTCGAGTTAAAAGTGGGGCCCATAAGTCCACTGTATACTTGAAAATATCAATGGGCACCCCATCAGGCCCCGGGGCCTTACCCCCTTACCTGCTTTTAAAGCGGAAAGTACCTCTTGTAGTGTAAAATTCAGGGTTATTGGGAAATTAAGTGGAAGTAGTTGTTCCTTTGATATAATTACATCCACGCTCTCCACCTCTCCAGTTTGTCTAAACATATTAGCAAAGTACTCCACCCAAGATTCTTCATCAATTGTAATCTCTACTGTAGGGATACTTTCTGATGCCAGAAAAGGTGATTTTACCACACGCCAAAAGGCAGTACTATCTTTGGCGATGCTTGCATTCCGTAAGTCGATCCATGCCTTACGTTTTAATTCTAATTTGCGTGATTTCAGAGCTTGATTGTAGGCCTTCCTACACTCCCTGATTTCAATTCTATCTCTGTTGGTTTTGTGTAGTGCCTGTTTTAATTTCGAGTAAGCTTTAGTGCAATCGTGATCAAACCACCCTTTAGTTTTGCTCTGCCCTTTTTTTTTCGTCTCTACCTTTAATGTATTTCTAATAGTTTCAGCAATGTGTGCGTACGACTCCATTATACCATTATGAGCTGTTCCTTCATTTAAACATTTCAAGATTGAATGATAGCTTGTCTCGACCACCTCCTTAGTTATTTTTGCCGGCTCTACCTTTTCCCACTTTAGAGAATAACCATTTATTTTATCAACCTCTACTTCTTGAACTGCGTAAACCCTTTCTATATTGTACTAACCTCTACTTCTTGAACTGCGTAAACCCTTTCTATATTGTACCTTCGGGTAACAAGTGGGAGGGATATGGACACACTCAGGGGGAAATGATCGCTTATAGCATTTTTGTGTGTTTTGTAGTCAATTAATCGGGAGCCCATCCAATCTGATGTAATTATAAAATCTATTATTGAGCTCAATCCTCTTTCATTAAAAGTCTGTGAGAAGGGGATAGGTGGTAAACACATTTCATTCGCAAAGCCCAACCCCAAAACAAATAACATCTCATTTAAGAAATCTCCATACATCGAATGCGGAAAGTGCGTTAAGGTACAGTTATCTTCATCTGTTAAACCACAGGTTATATCCCGATAAAAAGGACACAGTGCCGTGTTAAAATCCCCTCCCCACACAAAAAATATTTCTCTCACATTGCCATTCTGTAAATCCTGTAAGGTAGACATAAGTCGTTTCAGTTTATCCAACACTTGGTCTTTCTGCGCATTATTGTAAAAATTAATCAAGACAGCACTTTTACCTTGCTCCATAGATAAAATGACTATTTGATAATTGGGTTCTGATTTGAAAAATGATATTTTATAACCACTTACCAAGTTTGAGATGTATATACTTAAACCCCCCTTATCCCTTCCATGTTTCGATGGTAAAGCAGGTGTATGATATGTCTTATACCCTTCAATGTGGATCTCATTAACGGACCACGTCTCTTGTAAACACATGGCCAGTCAACAAGACTCGTGAATGTCTGACACACTGCACAGTACGCGGTACATGGGCATGATGTGAAATCTACCCCAATCAATGGGATCCCGGCCACAGTCACACACCAATGAAGAAGCCAAGGTGACCCACAAAGAACACACGTAGACAACTTCCAACATTGCAGCTCTGACCCTGAGGAGTGGCAGCAGTCACACACACAACGTGTCACAATCACTGAAAGCTACCACAAACTGTAAATTACATGACTTGTGTAACCAACAAGTGCCAAGGGGAATCCTGACTGTGTCCCATCTGCGTTTGCCCACATCCCCAGCCCTGACAACAAAGACAACTAAGGATGACAACATGATGAACATTAGTTTGCCATGCACCCACATCACGGAGAAACCAGGTCCAAGATGCTGGATGAACACAGGATAACTCAGCAAGCATCACTAACAGGAACATCCGTAGGGACACAGCCTGTGTAGGAAAAGGGAAGGGAACACACACAGACATGCTTACACAACACGGGCCCAGGCAATGTCACGGGATTACACACTGCCATGAGGGCACTCCACTCCTGTGGAAGGTCCGCTGTGCCAAAACTTGTCTGTGCACGACTCAAACATGTCAGCAGAACACTCGGTCAGTGAGTCAACAACTACAACACACTGAAGGCTCTGCTCACATCAGCCTGGGTACGGGAGTGTCACGTCAATCATCTGCATATACCCAAAACACGTGTCAAGCAAGTTGCACTGTATACACAGATGAGTCCTTCAACATTGATGTGGTAAACTGCATGTCCAGTGGAGATGGGCACACAGTCAGGGAAATAGAAACATTGAACAGTGGTAAGCCCACCAGATGTGCATCAGTGTAAGCCACAGATGTTAATTTACAAATGCAAAACGTACATCCCTGTGTCAAATGCTGAACATTACACCCTCAGACTGCAGCAAAGGATGCTATAGATCCAGACTAGATTAGGACACATATCCCATGGACCACATGGAGTCCATCACAGCAACACTTCATTTTCCTGATCTGAACACTATTACAAATGCAAATGCATGATGATACTCATCTACATCATGTACATCAAAAGAAAAACCACAAGTAAACAAAAAGAGGCTTTATTCAGCAAATGTGAAACTAAAATTTGAAGTCCAAATTAAACGAAGGCCAATGGCCAGTTCACATACACAGTCCGGACAGGGTGATATGTGACAACTTGTCACCCATTGCCTGCCTGCACTGGTACGGACAGGGGACATCCCCCTCGGAGGGGCATACAAGGGGCAGGCCAGGCACTGCAGGGACAGGATCAGGGGATGCCAGAAGGAGGCAGTGAAGGGGTGGTGGGTGCAGGAGTGTCACCGGCAACTGCAGTGGAGGTGTCTGACTCAGTGGGGGCCGGCACCACTGTAGGGCAGAAGTCAGATGGTGTGGGTGCTGCAACCACTGCAGTGGGCCGGTCAGATGGAGTGGAATGGGTCCCCACTGCAGTGCCCAAGTCAGATGGGGTGGTTGTGGACTCCACTGCAGTGCATAACTCCAAGGGAGTGGAAGGGGGGGCAGATGAGGTGGGCAGGACAGAGGGGGGGACCCGGTCTCCACACCAGTGGCACAAACAGGCAGAGCGTCTGGTTTGGGGTTGGAAGAGCAAGTGGTAGAGGGGGAGGGCCTAAGCAGTTTGGGGATGCGGTATCGGTGTGTGGGGAACCTGGGGCAGGGTGTGGCGGGGGAACCTGTGGAGTGGTGGCCTGGGGGATGGAGGAGAGAGACTGTGTGGTGGAGCTGCGTGGTGGTGGTGGTGGGGTCTTGCCCTTCCTGGTCCGGGGGACTTTTGAATGGGGTCCTCAGCCTGCCTGTGCCTGGGGGAGGGTGTCCGGGTGTGAGGGGCACTCCCCTCTGTGTGTGGTGGTCGCCTCTTCCGCCTGGACGTTGTGTCAGATGGATCTGTGGGGAAGAGGCCAAGCTCACAGAGGAAGAGCTTCTGGGAGGGGAGGTGGGGGGTTGCAGGTCAGGCAAGGGAAAGGGTTTTGGAGGGAGAGGTATCTGAGGACTGCGGAGTGCTCGTGGATGCGTGTGTGTGTCTGGGCCCCATCCCCTGTGAGTGAGGTATCAGTCCCCTGAGTGTGCGTGCGTGTGCTTCTGGATTTTGGCTTGTGTGTCTGTGTGCTGCTTGTGTCTGTGCTGGTGCGTGCCGGTGTGTGTGTGCTTGGGACAGGTAGGGTGCTGGGGATTGTGGATGGGGCAGAGGTAGGAGGGGTGAGGGACTGTTGCAGGAGGGACACTGCTGCCGTCAGTGAGGAGGCCATGGACTGATTGGTCCGATGTAGGGCAGACATGCCAGATGACATGCCCTCCATGAATGACACCAGTTGTGTCAACAGACCCGTGTGTGCATGGAGGACACTCAGCATTGATGTCTGCCCTACATGGATCTGTTTCAGCAAGTCCACAGACTCCACACTCAGGGCAGCAGGGGGACAGAGGCAGGGGTGCGGTGCCTGGCATGAAGGAGACACGCTCCCCTACACGGGAGCCTCCACGGACATGTGGGATGGGAGCAGATGGGAGGGTGGAGATGGTGGTGGTGGCGGGACAGACTTGCTTGATTTTGCCTCTGGTCTGCTGACACCCGCCTCCACAAGGGAGTCCTCACTGGAAGTGCTGTTTTCCCCAGCCGAGGTGGTCGTAGCTGAGGTTTCCTCAGTGTGGCTCCCCTCACCCTCCGTGCCACTGGGTCCTTCGGTCTCCCCTGCAGTGGACCCAGTCTGGCTCTGCTGCTCCTCTTGGTCCGTGGAGCTGTCTCCTCCTGTGGCCGTGGATTAACCCTGGGCATAATACTTTGCTACGCTCACGAAGCATGCAAAGTTTGTGCTACTACGCACTACGCAAATTGCACGTAGCAGAGTGAATAACTGTACTAATAAACGTAGCGTAGCAGGAGTATAATAAACTCCTTCAAATGCTTTGATAAAGCAATTTTTTATGCTAAAAAGCATATAACCAATTCACAAAAATGAATGTTGACAATAAAATATCAAGCAATGAGAGAGGTGATGATTTTGGAGTCCCCCTAACCTAGGGGAGGACCAAGCAGATGCCTTGAACACAAAAAGCATATCATGTGAACGATTCAATGGTGGTCCCTTCCTCCTAGGACCACCTCAAGCACAGTTATGGGCAAAAATACAATCCCAACCAAAGGCCCTGCAAAGCATTATGGGACGAGATTAGCAGTGGGCAGTGAATATTATAGTGTCCAATATCAAAATAATTCTACAAAGAGCTGCAGTTCAACTAGTCGTCACTGGGTGTCGTCCCTCAAGAGTGAAATGCAAAAGTATTGAAAACCTTTCATGAAGCTTTTGCATTTGACTCGTGAGGGACGACACCCAGTGACGACTAGTTGAACTGCAGCTCTTTGTAGAATTATTTTGATATTGGACACTATAATATTCACTCCCCACTGCTAATCTCGTCCCATAATGCTTTGCAGGGCCTTTGGTTGGGATTGTATTTTTGCCCATAACTGTGCTTGGGGTGGTCCTAAGAGGATGGGACCACCACCTAATCATTCAATAAGATGTGCTTTTTGTTTTCAAGACATCTGCTTGGTTCTCTCCTAAGTTAGCGAGGATACCAAAATCATCACCTCTCTCACTGCTTTTTGTTTTCACTTTAGTGAAATGACTATATGCAATTTTAGCATATAAAGACAGAGATATTTATTTTATCTTAACTTGCACTGTACAAGTTTGCTTTTGGTAATTATTGTACAGTGCAGTGAGTCAAGCACACAGCTAGCACTACGCCCAGGCTTAATAATAATAACAAACTCCTTCAAATGCTTTGATAAAGCAATTTTTTATGCTAAAAAGCATATAACCAATTCACAAAAATGAATTTTGACATATCAAGCAATGAGAGAGGTGATGATTTTGGAGTCCCCCTAAACTAGGGGGAGGACCAAGCAGATGCCTTGAACACAAAAAGCATATCATGTGAACGATTCAATGGTGGTCCCTTCCTCCTAGGACCACCCCAAGCACAGTTATGGGCAAAAATACAATCCCAACCAAAGGCCCTGCAAAGCATTATGGGACGAGATTAGCAGTGGGCAGTGAATATTATAGTGTCCAATATCAAAATAATTCTACAAAGAGTTGCAGTTCAACTAGTCGTCACTGGGTGTCGTCCCTCACGAGTCAAATGCAAAAGCTTCATGAAAGGTTTTCAATACTTTTGCATTTCACTCTTGAGGGACGACACCCAGTGACGACTAGTTGAACTGCAGCTCTTTGTAGAATTATTTTGATATTGGACACTATAATATTCACTGCCCACTGCTAATCTCGTCCCATAATGCTTTGCAGGGCCTTTGGTTGGGATTGTATTTTTGCCCATAACTGTGCTTGGGGTGGTCCTAGGAGGAATCGTTCAATAAGATGTGCTTTTTGTTTTCAAGACATCTGCTTGGTTGTTGGTTCTCTCCTAAGTTAGTGAGGATACCAAAATCATCACCTCTCTCACTGCTTGTTAACTTTTTGTTTTCACTTTAGTGAAATGACTATATGCATTTTTAGCATATAAAGACAGAGATATTTATTTTATCTTAACTTGCACTGTACAAGTTTGCTTTTGGTAATTATTGTACAGTGCAGTCAAGCACACAGCTACGCACTACGCAATTTGCATAGCTACGTGTAGTTGAAGCTGTACTTCACGTAGCTACGTGAAGTGCTACTACGCAAACTACGCCCGGGCTTACCGTGGATGTATCTGCAAACAATCAGGATAAACAGAGCAACATTAGTCACCTGTACTGACCACACACACCACAGTAAGTACAGCACATCACAGAGCAAGCCCTGCCATCATTTTCTAGACATTGCAATAAGTGCTGACACTGATTTGAAGAAGCCCATTGTCTGCCTGACAGTCATTCATGCCACACATATCCTACCTGTCCATGCACCCATCTGTCTGGTGCCTGTTGTATGCGACTAATCATATGTGCACACATGCACCACATACACAGTTGTTGGACATCCAAGAGAACATATGGAAATGTGTCACTCCAAACACATGCCATCTCCTGCCACTGACTCAGTACATGTGTCAGGAAAAGTGATGGGCAGAGTCTCTGTTGATATGCAGGTTTTGCTTCCATCACCAGACACAATGATGTCCTCATGTCCTGATAGACAATGCGACAATGGTGTGCATGCAGGACATATCACACTACTGCTGGATCACCCTTTGCGAGTTGAATGTCATGGCACAGGCCTGTCTGGCAAGTCAGTCATAACTGTCTCCTGTCACAGGGGCAGTGCATACACACAACACCAGTCTACACTGTGTCACAATAATGGAAGTTTTGGGAATGCAAGCCCTGTAGCTGACAGGTGCACATGTGCACCCCTGGCCACCAACATCATGAGGACTAAGATGATCCCACGTCAATCAAATGAGACATTTGAGTGACTGCAAACACAAATCCATACACATGAGCACTTCACCGTCTGATGAGAATGAACCAAAGCTGCCTGCACCTCAATGTTTCATACACCATTGTGCACTGTCAAGGGATCAGAGACCTATGCATTAACCAATATACAGATCCCATAGTCACAACTCAGATGGCTGGCCACCCCAAATTGTTAAACACTCCAGGAGTCCAAAAAGCAAGGCCACACCACGGTGACACAGAGGCATACACCTGAGTGCACTCTTCACAATGCCCAATATGTATGCTGACACACGGGAGTGGGAGAACAGAGTGCCTTCGATGTACGGAGTAGGCATTACAGTCCTGGTCCATGTGCAACATGGTATTACCCTGAACACTAGGCAGGTGGCTATGCATGTGTCACACACATGATGTACATACTTCTGAGGCTCCTACCTTGGTCTCTGCTGCAGCATGGGTGTGTGGCACATACCCCAGACGTGTGGTGAGTCAGAGCAGCAATTGGAACACATATTAAAGCCATACCCAGAGTACATGTCAGATCACAGGCATCGTGTGAGCAATTGTACTACCCATGCAGCCCACAACAAAGTTCCTGTAACTGATGCTGTCCCCAACTTGAACCACAGGTAACTGCAAGTACACAGTACCCAAGTGACCTAAGTCACAGACTGTAAGGGCCACACCTGTGTATCAGATGAGGAGGGGACATGACACAAGTGAGGGACATGAGTCCAGGACGACAAGACAGTTGTACTGTGGAAGTGGAACCAGGCTAAAGGAGTGCATAGAGCATGTTAGTCATAGTACACAGTAAAGGCTAGCACTTACCCCCTCCTTGCTGCTGTCTGGCCTTCAGCTGCCCATCCAGGTCAGGGAAGACCACCGCCAGAATCCGGAGCATGTGGGGGTCAGGGTCCGGTGTCCGCCCCTCCTGCGAGGAGGCAACAGCTTCAGCTGGACCCTTGCGATCCTCCGGGTCCAGCCACGAAGGTCCTGCCACCTCTTCTGGCAGTTGCGGATCCTGCGCCTGTAGACCCCCACAGATCGTACTGCCCGGACGATGGTCAGCCAGATCTCCTGCTTCTGGTGGGCATCAACCTGTGAGGATGACAAAGTGAAAAGGCCATTACTACACATGCAACATATCCGTGCATCACACAGTTGGATATACATGTCTCAATCACAGGGGCATATGATGTACACAGGTAGTGCAACTATGGCTATGAACAGTTGTCCAGCAGTTACTAAATGGTATCATTGCCTGGGAAGTCAAACCTTGTTGGAATGCACTGTTACGTGCATGTAACTACACACTTTGGGGGGTGACAACTACTCAGTGAGCATGCTAGCCACTGGTGTACGCACTGTAAGTCTTGCTAGTCAGACAACATGCACAATTAGTAAGGCAGTGGACAGCACACTCACCTGCTCCCCTGGTTTCCCATACAGCTTGCTGTACTGTGGAAGGAGGCTGTCCAGCAGGGTCTGGTTCTCCTCAGTGCTGAAGGCTGGGGCTCTATCCACAGTACGTGCCATTGCAGTAGCCAGAGGATGCAGAGACAGCAGCAGTGGTGGTGGCAGATGTCGTCCTGGAGCATGTAGTGCAGGCAAGTGAGCTCTCAGGGGAACAGCCAGCATTATATGTGTGCTTCAGAGGCAGATACTGTTCCATGTGTCCAAAGTGATAGGTCCAAGTCGTTTGCATCTTCTGAATCTGGCCAATCCATGGAATTGCACCACTTATACACGCCCACAGCATCCTTCAAAGGTTCAACTTCATGACACCCATGAATTTGCAACATTGTTGTGGGTGGCCAACTGAATTCACTGCATCCGACTCGTAAAAGCTTCGAAAACGCGTCCGTTACCATGTCAGGCCATAGCCAATGCGTGCGCACCGATCGGACCATTGCTGTACGATGCGTATTACGTCACACAACACGCATCCATCCACATCATATGCAATGGCCAATGCGTGCGCACCGATCGGTCCATTGCTGTACAACGCGTATTTCGAAACACAACACGCATCCGTCCACATCATATGCAATGGCCAATGCGTGCGCACCAATCGGTCCATTGCTGTACAACGCGTATTTCGAAACACAACATGCATCCGTCCACATCATATGCAATGGCCAATGCGTGCGCACCGATCGGACCATTGCTGTACGACGCGTATTTCGGAGCACAACACGCATCCGTCCACATCATATGCAATGGCCAATGCGTGCGCACCGATCGGTCCATTGCTGTACGACGCGTATTTCGGAGCACAACACGCATCCGTCCACATCATATGCAATGGCCAATGCGTGCGCACCGATCGGTCCATTTGTACGACGCGTATTTCGGAGCACAACACGCATCCGTCCACATCATATGCAATGGCCAAAGCGTGCACACGGATCGGTCCATTGCTGTAGACGCGTCCCTGTACAAGTCACTCGCATATGTCACCATGGTTGTCACTGGTGAACGTATGCCAGCCACAATTACTTGCCAGGGACTCAGGGGCACACCTACAACACCACAGCCTGTCCACACTGTATCCTAAGGCATGTAAGGCTGCATTACCTGTGTGTGTATGGGGGTCAACATGTGGTTTTTGGGTGGCACTTGGGGGCAGCCACTCCCAGGCTGTGCACGTGTTCATGGGGACAGAACCCTTTGTGTGTTGTGCACATGACCACTGTGATGTGCAACTGTTCAGTTCAGAGCATGTGGCATGGTCACATTTCCAGGTTGTGTATGTGTATGTTATGTCACATACACCCTGACTCCCATGTGGGATGGTATGTACGTCACAGGGTGACCCATTGCCACAACTGTGATGGCCCTCCACAGTCTGTGTGCATGTTGTGTTTCAGATGTCTCTGATTCCATGTGCACAATGGGAGACAGTCTCCACATCCGCGTTGTTTGTGCATCGACTTTGATGTTGTGCGTGTGTGTGTCACAGACGTCCATGTCTGTCCTGCAGAGGCAACAGGGGCCACTACCTGTGGGAGTCATGGTTGTTTTGCTGACGTGTACATGATACGCCATGTCATGCCAGTGTCCATGTGGCAATACAGGGTCCCTGGGAATCTACCTGTCAAAGAGCTGTGATGCCTATGGCACATCTGTCCTCACTTGTCACTGTGGTGTGTGTTTGGAACGTGACAGCAGTACATGGGTACTGTGACACAGCCTAATGATTTCCCATAGCACAACCTGGAATTTGTTGTCAACACATGTTGAACTGAGATGTTAGATGTTGGCCATGTAGGTGCCATATATGTCCATACAGAACGGCACACACATCAAGTACTTGTGTCTCGTAATGATGTATCATGTGATATTGAGTATGGTCAATGCCACATATGTGGGGTGGTCAATGCCACATATGTGGGGTGACTGACAATCTTTCTTTGTTCACCTATGCACTGCAGGGCACCAGCTGTCCATAGACCATTCCCTGACCTTGCAACCATGGTTGAACGTGACTGCATCCGACGGTACCGCTTCAAAAGGCCGCTGATTGAGGAATTGGCGGTGCGGTTGGCCACACATTTGCAACCTGGCCGGACATACCCTACAGCGCTGACCCCCAAGGTGAAGGTGATGGCAGCCCTACACTTCTTTGCCACCGGTACCTTTCAACACACTGTGGCATCTGCTGGTGGGATGTCACAGACCATGTTCAGCCGTGTGCTACGCGATGTTTTGGAGGCGATGTTGAGATACCTGAACCAGTACATCTATTTCCCTAAACGTCAACAACTCACTGACGTCAAGAGTGACTTCTATGCCCTGGGGAGGATGCCACATGTCATCGGCTCCATTGATGGGACACATGTGGCTTTGGTACCACCACAGGCACATGAGCAGGCATACAGGAACAGGAAACATTACCATTCTATCAATGCTCTGGTGGTATGTCTTGCAGATATGAGCATCTCACATGTGTGTGCACGTTTCCCCGGTTCTGCACACGATGCCTACGTAATGAGGAGTAGTCGCATCCCGAGGATGATGTCACAGATGCAGAACCAGCGTGCCTGGCTTGTCAGTGTGTACTGACTTTGTACCATTGTGTGTGTTCTGCAATGTTGTATTCCACCTCTTTTCCAACTCAGCTAATGTGCAATTGTCTGTATGTAGGTGACTCCGGATAACCCAACATGCCGTGGTTGCTGACACCCCTCAGGAACCCTGTGACACCAGCCCAGATGCGCTACAATGAGGCACATGGTCGGACCAGGAGAGTGATCGAGCGGACATTTGGTCTCCTGAAGAGCCGCTTTCGCTGCCTGGACAAGACAGGAGGGGCCCTCCCATATGCTCCGGCAAAGGTGTGCAAGATTGTCATCGTCTGCTGCATGCTACACAACCTGGCAGTGCGGAAGGAGTTGCCTCTCATCCTGGATGACGATGACCAACATCCGCCACCTGTGGAGGATCCTGGCCTGGGCCACGATGCCAGTGATGATGATGATGATGATGAGGGTGATGGCCGCACACAGCTCATCACCAACTTCTTCAGCTGACTGTGAGTATACAGAGATGTTATGTCAATGATTTGAGTTTGCATGATATGTGTTGGTGGTGCTCTGTTGCTGTTTGAGTGTGGCCATGTGCTACTTGACTGGATGCGTGCAGCGATGTGTCCTTATAGGTAGTCTGTACTCCCCAACAGTGTTGACATGCTAACTTGGTTTTGTGTAGGTATCTTGTGACATGTATTGGGCATGAGTATTGCAGTTCTGTCCTGTTCTTCAGTGCTTTTGACTGTGTGTCATGTCTGCCCTTCACAGGGTACTTTCAGACTTGTTTGGCCAACTGTGATCCCCCGACACCATGATTCAACTTCCAGGGTGGAAGCAGTCGTTTCCCTAAAGGTGATGTGCCACACACCCTTGGACTTTATTTCTTCTACACTTGGTGACTGTGTGGCCACTGCCACGTGGGATTACCTTGCATCTGTAGTGGAAACAACATGTTGCAAATGTGTAATAAACCTGTGCTTCACTTTGGGATGTGCGTTGTCTGTGGTCACACATCTGACTGACATTTGCTTACTGCACCTGTGGGCTAGTTAACACAGACTCTGAATAGGTGTGGTGTCTGTGCATTCCACTGTTTTTCCTGGCAACATCAGTGTAGGCGATGAGTCAGATAGCCCTGGTGCGTATGTGTTGTGTAGCCCTGGGGGTGTGTCTCCCTCATATGTGTCACGTCGCCATGACTCACATGACGGTGTTGAACTTGCTGTAGCAGTTAGCATGCACAGTGTCATTTAGCAGATCATCATCTCCATGACAAAAACAACGTTGGATTCACAACAGAGGCAAGAATGGTGTATTAGTGAGTTTATTTACATACATGTGTGAGGATAGTGCAGAGGATGGTGGGTGCTGTACATTGGGATTGGAATCCAAAGTTCCCAGATGATTTGGAAGTGTTGGTAGCAGAAATGTCCTGAGTAAAGTCCACAGTCATCTGATACATTAGTCCAACTTAAACTCCCCATGTCACGTGGGAGAGTTGGGTTGCATTCGACAGGGTGAACAGTTTGCACACAAAGGAGAATTTCCAGAACAGGTGTTGGGTTCCTGGGGGATGTACATGGGCATCGGCCTCTCAGTTGTCCTTCCTCGGACGACCCCTCTTCTTTCTGGGGGACCCTCACGTGCAGGCTGCTGCGGTGCAGAGGACTCTCCACCAGAGTCATCCTCCCTCCCTGTGGCAGTTGCAGTTGTTGCGGCACCAGATGTTGTGGGCACACAGGGAGGTGTGGACATGTTGGTGCTAATCTGGCGGAGGCATGTCAATATGTCCCTCTGCACCGCTGTCAGTTCTTCCAATGTGTCCCACTTGGACTCCATGCCAGACATGTGTGTCTCCACACGGGACATGTGGGAGTCCAAGCGGGCATGATGGGCAGCCTGCTGCTGTTGAATGTCCTTGAGGATCCCCACTACCTGGCTGACCTCTCCGGTGCTATTCTGGTATGTATCAGCAATGCGTATCAGTTGTGGGTCATCATGCAGTCCAGACCCCTCTGCAAACAGCGACCTCTGCCTACCACCCCTCCCACCACCCCTGGCCACACGTGCGGGACCTGCGGTGGCACGCACAGGTGACCTTAGGCCCCCTTGGGGGTTGGTACTGGGGTTGTTGTCCGTTGCTTCACGGTGGGCTGGGTCCCTGTGCTGTTGTCATTCAGTGTCCTTGGTCTGTCCATGTCGGCGGGGGTGGTCTGTGTGTTGGCAGATGTTGGAGGAATGGGTGCAGAGGGTGCAGATGGTGGTCCTGCTGGTGCTGCATGATGACTCACACCTGAGGTGCCAGGTAGGTCTTCGCCATCCGAGGAGGGCAGAGGCTGTTCCACACCAGAGAGCTCAGGGGCCACCGGAGCCTGGGACAGGGACTCCTCATCATCTGCTGCTGTGTCCCCATCATCACCTGTTTTTGGGAGAGACACAGAATGTATGTTATGTTTCTACAGGCATCAATGGTTCAAACACATGACAGTTGTGACTGTACCTCTGGATGCGGGCCTGTACATTGCATTGTCCTAAGTTGTCACATTCAGAGGTTGATATTGGTGTGGCTCATTGTCCTGCCAACCTGAAGCATTTCAATGTGAATGTTGAGGTGTGTGCATGACCAGCATTGGTGGTATTTGGTTGACATCCGGACCTCCTTCTCCCTCCAGCCCAGTTATCCCACCATGAAGCATGCCACCCTTGCAGTGGGTGCAGGTTAACTCTCAGGATGTCAGTCAGTGGTGTCCTGCTGTTGGTTGGTGCCCATTTCCCAGCAGGGCCTGGTACTCCCCACAACAGAGCACCATTGTCAGACATCTTTGAAGTGGCTTTTCACTCCCTGTGAGGTGTGCATGCTTCAGTGTGAGCTTGCTGGGCCATGTAGGTGGGGGATGTTGAGCTGTGACTACCACTCCCATCATGCTATTGCCTACACCCCCCTTCCCAGCATGCCCATACTTCCTTCCTTTTGAGTCGACTTCACTGTGTGTGAGTGTGACAGCAATGTCAAGATGGCTGACAGTGTGGTCCTGTTGTTTGTTGGTGCACAGTTCACAGCAGGGCCTTGTGCTCTCCACAGCTGAGGCCAGTGTCAGACATCTTTGAAGTGGCTTTTCACTCCCTGTGAGGTGTGCATGCTTCAGTGTGAGCTTGCTGGGCCATGTGGGTGGGGGATGTTGACCTGTGACTACCACTCCCATCATGCTATTGCCTACACCCCCCTTCCCAGCATGCCCATACTTCCTTCCTTTTGACTCTGCTTCCCTGTGTGGTAGTGTGCCTGTGCTGACAGGATGGCTGACAGTGTTGTCCTGGCGTTTGTTTGGCTACAAGTCACAAAAGTGTCCCTGTGCTTCACACAGCATAACCAAGTGTGGTTGTTCTCTGTGGGATATTTAATTAGAGTGTGAGGCATTGCATTCTCCCAGGTGTGTTGTGTAGAGTTTGTGTTAAGGGGGTGTGTGAGAAAAGCTGCTTGTAACTATGGTCAGAGCTGTCAGTCCTCCTTCCCACCCAGCCAGATATCCCACCATGGAACTTGCTTCCATTGCAGGGAGTGCAAGTTGGCTTTCAGGATGTCAGTCAGTGGTGCCCTGCTGTTGGTTGGTGCACAATTCCCAGCAGGGCCTTGTGCTCCTCACAGCAGTACCCAGTGTCAGCCATCTTGTCAGTTCTTTTCCACTCCCTGTGATGTGAGCATGGTTCAGAGTGGTGTTGATGGGCCAATTGTGAGGGTGACCAATATCTGTGACTACAACTCCCATCATGCTATTGGCAACACTCACTTCACCAGCATACACACAATTCCTTCCTTTCAGTGAGCTTCCCTGTGAGGTGGTGTTCTAGTGGTGGCAAAATGTCTGACAGTGTTTGTTGGTTATATTTGTGCCACTGCCTTGCTCTATTTGTTGTTAGGTTTGTACATGTCATGACACAGTTACATATCACTATGAGATGGCAGGTATTGTGTTTGTCTAACTAACATACACATCTTGGGATGATTATCTTTTGGTTACTGTGGCTTTGCTAAGGGTGCATGGTTTCACTATCCCCTTGACAGTGATGTGTGTATTGTCACACAATATTGGGTATATTGGTTGTGTACTCACCAGGCTCTGGGATGTTTGATAGTCCATGTACGCTCTCTGGTGGTAGGATGGCCCGCACCTTCTCCTCCCAGGGCCTGAGGTATACTGGTTTGGCATGAGGGCCACTGCCGGTGCGTTGACTCAAGGCGTAATCCTTCTTGAGTAGGTCCTTGACCCTCCTGCGCACATCATACCACCTGTTCTGGATGGCTTCCTTTGTGCGCAAACATGGTGATTGTGCGTTCACCCTGTTGACGATCCTCTCCCACATCTTGGTTTTCTGCGACATGGGGGTCTGTTGGACCAATGTACCAAACAACTGTGGCTCTACCCTGAGGATTTCATCTACCAGGACCTCCAATTCACTGTCTAGGAACTTTGGACTCTTCTTTGGGGGCATGGTGATGGGTGGTGGTGGGGATTGATGTGTGTGTGAGTGTGCAAGTGAGGGTGGGTGAGTGTAGGTTTTGCTGGGTGTATGTGAGGGTGCTATTTGGGAGGTGCTAATGGTGTGTGGCTTGTGTGATGGATGAGTTGTGAGTGTGTCTGTGGTTGCTGTCTGATGGTGTTCTGTGCTGGCAGGTCAGTTGAATTTGCAAAAGATCATGGTAGGGATTTGTGGCCTTTATATGGGTGGAGTTGTATTTTTTCCTTTGTAGTTTTTAGGCATGTAGGAGACGTTCTTCTGACCGAGTAGGACGCTGCAGTTGGCTCGTGCGGGCTTCTCCGAGTCTTTCAAGCTGTGTTTCTGCTGGGTTTCATGTGCGGCGTACGCGTCGGTCGCGGAGTATTGGGTTGCTTCGGCTCCGTTTTGTATGCGTGTCGGTCGTACGGCTTGAGCTCCGTGCGACTCGGTCTGGTTTTACACGCATTGCATCGTACTGCGCGGATCGGAGTTCGCGGGTACGTTTCTGTTGGTTCATTCCTGGTGCGTGTCGGTCGGTTCGATTCGCGTAGTTTTCCGGCCGGATAGCTGGTTTCCGTGCGGTTCGGTCGTTCGGCTTGTGTTCCGTACGAGTCGGTCGTAATTCACATGCATTGCATCGTACTACGCGGATCGGGTAGCGCCGGTACGTGTCGGTCGGACTACATTCCCGTACCGAGTCGGTCGGTATGTTTTCCGGCCCGAATCGGCCCCTAAATAGTGGAGCTGCATATCATGCGGAGGTGCTAAGCACATTAGCTACAAAAATAGGAAGCCCAACAAGTCAGAGTCCAAAACACTGAAAAACACTGAGATGGATATAGAAGAACGACTAAAACACTCTTCTACATTTAAAACAGAAGGTGTAGCTACCATCGTACCTCAACAAACTAAAGCCGATAAACTGTTAAGACTAAGGACCAAGACTAAGAAAGAAACAAACTCGCAATAACCTGCATGAGGATGTGCTTTTGGAACATCTACATGCCAATACTCCTCTGCAGGGTCTACAGGTTAGAAACATTCCAGTGATATTTGTTGACCACACAGAATGCATAGGTGATTTCAGTAATATCGGAACTAAATGTTTGTCTGACTGGATGTTCTTGTCAATTAAGACTGCCGAATGGAGCAACAAAAAAGAGCTGGAGCCGATCAAGGAATTAGAAGAGGCCATCAAAAGAAATACTCTAATTGCGGATTCAAAAGCTCTATTACCAAGCATCGAAAAAGAGTTCAAAACTGTTTTTTTTAAATAACTTTATTTATGATTTTAACAAAATTGCAGCAGTTACACAATTCCAGGTGATATAGACAAGTGGCAGTTTACAGCAGAGTACACATATATGAGCAGGACATACTGGCTAATGACAGACCAGTTCACTGTGAATTTAAATTGAATCATGCGGGTCTCTCACGTCTGGTTCACGTTCAAAAAGGCATCACACAGTTCCCTCCCTTCTTTAAGGCCCTCATCCAGATTATCATCTCTACGGCTTAATTTCAAATGGGCTTCTTCTGCTAGCGTCTACTCTCACACATCCCTGTACCACACATCCACATCTGGGATACGCTGCCCCATCTATGTTATGGCGACCATATGCTTCGCCAACACTAAAAGTAACTGCAAGAGCTTGTAAGCGATCTTGCGCTTCTTGGGTTTTGTGATGTGTCCCAGTAAACAGTGTTATGGTGACCCCTCAACCCGAAAGCCCGTGCCCCTCTGCATAATCCCCACCACCAGGGTCCAGAATTGATTCCGGGGCAATACGGTGTAGCTCAGGTTTCTTTAACCAGTCAATCGCGAGCTACCAGTAGCTCCCAGACACCTTCAGAGAAGCTCACAGCCTTAAGTTCGTTTTTAGGTTTCGCCTGCACAGCGCTTGCGTGGTGCTTGTGAAATCTTTTGTATTAAATATATCTTAAAGGGGGATAACATCCAGACCCCTTGCTTTCATTGCTTTTCATTGGTTCCAGTGCTTGCCACTTACTTTTCCTCTGTTTTTATTGGCTGCAGCACACTGTTTGTGTTGCTCCTCTCGTGTGCTTCTTATCAGTTTCCCATGGTCGAAGTACTGTTTCCATCTGCTTTTCTGGAACAATTTTTTAAAGGTTTTTACCTACACAGCACGCATTTAGAGCTCCATTTTTCTTTTGTTTGTCAGACACCTTTATTTAATCTCCTCTGGCAGCACACATTTTTTTTTTTAAAGCCGTTAAGTGACGCAGAGACTCGAACCCTTTGATCCCTGGTTCCGAGGTCAGCTGCTCTGACCGTAGTGCCACATGTTTCTTTCTTCCGCCTCCTCTTCCTCCTCCTCCTCCTCCTCCTCCTGTGTCCAGCCTCCCGTTCTCTTATCAGCCTCATGTTTGAAGTGTAAATATTTGCGCAACATCTTCCTGAGCTCTCGTCTTACCTCAATCGTTCGCTCTATATAAGTGCATATTATAAAGTAATATATGTCGAAGCAGTCTACCCCTTCAAGCGAACACCATGCCAATTCAGTCGCCATCTGTGATTTTTACTTTCACTTCCCCATGTACATTGTAACTCTGCAGCATATAAAAGCGATAAAAAGGAACTAAACTGTAGATGCAATGGGCAAGCTATGGACTGTAACACGAAAAACCATCTTCAGGTTTCAGAAATTGCACTGGTACAACCTCAGAATGGCCAGAAAGATAGATCACTGACTTGAATATTTGCTGCAGAGAAGTGCAATTGACGTATATGTTCTACCCAAATCAACAGGACCAACGTCAGCCTTTCATCCATCCCAAGACGATACAAAGAGAGCCACTGACTTATGAAGTGACAATCACGATCGTCTGGTCACCTTCTTTCTTCGTCAAATTTTACGAGCGTATAATCCTAGTATATTATCCTAGAGGTCATCTAGTTAACCGGACAGAGCTAGTGGTCGAGCAACAAGCTTGTTCATACTGTTCACCTGGCTATCGTTCGTCACTCATCAGATGAACTTTACGTATTGCTTCAAAGTGGCAGAAATTAGGCACGCTGTGCTTTTCGAAGGATTTATATAAATATGTACTTACATGGTCAGTGTCACTGTCCTCCAGCTCACCTGCCTCGGCAGAAACTGTAACCAATTTGAACTCTGGGAGGGAGTTAGGCTAATGCTTTCCATGCTGCTGCTGGTGTTTGTAACCAAGTCTGACTGACATCCACACGTGCCTTTCTTTAGAAAAGATTAAAGTTCTGTGGCTGAGCGATGATTTGGTGGTTTAAGTGTTCTGGGGGTCTTTCAAGCAGGAGTCATGGCCAGGTGAATGGGTGAGACATTCATTGTAATGCTTCCTAAGATGGGTGTCCCAGATATATTACACAAGGCCACAAATAACAGGCTAACCCTCTCTGCACAGGCTATTCCATTTGACCTTTACTTGACTTCAAAATGGCAGGACAGGCCTGGGGACCTCAGTGTATGCAGCACACTGATAGGAAAATATGACTCAGTGTGCTGAGGTTACGACAAAGTTATAGAGGTAAATGCTTGAATCTGTCTCAGTCACTGGGAATTACTCTTCCATCTGCATTTGTACAAGCAGGGACCAACCATATGCAAGTTAGTCGTGCACACTCAAAAAGGGACAGTTCAGCCTGCTCACACAAGCAACTCGGATGCATTCTGGTTTTGTTGGGCCTCATACATAAGGTCTGACTTTGCTATATGTGGCAGAGCAAAGTATCCATGACCGGTCACACCCAGGCTACTTAGGTGAACTTGTACTGGCGACAGATGTAACCTCAGAATATCAAAGCCCCACCATATATCTCAGGGATTATTCTAAACAAACCATTGTGTTAATAAACAATCAAGTGAACACCAAGTAATTGAATTTCACCAAACTCATCGTGCCACCAGACGCCACTTTAATATGTATCTCACATATATTTATTCTTCTGCATGATGGTACAAGTCCCCACTGCCTGGTTGCTAAACACCTTGTATGGACTATAACAAAAAGTACCAGTGAGCTTAAAGCCTGCTCATCACTTTCCTTGGTTTGCTTTGCTGTCACTCGTCTTTCCGTGCTTCTTCTATGGCTTTCCTTCCTGTTCTTGTGTTTGTCCTTCCCCTGGCTCATATCTTCTTTACCATTTTGATGGGCTGACTTATAACCTTCCACTACTCAAGTCAAGTCAAAAACGACTTTATTCGATTTTAGCACAGTAAATCATAAAATTTCAAAAAACTTTCATCATAAAAATCGTCCTAAAATATCACCAAACTTGTCACCTCTCAGAATGAAAAACCTCTGCTAAAAACCTTGCAATCCTTGACATGTGATAAAATTGCAAATATAGCAAAGCTGGCCAAACTTTAAAATCCTTATTTATAAAAATAGGGCGGATATACTTGTAGCGTAGAGATGCATACTTATGGCTTATAAAAACTACATGTAAAGTGTCAATTGCACTGGCCCTATCACAAGTACAGATTGGTAGTTCTGAGGGTCTATGCCTTCCTACTAACAATTGGGGAAACAAATTCAGGAGGAAGTAAGATAGCAGACGTCTGTGCAAAAACATTCCACTACACTATTTAGGGATCTGTTTTCGTTGGTTTTTAATATATCATAAGAGTGTTTACTTTCCGTTCTCTCCTTGACATGCTGTTTCCCTCCTCACGCTTCATGTTACTCCCCCTCAATCCATTTCCTCTTTCCCTCATATGCCGCTTTCCCATTTGATGTCTAGTCTTACCTCACGCGCTCCTTGATGATCCCTTTTCCCCTACCCCAGCTTTTCTCTTTTTATTTTTAACCTCCTCTCATGGCGCAGTTTTGCTGCAACGTGTTTGTAGCTGCAATAGCGAGTAACTCTTCTTGGTTGCAGCTATGCTGCCCAGAGAGTAGGTGCTGTGACCAGAACATCCTAAACCTTTATTTGGTTCATCCAAACCTCCACATTTCTGTTCTTTCTTTTTCACTACCCAGATTTCACTCATTTCTTTTCTCTTTGGTTTTTTACTCGCTTACTGACCCTCTCTTTCTTTTTTCTTAAATCCTTACTTATCTTTTTTTCCTTCCTCAGACCCTCCCTCTCTCGTGCTTTCCTTTTATTGATTTTCTCATTATTTATCCCTTTCTCTCACCTCTTAACACCGTGCCTGGCATTCAGGTAACCCATTCAAATATTCGTTTACCAGATCAGTTTTACAGCTGCTCACCTAGCTAAAACTTATAGCAAAAATTATTAATAATCACAAAGGTGAAACCGATTGCATTTACAATTACTTGTTAAATAAGCTGTATTTTTTTTTACATTATTATCATTAGGCTGCAGATAGCAGGGCCTGATAATGAGCAGCACAATGTCAGATTAATGACCCAGGCTGGAGCTGGGGCACAGAGGTGAACAACTGAAGTAATGAGGTATTTAACTCTTAAATAAAAGTCCTTGTCAACTCAATATTGGAGCTGTGAACAAAATTATGTTTCTGAATGCTTTTAAATGGGAGAAAATGTAAATGAAAAGTTATCGGAATGATTAAGTTAGCTTTTCATTCTAATTTTCTCCCATTTCAAAGTGTTGCATTTACAAATAGCAGGCTCCTTAATCCCAATGGCCAGTAGACACTTTGCCATAAGCACAACTGAAAAATGCAGCCATTTTTTAAAATGAGAGAAATTTAAAGTGCAGAAAAATGTTCCACATTATGAACATTTTTGCTGAATATTTTTCTGCACTTCACATTTCTCCCATTTAAAAAAATGATTGTATGTTTGTGTTTTACATGTAACAGTGCCGCATATGGCGAAAGGAATGTTCTGTGCTGCAAGTACATACGACAGAGGCTCTCAGTCACCCATACAAATATATCCCATTCATATGCACACCTGTTCATACATCCCCAAAGACCACGCTCTCACTTACACACATGGAAGCCCGGTCATAGTGCCCATAGTATAAGTATTTTGTTCAAACTATAGTATCTGGCCCTATGAACATTAGGCTTAAAGACAATGAAACAGGGCGTGGTGGGGATGTCTGGTAACAATGCACAAGTTCTTTAGCCTTCAGCAGCTCACAATGATTTTCACTGATCAGAAGTAGCTCTCACTACAGAAAAGGTTGGAGACCACTGGTGTAGCTTCACTGGTGTCATGTAGGTAAGAGGTAGGAAATTAAAATGTATCCGTTTAAAATGTGCATTACAGGATACTATATGAGTAAGCACACTTATGGCTGTCCACGTTTTATCTCCCAGGGGCTCTGCCATGGCAGCGTCCCATGCCGCCCTTGCCCTAGGAGGGGGGCCCGTTGAGTCTGCCCTCGTTGCGTTGTATAGGAGAGAGTTCAGTCAATGCCCTGAGCCACAGGCAAGCAATATATCCAGTGTGTGAGTTGTATGTGGGAAAGGTGGGCCAAGTCACTTTAACTATTTCCGTCAGTCCAGCATAGTGTAGATAGTGGCCCTGTCCCAACTCAAAGTCCCCACATGCCTGCTCGTATGTAATGAATGTTTCACCCGGGTAAAGGTTGGCTAACACTTCGCATCCTCCCTTCCTCTACGCGTGAATGACATATTAGCCATCATTTTGCACACCAAGGCAAGTATCCATATAGGAAGTTCTCGTCTCAGGATCCTTTCCACGAATAGCTGCCAGATGCTTGCAGTGTGACGGACTATGTAGGGCATATCATCCGAGACCCCCGTAACCTCCATCAATGCTACCGGGAGTTTGCTGGATTAGATACGTCCCGCCAGCAATCTTTTCTCCCAGCTATCCCCACTGTCCAGCCACCGGGTCGCATGCTGTAAGTGAGCTGCGTAGTAGTATAAGCCCAGCCTAGGAGCTTCCAGTCCCCCCTCCTTGTACTGTAGGGTCAGAGTACTCAAGGCCACCCTGCTGCAAAGTCCTGCCCAAAACAGTGACACAAGCTCAAAGTTCAATTGCTTGAATATCCGCCCAGGAATAGGGCTGTTATATCCCGCATAGAGGCCCTAATGTAGACCCGTTCGTACATGCCCTAAAATGGACGTATTCATATTTACCCTAATATGGTCATATTCGTACTTGCCCTATTATGGTCATAGCCGCATATGCCCAATTATGGTCATAACTGTACATGTCCTATTATAGTCATGATTCCTTATATAGGCATGCTCTTTCACCTACATTGGTCCTTGCTAGTACACAACGAGCTCTGAGGGCTGAACGTTATCTATCCTGTGGTTTTGAATACAGCAGGGTTTTTCCCAAACACAGGCCCACACTGTACTCATTAATTATGCATGGCTCTCTAGGAATACACCACTGGCATAATATGTATGTACAAAGTTCACCCCTGACGTCTTCCTCATGTCCAATACAAACCATACTGAGGACCGAGACTCTTTAGGGTATAAATACACCACATCTTGCCCCGGTAAGACAGAGGGAACCGAGACTTCCATGCTGACACACTGACCAGAGACGCTGAGGCTCCTGCATGCAGTCGCTCAAGCTGACAGTGGTCTGACACAACCCGGACAGGGTGTCCAACTCGAGACCAGGACGGGGTCCCACACTCTCTCTATTCAGGTATGGGGGTTCGACTAAATCCTAGGAGGATTCTTGGCTCTTAGCTTCTAAGACCTACACACATATGCTAGGTACACACGGGTACATCTAGGTAGGCATCGTAGGAGTACGCGCACTTGCATAATGCTTTTATATTCATGTATGTACTCATGATTATCACAATATGGTAGAACTGTTCTATCCCTTTGCTTTTATCGTACTGCTGATAATATATCTTGGCTATTATCTGCCGTTTGCCGCAGCACATATATTTTACACTAGAATAACAACTGTTCAATAAATACTTATTGAAACGCCCGACTGTTTATTCTGTGTACACCTCTGAGACAAACCGAATAAGTAAGCACGAGTGACTGAGCGAAAGGTAGTACATTGTTTACATGATTCTGAGGGAATCAGGGTTGTCATGTTCTAAGGTTGCCAGAAACTAATCTCTCCCCGATAAGAGGAGACACTAGTGGCACTGCGAGCT
Source organism: Calotriton arnoldi (assembly GCA_963921515.1). NCBI lineage: Eukaryota > Metazoa > Chordata > Amphibia > Caudata > Salamandridae > Calotriton > Calotriton arnoldi. The sequence continues at coordinate 2,011,590 of CAWUFW010000056.1, read as the reverse complement.
AGCTATTGCAAACCAGGCTAACATATACGGTGGGGGTGCACGGAGTCAGTCTGCCACCAAGCCCGCAGTATATGTTATCCAAACGCGCAGGTCCTGCAGGGGTACTATAGGAGCTGCACGACATGGCGCCCAACGTTGGTTGGGTACTTATTTAACAGTAGAATCTGAGTAGTTCAGTCGTGCTATTCTCAGAGAACCTACTCACAAAACCCCAGAGACGTCTGGAGTGGATGGGCACAAAATCTGCCGCAGCTGAGTAGTACAAGAATACTATTTATTGGCTGTTGGTTATTCAAGCTTGAAGGACATTTAGTTCCTACAATTGTGCATTTACACCTTATCTTAAAAATTCTTTAAACCTCCCTTCTTCCAATTAAAAATGGTGGAAGAAACAAACGACACAAGGAGAGTTGAAACAGACCTCTTCGGTTTAGGAGAAGACCCTGAAGATGCAATACAAATTGCACAAAATTTCAGAAGGGCAGTCACCATAAAACTTCTAGATCATGGCTTAAGAGCCAGGGGTGGTAATGTAATTTTCGTGATTGAGGCACACAAATCCAATAAAACAGAGGTGTTCTATTCATGGGTTACATTCCCAGCAGCGAATCCAGTTACAGATGTATTTCACTACTACCTAGAAGGTGAAGCACCAGCGGACTATACTCCTTTTGAGGAGATAGAGGTTCCGCTCACTTACCAGGAGCATAATTACTGGTTTAAAAGCGCCCTACCCCACGTACATGGAAGAGCAAGATTAGGCCCGCACGGAGGAGCAGGAGCCACATGGCCCATATTAGTGGCATACACACCACATCCTAATATTGGCACAATGCCACAGCCAGACTTACTTGTACAACACAGAGATTTTATTAATATCCACAGAAACCTCACACAATTTGTGATGAGAACTTTAACAGTTCAACCTGCACCAGCTGCAGCACAAGATACTCCAGTCCAGAGTACAGTTAATAAAATTACCCCACAAACATTACACGCGGTAATGGGCAAAACGCCAGCAAAACGCGAACAAATCCCATTCTGGATAGCTCAGAAAATAACTCAGCTTGAAGCAGTATTCCCGAATACTACAACCAGTGATAAACACAGAATTCTAACAATCTGCTTGCCCATGGGGATCACACCACAACTAGAGGATTGCACCTCTTGGGGTTCAGTCTTTGCTGCCATATATACCAAAACACATGGTATCCCGTCAATAGCAGTAGTACCTGAAGTATTGAGACAGGTACAAAATGAGTACGGAGCAGAACCTGCCCTTAACTTAGGGATGAAGTTGCTAAACAACTTTGAACAGGTCTCAGCCATAATACTAGCTAACATTAAGGGGGAAGCAGCTTCAGTGGCGATCCGCCAACGCCTAAGGGAGTTCAGTCCAGTAGATCAACAACACGAACTACCCAAAATAATTGAAACTTCATATGCAGAACTAGGCAGAGACAGTCTAGGTGGGAAAGCATTAAAACCACAGCTGGTGGGCAGTCCTGAAAAGGACACTACCAAGCAGACTCCTACTTCTTCTAAAAAGAAGTGGGAAAATAAAAAACAACAAAAGTCTAAAGACACCAGATCTCAATCCAGAGGTAGGTCTCCTCAACAGGAGCCCTCTGAAAGGAGGTATAACCTCAGGAATAGGATAATATAAAAAAACCTGACAGGTATCAGGATACTGATACTCGTTCCTCTCGTTCCTTTCAGGGTTCGTCAAGAAACTCCGAGAGGGAAGGACGGTCAGAACACAGACAAGAGGAGTGTACAAAGTCCAGAGACACGCAACGCGCTGCGGACTACACACCTAAAAAAGAGGATAAACAAAAACAGAAACCTCAGTTCAAAAAGAAGAAGGTAGCAGGTCTCAAGATCAGACATGCCCAGAATTCTGAGGACACAGCTTCTGAACGGGGAATGGGCTCTGCCGATGCTAGACAGCGCGGCAGAAGTAACGATAGCTCGCCAGAACCTGAAGGAATTTCTGGTGACAGCGGAGTTGAGTGAGTATATCACGGTGGAAACACCTGATACTTGGGTAAGTGTCCCACATAAGTTACATGAGATAACACTCCGGATGGAGGGGGACAAGCCCAGAAAAGTTAAAGGTCTATTTTGGGAGAATTTGTCATCTGGGTATGACATCCTATTAGCAGAACAAGACTGGCCACCAGCATTCGTCATGGAGTGCCCTAGGGGAGAAACTGTAATTTTTCCAGCATTTTCCGACCTCGTTCCCATACATCTTAAACACGCATATGCGCAGGAGTGGGCGGTTGCCCTAGCTCCAGCATTGTCCAAAAATCATGCTGGTTGGGATGAGGATTCAACCCACCACGTGATCCCGTTAAAAGTTCCCCAAATGCTCAAAGGCAATATCCTATAAAGCAGGAAGCTAAAAGACAAGTCAGGGAGATTCTAGATCAACTAGAATACCAGGGTGTGATAGAAAATTCCAGTTCACTTATGAACAATCCTTTGTTCCCCGTAGCCAAACCTGACAACACATATCGTCTAGTTTTAGATTACAGACATTTAAACACTTGCACAAAGACATTTGCAGTTCAAAATGCACACAGTGCCGCATTAATGAATAACATTGTGCGACAAAAATGCAAAACAACACTTGATATCTCAAATTGATTTTTCTGCCAAAATATAGCACCTGAAAGCAGGTATCTGACCGCATTCAGTGCGTTAGGGTCCCAACGGCAATTTTGTCAACTCCCCCAAGGGTATAAGAATAGCCCGGGGTTGTTTTCAGCAAGGGTAACAGAGTTACTCCAAAATTTGGATGAAGAAGCATTTGTCCTATGTGGATGATATTTATCTGACGGACGATGACTTACCGAGGCACTTGACCAGGGTGAGCACCATTATTATGGGATTCGCCTCTGAGGGCTATAAATTTAACTTTAAGAAATCAAAAATTGCCCACCCCAGTGTCCTATTTTTGGGATACAAGCTGTCAAATGAGGGAAAAAGCCTAGCAGCTAACTTTTTTAGAAGAGTGTGCGCTGCTCCAACATTCCTAAATCATTAAAGAATTTACAATCGATTCTGGGATTCCTAAATTTTGGTCGAACATACATTTTGGATTACGCAGAAAGAGGAAAAACCTGATTTTTCAGTCAGACAGTGGACACAGGAACATACAAATATCCTGCGTTCCCTACAGGAAGACATGATAGCTTCTAAACATTTGCAGATACGCGTAAACGCACAAAATTTGGTGATCCGAGTAATAGCGGGTCAATGCGGGTACACTTATTTAACTTTTAATGAAGGTGAAACAGTACCAATCGCATACAAATCACACCTGTACACAAACGCAGAAATGCGTTTCACTTCAACAGAGAAAATCCTGACATCAGTGCAGACCGCTGTAGCAAGAGAAAGAGCTCTGGCTCAGGGAAAACGCATAATTGTCGTGACCCCAGTACCAGCTTTAGAAGCTGTTACAAAAGCTAGCATTCTAAATGCTAAATCCTTACATCCAAGAAGGATACAATGGGCTAATTCTCTTACTGCAACGGATGTTGAATACAGATTTGATCCAAGTTTAAAAACACAAGCATTCCTGCAATACGAACAAGAATATCCTCTACCAAATGAAATTTTGCCTCTAGATCAGTATGAATATATTATTTACACTGACAGATCTGCTCAACCAGCCACAGGAAGCAAGCAAGCTTACAGCGCAGCATGTGCAATCGTTAAAGGTCGCATGCGTGATGGCAAGTTCCATCCAAGCTGTACTAAAACGCAATCTCTAGGAGACTGCACGGCTCAGTTGGTAGAACTCAAAGCACTTATACTGGCACTTATAAATACGGATCACGAATGCCCCACACTGATTGTGTGTGATTCCTTTTACTGTGTACAGTCGTACAATGAATATCTACATCATTGGGAACAAAACGGGTTCAAAGATGCAAAAGGTGGCACAATTAAGCATAAAATGCTATGGGAACAGGTAGTGGAGTTGAGAAACGAACTACCAAGGGCTCACGTGATACATACACTGAGTCATCAGCGTGATGGCGTTCACCTTGAAGGGAATTCATTGGCTGATGAAGCCGCAAAGGGGGCTGTTCGCACAGCCGCCGTAGCTGCAATCACTCATTCAAAAACGAGAATAGACGGCGAGATAATGGTAGCTGTCAATGCTTCACGCAAAGGCAGCACAGCAGTACCAAAGAAATTTCCACTCAAGTACTCCTACAAGTTAGATGCACAAAACATTCCATATGCTCAGATTCCTGGAGTGGGGGATAGAGAAATACCAAATATGGATCGTAGGCAGAGCTCAATTTTAGCAGCACACGAGGGTTTGGGTTTTGCGCATACAGGCGTTACAGCGACTATTTCTTTATTGAAACAGCGCTACTGGTGGCCAGGGTTAACAAAGCAGACTAAAGACTATGTCTTGAAATGCGACATCTGCCAGCAGATGAAAGGTTCCACCGTAACACGCCCGGCGCAGACACCATTCCTGAAATCAGACAAACCTCTCGCATGTGTGTAATTGGACCACTGCGGACCCCTACAATCTGATGGGTCCAAGAAATATATCATGGTTGCAGTGGATTCCTGCTCTAGATTCCTATGGGTTTGGCCTCAGCGCTCGGCTGACGCTCGAACTGTTATAAAAGATTTGCGAGTCTTTATCGGCACATACGCAGTTGGCACGTTACATTCTGACCGTGGTCCGGCGTTTAGCTCTCGGGCTTACAAAGAGGCCATGGAAGGATTGGGCGTAGCATTGCGGTACTCCTCTCCGTACCATCCCGAGGAAAATTCGGTTGTGGAGAGAAAAAACCGAGACTTAAAGCAATCTTTAACAGCTAGGGTATTAGGCAAGGGCGGTAGATGGGTCGATCACCTTTATGGGGTAAAGTGCGCGCTCAATAACCAGCCAAGAAGCTCTCTAGGAGGTGTCACTCCTTACAAGAATGTGGGTACCTGATCTTGATTGTGAAGGCACAGTGGCGGATGAAAAACCATTTGATATCCATGATCGTTTGGCTGTTTTACAGGATCTAAATGAATCCAGGACACAACAAAGTAACGTGCTCCAGAAACAGGCCGCCACTGAGGAAGTCAAGGCAGTAACGGCAAGACCTGTCTGGATCCCAAAAGTCGGGGATCTGGTCAGAGAGAAGATTGCTGACAAAAAAGAATTTGGGCCATCCTACAGAAAGCCTGTACCGGTCCCAGCAATCCAAGGCACAAGAACAGTACTGTTGCCGCCTCTTGCCGGAAAAAAGATTTGTCTCAATTGACTTAATCAAACCACACTATGTGGCCGATACTAAGCAGTAGGCCTCGTGGACTCCACAGTAGCAGACACCCTCCTCTCGCTACAATCCAAGAAGTTCAAACAGAAAGACTCATCACGTTTGAAGAGAAACCTGTACGGAATGAAGGACTAAGCAACAATGCTATGGAACTCGTTCCACTTCAACAAGAAATTCATCTTCAAAATGAAAATCCACTTAACAACCAAGTTGCAATCAGACCTGATACAGACATCTACGTCAACATGCCTCGTCAAGAGCAAAATCCGATTTCAACAAATCCCGATGCAATTCCAACAATTGATCGAACTGCTTCTGGCTATTTCATGAACTTTGATACGTTTTCACTGGACCCAAGTGAGCCGGAAACGACGCCAGCCAAAAAATCACTCCAACAGAAACTCAATGACTTTTTGAACTTTTTTAGAAAGACTTACCTGGTGTCACCTTGGATAGAACTATGGTATACCACTGGGATTTTATTTTTCATTTTCTGGTTAGGTTTAATTATAACTTTTAGTATGCTTACTAATGGACGATACCTCCAACAAAGCTCTACAGCCCAAAGAGTCAATTTGATTTTAAAACCACACCAGTCTTCACATCGTGAACCAAGAGACTTTTCTTCAGTGAACATCACAGCAGTTCCTATACCGGACAGTATAGTATGGGACAAGATTGATTATGATGTATTCGGTCCGACTGAACTTTTAAAGCTTAAACATGTATTTAAAATTTCTTTAAGTGATACCATTACCTCCAGTACATTTTCTGATGATTGGGACACTGATACTATGAATAATTTGATGTCTGATTTAGAATAAACTGCAGCATTTCCGAACAATGAAATGTTAGAAGGTACTTCAGACTATGATACATTGTACTGTTACCAACAATATGGTCATCATTTCTTACACAAGTCTATAACACCTAGAAATGTATTTGAGTACCACCAGTGGGAACACTGCCCAACACCTCCAAAGGTAGTTCGCAAGCATTTGCACAGAAATTCACATACTTCTCAGGGTTTAACACATCCGACCCGAAGTCATTTTATTATACAGTGGCGAAAATTTCAGCTCAGAAAATTATGTTAACAAACACCAAACATATTTACTCTGCATGCTTTCTGAACCAGTTGTCTAAACAGGGTTTCGATCTATGGAAAGACACAATAGATTCAAAATCGTTCTGGGGTTCTAGGGACTGGCAAGTCCAGGGAATAGAAGCACTTTTTAGAGCATGCATCATTCCGCAGCAGATGTTATTTCTGAATGAAACTGTGCAACAAACAACCTATCTTGGATTAGCCAAAGGCAAGGAGATGAACACACCAGGGTTTCCAACACCATCACAGATGGGTGGGGGGCAGAATTCAACTACACATGGGGTGAGATTAGATGACATTTTCCAGTACAACAGATCAGATCCTGATTGGGCAGAATGGCTGATTTGGCCCATTGACACGAACATCTGTCAACAGAGATTTATGAATACAACCGAAGGGTTTAGTATCCATATGCCAGACCCACGCTATGTACAGAGACATCACCCAGGGGTAGTGACATCCTATAGTGTTGGGAAGTTGTGCCTTGATTGGCTAGAGACTTCAACACTCACAGAAGTAAAGCACCACTTGACCTTACTAACACCTGACATGGATCCTAGAGATTTTTTACTAGGACCCAGGAAACAACGTCGGAAACGTTTCATATATGCAGGACTTTATGCCTACTATAATGAAAACTGGAAAATATCCCAACAAGAGGCCGCAGAGAGGATACAGGAAATAGACCGTATTAACTTAGAGAAGGCATTAGCTGTAGTGGATAATGGGTTAACAACTTTGACCTCCAGGATTTACTCTTTAGGCAGCATTGTGTCTTCGGCGATCGACATACTAGGACAAGATTTAGCCTTGTTACAGCACGGGCAATATCAACTACGTTCTATTATGATGTTGAGCTGGACGCTACAATCTTTGCGTGCAGGCTATGTGCCCTGGCGTTTTATAAACACCACGTCTCTGTTTTCAGAATACAATCTAACTGATAAACAGACAGAAATGGCACAAAGGGGAGCCAAACACACAATGCTGCGGTTTGAGAAACTGGAAAGGTTACCATTTACTGTAGACGAATCACCATCAACAGAATGGCTAATTCATGGCCAAATCACTCTGCCGGTCACTACGTTTCAGTTTCAATATTGCCTTGTGCAAAGGCAGGCAGGCAGATATGAAAAAATGGGTAAGGGATACATTAAGGAATCTTGGGAGTTACCATATAGATATCGATGCCGGAATGGGGATCGAGAAGTGTATCTGAGCGGTACAAACTGCAAGAACGCTTTAAGCGGTTCTCTCATGTGTCAGGATATTTCTCTACATGGAGCCTGCAGTGGTTCAGTAGCGAACTTATCTTGTCACATGTCAGGGACCCCAGCGGCCATGATCACGCTGGTTTTCCAGCTGCTCTCGAATGGAAGTTACTTAATGCTAAATGATCAAGGTTGCTGTGGTATGCTTCTGGGCGTCTCCTATCTGGTCACTGTTAACTCCAGGGTTACTTGCTGTATGCAAGTATTGTTTCCGCCACTGAACACAGTCAGGGAGGCGCCGCTATGGCCTTCGCTGAACGTTTCTTTCATACAATTTGATACTCTGAGCAGATTGAAAGCCATGCTTTTACAGCAACCCGTGCCCTTAACCTCCGCTCGAGAAACCTATGAACTTCAAGTTGCAAGGACCTTGACCGAGATACAGGCACTCATACGTACAAACTGCCCCATTCATTTAGCAGAAATGGTTAGTCGTATCTTCAACATGTCTGATACGAGCGGTATTGTACACCTATTTAAGACCATAGGGTCCGGACTGTTAAGCACCTTTCAGACAGCCCTCGGAGTAATCCCAAATTTTATACACTCCATATTGGGAAGCGAATTTGGAGGATTCCCGCTCATCTTGTTCCTGATTGCAGGAATCCTGATTGTAATATTGCTGCTATGCAATGGACGGCCCACTTCCCGAGGGAATGGTGAACACGCTCCTGGAGCGGAAATACAGTGAACGCATGGTACAACTTCTGGGCATTCAATGCCTGCGAGAACTCAATGCCTCCTGGTTTCTATCATTTAGACCAGTCTGGGTAGACTGCATCTTACCTGTTCTTCGATGCCTGTTCTGCGGAGAAGAATGCACGTTGGATCTTTGTCTAACTTTTCCATCAGATGCGCCTCCGGACACGGATGCAATGCTGGACCCCATAAAGGCCCATGCTCTGCGTTGTCCCCAGCGGCTTCTGATTCTGATGAACGCATTCCTGGAGAATCCACAGGTGCCGTTTGCTCCTGCTGGGTTAGGTGACTCCTCCACAGGCACCCGGGTAACAACTGCCGCACAAGCTGCCGCAGCTCCGACTGTTGGCAATGCTACATTCCATCTATGTGCGATTGACGTTCGTCTGCAGCAGCTAACACCGATAATACTGTGCTTCCCAGCCAGGACGCTTAATCTCGAATTGGCTCATCGCGTCCTAGGAAAGAATTTGGCTTCTTTGCTCGTTTCAAAACAAACGATCTAAATTTGGAACATTTTCTTACATTGACACTTTCGCTTCAGAAAAGCATGGCCTTCTCCTGCTTATGGTAATGCAACTTTTGCAGAGAGACAATATTGACTTTTCAAGTGGCAAGTAGCTGAATTTTAAAATTTTTAACACCTCATTTTTAAAAGATTTTTAAAACCATGTTTTTACTTGTTTTTAAAAATATTTTTAAATTGTCCAGATTTTAAGTATGGTCATTTTTATCCAATTCGGAAGAGGAGTGGGTGTTATATCCCGCATAGAGGCGCTAATGTAGACCCGTTCGTACATGCCCTAAAATGGACGTATTCATATTTACCCTAATATGGTCATATTCGTACTTGCCAAATTATGGTCATAGCCGCATATGCCCAATTATGGTCATAACTGTACATGTCCTATTATAGTCATGATTCCTTATATAGGCATGCTCTTTCACCTACATTGGTCCTTGCTAGTACACAACGAGCTCTGAGGGCTGAACGTTATCTATCCTGTGGTTTTGAATACAGCAGGGTTTTTCCCAAACACAGGCCCACACTGTACTCATTAATTATGCATGGCTCTCTAGGAATACACCACTGGCATAATATGTATGTACAAAGTTCACCCCTGACTCTTCCTCATGTCCAATACAAACCATACTGAGGACCGAGACTCTTTAGGGTATAAATACACCACATCTTGCCCCGGTAAGACAGAGGGAACCGAGACTTCCATGCTGACACACTGAACAGAGACGCTGAGGCTCCTGCATGCAGTCGCTCAAGCTGACAGTGGTCTGACACAACCCGGACAGGGTGTCCAACTCGAGACCAGGACGGGGTCCCACACTCTCTCTATTCAGGTATGGGGGTTCGACTAAATGCTAGGAGGATTCTTGGCTCTTAGCTTCTAAGACCTACACACATATGCTAGGTACACACAGGAACATCTAGGTAGGCATTGTAGGAGTACGCGCACTTGCATAATGCTTTTATATTCATGTATGTACTCATGATTATCGCAATATGGTAGAACTGTTCTATCCCTTTGCTTTTATCGTACTGCTGATAATATATCTCTGCTATTATCTGCTGGTTGCCGTAGCACATATATTTTACACTAGAATATCAACTGTTCAATAAATACTTATTGAAACGCCCGACTGTTTATTCTGTGTACATCTCTGAGACAAACCGAATAAGCAAGCACGAGTGACTGAGCGAAAGGTAGTACATTGTTTCCACGATTCTGAGGGAATCAGGGTTATCATGTTCTAAGGTTGCCAGAAACTAATCTCTCCCCGATAAGAGGAGACACTAGTGGCACTGCGAGCTAGCTAATGCAAACCAGGCTAACATATACGGTGGGGGTGCACGGAGTCAGTCTGCCACCAAGCCCGCAGTATATGTTATCCAAACGCGCAGGTCCTGCAGGGGTACTATAGGAGCTACATGACAGGGCCAGTACCACCATCTTGGACACCGCCAGTCTGCCCATCCATGAGAGTGCCAATGAGTTTCACAAGGCCACTGATCCCCACAGTGTGGCCACGACCCTGTTCAAGTTAAGGTGCAACAATTGGGAATCCTCAAGCACCACCTGCACACCCAGATATAGAAAATGCACCCATTCCCAGCGTATACCAAAACAAGGGAGGTGTTCCAAGGGCAGGGTGGCCATATGAGCCAGGGGGAAAAAGAGTAAAAAAACTTAAAAAGAAAATCAGAAACATATAAAACTGCAGCGAGATACAGTAAATTTCTCCTTGGAATCTATGTATCTGTATCTCAGAAAAGACTATTACAAACAACCCAAAAATTCCAGCGCTCTGACACAGTAAAGAAAGAATTTCAGCATCTTCTCTTAGAGCTCCTTCTATTCTGCCAATAAGAGCAATTCGAAACCCTCAACAAGCAACTTCGTAGGACCCAGCAGAGAGTGTTTTTTGTGGAGCAGATGAGGGAAGGGATGAGTAAAGCGATGGCAGAAACAAGGAATGGGAGCGATCCGCATGAGGAAAATAGACATACAGGTGAGGTCAGTAGAACTAAACCATATACAATCTTTCTTAGCAATCAGCAAAAGTGGAGGAAATCAGTCTCATGTCAAAAGGATTGTCATTTGTACCAAAAAGTAAACCTCAACTATGTAAAACTAGATTGGGATTGATGCAATGTTTTAGAAACAAATTGGTTAAAAATCTTCTTTTCAGAGGGTGATATTCGTCTAAGTTCTATTCGGATTTGCAAAAAGCCATCGACCTTCTACCCTCCTTCACAGAATGTCAGTAGAGCTAATAATATTTGAAAAGACCATACTTCCAATCCTTACAGAATGAAGAGTATATAATCATTAAGTCTGCGTACAACGGGGAGACAATTGTGATCACAGACAGGGCAGATTATCAGAATTAAATCCTGAACCAATTGCAACAAAAGCAGTACAATAGAGCAATAAACAATGACTCTACTTCTTCCATCCAAGAAGATCTTAAAAAACTGGTTGAATTGGGAAATACAGGAGGATAGCTCTCAATCAAAGAAGCTAAATCTTTGAGCAAAGAGAACACCAGTTATTTTTATTTTACCCAAAAATACACAAAAACCATCTGCATTGTCCTGGCTAGCCAATAACATCCAGGGTAAATTCAAGCCTCGAACCAGAGGCTAAATACATGGATATATTCCTAAAACACCTCATCTCTCAAATTCCCAGTTAACTCAGACACGCGATGAACATCATCAACAAACTGGATTGAAAATAGTTTGACAACCAGAATCAAATGTTGATAACATTGTACATTGTCAGTCTATTCTCTAATATTCCACAGCAGAAAGAACTAGAGTCAATGGAACATGTCTTAGATTCCAGACCCCAACCTCACAAAGGACCCACAGATTTCATTCTGGAAATGGCTCCAAAAAGTCTAAAGAAAAAATATTTTCACTTCAACAACCAATTCTATATACAAACAAAAAGAAACGCTATGGGTTGTCCATTTGCCCCGGAGATGGCCATTATGTTTATGTCCCTGTGCAAAGAAAGATGGGTTTATAGGAACAACCCATAAAAACACCATATCAATGCATGGAAAAGATACACTGACTATATCATTATGATATGGGAAGGTGACGAAGAGGAACTTAACAACTTTGTGCACTGGCTCAACAACAGAAGCCCAGACCTACAATTTTCAGTGACCCACAGCTGTAAATAGATCGGTTTCTTGGATGTGTCCATAAAACATGATGATGGTCATTAACTATTAACATTTTTTTTAAAGTGTTGTTAACATGTTTTAGCCACAATATTTCATCAACAGAAAGTCACAATAATAAATCATATTAAATGGATACTATCTATTCTGTAATCCAGCCGCGGTCCGTGCAGGTAACAGCGGTGGGGCGGTGCGGCCGGGTGGGGGGATTCCGATGGAAGATGCAGAGGGAAAATTAATTATTTATTTCATTTTCTCTCTGCATCGTCCCTCGAAATCGCCCCCAACGCCCCACCGCTGTTACCTGCACGGACGCGGCTGCTCTAATCAGAATTACTTAAGTTTAACACAATCATCAATCATAGTGCATATGCTTGTCGATTGATTAATATTAATTCCATCATACACTGCCTGCTAAATCAATTATTTAAAAACAAAATGTTTATACACCAATTCATCTTTCATAGTGCTGCCCAAGTGGGTTTGTCCATCAAACATTCAGGCTTCTGTCACACATCTCTTGTATTTTAATCCAATCTGAATATTCAGTTGATTCAAATTCTTATTGCCCTTTAATTGTGCTTTTGTGGTCAATTCAGCGTGTTTATCCTTCCTCTCCATATCGAAATCCATTTAAAAGAAAATCATTAAAAACTTTAGAGTAACATTTAGCCCATTTACTGTGAACAAGTTACTTTGTAGCCGAAACGTGTCATGTCCCAGAAACCATGTAAACACAATAAAAATAAGGAGCATTACACCGTTGGAGTGCCGGAGTAATTAATTTGTAAGGAGGAAGGAAGGTTGTGGAACACGTTTATTCAAGGGTGGCGGCCGTTGAAGAATCCAGACACTGTCTCCGTTTAGGAGCAGGTCGACAAAACCGCCATCAACCACAGCTATGATATCATGATTGCACATTTGCGCAAAACAGATGACGTACTCAATGCAATGTCTGATATCGCTAATATTGTTATTTGACCTTTCACATACAGAAACATAATCTGCTGACAACTTAAGACCCTCTTTCAAATACAATTATACTGAACAGGAGAATACATCTCCCAATCTGCACCTTCACCCTGGATTGTTACTGTGGCTTTCAGTATTACCCCTCCCGTGTTTTAAACAAAATATCAGCATCAGTAAAACTACACCAAATAGTAGACTACATGTCCCTGAATGCACCTTCCTCCATAATTGCTTACATGGAAACCAGGACTGTCTCTCACATTTTGTTTTTTAAATCATCGGCCAACACAACTTTAGCCATCTTAATGGTATCCTGGTGGATGAAGGCATAGAGAAGCAACTCAAGGTTACTATAGCCATTGAAACTACACGTCTCGGGGACTCTTCTGGGTGGGGCATCTTGATGACATCAGCATCATAGGTAGGTAACGCGTTACGAGAAATAAGGAAACACAAGCACCCCGATGCCTTAACAACAACGGGGAAAGTGCGCCACATGACACAGAGGTTCTCGGACTGGGAATGCTGTTTTCAAAGACACCCAACTACTCAGGTACTTTTTGGAGCTCTGACTTGCTGCATGCATGAACCCTACAAAATACACTGACTTCATACCACCTCCGGTTTTGAGGAATAAACAGGATATTTAATTCTCTCTGCAGATTTTGTTTCTTAATTAACCCGAAGGGTAAGACTGACATTTTCATGAGAGGTGGGTAATTTGAAATGGTAATTGCATGGCTACACAAACTTCTAAATTGCATACCCTTCTCTCAAAAACGGACTTACATTTACTCAATAGAACCATTGCTAGACCTGTTAGCCATTGTGTGGCCTGCCCCAAACTTTTTGCCTTTCTGACTCCATTTTACTGAACTTATTTCTGTTGGCCTTAGGACTCTGTGCACTTTACCACTGCTAACCAATGCTTAAGCGCTTGTGCTCACTTCTCTTAAACATGGTTAAATTGGCTTACACCCAAGCGCCATATTTAATTCACTTATAAATCCCATGTAGAGTGGTATGACATGTACCCAGGACCTGTAAATTGAATTCTACCAGTGGGCCTGCAGCACTTTGCGCCACCCACTTAAGTAGCACCTTAAAACGTGTCTTAGGCCAGCCACTGCAGCCTGACTGCAAACTCCCATGTCGACTTGGCAATAACTTCCCTATGCAAAGCCTTAAACTCCCCCTGTTATTGCATATAGGCCACCCTTAAGGTAGGCCCTACGTAGCCTATATGGCAGGGTGTTCTGTAATTGAAAGCTTGGCCATGTACTTTTTAGTTTTACATGTCCTGGTAGTGAAATAGTCCTAAATTCGTTTTACACTACTGTGATGCCTACCCATCGCATAGGATAACATTGGAGATTCCTTATTACATTTAATAAGCTGTAATTATCAATTGGGGGCAGGTAGCTATATCATGTTTGGTGTCTTTGGAATTGCACTGAAAACCCCTATTTAATGCCACTTTTAGAAAGTTGGTGTTTTTTCTCCCCTTAGCCCTTTTGTGCCTGTAGCGTGTCTTGAGTCAAATGACTGGGTGTAACTGACAGTTACTCTTTGTGAATTCCTCCCAGACAGTCACACAATAGAGGGATTAGGTGTGCCTGATTGGGTCATCTGCTGGCAGGATGGGGGTCAGTGCTGAGCTTGGACCAAGAGCAGGGGAATCAGGAAATTCCATGCACTTCAAGCACTGTCTTGAGACATCTCTCACTTTCCAGAATGAGGGCATCAGGGATAAAATTGAACCTCAGACACCACTCCAGGATCTGCGGAAGGACTCTCAGGGGACTGCCTGCTGATGTGACCTGTTGTACACTCTGCAAGACTGCTTTGCTGTACCTGTCAGGATTACTTTGCTGCCTGGAGCCTGCCTTGAACCCTCAGAGGCCAGACCTGCTGTTGAGTCCTGAGTCTTCACCTGAACCCAGGACTACCAGAGTGACTCCAAGGGCTAGTTTGCTGGCCTCCTCTTCAGAGCCACAGGGACACAAAAGGCTCCAGCCACTGTGACTCCCGCACCTGGATCCAGCCTGAGTCAGTCCTGAACCACCAAGTGTCCCACCAGACCTGGACCATTTGTGGTGAGGCTAGAGGTGCCCAGATGGCCAGATCCCAAAACTAAGGACTTAGAAAATAATTCCCCAAAAAATGATCTGAGAACCATGAGGAAACCGGGACCAACCTGCTCACCTATCCGCAGGCTGGATGACTTCCAGGCTTCCCCCGCTATGTTCTTCTCCGCAGCAAATCCTGTTCAGTGGTCCTCCGCTAAAGGGGTATCCAGCCTCGTGGAACTGTCTCCCGCTACAGCCTTGTCCCACTGCAGATCTCGACTTTCATAAAAATGACTACGTCTTCCCAGCGGCTTCCACCCAAGGCTCCACAACGTCAAACTCCATTGTATTCTATCCCAGATACAGAATCATGGAATTAAACCAGTGATGGACACTGGAGACAACATAAAAAGTACATAGCCTTCTTTTGGGACCTCATGGACTATTACTGATTGTTCATTTATACGAAGGACTATAAAAACTGCTTTAGGGTACATATGTGTTGGACAATTATAATTGATGTTTTAGTCCAACTTATGTTTTAAGCAATTGAAGTACGCCCTTATGAATGTTTTATTTTGTCATGATGTGGTGTATAAAAATATATTAATGTATGTGTTTACCCACATTGACTAAAGGCTTTGTGTATGCTTTCTAATAAATGATTGGCTTTACTGGCCTGAGGCCAGCAAAGAATGATGCATCAGAGCTTGATGTTGAGTAGGCATAGGTATTTTTGCAATTCATCCCCTTTCAATGGAGGTGGGGACACAGCCCTTTATCCCTTTGAGTGTGCTGGGGAATCCGGGATACTTTCCAGTTTTGGAAGACAGATGCCACAAATTCCACAACCGGATACTTTGTGTAGACTCGAAGCTCACACCCATCTGGGACAGTGCAGAAGTCAGTGCCAATTTTGGTCTAGTGGTGTTGTCCATTTGAGGAGGATGGGCACTGGACACTCTAAATTTACAATGTTTTGGCACAGGTGACATGGAGACATGCAATTTAGCAGTACATCTAAGATAGGAAACCAGACTTTCTCACGCAGGCATGCTTTGGTCTTCAACACTACCTGATGGCCGGTGTGAACTAGGCTCACAGTTCTTTCTTACAGTCATTCCTTTTAGGCAAATCATTTTCAGCTAAGCATAGTTCATGTCAACTTTCTTAAGGGCTTTAAGTGGGTTTCATACAGAGAGATTAGATCACCTTTGCTTTCCAGAAATGTTTTCCATTTAATGTGCAAAATGGCACTTAACCCGTTCGGTGCGTCGGACGGCCCCCAGCCGTCCAACGTCACAGTGGGCGTGTGCGGAGGACGGCCGGAGGCCGTCCGAAACACGCCCACTCATTAATTTGCCCGCACCGCAGAGGAATTCGCGCTGCGGTCAACGGGTTAATGGGGCCTGAAAATATTTATTTCCCTTGGTGGCAACCTCTATTTTCTCCATTGGAAGAGTACTGAGGCACTCCTCTTGCATCATGAGCCTTCAAATATCTTATTACCAGTAAAAGCTGTTTCACTTGGATATGAGCACTGTTTTTTACTGTACATGAAACCTAGATTGTGGCCACACTGTTTAAACAGTATTAGGCAGCAAGTCAGTATTGCTTGACATCATGGTGAATATTTCTTCATCTCCCTCATTTTTATCGGTTCCAGGCACCCCATCAATGAGTTGGGAACTGTGGCATGAGGCATATCTAGAAGCCATTGATGGGGACACATTTACCTCAAAGAAAAAGAAAGTTTTATTAGTGTATAACTTGGGTGCTGAAGGGAGGAGCATCCTAAAAACACTACCTATCAAAACTGTCATGATACGTTTCGGCATTGGGGAGGATGGAGATGGCGAAGTAGTAGATGAATATTCCTCCATGGTATGTACTCTAAATAAGAGGTTCAACCCCAAGAAGAATGTAGTGTTAGAACTGCACAAGTTCTTGCAGCGGTACCAAGCACAGGGAGAACACATTGATGCTTTTGTAGCTGCGTTACACACATTGGCCATAACATATATGTATATATATATATATTTCTTTATTCGGATGCAAAGCAACCATAAAAGATACAATACAACATATGATAGATAAGCAAACAATTCATGCAGATACACAGTAAAATTTAAGACCGTGAAAATAAATAAAAACCAGCAGCACAATATCAATCGATTCTAGATAGTCTAGATCTATAGGCGGCCCGCAAGAAACTTAACACTGCACATAGTGTGAGAGGGTTGGGTAGCAACTGTAAATGCAGGAGGGCCACTTTAGCATGCCTAAACTTCAAGCTTTTTAACAAGGGCCGGAGGAAACGTTTTCTGGGGAATGAAAAATATTTACACAATAATATAAAATGTAACGTGTCCTGAGGAGATCGAAGATCGCAGCCACAGGGACCTCGTTGATCTGGTAAGGAAAAGAAACCCGCCGGGGATGCTAAAAGATGATGGAGCTGGTTAAATCTAAAACGCGTGATTAAAAATCTATCGTGAGCACTAGTTAAGGCCAAAAAATATGGTTCAATACCAGGGACCGATTTTAACATTGCATATGCCCTAACTGAGGGTTTACTAAGCTCAAGATTTTCACGGTTCACAGTTAAAAATTTGAGGTGTAGTTCTTTTATGGTTTTAACGTCCACCTTACTTAAAGTGTCATGTGCAAAAAAGATATCTGACCTACCTATGGCCTGAAAAGACTCCGTTACGTAGTGTATCCAGGGTATTTTGTTTCCATGCTCCAATTTCAAACAATCCGATACAATCATACGATTTAAATTCTTGTGATCGGAAGTCCAGATCTTTATCCAACACACTAAGGGTTTAATTGCCACTTGGTCCGCCAGGAAACCAACCCCTAGCTCTTCATGTACGGGCCAAACTGGCGTACCTTGGGGGACTCGTAGGATCTGGCGCAGGAATTTATTTTCCGCCACCTGTAACCTGTGTGGGGGCACATACCCCCAGATTTCACTACCATATACTACTCTTGAGATACCTTTGGACTTATACAGTTTTAAAATTACCTCCAGGGCCCATGAACCCAATCTATTCGCAAAACTATTGATGGCTCCCAGAGATTTATTCAGCTCGTTCAGCTTCCCTTCTAAAAGGGCTTCCCACTGTAACTTGTCATCAAATAGCACTCCCAGATAGGGAAAGCCTGGAACCTTTCCAAGGGTATGATTGCCGGCTTTAAAGCTTTTTGACCGGAGCCCCCGTGGGCCCACCACTAGTACATAAGACTTGGTATAATTCACCGACAGGTCCAGCCTGTCCATAAATGTCATGAAACCGTCTATTAAAACATGCAGGTCCCGGCCGGTGCGGGCCATGAGCACCGCATCGTCCGCATAGAGTAGGCATGGCAAAACTCTCCTACCTACTCTAGGGGAGTCTGACTGGAGGGCCAAGAGTGCCGCCTTGAGGCCGTTAATATAGACCGAAAATAAAAAAGGAGCTAAAATGCACCCTTGGCGCACCCCCTGTGTACAATTAAAATGATTGGTAAGATCTCCCTCATGTGAGACTCTCACTGCCGCCGATGTATGGGCATGGAGTGATATAAGTAGATGTACAATGCGAGGATCCACTCCCAATGAGATTAAAATGTCCCACAACTTAGACCGGTTTACCCGGTCAAATGCGGACGTAAGGTCCATGAAGGACAAATACATGGCGCCCGATTGGGCCACAGTATATTTGGAAATCAGAAGGTAAAGATTGAGGCATTGATCCGATGTTGACAGGCCTTCGCGAAAACCATATTGAACTTCCGTTAAGATATAGTTATCTGTGACCCACAAAGACAGTCTGGATAAAAGTACCCGACCCAGGACCTTAACAACAGCATCGATAAGGGAGATTGGACGGTAAGATTGCGGCTTATCCTTATCTCCTTTTTTGAAAATTGGCACTATATTAGCAGTGGACCAGGAGGGCAATGTCCCCTTCAAGGCTGCCACGTTTAGGACTTGGGTTAATAGGGGAGCCCAGACCTCGGGGTTGTCACGAAAGAGATCCGGGGGAATGCCATCAGGTCCTGGGGCCTTATTGGAAGCCAGGAGCTCAATGCTTAAGGTTACCTCCTCCAGAGAGAAGCTAATGGGAGGAACCGCCACGCAAGAGGGAATGTCTACACTACACTCGCCAATACAGGCTACACTATAAACTTTTTCATAATGTGACACCCATTGGTCTGGTGAAATGTGGTGGCATACTGTCGGGTTTGTTGAATCTGCGAAACAGGGACTATTAATAATTTTCCAAAATAGGGAAGAATCCCTCAGTTTGCCCGCTTTAGCTAGGTCCTCCCATGCCTGCTTTTGGAGATGGCGCCTGCGCTCTCTTATCGATTCTTTATAAAGGAGTCGACACAAGGACACTCTGGCTTTCACCCGTGGCGCCTGTTTCAGGGCTGCTTTAAGACTCCTTAATGCCTGCGAGCACTTCTGGTCAAACCATGAGGGGGCAGCCTGGGCCCGCCCCCCCGCCTGTATAGTTAAAAGACCAGAAACTCTCTGAGCAATGGAGGAGAACGAGCTTAAAATCGCCTCACTCAGGGTGCTAAGATTAAGACATGCACCTATCTCATTCTGACATGAAGAAAAAAGGCTGCGATTGAATGCCTTTACGTCTGTGCTCGCCCATCTAAGGTGCCTGCCCTGGTCGGTGGAAGTTAAGGGTACCTGCGGGACACATTTACCTCAAAGAAAAAGAAAGTTTTATTAGTGTATAACTTGGGTGCTGAAGGGAGGAGCATCCTAAAAACACTACCTATCAAAACTGTCATGATACGTTTTGGCATTGGGGAGGATGGAGATGGCGAAGTAGTAGATGAATATTCCTCTATGGTACGTACTCTAAATAAGAGGTTCAACCCCAAGAAGAATGTAGTGTTAGAACTGCACAAGTTCTTGCAGCGGTACCAAGCACAGGGAGAACACATTGATGCTTTTGTAGCTGCGTTACGCACATTGGCCATAACATGCAACTACCATGATCATAAGGATGAAATTATACGTGACCAGATAATCGAAAAAACTAACAACAAACAAATTCAGGAAAGGTTGTTGTCTACTGAAGATCCGAGCCTGGAAGTGATGCTAGCCATTGCAAGAAGCATAGAGCATTCCCAACATTGTTTGAAGGAAATGAGTGAAAGAGTATCCACACAAGGTTATTCTGGTGGTCAAACAAGCAGATAAAGGAATTGTAAAAGTTCCTGATAAAACTTGTATGAACAGTGCTCGGGCCAATGTCAAGATGTCCGGTGAGCGTGTTGATCTGTTGTGTTTTAGATGTGGAAGCTAAGCGCATGTAAGCAATACTAAGCATTGTCCAGCCACAAATGTAGTGTGTTTTAAGTGCGGAAAAAGGGGCCATTCTGCAAGAGTGTGTAAGTCGTACAAAGGTCAAAAGGGGCGAAGGGGCATGTTTGATGAGGACGAAAGTATGATATTAATGTTATCTCCGTCACTCCATGATGATGATGTACAAGTGTCATCCATGCATAGTGTGAAAAAAGGAAGTCTCCAGTCTGTGATATCACTGTAGAAAATGTTAAAAAAAGAGTGATGGCCGATGCGGGTCTGCCATTTACATTGATTGGGGAGACTGATTTTTCCAAATTGAATGTTCCATGTCTAAGTCAGTCAATCGTCAACATTTTTGTTTATGGAGGCGAAAAAATGGAGGTGTTGGGCCAATTTGAAGCTACTTTGGGATTTGATAACAAGACTTCCAAGGGCACAGTATTCATGGTCAAAAGTGGTTCAAATTTGTTGGGATGGAATGAACAAGGAAATTTGGACATAATTCTTGATCGCAACCATCCTGACTTAGTTCTGTCCAGACGACGTTTGTTAGAAATATGCAGTAGTGAGGTGTGCAATGTGGATGAGTGTAGATGGGTAACTAGGTATCCTGGTGTCTTTACGGATGTGCTTGGGAAGTTGAAAGGATTTAAGCACTGCATTATATTAAAGGATAATGCAGTACCTAAAGTGCATAAAGTGAGGCGTGTACCTCTCAGTTTAAGGAACGAGTTCAAGTCTGAATATGGCAAGTTATGTAAGTTAGGCATTATCAAACCTATCGAAGGATCGGAGTGGTTGGCCACGGTCGTTTTAGCACGTAAATCAAATAAGACCTTACGATTATGTGTTGATTTATGTGACTTGAATTCCAACATCTGGGTCGATCGGCAACCACTTCCGAATATCAACATTAAAGGGTGCTATGGTATTTACGACACTAGACATGTCGGCGGCTTACCATAGAGTGGAGTTGTGTGAGGAGTTGAGGCATTTGACTTCCTTTGTAACTCCTAAAGTGGCTTTCCGTTACAGACAGATGCCATTTGGATTGGCTTTGGCATCATCTGTATTTCAGAGACTGATGAACAATTTGTTCAAGGACATGTCTGGAGTGTTCTGTTTCCAAGACAACATTTTAGTTTATGGAAAGAATGGTCATGAACATGATGAAAAATTACAAAATGTGTTGGAGATTCTGGAAGCGTCTGGCTTAATTTTAAAGAAAGATAAGTGGAGGTTGTGTGGCCATGGTGTGGATTATTTGGGACACCATGTGTCGAGTAAGGGGACTGAGCCAAAGATGAAAATACTGAAAGTGCGCCCTCACCTGGTGACAAGGATCAGCTCAGACCATTCCTAGGGTTAATGGAGTATTGTGGGAAATTTTGTTAGCAAGACTGTGTGTTTGCGTGATCTGTTGAAAGGCATAAAATATGAATGAAATGACGAGTGTCAGAGTGTTTTTGACCTAACAAAAAAGGATATTGTTTCTGCCCAGCCCCTCAAACCATATGACACTTGTGATATGTGTATCATCAAATCTGATGCTAGTAACCATGGGTTAGGTGCAGTCTAGATGCAGAAAAGAGGTGACAGCAAGGAGATCGTTGCTTTCATGTCCGGGGCCCTTAGTGGTGCTGAATCTACTTACTCTATCATCGAGAAGGAGGCCCTTGGTTTGTGGTGGGAGGTTCATTATTACAGAAACTTTGTGTGGGATGATCAATTCATTCTCTGCACCAAACACAAGCCATTAGTGGAGTTATTTAACACGGGAAATGTAGGGAGAGCAACTCTG
This sequence comes from Calotriton arnoldi, assembly GCA_963921515.1. NCBI lineage: Eukaryota > Metazoa > Chordata > Amphibia > Caudata > Salamandridae > Calotriton > Calotriton arnoldi. The sequence continues at coordinate 1,989,330 of CAWUFW010000056.1, read as the reverse complement.
CGTATAGAAAAGTGGCAGTACCGAATGAAAGAATATCAATGTAGGTTACAGTTTGTTGCAGGAGTTTGCAATTTTGCGACCAATTACTTGTTGCGTCTTCCTGTAAAAGAGGAGGTGGATGAGGAAATGGACAAGGAGGATGAATTGGAGTTTGTGTGTTCTGTGAATACGATTACTGATGATGTATTATCGGAAGAAGAATGGCGTGCAGCTGCCAGTGAAGATAAGGTGTTGCAGAGGGGTGTCAAGTATGTGACAGATCGGTGGCCATGTGCACATGACTTAGAAGATGTAATGGTCCCATTTTGGAGGTCTGCAAATGATTTGTCTCTCTTTGACGGACTTTTATGAAGGTGTGAGCAGTTGGTAAGGCCCGAAGGCATGAGATCTATAATCCTGGAATTTGCTCATGAAGGACACATTGGCATGCGGTCAATAAAGAGTAGGGTCAGAGACGATTTTTGGTGGCCGGGCGTAGACAAGACTGTGGAATACTATGTGAAGGAATGCAATGCATGTGTCTTAAGTGACAAGTCACAAGTTACTGTGCTGTCACCAATTATGACATTAATGGAGTGCAGTGGCATAAGCTTGCGTTTTACATACCTGGACCTTTTGGGGTTCTAGGGAGTGTGCATAAATATGCCCTTGTGTTGGTGGACTACATGTCCAAATGGACTGAGGTGAAATTCCTTAATTACGTCAATTCAAGGGGTAGCGTTAACTTCCTTCAGGAGGTGTTCATCAGGGAAGGGTTTCCCAAGGAGTTAGTAACAGACAATGGTGCCCAATTAATGTCAAAAGAAATGAGTGATTTCCTCAAGGCTAATGCCATCAAGCATGTGAGAACCTCTTTGTATTATCCCCACAGCAATGGCCTTGTGGAGAGAGTGAATTGTGTAATTGAAGACCAACTTCAGCTAGCGCTAATCAATGGGATGGATTGGGAAAAAGTCAGCAAGGACATGTTGTGGGCCATGAAAACGACTCCACACATTAGTACAGGAATGTCTCCCTTTTCTTTATTGAGAGGCAGAGTTTGAACAGAGAGTGGATGGGGAGAAGGACTCTGGACTGTGAAAAGGTGGGAAGTGTGATGGATGTGCGTAGTCGTGTTCAAGGAAAGTATAGGGCAAGGAGTGATGTCCATTCCAGGAGAGAGGTTGGTGCATGTGTCAGTAATTTTGTGAGAGTTCTCATTCCTTGGCATGTGAGGAAAGGCCATTCTGGATTTTCATCCCTGATGTTAGTGAGAGAGGTAAAGGATCATGTGGTGGTCCTGGAGAATGGCAAATTATGGAACAAAAGTATTGTGGTCGTGGTACCAGGTCGAAAGGCTAGTTACGTCTGTGAGAAAATGGTAGCTGAAGTGTGCAAAAAGACAGGGCAATCTACGAGCATTGGCGATAGTTGCCTTACCTCTGCGAGAAGAAAGTTTGTACCAAAAAGATTTAGCGATTTTGTGATGTATAAGTAGGTATCCATTTGAGATGCTAGGGACGTTCTCTAATGCATCGATTTTGGGTCTGTCATGGTTGGAATATGTTCAATTGTAATTGCATGATTATGCTGTTTTGTTCCTGTTCTCTTCCTTTTCCTTTGTAGGTTCCATCGTTCCTGTTCCTTAATTTATTTATCAGTGTATAGTTGGAAATATTGTGATGTGTGCCTAAGACCTTGTGCATTGTAAGGGAAGGGGATATGTGGAGATTATGCAATGCATTCCTGGCGCGTGGGTTCGGTGCCAGCACTGGAATGTAGGGAGAGTTCCGAGGTCAGCAGTTGCTGCCTGAGTGTCGGTGTTTCTGCACTTACCAATAAATGTGCCACTGGTATTGGTGTCTTCTTCTTTTCAGGTGTCTTAACTCTTTCGTAACCAATGATGAAAGGCTGGTGAGGCCACCTCACCAGACCAAGCTGCCTCCAAAATCAACTGTTGAAATAGTCAATACAGCAAAAGAGCTTTTTTGCTTGTTTAAAGGTTAACAATCCCAGATGGGCAACTTGCTTAATTTGGCGGCTTCCAAAAACAGCTCTGAATGGAGTAAGAAACTGGTCCCAATTAGACAGAAAAGAGCTTCAATTAAAAATTAACAGTATAGCCCAAGCCTTGACATTCTCATTTAAATATGAGAGCATGAAAACAAGTTTAGCTGTGCATAGAGCAAAATAGAACTTGTCAATTGAGGCTCTGTTCTGCAGTCTGGTGCCTACCCAAGCCCTGTAACCCTATTTTAATTTTAGTCAGTAATTTCACCATATTCACTTAATCAACCACTCAACATCACTCATTATTTAAATATGAGAGCATGAAAACAATTTTAGCTGTGTATAGAGCAAAGTAGAGCTTGTCAATTGAGGCTCTGTTCTGCAGTCTAGTGCCTACCCAAGCCCTGTAACCCTATTTTAATCTTGTCTTTCCCTCTCTTAGTGGTCTTTAAGACCTTTGATTATTTAGAAATACAAATGACTCTTATGCGCTTAAAATATTCCCATATTGTAGCTTCATCATCTATAAAAGTTGCTTATCTCAAATAAGACATTTATTTTGTCTATTAGAGTTCTAATCTTTACATTCGTAACTAGTAGCAGAGTAGTAATAAGAAATAATTTTGGTGTATGCAGTGTATTCGGACAAGGCTTGCACAGTCCACCTGGACCATAATACATACTAAATCAAATTAGCTGTTTAGTTAACAGTAGATTGATAGGTATCTTTATTATTGATCCTCCCCTAAACCTTTATTTCTATGATGAAAACCATGTGTCTAACTCCAAAGGACTTGTAATGCTGTGGCAGAATCAGTTATAATTGCTGCCTGACATATGAGTGAATATGCCTCAGTCAACAGCCTTTCTATCTGTATCTATAATAAGGGATAACCATGTTAATGAATACCTCTAGTTCACTGAATAATTGTCCCACCGCCAAACATGTTAATTACGCTCACTGCTTGGTTTTGACTTTCAAACTAAAACAAGAGATCTGTTATCAGATGCACAACTTTAGGCCGTCCAGAATAGAATTTTCATAAACAAGCAGTGGCAATGCCAACATGTCTTGCTGTTTTTTTATGGGGAGATTTTGGGACGGTGTAGATGTGTGCCTGTGTTTCGGTCTGTCTGTTTTCCATTGAAAGAAAATCCATTAAGAAAGCAACATCTTTGGTTGGGGGCATGGCTACGCTGGCTAAGATGGCAGAAGCTCATTAGGAGAGCTCCGTCACCTGATCAGTGGCGGCTGGTGACATTTGAAAGTGGTGAGGCGTAAAACAATTGTGGTACAGCACTGTAGCGAGCGTGCCTGAACCACCTACGGGGGGTTTTGGAGGGGTTCTCCCCCCAAGAAAATTTTGAAAAAAGAGTGGGCAAATGGTGCATTTTCAAGCAAATTTGAGAAAGCAGGAAGGTTAACAAACCTATTGTGAATCTGTTCTAACAAAGACAGTGACTGCAGAAGGTACAATTCCATAACACAGAAAGGCGGTGTGTAAGGCACTTTGGCTATAAGTGCACCCCAGACTGTTAGGCGCAAAAACAGTTCCTTTTCGTAGAAGTCATTAACATCAGAAAGGGCCCTTGCACACATGCAGGGCTGTCGCACTGTCACGTTTTTGCATACTTAACCAGGTAGCACCCTTTACCTACTACTGCACAAAGCACCAACCCTTCAACACTAATGCACACAGAGCCAGAGCAGGCACTCGGCACTACTCCGCCCTGTTTTACACAGCGAGTATGGAAATACGCAACTCCCGCTGCATCACAGATCAGGGGACACCTAAAACTAATGCACACAGGAGGACCAAGGCATTCACTTCAATGTTTTCTATGCACAGGTGTAGAAGCAACGAGCGATGCAAAAGCATGTACGCACAGGTAAACTGAGCAGGTAGAACCACACCAACACATGCCTGTACGGACACCCAGAGCATCCACAAAGACAAGGAACCGAAAGACAGGGTACTTCCATGTTTAAACCGGAACGGTGTTCTTAAATACACGAAATACAAGTGCAACTGTGATAGAGTTTGGTTATTTGACTTAAAATGTAAGACATCGGTTACAGCCAGTAGGGCTCATGCGTGTAGCGGTAGGAAACGGAGGGAGATTTTAGGTGGGAGAGTGAGGAGGCACAGCCACGGAGATTTGTAGGTGGGAGAGTGAGGACTGAAGACCATGCTTAAGGCAGCTGTGAGGGACACAGCGCAGTATAGGCTCCCTTCCCCTCCTGTCCCCTCTCTGTCTGCAGCCCCTAGAGGGCCTCAGGTCAACCATCGCCCGCTGTGCCTCTGAATGTACTAGTACTTGCCAACCATAGATTACAGAGTCAGGGATGCTGAGATTCCAGAACAAAACACAAATGACCCCATATGCATGGTAAAGAATGGCAACAAAGTCAATAGGTCTGGCTTCTGTATACTCGAATGGGCTTTACCTAGATTAAGTAACAGGGAGCACAGCAGCAGACAAAGCTTGGCCAACAGGAACAGTGCAAGCAGATGCCATTGTGTAAGCTGCGCACACACACACACACACACCCCCACCCCCTCCAACAGGAACAGTGCAAGCAGACGCCATGCCATTGTGTAAGCTGCGCACACGCACACACACACACACCCCCCCCCCCCCAGGTTTAGCATATTCTTCCCTAACACATAGATCGGGGTTACACACACACTACAAGTGACCTGAATTCTTAACAGCAGAAGTGCCTGCAATAGCAGTAAGGGTGCACTATAGGCCTCTGCCAATATACCATATTGTCTCTTATGGTACTCTAAGTAATATCATGATAGGAACACTAAACAGCCGACCAATACACCTGCCTTCTTAAAATGCAAAACCCTATGTTTTTTTAAATAAGAAAGACATGTTGAATTTCCACAACAACTATTCGGCTAAGGCTCGCACAATTTTGTTTCAGCTACAGATTAGCCGACAAAAATACAAACATATCTAGTGGTGCCACTCTCTAACTCTGAAGCAAAAAAGATATCTTGAGACAGATAAACTCAAACTACCTGTGCTTAAAAACTGCTGTGTTCATTCAGCACGCACAGATCATCACTTTGAGGCCTTCATGTGGAAATGTGTGAGAAAGCCCGGTCTCGGAGCGCTGTAAGATGAAACACTCTATGATAATGATCGTAAATGATCATAAAATGAAACTGTTCTTGCATCAGGTTGGAACATCGAGTGTTTGCAGGTTTCAGAAAGAGTCTGAAGAGCACGAGGCGGGGAATACACAACATAAAATTGCAGGTGGCTGGTATTTCGGAAGATAGGTATTATTAATAATAATATTTTCATAATGCCTAAATAATCAATTCACCAACATTACAACCTACAAATATTGTTTACCAGTTTAAAAAGAAATGAGAGACTCGAACAACCACTCCCTTGAAAATAATCCTAATTTACCACTGTTTATGTTCGTCTTTAGCTGACTAGCTCATCTCTTGGCAAAATACACGAAGACATGTGCAAATCTCAGCTGGCAAACAGTCCAATCACCCCAAATCACCAGTATCACTTACGGTGAGGAGAAAGCCGCCAGTGGTGGAAGTACAGGAGAATGCAGGGGGGCAGTGCAAGACTAGATGGCGGAATATACAAGGTATGCAGGAGTGCAGGGTGAGAAAACACTGAATGTACAGTGAGGTTAAAAATATAGGAGAATATAGGAGAGTGAGCACTGATGGCGCGACGAACACTCAGTACAGGGGCGAGTGCACTCAGAGTGAAGGGAGGGATGGTGCAATGCAGGGAATGAGACCATGGACTGATTACGAAATGCACAGTCTGTATAGAAGTGCAGGGAAGAGTGCACGGGACCAGGGGTGGGGTTGACGACGGAATGTGCAGCGTTACAAAGGTACAGTAGAGTGCAGGGAGTGACGGGGGAGTACGTAATCTGCACAAAAGTAAAGTATAGTGTAGGAGGGCGAGTGCAGGGACTAGTGAATTAATGCATAGCCTGTACAAAAGGACAGGACAGTACAGGCGGGCGAGTCCAGGGGCCGATGGAGTAATGATGGAGTCATGCATCATCTGTACAGGACAGGACAGTGCAGAAGGGAGAGTGCAGGGCGGACGTTTGCATGCACAGTATGTCTAGGAGTACAGGAGGGTGTGCACGAGGGTCAGTACAGTGGTGACGGTGGAATGCACAGTGTGAGCATAAGTAGGGGAGAATGCAGGGGGGTGAGGGGAGGGTGTGGTGGAGGGGTGCACGGTGTATACAGGAGTGTATAGTAAATGCAAGGGTGAGAACAGGGATAGATGGCGGGAGTGAGTAAGTATCATGTGGCAAATCAAGCGACGAAGAAGCATGGCTTGAGTGCGTGAAAACTGAAAAGTTCAGTACCCGAAGGGCTGTGTATCTTTTACGCCTCCCGAGGCAGCACTTTTACCAGCGTAGACAAAACACATGTGGGCACAGTCAGTGTGGATGTTAAGTATAACAGAACTATGATGACCCTTTGACCGACACGACACAGCCTGTCTGTCACCAAGCTCTACAGACTGGTACCGTCAAGACGACTGGCCTGCCACATGTGATAAAAAAAACAGACCGAATCATGCTCGCGTATGGACGGTATGCATGAAGAAATATAGACAAAAATAGTGAACTTACATTAGTGACGAGCAGCGGTGATTCTCTCTCTTCGATACTGCAGTCTCTGGCCAAAGACAGATGCAGTTGCGGCCTTGCGGGCGCGGCGAGGTGGACTGTGATCCGAGTCACGACGAGCAGTAGGCTGCAGAAATGGCCAATCACTGTGCATGGCTTTACATAAGCCACACAGTGATTGGCCTTCAAGTGTGGCAGTGCTGTGCCACCCACGCGCGGCACTCTCAGCCAATCCAGATGCTGCATTAGCAGCGCCAGGATTGGCTAGAGCAGAGATGCCTCCTGCCCATTAGGAGACCGGGGGGCCGGGGGCTGCTGTGATCCAGCGCGGCTAATATAAATTCTTCTCCTTTGGACATGACATCCAGGTGAAATCATTCACATCCACTATACCATATGACGGTGGGGCCCATAACACCGCATATCCTACACTTAGGGGCCGATTCCGATCTCGGCCGGTAGGGCTCCGAATCGGATTCGGCTTAACCGGATCCGATTCGGAGCCCTATTTCCCGACCGATTCGTACGCGCGTCCGGGCGAGCGAGTACGATGCGAATTCGCCGACCGACTCGTCCGGGCGTCCCGACCGCTCCGACCGACTCGTTCCCGGGTCGAACCGCACCGACCGACTCGCTCGGACTCGACTCGCACCACGCAATGGAGAAGTTCCCCGGCTGGGTAAGTACGATGCGCGCCGCGAGCAGTCTGACCGAGCCGCGCACTCCGGCTCGAAAGAGCAGTCGGAGCTGTACTTTGGGGGTCCGTGTCGGACCCCCATGTACGCGTAGCCGCGCGAGTCGCACACAGGGGGGACCCATGGGTCCCCCTTACCTGTGCGTGTACGGCGCGAGTCGCTTCGCCGCGTACACGCTGTAGGGGGCGCCCTTGTCCGCCTCGCACCCATTGAGTCAATGGGAGCCCGCGTACGCGTTGTACGACCAGCTCCCATTGACTTCAATGGGAGTCCGACCGACTTGAGTCCGATGGCATACGTGAGCATCGTACTCGTTCGGTCGGGCTGCCAGAGTCCGATTCGGTCGGAAATCTCTCTGAGTCCGGCTCGGTCGGAGAGATGTCCGGCCCGAATCGGAATCGGCCCCTTAGTCGTTCCCTGGATCACACCCACATTCGCTAAGGAGAAGAACGAGTTGCTGGAGGAACAGAATACCTTATTAAATTTGACAGATTATTACCTTAAACATCATATATATTCAGTTTTTAATCCTGTCGGCTCTAAAACATCAAGGTATTCCGCTCTTTGGTCGATGGACCAACTAGTAGAATAAGTTGATGGTGATCGAGACCAGCTCAATCATTTAAAACCCTAGTAAATGTCAAATTTATTAATGAACTAAAGAACCACAGACTCAAAATTAATTAGAAATACATTTTTATCTAAATTCAAATTTGCACGAGTGAGATTCTTAGTTTATTAATCACCTTAATACATTCTTTAACATTTAATATAGGAAATTCTGTAAAGAAATCGAAATTATGCATTACCTATTTAGATGCAGATAGGAATCGTTCACCAAAAGAAGATAAACTGTAAATCACAGAATAGACTCCCAAACTGTCTGACTGTCCCTCTAAAAGGCCTCCTCGACGGGACCTCCCATACAGATTTCCCGCAACGGTCTCGTTCCTTCCCCAATCAGGTTCGAAGTCAATGGCAGCATCCGCATTAACATCAGCATCAGCTTTTGCAATAATAGCAGCATCGACTCCTCCCATATAAGAGCAGTCCTTCTTATACCCTACTTCTGGCTTACTACACAAAAAGTTGCAATGTTTGGAGGCAGGAATCACGCTAATTGGTCCATTTGAGGGGTGGCGAAGATTGTCTGATCGCCTTCCTTGTTCAAACTGGTTTCGGGGATGGTTAAGAGTTCATGGTTTCCCATATTCTTTGGGTAATAGCAGTCCAAATTTATTATATATAATGTTGCAACAATGATGGTCACAATTTGGTTAGTCCATTGTCTCTCAATACTTCCCTCTCCTCTTTCTCACGGATACGAGCTGAGTCTTTCTTGGCACTCTCTTCATAATAGGTCATGGTAACCTTGACATTTCTCACTCCGTGTACAAGACGTACCCACGTGGTTTAGCTTCATTACTTCTTTCGCTTAGAGGCCATCTTTGATTTCTGATATGAACTCATCTATGCCGACAGCCATTTTCGCAGCCTGGCCTAATAGGCCCGAGTGAACTATTATAAAAACCAACACAATCATAATTAAAATAAAGAAAATAAGCCTTTCTGTTTACCACCCATCATTCTAAGAACCCGTGTTAGGTGTTACCTAGCAGAAGCGACATTTAAAGCCATTTTACTTACCATCCGTATACTTTGCCACGACACAATTTTACTACATAGCATAAATCATGCGATTTTACTCTAATTAGTACGCAAATCACTATTAATGTTATTTTACTTCACGACTATAAGTAATTTAGAATTTGCACAAAAATAGCAGTTACCATTTATGTAAATGTTTATTAAAGGTGCGTTTTGTTGGTTATTTCATCAAACAATTAGTACTGTTAATTTATTATTCTTATCAGGGGGTTTCAAAATTATTTAATTTACCTTGCTCCATCAACTCCCCCTTTGGTGATTTTTAATATCACCACAAAAATCATGTAACACAATTTTTCAAATAAATGTTTCTTGTCCATTTGCTTTGGTTAATTCACACAACAGTGTCTTTCTCATCTTGTCTTTTTGATCTTTTGTATATGTTCTCTTTTAATTCTTCAAATTCTATTTCTCCCATTTCTCGTTCTCTTTCTTTATTTTTCTCATTTTCTCTTTTTATTCTATTTTGTGTTTTTCTCCTTTTAATACACATATTTGCTAATTTTGCTAACAACATTACCATTATTACCACTGTTACTGATATTAGTATTTTCCCAATAAGAGAACCACCTATTTCGGCAAACCATTTCTGTATTGAGCAAAAACTCTTACCAAGTTTCTCCCATGCACCTTCAACCTCCAGTGGAGCAATTTCTTTGTGCAAATCAGTAATATTCTTTATATACTTCTGTATATTTTCACTTTTATCTGTAATGTAAGTGCAACAATGTTGGACTTTCAGCATTCCACAGACTCCACCCTCTTTTGCCAAAAGAACGTCAAGGGCAAGCCGATTTTGCATCACCATAGCTCTCATGGCAACCATTTCGGTATTTACCATCAAGAACCCTCCAGCAGTATTCGTTGATAAACGATCTACTACTGTGGACAGTTTCCGAATCTTAAATGCATTCAAAGATATACCCACTGCTGGTATCAATGCTCCAAAAATGTCACCTATTTCTGAAAAACTTTCCCTCCTTCTACGTGTTAATGTTTTATCTATCTCATGTATTCCTTTTTCTCCTCTCTCCACATGAAAAATCTTCGGAAAGACCAGACCTAAATAACATGATCCATAACAGTGGTCCGGCAACCTATAATAAGCTCTCCTTCCACATATATAATAGATCCCAGGAAATATTGGATCTTTTCCTCCTTTAAATCCCCATCCTCCTAAAATTTTATATGTATCTCGGCATTCACTGGAACCCACAAAATAATTATCATACATAGTCTTATTTCTAATAATACACAACTTTCCCTGTTGGGGCCAATCCAAAACCATTGCTGCATTTGTCTCTCAATTCTCATGGTTTTTCTCTTCAAACGCCCAAAGTGGTGTTTTTGTCTTTTCTTCTATCACCTTTCTTTGAAACTTAACTCTTCTGTTTTCTACCATCTCCAAGAAGACCTTTTCCTCTTTCTTTAATTCACAGGTAAGATTGTGTCTAACTACATATTCTAATGTTAAATCTTTATTTTCTAAGAAAAATTCACCAAACCTTTTTACTTCTTTCACCTTATTCAGTTCAAGAATTATAGGAACTTTCGCAAAAACAGTGTTTATGTCAGTGTAATAATACTCTAATCTACCTGTTTTATAAAATAAACTAGCTAGAACACTACATGTTATCCCATACGTCAAAGGAAGGTGATGATAGGTCACACCTTCTGTGACAGACGCAGGTAATTGCATACAAGCATAACAATCCCTTACATCCATTGTCTCTACATATTCATACAATAATTTCGTGAAGACATTCTTGGAGCAGTCAGTTATAGACTTATCCTTATGTAAATCAGCACTATCTACTAATGCTGCAGTGTTTTGTGTGTTAGCTTCTTTATCCTTTTTCGTGTTATTCCCTATTACAGATGTCTCTTCTATAATCAACCTTAATGGAATTATTATCGCTAAAATAAGCCAAATAAACATTAGTAAACCTGTACAAAAGAAACACATCCTACACCATCTACGTAAAAATTCACATCTAGACCTTCTATTTTCACTGTCTACCATATTGTACTATTACCTAGCTCTATATATATTTGTACAGAAAATGTGTCACCACACCTCAGACTGACGTCTCAGCCACTCTTCCCTTTTACTTTGTCTCGTTTGGTGCTTTCTTCAGCTCTTTTTAGAACTCTTTCTTGTCTCGTTCAGATTTTTGTGTCCAGTCCGAGTTTTTCTTCTTTTCTCGTTCTCAGGTTTGTTGTACTTCACTCTCACCCATTTGTTGACAGCTTTCGTCTGGGCTCTCGTGAGTGTTATCCTCTTCTTTGATGTCAGTCAATGTGATGTATAGCCACTCAGGTGACTTATATTTCAAATTAGGTTTCTTCACTCTTTTTGTTTTCTGTAATTGTTTTCCACTTTGTTTTCCTTGTCCTTTTTGACTTGTTATCTCATTTACTTGTTCCGCCTCATCTCTGTTCAGATTTATTATCTTGTATCTCAGTCTTTTGACTTCGTGGGGCCAATTGTCTCCTTTTCTTGGCCTTTTTGGTTCGCTTTCCTTTTCGTCTCGTTCAGTGTTCCAAGTCCTCTTTCTTTGTCCTAGTCTCTGCTTTCTTTCTTCTTCACTTTCTTCTGATTCCGTTTCAGATCTTACTTCACTTCCTCTAACTTTGAACTTTATGATCTCGGTTTCATTCTCTGAATCTGAACCTTCTTGTGTCTCCCCTGTTGGGACGTTTGATTCTATCCCTCTTCGATTGTCTTCCGAATTTTTATTAATCTTTCTGTCTAAATCTAAATTTCCCTGTGTTTCTTCTATTTGTTGGTCTGTCCCTATTACTCCTCGGGTTTCTTCCGCTTCTTCCTCTATCTCTCTATCTGAATCTAAGTCTCCCTCAGTTAGTTCGACTATTTCTGGAGGACTTTTCCCATAACTTTTACTTGGTTGTTCACTATCACTGTCTCTTAGTTCAATTTCTTCTTTTATAATGTCAGTGTGTAATTTTCTCTTTTGTTTTTCATTAAATTCAGGTTGGTCTGCTTCAGATGCTGAACTGGTATCTGATATTTCCAGATGTCGACTTACAGGTCGAGCTTCAAAATCTGGATCTTCAATTGGTTCAGGTTCTTCCTCAGTTGTAAAATTTGTACCTTGTTCTTCCAGATGTCGACTTTCAGGTCGAGCTTCAAGATCTGGAACTCTGCTTATTTCAAGTTCTGCTTCAGACGCTGAGCTGGTATCAGATATCTCCAGATGTCGACTTACAGGTCGAGCTTCAGGATCTGGAACTCTGATAGTGTGACTGGCATGCACCCAGTTTTTCACTCCTGCACATTTGACAGCGGTTGTTGTCACCAGGATCACTTGAGGTGGCTTATCCCAGCGAGGAACCAAACAGTTTCTTCTTCTGTGGACTTTTATGCGGACCCAGTCTCCTGGATTCAAATCATGAGCTGGTTTTCTTTCAAGAGTGGTCGCATCCGGTCCAACCTGATGAAACACAGAATGTACCACATCAGCCAATCCTTTGCAATAGTCCAATACGAGATCATCAGTTATAGTCAGCAGTTTGTTGACAGGTACATGTGCTTGTCTCATTGCTCATCCCATGATTATTTCATGAGGACTTAGACCTGTTTTTCTGTCAGGTATGCTTCTGATAGTCATTAGCACCAATGGTAGGGCATCAGGCCATTTGAGTCCTGTGGCTTGACACATTTTCCCTAACCTATTCTTTATTGTTCCATTTACTTGTTCTACCACTCCAGAAGCCTCTGGTCTGTAAGCACAGTGCAATTTCTGTTGTATATCAAGAGCTTCACATATCAGTTGGATCAGTTCATTTTGGAAATGTGTTCCTCTATCTGTTTCAATCGTTACTGGAAAACCATATCTTGGAATGAATTCTCAGCAGGAGCTTAGCTACAGTAACTCCATCATTCCTTCTTGTCGGATAGGCTTCCACCCAACGAGAAAACAAACAAACGACCACAAGAACATACCTCAATCTATTGCTTGGGGGCATTTCAATAAAATCTAGTTGCATTCTGGTAAAAGGACCTCCTTCCCGTCCTATTGTTCCTAAACTCACTACTGTTTTTCTTCCTGGATTTATCTGTTGGCATGTAAGACATCTTTGACAGAGACTCTCAGATATAGCTCTGAATTTTGGGTTGTACCAAGTTTGTCTGAAAAGTCTAATCATGGCATCCCTACCGATATGAGCTTGTCCATGGTACATCCGTGCCATGTTAGAAATCATGCTATCAGGCATAACTGGTCTTTCATCTCTATAAATCCAAACGTCATCTTCCTCTCTTTTTCTGCAACCTGCTTTTATCCAACCATCTTTCTCCTCTTCGTTTGCTTCTTCCTGTAATTGTCTTACCTCATCCCATGTTTCGACAATGTTAGTAAATAATAATGGACATGAAACATTTTCTTTTTCTCTCCTCCTGTTTAACGAAACCATATTTCTGGCACAGTATTGGGCTATTTCGTCCGCATACTTATTTCCCACAGCAATATAGTCTGTCCCATTTTTATGTGCAGCACACTTCACCACTGCAATTTGTTTAGGCAGCTGTATCGCCTCAAGCAATTTCTTCACAAACTCACCATTCCTAATTGGAGTTCCTGCAGACGTCAAGAAACCTCTCTGAGACCAGATCTGTCCAAAATCGTGGACCACTCCGAAGCCATATTGGCTATCCGTGATCACCGTAATTCGGACATTCTTTCCCAGTTTGCATGCCTGAATCAGAGCAATCAGCTCAGCTACTTGGGCTGAACGTATCCCTCTCAAACAAGATGCTTCCATTATGGCAGCTACTGTACACACAGCATATGCCGCACTCAAAACTCCTTCATTCGTCCTCAGACACGATCCATCTACAAACATCACATAATCTGATTCTTTCAAAGGCTCATCCTTAATATCTGGTCGAGGCTTTGTGCAGAATTCAAGCACGTCCAGACATTTATGATCGACTTCATCCTTAACTCCTACATTTTCTTCGTCTGGCAGTGAAGTTGAAGGATTCACACTTGTGCATCTATCAATGATTACATTGTCTGCACTCAAAATCACCTTTTCATACCTAGTCAGCCGACTATGTGTCATGAATTGGGTTTTGGTTCTGGTCAGAAGAATTTCAACAGAATGTGGAACATATACTCTTAATGGGTATCCCATCACAATGCCTTCACTCTGTTCCAGGCTCACACAAGTAGCAGCTACTGCTTTCAGACAACTAGGCAACGCTTTTGCTACCGGGTCTAAAACAGCTGAAAAATAAGCAATGGGTCTTTTAATTTTTCCATGCCTTTGCACTAATACTGAAAATGCACATCCATCTCTCTCACTACAATACAGCTCAAATTCTCTTTCATAATCAGGCATTCCCAATGTGTTTCACACAACTTCGTTTTTAATTCTTTGGAAGCTTTCATTTCTTCCTCATTCAACTCAAACGGACCTTTAACATCTCTTTTTGTCAATCGCTGTAAAGGTTTTGCAATCAATGAAAATCCACTTATCCACTGTCGGCAATATCCAACCATTCCAAGGAACATTCTCACCTCTCTCTGTGTCATTGGAGCTCTCATTCCTCGGATAATTTTTATTCTTTCTGTTGTTACTTTTCGCATCCCTTTTTCAATCTTATGTCCTAGGTATTGTACTTCCTGTTGACAAAATTGCAGTTTTGACGGAGACACTTTGTGCCCTCCTTCTGCCAAGTGATTCAATAAAGCAATTGTGTCGGTAACACATGCTTCTCTGGTCTTTGATGCCACTAACAGGTCATCAATATACTGGACCATCACAGATTTTTCAGGCATTCTTAAATCTTCTAATGATTTCTTTAGGATCTGATTAAAGATTGAGGGGCTTTCTGTATACCCTTGAGGAATTCGGCACCATGCCAAAATACGCTCTCCGAACCGGAACGCAAATAATGGCTGGCTATCTGGATGTAACGCAATAGAGAAAATGCATGGCACAAATCAATAACTGTGTACCACTCTGCATCATGTGGAATCTGATACAGTATTACGGCGGGGTTTGGCACAATTGGACAACAAGGAATAACGATTTTATTTATTTTCCTCAAATCTTGAACTATCCTATATGTCCCATTCGGCTTTTTCAATCCCATTATAGGTGAATTACATGGGCTACTCATTATTTCTTTCAAAATTCCCTGTTCAATCATTTTATTAACTACGGGTGTTATTCCTTCAATAATTTCTGGCGTTAATTTGTACTGTGGAGTATTTGGGTAATTTGTTCCTTCTCTTACAGTGATTTTTACAGGGTCTACTCCTCTCATTAACCCAATGTCTTCGCCTGTGAAATCCCATATTTCAGATCTGACTGTTTCTTTCAATTCAATTGGGATTTTCTCCATGTCAAACACAGGAAACATGTAATTTACTCCTGGTTCTAGTTCTGCCATTGTCATTTTATACAGAACATCTTCATCTGGTGTCTGAAATGAAGTTTACAGGACTGCAATCACACACCACAAACCGATGCATTTCTCTGAATGGTCCAACTTTCACCTCTACTGGTTTGGTAAGAGGCGCTTTAATCTGCTGGTTTGAAACACCCACAACTTGGATATATTCATCTGAGAGAGGAAGGGGTGGAATTTCTACTGATCTAAAAGTAGAACGGGTAGCTCCTTTGTCCACAAGGAATGTAACATTTACACCATTCACTTTTCCATCCACAAATGGACCCGACTGATCTACCTCTAGAGTTGCGCCAAGCACGCACTCTTCCTCCTCTCCTAGGCACCGTCATAAACTTTCATCCGATTCATTTCCATCCTGCCGTAACCAATACTGCGATATTGCAGCTTGTTAGATTTGGGGGTCTCTAGTTGGCAGAGGTAGGTACCTTTGTCCAAATAGGGACCCTTGCGTCTAGTCAGGGAAAGTAGGTACACTCCCGAAATAACCCCTGCTCACCCTCTTGGTAGCTTGGCACGAGCAGACAGGCTTAGTTCAGAGGCAGTGTGTAAAGCATTTGTGAACACATACAGTAATCAAGTGACAACACTACAAATGGACACCACACAGGTTATATATTTATAAAAATAGGTATACTTTATATAGATTTATCACAAGACCATAAACGACAAAAATAATCCACAATACTGTTAAGAATGCTTAGTTCTGATCAAAAAGGCTTAATTCAAGGTTCTGTGCGAGTCGGTAGCCTTCTCCGGCTACGGCGATGTCGAGAACAAACAGAGTCTAACAAATCCAGCTGACCGCGTCGAGACGGGCCAACACAGCGTAGACAGACTCGGTCTCAGTACCTTTTACTTGAAGCGGCAGGCACGGGCGTGCGAGCCGGATGGCTGTTCGTCGCGGTCGCGATGCAAAATGGAAGCGTTGCAGGACGCGTTGTCCCTCGATGCGGTGCAGGCAGCGGCTCGTTGACGGCGTCGAGACGGAGTCGGTGAGACCAGGGCCGTGCGTTGCAGGGCGAGACGGTGCTTCGATGCGGTGCTGGCAGGTTGCGGTGCGGCGACGGAGCCGGATTCAGGAGCTGGCGTCGATCAGTCCGGACAGCGGTGCGAGTCGGGCGGTGCGTCGCAAAGCGTGCGAGCGGTGCCCAACTCCGGTGCGGTCACAGGACTCGAACTCAGCAGCAGTGACCGTGTCGGTCGGACCAGTTCGATTCGGCGTAGCGAAGCGTTGCAGGACGCGTTGTCCCTCGATGCGGTGCAGGCAGCGGCTCGTTGGACGGAGTCGGTGAGACCAGGGCCGTGCGTTGCAGGGCGAGACGGTGCTTCGATGCGGTGCTTACAGGACACCGAGTCGGTCGTGAGAGTCGGTCACAGCTCCCTACCTCTGTAGCCACTGAAACAGAGTTTCCAGCAGCAATTCACAAAGGGGGTGAAGTCCAATGGTCCTGGGACTTCGGTCAGGGGCAAGCTCTCTTCCAAGCCCTTGGAGATCCTTCACAAGTTGATGAAAGTCACAGCAAAGCAAAAGTTCCTTTCTCCTTTCTTTGGCAGTCAGGCAAACCACTGCAGGCCAATCCCCCAAGCAGCACTTCAGGCTTAGGGATAGTCTCTCCTCAGTTTCTTCTTGGTTCCGCTCCTCAGCAAAGGTTTCTTCTTGTTCCCAAAAGTGATCTAATTTTCCTGGGGTCTGGGTGCCCCTCTTATACTCTGATTCTCTTTGTTCTCTGGAGGCAGAGAGGCCTCTGCCTAGTCCAAAACCAGTTCTGGTCAGTCCTGGAGCACTTTGTTTTTCTGACTCCTTCTTTCCCTTCAGAATGTGGGGCAGAGTGCTCAGCCGCCCAGCAGGAGGTGGAGCCAGCATTGTGGAAGGCAGGCACAGCCCTATTCAGACCCAGGTGCAACTCCTCCCTCCACTCTGGATGCAGATCTTTCTATTCAGCCCTGCGCTGACTCCCCCTGTCTCCTGTAGCCACCCCCAGCCCCTGTCACTCAATCTCCAGACAAGGAATACACAACCTAGCAGAGGCAGGCTTGGATAGTTAGGCAAGAAAATATCCACTTTCTAAAAGGGGTATTTTCAAACACAGAATGTTAAAACCAACTTCACTAAAAGATGTATTTTATCATCCTGAGTTCAGGCATACTAAATTCGTTTTTCTACCATGTTCCCTGGGTCAGTTCTGACTATAAGGTGTAATAGTCAGTCTGCCCATTCTGGCCTATGGGGAGCAGGTAGCCTTGCAATAGTGAAAAACGAAAATGGCTGTAATTCACTATTAGGACATGCCAAACACACCAGGGCATGTCCTACCTTATACTTACAATGCACCCTGCCCTAGGGCCTACTTTAGGGGTGACCAACATGCAGTAAAGGGAAGGTTTAGGGACTGGTAAGTGGGTGTACTCACTAAGTCGACATGGCAGCCCTAGGCTGCACACAGGCTCTGCGATGGCAGGCCTGAGACACATTTTACAAGCCGCTTCTGTGGGTGGCACAACCAGTGCTGCAAGCCCGCCAGCGGCATTGGATTTACAAGCCCTGGGCACACTGAGTGCACTGTACTAGGGACTGACAAGTAAACCAATCATCCAATCATGGAGTCACTAATACATATATCAATTAACGATAGGGAGCACTTGCACTTTGGCACTGATTAGCAGCGGTAAAGTGCCCATGAGCATCTAGTCCAGCAAAAACATATCGGCAACAGTGGAGGCATTACGAAAAAATGGAAGGGAGACCCACGCCAAGGATGCCAGGTCTAACACGTGTCCCCTCCAGCTGAAATGTGGGGAGAACTATCCTACCCCTAGGGAGTTCTCATCGCTAAGGCAGAAAAATCTGGACAGTCCATCAGCATTGGCGTGTTCTGTACCAGGGCGGTGTTCCACCGTAAAGTCCATCCCCTGTAGGGAAATGGACCACCTCAACAGCTTTGGATTCTCACCCCTCATCTGCATCAACCATCTGAGGGGCCTGTGGTCTGTCTGAACCCGGAAGTGAGTCCCAAACAGGTATGGTCTCAGCTTCTTCAGTGCCCAGACCACAGCAAATGCCTCACGCTCAATAGCACTCCATCTCTGTTCCCGGGGAAGTAACCTCCTACTGATGAAGGCTACAGGTTGGTCTAGGCCCTCCTCATTGATCTGTGATAGAACAGCCCCTACACCATGCTCTGAAGCGTCGGTTTGAACAATGAACTCATTAGAGAAGTTGGGTGCCTGGAGCACAGGCGCCGTGCACATGGCAGTCTTCAAGGTGTCAAAAGCTTTTTGACAGGCGTCAGTCCAAATCACTTTCCTGGGCTGCTTCTTGGAAGTCAGCTCGGTCAAGGGGGCAACAATGCTGCCATACCCCTTGACGAATCTCCGGTAATACCCGGTGAGTCCTAGGAAGGCTCTCACCTCTGTCTGGGTTTTGGGGGCTCCCAAGCCAGAATGGTATCAATTTTCGGTTGGAGGGGCGCCACCTGGCCGCTCCCAACCTGGTGTCCCAAGTACACCACAGAACCCTGCCCAATCTGGCACTTACTCGCCTTGATTGTGAGGCATGCCCTCCGCAGCGCCATCAACACTTCCCAGAGGTGACGCAGATGTTCTTCCCAACTGGAACTGAACACTGCGATGTCATCCAGGTAGGTGGCACTGAAATCCTCCAGTCCAACCAACACCTGGTTGACCAACCTCTGAAAGGTGGCAGGGGCATTCTTCATCCCAAAGGGCATCACCCGGAACTGGTAGTGCCCATCTGGTGTGGAGAATGCTGACCTCTCTTTGCCCCATCAGTCAAGGCGATCTGCCAGTACCCAGACGTTAAGTCAAACGTGCTGAGGTACCACGCAGCCCCTAACCGATCTATGAGCTCATCAGCTCTGGGGATGGGGTGGGAGTCAGTCCTGGTGACGGAATTGAGTCCCCTGTAGTCCACACAGAACCGGAGTTCTGGTGTGGCACCAGGCGCGGCAGCCTTTGGAACCAAGACCACTGGGCTGGCCCAAGGGCTGTTAGAGGTCTCAATCACCCCTAGCGCAAACATCTTGGAGACCTCCTCCTTGATGCAGGCTCTGACCCTGTCAGTCACCCTGTAAGCCTTGTGCTTCACAGGAAGACTGTCCCCAGTGTCCACATCATGGACGCACCAATGAGTGACACTGGGAACCAGGGAGAACAGGTCAGGGAACTGTCCCAACAGTTGGCGACAGTCACCCTGCTGCTCAGGTGTCAGGGAGGTAGAGAGGTTTACTCCCTCCACTGATCCATCTTGCTCTCGGGCTGACAGGAGGTCAGGAAGAGGCTCGGTCTCCTCCTCCATTCCATCATCTGTAGCTAAGAGCATGCCCACTTGGGACCTCTCCAAGTGGGGCTTCAGGCGGTTCACATGCAGGACCCGCAAGGGGTTCCTGGGAGACTGCAAGTCCACCAAATAGGTAACTGGACTCTTGCGCTCCACCACCGTAAAAGGGCCGGTCCACCTGTCCTGGAGCGCACAGGGCTCCACAGGGGCCATGACCCACACTTTCTGACCAGGCTGAAGCTCTACCAGAGTGGCATTCTGGTCGTACCACCGCTTCATCTCCTCCTGGCTGGCTTCCAGATTTGCCTCAGCAAGTTCTCTGAAACGCCTAATCTGGTTCCTGAAGGCCAGCATGTAACTGTATACATCCTGGGGAGGTTTCCTGGGAGATTGCCCCCAGCCTTCCTTGACCAAACTCAGAGGTCCTCTCACCGGGTGTCCATAGAGGAGCTCAAAGGGACTGAACCCTAGAGACTTCTGTGGCACCTTCCGGTATGCAAACAACAGGCATGGTAAGAGGACGTCCCATTTACGACACATGGGTTCTTCCAGACCCATAATCATGCCCTTGAGGGTCCGGTTGAATCTCTCAACCAGCCCATTTCCTTGAGGTAGGTAAGGAGTGGTGAACTTGTAAGTTACACCGCACTCCTGCCACAGGGACTTCATGTACTTGGACACGAAGTTGGTACCTCTGTCAGACACCACCTCTTGAGGGAATCCCACACGTGAGAAAATTCCCATCAGTGCCCGTCCCACCACGGGGGCCGTCACTGTCCTCAGAGGGATGGCTTCAGGGTACCCGGTGGCATGGTCCACCAAGACCAGGATAAACCTGTTGCCCATGGCTGTCTTGGGGTCCAGTGGCCCCACAATGTCAATACCCACCCGTTCAAACGGGGTGCTGACCACAGGGAATGGCTGGAGAGGAGCCTTGTGCTTCCTCCCACTCTTTCCACTTGCCTGGCAAGTCTGGCATGTCCTGCAGTGAGTGGCGGCACTCCTGCGCATCTGGGGCCAATAGAAATGGGTAACAAGCCTGTCAAAGGTCTTGTCCTGCCCCAGATGTCCTGCTAACGGTACATCGTGAGCCAACCCCAGTAGGAAGGCTCTGAGGCGCTGGGGTACCACCAGCACACGGGCTGACCCAGGCTCAGCAACCTTAGGCTCTGAATACAGGAGACCATTCTCCCAGTAAATCCAATGTGATCCAGACTGATCACCTGCTGCCTGGTCTGTGGCCTGTTGCCTCAGACCCACGAGAGAAGGGCATGTGTTCTGCTCCTCGCAGAACTCTTCCCTGGAGGGTCCTCCTTCTTTCTGCCACTGGGTCAGCTCAGGTAGGTCCCCCAGTTCAGCTACCTGTTCCCCTGTAGGCTCCAGGGCATCCCCCTCAGGGTCTGCCTCCTCCTGGACCGTGGGAGCCTCGGGGGCCGGTTTCCCGCGCCCCATGCCTCCTCTCTCTCCGGCAGGCACCTGGGCCTCCCTCTCAGGCTCCAGGTCCTCTTGAACACCTTTCGCTGCCATTGACCGGGTGGTCACACATGCCCAATCAGGCAAGCCCAACATTTCTAAATGCGCACTCCGCTCCACCTTAGCCCAAGGTGAGCTCTCCAAATCGTTCCCTAACAAACAGTCAACAAGCATGGCTGGCCTCACAGCTACTTGAAGAGTACCCGAGACCCCCCCACTCAAAGGGAACCTGAGCCACCTTGCAGTGACTCTCTGTGTTGTCAGCGGCAACAACCGGATAGAATGCATCAGGGACAACCTGCTCCTTAGACACCAGGTGACACTTGACAGCTGTCACACTGGCTCCTGTGTCTCTCAGAGCCTCCACCCTATGGCCATTGATGGTCACCCACTGCCTGTATTTCTTAGTGTTCTCAGGCAGCGGGGTCCTAGGGACCATCTCAGAGTCTCCTAATGAGAAGGGAAAACACTGTGGGATCCCCCCCACCTTGGGCACCCAACTCCTCCCCCAGGGCTACACTAGCCAACTGCCGGGGGACTGCACTAGTGGGTGCTGGTTTTCCATGCAAAGGGCAACGAGGATCGTTTGCCTTGTGGCCAGGGGCGCCACACTTGTAACATACCAGTGGTCCCTGGTGAACAGGGGGCCTGTCAGGGCCACTGGCTTCTTCTCAGGGGGAGGCTGGGAACCTTTCCCTTGGTTCCCTTGGGGTCTACTTTGGGGCCCTTTATGGAACTCCTTCTGTTTACCCTTGTCCCCCCACTCTTCTGCTGGGGACCCTGCCCACCCTTGGCGGAGTCTCCCACGTGACCCTTGTGGACCCGGGTACTCACCCAGCGGTCCGCCTCCTCAGCAAGCTGCCTAGGGTTAGTCAGCTTACTATCAATCAGGTGCTGGCGTAGCTCAGGAAAACAATTACCGGACAAGTGCTCCCAGGCAATCAAATCAAAGAGCGCCTGAAAATCAGTCGCTTTGCTACCCTTTACCCAACCATCCAAGGCTCTGCAAAAGAAGGTCACATATTCAACCCAGGTACTGCTTTCAATCTTACTACAGTTCCTGAACCTTTGCCTATAAAGCTCAGGGGTCAAACCATACCTAGTCATTAAGCCATCCTTCATGTGGCTGTACGAATTATAGACTTCAGAGGGCAAATCCAACAAGGTATCCCGCCCTTCACTGAGGAACCGTCCCCACAACCCCGCTCCCCAATCCTTCTCAGGGACCCGGTGGGAACACATGGCTACCTCATAGGCTTTGAACCACTGCCCTATGTCATCATTTTTAAAAAATTCCTTAACCACATCTTTTGGAATATACACCCTAGCTTCAACAGGCACAGGCGGTACACTGCCACCAGAGGGAGTAATCTCTAAGCTCTTGGCCTTCAATTCCAACTCCCTCAAAACTTTCTCATGTTCAAACTGCATTTTCTTTTCCTCTAGGGCTAATTTCCTAGTTTGCATTTCGAATTCTAACTGCCCATTCAGCTTGAGCTTGGTCAGCTCCATTTCGTGCATCCTACTCTCTTTCCTGTCCTCCAACTCCTCTGGAGACAGTCCTCTGGCAGAAACACTGCTACCTACTGGGGAAGGTGGTCTTCTAGCCCCTAGACCCAATAGCCCCTCCAGCTGCCCTTCTGCATTCTCAGCCCCCTCCACAGGGGCACTCCTTGATTCAACCCAGGCCCTAAGCGCCTTCTGGAGGTCCTCCTTCCTGGAGAGTCCGGTCATGGAAACTTTAAACTTTTTGCAGAATTGCCTGCGCTGCTTAAGGGTGTAGCATTCTAGCCTCTCCTCTTCCCAATCACTCTCAACAGAGGCTACTGATGCTGGTTTCTCCATAGTGACTGAACTTGGCATTTGCAAAAATAGGAAATCCCAGAAAAAATGCTATAAAAGTATGTGGTTGCGTTTTGGTCTGCACTCACTAAGTAGTGTTCACCAATCACTGTACATGAGTCACAAATGCAAGTCCAGAATCCTCACCGCTGATCACCAATGTTAGATTTGGGGGTCTCTAGTTGGCAGAGGTAGGTACCTTTGTCCAAATAGGGACCCTTGCGTCTAGTCAGGGAAAGTAGGTACACTCCCGAAATAACCCCTGCTCACCCTCTTGGTAGCTTGGCACGAGCAGACAGGCTTATTTCAGAGGCAGTGTGTAAAGCATTTGTGAACACATACAGTAATCAAGTGACAACACTACAAATGGACACCACACAGGTTATATATTTATAAAAATAGGTATACTTTATATAGATTTATCACAAGACCATAAACGACAAAAATAATCCACAATACTGTTAAGAATGCTTAGTTCTGATCAAAAAGGCTTAATTCAAGGTTCTGTGCGAGTCAGTAGCCTTCTCCGGCTACGGCGATGTCGAGAACAAACAGAGTCTAACAAATCCAGCTGACCGCGTCGAGACGGGCCAACACAGCGTAGACAGACTCGGTCACAGTACCTTTTACTTGGAGCGGCAGGCACGGGCGTGCGAGCCGGATGGCTGTTCGTCGCGGTCACGATGCAA
Source organism: Calotriton arnoldi (assembly GCA_963921515.1). Taxonomy (NCBI): domain Eukaryota; kingdom Metazoa; phylum Chordata; class Amphibia; order Caudata; family Salamandridae; genus Calotriton; species Calotriton arnoldi. The sequence continues at coordinate 1,965,584 of CAWUFW010000056.1, read as the reverse complement.
AAATGGAAGCGTTGCAGGACGCGTTGTCCCTCGATGCGGTGCAGGCAGCGGCTCGTTGACGGCGTCGAGACGGAGTCGGTGAGACCAGGGCTGTGCGTTGCAGGGCGAGACGGTGCTTCGATGCGGTGCTGGCAGGTTGCGGTGCGGCGACGGAGCCGGATTCAGGAGCTGGCGTCGATCAGTCCGGACAGCGGTGCGAGTCGGGCGGTGCGTCGCAAAGCGTGCGAGCGGTGCCCAACTCCGGTGCGGTCACAAGACTCGAACTCAGCAGCAGTGACCGTGTCAGTCGGACCAGTTCGATTCGGCATAGCGAAGCGTTGCAGGACGCGTTGTCCCTCGATGCGGTGCAGGCAGCGGCTCGTTGACGGAGTCGGTGAGACCAGGGCCGTGCGTTGCAGGGCGAGACGGTGCTTCGATGCGGTGCTTACAGGACACCGAGTCGGTCGTGAGAGTCGGTCACAGCTCCCTACCTCTGTAGCCACTGAAACAGAGTTTCCAGCAGCAATTCACAAAGGGGGTGAAGTCCAATGGTCCTGGGACTTCGGTCAGGGGGCAAGCTCTCTTCCAAGCCCTTGGAGATCCTTCACAAGTTGATGAAAGTCACAGCAAAGCAAAAGTTCCTTTCTCCTTTCTTTGGCAGTCAGGCAAACCACTGCAGGCCAATCCCCCAAGCAGCACTTCAGGCTTAGGGATAGTCTCTCCTCAGTTTCTTCTTGGTTCCGCTCCTCAGCAAAGGTTTCTTCTTGTTCCCAAAAGTGATCTAATTTTCCTGGGGTCTGGGTGCCCCTCTTATACCCTGATTCTCTTTGTTCTCTGGAGGCAGAGAGGCCTCTGCCTAGTCCAAAACCAGTTCTGGTCAGTCCTGGAGCACTTTGTTTTTCTGACTCCTTCTTTCCTTTCAGAATGTGGGGCAGAGTGCTCAGCCGCCCAGCAGGAGGTGGAGCCAGCATTGTGGAAGGCAGGCACAGCCCTATTCAGACCCAGGTGCAACTCCTCCCTCCACTCTGGATGCAGATCTTTCTATTCAGCCCTGCGCTGACTCCCCCTGTCTCCTGTAGCCACCCCCAGCCCCTGTCACTCAATCTCCAGACAAGGAATACACAACCTAGCAGAGGCAGGCTTGGATAGTTAGGCAAGAAAATACCCACTTTCTAAAAGGGGTATTTTCAAACACAGAATGTTAAAACCAACTTCACTAAAAGATGTATTTTATCATCCTGAGTTCAGGCATACTAAATTCGTTTTTCTACCATGTTCCCTGGGTCAGTTCTGACTATAAGGTGTAATAGTCAGTCTGCCCATTCTGGCCTATGGGGAGCAGGTAGCCTTGCAATAGTGAAAAACGAAAATGGCTGTAATTCACTATTAGGACATGCCACACACACCAGGGCATGTCCTACCTTATACTTACAATGCACCCTGCCCTAGGGCCTACTTTAGGGGTGACCAACATGCAGTAAAGGGAAGGTTTAGGGACTGGTAAGTGGGTGTACTCACCAAGTCGACATGGCAGCCCTAGGCTGCACACAGGCTCTGCGATGGCAGGCCTGAGACACATTTTACAAGCCGCTTCTGTGGGTGGCACAACCAGTGCTGCAAGCCCGCCAGCGGCATTGGATTTACAAGCCCTGGGCACACTGAGTGCACTGTACTAGGGACTGACAAGTAAACCAATCATCCAATCATGGAGTCACTAATACATATATCAATTAACGATAGGGAGCACTTGCACTTTGGCACTGATTAGCAGCGGCAAAGTGCCCATGAGCATCTAGTCCAGCAAAAACATATCGGCAACAGTGGAGGCATTACGAAAAAATGGAAGGGAGACCCACGCCAAGGATGCCAGGTCTAACACAGCTGCACGCTGCAATTTTGTTACCTGCTCTCCTACGTAGAATCCTGTCTCTGCACTGTATCTCTGGGGGTTTACACTCTTGGGAAGAGGTGGTTGTGGCACCTGATTCTGTTGAGTAACTACCTGTGGTTGTTGCAGCTGTTGGTAACTCACCTCATTCTGCACCTGCGGATTTAATGATTGATTTTCCATATTAGCTTTTGGAGGAAATTTACACTCGTTTCTCCAATGCCCTAACTTTCCGCAATTATGGCATGGCCATTTCTTTTTAGCTTCCTCTATACTCATTTGACCTTTTCCCCTACCTATATTTGGTTTAGATTTAATCTGTCCTGCATCACCAGTCTGATTATTCATTTGAGCCTCTATTTTTTCTGCAACCTTTACTTGTGCCCACATCGCCTTTTCTTTTAGTTTACGTTGTCTACATTCAATGTCATCACTACAATATTTAGCATACCGTAGTACTTCATCTACAGTGCTATTTTGCCAGCACAACATGTGCTGCTTAATCATTTCACTTATCTCAGGCTTCAATCCATATACAAATCTATATACAAAATGACTCATGTCTTTTTCACTCAAAGTTTCATAACCGCTATACTGTTTGAAAACCAAAAGGAGCCTTTCATAGTAGGCATGTACAGATTCCTTACTTTCCTGTGTTGTTCTATCAATCTTTACCCAATCTGTTTCTTTTGGTGGAATTTTATTTTTCAAAAACGTGATAACCTGTTCATACTTTCTCATCACTTCTGGACCTGGTGCTCCAGTATTTGCATCTCTAGGATATTCTTCTGTTGGCCAATCAATGGTAATCTTACATTCTGTCCATAAATCTGATGGTACTACAATGTCAAACAATCCATCCAGATCTACCTATAACACCTTCGAAACCTTTACAAATCTTTCCACTTGTCTATACCATTCTACAGGTTTCTCTCTCAATTTCGGAAAATCATTCGTAAATGACAATATATCTTGTCTTGACCATGGGACATGTACATAGCTTCCTCCTGGGGTTTCTCTCATTGGACATTCCATCACTATTGATTCCTTCTCTTTCACCGTAAAAGCTAAAGATGCTTTATCGGTCATTCCCTCTTTTCTTTTCATCCACCTGCTCCTCCATCTGTCCACATCTCCCCATTTTCTTAATAACACAATCAGTTCTTTTATCTGTGTTAATCGTCCTGATGTGTTCAGATTTTCTATATGCTTTTCACAAAAATCTACCCTATACGGTTTCTGTAAACTTCTGATTTATCCAAATTCTACTCTTAGTTCATTCGCTGTCTCTTCCAACTTTTCATGCAAATTTCTAGCTCTCCAAGTAATACTCTTACACAAAAACATAATTTCTTCATCCTGATATGATTTCAATTTTTCTGTACCAATAGTCCCTAAAATCAACTCCTCCATGTCTATCTTTAGTCTGATTACATCCAACGGTTGTGGTTCTGCATCTTTCTTTTGCAAATTCCTCATCCACTCATTTAATTCTTCTGGAGTCGGACCTACAGGGGTACTATTTATTTCTATCCAATTTTTGCTTCTCTCCGGGGTCTCAGTTGCTGACTCAGTTCCCATAGGAATCCTTCTTATCTCACTCTCATTTACTGTCAAGTTAGTAGGTGGACTCGATCTATATGAGCTAACCAAATCTCTTGTCTCTCTAGTTTCTGTAATTATCCCTTCTCTCATTCTTTGCATATTCGAGTTCATTGGGATGGTCAAGGAATGCTCATCTATTCTTTGGTTTTCAAATACCGGTATTACTGGTCCTATTGTCACTGGCACATATGGCACTGGCACAGTCACGGCTTCCATGTTCATAGTTAATTCTCTTATTTTCTCAGTCAATTCTCTTGTGGTTCTTGCTAACTCAGCTGTATTACCACTGTCGGACTTCTCATTCTGTGGAGTCTCTGATTTTTCATTTGACCTATTTATTTCATAACTTCGTTCAGGGCTTTGATTCCTCCCAGTTTCCATTGGTGGTGCATTTGGTGTCACCGCCGCAGAATTCTGTTGGTATGGAGGTGGTTTTCTGTTTAAAATATCTTCCAGGGGGGCGTGTCCAAGATGGCGGTGCGGTAGGACGCAAATTAGTGTCCCTCCGGCACCGCCGACTATAAGCTTCTAAAATCGCCTGATTGCCGGGACCATCGTGCTGCCACGACAACGGGATTGCTTCGCCCCCACCGCGGAGCTTCCAGATACCGAGCGGTACCCCAGTGGGCCTCCGCGCCCGGGTGAGCGGCTGCACCTGAGTGCTGGTGCGGGCCTGGGGGCACATCGCGGCAGGCCCGTCCACTGGGCCCCTGAGGTGTCTGGACCGAAGGGAGGCCCAGACACGGTATTGGTCGCGGTGCGACACTGCTGGAACCCACAGTCACGAGGACGACGGAGCTGCACGGCCCGTGAGACGTGCAGCACTGGCCAACGGAGGCGGGCCTGCTGGGGATCTCCTGCTGCCTCCCGACGGCCGGCCTCTCAGGTACTGGGGAGCGCGGAGGGCCGGACTGGGGGAGCCGCAAGGGGGTGCAGTGCGGGTACCCCCCGCTCCCCGTCCCTGGCAAATAGAAGTGGACACCGCGGGCAGATGCGGTGATTTACCGGCCTGACTACTGCGACGCGAGCACTGGCCTGCGGAGAGGAGGTGGGGGGCCACGGATGGGCCTTGCTGTCCGCAGCTCAGCGGACGGTGCATATGACCTAGGGGCCCTGGGACCCCCCCTGCTTTGCCTGGAACCCTGTAGCGGCGGATCCCTGTGTACTTGGCCTACCTCCCCCCTCCCCGCTACTATAGCGCCACCCGGACCCGTGGACGACCGGGCCGGTCCGGGCCTTTACAGGCGTGGTGGGCCGCGGGAGCGGTTTCGCGGTCCGCGGATTGGCGGACGGCGGCTGTCGCCAGCGGGGTCCGCTTGCCCAGCGCGGGCCCCAGTGCTTTTGAAGACCGGAACGATCCCAGAAGGAGAGGGCCCCGCATAGGCCCGATTGGAGGTTGCCGCTCTGTTGGGTGCGAGGCCTGGGCCCGCCCGTGAAGCGTCCTGAGCCATTCGGGTGACCAAGGCTAGCGGGAGTGGCGATCTTTCGGCCCGTGGTGGCGTGCCTGGGGCCCATTTCAGCAGACGTCCTTCCGAGTGGCACATGAGAAAGGGGGGCTGTGACGCGCCCGGGCCCTGAGACTTGGGGGAGGCGACGAGGGAGACTCCAGGCGGCCCGCAGTTCGGCGGACAGAGACCCGTATCGCTGTGCGGGGGGCCCCCCGGTTGGCGGTGGTTCGCGGACCTCTCGGACTTGGCACGACCTGACCGGCGGTGCAACCGACAGAGGACGGCGACGTCAGTGGGAACAGCGGGGACTGCAGAGGCCCTCCTGCAAACACATTCACCACCCTGCCCCTCCTAGGACGGCGGCGGAGCTCGAGGCCTGAACCGTCTGCAGGCGCCGATAGCTGAAGAACCACATCATGGCGTCCGGCCGCTCCCGGAAAGAGAAACCGCTGAAGGAGCTTCTTATGAAACAAGCAGGGCAGGCTGTATCCTCGGGAGAGATAAGCCCGGTAGCAATTGAGGGGGATGACTCCCCGGCCACCAAAGCGTTCATGGTGGAGCTGTTTAAGGCCATGAAGGAAGACATCCTAGAACTACGGAACCAGCTTACCGCAGACCTAAAAGAAGTACGCCGCGACGTAGATGAGGTCGGGGAGAGGGTGGCAACCCTCGAAGAGCATGATGTGAGCAGGGACGAGGAGATTCATCACTTACAACAGGATATGATACGCCTCCAAGAACAGAACTTAGACCTACAGGCCCGCGCTGAGGACCAGAAAAATAGGTCACAGAGGAATAATATACGGATCAGAGGCATTCCGTGGAAGGGGGAAGGAGACGACCTCCGAGCCTATGTTGAAGCCATCTTCCAGCAACTCCTGGGCGAAGATGGAGAGTCGAACATACAGATGGACAGAGCCCATAGAGTGGGTCTCCCGCGCGGACACAAAGCGCCTCCGCCTGATATCCTTGTGTGCATTCATGATTTTCAGGTGAAGGAGCGCATCATGCGGAAAGCAAGGGAGGCCCAACCCATACAGTTTCGCTGGCACTGCCCTGCCCTCTTTTAAGACCTGGCTGCCTCCACACTCTTCAAACGTCGGGAGTTTAAAGCTGTGACCTCTCATCTCCGCGAGCAGAACATTTCCTACTCCTGGGGTCACCCTTTTCGCCTCATCTTTACCCACAATGGCAAGCTGCTGCAGATTAGATCGCTCACCGAAGCAGTGGAGACCCTTGGTCTCGAACGCCCTAGCCTGGGGTCGGATGTTGGGCAGTCTGCGGGGTCTCGCCCACGTCGCCGGGATGGCTGGCAGCGAGTTGGGAGAGCGACTCCCGTCAAGAAGCCGGACCAAGCCACGAGAGACAAAGAACGTGAAGCGGCCATTGCCACTCTTTCGCAGTCGTCTGAGCGTCCAGCCACCCCATGAAAGGGGCTAATAGAGGTCCGGGATTAGATTGCCAGCATGGTGCCGGAGGGGCAGCACAGGCTGCCTTTGGACTGAATGGACACCCTCCCTGTAGGTATGCGGCAGCGTCTAAGTCCTGTCCCGGTCTGGGACGGTGTGTCGGTCATGCCCTGCTGGGTTTTCCTTCACTTGACGGACCTTTGTCATTTTTCTCTCGTTACTTATTCTGTTTCTTGGGTTAGGGTGGGTTCTCTCCTCAGTGGGTTACCTACTGCTGGTTCACGCCCCGGCTGCACACACAAGTCCCCTTTCTACACCCTATTCACGGTTAGTCAGCGCGTGCTATGGTAGATCCCACTGGATCTTAAAATAGTCAGTCTCAATGTCCGAGGCCTTAATAACCCGGTCAAGCGGAAGGCAATTCTGTCCCTACTGGAAGGCTCTGGAGGGGGCGTTTGCCTTATCCAAGAAACCCACCTGTTACAGGCAGACACCCATCGTATGCGGCATGGGCACTTCCCTCTTCAGTTTTGGTCTTCTTTCAATAGCAAGAAGGGTGGAGTAGCGATCCTGGTTGCTAAACACTTTAAGGGCACCGTAGTGGGGACGGTTTCCGAAATCAAAGGGCGCCTCTTGGCGCTACAACTCCGCGTGGGACCCTCTACCTGCACAGTTGCTTCCATTTATTCCCCCAATGACCACCTCAAGAACTTTTTACTAGAGGCTTGCGCTGAGGCAATGCATTCCCCCGACCCTGCGATCATTATAGGTGGGGACCTTAACCTAGTTTTTAATGGGGAACGAGATCGCTCGGGCGCACGTACAGGCGGGACCGGCTCTATCTCGGCAAAGGGTGGGGATTGGTTACGAGATGCGGGAATGCGGGACGCGTGGCGCTGTTTACACCCCACCGAAATCGATTACTCCGCTGCACATAAAACCTATGCTTGTCTTGACTATTTCCTTGTTTCTTCAGCTGCCTGGCCCCTAGTCATAGACTCCTCCATTGAGGCCAGGGCCCTCTCTGACCATGCACACATTACCCTTGATTTGCGCTTCCCTTCTTCTGGTACGACTTTCACCCCGCGCTGGCGCCTGCGTGACTCCTTGCTCCGATCACCCGGGGTGGATACTGACATCCGACGCTGCATTGTGGACTATATACAGACTAACGAGAGGGCTGGCACCTCTCTTTCCTCAGTATTGGAGGCACTGAAGTTGGTAGTACGGGGTGCCCTTATCGCTAAAGCAGCACATGAGAATAAGTCCAGACGAGCAAAGCGAACAGATCTCGAGGCCTCTGTCAAAGAATTAGAGGCAATACACAAACGTACAGGCGCACATCGCATTTGGCGGCGGTTGGAACAGGAACGTCTCTAACTCCGCCGATTGGATCTTGATCGAGCTGAACACGCTGTGATCCGCCTGAAACAAAAATATTTTACCGGTTCTAATAAAGGAGGTCGTATGTTGGCACACTGCTTGCGTAGCCAGCAAGAAGCACACTCGGTTAAGGCTCTGCGGGACGCATCCGGTAATCTCCTCACAGATAATGCCCAGATAGTCTCGTCTTTCAACTCCTTTTATCACTCACTCTATAAGGCGGACTCCTCCCTCCGACCAGAACCGGCTGAGTACCTGAGAGATGTGATGGTCACTCCTTTACCGGAGGGAGAGGCGACTGCCCTGGAAGCGCCTATTCGCATTGAGGAAGTCATATCAGCAATAGCCCGGCTGAAGTTACAAAAGGCACCGGGCCCGGATGGCTTTAGTGCCTTTTTTTATAAAACCTTCTGCGCAGACCTTGCCCCGCTTCTCACCCGCTTATTTAACTCTTTTTCCGATACGGGTTCGCTTGCCCCTTCTATGCTCCAGGCGTCCATCTCGGTTATTCTTAAACCGGGGAAAGACCCGGAATATTGCAGCTCTTACAGGCCAATTTCCTTGTTGAACATTGACGCTAAACTGTTTTCCAGTATCTTGGCACATAGGCTGAATCCCCACATGCCGGGCCTTGTAGACCCCGACCAATCGGGTTTTATCCCGGGGCACCAGTGTGGTGACAACACCAAGCGCCTTTGCCATCTCATTGACAAGGTCCAGAGGAAGAGGCTCTCCTCCTGGCGATCGACGCGGAGAAAGCGTTCGACTGGGTGCACTGGCCGTACCTCTTCGCCACTCTGGAGCGATTCGGTTTGGGCCCCCGGTTTCGCAGTTGGGTTGCAAGCATCTACAGTGCCCCCAGGGCAGCAGTCCGAGTTAATGGCCTATTGTCCGAGCACTTTGAGGTGGGACGAGGTACGAGGCAGGGATGTCCCCTCTCCCCCCTGCTTTTCGCTCTATATATGGAGCCCCTGGCGCAGCGACTCCGGGATAACCCCCTTGCACTGGGCATCCCTTTTGGTCTGGACCACCACCTCATTAACCTCTACGCGGACGACATCATATTTTCCATGGCTCACCCCACATCCTCTCTTCCAGCAATCATGCGGGACCTCCAAACCTTTAGTCAGTTCTCTGGGTTTAAAAATAATATACAGAAATCCCAGTTTATCAATCTCACCTCTAGTCCACACACAGAGGCGGCTCTTAGGCTCCAATTTCCCTTTGAGTGGGTGGCGGAGGGACTCGGTTACCTAGGCCTTTCCCTACACAAGGACTTGGTAAAAACGGCGGAAGCCAACTATGCCGCTCTACTGGCTCGGATCCGCGCGGACCTTTTGCGATGGCGCCGTCTCCCCCTCTCGTGGTTCGGGAGGCTCTCAGCTATTAAAATGAATGTTTTACCACGAGCTCTATACTTGTTCCAAACCTTACCGTTGGAACCCCCGCCTCGTGTCCTTCATCAGATCCAAACAGCGATTGAGGGCTTTATTTGGGGCCCGATTTCCCCGCGCATTTCCAGGACTCAATTGCAGCGCCCCAAAAAAGATGGAGGGATAGCGCTCCCAAACATCACTCGGTATTTTCTTGCTTCCCTCATACGGTATATTGTGGAGTGGAACCGGCCTATGACGGAGAAACACTGGGTCTTTATGGACCAGACGGTCGCGGGCCACCATATCTGGCGAGACGCCTGGTTGCCTAGACCCGCTCGCGCCTGGGGGCTCTACTCCTCCCCGGTTACGCGGCCCACGATGCTTGCTTGGGATAGAGTCTCACGGACGGCGGACCTGACCTCATTCCCTTCGCCGCTTACCCCGCTGTTTGCAAATCCGGCCTTCCCCCCCGGGGATGACTGTCAAGGCATCGGCTCACTGGATTGCGGAGGGATGCAAACGTATAGGACACCTTTTTGATATCCAGGGACTACTCCCTTTTAAGGAGTTGCAATCGGATTATAACCTTCCTGACTCTGATATCTACTTACACTCTCAGTTAATACATTGGGTCTCATCGCCAGGGACGCGTCCCCTGGCCTGCAGACCAATGAAACCATTTGAGAAGTGGTTACTCAATAAAAAAAGATGACAAGGGCCTTATTTCCGAGATTTATACTTTCCTTAACTTAACACCCACGAGGCCACGCACGGCCGGGCAGAAGCGCTGGGAAGTGGAATTGGGGAGCGCGCTGTCCGATAAAGAGTGGGAGGACATATACTTTCGTGTGCATCACACTGCGTTCTCCTCGAGCCACACTGAGACTGCCTTCAAAATTGCCACTTACTGGTACTACACCCCAGAGAGGCTTTCTAAATGGCAAACCCAATGCAATGGTCTTTGCTGGAGGCGGTGCGGGAATCCCGGAACACTCTTACACTTACTTTGGCACTGCCCCAAACTCACTCGCTACTGGGAACAGATCCTGGACGACATAGATATGGCCTTTAATACTAACATTCCCCGCCTACCGGCTTACACACTCCTGGGGCTTCCTAACGCGCTGACATTTCCTTTGCGCTCCACTAAGGGCCGACAGATGGCACTCGCGCTGAACGCTGCCCACCGGGTAATATTGTCACAGTGGAAATCTGATAAGATTCCCGATCACTCACATTGGCTACACCAACTATGGAGTCTACTGGCGATGGAGCGGCTCTCCATGGTGGCAGCGGGGAAAGACAAGGACTACGCTAAAATCTGGGCCCCTTTCTTGTCCATTCTTTCCATTGAATTCCGCGAATTGACATGCCCACAATATCTCCGGATCCTGAGACTAGTCCCGGATTCCACAGATACCACTATTTAATGCGTGTCCTGTCACCCCTGGCGCATAACTAGCCCCATGACTCCCGTGAGTCGCGGCGCGACCCTCTAGGCTTTACCCGGATACTCAATTGCTCACAAACTCACTGAGGAGAAGGGGTGGGGGTGGGCTGGGGTTTGGGGGCTGGGGTTCTTCTTTGTTATACATTATTCCACAGTTTTGTTTTTAGTTCAAACTCTGGAACGTCGTCTGGAACCAACGGGCCATAGCGGGTCCCTTCTGTATGAGCAAGCCTTCTGGTCTCCCCAAGGGGTCTCGCATGCTGGCTTATACCACCTCTGGATGGCTTACTCCCTCACTTCGCTTTTCTTGAACGCGGCCGGCCCTGTTGGGTTGTAGGCGACATGCTGTGTTAATAGGGGGGTATCTGCCTCACCCATGCTCTGTGGCTCTAAACGTTTGTTAATCAGCCGGCCCGCTGGGTTGTAGGCAACTTGCTATTGTACTTTTGGCGGCGTTCCTTCAATAAAACAGATTTAATACTAAAATATCTTCCAGCAATTCATCCTCTTTTTCGCTACCTCCATACCCATACCTTTCCGCTATTATATGTTTCTTTTTCTCTGTACACTTTTTCCCTGTAACTTTTTCAACTGTTATAGCTGGAAACAAACCATCTGTCATATTAGCATATCTCCATCGTCTCATTCTGTCTTCATGATTCACTCCCCATACTCTTCCATGAACTAAACTATAATTCTTTGCACCTCAGTGTCTTTCTCTTTCATACATCTCATCTTCCCATTCACCTAACGCTTCAAACTGTGTCGGTCTATGTCTTGGCTCAAGTTTAATCATTTTCTCTCTCAAATTCCGAAGTACAGCTGTGCTAAAAGAACCATTTTCTGGAAAAGCCAATACTCCATCATTCTGGGTATATTTTGTCCAATTCTCCAACCAAATGCAAGTATGATAACCATATTTCAACATCATATGAGAAGCTGGTGTTTTCGGCGGAGGAATTACTTGTCCTTCCCTAGTCACTACCTTCTTGTCCTTCTTGAAAAAGTTTTTAATTTTCGTCATCCAGGACGATTTCTCTCTACAATACTCATAATAAGCCATATTTCACGATTCTTTCTTTTTCGATAAACTCGCAACTCTGTTCTGTTTATTGTGTGCTATTCTGGCCAATCCCAGCGCGTCTCACACTAACGCCCCAATCAAAAAGCTATACGTCACTCTCAACTGGCCAATCCCAGCGCGTCTCACACTAACGCACCAATCGGAAAGCTATACGTCACTCACCACTGGCCAATACCAGCGCGTCTTCACACCAACACACCAATCGGAAAGCTCTTCGTTTTCCCACCACTGGCCAATACCAGCGCGGTCTTAGTAAATGTCAGTTCTACTCCTGACCCCTCCTTTACAAAAATTATCGGCAGCTTTTTCTTGACTGAATTTTATTAGTTACAACATAAAACACATTTCCATTGTCTGTTTTCGCTAAACAAAAGAGATAGCTTACTCTATCTTGCAAGAATACTGTTTCGTTCGATAAGTATAGCACTTCCCTCTACCTTACCCTTCTTTCAAGCAAGGGGTAAACCTGTTTCTCTGGGGATAAAACACATGTGGAGACTACACTGCTCCTGAGAATTAAGGCCAGAGTTTCACAAGAAAACCGGTTGCTATTTCACTCATACACGTTTTATACATGAAATGTCCCTATCATAACACAATCCTGTGTTATCACCAATTTTGAAAAATCAGACAATGCACAATTCCATGTGACTTCTCTTGCCACACGTGTCCACTTCCTACTTCCCGGAAGCTTCAAAATTTCGACTTACATATAACATGATACAATTTGACACGAAGTGTTAGACATGAATAATCAATAATCAATAACCAATAATCACCAAACTAATCTATAGTAACCATAACTCTGCTACCATGAAATCTGATCCAGCGCAGCTAATATAAATTCTTCTCCTTTGGACATGACATCCAGGTGAAATCATTCACATCCACAATACCATATGACGGTGGGGCCCATAACACCGCATATCATACACTCAGTCGTTCCCTGGATCACACCCACATTTGCTTAGGAGAAGAACGAGTTGCTGGAGGAACGGAATACCTTATTAAATTTGACAGATTATTACCTTAAACATCATATATATTCAGTTTTTAATCCTGTCGGCTCTAAAACATCAAGGTATTCCGCTCTTTGGTCGATGGACCAACTAGTAGAATAAGTTGATGGTGATCGAGACCAGCTCAATCATTTAAAACCCTAGTAAATGTCAAATTTATTAATGAACTAAAGAACCACAGACTCAAAATTAATTAGAAATAAATTTTTATCTAAATTCAAATTTGCACGAGTGAGATTCTTAGTTTATTAATCACCTTAATACATTCTTTAACATTTAATATAGGAAATTCTGTAAAGAAATCGAAATTATGCATTACCTATTTAGATGCAGATAGGAATCGTTCACCAAAAGAAGATAAACTGTAAATCACAGAATAGACTCCCAAACTGTCTGACTGTCCCTCTAAAAGGCCTCCTCGACGGGACCTCCCACACAGATTTCCCGCAACGGTCTCGTTCCTTCCCCAATCAGGTTCGAAGTCAATGGCAGCATCTGCATTAACATCAGCATCAGCTTTTGCAATAATAGCAGCATCGACTCCTCCCATATAAGAGCAGTCCTTCTTATACCCTACTTCTGGCTTACTACAGAAAAAGTTGCAATGTTTGGAGGCAGGAATCACGCTAATTGGTCCATTTGAGGGGTGGCGAAGGTTGTCTCATCGCCTTCCTTGTTCAAACTGGTTTCGGGGATGGTTAAGAGTTCATGGTTTTCCATATTCTTTGGGTAATAGCAGTCCAAATTTATTATATATAATGTTGCAACAATGATGGTCACAATTTGGTTAGTCCATTGTCTCTCAATACTTCCCTCTCCTCTTTCTCACGGATACGAGCTGGGTCTTTCTTGGCACTCTTTTCATAATAGGTCATGGTAACCTTGACATTTCTCATTCCGTGTACAAGCCGTACCCACGTGGTTTAGCTTCATTATTTCTTTCGCTTAGAGGCCATCTTTGATTTCTGATATGACCTCATCTATGCCGGCAGCCATTTTCGCAGCCTGGCCTAATAGGCCCGAGTGAACTATTATAAAAACAAACACAATCATAATTAAAATAAAGAAAATAAGCCTTTCTGTTTACCACCCATCATTCTAAGAACCCGTGTTAGGTGTTACCTAGCAGAAGCGACATTTAAAGCCATTTTACTTACCATCCGTATACTTTGCCACGACACAATTTTACTCCATAGCATAAATCATGCGATTTTACTCTAATTAGTACGCAAATCACTATTAATGTTATTTTACTTCACGACTATAAGTAAATTAGAATTTGCACAAAAATAGCAGTTACCATTTATGTAAATGTTTATTAAAGGTGCGTTTTGTTGGTTATTTCATCAAACAATTAGTACCGTTAATTTATTAGTCTTATCAGGGGGGTTTCAAAATTATTTCATTTACCTTGCTCCATCAGCTGCATGAAGCAAGCAACCCTCGGTCCCTCGGCCCTCGCTCTCCTAAGGGGAAGGCAGTAGTGCGCATGTTCGGGCTGGTCGTAAAAATGACCATGCCCAAAACCGAACATGCGCACTATTGCTGCGCTCACTGCTTGTTGTCTCCTGTCAGTCACCACCACTGGTAAGTGGGCGTGGCCCGGTCAGGTGCCGGCCCGCCGGAACAGCCGCGCGGCGCGAGTGCGACTCACTCGATTTACTAAATGAACACAACAATCATCAGACATTAGTACTGTACTGTGTAGAGCGAGAACGATGGGCCCTGGGGGCATGTGGCATTAGTGGCAGGTGGGGCAACGCCCCAGCGCCCAAATGGACGCACCGATACTGCACCTGATTCCCTTAATCCAGAGATTATCCCCATGGGCCCGTTGCCATCGCCTGCTCTGCCTGCTGGGAGTGAGGCAGAGAAAGAGGAGCACCTGCGGAGCCCACAGGCGGGGGCTCCAGCACCATTATCGGACGCCTGTCCCACGCTCTCAGGTCGTGACTCGCAAGGAGGGTGTGGCCTTGCCAAAAGGGCTGCGTTGAAACCGGCCGTGCCTGGAGGGTTTGGTCGCAGCCTGGAATGCTGAAGAGACCAGGCGCCGCGGCATTGGGCCACAGAGCACGCCACGACCCAGGCACCTGGTCACACTAGTATCTGCCGTGGCCAGAGGGTTGGCCACCTATAGATTCTGCAGCAACTCGAGGCACCTGCGGACATCTCCCCGTGCTGCACTGCCATAGGAGGTGAAATACAATGGGATGAGACTTGTGAGACTGCTGAACCGGGCACCGGACCCCAGGGCTGCAGATCTTGCATCAGTTGCTGACCTAGCCCCTATCACGGTGCACACGTGGGACTATGAAATATCTGCTTAGACCTCACGGCTCCACTGGGCTGCATGTGCTGCGGGCTGCACCTTGACCAATAGACACCTGTAGGCGGGCCCCACAAAGGTAATCCTCGAGTCACTGTATCCACTGTGCCACACTTGGCAGCTTCCACGATTCACTGGGCCGCACGTGCTGCGACAGGAGCTTACCAGCGGGCCCCCAACCAAGGGACATCTCCTGCATCTGCCTGGAGATACACCTGGCGAGACAGCGACTAGTATGGACCGCCTCCAATCCGCAGCGATGACCACTACGGCACGCCAACAAGGGCCGCGGCAGAAAGCACAACAGTGTCCATAATGTCGACCTGGATAGGTCCTTCCCTCCCCTCCCCTGCACCACCACATCTTTGAATGCGCAGGCGTTAACCACATGGCTACAGCATTGCCACCTGGCTGACACCTCGCATCAGTGAAACGGATACACAAGAGTCTACTAGTTTTACTCACATGCGCATGACCTGCATATTATCCATATAGATCGTCTCATTATCACAGCGGACATATTACCCCACATCACACGCATAGACTATTTGGGCAGAACACACTCTGACCATAACCCACAACACATGAATCTACACTGGGACTAAGCCCCCCCATCCCATCATGGTGCTTCCAAAACTAAATGCTTGAGAACCCACCGTTACAGGCCTCAATCCATGACTGTATCACAGAATCCGTTGACACTAACACCGACACCGCCTTGTCGCCTCATTCAATGGGATGCTTTTAAAGTAACGATAAGATGGCCACTGTCTGGGGAAAGACCTAAACATGCGATGGCAACTGGAAAAAGAGGTCACAGAAATAGAACTGAAGTTGCTCCGCCTCGAGAGGCAGGTGTAGCTGACCCTGTCCGGGAGGGAATAACTGAGATGGGCACGAAACGCGCTTGCAGACCTCTGGGAGCGGCTGCGCTCTCACCCCAAAGCGGCACACACTGCCAGAGCACACTCAGACTCTGACAAGGCTGGAGCTTTACTGTCCTGGTTGATACAACAAGAGCAACCGCACCACCTCACACTCCCCATGCGCTGGAGTCAGGAATCCATATACATACCCAATGGGACATTCACAAGGCATTCCCACTCTACCACATCTCCCAATACAAGTCAACATCACAGGCCACACCTACAGACCTTGACTCCTTCCTGGCCCCAGTGGCACTCCCCAGCGCCACACTAGAACAATGGGAGGAAATCAACAGGGAATTTACAATACACAAGATCAAAGAGACCCTCCGTGCACTTGTTTCGAGCAAGTTCCTTGGCCCTGACAGATTGCTGTCTGAGTTTTACAAAACACACGCCCCACAACTGGCCCCTCAACTGAAGAAACTATATGATGAAGCACTAACCACGTGCACCTTCCACCCTACTGGTATCGCTGCCCAAACCGGGCAGGGACCCAGAGAATCTAGCCTCTTATAGGGTTGTGTGATGGAACCACATATGCGTGTACCATGCATAACAGTTCCACGCTGTCTCAAGCACTTAAGTCTTAACCCCGAATATGCCTTTACCGCACATGCCTTTACAACAAATTATGCGTTGTTAAGGCATGTATGGTAAAGACATATCCGTGGTTAAGACTTGACAGGCAAGTCTTAACCCCCCTGCCCCCGCCCTGACTCCTAAAACTACACCCTCCCTCCTGAAAATCAACCCCTGAGTCCTAAACCCTCCCTGCCCCAGTCTTAAACACTACCCCGCCCTCCCCTAAGCCCTAACAACTACCCCGACCCCCCCTGAGCCCTAAAAACGACCCCACCCTCCCCTAAGCCCTAAAAACGACCCTGACCCGCCCCCGAGTCCTAAAAACTACCCTGCCCCCCTAAGCCCTAAAAAGTATTATGATTCCTGACCCCCACCCTGAGCCCTAAAACGGCCCCCTAAGCCCCTTCCTAAAAACAACCCCCTCCCCAGCCATGAAAACTACTCCGACCCCCCAGCCCTGAAAACTACCCGAACCCCCAGCCCTGAAAAGTACCCCGAACTCCCAAGCCCTGAAAACTACCCCGTCCCCCCCAGCCCTGAAAACTATCCAGAACCCCCCCGAAAACCAAACAAACTAACCTCCTCCAAAACCCGGCCCCAGCCCCACTTACCTCACCGCATCGAGTCCTCTCCCGATCGTTCCTGCTTCCATTAGCCAGCAGCTAGACCACGCACTGCCTTAACCACATATGTGTGGTTAAGGCATATGCATGGTTAAGGCAAGCGTGGTAGCGCTTGCGAAGTTGGAACTCGTGTGGCTGAGCCCGCGTTGTTCTAACTGTTTCCCTCCTATAGACCACTGGCCCTGCTCAACACTGATTATAAAATATTGGCTAAGATACTGGTTGACAGATTGGCTGTGATAGTCCCACAACTGGTACACCCTGACCAAAACGAGTTTGTGCCTGCCAGAAACACCTCCGTAAATCTACGGCGATTCTTCAGAGTTCTCGAATATGCCACATCAATGTGGCCGCGGTTCGGTTGCCTGCCGTTTGGCTTACAGAAAGCCTTTGAGTCCCTGGAATGGTCCTACCTGTTCGAGGTGCTCTCCCACTAAGGCCTGGGCTCTCGTTTCCTCTGCCTAGTCAAGCTCTTATTAACTGATCAAGGTCAAGACTGGGAGGATCATATCAGAACCAATCTCTGGTCATGGGAGCTATCCCTGCTACTAAGCACAGTCCCGGGCACACGTAGTAAGGGTATAACGATAGTGTGACCGTATTGTTCGAATAACAGTTGTAGGGGTCGACACCTATTAGAGTTGAAAAGTTATTTAATGAAAAACAACTGAATTAACAATAAACAACCAGCCGACACGTGTTTCGTCACTCAGAGTAATCCGGTGACTCTTCAGGGCTGTGTAGCAAGAGTGAGGATAGAAAAAGAAGAACCCGGCTGGTTGTTTATTGTTAATTCAGTTGTTTTTCGAACAATACGGTCACACTATCGTTATACCCTTACTACGTGTGCCCGGGACTGTGCTTATTTTCCCAGTGTGGGTCCTGTGACTCACACACCTCCGGGGGTTATTGGGTAAATCCCCCGACCTGGCAGCACCGTACCTACTCTAGTTCACATTTACACCACGCATACTAGTCTGAGCGCCACACTTCCTGACTACGCCAAAAACCCTAGCTCTAGTCTTCTATCCCTGCTACTGTTCTCCCTAGCAATGGAACCACTAGCACATGTTCTTCATGAATGGGGCAGCCAATGGGAGATCCCTCGAAGGCGACGGAACGCACGCAGTGTTACTGTATGCAGATGACATGCTTTTATATCTATGAGACATTAGCAATGTCCCAGCCACCGTAGCGTACGAACTGGATGGGTTTGCGAGGGTCTATCCTCATTCCTGGCCACCACACCAAATCCTGCCCTGCAGACTGGTGGACCGGCCTTGCTGCGGCAGCCCCACACGTTCTGCTATTTGGGCATACACATATACTACACCCCAACTGATCTAATGAATGTGAACCTGTCCCATGCTGTGACTTTCATTTTCGCGCAAATGGCATTTTGGCGATCCCTGCCACTTTCAGGGGCTGGTCCCATAGCACTCACCAAAATGGTAGTACTGCAGCGCCTTTTATATTACTTTGCCAACCTGCCCCTTTACATCACCAGACCCTTTTTCTGGTCCCTCGAACAACTCACTAGGGACTTCATCTGGCACACCACGCGGCATAGGGTAGCCCTCAGCAAACTTTACCTTTCAACTGATCAGAGTGGCCTAGGCATACCGAACTTAGGGCCATATGTAGGTAATTTCTATTTACCGATTCCTAAATACCGAATTTTACCGATTCGGTATTTAAGAATCGGTAAATAGAATGTAGGTAAACATTCGGTAAATTTTACCGATTCGGTAATATTCGTTATTACCTATTCGGTATTTACCGAATCGGTTATAAGGAATACCTTCCCATTCATTCCTATGGGCCTGGAGGCCCATAGGAATGAATGGGAAGCCATTCACTATTACCGATTCGGTAAATACCGAATCGGTAATAGGGGAGCATATTCAAGGGTGGCAGGGTGTCAAATTGACACCCTGTTGCACCCTGAATCGTGCATGTGTGCACATGTGGCGCACATACATGCCCTAAGGGCATGTATGTCTGCCACATGGCACTTTTAAAAAAGCACAACATTGCTTTTTAAAAGGTATTCAGTATTTACCACCAACTTGTAGTTGGTGGTAAATAACGAATCCTTAAACCAAAAATGCACTCACTTGAGTGCTCCCTACATAGGATTTAAGGAATCTGTAATTTACCGATTCCTTAAAATAACGAATCGGTAAATTACCGACTCCTTAAATCCGGCCTCCTACATCGCAAAGGGCTAAATACCGGTCGGTAACGGGAAATTTACCGATTTTCGGCCGTTACCGACCGGTATTAGCCCACCTACATATGGCCCTTAAAGCACTACTACCTGGCCTCCCAGATGCAGTGGGTAGCCAGGTGGCTGGCAGGTCGCCAGCTTGAGGACAAAGATGCTGCTCACCCCCCATGGGACTTACCCCGACTGCTACACCTGTTTCAACCTCACACCAGGTTGTCCTCACCCCACTCACTCATGCTACAAGTAACACACCGCTGCTTTAAGACAAATCTACTTCTCACCAGAGCAACCTCACCCTACGCCTCGGCTATGCCACTCCTTGGTATGCCACGTGGCGCGATGGTGTCATCACCGCAGGAGTTGGGTCGCTGCACGAGCTGGAGATACACACACTGGGGGATCTCTACCGCGATAGGGCACTACTCACCATGGAAGAGCTCATCACCGACACTGGCATCCACCCGGGACAGTTCCTCCTATACACTTCCATCACACACTCGCTGACAGTGCAGTGGGGTGACATCCAACAGGAACCCAAAAGGCACTACACAATGCAATATATTCACATCATGGGGGAAGGCCATCATCTGATGAGGTGGATAGCCAGCTCCTTGCACTTCCACAACGCAACACCTCTAATTCGGCTGAGACGACACTGGGATGCAGACCTCGGCAGAAGCTTCACCGACAAAGAATGGCAACGTGTTCTGGAATGCCCCGCTCTGGTATCCCGCAATATGTGTTGCAATGAGCGTATCTTACCCCCCACAAGATCAAATGCTCTTTCCAGCGCACTGACACCGCCTGCTCCCACTGTCACACATCCTACCTATTACACTTGTTTTGGCTCTGCCCACCCCTTACACAGTACTGGCTAGATATCACAACCCAGTTGTCAAGATGCACGGAGTATGACACCCTGCATACATGGGAGTTGTGTTTGCTGAGCCTGTTGCGTCGCACCAAGTAGGCCAAAGCATTCATAGACCTGGCGCTCCTGGCCAAATTACGCACAGGTGGAAATGCATTACCACCCCTCCCCATGGTAGCCTGCTGGGCTATCTCTCTGGAGGCCTGGGCCCAGACCAAAAGGGAGGCACTCCACCGTGAAGACTCCAAAGGCTTGCGCAAATACCAATATCCAATGCCTGGGAAGGGCTTTTGACAGAACTGCATGCTAATATGCACGGTACAGACGATTTCCCAAGCGAAGCATCTGAGATGGCCCATCGCTGATGATGACCTGGAACTACTACACACCACAGCTGACATGATGAATCCCTCGCACCATACACTAGTCACCACACTCACTACAGAGTCACCTGGTTACCTCTGTCACACGTAAGCAGGTGCGGGCAAACCGTGGAGAAAGTTGCTGTATTCGACTGATTGTTGTTAGCACTACAGGGTCAAGTATCCTTGCTACACTCTCCAATGCAGACATTCTGCCTTACAGGCACGCTCACCCAAAATTTCCTTCTATTATGTAACATACTTTTGTCTCTCTTCTGTTGTTTCCTCTGTCCCTCCAGAGGCTTGGCGACAAGCCATGATAACATCGGAGATGTATGACTAATATACTGGTTTATGCAATGTTTCTTGTACTTGACAAAATGCAAATAAAAACGAGTTACAAAAATGAAGCAACATCTTTAGTTACAGCAATATGAAAGCTTGAAGTATAGCTCCCTAGTTGAACAAACTACATTAACACAGTTAAGCTGTACCCTCTTTGAAGAGTGTTAGGAAAAGAAACCAGAAGACTAAGTTCGAAACCTTTAGGAGGTGGAGCTTTGTTCCAACCTAATTATATTTGCTGTGGGGATTTTAATGCTAAATTAGAGGTAAACCTCAAGGAGTAGGGGTCCATGGATTTTGAAATTCTCATGGGTCATCCAGACAATAGAAGGAAGGAGATAGGCCAAAATCTAGCTGTACTCAACCTTGGTTACATTGTCCAAATGTTTAAAGGAGATGGATCCTATTTGCCCTCTTTTAGAGGGTACGGCTGTGCTTCGGTCATTGACTATATAGCTGTAACAAGAACCTTTTCATTGAGCTTTTCACAGGGTGCTGAAGGAGTGGGGGGGGCCATAAAGCTCTAACTGCAATAGGGCACTTTCCAGTGCTCAGGAGAAAAATTCCTGCTAAGTTAATACCTGTTACACAGTACTCCAATGATGGCCTTAGGCTTGTCTGGCATTTGAAGGAATCAGGGACTACCCTTGGTTTACTTTTGAAGAATAATTTGAATATACTTCTGAACTGTCTGGCAGAAGTGAGTGGTGATGTCATGTTAGCACACTATGAAAATCTATACTCATGTATCAAGAGTAGTTTGATGAAGCGCAATCGGTGTGCTCAGGAGTGCCCTCGATGGACAGAATGTTGAACAATATCAAACATTCACCCCAGTACAGAGATCTGGGCCTAAATCCATCGATTTTTTTGCTGCCCATGCCATTCCAGTTTAGACCCAGTCATATGCAAATCAGTCTTGACTCTGTTCCCATGGGAACAGTCCAGCCCAAACTGCCAGGCCAGGTCCTCCCTGGACCGGAAACAAGCATCCTAGGACCGGATTAAGTGATTCACCCCTCATCAGCCAGGCTAGCTTGACTCCAGTGGCATGGAAAGCACGGAACCCGAGTCTGGGCATACCCGTCCCACTCGGGGTGACAAATGCAAAATGAACAATTTTACTCCCCATGCCATCCCAGTTTGGACCCAGCCATATGCAAATCAGTCTTGACCCTGTTCTTAATGGGAAGAGTCCAACCCGAACTGCCAAGCCAAGTCCTCCCTAGACCGGAAACAAGCATCCTGGGACCGGTTTCAGGGTTTCACTCCTCATCAGCCAGGTTAGCTTGAATCCAGTGGCATAGAGAGCATGGGACCCACGTCTGGCCATACCCGTCTCACTCGGGGTGACAAATGCAAAAAGAACAATTGATGGACAGAATGTTGAACAATATCAAACATTCACCCGAGTACAGACATCTGGGCCTAAATCCATCGTTTTTTTGCTCCCCATGCCATTCCAGTTTAGATCCAGCCATATGCAAATCAGTCTTGACCCTGTACCCCATGGGAACAGTCCAGCCTTACATTGTTCAACATTCTGTCCATCAATTGTTCTTTTTGCATTTGTGCATAAAGTAGCAGCAAGGTGTAGGAAATCAATTAAGGGGTGACCTTCAGGCCGAAGTTACGTCCATAGCATTTTAGGCCCTGTGAAATGCTATAGCTGTCTGACCCTTCTTTCTAGCCATGGTACATACCTATAAATGTAAAGACACCTATCAGCCTATCATGGTTTTGAAGGCCTTTTTGATGCTTACACCGATGCAACGCTGTTGGATGTCCTGCGCATGTATTCATGTGCAGATGAGTATTCACTCACCACTTGGCTCTGTAGATTTAAACCTGCTGCCTATTATTATCATTATTGTTGGATTCAACTTTTGTATTTTGCTTTAGAAATGCGTTTTTGTGGTTCTTGGATTTTTGAGTGTTAGATTTGGGGGTCTCTAGTTGGCAGAGGTAGGTACCTTTGACCAAATAGGGACCCTTGCGTCTAGTCAGGGTAAGGGGGATACACTCCTAAAATAACCCCTGCTCACCCCCTTGGTAGCTTGGCACGAGCAGACAGGCCTATCTCAGAGGCTGTGAGTAAAGCATTTGTGAACACATACAGTAATCAGGTGACAACACTACAGATGGACACCACACCAGTTGTATATTAAAAATAAGTATCTTTTATATAGATTTAACACAAGACCACAAACGACAAAAATCCACAATACTGTACTTCAACAATGGTAGAATTAGCTCCGTTTTCTTTAAGATGGTAAATGCGACACTTTGAGTTCAATGTACCTTAGGATGCGTAACGCTATACAACGAAAGTGTTGCAGGGAAGGTGATGCGTCGGTTCCTTACACGCAAGAACGGTGATGGGTCGGGTCCCTACTGATGCGTAGGGGATGCGTCGGTTCTTCTCGGCGTGGGGAGGTGATGCGTCGGTTTCTTACTGCGCTTCCGTGGCGATGCGACCAGCAACGCCGTCATGCGATGAAGATCCGGTGCAATGAAACAAAGATGGCGTCTTCTTCATGATGCGACACGATGCGTGCACGCCCGACGGCCGTGCGGCGACTCAACGATTCTTCTGAGCCGCGACAGGCCCTGCGACACACTTCCGGTGATGCAGCGGCGTCTGATGCAGCGTCGATCCTCTTCTTCGGCGATGCGAGGCGCTTCGGCAATGATGCGACGGCCGTGCGGCGACTCAACGATTCTTCTGAGCCGCGACAGGCCCTGCGACACGCTTCCCGGTGATGCGGCGCCGTCTGATGCGACGTCGATCCTTTTCTCCGGCAATGTGAGGCGCTTCGGCAACGATGCAACAGCGGCGACACTCTTCTCCGTTGATGCGGCGGCGTCGATCCTTTTCTTCGGCGATGCGAGGCGCTTCGGCGGCGACGCTTCTTCTTCGTGAGTCTCGCTTCCAGCTCCTTGCGACACGCAGTCCCTCAGAAAGTCCAGCACAGCAGCAGGCACTTTCCAGAAAGACTCTTGGGGAGCTGGTTGGTGAAGTCTGTTGTCCCTGAGACTTCAGCAGGAGGCAAGCTCTTCTCGCAAGCCCTTGGAGATCTTTTACAAGTTGATGAAAGTACACACAAAGTTCCTTTCTCCTTTCTTTGGCAGTCAGGCAACCTCTGCAGGCCAATCCCCCAAACAGCACTCAGCTTAGGGATAGTCTCCTCCTCAGTTTCTCTGGTTCCTCTCCTCAGCAAAGGTTCTTCTTGTTTCCCAAAGTGATCTAAAGTTCTGGGGTTTGGGTCCCCTCTTTTATACTCATTTTCCCTTTGTTCTCTGAAGGCAGAGAGGCCTTTGCCTAGTCCAAACCAGTTCTGGTCAGTCCTGGAGCACTTTGTTGACAAGACTCCTTCTTTCCTTTCACAGTGTAGGCCAGGGACATCAGACACACAACAGGAGGTGGAGCCAGCATTGTGGAGGGAAGGAACAGCCCTATTCAGGTCCCAGGTGCAACTCCTCCCACCCATCTCCATGCAGTCTCTCCATTCAGCCCTGTGCTGACTCACCCTGTCTCCTGGAATCCCCCAGCCCCTGTCACTCAAACTCCAGACAAGGAATACACAACCTAGCAGAGGCAGGCTTGGATAGTTTAGGCAAGAAAATACCTACTTTCTAAAAGTGGTATTTTCAAACACAGAATGTTAAAACCAACTTCACTAAAAGATGTATTTTATCATTCTGAGTTCAGGCATACTAAATTCGTTTTTCTACCATGTTCCCTGGGTCAGTTAGGATTATAAGATGTAATAATAAAACTGCCCATTCTGGCCTATGGGGAACAGGTAGCCTTGCAATAGTGAAAATCTAAATTGGCTGTAATTCACTATTAGGACATGCCACACACACCAGGGCATGTCCTTCCTTATACTTACAATGCACCCTGCCCTTGGGCCTACCATAGGGGTGTCTGATAGGAAGAGAAGGGAAGGTTTAGGGACTGGCAAGTGGGTGCACTTGCCCAGTCAACATGGCAGTACCAGACTGCACACAGGCTCTGCAATGGCAGACCTGAGACACACTTTTACAGGCTGCTTCTGTGGGTGGCACAACCAGTGCTGCAAGCCCACCAGCAGCATTTGGTTTACAAGCCCTGGGCACACTCAGTGCACTGTACTAGGGTCTGACAAGTAAACCAAACCAACCAATCATGGAATCACTAATCCATACACCAATTTACCATAGGGAGCACTTGCACTGTGGCACTGAATAGCAGTGGCACAGTGCCCAAAGCATCTATAACCAGCAAAAACACATGAGGCAACAGCAAAAAATGGAAGGGAGACCCACGCCAACAGTGCCAGGTCTAACACGTGTCCCCTCCAGCTGAAATGTGGGGAGAACTACCCTACCTCCTGGGAGTTCTCTTCACTAAGGCGGAAAAATCTGGACAGACCATCAGCATTGGCGTGTTCTGTACCAGGGCGGTGTTCCACCGTGAAGTCCATCCCCTGTAGGGAAATGGACCACCTCAACAGCTTTGGATTCTCACCCCTCATCTGCATCAACCATCTGAGGGGCCTGTGGTCTGTCTGAACCCGGAAGTGAGTCCCAAACAGGTATGGTCTCAGCTTCTTCAGCGCCCAGACCACAGCAAATGCCTCACGCCCAATCGCACTCCACCTCTGTTCCCGTGGAAGTAACCTCCTACTGATGAAGGCTACGGGTTGATCTAGGCCCTCTTCATTTATCTGTGACAAAACAGCCCCCACGCCATGCTCTGAAGCGTCTGTTTGAACGATAAACTCTCTTGAGAAGTTGGGTGCCAGGAGCACGGGTGCCATGCACATGGCAGTTTTCAGGGCCTCAAAAGCTTTCTGACAGGTGTCAGTCCAAATCACTTTCTTGGGCTGCTTCCTGGAAGTCAGCTCTGTCAAGGGTGCAACGATGCTGCCATACCCCTTGACAAACCTCCTGTAATACCCAGTGAGTCCTAAAAGGCTCTCACCTCTGTCTGGGTCTTGGGGGCTCCCAAGCCAGGATGGTCTCAATATTGGGCTGTAGGGGCGCCACCTGGCCGCTCCCAACCTGGTGTCCCAAGTACACCACGGAACCCTGCCCGATCTGGCACTTACTCGCCTTGATCGTGAGGCCTGCCCTCCGCAGCG
Source organism: Calotriton arnoldi (assembly GCA_963921515.1). Classification (NCBI taxonomy): domain Eukaryota; kingdom Metazoa; phylum Chordata; class Amphibia; order Caudata; family Salamandridae; genus Calotriton; species Calotriton arnoldi. The sequence goes on along the minus strand of CAWUFW010000056.1, from coordinate 1,939,546 downwards.
CCATCAACACTTCCCAGAGGTGGCGCAGATGTTCTTCCCAACTGGCGCTGAACACTGCAATGTCATCCAGGTAGGCGGCACTGAACTCTTCCAGTCCAGCCAACACCTGGTTGACCAACCTCTGAAAGGTGGCAGGGGCATTCTTCATCCCAAAGGGCATAACCTGGAACTGGTAGTGCCCATCTGGTGTGGAGAATGCTGACCTCTCTCTTGCCCCATCAGTCACGGCGATCTGCCAGTACCCAGAGGTTAGATCAAATGTGCTGAGGTACCGGGCAGCCCCTAACCAATCGATGAGCTCATCAGCTCTGGGGATGGGGTGCGCGTCAGTCCTCGTGACTGAATTGAGCCCTCGGTAGTCCACACAGAACCGGAGTTCTGGCGTGGCACCCGGTGCGGCAGCCTTTGGGACCAAGACCACTGGGCTGGCCCAAGGACTGTTAGAGGACTCAATCACCCCTAACGCAAGCATCTTGGAGACCTCCTCCTTGATGCAAGCTCTCACCCTGTCAGTTACCCTGTAAGTTTTGTGCTTAACAGGAGGACTGTCTCCAGTGTCCACATCATGGATGCACCAATCAGTGACACTGGGAATCAGGGAGAACAGATCAGAAAACTGTCCCAGCAACTGGTGACAGTCATTCTGTTGCTCAGGGTGGAAGAGAGGTTCACACCATCCACTGACCCATCTCGCTCTGTCGCCGACAGGAGGTCAGGAAGAGGCTCAGTCTCCTCCATTCCGGCATCTGCCGCTAAGAGCATGCCCACTTCGGACCTCTCCAAGTGGGGCTTCAGGCGGTTGACATGCAGGACCCGCAAGGGGTTCCTGGGAGACCGCAAGTCCACCAAGTAGGTAACAGGACTCTTGCGCTCCACCACCTCAAATGGTCCGGTCCACTTATCCTGGAGCGCACAAGGCTCCACTGGGGCCATGACCCACACTTTCTGACCAGGCTGAAGCTCTACCAGAGTGGCATTCTGGTCGTACCACCGCTTCATCTCCTCCTGGCTGGCTTCCAGATTCGCCTCAGCGAGTTGCCTGAAACGCCTAGTCTGGTTCCTGAAGGCCAGCATGTAGCTATATACATCCTGGGGAGATTTCCTGGGAGATTGCTCCCAGCCTTCCTTGACCAGACTCAGAGGTCCTCTCACTGGGTGACCATAGAGAAGCTCAAAGGGACTGAACCCTAGAGATTTCTGTGGCACCTCACGGTATGCAAAGAGCAGGCATGGTAAGAGGACGTCCCACTTACGCCTCATAGGTTCCTCAAGACCCATAATCATGCCTTTGAGGGTCCGGTTGAATCCCTCAACCAACCCATTTCCTTGGGGGTGATAAGGAGTGGTGAACTTGTAAGTTACCCCACACTCCTGCCACAGGGACTTCATATACCTGGAAATGAAGTTTGTACCTCGGTCAGACACTACCTCTCTAGGGAATCCCACTCGGGAGAAAATTCCCATCAGTGCCCGTCCCACCACGGGGGCCGTCACTGTCCTCAGAGGTATGGCTGCCGGGTACCGGGTGGCATGGTCCACCAAGACCAGGATGAACCTGTTGCCCATGGCTGTCTTGGGGTCCAGTGGCCCCACAATGTCAATACCCATCCGTTCAAAGGGGGTGCTGACTACAGGGAATGGCTGGAGAGGAGCCTTCTGCTTTCTCCCACTCTTTCCACTTGCCTGGCAAGTCTGACAGGTCCTGCAGTGAGTATCTGAACTCCTACGCATTTGGGGCCAATAAAAGTGGGTGACAAGCCTCTCAAAGGTCTTGTCCTTCCCCAAATGTCCTGCTAACGGCACATCATGAGCCAGCCCCAGTAGGAAGGCTCTGAAGCGCTGGGGTACCACCAGCACAAGGGCTGACCCAGGCTCAGCAACCTTAGGCTCAGTATACAGGAGATCATTCTCCCAGTAGATCCAATGTGATCCAGACTGATCACCTGCTGTCTGGTCTGCAGCCTGCAGCCGCAAACCCACAAGAGAAGGGCACTTCTTCTGCTCCGCGCAGAACTCTTCCCTGGAGAGTCCTCCTTCCTGCTGCCAATGGGTCAGCTCAAGCAGGTCCCCCAGTTCAGCTACCTGTTCCCCTGTAGGCTCCAGGGCATCCCCCTCAGGGTCTACCTCCTCCTGGACCATGGGAACTTCGGGTGCCGGTTTCCCGCGCCCCCTGCCTCTTCTCTTTAAGGCAGGCACCTGGGCCCCCCTCTCAGGCTCCAGGTCCTCTTGAACACCCTTACTGGCTGCCATGGACCGTGTGGTTACACACGCCCAGTCAGTCAGGCAGACCCAACATCTCCAAATGAGCACTTCGCTCCATCTTAGCCCAAGGTGAGCTCTCCAAATCGTTCCCCAACAAACAGTCAACAGGCATGGCTGGCCTCACAGCTACTTGAAGAGTACCAGAGACCCCCCCCCACTCAAAGGGAACCTGAGCCACCTTGCAGTGGCTCTCTGTGTTGTCAGCGGCAACAACTGGGTAAAATGCATTGGGGACAACCTGCTGTTCAGACACCAGGTGACACTTTACAGCTGTCACACTGGCTCCTGTCTCGAAGAGCCTCCACTCTATGGCCATTGATGGTCACCCACTGCCTGTACTTCTTAGTGTTATCAGGCAGTTGGGCCCTGGGGACCACCTCACAGTCTCCTAAAGAGACAAGGGACATCTCTGCGGGACCCCACCCACCTTGGACACCCCTCTCCTCCCCCAGGGCTACACTCGCCATCTGCCGGGGTGGAGCACCAGTGGGTGCTGTCTTTCCAAACTGTGGGCACTGGGGATCAACTGACTTATGACCCACTTCACCACACTTGTAGCACCTCAGGGGTCCCTTGGGAACAGACCTACCTGTCGGGGCCCCGTGCTTCTTCTCAGGGTGAGGCTGGGAACCCTTCCCTTGGGGATTACTTTGGGGCCCTTTCTGGAACTCCCTCTGTTTACCCTTGTCCCCCCCACTCTTCTGCTGGGGACCCTGCCCACTCTTGGCGGAGTCTCCCACGTGACCCTTGTGGACCCGGGTGCTCACCCAGCGGTCCGCCTCCTCAGCAAGCTTCCTAGGGTTAGTCAGCCTGCTATCAATCAGGTGCTGGCGTAGCTCTGGAAAACAATTACTTGACAAGTGCTCCCATGCAATGAAATCAAAGAGCCCCTCAAAATCATTCACTTTGCTACCCTTCACCCAACCATCCAATGCTCTGCAAAAGAAAGTGACATATTCTACCCAGGTACCTGACTCCACCTTCTTGCAATTTCTAAATCTCTGTCTATACAATTCAGGAGTCAACCCATACCTGGACATCAAGGCATCTTTCATGTGGCTATAAGAATTATGGACTTCAGAAGGCAAGTCTAACAGTGTGTCCTGCCCCTCACTAAGGAACCGCCCCCACAACCCCGCTCCCCAATCCTTCTCAGGGACCCGGTGGGAAGACATGGCTACCTCATAGGCTTTGAACCACTGCCCAATATCATCATTCTTATAAAACTCCCTCACCACAGCCTTAGGAATATACACCCTAGCTTCAACAGGCATGGACGGTGTGCTGCCACCAGAGGGAGTAATCTCTAAGCTTCTAGCTTTCAACTCCAACTCCCTCAAACTTTTCTCATGCTCCAACTGCATTCTCTTTTCTTCCAGGGCCAATCTCCTATTTTCTAACTCCAGTTGCCCACCCAACTTGAGCTTGGCAAGCTCCAATTCATGCATCCTGTTTTCCTTCCTGTTCGCCAACTCCTCTGGGGACAGGCCTTTGGCAGAAACACTGCTACCTACTGGGGAAGTTGCTCTCCTCCCCTCTGGACCCAATGGCCCCTCCAGCTGCTCATCTGCATTCTCAGCCCCTTCCTCATTCTCAGGGGTATTCCTTGCTTCCACCCAGGCCCTCAGCGCCTTTTGGAACTCATCCTTCTTGGTGAGACCGGTCATAGCAACTTTAAATTTCCTGCAGAAGTGCTTGAGCTGTTTCACATTGTAGCATTCTAGTTTCTCCTCTTCCCACTCATAATCAACAGATGCTATGGATGCTGCTTTATCCATGGTGGTTAAACTTGGCAGTTCTTGGCAAAAATAGAAAATCCCAGAAAAAACTATCTACCAAAAGTATGTGGTCGCGTTTTGGTCTGCACTCACTAGTAGCGTTCACCAATCACTGTACGAGTCACAAATGCAAGTCCAGAATCCTCACCGCTGACCACCAATGTTAGATTTGGGGGTCTCTAGTTGGCAGAGGTAGGTACCTTTGACCAAATAGGGACCCTTGCGTCTAGTCAGGGTAAGGGGGATACACTCCTAAAATAACCCCTGCTCACCCCCTTGGTAGCTTGGCACGAGCAGACAGGCTTTCTCAGAGGCAGTGTGTAAAGCATTTGTGAACACATACAGTAATCAAGTGACAACACTACAGATGGACACCACACCAGTTGTATATTAAAAATAAGTATCTTTTATATAGATTTAACACTAGACCACAAACGACAAAAATCCACAATACTGTACTTCAACAATGGTAGAATTAGCTCAGTTCTCTTTAAGATGGTAAATGCGACACTTTGAGTTCAATGTACCTTAGGATGCGTAACGCTATACAACGAAAGTGTTGCAGGGAAGGTGATGAGTCGGTTCCTTACACGCAAGAACGGTGATGCGTCGGGTCCCTACTGATGCGTAGGGGATGCGTCGGTTCTTCTCGGCGTGGGGAGGTGATGCGTCGGTTTCTTACTGCGCTTCCATGGCGATGCGACCAGCCACGCCGTGATGCGATGAAGATCCGGTGCAATGAAACAAAGATGGCATCTTCTTCTTGATGCGACACGATGCGTGCACGCCCGACGGCCGTGCGGCGACTCAACGATTCTTCTGAGCCGCGACAGGCCCTGCGACACGCTTCCCGGTGATGCGGCGGCGTCTGATGCGACGTCGATCCTTTTCTCCGGCGATGCGAGGCGCTTCGGCAACGATGCGACAGCGACACTCTTCTCCGTTGATGCGGCGGCGTCTGATGCGACGTCGATCCTTTTCTTCGGCGATGCGAGGAGCTGCGGCGGCGACGCTTCTTCTTCGTGAGTCGCGCTTCCAGCTCCTTGCGACACGCAGTCCCTCAGAAAGTCCAGCACAGCAGCAGGCACTTTCCAGAAAGACTCTTGGGGAGCTGGTTGGTGAAGTCTGTTGTCCCTGAGACTTCAGCAGGAGGCAAGCTCTTCTCTCAAGCCCTTGGAGATCTTTTACAAGTTGATGAAAGTACACACAAAGTTCCTTTCTCCTTTCTTTGGCAGTCAGGCAACCACTGCAGGCCAATCCCCCAAACAGCACTCAGCTTAGGGATAGTCTCCGCCTCAGTTTCTCTGGTTCCTCTCCTCAGCAAAGATTCTTCTTGTTTCCCAAAGTGATCTAAAGTTCTGGGGTTTGGGTCCCCTCTTTTATACTCATTTTCCCTTTGTTCTCTGAAGACAGAGAGGCCTTTGCCTAGTCCAAACCAGTTCTGGTCAGTCCTGGAGCACTTTGTTGACAAGACTCCTTCTTTCCTTTCACAGTGTAGGCCAAGGACATCAGACACACCACAGGAGGTGGAGCCAGCATTGTGGAGGGAAGGCACAGCCCTATTCAGGACCCAGGTGCAACTCCTCCCACCCATCTCCATGCAGGTCTCTCTATTCAGCCCTGTGCTGACTCACCCTGTCTCCTGGAATCCCCCAGCCCCTGTCACTCAAACTCCAGACAAGGAATACACAACCTAGCAGAGGCAGGCTTGGATAGTTTAGGCAAGAAAATACCTACTTTCTAAAAGTGGTATTTTCAAACACAGAATGTTAAAACCAACTTCACTAAAAGATGTATTTTATAATTCTGAGTTCAGGCATACTAAATTCGTTTTTCTACCATGTTCCCTGGGTCAAACTGCCCATTCTGGCCTATAGGGAACAGGTAGCCTTGCAATAGTGAAAAACGAAAATGGCTGTAATTCACTATTAGGACATGCCACACACACCAGGGCATGTCCTTCCTTATACTTACAATGCACCCTGCCCTTGGGCCTACCATAGGGGTGTCTGATATGAAGAGAAGGGAAGGTTTAGGGACTGGCAAGTGGGTGCACTTGCCTAGTCAACATGGCAGTACCAGACTGCACACAGGCTCTGCAATGGCAGACCTGAGACACACTTTTACAGGCTGCTTCTGTGGGTGGCACAACCAGTGCTGCAAGCCCACCAGCAGCATTTGGTTTACAAGCCCTGGGCACACTCAGTGCACTGTACTAGGGTCTGACAAGTAAACCAAACCAACCAATCATGGAATCACTAATCCATACACCAATTTACCATAGGGAGCACTTGCACTGTGGCACTGAATAGCAATGGCACAGTGCCCAAAGCATCTATAACCAGCAAAAACACATGAGGCAACAGCAAAAAATGGAAGGGAGACCCACGCCAACAGTGCCAGGTCTAACATTGAGCCATAGGCCTCGTTGCACAGCCATCTGCCAAATAACAAGCCTTTTACTTTGTAAATTTTTCAACTGATTATGCTGGCATCATTATTGTTGGATTCCTTGTAGGCATTTTGTTTTAAAAATGTGTTCTAAGGATCTTGAATTGTTGATTAAGAAGCCTCGCTGCTCTGTTACCTGCCTGGGCAGCATGCACATTACTTCACTTTCAAAATGTTTATGATGTTATGGCTATTGTTTTAAAGTTGCTGTTGCAGATGATGTACTGTAGTTTTATGGGTTTTTTTTTAAAATAAAATTGAATGAAGATAAAATGATGATGATGCTGGCTAAGTTTGGGTTGTATGTGGTGCTATTACGAGGCATGCACTGTAAAATATAGCATACTAGATACTTTTGCTCGAATTACTATTACATACATAAGGAGATAATGTGTAACAGCAATGGGAAGAATATTATGCTAATAAAACAAGGCTAAGAAGAAAATATGTTACTTAATAACCGTAAATGACACAGTGTAGTGAATACAAGCTATGGACAGGATTGTTGGAAAGTGGAAGATCATAGCTGAGTCTCTACTGTTTAATACTAGCAAAAGACATGTTGTTTTATGTGCAGGGCTGTGTGTGTAAAGTGTGTTTTGAAATCCGAGAAGTTTGAAAGGAAAGTGAACTTGCAGCATGTATCACAATGTCTAAACAGTGAGTGATTGTACTGGTTACAGGTTGAAACTTGAAAGCGGGAAAAATGTGTGAAAAATCGACTATAAGCGGAGGCAAACAAAATAGGGGTTGATGAGGTGCAAGGCATCCAGTCATCCCCCCAAGTGCTTCTAAAGGAGAAGGATCAAGGGAAATTTGGCAAGAGTGAGGACGTCCCTTGAAAATGTGGTCTAGAATACAGCATAACAAATATATTTGTTAGAAGGGAATTCTAAAAGGTGAAAAATGCTACATGATATTGTGAATCACATGCACCTTAAGATAGGTGAGGTAAATTTATAGGCAGCAACTACAAAGGCACATCTAGCACAGTAGTATATGATGTATCACAAAGAAATTGAATGAAAGAAAAAAGCTAATAGGTTAGGCTAGTAATTTGATTAGCTTTTAGCAATTCTGACATGCTATAGATAGATTTGTCGAGAAGGTTTTTTCTTTTACTTTGACATAATTGTTATTTGGTATGCATTGCTTCCTGAGTTGAAGATTTCTTTTGAATAAAGGATACATTTCCAAAAGGCAATGTATTATAAAAGGAAGGGTGGTCACAAAAAGTAGTGTTGGACAGTAAGCAAACGTGCATGCATGTATGTATAGTTAGTAAAGGAAGCGTTTTTACAATTTAAAAGTGGCGTATATTTAATAAATATGAAGTAGCAGTGCTAGAGAGTTCTAATAGGGTGCTATTACTGTGTTATAATTGTGCTTGTGCAAAGAATGGAAGTAGGCAATGATCGTTTAGTATGTTTTAAAAAGTTGGTGTTAAAAGAAAGTGCTCAATGTGTGTATAAGCAAAGTAAATTGATGAAGGTGGGGTGACATCATATCATAACAGAAAACTATAGCAAATGAATACACAAAGGCAACTAGTGAAGAACAATGTCTTTATGACAGACTAATGCACCCAAACAGAACCCACTTCTAAAACAAAACAGACATAAATCAGCAATCAAAATGTTGCTGGGCCATGAAAGTACAGAACATACAGGGGCTCAATTACAAGGTACATGTCATGTCACATCACTATACCAACAAAAGGACTACTTACAGCCTCACCACCAACATTTAATGGGAACACAAATGGGACAATATAACCATCCACCAAGTCTAACAGATGTCCTCAATGGACATGTGCTAGACTCTGTTCGGGGCGGGTGGATGGTGGTGGGTAAAAAGGCAGACTGGTGCTACTGAACCACAACCGAGACAGTTGGTGTAATTTTCCTCTGGAGTCCTGGTGGCCGTTCCCGCTATGCTGCTGCAAACTGGGCCTAGTACACCGCTTCTGCAGTTGACTCTTAGGGTAACGAGAATTCAAGGCTTCTCAGGAAACGGCAAGTGGAGCAGAAACTGAGAACTGAGCCATCAAGAGACACAATAATTCACTGTTCAGCCCTTTTTTAAAAAGAGAAATACTTTAAAGACACAGCAAAATTGAATACTACATACATTACTGGGGGGTTCAGCTACAGTGTACTACAATCCTGCCTATAGCCTCTAGCTAAGAGGAACACCATCTATATGATGCCCTCTCCCAGTTCCTATGGAACACACAGGGATGTGGAATTCCTATAGCCAGACGCTCAGGAAATATTGTTTGGGGTCAAGGGCAACAAGTTTTCATGTGTATTTTGTCCTTGGGACAAGTAGGCCCAATGCCCTGCAGCACAAACCCTTTGGCTGCCAGTTTGCAGTACCACATTATAGAGCAGGGAAGGGCACTGTCTGCAATTAAGGTAATATTTTTGTCCATATGTCAGTGCTGTTCAAACTTGTATTTATGGTTCATTAATTGAAAGCCTTTATTATTAGGGTGAGCGCTCTAAGTAAATGTTGTAAGCACTGACTGCACTACTGACAGTGGTTCAAGTATAAAAATGTGTACACACGTTTTCAAACTTCAGCAATATGAGGCTATGTATAATGCTCCCAGAATGCTCTCTGATTTGATGCACATTTTTGCAGAAGCTTGAAAGCAAGATTGATGATTCTTTGCTTTGAAAATACAATGTTCATAAAACAATGAAAGCAGGAAAAAAAACATTTTGCTAAACCACTTTAAAATTTTAGGTACTATTTCTTTGCAGCATCATTTAGTAACGTGTTGATGCATGCTAGTATTTCCCAAAAATATTCATAATGGAATATCAGTGGAACCAGTTTCAATAAGATTAAATGAGAAACAAAAATAAACAAGCATTGGCAAAGCCAGTAGGTCTGAAATTGGTGGTCAGCTTTTTAGTTTTGGCAATGTGGGACTTGTTTTGGCATGGTTTTTTGTAAAACCTTATTGGTGTGGGAGCTGCCAGGCCCTCACCATTATAACAAACATTGGCAAACGCAAAAGTTGTTTTTGGTCTCAAAAAGCACACACTGCCACAGTTACTGGCACTGAACAAAACTACTTTGTGTGCCGATATGCTCCTTGTGAAAGAGCAGAATGCTGTCACTCACTGTGAAGCCAGACGATACAGAGAGAGAGACAGAATTTTAATAAACTCAAAAGGTCAACGCCAGACCAAATTAGGGGCCCAATTATTGAAGAAAGTCTAAAAAGTGCACCCATGGTATATGTCCTTGCATTAAGTGCAGCTATACGGCTTTCGTGAATTCCCAAGAATTTACAGAAGTAGTTCAAGAAATAGCACTCCTAGAAAATATTTGTGAGCTGCATTTTAGCATGAGCAAATATGCATGTGTAGATTTGCTCATGCGAAAATCTGAGTGTTTGCAAGTTCATTTTCTCTCCAACCACTTTTTTCCCAACTCTGTAAGAAGGTTTATGTCTGCCATTGTCAGGAGTAAATTGACAACATTTCTAAGTCTGGGAACAGATTAGAGAAGAGTTGTTGAAAACCCTTAAAACATGCAAGTTAATAGGTTTGCACAGACTCAGAAGGGCATTCTAACCATGGAACTATTGCTTACCACTACCTTCAGCCCCAGTATGTAGATCTGCGAAAACGTGGCAACATAAGGGGATTGCAAGTATTCAAACACTACTATGGTATGAGCCCTGGCATAATCAGAGAGGCTATATCAGAGCTCTTGTATAATGAGATTGCTGCCATAATTTGTCGCCGCACTACATGGCACCAAAGGGACAAGTGGATTTTGTTACAGGAAAAGTAGATTTATGAAGCAACCTGCCCCATGGACAAGTAGATATTTTATTAAATTCCACACCCCTGTGCTAGATATATACAGTGTTGTACAGAACAAGTTACTTACCTTCGGTAATGCTCTTACTAGTGGATACTCTTTCTAACTGCATATTGCTCACCTTTAGAATATCAGACAGACTGGAGCTGGAAGATCAATGCTCCTGCTTACCAGTAGGCAGCACTGTGCAGCTTGGCATTGACTTTGCTCAGCCCGGGAAGTAATAATGAAGCCACATATACGCGCCGCCTCTGCTCGTCAATATCGTGTCATCAGAATGCGGACACCAAAAATAATCACAGCTTCCGGTGCGCAGATTCCTAAATTGGAACCTTTTTAGATGGCAAAAAATTTGATCATTCCACAGAATAGGGAGGTGGGAAGGCAGCAAGGAATCTGCAGTTAGATAGAGTGTCCACCAGAAGGAGCATTACCAAAGGTAAGTAACTTTTTCTTCTGATTTAGGGCACAAAATGTGGTGTTACAGTCAGAGCTGCTGACTTTGGAACTGAGGACCATGGTTGACTCATCATCCAGTGATTCTGGGCAAATGCCTTAATCTCCTGGTACTTTAAAATAAAAAAAAAAGAAGATGAAATTGTGTAATGTAAGTGGTGCTCATTTAAAGCACAGCAATGCCCCTGGGCTGAGTTTGTGCTATTTAAAACTTCAAAAAATGGGTACTTCTAACTGCAGATTTCTTACCTTTGAGTAGATACCAAAAGCAGTACCTCCCAAGTTGGTGGGCCTTTGGAATGACTCAGATCAAAAAGTCCCACAGGACCAAAAGACTGAAATGGAAATTCCGTCAAACCTGGCTGTCAAGGTAGGAGTGCTTCGTGAATGTCGTCGCAGCCTGACAGATATCAAGGATAGGCACTACAGGCGTCAGCGCAGTGGTAGCAGCTTTGGCTCCTGTGGAATGGGCCTTCATTCTCTCCAAAGGCTGCTTCTTGGTCTATTGCATAGCAGCTCTTAATGCAGAGGAATACCAACAGTGGTAGAGTCAGTTTCTGCTCCGCCTTGCCTTTCTTTGTCCAGAAAGCCCCTCAATGAGATCATAGCTCACCTAATGGTCTCTGGTGTGATTGATGCAAAATCTCAAATCTGTCTTTGGATCCAGACAATGGAGTATCTCCTCCTCTTTCGAGGGGTGAAGCGGAGCAATGAAAATTTGGGAGAGTGATGGATTGCTCAATATGGTCATCAACACCACTTTATCTGGGAAAAGGGTAGTGTAAGGCAGCTGCACTGAGAGAGCTTGAAGTTCACTCATGTGGTAAGCCGGAGTTACCGTGACCAGGAACACAATCTTCAGAGTCAGGAGACATAGCAGCAGCTGTACATTTGTTCAAATGGTGTGCACAAGAGGAAAGTAAGAACCAAATTAAGATCCCACTGTTGCATCACAAAGGAATTTGGAGAAAAAAAATCAGTCAAACCTTTTAGAAACCTCACTGCAAAAGGTGATTAGAACAAGAACAGTTAGTCCAGCAAATGTTAAAAGGCCAAAAGGACCAACAGATAACCACAGACGTCATTTAAGTATCGCCAGGGGTTCAAGCTGTGACCCCCTGTCTTGCCTCTTGTGACTCCTGGCACTGCTTTTGGGACCCAGGCCTCATAAGTGGCAAAATCATAGCCAAGATAACCAGGGTGTGTGTACACAAAAACAACTATATATGCCCACCGGAACCAGAGTAAAACTATGTAAGCCAAACAAATGTTCTGTGGGATTAATTCAGATTTATACCTTGCTTATGAGTAAGAGATAATTACATTCATTCACATCATGTCTCAATCCATTGCATGCTAGAAAACATTTTTTTTTTTAAATTAAGAAAGGTATTTTTACGCCTTGCTCCAGTTTTTTGTTATTTATCAAATCACGTGAAGATGCAATTTGTGCAGTGAAGATTAGTGCAGATGACACAGTGCTAGACAAAAGTGAGCAGCACTGTACATCACCCAAGTTTTATTGATTATACACTCGTTTTAGAGGGACTGTCCCAGTCCAAATACATTCCTTCCACAACAAACAATTCAGTGAAATACCAAGAGAAGTGTCAACGTTTTGACCCAGGAACAGTTATCAGGACAATAGTCATCTGGCTAAAGCACCTGCGACAAAAGAGAAAAGTAAGTTTAGTCTGGGTATTGACTCCGCCACAGAACAATTCCAGTCACCGATTATCTACTACTCACATAGTCACCAAATAGTATGAAAAATGTGGGGGCTCTGAGAGCAGTCACCAGGCGAAGACGTGAATCATTCTGTAAGGCAACATCAGTCACTTAGTAGACAAGTTGGCACAATGCATAAATTACAGTTGAGTCATCTCGAGCGTATTAACACCAGGAGCATGATCCGACAAGCATAACCATTAAAAATCCTCAGAATGGTGTCACCTGGAAAATGCACATACACATGGTCAAGAAATTTGGAATGTCCCATAAGTTAATAGTATTGAGACAGCCGTCAACAAGCCATCCATACCATGCACCATGATGCTACCTAATAACATGCAGGGACTCATTAATTAAATTACCTCTTGTTGAATTTGGCCCTCTCTACAGGGTCACCCCCAAACGTTTTGCCTTCATCCCTCCTGTTTTGCTGAATTTGGTTTTGTTGGCATTCGGACTCTGTGCACTTTACCACTGCTAATCAGTGCTAAAGTGCTTGTACTCACTTCCCAAAACAGATAAGGCTTACACCTGATTGGCATATTGAATTTACTTATAAATCCCTAGTAAAGTAGTATACCATATACCCAGGTCTGGTCAAATAAATGCCAATAGTGGGTCTGCACCCACTTAAATAGCCCCTTATAACATGTCCCAGGCCTGCCATTTCAGCTTGTGAGCAGTTTTAAACTGCCAATTCGACTTATTTTGCAGGCCTAAAAACCTTTTAATACATATGTTACCCCTAACGTAAGATCTAAACATCTCATAGGGCAGGGTGCATTGTATTTAAAAAGTTGTATATTTACTTTTATGTTTTACATGTCCTGGTAGTAAACAAAAAGCCTACCTCTCCCATAGGATAACATTGGGTCACCTTATTACATTTAATTATCTTGTCCTGATTATTTGGTGCCTGCTGCCTGTTTTCTTGGTCACACGACTAGAGGAACTGGGTGTTGGAAGGATGAGCCATCCAAATAGGATGGGGAGGCGGAGCTTACTTGCACCTCAAAGACCCTGCCTCAGTTCACCCACAAAGAACTTCACACTAGCCTATTGTGCCACCAGACAGACTAGGGCCAGGGATGCAGACAATTCCAGACACTTCTGTTGGGAGGGGTGGGGGGCACTCCAAAGGTTTCTTACACTTCATTAAGTATAAAAATATGACCCTCGGACCCCCTATTCAGTTCACTTCTGGACCTGCGGAAGGAGTTTCAGAGGAATGCCATCCTGCCTGTGGCCTGCTTGGTGCCCTCAGAGGACTCCCCTGCTGCTTCAGACCTGTTTTACTGCTTGAGCCCAAGACAGACTGACCCCAATGGCTAGTTGGCTAGCCTCCTGATCAGAGCCTCAGGAAAAGAAAAGGCTCCAAACTTCTTGAACCCACACCTGGACCCAGCCTGAGTGAGTCCTGTAATGAAGCTTCTTCAATCGCAGCTTGTTGCGGTACATTTAACAGATAGCTAGTACAGGTCAGTAGGGCCCAGCAGATCAACACTAACTGCCGATCACCAACTCCTGTCTCCCTCACCACATTCCAACTCCACATTCCATATTACATCATAGAATGTAAACCTAACCTTCCCCAGACCTTGATCAACACAGTATAAATAATGTATTAAACCTAAACACCACATAGCTCCCCCTTTTACAAAAAACAAACAAAAATAAAACAAAAAAATATAAGTGAATCAATAGAATAAAAAAGAACCAATTTCCTTGTATACTAAATGCAATAGCAAAATGCACATAACCCAAGAAACAAGGTACAAAACATAACTTAATCATACAATGAAAAATTTCCTAGCTAACATAACGGAAAGTTTCAATTCTATTAAGGACTCGGAGGCAAAGGCGTCCTGCTCTACCCCGTCCACCTCGGGGCTCTTTGCTGGAGCTGGACCCTCCCCCTGCGCATTTTGCAGACTGTTAGTGGCATTCCCTGGCAGTGGAGCCCATTTCGCGCATTTGTGCGCAGTTTGTTGTGCCAAGCGCTCCTCCATGGAGGCCATGGCCACCTCCACGGCCCTGTATATTGACGCGTCTACTGCGTTGTAGAAATCGTCATTGCAGGGAACCTGGGCCAAGACATCCTCATCCCACTGCATGTCTGCTTTTTCTGACATGCCTGCAAACAAATTCAATCTCACTGTGGGCAAGTTAGGGCCCTTCTGACAATGTCTAATCCCTGAGCAGCTTAAGGCCAGCTGGGCGGTGTAATACCTTGTAGCAGTTCCGGGGGAACTAAGTTATAGGTGCTGGGGACCAGCGAATTACAGGTGTAGGGCAACGCCCCAATTTCAGGGGGGTCTCAGCCCCGGGGACACTACCCTGTTGCCTGTCTAGTCTTATCCTGAGGCACAAATATCCCCCTGGGTGCGTGTCCCCTCCAGGTCAGCCTTGTTGCCAGGCAGAAAATACAGACCCAGTGGGTGTCTTGAATAGCACACAACACCTACCCGAGTGCCGACAGTCAGGGGTGTCTAAACCAAAGTAGGATTTCTCAGCCTGTACAAACCCTCGAGGAGGGCGTCACTCTCCAGGGGCTAGCAGAGGCTCTGGCAGGCGACAGGCGAATTCGGATCCTGACAGGGAATCCAAAATTCGCGCGTCGCAGGCCATAGAGTTATTGCGCTATTGCAGCGCCACCTAGCGGTTGCACGTCACCACTGCACTCTGCCGCAAACAGGGTTGATTAAACTAAAATAAAGAGTCGCGTAGAAGCGCAAAGCAATCCTGCGACTGCTACAACAAGCATCCAGTACCAAACAGGCATACCATCCACATATATCCAAAAGCATAAAAGAAAGGAAAATGCACTCATCTGTGGCTGCGAGCAGCGAAGAAAGAGGAAGACCAGGACATTGAAGAGGGGCTATATGTTGGATCGTGGATGTTGACTGGACAATGGCCAGACATTGACTGTGCTTGTCTGTTGTTTGTTTCTCCAATTTCCTTAGAGTTCTGGGAAATTTGTTTTTTTGTTGATACTTTGTAAATGGCTGCTGTGATTAAAGTTGAGAAAGAATAAGCATAATCTGAAGCCTCCGGTCCTGACATAGAATTTGCTAGGAAGAAATCATCTTCTTGCACTTCTCCGCAACCCTAGTCTTTCTTGATCTTCTTTATGTTTCTCCAAGTCTACATTTGTATACTTATTATACTTACCCAATGGAGACATGTTCCACCTTTGTCCATTGTTTGTTTTTAGAGCTTGACCTTTTATCTCGGTGATACAAATGGGATCTCTAAATTTTGATTTTCTTTTTTGTAACATCCATGGTTCTTTAACACACACAAATTCCCCCACTGACAATTTCACATCTCGTCTTTTCCTTTGAAGGTATACGCTCTCACATCTTCCACGAGTGATCTCATCACTCGCATGTTTGGCTTTGATGGACTCATGCAACACTTCACATTTACCGCCCCAAAATCTTACGTTTCAAAAACGGGTTCAAAGTTGACACAACCTCCCTACCTCTCATTAGCTCAAACAGCACCGAGCCAGTGACAGAATGTGGAGTAGTCCTATAGGCCCACACCACATCTCTGATGGCAGTTTCACAATCAACTTTTGCTTTAACCGCACTCTGAATACATTCTACCAACACTCTATTGAATCTCTCAACTTTTCCATTGCCCTGTGGGTGATATAACGGAGTGAGTAAATGCTTCACACCCACTTTCTTCAAAAATTCCTTTATACTAGAAGAAGTAAATTGTACCCCATTGTCGGATAGTAACTCCTCAGGTACCTCTTCTCTGCTGAACACATCTTGTAAAAAACAAATGACTACCTTGGTATAGGGTTCTGATACTCTTCGTACCTCCACCCACCTAGAAAGATGGTCTATCAAAACCACAAAATATCTCATGCTATTTGGCAATACATGAAATGGACCAAGAAAATCTATGGCCACTCTTTGCCAGACCCTGTTGGACATGGTGTGGTGGTAGATAAATGCTTGTCACTATAACAACACTGTACACACACTCCCTCACCAAAATCACCACCTCTATATCCACACTGGGCCACCAAAAATCATTCGTAATTCTGCATTTGGTTGCAGTCATGCCTAAGTGACCTGAATGAGCCGTTTACATTATTCTTTGTCGATAACAACTCGGAGGCACCAATTTGTCTCCTCCGACCAACAAATTATTTTCCAGGGACAGTTCATCAGCCACTTTGCAATAAGGTTGTAAATTTACCTCAAGAGATTTTCCCTTCGGCCAACCAGAAGTTACAAAATGTTTAACTTGTTTTTAATACAACATCAATCTCTAAAGCACATAGCCATTCTTCCATGTTCTCACAAATTATTCTGTCCTCCACTTGTGCAATGATGCATTCCTCTATATCCTCTTGTTCTCTCATTTCCATCTCATTATTCCCCACTGGTAATCTAGACATGAAGCCTGCCTTAATATTTTTGCCTCCTGCAATGTGGTTAATTGTAAAATTAAACTCTAGTAATTTTGTTGTTAATCTAGCTAACCTGGCCGTAGCTTTCTCTAACTTGGTACCTGACAAGATACAACCAAATGTTTATGGTCCGTTCTTAACCAAAATTTCCTTCCCCACACGTAAGATCTAAACTTTTCTCTGCCCCATACACAGGCCAACATCTCTTTCTCAATAGCTGAGAGCCTCAGTTCCACCTCCTTCATTCTTCTAGATGTAAATCCCACTGTCACTTCTCTACCATCAACTTCTGTGACAGAACAGCACCCAGACCATAAAAACTAGCATCGACCGTCACATACGTATCTCTACCTTCAATATATGGTTGAAGTGCTGGAGCTGCTACTATATTCTGTTTGATAAGTTGGAAATGCTCTTGAAAAGTCGATGTCCACATAAAATCTGCTCCTTTTTTCAACAAACTTCTAAAACACTCTGTTAGACTTGCGAAATTTCAGATACATTTTTCATAAAACTCACACAAACCGATAATTGATTGTTGTCAACTGGATAGGGAGCATTAACAATGCCTGGTTTGGGTTTGACATCATCTTTAGAGAGAACATGACCCAAATATTCAATCTCATTCACTGCAAAAATACACTTAACAGTTATGCCATTGTTTTGTAAAGTTGACAACACATGTTCCACAACCTCAGCATGCCGTTCCTCCGTATCGGTGTGCACTAAAATATCGTCTTGAAAAATAATCACATTGGGTATGCCTTGTAATATACTGGTCATTACTTTTTGAAAAACCGAAGCAGCCGAGGCCAGTACAAATAGCATGCAGCAAAATTGAAAAGTACCATCAGGTGTAACAAACGCTGTCAAATGGCGAGACTGTTCCTCTAGCACCACCTGATGGTATGCTGCATGCAAATCTAGCTTGGAAAACCACTTGGTCTGACCTACAGGCTTGTACAGGTCATCTATGTGTGGTAAAGAATAATTCTCTACCCAAATTGCTTTGTAGACTGACCTCAATTCTATACATAATCTAAAATCACCAGTTTTTTTCTTCGCTAAAACAATTGGAGATAACCATAATGTAGCATCCACCCTCTCAATGATGCCCTCATTCTGCATGTCTTAACATTTGTGATAACTCTCTTCTTATACAATGAGGAACATTCCTTAATTTATGTTTTACTGGTAAAACACCTTCTTTGATCATAATGGTGTGAACAAAATTCTTAATTTGTCCAATTTTGTTTTGAAAAACCTTCTCAAATTTCCTTTTCCAATATACTTTATCACAGACAGCATTTGTTAATGAAACTGGTTATTTCTGCCCAGGTTTAATAATCATCCCAAACTCAGCCTGATGCCACAACCCTAATATGTGTATGCCTTTATAAGCAACATAGATCTTGCCATGTATAGTTTTGTTCTCAAATACGATATCTCCCCAGAAATAAACACATAAGTCTATCCTACTGCCTTCATACACAGTTGTCACGACATCTGGGGGTAGTAGCACTTTCTGTGGCCAAAACTCTTTGTATTTGTCAACTGAAATAATTGTGACTCTTGCACCTGAATAAACAAGAAGAGGAATCACAATTCCTTCAATTTGAACAGAGACAAGGAGATCATTACACTTTTTCTCACTTTGTACATTATTGATTTATACACAATCCACAGAAAGTACCAATTCCTTTATTCTTTTCTCTATGCTCTCACATTCATCATTCGTCCCTTGGTCCAGAACAGATCTTACAGAAATGCGTCTGCCACCCCTACAAACTTTCCCATAATGACCTATAATTTTGCATTTCCAGCCTTCTTGTGGAACAGCTGGACATTTTTTTAAATTTGACATATGAGTAGTAGACCCACACCTAAAACAAATCAGTTTAGAAGATGTACGTGTGTTGCTTGCATATCCAACACCAGTAGTAGCATTTCTACCACCCTTATTATTGGGTTCAATGCCACTTTTACCTACTCTTAAAGAAATTTCATTATTTTTGATGAAACTAGTTCCTTTACTTTGTGAATTAACATTCACCAGGACTGTATGTGGATTCTCATTATCCAGTTGTTTAGAGTCCAATTGTGAATACTCTATGCTCTTAGCTATATCAATGGCTTCATCTAGCGTTGGATTCTTACAAGACAGTTATTTCTATTGAATTTGTTTTGAGTTGCACCTAGATACTATCTGATCTCTGATCAACTGCGAGGTGAAACCCCTTAAAATCACAATATTCTGCTAATACTTTTAAAGCAGCAACATAAGAATCAATGGATTTATTTGGAGCCTGAGTGCGAGTAAAAAACTTGTGTCTATGCACTACAAGGTTTACCTTACCATCAAAATATATAGATGATAATTGCTTTACTGCAAGTTGATACTCACCTAGATCTTCAATGTCGTGTACAAGTATATGCTGGTAGATGGTCAAACACATTTTGACCTTCAACACCCAAATAATAACAAAGTAAACTTCTCTTTCTATCTGCCTTGAATTTCAAACCATCAATAGCTCCTAAATAAGCATTAAAGGACCTATACCATAACCGCCATTTTATTGGTGATTCCCCTTGTTCTTGTAAAAATGGACTGGGCGGAGTTAGTCTTTGCATTTTGTAGAAACTTGATGAATTTGACTAAAACAACAGATAAAGGACAGAACAAGAATGAAAATAAAAATGGTATAACAATTCTTCACTGATCCATACTGCTCAGCATTTGTTTAATATGACCAGCATAGCGTGCTAATCTCTGTTGCTACAAGTTTGTATATTTTATGGTTGCTTGAACAGAAAAAAAAAAACAATAAAGCGTGCCAGTCGCTGTTGACACGTATTAGAAATAGTACTTGAGTTGATTGGAAGAACAATAGAGCGTGCAAATCGCTGTTGACATGTAGAGAAAAAAAATAACGCGTGCCAATCGCTGTTGACACGCACTATTAATAGTACTAGCGTTGATTAGAAGAACAATAAAGCATGCCAATCGCTGTTGACACGTAGAAAAGAAAAGAAAAATAGTGCTTGAATTAACCAGAAGGGGCGATGTTAAAAAGAAATGCAAACAGATGCTCTATATATTTGCAGTCGATTTCAAAATCCTGACGTTCGTTTGACTTTTGCTTCGAAAGTGAAGGTCGTCACAGCACGGAGACTTAATTAGCACTCGGGATGCAGAGCTCAAAGTGAATTCAGCGCTGCTGGTTCAGCACGAAGTCAGAACTTCAGAAAGCGCATGGAGGGCTGATCCCGGTAGCAGCAGCGAACACGGTGAACCAAACACAACGAATGCTGCAAAAGGTGAATTTTACGAGGATTCCACACATGCTGCTTTTATCCAAGAAAGCTTGTGCGCACAAGCCTCTCAGTACGCTCTCAGTTTTCAGCTTGGGGTCGTTGGCTCACGCAGCTTATGTTGACGGTATATGTGTATTTCATAGTTCGAAAGAAATAAAAAAATAAAAAGAACACTGAAGACGTATAGTTCTTTAGTTTAAGAAGCAAAGCGCCCTTCTTGCTACACGATCCCTTGGCCCAGACCAATTTAAAAAGTACCATAAGTAGTCTTGGCATTCAGAAGCGTTTTTCCTAAAAAATGCTCAGTTTATCTAGGTTCATCCCAAGCTTGTTGCCAATCTATAATGAAGCTTCTTCAAACGTAGCTTGTGGTTGTACATTTATTACCAGATAGCTAGTACAGGTCAGTAGATCAACACCAACTGTCGATCACCAACTCCTGTCTCCCTCACCACATTCCAATCCCACATTCCATATTACATCATAGAATGTAAACCTAACCTTCCCCAGACCTTGATCAACACAGTATAAATAATGTATTAAACCTAAACACCACAAGTCCTTACTCTCCAAGTGATGCCCCTTAGTCCTGATAACCTAGATAGCCCAAATTCAAAATGTGGGACTTGGAACATTTTCTATCAAAAAGTGCTCTGTGAACCAAAAGGAGACCAGGACTTACCTGCTCGCCGATCCGCCCAAGGTGTATTGCCGGTTGCCCTGACTTGGCGGCAGCTCCCGCTAAGTTCTCCTCCACAGCAACAAATCCTATTCAGCGGCTCCTCGTAGACAGGGTATCCACCCTGGTGGAGCTCTCGTCGGCTAAAGCCTGCATCTGCGTACCGCTGGAGATTTTCAACTTGTATAAAAAAGACTAGCCCAAACATAGAAATCATCACTGCACCTTAATCCAGCAGCTCCCCGGCAATGAAGCCTCTTCCTCAGACAACGCCGGCTGCCTGGTCCTGCTGAACTTACCTTAACCAACATTTTTCCCTAAAAATTCTTCTCAGTTCGAAGGTAAGTAGAGACTGGGCCCAATCCACTTTGTGCATCCGAACCGCGCCCCATCACGGTCGACCATAACTTTTAGCTTTGCCATGGTCTCAAGCGACCAGATGTCTGCGGTTGGCATTATGATCTTTTAGGCGCTATTTTACACTCTAAACTTTCAAATTTCATAACTCCGGTTCTACTGATCGGATGCTTGTCATTTTGGTGTCGAATAATTGTTTTTTAACTTTAGTACAGTTTAAGTGCTGCATAAATACTTTACACTTTGCCTCTAAGTTAAGCCTGATTGCTTTTGGGCCAAGCTACCAGAGGGTTAAGCACAGGTTAAATTAGTGACTTTTTGTGGTTCACCCTGACAAGGACTGTGGCTGCTGTTGCTTGAGTATAGTTTCACCCCCCTCAACCCAATTTCTCACAACTGTGTGTTTCTCTGTGCCCATCATGTCATACATCGTACAACACTGTAGAACAGAAAGAAGCCTACTTCCATTTGAAATCCAAGTAATATCCAGCTAGCAATGTCCAATACAAGTCAAGCCCATCATGTCTTGACTAAGAGTTGGCAACGCTGAACCTGCTATTCCGTATTAGATTCCCGTCCTTGAAAGTTCGTTTCACCCTTATCCTGTCCACATGACTCACTGAGTATGTCAGTTACAGAATAGTGAAACAGTCCAGCAATCGTGTAAAAACCTCAGCACCAACCTGCATCAAGCAAGTTCTACCTCAAATTTACATGAGAGTCTGCAGTAATCCATCTCAATTGAGCTGCCAAATACTCAGAAACATATCTAGTTGTACATCAATGGTGCCCCAAATGTCCAACATTTACAAAGGTGACATCAAGGCATTAGTCCCTTGAGTTGAAGATGTTCAGGCAGGTTACTCTCCCCCTTATGTCCCAATTTGGTGCATGCAGCCTACTCTCTTGGAGGACGCCCCTTTCCAATCGCGGCTCTATGCAGCCGCGGAGGATTATTTTGCACATAACTCTGACAGCCTCCTTCAAAGCGGTGGAATGGGAGGCACTGAAAGTGGCCATATGAGGCCACTGCATTAATACGATAAAGAACAACAATTGGTCCTTGGACTCCTTTGTTTTTAGGAATAGATCCAGACACGTTTACCAATTTCAGTTTGTATGCAAAAACATTAAGCATATAATAATCAATATACAGTATAATGCACCGTGCGCAAAAGAGAAAAGAAAATGTTGATACCCACTGGATTTAAACAAAACCGTCTATTTTATTTATAGTATAGAAAGCATAAGTCAAGACATAGTTATACAATAGGTTTGTAGGAAGGTTGCTCCAGAAAGGAGGGAAGTGAAAAGTGTGCTCTTGTACGTGATAGGAATAGGAAAGGACAAGGAATGAAAGTAATTCAGATTTAGGGTTTCTTGAGTTAACCCGAAAAACTGGTTATAACATCAGCACCAGTTACTTATGGCCTGTCCATGTAGAAACATCTTTTCATTATCTCAAAAGAAAAATTTAAGTGCACTTAGATTTTATACCTTATAGACCATTATGACATACCCTCAGGCTGCTTCTTGACGTACAATGCCCTGATGCGGGTGCTCAGAGCGGACTTGGGTATAGCAAGGGGAGGAACCTCCTCAGCATGCAGTACTTCAGTACCTATACGTCTTAGGGCAGGGCAGACTTCTCATTCGATGGTTTACCAGAAGCCTCAGTGAACACATCTGGGTGCCCCTCAATGATCAGAAAGATAAGTGGGAAGCAGAATTCAACAGGGCCCTCCTAGAGAAGGAATGGCCACTGATATTGAAATACCCTACCAAAGTGTCTAGAAATGCCCGATTAAAAAGTATCACATTTTTTATCCTCCACAGGGCCTACCTCACCCCCACTAAACTGAACAAATACTTCTCCGACACACAGGCATACTGCCTCCGATGCAAAGCTGATGGGGCTATTCTACGCCACGGGATGTGGTCATGACCCTCCCTTGAGTCCTACTGGCATGAGGTCACGTCCTACCATTAGCCGCCTCGCAGACAATTCTACTTTGTATAACAGAGAGGTTTGCGCATTAGGGCTCTTTTGCTGATCCCAAAAACAATCACTCAAGTCCTGATTTCTAGACCTTGCCTTCATATTAGCGAAACAAGTGACTAAGAACTAGAAGTCGGTGCCACCGCCCCAGATAACCGCTTGGAGTCAATGGGTTGTTGGGTAGGCAGAGCCAAACTTGCTGCAATGCTGCAAGAAAAAGGCACTGCTCACAGCCTTCTAAGACTGTGTTGGAGATGACATGGCCCACTCCGAATGTGCAACCTCTCTGCCCCGGGAGCAAAAACCAACAAGTCCCTGCCAAAGCGAGGGCCCCTCAAATCCTACCCCTGCGCACATTGCTGCCCTCATCATTAGTACCGTGATTGATAGAATCCCTATATGCACAGCATGAAGAGAGATTGCGCCCTACCTTGGATATGAGCACTATGCCTTACTAGCTGGTTCTACTGCCTTATAAGCCCTCCTCCCACAGCCTCCAAAGCTTTACGTATTTGGTTACTGTTCCCAGTTATCATTACTTGACAGACTGTGGCTGTCACCAC
Organism: Calotriton arnoldi; assembly: GCA_963921515.1. Lineage (NCBI taxonomy): Eukaryota > Metazoa > Chordata > Amphibia > Caudata > Salamandridae > Calotriton > Calotriton arnoldi. The sequence continues at coordinate 1,915,677 of CAWUFW010000056.1, read as the reverse complement.
TGTTGCTTACCTGATATCTGCGCACTTTTAGCACATCACTGGAACGGAACCACTTACCTGCTGGTACTATGAACTCACCGCACTAACTTTATGTTTTGCCACAACTGTCACGTGCCTTATACTATTAATGATGTGTTATGTATTGCACTTATGTAATGCATGTTGAAAATCTCTCAACAAACATAATTTAAAAAAATGTAAAATAAAAAATAAAAAAATTATAAAACCACAAAGCAAGAAGTCATTTGTCCCATGCATCCCCTTGGGATGCAACAATATTGAATGGAAGTGACCTTATTATTGTCTGAAGTATACAAAAAAGTGATGGATGGAATACTTGAATTAATCTCAAGCCAATGGTGATTACTCAAGACACATCCCAGTCCGTCGTTATTTTGCACACCATGCCACCTCAGTTTGGACCCAGGCATATGCAAATCAGTCTTGACCCTGCTCCAATGGGAATCATCCAGCACAAACTGCCAGGCAGAGTCTTCAGTGAACCCGAATAAGAGCAACCCAGGACTGCTTTCACCCTAGTTAAGGCTCATCAGCCAGCTTGATTCCAGTGACACCATGTGCTCAGAACCCACATATAGGCACACCAGTTCCACTAAGGAGACACACCTAAGTATACAAAAAAGTGATGTCTGGAATCATCGAAGCCTCAGCCACTGGTTATTTTGCACACCATGGATTGGGATGCTGCCCGAGCGATTACCAGTGGCTGAGATTAATACAAGTATTCCATCCTACACCTTTTTGTTTTTGCTTATTATTGTCTGGGCAGGACGTTCCCAAATGGTGGATCTGTTTATACTGATATTCTATACACATATATGTATCTACACAACAGAGACATTTACTCAATTACTTGTCATGTGTTAATTATCAACAATCTTCGCAAATCACAGATGTCACTAAAACCCCTAATCAGTGACTCAAGTTGTACAATATTGTATTATTTACTATTAGTGTAATAAAAAATGGAGCACACTAGCTGGAAATGGAACTTTGCTGGCAGCTGTGGTAATTAAATTTGGTTTTAAATGAATGTTGTGTGCATACTCGCGGCTGAGAGTGTGTGTTTATCTGAGAGAGAGCATGTGTGTAAGTATGAGCATCTGTGTCTGTATGTATAAGCATTTGTGTGAGTGAAAGTGAGTGAATCAGTGACCGGTAGTGAGACTGTGTGAGAGTGGCCCAGATTTACTATTTTTTGACGCAAGGCAACGTGGCAGCAAAGCTGTTGCGCTGACTTGCGTCAAAGGAAACAGGAAAAATGCACCATAATTTTTAAGATATGGTGCATATTTTCTCTCCCCTGGCGCGCTTTTGGCAGCCATGCACCAAAGCACACATCCTTGCACTACATTGCAGGAGTGTGTGCTTTCTCTGAAACATATGTTTGGCACTGGAGGGTATACTCAGTGTCCCATGGTATGTCAAAGACTTTTTTCAAAAAATCTCCTGTATCTTTGACATAAGGAAGATTTTGTACAAAGTTTCTTAAAAAAGAATCAACATACTTTGAAGTATTCTTGGAAATACCCCCCATCAGTGATATTATTGGGCGTCCTGGTAGGTTTTGTGCATCTTTATGGGTCTTTGGAATGAACTAAAACGATGGTGCTCTTGGGTGATCATTTCTTAAATATAGGTATTCTTCTTGACTCAAAAGATCCTGATTGTGCCTGTCTAGTAGCTCCTCATTGTATTTGATCTTTATTGTAGATAGTATGCTGTTAGGCACTCTGGTATAACATGGACCCGATAGAGCCTACAGGGGTGTAAGGAGGTGCTCCTAAACACAAAGCAGTTTTGGTCTGGGTGGATTAGTTGTGGGAGACAGGGGAGGAGCTGATCTGCAAGGATCTTGCTGAGGAGCTTATAATCAGTATTAAATATGGCCAGCGGCCGATAAGAGGAAAGATTCTGTTGGGTCCTTACCTGGCTTAGGAATGGATGCCAGCGGGGGCGGACCTTGCCTGGCTTGAAGATGGCCACCTTCTAGGAGAGCTCCTTCGGCTGCATTCAACATCCTACAAAATCCTTTGCCACTATGCCACAAATAGCTCCTCAAGTCGCCACCCTATGCACCTCTCGTACTGGTGCCCCTGCTGAATACTCCAGGGGAAAACTGCGGCCTGCTACTGCCTGCCAAGCTGCTGTGTTGGATTACGAGCTGTGGGGGCCGCTGTGGAGGACTACTCAACTGTGGCCCTTCCACAGGGGTACCTGTTTGGAGTCCCCAGTGCCTGGAACGGGGCTCCCCATCACTGCTGTGCAGCCCCCGAGAGCAGACGGCATACTTGTTGCCGGGGGCCATCTGACCCATCAGGATGGTTGGTGGCGGGCCAAGTCCCTTGCGACGGAGGGTGCCCGGTCTGAAGAGGCTGGTTTCCTGGCCCGCTTTGGACGCGGAGGCTTGCCCTATCTCCCAGCCTCCCTGCTGTGCGACGACACAGAGGTCAGAGGCTGTATGAGGCCCCAGGGGATAAGTGCCATAAAAGCTGCATAGCCACGTGGTGTGACGTGTGGCCTACCTGATAATAGAGGCGTGGGCCCGCTGCGGTGGTCTATTTGACTGGGACCCTTTCCTGCGCAATTCGGAGCCTCCAGTGCCTGGAGGGGGGCTCCGCTACACAGCTGTGGCCCCTCTGCTTGCTGTCTGGGATCGCCTGCGTACGGAATTGGACTAGGGCTCGGTCAGGCCCCTCACAGCCTAATGCCCCCAGCTGGGTGAGGTGAGATTCCCAGCCTGCACTGGATGCGTGCACTGTCCCAGCCTAGTGGCCCCTTAATTGAGCAACAGTAAGGAGGTGTGAGATCATCTGTGGGCCCCGGGGATATTTGCTAATAACGCAGTGAGCAGTGCAGCATGAGCCTACCTGGACCTGGTGACACGGGCCACGAACATTCTCGGCTGTGCGCTGCTGGCCTGGTGTGAGGCGACAGCGCTCTGTGGCAGGGTCAAGCAGCAGGACATAATACTACCCCATGGCACCTCCTACATGTTAGTATAACATGGAACTTTATAACTGTGAGCTCTATTCGGGCTGCACTGCTGGATATACTCAGAGGCACAGGTGCCAGGCTCCATTTGACCTGCTTTAAATGCTACGGGTCACAGGCCGCAACACCAGAGGTGACCCCTGGCAACAGTGACCGTTGATCATTGCTGCTGCAGCCACAGTCTACATCCCTCTACGAGACTCTGTGGCGGGGGTACCCTGCTGTGTCATTGGCTGCTCCTATACGCTGCCCTGTTTATATGAGCTTAATAGTGTCTGATCGTACGTCTGCTGTGGTTTGGACATTATTGGACACAATGAGTAAAGCTGATAAAACGCAGCCCAAGCTGCAATTTGACCAATGGAAAACTCATCAGCCGCGCGAGGAAGGTGCTGCGGCGCCTTAGACGGGGCCTGACTGCTCAGGGCTGGAGATGGGAGGTGAACTACGCCACATCTTGACAGCCATACAGTTTGGCATTACTAAGATTCACGAGATGGACAGGACGTCGGAGCACATTGATAAGCATACAGAGCATCTGGATATGGTGGAAAGACGATTGTCCGAGGCTGAAGATGAGCCGGTCTCAATGATGGGGACACAGAAGCAGCTGGAGAAGGCACTATAGACATTGCAAGCCAAGGCAGAGGACTTGGAAGCCCGCTCCAGGCAGAATTATCTTCGCATTGTCAGCCTGCTAGAATCAACTAACGTCGGGATTATAGAGACCTTCATGAAACAGCTCCCTATAGAGCTGCTAGGGCAACACACTTTTTCCGACCTATTTGTGGTGGAGCAGGCTCATCGTTCTCTTGCCACTCGACCGGTGCTGGGAGCCAGGCCCAGTACAATTATTGCAAGATTGCTCAATTATCGGGATCGAGACTCAGCGCTCCGCCATTCTCAAGAACTACAAACTCTTCGTGATGAGGGCGCTGAACTTTCCATTTTTCCAGACTTTACACCTCATGTTCAGGAGGCGTGGAGACAGTTTCTCCCTGCCAAGCAGAAGTTGCAAGAACTGAAACTCGATTATGCTATGCCTTACCACGCTCCATTACGTGTGTCTGTTGATGGGAAAACCAAGATCTTCAGTGACCCTAAAATCCTACAGCAGGTCCTCAAACAGCAGGAGAGAGCGAGTGGAAGACGACGGTCACTGAGATTGGAAGATGGGGAGCCGACGGCTTCTCAGGATTTGGAGTGACTAGATTGATGCCGTTTTGCCCTCTATATCACCTGTATGTTTAACTTCTATGTTTCACTTTATACAAAGTTTTACTTGGAATTGCTGTTACTATTCCTGCTGGTATCATATTGGGGTATGCTGTGTGGTGGAACTGCTCTGGAGAATGAGATAATTGGATGGTAGGCATGGTTGTTGGCTGCAGGGGTCACCCATGGTTTGACATGATCACTCTCCTTGGAACTGGACGGTGGACCAGTAGAGGTGGCTGGGACAGTGCTGTTGTTTTACACGCGTCAAGATACCAGGGAGTGGATGTGAAGTGAAGTTATGTATTTAAGTTTGCTTGCAGCACGATTGGCATGTTGTATATTCCCGATACGGCCCTCCTGCGACTCATCGCTGCGGGGGTGCTTGGCAGTCATCATCTGTCTCCATGTGTGCACCAAATTGTTTCTCTTGGGGTTCTCTGTTTGGAGTAACAGGAGGAACTTGGGTGGTATTTGTACTACTGTGCCAGCTGTTGGGGGGCATGGCGTGGGTGGGGCGAGGATGTAGGCATGTCTGACTGACTATATGGCACAGGCGAGGGCTGACACTGCTTTATAACTTGCAGTGAGACTTTTGTTTATTTATAGCAAGGTGTGGATATGCCTGACGGTGTGAATGATGTTACCGCTGCTGAAGAGCACCCATTACTGCTGAATTTCTTTACATGGAATTTCACTGGGTTGAATGTAGTAGGAAAATCTGTAAAGTGGTATTGTATTTGCAATGTCATCAGATAGATGTTGCTATATTGCAAGGAACACACTTGGCCCTTGATAGAGGGCTGCTCACGCAGAGGCGTATGAGGGGAGCTTGCCATGCTTCGAGTTTCACTGCACATGCGTGCAGTGTATTGATCTGGGCCCGGCGTGATTCTGGAATTAAGATGCAGGATGTTTATATGGACCCTGGGGGTTGTTTCGTGGAGATTGATGAATATTTCTGTACTAATTTAGGCTCGATAGAGAAATTTGTCACTATCTGGGAGGCCTTTAAGGTTTATATTCGCTGAGTTACCATCTCAAAACATGCCAGCGTACTTCGCTCCATTCAGGGCCGCCTGGCGCGGTTGGAGGCGGATCTAGATGATCTAGAGTGCACTCACAAGAGGATGGCATAGCAGAAACTACTGGGTGATATCAGAACCAAACTAGATTAATATAACGAGCTGACTCAGAGCGAAGTCACCCACTTAGGCAGGTGTGCTACGGTGTGAATCTACGGCAAAGGCGAAAGGCCAGGTGCCACTCTGGCAGCCCTCATTCGACCTAGCCAATAGGATAGTGAAGTACGAACTATTATAGACTAACAGGATGCGCCTCTCCATGGGCTGATCCAGTGGCGGATCGGTTCCGCCATTACTATTCCGACCTCTACACCTCCTAAATTGCACATGATAAACAGGCTGCAACTGACTACTTAGCCATTAAGTGACTGACTGCGGCCATAGGGAGTGGCTCATGGTGCCATTCCGCCCCTCAGAAATTGTTGCCGCACTGAAGGATGTGCTAAGTGGGAAGGATGACGGTCTACCAAGACAAACTCGTGCCTCATCTGATCAGCCTTTTCGAGGAGACGGTAAGGTGTGGACATACGCCCCCATCTATGCCCGAGGCATAACTAGTCACCCTGCTTAAGCTGGGTGAATCAACCAACCACTGCTCATCCTATTGGCCGCTGTCACTCTTAAATACAGACACAAAGATCTTCTTGAAGATTTTGGCTAACCGCCTGGTGCCTCTGCTCCCAGGCATTGTAAGTCCTGAGCAGTCTGACTTTATACTTGACTGGTCTCTTATATACAATCTTTGTACCCTCTTTGGTGCAATCTCCCGCTTTGATCCCGATGTGCGAGCCACAGCGATTTTTTAGACGTAGACAAAGCATTCGATTCTGTCGAATGGGGCTTTATGCTCTCAGTGCTGCATCTTGTGGAGGTGGGTCATAAGTTCCTGAAACTGGTCCAGGTCTTCTACACAGAGCTGACGCCGTGGATCTGAGTTAACAGTCATGTGTCGGCTCCAATACCCATCACAAGAGGCATGCACCAGGGTTGCCTCTTGTCCCCGCTGCTCTATGCGCTTATCGCTGAGCCTCTGGCTTGTGCGCTTCAGAAGTATCACGGTCATCGCAGCATTTGCTTCCCATGTTATAATCTAATAGTGTCTGCTTACTCGGACTATACGCTCTTGTACATTCAAAACCCTGAACATAACCTCTTGCCACTCAAGGAGGTTGTCCTTTTTAGCAGGCATTCCGGATTACGGATCAATTGGGACAAATCTCTCTAATTTCCCCTGACTGCCGTAATGACACAGATACAAATGGAGTACCCGTTCAAGCGCACAATGGAACCAGTGCGCTATTTGGGCATTCAGATTCATTCAGACTCGAAGGTAGTGATGCAGGAGAATTACGGAAAGGCGGTACATCGTCTGACACGTCTGACAAAAGCAACAGATCATTGGATATGCCTGCCCCTCTCTTTCTGTGACCACATAGCCATCATGAAGATGGTGGTTCTACCTAGATTTTTGTTCTTTTGTCTAGCACTGTTTTCTGGACCCTGCACGCTCTGCTATTGCACCTGGCATGGGCCAGCAAGCAGCAGCGAGTGAGAAGGGATACGTTTACCCTCCCATACAAGATGGGGAGGCTAAATGGCCCAGATCTTGAAGCTTATTACAGAGTGGCACAGTGCATGTTTGTCTACTACTGGTTTCATGGTCCGGCGGACTTGCACATCTTTTGCTGGAATGTGATGCTGCACTCGCTATGTTGCTGCCCTAATTTTTATTCGGTAAACAGGTGCAACATTTTCACATAGTAGACTTCATAGGCACCACACAATGACTCTGGAAGAAATCGATGGACTCGCAAACGGGGACCTTGCTCTACTCCCTACAGTGCGTGCGGTTTCCATTAGGGCAGGAAGGAGCGGCTGCAGCAGCACTTCAGGGGCTCGGAATACAGATATGGGCAACTTCTTTGAAAACGGGATTCTTTGTGACTGTACTCCGGTTAATGCACAATGCAACACACCAACCTTACTTGCGCAGTTCCATTATTATCGAGTGCGTCATATGATGCAGGCCTTGCTAGATAATACACTAGCGGAACCATTGGAGCTGCCAGCTCTAACATACTTATTGCAGGAGTCATCCCTTAGTGTGCGATCGCTACGTTGTATGCCTTCTCGCAAGAGGCCTGGCGACCAGGCATCACCAAGGCTTGCCGCGACTGGCAAGAGGACTTGGATATAGTCATTAGTGACAAGCAGTGGGCTTACTGTTGCTCTTTAGTTCGCACTGTCTCTCTGAATGGCACTGAATCTCTGACCGCCATCGACTTTTGCATTTCAAGTATCTCCATCGGGTATATTATACCCCAGCTCGGCTATTTCGATATGGCTTATGTGACAATTCCCACAGTGTGGATAATGCTGGCTTGGCGCATATAGCATGGCACTACCCTGGCGGGCAGCGCTTCTGGCTTGTGATATTGCAAGCACTGGAGGAGAACACTGGGGAGGCCTTGGCTTATACTCCATTAGAAGGACTGCCGGCAATTTGTGGCCCTCTGCCTTCTATTGGTGTGGCATAGGATAGCAATGCGCTGGACGAAAGCTCCCCTTCCCACTGTGAAAGAGTGGCATACAGACATGACGCATTGCAATACCCAATCAGATGCTTAACACGATCTTATGCCACTTATGCCACTTCGTAACTGCCCAAGAGAAATATGGAATCCCTACTACTTGGCGTGTGTGAGGAGATTATGATGCCGATGGGGAGGCGAATGGTGTTGTGTTATGGGTCCCGTGTGGTGGCCTTGTTTGCCTGTCTGTCATGCGGGTGTTGTTACACCTGTTGTATGTGAGGAGGGGCGTTGAGATGGGGAAAAAGCTCCTGTTTAAAATGTTGCGTGTCAACACAAAAGGACATTGTATGCTGGCCCCCAGGGGTGACTGTGAGAAAACATGCATATCTGTAATGGAAATGCTCATATTTGCTGTTGCATGTATACCACTGATCTGTATACCCAGTCTGAATCATAGCCATACTTACTATGAACATGTAACAATTTCACATCTGTTCCTTTTAACTTGTCTGTGCTGGACTTGTCTGAGAGGGGGTGGAGGATGCCTTCATCTTAGGCCAGTCTCATCATTTAACTGTTTATGAGCCTCCTCTGGCTATTTTTCCATATTATTTTCTCCTTTACTGGAGTTACTGATAACGTAAATCTTTCCATTGCGCAATTTGTTTACTAAGGCATAATATTTCCATGACTAGTCATTATTTCCCTTTGTTTGTTTGCCATATCTGCATATAGATTCTTTAATTCCTGAATTACAAGTTCACTATATATATATCCAAAGCATCCTTAGGTATTGCAGGTATAAACTTAGAGCTAGATTTGAAATTTGTTGGTGGTACACCATACACATCTAAACCTAAATGATTACCTCTTCACCCATTAGCGTTCTAGGTACAGCCATGATTTCACATTCCGCCTCCTGTAAATCCGTCATTAATCTTACATTTGCCACCAGTAATTGATCCGGTTTCCTTTCACTCAATTCTTGGCACCTTTTTCGTCTTATCCTGCATCATATAAAATTTATTTAATTTAGTAGATCTTACAAATTTGAAAAAGTCTATCCTTGTTTGTGTGTATTCTATAGCTTTTTTTGGGAAAATGTTAGTCTCAGTGCCAAAATATTTTCTTCGTCTTTTGTTAATGTAATATCGGTCAGATTAATAATTGTATTGCAGCTTTTTTCATTTCTTCTTTTTCCATTTGATATGCTTGCCACTTGCTTGCACCTTTCTTTCCAATTCTTCTTCTTCGCCTCCTCCTTTTTGTTGTATAAATTCTCGTTCTCTTGGATGCAGGTTGAGACTCCTGTCTACCCTTAAAAAATGTATCTCATCCAGGACAGTAAGCAGTGTATGTACCAAGGGAACAGCTGCTTTTTAAAAGGAAAAAGAAGAAAAGCAGGGGTATCTCCCAATTTAGGCTAATTACCACCTTCAGCAAACAGGAAGGAGTGATACGGAAAATAATAAAAAAGTATTGTTATGTAGTACAGAACGATCCAGGTATTGGTGTACTAGCCCCAAAGAAACTAGGTGTGACCTTTAGATGACCAAGATCAATTAAAGATGACCTAGTGAAAAATAGTGAAGAGATCATTGTTATTGTTGTTATTGTTATTTAATTTTATAAGGCGCACAGCTACCCAGAGGTTTCCCGGCGTCGCCTGACATGAACAGAGTAGAAGGAACTACTGATTGAATAACCACGTTTTTAAACATTTTCAGAAATTCACATAGATGGTTTCGTTACGAAGTGACAAGGGGAGAGAATTCCACAAAGAGGGGCCCAGACAAGAAAAAGACCGACCACCCATTCGCGACAGTCTAGTCCTGGGAACTGAAAATGTTGCCTGAATGGAAGAACAAAGAAGGCGCGATGGATGGTAAGGGTGGACTAAGGCATTCAGGTACTGAGGTGCCATGCCAGATTTGATTTTGTACATATAACTCAGGGCTTTGAATTTAATGCGGTTCTCCACCCATCATATTCAAAGTAACTTGGCTGGGGGAAAGTCGAGGCTTCAAAAAATGCAGTAAATGCAAAGCATGTCAATATGGCGAAAAAACGAAAAAATATGGCTCACCTTACCATAGTCTTCCTAGAAAAAAAAAGAGAAATTGCACTGAAAAAATGATTATGCTGTGTATATTCTTAAATGTCCCTGCAAACTAATGTATGTAAAGTATGTGGGGAGCACAACTCTACCAGTGCATTAAAGAATTTTACAACATAGAAGAGCAGTAAGGAACAAAGACAGAAGTTATCCGGTTGCCCGCCATTTTGCAAAAAAACACAACAGTGATGACAGAGGACTGAGATATTCTGTAATTTACACAATACCTAGAAGTAGTAGAGGGGGTGATAGAGAAAACAACCATAAAGGATTAGGGTCTAAATACATTATAGAACTTTTTTTTAACTATTTTAATTCATTTTCATCATGGGGCATAACACCAAACGTTACATCATGAGATCATGTACAGATTCTGTAGATTATGACAAACAACATTTTGGTAGGAGTGAGTGGTTCAGTACATAAAGATTAGAAGATTTTCAAACCTCAGAACACAACAGTGGAGTCCCATCGTGTATGATTATGTAGCCGAGCTGATGCCCTGGCCCATCTCAGTGCTCCTCACATGCCCGTGCGTGCACTGCACCGTAGTTCTTATCTGTGCAGTCTCCCACCTCCCCTTCCACGGTGTAAAGTGTCACTCAATCAATCAAGGGCTTGTAAAGCACGGCTACTCACCCGTGATGGTCTCAAGGCGCTGGGGTAGGGGGGCTGCTGGTCGGACTGGGAGGAGGATCATTCGGAGAGCCAGGTCTTGAGGTCCTTCCTAAATTGGGTCAACGACGCTGATTGCCTGAGGTACAGGAGCAGGGTGTTCCAGTTCTTGGTGGCGAGGTAGGAGGACGATCTTCCTGCGGTTCTGGTCTTCTGGATCCTGGGGATGGAGGCGAGGGCGAGTTGTGAGGATCAGAGTTGTCTGACGGGTACGTGAAATGTGAGGCGGTGGTTCAGGTACGCTGGTCCTTCATCGTGTAGAGCTTTGCAGGTGTGAGTGAGGAGCTTGAAAGTGACTTGTGTGGGACCACTGATGACGGGGAGAGGGGTAACAGGGTACGCGCAAAGGGTCACAACAATTAAAGATAAGGGAGGTCATACGTGGGTCAGCGCATGGTGTTATATTTTCTTCTATGCCGTAATAGCCTCTATCTTGTTGGGAGGGCGTCCTGGAACGTTTGCAAATCCTGTAAAAAGGCCTCCAAGGATGTCGCTATGGGGACCTTACGCAGTCCTTGGGCTTCCTCGCGCCACAGCGCCCCTGCCTCAGCCCTACCCCACTTCAGTGTCACCGCGCACCAATGTTGTATACTCTCGAGGACGTCTGCCTTACAGTGCATCGCTATGGAGGAAGTAAGTGATGATCACCTTTTGGGCTTTTTTCCACCTACACAAGCCTAGCAATGTCCCTTCCATGGTGAGCAAATCATCACACCCCGCCACTTCTGCCAGCACTCCTGTAACCTCCCTTCATAGTAATTCGGCCGTAGGGCAGCTACAGAACATGTGCATCATGTTGGCGTTCGGCGCGCAGCACCTGGGGCAATGGGAAGAGGAATTAAACATTTTATGTAAACTTGCAGTGGTAAGCTAGGCCCTGTGAAGGATGTTATGCTGGATATACTGAAATTTAGCATTATGAGATAGCTTCCGGGGATAGTGTATTGCTTTTTCCTATTCCTCAAGTGTCAAATCCCAGCCTATATCCCTTTCACAGTTTCTGCGTGTTAAAAAATTATATAACTTAACACCAAGGCCCCCATGAGTTTGACCATGGAGGAGGACTACCACACACATCTTTAAGACGTCTGTCCCCCCTTTTTCCATTAGTGGAGAGAAGAGATGTCTAAATCCTAACCATTAGCAATTTTAAATTACAGCATTGGAATGGAAAAAGCAGACATCAGAAATGGTTAAAAGAGCTGAGTTTTCTAAAGTGTTGCACAAAGGTTTGCACAAAGGCACTTTATATAAATGGCACTTTAGATAAGAGTATGGTAATTGTTGCATGTTGGTGCTGCTGCTTTTGAGATACATGGACATATAGGTGCTAAAATACAAGTCGATCATACATTGGAAGTAAATGGAAAGAAATGGTATATTGGATTGGCCCAGGGAGGCAGAATATGTGTGTTCAATAGGACGAGTTTCAGTAACAAATACTACAAAAATGAAATGGAATAGGAAATTTGTATATAAAGGAGTAGTATTGGATACTAGGACATTGTAGCCCACTTGGGCAAGATTGTGGGTGAATGCTAAACTATGTATTTTGAACAGATTAAATCATTTTATGAAATATAAAACATTTTTCAGTTTTTACCAAAGTAGGGTCGAAGATAAGCACCTTATTGATGAAAAGATGGATATATGTCTCAGATTGGATATTTTAAATAACAATAAGTTTTTATATGGCAGGTGATGAAATACAAGAATTTTAAGTTGCTTTGTGTGTACCATGAACCGCCAACCATAAGCACTTTCAATGTACATAAAAGTCTGTTTTCACTTTTTACGCACACTTACAGCACGAATGCACTTTAAAATCGTATACCTAAGATGGTGCTCCTCGTTGTGAACAAGGCTGCGGGGCAGCTGAAGCACGTCAAATGGCAACGAGGCAATAAACGAGGTTTACATGACTCTGTTGTGTCGGCCACCTTCTTCAGAGGGAGTGGAAAGGATTATGTGTAATGTGTATGGTGATTTCCGACTCAGTTTGTGCGCGGATACTCCCTTTGCTTTGGAGCACAGCGGCGGGAAGCAACTGACGGAACACACACACACATATACATACATATATATATATATTCATAAAACTCCGTACTCCTCACACAAAGGACGGCACTCTACATGGTGCGGTTGAAATATTTATTTGCCCCAATTGCAGACAAGACGTCTACGCATTTCGGCTCTCACTGAGCCTTGTTCACGACGTCGAACTGAAGCGTCTGCAACCATTATGTGCATGTAATTAATGAACAGAGAAAGTGTACAAGTGGCTCCACCACAACACTCATGCTGTATGGTGGCCATCTTAGAACTTGCAAATACTCTATTGGCATTTCATGGTTACAATTTCTTGACAAACTCCATTACTAATCAACAAAGGGCATTCCCTTAAATCTTCTGGTTTACAATTACATCACAAAAGGTAATTACTGGAAAAATACACAAGTAAAATACTTGGTTACAAAATTAATATACTTTTGAAAACCAGATATCTTTCTTTCTGGAAATTGCCAAGTGCATCATTGTACCTAAGATTCAGCCCACTGATATGTATATGGAAGAAGCACACAAACAACTTAAAGACATTCATGCTATTTGAGAACAACTATGTCTGACTATGATAACTTGAAAATTTAATTCTATCATGATTTGGAGAGATGGCGAGATGAAAGTCTTATCAGCTTAGAGGAATATAGCTTTCTGAAAACATTACATCCCAGAATTCCCATTTTGTATCTTCTACCAAAAGTGCACAAAAATCTTGCATGTCCCCCAGGGAGACCTATTATTGCAACAATAGGCAGCCTGTTTGAAAATGTCTCTAGATATGAAGACTTATTTTTACAACCAATAGTCAATGATTTACCCTCGTATATCAGGGATACCACTGATTTTCCTAAAAGAATATTTGATGTGCACTGGGAACAGGATTATTTAATGGTTTGCCTAGATGTGAATTCATTATACACAAGTATTCGGCATGAGGATGGCTTAAGGGCAGTAAGATATTTTTTTAACTCTAGGACCATGCAGTATCTGAAGCACAACGAAATGCTGTTGAGCATGATCACTTGGTGCTTGGAAAGTAATATCTTCTTGTTCAACAGCATTTTGTATAGACAAATACAAGGAACGGCTATGGGCACCTGCTTCGCCCCCAGCTATGCGAATCTGCATATGTAATTACATGCACATAATGGTTGCAGACGCTTCAGTTCGACGTCGTGAACGATGCTCAGTGAGAGCCGAAACACGTAGACGTCTTGTCTGCAATTGGGACAAATAAATATTTCAACCACACTACATGGAGTGTCGTCCTTTGTGTGAGGAGTACGGAGTTTTATGAATATTCATCGTCCGGGCGCGGGAGATCAATGTGCACCCACGGCATTCAGGCTGCACACCGCATACGCATCATTGGAGTTTTATATAGATATATATATTCCAAAAGAAAACACGCACTTTTGAAGTGACGTGAAACAGGCCCACCAACAGTGCTTCATTAGAATCCTTTATTAAGAGGCAAAGCATTACGCGTTTCGACTCATGCAAGTCTTAATCATATGCAAATGTTACATAGCGGGTTCGTTAGCTTTTTAAAACGTAGCTCAGAACATTGAAGAAGGACTTATATGCCCACACATTTAGTCTGTTGTTTAAAGAGGCAGTAAATCAAACATTATGGAGTTCTGGGTAAGTTTGTTTGATGCAAATAGTATTTCATTTGGTTTTTGTCAGGTTAATCCTTTAGAAATTAAGTATTTCCATGAGGTTTATTGCCACCATTGCATTAATTTATTTATTTTGCAGCCGAGACCACAACGCCCATAATGCTCCATTACTGTTGATTTATCATTACTCATCATTCCATGTTTCATCTTTGTTAAATTTTTAACTTGCTTTCACTGTACACCCAGTGCTTCTTGTACGCCTTCAAAGAGGAAAGTTCCATGTTATGGCAGAGTCACGGGGTCCCAGTTCCATGTCAAAAAAATTCTGCTTTCAATTTTAAAACCCAGTTCTCAAATTGGTTTGTTACTTGCCTTCTTGTCAGTGTTCCAAAGGCACGAAGTGCACCTGTCAATCCGCTCGCAAACCCTGGCTGCTTCAAAGTCACTTTTCAAAATAGAGGCGGGCCTCTCAATAGTGGCCCTGCCATCCATACTTCGTCCATGTCCTGTGTTGCAGCCGGCGGGCGCTCCTTTTTACAAACTATTTACAAAATATTCCAACTGTCATATATATATATATATATATTCACTTAAAAAAACAAAGTTTATAGGGACATTACAGTTAGGAAACAACATTAAAAAAAACCTTAGAAATTCACTTAAAAAAACAAAGGCTCACACTTTACTCATACAAAACCATAGAAATTCAGCAGTTATAGTTACCTGAGCTAACTATAACTTACTCACCCGCAATGCACTGCTTATGACCTCGCATATTACATCACTCATGACATGGTCAGTGACATCACTGATACCATCTCAAATGATGTCACTGATGACATTATCCAGTGAGTGTGAGTGTTTTCCTAAAGTTGATGAGCATTAAACATATATACCAAGCTACTACAAAAGTTAAAATAGTATACTTTATTTCTAACATATATTATGTGTGTGGCTGTGTGTATCTGTGTGTGAGTGGATATCTGAGTGCCTGTATGGGTGTATAAGTAGGTGTGTGAGTAGCTGTGTGGGTGAGTGAGTGGCTTTGTGAGTGGTTGTATTGGTGAGTGATTGGGTGTGTCATGTCTATATGGGTGAGTGAGTGGGTGGGTTACTGAATGGCTGTATGAGTGAGTAACAGGCTATGTAAGTGGCTACATTGGTTAGTAAGTGGGTGTTTGGTTAAGTGAGTTGGTGTGTATTATATAGTAAGTGTTTGTGTGAATGGATGCATGGGTGAGTGAGCAGATGTGAGTGATTGTATGGATGTGTGAATGGGTATATAAGTGGGTGTGTGAGTGCGTATATGGATGAGTGGCTGTGTTGAGAGGTTATATGTGTGAGTTAGTGTGTGTGTGTGAGTGGCTGTATAGGTGAATAAGTGGGTATGTGAGTAGCTGTATGGGTTAGTGTGTGGCTCTGTGAGTGGCTGTATGGGTAAGTGACTGGTTGTATGAGTAGCTGTATGGGTGAGTGAATGATTGTGCGAGTGGTAGTATGAGTGAGTGAGTGGTTGTGTGAGTACTTGTATGGGTCTGTGAATGGGTATGTGAGTGGTTGTGTGAGTGCTTCTGAGGATGATGCAATCAAAGATGCCATTTGAAATGTAATCAGTGATGTCACTGACCATGTCATGACTGATGTAATATGTGAGGTCATAAGCAGTGCATTGAGGGGGCATAAGTTATAGTTAGGTCCGCTAACTATAGTTATATGCTGAATTTCACTAGCTTTGTACAAGTGAAATGTGAGCCTAACTAGAACGTCTCTGAGACCTTTGTTTTATTCAGTGAATTTCTATGGCTTTTTTAATGTTGTTTCCTAACTATAACGTCCCTGTAACCCTTGGTTTTTTTAAGTGATTTTCTAAGGCTTTTTAAATATTATTTCCTGTGCGAGTAAGTGCATGAGTGTCTCATAGGTATGTAAGGGAGTGCGTGAGTGTCTAAATGGGTGTGTGAGTGGGTGGGTGTCTTTATGGGTCTGGAAGTGGCTGCATAAGTGTTTCACTAGGTGTGTGAGTGTCTGAGTGGGTCTGTGAGTGGCTGTGTGAGTCTCTCAGTGGGTCTGTGAATGAGTGCATGAGTCTCTGAGTGGGTCTGAGTGGGTGCGTGAGTCTGAGTGGGTCTGTGAGTGGGTGTGTGACTGTCTGAGTGGGCCTGTGAGTGGGTGCCTGAGTCTGAGTGGGTCTGTTAGTGCATGAGTCTCTCAGTGGGTCTGTGAATGAGTGCAAGAGTCTCTCAGTGGGTCTGTGAATGACTGCATGAGTCTGAGTGGGTCTGAGTGGGTGCGTGAGTGAGTGGTTCTGTGAGTGGGTGCGTGAGTGTCTGAGTGTGTCACTGAGTGGGTGTATGAATGTCTCAGTGGGTCTGTGAGTCGGTATGTGAGTCTCAGTGGGTGTGTGAATGTCTGAGTGCTGTCTGTTTTAACCTCTTTTGCTGTTTTGCCTTTCCTGCAATTTTTTCTGCCCTCTGTTTTGCCCTCTTCTGCTCGTTTTTCTACCTCCTGTTTTGCGCTTTCTGCTCTCTGCCCTCCCTTTTGCCTTTTCAGCTTGTTTTTCTGACCTCTGCACAGGGGAAGGGGGCCAGGTGCCCCCCTCCCTCGACCGATTTTGGCCCCGGGGACTCCATCCCCCGGGGCCTAGACTTATTTTATATACATTCAAGAGAGAGGGGTGTAGGCGTGCAGCCACCATCCCCGGGTTGATTTCGGCCCCAGGGACCCCATCCCCCGGGGTCTTGCCTTAATTTATATGTATTCCTAAAAGTGGAGGAGGGCCGCTTTCAGGCCCAGACACCCCATCCACCGAGGCCCGGCCAAAATGCAATAGCAGAGTGGGACTGTGCGGCATCTCTCACCGGGCTGATTTCGATCACGGGGACCCTAACCCCTGGGGCCTGGCGATGTTTCTCTGGGTGCCTTGGAGCCTACTCAGGTTACCCAGTGTACAATGGGACTGCGGGCACAGCCTCAAGGCTTCCGCTGTCTCTGCCGGCTCCCCGCCCCCTGCAGGAGCAGGCATTTCTATTGCACACAGGGAGCTGCTGGAAATGCAGCTCCCAGTGTGCAAGAACAACCGTTACATCTCTTTCTCTGCCCGCAGGTTAACAGATGAAACCTCCGCTTCCAGCGGGTATGACAACTTTGAGAGCTCCCACCCGCTGGAGTCGGAGTGTTTGCTTTTGCTTGGCTGGAGCTGTCAGCTCCCACCAAGCAAAAGCAAACAGCTATGCACTGGGGGTGGGAACCCCGGGGCATAGCAGGAGCCAGCCCCACCACCCCCAGGGGTATTAATGGCTTAAGGAGAGGGGCCCTGCGGACCCCCTTCTTTAATTTTTAGGGCCAGCCCTGGGCTAGTGGTGGTCTCCGTGGCCGTAGTTGACCCGGGAGGGGGCCACGAGGCCCCTTGCTCATTGTTTTCAATGTTTTTTGCCCCAAGGAGGTGGTGGTCCCGGGGGCCCCCCATTAACTGTTATTTAGTCCCTGGGGAGGTGGTGGTCCCCGGGGCTTATAGAGCTTCAGGAGGGGGACCCCGTATGCCCCCTTTTTTATCGAAAAAGCCCTGGGTAGGTTGTGGCCCCTGGGGCTCAATGAACCTTAGGAAGGGGGCCCCGTGTGCCCACCCTCCTCTTAAACAACAAATGCCCCCGGGACCTGGCCTACCCAGGGGCTCTATTCAACACAAGTGCAGGAGCCCGTGCTTGCTTTTTAAAAATGAATTGCCATGGATTTACTGATCCGTCGCATTTCCGTGTCTCAAGATGTCTGCCAACACTTCCTAGTTGAAATGTTGGCAGCCAATCACATTTCAGCACGGGGACTGTCGGATCCTCGGGGGACCCGCGTCATGGAATAAGTAAAAAAACTACTAAAATCTAGGTCTTGGTCCAAAAAGATCTCTTTTTGCAATTTGGTGTAAATCTGTTTCGTAGTTTTAGAGTTATTAAAAAAAAAAGAAATATAGATATGTGGGCAGAGCCTCCGCACAGATTTTATGGTGAGATCTGATTGGCTGCTTTTGTTTTGCTAATACATTTGGCACCATTTGAAGAATTTTCACGAAATGTTCAAAACTAGTACGCCAATCACTTAAGCTGCTGTCTGGAATGTTTCGGGTGATTCATCAAGTGGGGTCCGAGAAAAAAGAGGGGTCCAAAAACTCTTTTTCCACATGCAATGTCTATGGGGATTTTGCATTATTTGAACACGAATACATCCCAAACTGCTGAACGGATTTAAACCAAACTTGCCAGAAAACCGTGTGCGGTGGTGGTTGTATTGACGTACAGTAATTATATATTACTTTACGTTAAAACAAACACATAAAAATTCGCTGAAAAACAAAGGTTATAGGGATGTTATAGTTAGGTTGAAGTTTTACTCACACAAAACCATAGAAATTCAGCAGTTTTAGTTAAACTTGGTTTTTTCAATGAAAATATGTATATATGTTTATTGCACTGGGGATGGAATGTGAAGCAATGTATAAAGAGGTGAATAATCAAGGTGTCATCAGTATCGTGATCAAGGCTAAATATATCAGAAACAGGTTGATTGTACCTCAGCTAAATAAAGATACCAGAAGAACAGCTATTGGAGTGCTGGTTCCTTCTTTTATATCATAAGAAAGCAATGTATATTTGAAAAACGCAAGAGCGGGCACGTCGTAATCGAGCACGCCGACAACCGCACGCAGTTCTTTATGGAAATAATATATATATATATATATATATATATATATATATATATATATATATATATATATATAACAATTCACGAGCCCGGTAGGAGAAGGAGACTGTCAAAGCGGGCGGTCCAAGTACGGGTTACCGGCAACCCGATAAATATGCCAAAGTCAATCTGCTGTCACAGAGAGTAACTCGGACACTCCTGGAAGTTGCAAAAATAGAGTTTAATGGATGGCTCAAAAACAACGCGTTTCAGCTTTCGCCTTGATCACGTTTCAAGAGGACATTGTCACAGCAACCATTATAAATAAAGTGTGAACATAAAAAAGGGGTACATGTGAACATAAAACCAGTGCAAAAACGGCGGCCATCTTGGCAAAGTATAATATAATACAAAAACCTATTGCACTTGATTAATAAAGGTAACCACACCAATCAAAGGTACAATAAAGCTCCATGATCTTATAAATTATAAAAGTACCTTGCAGACAAGTGTCAATAACGCAAAACCGTGCAACAACCAAAAATGACAAAACCCAAATAAGGTATGGCATATAACATGATTCAATATTGCTCGCCAATTTTCTAAAGTAACATATACTGTTCCATTATTACACACATGTAAATGAAAGCCACTCAATTCATAAGGTAGCTAAAGCATGTAAAACACATACAGAAATTCACACAGAAGTTCAAACAGGCAAAAAAATATATACTTGCCAAGCCATAAGTATACCAAAAAATACCTAATGTATATACAGGAAAGAGTTTACCATATCACCATCATGCCCCAGTGGGCTAACAGTTCTAACATGAAGATCTGCAACAGCATTTATTCATTCGAATGTCTGGTTTCAGTACACATTGCCCCAAACCTACAAATAAAATGTGAAAGAAATATAGTAAAAAAGAGCTAGGAAACAAAATAAGCACAGCCAATAACAGATTATGTCTGTAAATGAATAGCCAATTCTTCACTGGAGTTTAAGCCTTTCGGTATCATGGTCTCCAATTCAATAATATACCTTGACTCCAGTTGCCGCAGTGAGAGTTCACGGTTACCCCCTCTCATTCTTATACACAGTGTCTAGTACCACCATTCTAAGCAATCTCTCATTCTGGAAATGGTGGTCAAAAAGTGGCGTGCAACCGGATACTGTCTGTTGTTATGACTGAATTGCACGCAAATGCTCGAGAACTCTTTTTTGGCACAATGAATCGTACTGCCTATATAGGCTTTTTCGCACGGACAAATCAAGGCATATACACAATACATTGTGTTACAGGTAACAGCTTTCTTAACAAATACCTCTCGATTATAGCTAACTATAGAAAAGCTGGAACAGTCCACACTGTTCCTGCATGCCTTACAGTTTTTACAACGGCGAAAGCCAGGATTCCTGCCTTCAAGCATCTGGGGTACGCTAGTTACCACATTGGGGCTAAGATCATCCCTGAGAGTACGACTTTTCCTAAACGTTACCTGTGGATAATCAGCAAGGGACTTGTTAAGATTGTCATCAGTCAGAAGTACATGCCAGTGTTTTTCAGAATCTGGCGTACATCTTGGGCTTGTCCCGAGTAAGTCGTAATGAACCGCAGAGTCTCCGGTTCAGCCGATTTACTGGAAGGATGCAGTAATTGATTACGAGTAACAGCATCCACTCTTTTGCTAGCAACAGCTATAGTTCTTTCATTGTACCCTCTCTCTCTGAAACGTTGACACATGGTTGTTTTCTCAATTTGGTAACTGGCATCGGTGCTACAATTACGTTTAGCACGCAATAACTCCCCATACGGAATGCTGTAAACCAAATTACGGGGATGAGAGCTGGAAGCGTTCAAAATGCTGTTACCCGCAGTTTGTTTACGAAAAAGTTTAGATTGTACCGTGTGGCCCTTGATTTCCACAAGTACATCTAAAAATTCGATCCTGGTTTTACTCATGTGTTCAGTAAAAATGAGATTATACTCATTGTCATTTAGTTTGTTAACAAAAGCAACAGCAGATTCCATTTCTCCATTCCAAATAAAGAAGATGTCATCAATATACCGCAGCCACAGGACACAGGACTCAAATTCAGCCAACTTGAAGGTCACCTGCTCCTCCCACCACCCCATGAATAAATTAGCATAGCTGGGGGCGAAGCAGGTGCCCATGGCTGTGCCCTGTGACTGCCGGAAGATGACATCATCGAACAGAAAAAAATTATTTTTCAAACAAAATTCCGTCATTGCCAAAATCATTTCAGAGTGATGAAAAAAGGAAATAGACCATGATTTCAAAAAATGTCTAATTGCCAACAAACCCTGATGGTGTTCAATACTAGTATACAGACTAGTCACATCAAGGGTGATCAATATAAAACTGTCTTCCCAATAGATGCCATCAATGGCAGTTAAAAAATGGGTAGTGTCCCTGAGATATGACGGCAAATCAATAACATATGGTCTCAGATAATGATCAATGAACCTAGAAGTGTTCTCCAATAATGATCCAATGGAGGAAACAATAGGTCTCCCCGGGGGGTTGATCGGATCTTTGTGCAATTTGGGGAGTAAATATAGAATAGGGATCCTAGGGTGGGGGCAACGCAGATAATTATATTCCTCCCACTCCAGTAATCCCTTATCTCTCCAGACCGTCAGTTTCTCCCCATATTCCCTATTGGACTTGGTTATTTCCTCTTTATCAGAAATACAATAGCAGCTTGTATTAGCCAGCTGTCGCTGCCCCTCAGCCAAATATTTGACGAAGAAATGTATATACATTTGTAAATATTTGGTTCAGCTTTGACATACAGACTTATAATGAGTATATTTTAGAGATATTAATTTTCCACATATAAGCTTATTTTCCTCAAATTATAATGTGGTTTAGATTTCAAGAGAGCACGTAGCCGGTATTGCATTTTTATTGTGTTGCAAGTAGTTTCTTTACAATAAGCCTAACTTATTAGCATTTGTTTGAAGTGTCTGTAAGACAGTGGGGCACTTAGCCCTCAAGTATATGGGACACTAAGTCATGATTTCTTTGAGAAGTTGATAAGTTGTTCTGTAAATACGGACAATTTTCACAAGTTAAATGTAATGAACATTTGAGAGTACATCATACATTGGGTAGACTCTATGTATAAGATGAAAATGCGTAATAGTGGCTTACATAAATAATACTTTTTCTTGCAACATTTTTGGGTAAAAGAAATAAAAAGAGTAATTGTAATATATGTAAAAACTACCGGTCCCACAATGCCTCATTATAGGCAACGTGGAGACCATGTATAAAAGTTTGGAAACTGAAGTAGGACTCCGTATACTACCGTGAACAAGAACTTTGTGTTCGAAACGCGTAGTTGGAGGAGAAGGAGGTCTCAATAAAAAGATATATTTTTGTACCAAGGAGAGTGCTGTGTAAGCTGTTGTTGGAAAATACATATATACATATATATACATATATATACATATATATATATATATATATATATATATATTATCTACTGGCGGTCGCCAGTAGATAGTTATAGTTAGGACCTATTTTCCATAGGAAATCCGCAACATTCTATTTGAAATAACTTTGGCGCCGGTTGACGAATCTTCGCGAAATTTTCAAACTTTGTGGCCCGCTCCGGTCCGCTCCTATCCTGAAAGTCTCGGGGTGATTCGTCAAGCGGGGGCCGAGAAAAAAGGGGGGTCCCAAAACGTGTTTTCCCCATTCATTTTCCCATAGGAAACTTTAGCCACGGCTACAGCCCGAATTGCTGAACGGAATTACACCAAATTTGGCAAAGAGGTAGTTCTTGGTTCAGAAAGAACCCTTTTTGTTAAATGGTGTAAATCCGTTCAGTAGTTGCTGAGAAAATCAAAAGTAAAAACACATATATATCTATGGCCGCGGAGGGTCCGCGCAACCTCCCGATGACCAGCTGTATGCTAATTGGCTGTCAACACTCCAAACCAGGAAGTGTTGGCAGGCATCTTGTGACTCGGTAGAACCGAGGCACAAGAAATCAGAAAAACAATCGCGCAAAACGCAAAAAGGGGGCAGGGTAGAAACACCCTGACCCCCTAGGCCTGCTCAGGGGGTCCTACAAGGACCCCAGAGCCTTTTTTTTTTTTTTTTTTTTTTTTTTTTAAATCGGCGAGATTTGCGCACCCAGCGCGAATTTTGGCCGAAAATTTAAATAAAACTTTGTATTCAAAAAGCCCCCGGGTGGGCCAAGTCCCGGGGGCATGCGGGGGTTTGTTAATATTAAATGAGGGGGGGCCTCTAAGGCCCCCCCAAGCCCCGGGGACCACCACCCCCCGGGGCTTCAACTAAATAATGGTGGGGGCACATGGCCCCGCCCGCAGCCCCTGGGACCGCCAGCCCCCGGGGCTTCTTTTAAAAAAAATTTGAACACCTGTGTGGGGGGGCTCGAGCCCCCCCACACGCCCCGGGAACCGCCACCTCCCCGGGACCCTAAATATGCAGATTGGGGGGTCCGTTACGGACCCCCTGAGCCCCGGGGACCACCACCTTGCAAAGGTTGGGAGGGGGCCGCGCGGCCCCCCTCCTGGAGCCCTTGATGGCCCTGGGGACCGCCACCCCCCAGGGCCGGCTCCTGCAGTGTCCCGGGGTGCCCACCCCCGGGACACTGTAGTTTGCTATGGCAGGGCGGGAGCCTCGCGGCTCCCGTCCTGTCATAGCAAACTGCTTTGTTTTTGGAAGAGAGAGCAGGAAACCTGCTCTCTCTTCCAAAACCAAAGACGATTGCTTTTCCACACGGGGAGCTGCATCTTAGCAGCTCCCCATGTGGAAAAGCAATGCCGGCTCCAGAGGGACGCGGGGAGCCGGCGGGACCGTGGGGGGATTGGGGACCCCCCCACGGTCCCCAACGGAGAGGGCCAGCCCCGGGGGGTGGGGTCCCCGGGGCAAGTAGTGGCCCGGGAGGGGGGCCACGCGGCCCCCCTCCCCCAAAAAATAAATAAATAAATAAATAAAGGCCTGCCCCGGGGGATGGGGTCCCCGGGGCCATAAGTGGCCTGAGGAGGGGGGCCACGCAGCCCCCTCCATAAGTTTAAAAAAAAAAAAAAGGCCATGCCCCGGGGGATGGGGTCCCCGGGGCCGATTAAGGCCTCGGGAGGGGGGCCACGCGGCCCCCTTCCAAATTTTTTTTACAAAAAATTAATAATTAGGGGGCAGGCCCTGGGGGATGGGATCCCCAGGGCCAATAGATTAGAAAAAGAAGGGGGGCCACACAGCCCCCCTTCTTAAAAAAATAAATAATAAAAGACCGGCATCGCGCCGGAGGCCACGCCCCCCTGCTTGCAGCACTCTGCAAACGCGCCCCCTGGCACGTTTGCAGATGGGGAACGAATTCCCCTTGAATACTGGGGGTCCCTGGGGGCCAACTAGCCCACCAGGAACCTCCAGTATGCGCCAGGGGGCTGCGTTGCAGAGAGGTGTAGAGAGGCCACGCCCCTTTTTACACCTCTCTGCAACGCAGCTCTGTGGCGCTTTTTGGACGTACATGGTGGGCTAGTTGGACTCCAGGGACCCTCAGGATTCAAGGGGACTTAATCCCCAAACTTAAAACGCGCCACGGGGCGCGTTTGCACAGTGGTGAATGGAGGGGGCGGGGCTTCAGGTGACATGTGTGCAAACAGGCGCCGTGGCGCGTTTTAAGATGGGGAATAAAATCCCCTTCAATCCTGAGAGTCCCTGGGGGACAATTAGCCCACCAGGTACGTCCAGAAAGTGCCACAGAGCTGCGTTGCAGAGAGGTGTAAAAAGGGGCGTGGCCTCTGAACACCTCTCTGCAACGCAGCTCCCTGGCGCATACTGGAGGTACAGGGTGGCTAGTTGGACCCCAGGGACCCTCATAATTCAAGGGGACTTAATACCCCAACTTAAAACGCGCCACGGGGCGCGTTTGCACAGTGGTGAAGGGAGGAGGCGGGGCTTCAGGTGACATGTGTGCAAACAGGCCCTGTGGCGCGTTTTAAGATGGGGAATTAAATCCCCTTAAATCCTGAGGGTCCCTGGGGGCCAACTAGCCCACCAGGTACATCCAGAAAGCGCCACAGAGCTGCGTTGCAGAGAGGTGCAAAAAGGGGCGTGGCCTCTGAACACCTCTCTGCAACGCAGCTCTCTGGCGCATACTGGAGGTATCTGGTGGGCTAGTTGGCCCCTAGTGACCCTCGGGATTGAGGAGGAATTAATTCTCCAACTTAAAACGCGCCACAGGGCGTGTTTGCAGACATGTCACCTCAGGCCCCACCCCCTTCCTTCACCATTGTGCAAATATTCATCTAAAATCAGCCGAACTACGAATTCCGATTTACTCACCTGTTATCAGGAGAGACCTCAGTGCTGCATCTTTGAGCCCAGTATTGATCCTGAAAAGTAATTTTAACCGTAATTACCAGTAACTTGAATTTCCTTCCATAGGATATCATTGACTGGTTTCACTTGGAAATTCTTCTAAGTGTAGAGTTTTGGAACTTTATAATATTCCTCTAAAATCAGCCGAACTACGAATACCAATTTACTCACCTGTTATCAGGAGAGACCTCAGTGCTGCATCTTTGAGCCCAGTACAGATCCTGAAAAGTAATTCTAACCGTACTTACCAGTAACTTGAATTTCCTTTCATAGGCTAACATTGACTGGTTTCACTTGGAAATTCTTCTAAGTGTGGAGTTTTGGAACTTTATAATATTCCTCTAAAATTAGCCGAACTACGAATTCCGATTTACTCACCTGTTATCAGGAGAGACCTCAGTGCTGCATCTTTGAGCCCAGTACTGATCCTGAAAAGTAATTTTAACCGTACTTACCAGTAACTTGAATTTCCTTCCATAGGGTATTATTGACTGGTTTCACTTGGAAATTCTTCTAAGTGTGGAGTTTTGGAACTTTATAATATTCCTCTAAAATCAACCGAACTACGAATTCCGATTTACTCACCTGTTATCAGGAGAGAACCCAGTGCTGCATCTTTTAGCCCAGCACTGACCCTGAAAAGTAATTCTAACCGTACTTACCAGTAACTTGTATTTCCTTCCATAGGAATCCATTGTCTGGTTTTCAGCAGAAAAGTTTCAAAGTGTCGATTTTCACAAACTACAAATATTCCTTAAAAATCGCCTGTATGACTTAACCCCTTGACCGCGATCGGAATTCCGCTCGTATGCTGGACATTCCGATCGCGGGTGGGGTCGTGACGAGCTCAGCTCGTCATGCGCACAGCGCTACCGCGCAGCATGACGAGCTGAGCTCGTCATGAGCACGGAAGGGGTTAAACGCATTCTTTCAACTGTTTACAGGAGATGCACCAGTGCTGGATCCAGGATCCACCACTGAGTAAGAAAAAGTAACGATAACACTACTTACCTGCTAAGTGAATTTCCTCCCATAGGATAACATTGGTGATTCTATGTGAAGAAGTTTCTAAGTGTCAACTTTTAAAAAACAATAATATTCCTTAAAAATCACTACTGTAACCAAAACGCTTTTACTCAACCGATTACAGGAGATGTCCCAGGACTGAATCTAGGATCCAGTCCTGTGGCTAGAAAAGTAATCCATAAAGTAACTAATTGCATTTAACTAGAAATTCACATTGAGCTCAATGTTGCATTGTGTTTGAAATTGTGTTGCCCATTGCAACAACTGTAACTACTGTACTTAAAAGTCTATTGCCTATTTGCAAAGTATTTAAACTAAAGTAATTCATTCTGAGAAAGTATATTTTGTAATGTAATGTATAATGTAATTACAATGTAATTTAAAAAATAAAATATCTAAAAATAAATAGTTTAAAAAATGTAGTAAATCAGTATCAAAAAAATAAATATAACAATTAATACATTTAAAAATTGTCATTTACAAAACCTTTGAAATTCACTGAAAAAAACCATAGGTTTCAGTCATGTTATAGTTAGGAATTAGCATTTATAGAATAGAATAGAATGACTTTTATAGAGCGCATGGCTACCCGGAAGCATCCCAGCGCTAAGAATCACTAAGGGAGGACCAGTCCTCTAAGGAAAGAGCCAGGTCTTAAGCTGTTTACGGAAGGCTAAATAGTTACATTGACTGCGAAGCTGCAGTGGGAGGCCATTCCACAGCTTGGAGGCATTATACGAGAAGCGTCTGCCTCCACTTCTGGCCTTCTTGACCCTTGGTACCACTGCAAGGTGTAGTTCATCCGAGCGGAGGTTTCTCATGGCTTTATAGGGGCGGATCAATGATTCAATAATGCGAGGACCATTTCCTCTCAAGGATTTATGGGCGACGCACAAGGCCTTAAAATCAATTCTTTCCTTCACTGGCAGCCAGTGGAGCATCTGTAGTGCCGGTTTTGCAGAGCTGTGTTTCCGGGTGCCCACCAGGAGCCTAGCCGCAGAATTCTGCACAGTTTGCAGTTTGGATATAACATTTTTGGGGGCTCCAAGATAAAGAGCATTGCCATAGTCTATTCTTGACAAGATGAGGGCTTGTACCAGTATTCTTCTAGCATGGTCTGGTAATAACGGCAGAATTTTACGGATCATCCTTAGCAAGCTGAAGCAAAGTGCGGTGGTTTTCCTGGCTTGCACTTTAAACGAAAGCTCTTGGTCTAGCCAGATGCCCAGGCTTTTTATTTCTGTTTTAGGGATGGGAGCTGGGCCCATACAGGCTGGCCACATAATATTAGCTTTAAAGTTTATCTGATTACCCAGAAGCATAAGCTCGGTTTTGTCGCCATTGAGCTTTAGATGGGAAAGGCTCATCCACTTGGCAGTGGTAAAGATCCGGGAGCAGATGGTAGTCTGAGTCAGAGCCACCACCAGCTGAGTGTCATCGGCATAAGTGATTAATTGGATCCCAAAGGGGAGCACAATCTCCGCTAGTGGATGCATATAAACATTAAAAAGGGTTGGACTCAGAGACGAGCCCTGTGGGACTCCACATCTAAGAGGAACCGGTTTAGATCGAGCATCGCCTAAGAACACGTGGAAGCACCTATCATTCAGAAAGGATTGAAGCCAAGATAGCACTTTCCCGGACACGCCTAGATTCCTAAGCCGGTGAACCAATGTCTGGTGGTTCACCGTGTCGAAGGCTGCGCTTAGATCGAGGAGTATTATTGCGGCTGTGCCTCCTTGATCAAGAATCTTCCTTGCTTCTTCCACGACCACCACTAAGGCGGTCTCAGTGCCTTGGCCTGGGCGAAAGCCCGTTTGGGAAGGGTGGAGCAGGTTACTGAGTTCCAAGAAGGAAGACAGGGTCTGGTTAACTATTTTCTCTGTAATTTTGCCCATAGTAGGAAGCAGCGAGATGTCATCAGTGATGTCACTGACCATGTCATGAGTGATGTAATATGTGACGTCATCAGCAGTGCATTGCGGGGGCGCGAGTTATAGTTAGCTGAACTAACTATAACGAGGGAATTTCACGGGTTTTGTACGAGTTCAATGTCCAACTAACTATAACTGTCCCTAAAACCTATGGTTCCGTCAGTATATATAGAGTTTATATGTAGTGCTTAATTAGTAAAAATAAAAAAAAGAAATGTGCCAGGGCTGTTGTCAAGATACCACTTAAGTATGCAACTCCCATTGCCCCTTTCAGCGCTGCTAATGTCATGCCAACACAACTACTGACCATCACACTCCTACAAGTGTGACAATTCAGACTATTCCTTACGCCAAAGCTATAAGAATGGCATTGCTTGGGCAGCAGGTACTAGTCACTTTTTTAATGTATATTTAATATATGTAATTAATAAAAAGCTATTTAATAGTTGTTGTGCCCATCTCGAAATTAGACAGACAGGACCATCATGTGGCAGACTGTCATAAGTACCGGTGTTGACAATTAAGTGTGGGTAACACACAGGTTTGGCAGTGTACCCCGTAAAGACCTAGCGCCTGACCCACTATCCTTAATTAACGTAATAGGATTTCTCCAATGATTGTGTGTGCACACCGTTAACACACCCACTGCCGCGGTGCAATCCAAGACAGGATTATAACAAGCAGACTAAAACGCAAAGGTGCACCACATAGTAACAAGAAGCAATAGACACATCACAAAACATCAAGTCCGTGTCCATAGTATTTTCCATATATTTTCTTCTTTTATTTCTCAAAATATTCTTGATATAAAACCACAGCCGACGCATTTCGTCCAGTGATGGACTTCTTCAGGGCTGTAAATTTGACAAACATATATATGTACATAAATATATATAAAAGGACATCACCAACATCAATATTCACAATCACATTCAGACAATATATATGTACATATTATGTACAAAGGATGTAACCTTAAAGACAGGACAGATATATACAAAAATCACATTAATATTATACTTAACGTATAACAGTTTCACAACACATAACTACTAAACAAACTTCTATCTTCAAAACAACCACCTAATTTGACATTTATATACAACATTTAAACAACTGTACATCACATACTATTTACATAAAACCATAAACAAATTAACATCTTTATAGATGAATTAAAATGGAAAACAAACGCAGAGAAGTTTGTGAAAAGAATCTGAGAAA
Organism: Calotriton arnoldi; assembly: GCA_963921515.1. NCBI lineage: Eukaryota > Metazoa > Chordata > Amphibia > Caudata > Salamandridae > Calotriton > Calotriton arnoldi. Next base: position 1,886,118 of record CAWUFW010000056.1, on the reverse strand, counting down.
AAGTATATAAAATGTCATATTATCTCCTCCTGTGTGGACAATCAATAATATGAGGAAACAGATATTTAGAATAACAGTAGTCCTGTGTAACCTAAGATTGATAACCAAGAGGGTAGACCGGAGAAGGGAGAAAGGGCTGACGGTACTCAAGAAAGCCAAAAGGAGAAAGGCTGGGACCATCGCTCATGTATCAAAAAAGTACCCACCATTAGAACCAAAAAGGCGGGCACTCCTAGAAATAAGTCAACATCAGAGTTCCACGCTCTGGGTATGTGTTATGCTGAAATTGCCCAAAGCTCTTCTCCTCTGTATGCTGTGCCAAGAGAAAAATATATAATACAATATAACCATATAGTCCTACTGAACTGATCTTTCTATTTATAACGGATAGCATGTGACAATTACTTACATAATAAAATCTGGATAATTGTTCCTTAATTGGAAAAGGCAGGATTCATTCATGGGAATAGTACCCTCCACACGAACCCTTCTGAAGTGCGCCTCACTGTGATACAGTGGGCCAACAATAGAAACGGGCAATCTCCCAATACAGCCTACAAGAGAAACCGTGGGCAATATATCAATCAATTCAAAAGATAGTTACCCTATATTAGCAAACGACGCAGTATCACCAAGCACACATAGAAGCAAAAGGTACAACACAAATTCAATCAGGGACTCGCCTCAGGCTGTAATCCCCAATAGTCCTAAAACAACCTGAACGTTTAATATATAATATAAATTCCCATCAGTCTCAGCATAAAATCCACAAAAGTACTTCCAGCAATAACTGTTCAGTACTACATCCAACAACTGAATCAAATGAATCCCCGTTCTGTAAATAACAGGGCTAAAATAATTTGCACTCCATACATGAGAGTGCCTGGCTACAATGCCTTGAGTCAGCATGTTACAGGAAGGTCCCAGGGAACCCCATTAACACTCTGAGCGCTCACATTAATATGAGATTGGTGGAATGGCGGGAGATTGGTCTATTAAGCGATGAGGAATAAAAATATCTGATGGTCAGTGAACCCTCTTTTCCATGTATCTATGTGCTTCCCAAAGTACATAAGGGGGGCCAATTTCCACCGGGACGCCCAATCATTTCAGGGGTCAATTCCCCAACAGAGAAGCTGTCAGAATATGTAGACCAATTTTTACAACCATTGGTCTGCAACCTACCAGCTTACATTAAAGACAGCAAAGACATCTTAAACAAATTTGATGGTCTTGCCTGGTCTGAAACTTTGTTTGTAACGATGGATGTGGCTAGTCTCTATACTTGCATCAGGAAGGAATTCGGTATAAAAGCTTTAAAATTCTTCCTGGGGCAAAGAACTGCGGACCACTACAGACATAATGAAGTTTTGTTAGAAATGACAAACATCATCCTGTCTAAAAATTTCTTTCTACATGATGCACAATGGTATCACCAGATACAGGGCACGGCGATGGGCTCCAGGTTTGCTCCCGCTTATGCCGGACTCTTTATGGGTTGGTATGAGCGGGAGCATGCCTGGGGCCGTCACGCTGCAAACTGGACAGGAGATATTGTATTCTGGGGCAGGTACATCGACGATGTTATCATGCTTTGGGATGGACCTGCCCCAGAGTTATTGGAGTATCATGCGGGGGAGCTGGGAAACTCCGTCCGGCCGGTCCATCGGTGGTGGAGCTCCTGCAGCGCCCAAAGGAATCGCAGGCTGTCGGGGAAAGGAGTAGACAAATTCGGGAGGTGAGCCGCAATGATAATCGGGACTTATCAGCAGTGAAAGGTACTGTGCCAAATGATAGGCAATTGAGAGAGGATGTACCCCCCGCGAGGGACTGATGGAAGCGGGGAGCGGGTCGATAATGGAAGTGGCGAAGAAATCGTGGAAATGGAGAAGGCACTTCTGGTTACTCTGGGGCTTCAGGGTGCAGCGGTTATGGCAGTGGAGCAGGTAGAAGTCGGCCCTAAGATAGTAACGGTGTGTCCAGAGGCACAACAAAGGGCTGAAGAGGTAGTTCAGGAAAATATATCGGTTTTGGGAAATGAATTAAATATTGCAGCAGACCTGGATGCAGGGGACAAAAACAGTGGGGAAAAAGAGCCGAGCGACTATTTTTTTTCTGTCTCAGAAGGGGCTGAGTGGTCGGAGGATGGTTTCAGTACGTCATCGGAGGTGAGCAACCTAGATACCGACCCGGAGGACAGTGATAAGGCTCAACCTAGAACAGTAAAAAAAAAAAACAATAACCAGAGAATGATAAGATCCCACGAGGCCTCAGAATTTTAATCTTCCCAACATTTGAGGACCTTGATCCCGAGTCTCTAAAGGAATGGGAGGAAAATCTTCATAACGCATCATTTAACATGATGCGTATATTGATTAAAAACACAGAGAAGAAAGGCTGTAAGTTACAGTCAGAAATAGAAGAACTTGAGAAAGAGATTGCAACTTCTGACTTAAAAGATATAATAAAAAAGAATTATGATATTCTAGATAAAATACTAGATGAATATCAAATTTATCTAAGGGACAAAAAGGTTAAAAAAATCAAGAGAGATGACAAGGATTATAATGATGGGAGAATTTATACATTCTCCCACAGATATGATAATCTGAAAGTAGCAGGGGAAGGGAAAAGACAAAGAGAGGAAACATCTGAATTAGCATCCATTGACAGTACTAGCTCCATATCCTCTGTGGCCAGTTCGGTAAATACGGAAGAGACACCAGGCTGACACTGAAAACCGATCCACTTTTTTAGTGGAAATGGAGCGATTGAGATTAGGGGTGAAAACCACCAGAAAAGATCAAAAACAAGAAGGGAGGGGGAGGAGATGGCAGGAATACAGGCAGAAACAAAAGAGTGCGGAACGACACAATTGCTATGTCAACAAGGTCAAAGACAACTTAGAAAATATCACAAGACAAGAAGGGGAGGGTGGTTCTATACAGGAACTTATGATTGTTAATCTCTCCTCTAGAGTGTTGTCAGAAATTGAGATATCTGTACTAAGTAAGGATCTGGGGTTTTGCCCCACCCAATTTGGTAATGACATAGATTTTTTTGTGGACCTGTACAAATTTACCAGATTATTAAAACTGAAAGATCATTTCATCCGGAATCCTGTTGGGTGTATTAAGAATATGGGGGAATATGTACCACCTACCCATACTGTTTCAGATCTACACACGTTACAGTTGATGATGTCATTACAAGATGATACATTGATTGAGGTAGATACGTTGAGAGCTGAATTGGATATTTCAGAAAACACACAAATTGACAGTGGGTTAAAATCACGATCCAAATTTATTCCAGCAGGGACTCATCCCAATATAGATCTCTTCAGGGAGAGAGTTACTGAGGGTTTTCATAAAATTCTGGAACATCCACTGCCCATAAATAAAGTAAGGTTTAACCTCTCAGTAGAGGAAAACAAGGCATTGAAAGACTTAAGATCGGACCCCTCCATTGTCATTCGAAAAGCAGACAAGGGGGGAAATGTGGTGATAATGGATAGGGAGAGTTACATGAAGGAAATTGACCGCGAGTTGTCAGACACCGCATGTTACAGGAAGGTCCCAGGGAACCCCATTAACACTCTGAGCGCTCACATTAATATGAGATTGGTGGAATGGCGGGAGATTGGTCTATTAAGCGATGAGGAATATAAATATCTGATGGTCAATGAACCCTCTTTTCCATGTATCTATGTGCTTCCCAAAGTACATAAGGGGGGCCAATTTCCACCGGGACGCCGAATCATTTCAGGGGTCAATTCCCCAACAGAGAAGCTGTCAGAATATGTAGACCAATTTTTACAACCATTGGTCTGCAACCTACCAGCTTACATTAAAGACAGCAAAGACATCTTAAACAAATTTGATGGTCTTGCCTGGTCTGAAACTTTATTGTTTGTAACGATGGATGTGGCTAGTCTCTATACTTGCATCAGGAAGGAATTCGGTATAAAAACTTTAGAATTCTTCCTGGGGCAAAGAACTGCGGACCACTAAGGACATAATGAAGTTTTATTAGAAATGACAAACATCATCCTGTCTAAAAATTTCTTTCTACATGATGCACAATGGTATCACCAGATACATGGCACAGCGATGGGCTCCAGGTTTGCTCCCGCTTATGCCGGACTCTTTATGGGTTGGTATGAGCGGGAGCATGCGTGGGGCTGTCACGCTGCAAACTGGACAGGACATATTGTATTCTGGGGCAGGTACATCGACGATGTTATCATGCTTTGGGATGGACCTGCCCCAGAGTTATTGGAGTATCATGCCTTCCTCAATGAAAACCCCTTCAATGTGCAACTCACTATTAATTTTAGTGGAGAACGAATTGAATTCTTGGATATTCTTTTCTTTATCCAGAACAACTGCATACAAAGCTCAATTCATCGAAAAAACACAGCTTGCAACAGTACCTTACATTCATGCAGTGCACACCCCGACACGTAATTAATAATATCCTGTACGGGGAGATGACACGCATGAGGAGAAATTGCAGTAGGGAGGAGGCTTTCTCCGAAAACATCAAACAGACTAAACTGCGTTTTTTAGCACGTGGCTACCCTCGAGATAAATTGGATAAAGCTGAAAAAAAGATTGCTAAAATCTCTAGAGACACTACTCTGAGAACTAAGGACTCAGTTAAATCTAGTAGGGTTCCTACGTCTTTCATCACGCAGTTTAATAGCAACAGCGATAGGATTTACAACATACTACGCAAACACTTGCACCTACTAACTGAAGTACCCACTTTAAAAGAGATACTGGCCCCAAAACCAAAAATAACGTATAGGAGGGGTAAGAATTTAAGAGATTTGTCGTGCCCCAGTTATATCACCATGCCAAGGACAGTGACTTGGCTGTCACATTCAACCAAGGGTTTCTTCACCTGCAAAAATTGTAACATCTGTATATTTGGGAAAGATAAAACCAAATTTTTCAAATTCAACACTGAGCGGTTTTATTACATTAACCACCTGATCAATTGCAACACGAGGTATGTTACATACATTTTGGGCTGCCCGTCTAATAAAATCTATGTGGGCAGCACCATAAGACCCCTTAAATTGAGAATACAGGAGCACTTACGTGCAATACGAAATGGCGACTACAAATACCCCACGACATTCCACTTGCAAAAGAACCACCCAGGTGACAGCGCATTATGGTTTATGGGTATTGATCATACACCAGCCCACCCGAGAGGGGGAAATAGGGAATTAGCCCTAAGAAAAAACGAGGCAGGATGGCTATGCAAACTACGTTGTGTTGAACTGGGCCATAATAGTGATGAGGAAATGCATTACTTCCTTTAAAAATGTAGAGGGGATGATAATCAGACATGACACTCCGGATATAGGCTGTATGCGAACATCAGGGCTTGTATGTACACGCAAATTGATGATTCTGTTCATGCATCTTTATATGGATTGGCCATAGTTACATCTATTTACAATTGGATGATTGTTCGAGATATGTATCCAAACAATGTATTGGATTGCTGTAATGCACATTTTCTATTTTTCTTTCTCTCTTTTTTTCTTTCATTCTGCTGTTATCTTTTCTTGTTGTACTATTTTTTCCTTATCTTTGGCTCTGACACATGATAATGGGTGTCTCAACCACCACTCGTGACTAGGGTCAAAGCCATATCATCGAGAATCTTTGCGGTGTCATATTCTGCTAGGGGTATATATTCTTTATCTCCATTGATTTAAGATCTAATGGACAAAATGTTGAAATATTTGTAATATTCGCCTCTGTTAATTTCGTCTCGTCATTGGGAGTGCCCCCCTTTTTTCAATACAATTTACACCAATACTCCCGTTGAATATACACATGTACTATTAGACATTGGACCATTCCAAGATGGCGGCTGCACTGTCTCGGGATCATGATAAACTCCAAGTTATTACAATATCTGACTCGAATAAGATCACTATCCACAAGATTGGTATATACTCTTTACTTCCACTAATCTAAGATCGAATGTATAGAATATGTTGAAATATTCTCAATGTTGGCATTTGGCAATTTCGTCCCGTCAGTCAGAGCGCCTTTTTGGATATATATATTTCACACTAAAATTCACCCTGAATAAACACACAATTTATTAGATGCATGCTGTTTGTAACTGCAGTGTTCAGGATGAACATCCATGCCAGTAGACCATAGATTTATACTTTTTTCTTTCGAATTATCGGCCACTACAAGATGGCGGCTATATTCGGCATCCCCGCAGGTTAGTAACATTGACTTCCGGTGTGCTGAATAACATCGCAGCTGTGTTCAATTAGGATTCCAGCATGGGCTACTTAAATGAAGCGGCGCATGAATACATCACATACCGACTTCGCCTTACAGGAGATTGTTCGAGGTCGCCGTTTTTCTTAGCCATATCAAGGTAAGGAGATACTTCGCATTGGGTCCGGTAGCTGTGTTGCTTTACTGAGCATACTCACTTGTGAGTGGGGGGGGCTTAAATCTTACCATATGCGATTTTTTTGATGGGATCGAAGTATGACTACATGCTGCATTGGGTCTTAAGGTGCGTTTTTTCCGGTGGGATCTAAGTGTGATAAAATTCTGTATTGGGTTTTAAACGCTTTAAAGTTATTATTACTTTCCATGGGCACGTCCCTTTATATGTAAGGATCAAACACACTGTGTATGAACCGTCGATGGACTGAAACTGTGATGCATGATGGTGTGCTGACTCAAGGCATTGTAGCCAGGCACTCTCATGTATTGAATGCAAATTATTTTAGCCTTGTTATTTAAAGAACGGGGATACATTTGATTCAGTTGTTGGATGTAGTACTGGACAGTTATTGCTGGAAGTACTTTTGTGGATTTTATGCTGTTACTGGTGGGAATTTATATTATATATGAAAAGTTCAGGTTGTTTTACGACTATCGTGGATTACAGCCTGAGGCGAGTCCCTGATTGAATTTGTGTTGTACCTTTTGCTTCTATGTGCGCTTGGTGATACTGCGTCGTTTGCTAATATAGGGTAACTATCTTATGAATTGATTGATATATTGCCCACGGTTTTTCTTTTAGGCTGTATTGGGAGATTGCCTGTTTCTATTGTTGGCCCACTGTATCACAGTGAGGCGCACTTCGGAAGGGTTCGTGTGGAGGGTACTATTCCCATGAATGAATCCTGCCTTTTCCAATTAAGGAACAATTATCCAGATTTTATTATGTAAGTAATTGTCACATGCTATCCGTTATAAATAGAAAGATCAGTTCAGTAGGACTATATGGTTATATTGTATTATATATTTTTCTCTTGGCACAGCATACAGAGGAGAAGAGCTTTGGGCAATTTCAGCGTAACACATACCCAGAGCGTGGAACTCCAATGTTGACTTATTTCTAGGAGTGCCCGCCTTTTTGGTTCTAATGGTGGGTACTTTTTTGATACATGAGCGATGGTCCCAGCCTTTCTCCTTTTGGCTTTCTTGAGTACCGTCAGCCCTTTCTCCCTTCTCCGGTCTACCCTCTTGGTTATCAATCTTAGGTTACACAGGGCTACTGTTATTCTAAATATCTGTTTCCTCATATTATTGATTGTCCACACAGGAGGAGATAATATGACATTTTATATACTTTTTCTCAGATACTTTACACAAACTTCTCTGCGTTTGTTTTCCATTTTAATTCATCTATAAAGATGTTAATTTGTTTATGTTTTTATGTTCCAATTAGGTGGTTGTTTTGAAGATAGAAGTTTGTTTAGTAGTTATGTGTTGTGAAACTGTTATACGTTAAGTATAATATTAATGTGATTTTTGTATATAGCTGTCCTGTCTTTAAGGTTACATCCTTTGTACATAATATGTATATTGTCTGAATGTGATTGTGTATATTGATGTTGGTGATGTCCTTTTATATATATTTATGTACATATATATGTTTGTCAAATTTACAGCCCTGAAGAAGTCCATCAGTGGACGAAACGCGCGGCTGTGGTTTTATATCAAGAATATTTTGAGAAATAAAAGAAGAAAATATATGGAAAATACTATGGATACGGACTTGATGTTTTGTGATGTGTCTATTGCTTCTTGTTACTAAGTGGTGCACCTTTGCGTTTTAGTCTGCTAATTAAGTGTGGGTGCCGACTACCAGAAACCACTGTCTCAAATTAAACACAGTATACCCATATCTTTCTATCTATCTTCACTGAAAAAACCAAAGGTTACAGGGACATTATAGTTAGGTTCAGATTTTACATACACAAAACCATTGAAATTCAGCAGTTATAGTTATCTCAAGTAACTATAACTCGTTCCTTAAGGTAACTATAAGTCGCGCCCCACCATGCACAGTTTTCTCATCCATAATTTCACTGCAAATGTTGCAGTGATATTATTAATGATGGCATAGAAGATAACATGACTGATGTAATATGTGGGGTAATTAGCAGTGCATGGAGATGGCAAGTTATAGTTACCTTATGGCACAAGTATAAATAGTTTAGAGTATAGTTACTGGAGATAACTATAATGCCCCTGTAACCTTTGTGTTTTTCAATGATTTTCTACGATTTTTAATGCTTTTTCATAACTATATTGTCCCTGTAACCTTTGTTTTTTTCCAGGTAATTTCTAGGTTTTTTTTTAAACATAAAGTAATAATTAATTACCTATGTTAATCCAACCGCTTCCGGCTGTGCGCAGCAAGGGGTTGCCCGCAGGCCTGGCCTGTGGCCAGGCCCTGCACACAACCCCGTGCATGTAGCCAACCCCACGCTACGCACGCCCTTTGGCCGTGCACAGTGGGAGGTCGTGGCCAACCCCCCCAAAGGCAGCCAACCCGTGGGTTCCCTACCCAGGCCGCTTTTGGCCCTGTAAGACCCCATCCCCCGGGGCCCAGAACATTTTTAACGGGGCATGGTGCCCCTTCCCCGTGCCTCTTTTGGCCCCTTGGACCCCGTTGCCCAGGGCCCAGCAACATATTTAAGGTGAAAGGGGGCATGCAGCCCCCTCCTCTGCCCGCTTTTAGCCCCGAGGACCCCATCCCTCCCCGCCAATGGGGTCGGCTCGCCAGGACATAGAATGAGCCAGCCCTGGATGGGGTCCCCACTTTAATGGCTCAAGGAGGGAGGCTGCGTTGCCCCCTCCTCTTTGGATGTTAGACCTTGGGGGATAGGGTCCCCGGGGTCTAAATTGGCCCGGGAGGGTGGCCACGTGCCCCTCCTCCCCCTTTTGTAATAAAGTTGGGCCCCAGATAATGGGGTCTCTGGGGTCAAAATCGGCCTGGGGAGGGGGGCCACGTGCACCCCTCTCCCCAAATTATAAATATTAGTTCCCCCCAGGAGCTGGCCCACCCAAGGGGCTTAAAAAAACATGCACGGGAGACCGGGCTTTTTTAATAATTTTTTTTATTTTGCAGCGGATCCTTTGTGGATTACGGCAAAATTAATAAAAAAAATATTCGATTTTGGCCCAGGCGGTGTTCATGTGGGACCCCACCATCTGTCCTAGGGGGTCAGGGTAACTCTACCCTGCCCCCATGTCTTTTTTACTTATTTTCCTGATGACAGCCAATCAGATCTCAGTTTGAGATCTGTCAGATCCGCCGACCCTCCGCATCTCTAGATATACATAAATATTTTCTTTAATTACTCCAAAACTACTGAACATATTTATACCAAATTACAAAAAAACACTCTTTCTGGGCCAAGATCTGGCTTTCTGTTAAATTTGGTGTCATTCCGTTAAGTGTTTAGTCGTGTCTATAATTCTCTATGGGAAATTGCACAGAGAAAACATGTTTTTGTCTGCCCCTGAAACTTTCCAGACAGTAGCTGATGTGACTGGCAAACTAGTTTTTAAATTTTTGTGACGATTCATCCAACGGTGCCAAAGTTATTAGCAAAACAAAAAATGCTTTTCCTATGGAAAATAGGTTCTAACTATAACTACCTACTGCGACCACCAGTGTATGTGTGTGTATATTTTACACAATTCATGTTGCAAGGAATGTACTGTACTGACCTTAAACGAGCAACAGAATGGACATCCGCTAGAACATCTACTCTGATTATGTTCAGCATTAATAATAGGGTACTACACCTAAGTGTACAACTTGAGAAGTGAACGCTATAACTAAATATAAGCGAACGCTTTAGAAATTGACTTAACTTGCTTCGAAATGCTATATGACACAATATAAAATGCAGATTCAATGTCCCCATTGCATACTATTCAATTTATTAATTATAATATAATCAATCTTGAACCAAAATAATGCAATTAATTTTTATGCACCAAACCTGTCGGAGGAAGTCAGCCACACCTTAGTTATCTTGTACTAACAATGCCTATGTAAATATCATGCCTTCTATAAGCAAAATAATGTATTGAATGTTTAATAATGAAATGGTTTTGTTTAAACAAAAACTTCAACTCCCATCATGCATCATTATGTGCAGAGGATGGTGAGACTATAAATCACAAACAAAAAAAAGCCAACTCACTGTGAAAACATTAGCGACTTCTGTTCACTACTAACTGCCACTGCCCCTACGACACAGGAATCCCTCGACACTCAGGCCAAAAACATCGAGACATGGCTCGAATCCGCAAGCGATCAATTCGCCCCTCTTAAGAAAATCAGAATAAAGCGACCTCATGATGTCCAACGTTGGTTTTCCAATGATTTGAAATAAAAAAAACTGGCATTACGGCAAGCCGAACGCCGGTGGAGGCAAGATTATTCCCTGGATAAAAAAGCTCTTTATATAACTCAACTAAAAGAATATAAAAAAGCCATTCTCCAGACTAAAGTAGACTACTTCTCCTTAAAAATTACTAATTCGGCCAACAAGTCCAAAGATATCTTCTCTATAGTGGACAAACTCACCAATCCAGATAGAGTCACTATGAAACTTGTTCCATCACAGGCCTTATGTGACTCTCTCAATTCTTATTTCATTGAGAAAATTGCCTCTATCAAGGCTAGCATCTCTCCTTCCATGTCCACACTGCCATCTCCTGATCTATGCAAAAACCCACTGTTCCTAGACCAAATTCCCTTAATCTCTAAGGAAATGTTTTCACTCTCCTTAAAAGAGTCAGTTCTGGCTCCCCTACTGACTGCTGCCCGCCTCATATCCTACGCAAAGTTTTTCTTACCTCCCCGGATCCTCCGCTTTTATTTCTCAACACCTCCCTCAAATTGGGTATTGTCCTCGGCACCCTTAAAACTGCTGAAATTGTTCCCATCCTGAAGAAACCCAATTCAGATCCTTTGGTCCTCAGCAATTATCGTCCTATTTCTTTGTTGCCTTACTTAGGTAAAATCTTAGAAGCCCATGTGACAGACTGCCTTTGTTCCTTTATCGAACAATCTCACTTTCTTGACTCTCGCCAGGCGGGATTTAGACCTGCCCACTCTACCGAGTCAGTCATCCTTGCAGTCATGGATGAGCTCAGAGGGGAGCTGACAAGGGCCTCACCCAGGCTCTGGTATTCCTTGATCTATCGGCCGCGTTTGACACGGTCGATCATGGTCTCCTGATCGACCGTGTCGGTAACGCCGGGATCCAGGGCCTGGCACTAAAGTGGATCTCTTCCTACCTCAGCGACCGATTCCAAGCTGTTTGCCTCGCTCGTTTCTCCTCTCACAAAAAGAAATTGACTTGTGGGGTTCCCCAAGGATCTTCCTTTTCGCCCCTTTTGTTTAACCTGTATCTTTTGCCTCTGATTCGGTCCTTACGTGGAAAAATGGTCGAAACTTTTAATTACGCTGACGACCTACAGATAGTGTTTGACATTAACTCTTCCACCTCCTCAGTGTCTAATTTCCAATCTATCATGAGTTTTATCAGTGATTGGATGAATGATAATCACCTGAAATTAAACCCTGATAAAACTGAGCTTATTCTTACAGGTGGAACTGCCAACCCATGGAATTCCAACTTTTTGGCCCTCTATGCTGGGCAGTCCTCCACTCCCCGGTAGCTCTGTCAAGAGCCTGGGGGTTTTGATCAGCAGCGATTTATCCATGAAGGCCCAAATCAGCGCAGTGGTCTCCTCTTGTTTTTACCACCTTCGAAGAATCCGCAAGATCAGTAGATTCTTGACCACTGAGGCCTTGACTCTGGTTGTGTTAGCACTGGTAATCTCACGCATCGACTATGCTAACTCACTATATGCCGGTATCCCGGCTTACCAACTGCATCGTTTACAGTTAGTGCAAAATCAGTCGGCAAGGCTGATTGCCCGTCAGCCTATGCGACATCACGTCAAACCTCTTATGAAGAGTCTACACTGGCTCCCGGTGGCCAAACGCTGTGCCTTCAAGCTAGGATGTACCATCTTTAAAGCCTTAGCTGGGAATGGACCAGACTTCATTTCCTCGAGGATCCAACACTATACTCCTTCCCGCAATTTACGCTCCTTCTACTCAAATTTCCTGATCACCCCCTCATTTAAACATAAAAAACATGGATGGCTCAGATTTGCGGTCCTGGCCCCGCAATTTTGGTACTCGCTCCCTATGGAAGTGAGGCTGGCAACCCCTTATGAGTATTTCAGAAAACTGCTAAAGACTTTTTTATTTTCTCAGTCATATCAGTAAGCCTACTGTGCTGTAAATGCCGCTTTTTCCACTGACCTCAGCGCCATGAAACCGCCTGGTGTACATGCGCTTTATAAGCACTTTTAACATAACATAACATAACAAAAAGACCCTGTGTGGTCGAAACGCGTTGGTGTGGTAGCGCTGGTTTGAAAATAAAACCGGATTTTGGGAACCACTGAGTGCCGCGAATTCTTTGGAAAGGAAAAAGCACATTGGGCTTTGGGTGAAGCTCGCCACGAGCACCCGCATTGAGCGCACCTGGAAACTAACCCATATTGTGTAACATATATATATATATTTATATATATATATTTATCCAGAACTGCCCAAACGCTGTACGCCTGTCTTTGTGTGCCGGTGCCAGTGGTGGCGGTAGAAGCCACCCAATATTGAAGCAAATCCTATCACAAAAGGAAGGAAAGCGGCACACCAATTCTGTCCACAAGTGTTTTATTCTTGCAAAACAATGTGTTTCGGCTGAAACGGCCTTTGTCAAGTTTGCATGACAAATCCAATGTAGCCAATAAATATGTGTGACGTCACTAAGAACATAGAAAAAATCTCTGCGTGAACGTAGAGTAATTACTTTTGCTACAATTCCGTTTTTTAATTCTTTACAATTCTCATTATGTATCACGGTTCTCTAATTAATAATAATTGTTCAAAATAAAACAATTTCTCACATTTTCTTGTGTAAATTAATCACTCCGAACAGCAATAGATGTAGCAGAAAAACTTACCATTTGGTCCAAACGACTGTTGTTTATATCTATACATGACGTCTGTTATATTAATTCCTGGCTCGATGGGTGGTCACAAAAATGTAACCCATTAAAGTGTCTCAAAATATAAAAACCACAAATTGATACGATCTTATAACGGTATAATAATGTCATATTTCATAAATATTTCATATTCAGATAAATCTTTGACTGTCATTCAGCCATTGTTAATGCAATCATAATTCATATAAATATGACAAATAACCCATCGGAAGAACAAGATACTAATTCATCATTTTGACATTAAAACATAACTATTTGTCTGATATCGGGCAAGTGCCCCATTCATGATTCAAATATATTGCAAGTGCTTGCTTAATCTCAAATTCAAATCATAATAAGACGTGGTGTGCCTTAAGTGCCCCCAAAAGTATGCATAATACATAAATAATCAGAGAAAAAAATAATAAGAAAAACAAAATTTAGTCTCCTCAAAAGAATGCTGTAAAAAATGCATGGGATATCATAATTATAGAAATATTTAAGGAACTATGGGGCTCATTACGATGGCGGGCGGAAGCACAACCGCCGTGCTGGCGGATGCAAAAACCACCAGTTACCGCCGGCACGCAGCAGTCCACACGCCCGTCCAATTACGATGCGTAAAGTAGGCCAAACACCGCCGGCAAGCCAGCAACACCGTCCGCCATCAAAGTGCGCCCGTACACGTAGCGGCGCAGCACAACTGACACACACCGTCCGACGAAACACGTCCCGCCCGGCGCATAAATTACGATGCCGCAAACAAACGGCTCCCACGGCTAAGAGACACCGCACGTGAAAGAGAGGCGGTAACACGGACGCAGAGCACGGAAAACGAAGAAGCGGCATCCCGAGCATGAATCCAGCACTGCAGGCCCTCCCCATGCTTCTGCTGATACACCACCAAGGACGCAACGTACCGCGGAGACGCAGGTAGGCACACACACAACAAGTGCACGCAAACAGCGCACACAGTGCAAGGGCGGAAAAAGCGGACAACCCCCCACCAGCGCGTGTACACTACACATCCACCATTGCATCCACATATGACACACAGGCCAAATCCTAACATCGCGGAACACATGTGTACACACCACCTGGGACGAGGAACAAACCACCCCGTCACGGCCCCAAAGCGCCGATGACGCCGCCACACATGCGCACAACGCAGAGGCCAACCGCAGCGCCATGCATGCGTCGCACACAGACACAGGGACACAACCAAGCAGCACACACATCAGCCCCACCCCGAACGCACATGACACGTGACAGGCCGGCCACAGACATGTCCCCAACGCCCAATTCACGGACAACACCCAACGCCACACAACCGACGCACACATGTCAGTGAAGTCACGCAACAGCAGGACACACCCCAGTGTAACAAACATGGCGTAGCACACAGCGGCGGCAACACCAACTAGGAGAAGCAGGGCCCCTTCGGGAAGAGGAACGCCAGTACCACACTGAAAAACCCATACCACCCTGCACATATGAACAAGACATATAAAACGGAACACCAAAGAGCACGGGGACCGACAACAGGTGGCCCAAGAATAACATTCACACACAAGGCCCAACGCAGAGCGGAAAGGCAGCCTGCCGCCCACACAAGGGAGAGCAGACAGCACTGAATGACCTTCCATTCCAACTCCGAAACCACAGCCCTACGACAGAAGCCGGTGAATACAGCCATTGTCCAAGAATAGACCAACACAGGCATGCCGAGGAGACCGACCACAGGGCAGATAGCGCATATCACAGAAGCACACAACGGACGGGGAAGAAAGAAGAAAACACTCCCCCATGTCGGCCACATGCAAGTTAATTGGAAGGAGTCACACAGCACTGACCTTGAACTGTCTGAGAAGCATGTGGGAAGAGGGCCCGTGTCCTCCAAACAAGCCAACAGAACACAAGTCCTGTCTCCCTACGACTACACAGAGCTCACAGCAACCCCGGAGCGTGCACATTGCAGACTGCACACACAGCCGGAGCACGCCACCTCAACGAACCGCTGCGAAATGGCAACCGCAACACACCTACCCAACTACGCCGAACAGCTCAAGCTGTACAAAACCAACACGATACATACATTGGGATGCGATCTCCTGTCCCTGCTGAACGTAAGTTACCGACTGACTTACCGCATCACATTGTTCAGCTGCGTCATGCCCGTCTTCTACTGTCGGAGGTGTCCCTACCAGCATCCCGTCGAGATATGCCTCTCCAACCCGGCATGTCTGAAGGCGGACCTGCTACCACTACTCCTCCCTCTGGACGCACACGACAGGGCCTGCTCTGCCTATGGGGGCATGGCGTATGTGGCCAACATCGCACGCGCACTGAAATGGGACCACTGTGCCTCCACACGACGGATCATCGAGAACAGCTACATCGAATGTCACCCAGCATGCCCCATCATGGTCCTCCAAGGGACAACTTACGAACAACACCTTGAGAGCCACCATCCGCTTCATTGGCTGGCAAACATGTACACCACCAATGACATGGAAGCCCTGCTGGACGGCATCGCATACCTGACAACCTGTAAATACGTCGGACCACAACGCAGGTTCCCCGAGTGACCTATGAAGTCCAACCCCGCACCCATGCTCAGCTTCCGCACGGACTCGCCAGTCACCACCACAACAGCCATACCAAACGACCGGCAACTGTAACCACACCATCAACGACATCGCCATGACATCGGATATGACCGGGACATGCACACTGTTCCCCATCACATCCAGGAACACCGCATGCATCGTGGGAGGCAGTGGCATGGGCTCTGTGTTTCACACCCACATGGACGGAACTGCACGAACAACCAGGACACGACATGGATCCAGCGCACATGGACACACACACCGCTCAGTGGACATGAATAGGTCGCCTGGAGTCTGTGGGTGCTGCACCCCTCCCACCCCCGCCCCGGGAATCCCATACCAGGACCTTTGCATGGACGACAAGTGCATACAACAACAACACGACCCCAGTGACTGTGACATGTCCAGTAACCACCACAGTGCAACAACAAGTGGCACGCCGCTGCATGCACGCAAGCACATGCCCTGATGTCATCTCACATGCACGCGTGCATGAGGAACAACCGCAGCAAACCTGTCACATGGAACTGAGATGGACTGTGCCCATGATGCCGAGCGGTCTGGTAGGCTACATGTATACCGTCTGTGTCAAAGTCCGCAGCTACGCAGCTATACGTAAATGTACATTAGCACAGCCTTGGCCAAGCAGATGTTACCCCACACCCTATCCCATTTGTGATCATGCTCAGTATATCCTCAACATGTATTCCGCTGCCAGTAGTGTCCACTATACTGCATCACAGAGGACAGAAGAATCAATATAATGTTTGAAACCAAAACTGTCTCCGCTGACTCATTTCACAAGTACGAATGAGAGAGGATGAGAGTATGTGAAGTACACTGCAGTTGTGACATGACCATGTAGTCCACTGGTATTGGATGTCAACGCAAATGAGTAGCACAACTGTGGAAGACACACATGTGTCGTGTGAAGTCGTATGGACGCAGTGCTCAGGTGGGTGGGTGTGACGGGTAGATGCGCACATGCCAAGTTGGAGCACGCCGTGTTGGGAGGGGTCATGAACAGTACACCACCGCTTCCCTGGGCATTGTGAGAGGACACCTGTCGGGGGGAGTGAACACGTGTGTGCACAGCAGCCGGGCACACGTACAAAGCAGTACCAGGCGCACCTCAGCCCACCCTCTGTGGACAAGCTGGATCCTGTTGTGCGCCCGCCATGCCCCTTGACAAGGCACACACAGCCCCAGTCGACCAGGTGTAACCCCAACATAGTCAATCCGCACAGGCGATACAGGGCACGGGATGGCAGTGGAGCATGGTGTGTGAGAGGTCTCCTCGCGCTCCTCCTGGTCATATCACGCAGGCAATAGAACCTCAACGTCTAGCATGGCACAAGTCACATGGAAGTGTAGGGGGACGCACCACAGCACGAGCAGCACTGACGTCACGGGAGGTGGCTCGCACCATCCCATCCATTGCCCATCATACCAACCACGCCACATGCCATTGCGACTAAGTGCAAGCGCGTGCGCCACCACCCCCGAGCCCTCCCCAGAGAGGCCAAAGAGTGAATGTGTGGGCCATCAGCCACAGACGGGCGCGGCCTGGCCGCAAGGGCAGCCACAGCCACTGGGTGTCGCAGGTGGCGGATCCGGAAGGCGAAGACTGTGATGCATAGTCCATGCAGGCCGGGTCTCCATTTGGGGCACCACGCAGGTGGACGGCGTCCCGCCACACATCATACCCTGGACCCACACATACACTCCTTGCCCTCTCTGGTGCGAGCTTGGGGCTGCCTGTGCAAGCACTAGCCTCGCAGGTGAGCATGCATATTGGGGGGCGAGGGGAGGACATGAGGGCTGGGGCGAAGATGACTGTATCACTGTCAGTTAGTACAAGGGATGACCCAGATGTGGAAAGGGAGAGACGTGTCCCGTGTGTACTGCAACTAGTCGCCAATCCGACTACCCCCCATGTCCGGAATGTAAGCCCGCACCTAGGCCCGCCCATCCGCCACATCGAACATACCACCAGCACGACAACCTTCCCATTCGAAACACTGACTGGGGGTGGCGACCAGTGAACAATCATGTGTAGCCTACCCACGCGTACATGTGGGCCCTCCATGATCCATGTCACCTGCGGCAAAGACATGACATGCGCAATGAGGGAAGTGAGGAGAGCTGTCCGCCCCACGCGCAGAAGGTGCATCAGCTCCACAGACCCAGCAGCGAGTCCAGCAGGGGTCAAATGTGCAGGGGCAGCTGTGCCTGGTGTGAAGGCACATGCATATAGACAGCACATCGACCAATGTGTAGTCTGCCCACATCCACAGTCCATCATCATGCGGACATAGGAATTGAACACAGGGCAACACATCTTAGTTGGTGCACCCACCGTGACCAACAATGCGCAATCATCGACGTACCCGCCCTGTGCATGGCCCCCCACCCAACGGAGGCACATCCAGTGCCACCATCCCACACACACAAGCCTTCCACGGAACATGCTGTGTCCAATGGTCAGTACAGAGTCAGCGCCCATCTGGTGGATCCTGAACAGGAGACACATGCACACACATGCCAGCTCCCACTATGTACGTCTGCCACCTGGCACGTGCAATGTAACCTCTCACCTGTGACGTGTGACTGCAAGCACACAGCCGTCTTGGCATGGGGCTGTCAATGTGGACACCAGTCAATGTTTCGGGAGCTGTGATCCGTACAGTGCTGTACATAGGGTGCAGTGCTGACACCTACTACTGTCTCATATCCCCTCGTGCCACAGGTCCCACTTGTATTGGCCGCTCAGCCCGTGCCCACATCGTGCGTCGTCGTGTGCCATACTCATCCAGCCTCGGAAGCAGTTCCATGCTCAGCAGACACTCATGTTGCCGTGGCGTTGCCGCTTGACGAATATGCAGTCAGTCCCCATCAGCACGCCCCGCAAGTCATTGGGGCCTAGATCCCCATGTGCATGCACATGGCAGTGGTATGTCTCACTTGCCATTGTTGGGAGACCTGTGTAAGTGTATTGTGGCCGTGCCGTCCCAGCTTGACAGCTGGGCTGTGGCTCATGTGCTTGCTCAGTCATGTCAGTGATGTGTATGCGAAATTGCTATGTGTCGTGTTGCTTTGACATGTGTCCTCTGCCATTTTCCCCAGGCGGAGACCGAACATTGACCGCCCATACCAATTGCTGGCGGACATGGACGATACAGAGGTGATCAGGAAGTTTCGGCTGGACAGGCCAACCCTGCATCGACTGTGTGCCATGTTAGAGCCCCATCTCCGTCCCCGCAGGGTGTATCCGACTGCTGTCACCCCCACGGCTAAGGTGATGGCCGCCATGCATTTCTTCGCCACTGGGTCATTCCAGCACACAGTGGGCAGTGGAGGAGGGATGTCCCAGCCCATGTTCAGCAAGGTGCTGAGGGATGTACTGGCAGCCATGATGCTGTACCGGAACAGGTACATCAGATTCCCCAGGGCTCGTGAATTGGCGGCAGTGAAGGGTGCATTCTATGCCCTTGGCAGAATCCCACACGTCGTGGGAGCCATTGACTGCACACATGTTGGCCTTGTTCCACCACAGGCCACTGAGCACCTGTACCGCAACAGGAAGCACACGCACTCCCTGAATGTGCAAGTGGTGTGCCTTGCGGACATGGTGATCACCCACGTGTGTGCCAAGTTTCCAGGCTCGGCCCATGACGCACACATAATGCGCAACAGCATCTTGCCACGACTGATGGCCAATCTGCAACAGGATCGTGGCTGTATTGTCGGTGAGTATGTGGAGTGGTGTAGCGTGCTGGTTGTGCGATGCTGTCCCCTGTCCAGTTGGAATAGCAACGGTTCTCTGTGTCCCTCACACCCAGGTGACTCTGCGTATCCGAATGGGGCATGGCTGCTCAGTCCATTGAGGAATCCTCGCACCCCAGCAGACGATCGATACAATGAGGCACATGGGAGGACCAGACGTGTGGTCGAGCGTACCTTTGGCCTCCTCAAGTCCAGGTTCAGGTGCCCGGACCGCACCGGGGGTGCACTGGCGTACTCCCCACAGAAGGTGTGCCAGATAGTGGTGGCGTGCTGCATGCTGCACAATCTGGCCATGCGGAAGCAGATCTCCCTCATTGTGGATGACGGAGATCAACCAGGGCCCCAGCCCGCAGACCAGGACAGCTCGAGTGAGGTGGACAGCGGAGAGGAGGAAGCTGTGAATGTGCGCCAGCAGCTCATCGCCCGCTACTTCACTTGACGGTGAGTGTCCATGTACGACAGATGATGTGTCTGTATCTGTGCAGGTGTGTGTGTGCTGTGTCAGGGTGGCCGTATGTTCACTGCGTGCAGTGTGTCAACGCTCCATGGCCAGGGTAGTATGCCACTGTTGGTGACTGTGGCATTGTGCCCTATTGCTCTGTGCGATGTGTGTACATTGCTTGTAATTGTTGACATGTACTGTGTGATGGGTGTGTGACACACTCATTGAATGTGCTCCTGTTCTGTCTCCCACCCCTAGGTCCCTACAGGCCCTCCGGATTCCATTGCCATGCCACGCATCAGGTGCCTTTCCGCCCAAGGTGGCCGTTGTATTCCGTACAAATAAAACACAGGGCACAAACAGCAGTTAGTGAAAAAGGTGCATTTATTACAAACTGTGACATGTGATTGTGTGTAAGGTGATGACAAAAGTGGTGCGTGCAGTGACAATGAGCTGTCGGTCATGGCTGCGTGAAGCTCAGGGTGTACCCACTGGTTCTATGTCCATAGTCCAACACACACATGCCATCCAGCTGGCTGTGTGGAGTGGGATCGTAAAGCAAGTCAATGCAGTGGCTGGTCAAGGAAGGCTGGCGGAAGGCTGGCTGGCTGCCTCACTTGCGACTGGAGCGTGCGAAGTCCTCCCGGGAGACCTGTTTCCTCTTCGGACGGCCCCTTCCACGTTTGGGAGGGGGTGTGTGGTGGCGACCTGCTGGTGGTGGGTGAGGTGTGCTCACTGGCTGTGGACGCAGGGGAAGTGGACACTGCTGCCCGACCCTGCGCCCTAGCAGGTGGTGGCGGAGGTGGTGTTGCTGGCCTTGCCTGTGACCCCACCGCCACCACCAGCTGGCCCATGAGGTCCACGAGTTGGTCCATACGGGACACGAATTGGCCCATATGGGCGTCCATGGACCTCAGCACCCCCAGCACCTCCCGCGTGTCTGTAGCAGACCTGACCCATTGTTCTTGGGCCTCCTCATAGGCCCCAAGGACTCTGGCCATTTGAGGCAGGGCATGGCTCCCAGGGGAGGCTGGCGTTTTCCTGGCCCTGCTCCTCCTACCAGTCCTGCTGCCACCGGCCTGCCCACTAGCCACATTGCACGCCACGGTCCTCGCTGTGGCTCCCAGGGTGGATCCAGTCGGCCGGGCCACCACCTGCGCTGGGGCTGGTGCCAGCGAAGACGTGGTGGTGGTGGTGGCGGTGGTGGTCGGTGCGGCAGTGGTAGTGGCCGCAATGACCGTGGGTGTGGCCGCAACGACAGTGGCAGCAGGGGGCTGGGACTGTTCAGCATCCCTGGATGATGGGTTGGTGGGTAGGAGGGGTCCTGGGGAGCGGCTGGGCCCTGCCACGCCAGATGGGCCTGCTTGGTGGTCCGTGTCCGAAGAGGATGACAGATCCTCCAGATCCGTGTGTCCTCGTTGGGGGCTTGTGGGCTGGCTGTGCTGGCTGCTGTCTCCATCCCCAGCATCCGGCAGTTCGTCACCTGTGGAGGGAATGAGATTTGTTATTGTGTTGCACCTGGCGAAGTATGTATTTGTCGTCTGACATTGGCAGTTCGTGCACTCTCGTACATGGGTTTCCCGGAGGCGAGTGTGTGGCTGTGGCATCTGTAGTTGTGTGTGCTAGGCAATGGGACTGTGTGCTGTGCACATGTGGCATGGGACGGATTGGCCATGCCGATGGGTGTGTTGCTGTGCCCCTACTCATTGTGACTCTGGTGTATGCGGGCTCCTGGCCCATCCTGGGTCTGGTTTGTACTTTGCTTTTGGGGTTCATATGGAACAGCTTAGGCACCCATATGGCAACATGGGGGCCATGCCCCAGATTCGCATTTGGGAGGGAATATGCTTTTGGGGTTCAAATGGAACGCTTAGGAACGCATATGGCAACATGGGGGCCATGCCCCAGATTCACATTTGGGAGGGAATATGCTTTTGGGGTTCAAATGGAACGCTTAGGAACGCATATGGCAACATGGGGGCCATGCCCCAGATTCACATTTGGGAGGGAATATGCTTTTGGGGTTCAAATGGAACGCTTAGGAACGCATATGGAAACATGGGGGCCATGCCCCAGATTCACATTTGGGAGGGAATATGCTTTTGGGGTTCAAATGGAACGCTTAGGAACGCATATGGCAACATGGGGGCCATGCCCCAGATTCACATTTGGGAGGGAATATGCTTTTGGGGTACATGCTGTAAGCCATGGGTGCCGAACGTGACATGTGTTGTGGCAGCATGACAGTGCATGGTTTGAGGTGTGTGCATGCTTGACATGGCCTGCATATTTGCTGTCTGGTGTGATTACTGGGCATGGCATTGGACGCATCGTTATGAGTGAGTGTTGGTTGTGTGCCAGCCAACGTATTGCAGTTGTCCCATCTCCTTGGTGTGCGTGCTGCCCTGTGCCATGTGCATCACTGCAGTGCTCGGGGGGGGGGTGTCCCATGTTGTGTGTTGTTGCTCACAGTGTGTCGTGCGCTTCATTGACTTCTGGCACATGGTTGGTCATGGGCATGTGTCTTAGCGTGACTGCTGTATGTGTGGCAGCTGTGCGGATGACATGCCTTTCATGAGACTGGGGCTGACGGATGGGATGGATGGTATGTTGTATGTGCATGGTGTGTCTGTGTGTTTGATGGGTTCAGTGGTGTTCGTGTGCATTTCTGTTGTTCCGCTCTGTTGCGTCTAGTGTTGTTTGTCTTACATAGGCGTAGTTGTGGGGTGTGTGGTTGACAGGCAGTAGGGGCTACATGAACTGGACTTCAATGGTGTTTCGGTTGTGTGTGATGGGTTGCACAGTGGCTGCCGTGTGGTACTATGTTCAGTGTGGCTTGTGCATGCAGACGTGGCTCCTTGGGTGTTGCTGTGTTTGTGATGGGTCATGTGGGGTGTGAGTCTGTGGTTCATGTCCGTGTGCACATTGTTCACTTGTTCGTGACGGTGGGCGATGCTGCGTGTTCATCTGCTACGTGACATGTCCCATGTGTTGGTCGTGTTACGGCCCTCATGCCTCCAGTGATCCAGCCCTGTCCAGTTTCCCACCTGCAAGTTGTTCGGGCGTGCACTGTACTGGATGCCACATGGTTCTAAGCGGGGGTGCTCCATGTTGCAGGTCTGTGGGGGTGGGGGGTGTTGTGGGTCGTAGTGGTGGCTGGACACCCACTGACACCGATTGCTGTGGACCGTGATGTCTACCTTTCGGCTGTCGTTGTGCACTGCGGTGGCTGACACGTGGCTGTGGGGTGTGGGGGATGCTCCTCCTTGCTGTACTGTGGGACTAGGGGCCTGGTGTGTTTTGTACTTGGGCTGTCCACCCTCCCACCCACTGCACTTTGTGTTCCTGCCACTTAACTGTTACTTGTCGGTTAGTGCAGCTGTGGCGGACACATGGGTGTGGTGGGTGCTCGTTGTGGCGCTTCTGGCATATTTGGGGACCTGTTGGTGGTTACGTGGCTGGCTGAGTGTACACATGTCCCCACGCATCTTACAGTTGTTCTGTTTGGGCTGTGTGTGGTGGTGTCTGTTGCATGTGTGTGTGATGTGTTGTGTATTGTGTGCTGGACATGGGGGTGTTTGTCCCTGGGAGCTGTGGCATGGTGGTAGTGCATGTGAGTACATAGCGGTGTGCTGGTATACATTAGTTTGTACTTACCAGCCTCCACTCCCCCTGCTAATCCGGCGAGGATCTCGGGATGGATGATGACTCGCACCTTCTCCTCCCACGCTTTGAAGGTCTTGAAGAGCGCGGGATTCCCTCCGCCAGTGACTGCAGCCAGCTCTCTGTTTTTGCCCTCCTTCTTCTTGACCAGGCTCTTGACGTCATTCCACCGTTTGTTTATTTCTACTCTGTTCCTGGGCAGGGTCCCGACTGCATTGACCTGGTCTACGATCCGGTTCCACATTCTGTTTCTGGTGGCTAGTGGTGTGTGCTGGACCATGTTCCCATAGATTTGTGGGTGCACCTTGATGATCTCGTCGACCATGACCGTCAGCTCCATGGGCGTGAACTTGGGCATTCTTTGTGGTGCCATGGTGTTTGTGGTGCTGGTGCGGTGTGTGTTGTGTAATGTGCAGGGGGTTTGTGGTGCCGGTGTTTGGTGATGGTGGTTGTGATGTGTGCGTTTCTGTGGTGTGCTGCTGTCCTTGCTGTGTCACTGTGTCCTCTCCTCTCCTCTCCTCTCTGGTTTGCAATGTTGCAAGGGGTTGTGGTCTGTGGGAGTTCTGCTTTTGTACCTACCTATGTGGGTGTGTCCTCATGGTCTGTTGTTTTCAGGTGTGTTGTGTCTGGTGTTCTGGCCTTTGTAGTTTTTGTTTGTCCGGGGGGGTGTTTTCGGGATGTGTACTGTGCTTGTGTATTTGTGCGTGCCTTGCTGTGTGGACTTATTGGCCATGTTGTGTGCTATTGGTTTTGTGAGCGGATGGTTTCTGTGCAGGGACGTGGGCGCCATGGTTTCTGCCGTGTCGATTGGCATCGGCGTTGTTTGCGCTGGCGGGCGGTATATTTGTGGTTTTCCCGCGGTCATGGCGGTGCGATCGTAATTTCACGTGCGGTGTGTCGGCCGTGAGGGCGGGCGGTTTTGTGTTGTCGTGCGTGTTTCCGTCCGTGGCGGGCGGTTTGACTCCGACTCGGACGATGGCGGGCGGTATTTAGTGTGATTTTTCCGCCGATGGCGGTTTTCGGTTTGTGTTATCGTAATGGCGTGGTCGGTGTTCAGACGGTGTATGCGGGCGGTATTTTGCCGATTCCATGCCTGGCGGATTTATTTACGCCGGGTATCGTAATGGGCCCCTATATTCCCATATGTATTGCCAATTCCTCCCCCCTATTCAGGCCAAATGGCATCCTGGTATGCAGATCAATTATATAGCGTGATTCAAGGATGTGTAACTGTTTTTCTCTATCGCTTCCCCGTATGTGTTTCATTATTTTGTCTATTCCCCAAAAAATTAGCAATTTGTTGTCACTGTTATGTGTGTTGTAAAAATGTCTGGCCACAGAATAATTAAAATCCAAATTCGTTATGGCCCTTTGGTGCTCCAAGATACGTTTCTTAATTGCAGTTTCGTACTGCCTACGTATCTTAGGCCGCACGGACACTCTAAAATGTAAATTACGAATTCAGTGGTGCAAGTGATGAATTTGCAAATGCATCTTTCTTTGCCATCCTGTGTTTTGAAACTTCTGCAACTATAACTATGTTTACATGCTTTGCATGAGTTGCATTTGTGAAAACCCTCCTTTGCTCGTAACCAATTTATAGGTGGCTCAGTGGTTTGAAAACTGTGCACCAATTTGTCCTTCATGGATCTCGGTCTCCTATAGGTAACTGTAGGGGAATTGCCTACACTGTTGCCAATCACGGGGTCAGCTCGAATGATGCCCCAAAGTTTTTCCATGATCATATTGAATTTATTAGATCTTATATTAAAAGTGGTAATCATTCTAGTAATAATATCAGATTGTTTTTCTATTATATTCTCTCTGTTTTTAAACAGAATGTCTTCTTTTTACATCCCGTAGTTTGTTACTAGCTTGGGAGAGAATTTTACCTGAGTATCCTCTCTGTTTAAATCTTTGTATCATGGTGTTCTGTCCTGTTTTTTTTTTTTTTTTTTAGAAACATATTTTATTGTGTCAATTGTTACATACCATACGGCGCTCCCTATCTCAGGAAGCCGTCGACATATATCAGGCCACAATGTATTGAAATTGACATTTTGTTTACAATATTGGTATATAAAACAAGTATAAAGCAATAAACTTTTCCCATTGTAACCTCCCCCCCATTGTGCTGCAACCGACTCATGCCCCAAATCTCTTAAGCTACCCAACCACCCCATAGAGACCACGTAGTGACTCTTCACACAACCCTCTGTCCTGCATCCTCCGATATTCATGCTAACGCATCATTTCCCCCTTGGTCCGTTGGCTCCATCCATAAGCCCCGGTATTCAGCCCATTTCTTCAAAATTTTCGCATGTTTCTGAGGGCACCCCCTAGCCTTGAACACTGGTTGCTCCATGCCATACAAAAGTCCAGCCCCTTTTTCAAGTAGGTAATTTTGGTGCGGCCGTTGCTTTCCACATTTTTGCAATGTCCCTCTTGGCTAAGGTAAGTCCTAACAATAAGAGGTGACGTTTATACAGGTTTCCCCCAATTCCCTCCATAATGTGTAGTATACTTAATCTCGGTGATACAGGGATATCCCAGCCCAGCACCTCCGCTAAGCACGCCCTGACCCCCTCCCAAAAGGCAGTGAGTACCAGACAATGCCATATTGTGTGCATAAAGGAGCCCTCCGCGTGACCACATCGCAGGCATTCCGGTGACACCATCAGTCCCGCCTTCCAAAGTCTCTGCCTTGTATAATAGACCCGGTTCAGGTACTTGAACTGTATCAGGCGCAACCGAGTGGCTATCGCCGCTTCACGTGGGGAGGCCAATGCCTCCGTCCAATCCTCCCCATCTAGCTGACCCAGGTCCCGTGTCCACGCCTCTCTCAATGTATCCAGCGTGGTGGGGCTGTGCGTCACCAGAGACTGATAAATTTTGGCTGTTTTGTGTTCCCCTAGGTCCCCCATAAACACCTTTGCTTCAATTGGACTGTATTCGGGGAGGGCGTCTACCTCGGCAATACTGGGGGAGATAGCATGTCTAAACTGGAGGTACCTAAAGAACTGGGTTCTAGGCATATCAAATTCTCTTTGGAGGTCTTGAAACGATTTCAGTGTTTTCTCTCTCATGACATCCCCCAGAGTCTAGATTCCTATGTTATCCCAGCCCCGAAAACCCACCAGTTTAGTCAACTCTGGCAGTCTCCCGTTGTGCCACAGCGGGGTCTCCCCAGTTAGCCTGACCTACCATCCTTTCCTACGGAGAGATTGTTTCCACAACCTAAACACCACCTGGAATGCGGGCGGTAGAGTTCGGAGCTTCGGACCAGAGTACAGAATAGTGTGCAAGGTCGAATCCCCCATCAGCCACCGCTCCACTGCGTATGCCGGGTCCCCTCTGTCTCCATACCACCACTCGTTGAGTACCAGAAGGTATGACGCTATATAGTAGGATTGAATGTCCGCTGTGGCCCGTCCCCCAAAGTACGTCGATTGGTAGCAAGTCCGCAGGGCCACCCGGCCGCACCCCCTCCCATAAGAATTGTCCCAATGCCGCATTCACCTGTCTGAACCATGTTTGCGGGACCGGGTACGGATGATTTTGTAGCTGATAAAGCAATCGAGGAAGGGAGACCATTTTAAATATGGCCGATCTCCCATATGTAGACAGGGGCATGTGCGACCACGTCCTCAATTCCTCCTTCACTCGTGTCCACACTGGGGCGATATTCTTCTCCCAGGCAATGGGTTGCGAAACCGACAAAAAGACCCCCAGATATTTAACCCTCTCCGTTACGGTCACCACCTCCTACGCCCAGGAGCCTATTTCGTCTGCACCTTTTAGCGGCCAGAGGGTGGATTTTTCGCAGATTCATGAAGAGGCCCGATGATTTGCCAAATACCTGCATGATTCGGAGCAGTCTCAGGCTCGTCCTATTGGGATCCGTCAGGAAAAACAGGACGTCATCCACGTAGAGGGCAATGCGGTCTGAAACCAGACTGGACCATTCAAACCCCCGTATTTGGGCGTCTATCCTCACCCACGCCGCCAGGGGCTCCATTGCCAGAGCAAATAAGTAAGGGGACGGGGGCACTCCTGCCTAGTTCCCCTATTGATTGGAAAGATGTCAGACACACATCCCGCCACCCTCACCGAGGCCGTAAGGTCTGTGTAGAGCAGTTTCACATATGAAAGGACCCTAGGTCCCAGATTCAATCTGCTAAGAAGAGCGAACAAGTACACCCAACTCCGGGAATCGAATGCCCTATCCATGTCTGCTAAGAGCACAGCAGCCGGTCCCTCGTACTTTGCGATAGCCGCTATAGCATTGTGGGCCCGGCAGACATTGTGACGAGTGACTCTCTGGGGCATAAATCCTGCCTGATCCGGGTGCACCAGTTTCGCTATATGTGGCTGCAGGCGATTAGCCAATGCCTTGGCCAATATTTTGGCCTCTACATTTAATAGAGAAATGGTGCGATATGAAGCACGTTTGTCCGGTGGCCTCCCTGGCTTGTGGAACACAACCACCTCCGCATGCCGCCAGTCCCCTGGGAGGCTGCCTCGCTCTCGTGCCTCCTCCACAACCGCTAGAAATGGGGTCCTAACTTGGAAAAATATTTCTTGAAGAATTCACATGGGAATCCATTCGGGCCAGGTGCCTTGCCCGCATTCAGGTCCCCCAGCGCGGCAGATAATTCTTCTACTGTAAGGGGTCCGTCCACCATTTCGCTCGTGTCGTCGGTCAGAGCTCGCGGCGGGAGATCATCTATAAAGCGCTGAACCGTGTCTGCCGACAAATATTCCTTAGGGGCATAGAGCTCTGTAAAATAGTCCCCAATGCTCGTGGCGATCAACACTAGGTCACTGAGCATCTGTCCATCCGGGCCAACTATACCGGGAGTGGAATGGGGCTGCTGCGCCCCCTGACATAATCAATGCAGTAGGCGACTGGACTTATCGCCCCATTGATAGATCCTACTACGGGTCGCCAGCCACACTAGTCTGGCCTCATCCAGTAGTTCACTCGCATGCAACTGCTGCAGGTGTAGTAGTCGGCGACGCACCAGACTCCCACCCCCGTCCCGACAGCGTTGTTCCAGCTCTATCAGCTGGGCTTCTGACCTCAGGAGCGACTCTCGGCGCATCTTACGTGAGGCTGCACAATAGGAGATATCAACTCCCCGAATCACAGGCTTCATGGCCTCCTAAAGTGTTTCAGCCGCCTCTACTGATCCTACATTGGTCTCCATATATCGCTCTATTACTTGGCATATGTGGGTCTGATACTGTTCATCTTGTAGGTGCCAGAGGGAGAGGCGCCAACAGAAGGGCTGCCGTTCCGGGCCAATCCGCAATCCCAGCGCCACTGGAGAGTGGTCCGATAGGCTCCTTGGGAGAATCTCCACACTGGTCACTCTGTGGGCCGCCCTAGATGGGACAAAAATATAATCGAGGCGGGAGTCATGCGTCCCCGAATAATAGGTATAGCCTTGTGCCTTCGGGTTTAATCTCCTCCACATATCTGCCCAGGACAAACCCTCCACCAGGGAGTTCAGCTTCGAGGCTTGATAACTATATGGTTGCCCCGATGCTCGCCATCTATCCTTGGTGTGATCCAGATCATTCCAGTCTCCGCCTACCACCGCTATCCCCTCCGGCAAATCAGACCACAGAGACATTAAACGCTCAACCAATGACCACGATAGGGGCGGGGGAGCATATACACTGCCGAGGAGCACTCGCTCCCCATAAAGAATCCCTGAGATAAAAACATACCTCCCCTGTGTGTCTGTCCACGTTTTCTCATGCTGATACGGGACCCTACGGTGAACCAAAATAGCAACCCCCCTGTACCCGCTAGTAAATCCGGAGTGATAGACCTGGGCGAAGCCATATCTAAGTAGACATTTTACTTTATTACCCAAGAGATGGGTCTCCTGCAGCATCAGGACGTCCGTCTTGTATCTTTTGGCTTGTTGGAGTAATGCACCACGTTTTATCTTATCTGATGCCCCCTTACGTTCCAACTGACCACTCGGAGTCCGTCCCCTAGGGCCGGTGATCTATGTACCAGGGTCGCCATGTGCGGTCTGATGACATATGTGAAGGCGGGCAGCAACCACTAATTGGGCAGCCGTAAGAAGAATGATCGTTGCAGCACATAAAACAGTTAACCCCTTCCCAACTCCCCCTCTCCCCCACCCCTAAACCTCATAACTGATGAAGTACCTGTCGCGGTCGGCATAAGGAGCGGGCCCCAACGGGAGCACGCTACCCCTCCCAGCCAATGAATCCCAATATCCATCCCACAAACATCAGGCGTTCCCTTTGACTATATACAGTCCAGTTATGGTACAAGCCCCATATTGTGTGTCCCCACAATCAGAATTTGCTCAAACCATGACCCCTTTTGATGTCACTACACGGCCTCTGTCTCTACTAGGGGTACCGAGGCGTCTCTTTTAAAGTCGCTGTGTGATTTGGAGCGCCGGCGCGATCTCGATCTATTGTCTCCTTTTCTCTTTGGCTTTAGTTGCTTGTTGATTACGTCACTTGAGGATGAGTCCTATTCCTGACAGGGCGGTGTGTTGAGCCGGATTTTGATGGTTTCATCTGTCCATGCAAAGACTTCCTCTGGTGACTCAAAGAATAGTGTGTGGGACCGGTACACCACTCTCAACCTAGCTGGATAGAGCAGGGCATAGGGGAGCTTCATATCGCTTAAGCGGGCTTTGGCTGCCGTGAACGATTGTCTCCTCTGTTGGACCAGCCTTGTGTAGTCCGGGAAAATAGACAGAATATCGACTACAGAAATATCGACGACAAAAATATCGGAGCCGAAATATTGATGTCCACAATATTGAAGTCCTATCTACATTATGGTAAGTACAAAAATATCCCCAAAAAAATATCGTTGTCAAAAATATCGTTGTTAAAAATATCGTTTTTTTTAATGTTTAAAAAATAATGTAAAATAAAGTAAATAATACATATAATTAAAAGAAACATAGTTAAAATTATTTTAAAATGTTTAAAATTATAACTAATACATATAATTTAAAAATAAATTAAACCTATATACGTATAAAATATAATATATATACTTACTTAATAATATTTATAAATGATTATTTTAATAACTTATAAATTGTTAAAAAACATTAAAAAAATATAAATACATATATACAAAAAAACAATAATATAAATAAAAATATAAAAAATGTATATAACAAATTAAAAAATTACAATATTTTTAATCTTTTTTAAATAAATTATACACTACATTAACTAAAACAGTAGAGAAAATATTGGATAGCGGAGAGGATAAAATTACTATTCCCACTCCAGAGAGTGTAACAGTAGGGAAAGTGTTGGATAGCGTAGGCGAATAATTTACTATTCCCACTCCAGCAAATGCAACAGTAGAGAAAGTGTTGGATAGCGTAGGGGTAAAAATTACTATTCCCACTCCAGAGAGTGCAACAGTAGGAAAAGTTTTGGAAAGCGTAGAGGTAATAATTACTATTCCCACTCCAGTGAGTGCAACAGTAGGGAAAGTGTTGGATAGCGTAGGGGTAAAAATTACTATTCCCGCTCCAGTGAGTGCAACAGTAGGGAAAGTGTTGGATAGCGTAGGGGTTAAAATTACTATTCCCACTCCAGAGAGTGCAACCGTAGGGAAAGTGTTGGATAGCGTAGGGGTAAAAATTACTATTCCCACTCCAATAAGTGCAACAGTAGGGAAATTGTTGGATAGCGTAGGGGTAACAATTACTATTCTCACTCCAGAGAGTGCAACAGTAGAGAAAGTGTTGGATAGCGAAGGGGTTAAAATTACTATTCCCACTCCAGAGAATGCAACAGTAGGGAAAGTGTTGGATAGCGTAGGGGTAAAAATTACTATTCCAACTCCAGAGAGTGCAACAGTAGGGAAAGTGTTGGATAGCGTAGGGGTAAAAATTACTATTCCCACTCCAGAGAGTGCAACAGTAGGGCAAGTGTTGGGTAGCGTAGGGGTAAAAATTACTATTCCCACTCCAGATAGTGCAACAATAGTGAAAGTGTTGGTTAGCGAAGGGGGTTAAAATTACTATTCCCACTCCAGAGAGTGCAACAGTAGGGAAAGTGTTGGATAGCGTAGGGGTAAAAATTACTATTCCAACTCCAGAGAGTGCAACAGTAGGGAAAGTGTTGGATAGCGTAGGGTTAAAATTAACATGCTTATCAATTTAATAATTTTTTTTAATTAAATAACCAATTAATAATTAACAATAAATTAATTATGAATACCAATAAATTAAAATTAATAATTGCTTTAATAAAATTAAATTATTTCCCATCCTATTCCCCTATAAACCCACAACCCGCTCCTAAAATAAATTAACACAATATAATAATCAATTAATCAATTAATCAAAATTAAATACCAATTAATTAATAAATTAATTATCAATACCAATAAATAAAAATTAATAATTACTTTATTACAATTAAATTACTTACCACCCTATTCCCCTATTAACCCACAACCCGCTCCTAAAATAAATTAACACAATTAATATAATAATCAATTAATAAAAATTAATTACCAATTAGTAATTAATTAACACTAAATTAATTATCAATACCAATAAATAAACCTTAATAATTACTTTATTATAATTAGTTTACTTCCCACCCTATTCCCCTATAAACCCACAACCCGCTCCTAAAATAAATTAACACAATTAATATAATTATCAATCAATTAATAAAAATTAATTACCAATTAATAATTAATTAACAATAAATTAATTATCAATACCCAAAAATAAAAATTAATAATTACTTTATTATAATTAAATTACTTCCCACCCTATTCCCCTTTAAACCCACAACCCGCTACAGAACTATAACGCTAAATTTAACTAAAAATAATTAATAATTTCTAAAAATAATTATTTAATTTACTATAATTAAATTACTTTCCACCCTATTCCCCTATAAACCCTCAACCCGCTACAGTACTAAAACGCAAAATTTACTTTAAAAAAATTTACAAACTTCTAAAAATGTAATACATATATTTAAAACAAATAAAATACTTAACAAAAAATATAGAACACATACATATAAAATACATACTAAAATACATAACACTAATATAAACATCGATATTATTAACAACGATATTTTTGCAAACGATATTACTGACTTCGATATTAACAAAAACGATATTTCTTACTTTCAGGTCGATATTCTGGTCACCGATATTCTTGATGTCGATATTCTGTCCCTTCGATATTTCCAACTCGATATTTCTGTAGTTCGAAATAAAAAACTCGATATTATGTCTGTGCACCTGTTTCAATATCACATCCCGGTCGTGATAATTCAGAATTTTCGCAATAATAGGTCTAGGCCTTGCACCCGGAGGCGGCTTTTGAGTTAGCGCCCTGTGTGCCCTCTCTATTATGAAGCAGCGGGAGAGTGCATCCGATGGAAGCCAGTCCGTGAGCCACTTAGTTAAAAATAGCTCCATGTCGTTGACCTCACATCCCTCAGGGAAGCCCACAAAACGCAGGTTGTTTCTCCGGGTACTGCCTTCAGCCTCCTCGACCCGGGATGCCAGGCCTCTCGTCAAGTTTTCTAGGGTTGTCACTTTCTTTTGTAGAGTGGTGACAATATCCTCAACCCCGGAGATCATAGTCTCAGTTTCAGTAATGCGCTCCACGGCATTGCGCAGGTCCTGCCTGATAAGCATTACACCTGAGCCCACTGCACCTATCTTCGCGTCTAGGGTGTCTCGGGCTTGTGTAATGGCCGCCATTAATGCCGCGTTGTCTGGCATGGCACCTGATGCACTGCCCTGATCCGGCGTTGGCGTCCCCGTGGCTGTGTATCGATCCATTGTACTCTGCTTGGAAGCCCCCCCAGACACTTTGTCATGGCGCGATACTGTTGTGGATAGCTGCACCAGCCTCTGACCGCCAGAGATCCCACTTCTCCACTTCTTTCACGTTGGGGTCCCTCGCTGGCTACAAAGCTCTGTCGAGGAAGGCCTCGGCTGGAAGTGGGGCTCCCCTCACAAACCGCACTGGGACCTAGCCCAGCCGCTTCCGTGAGCGGTCGCCACCCCCCCCCTCACCCCTAGTGGGTGCCCCGCTCACTGCTGTATTTCAGGCCCGGATTCTTCGGCACAAAGGCCCCATCCAGTTCGTAGTCCGCTACCAGCTGAGCAGTGATCACCTTATGAATGAGGCACGCCTGCTGGGCCCTGGGTACTCGCCCCACTCAATGCAGCCAGTGTTGCCACCGCTCCCGGCCCTATTGGGCCCTCCACCCAGGATGCCCAGCCTCAAGTAATGCCCGCCGGTTACAGGCTGCCCTCCGTCTCGCTGCCGGCTCTTAGGCCCTCTTGCCGTCGGTCCCCAGGTCTCAAGGCCAAGTCTGAGGGTCCCCTGCCTTTCTCCTCACCAGGCGCAGCCTCCCGGTGCTCCGTCTCCCTGTTCCCGCGATGCAGTCAGCCGCCGGTAATCAGACCCCCTTGCTATTTCCTCTGCCGGACATCTCTTACCGGCCATTGCTCCGCTGCTCCAGCCACTATGTTCGGGCTGCACCACTGCTGAGCCGCCCCCGGGGGATCCGTCGATGGTCTGGCTCTGCTGCGATGCGACGCTCTTCCGCGCGTCCCCAACTGCTGGGTCTCCACCGCGCCTCTCGCGTTTGACTGCTGCCACCCAGTGTATCTCCTCTCGTAGGCTTCCGGCCGCCGCGAGTGTGCCCGGCCGCGTCTCCGCGGTCTCATCCCCTCTCTGCACGGCTCGCCAGCCTCTGGCGCTTCCCTTAAGTTGCACGGCACTGTCAGGAGGGGCCACGCTATCTTAATAAGGCCGATGGGGTAGGATTAATACAGGATATTTATTGTGGGGTGCGGGAGCTCGCCTAAAGCGCGTGCGCCATGTTGGACTGCTAGGCCACGCCCCCTTCTGGTCCTTTTTAAAACCCTCATCTGTGCTGCAATTTCTGCGAGCACGTGGCAATTCTCCATATGGAATGCTATTAAGAAGTGAGGCAGGGTGATGGCTTCGTGCATGGAGAGTACTATTTTCAGCTGTTTCTTTTCTAAAAAGACTGGTGACCATCTTATTATTTTGAACAGCGATTCTAATATCTAGGAAGTCACATGATGTTTAACTCATTTGTGTGTGAAGCTCAAATTCAAGTTGTTGCATGATAAGGACTCAACATTTTTTAAAGCTAGGTCTTTTTCTCCATCCCAAATGATAAAAAGGTCATCAATGTACCTTAACCACAGGGGCACATGATCAGTGTATTTCTCATTGGCATCTACCCATACCACCTGTTCCTCCCACCAGTCTAGGAACAAGTTCGCTAGGCTGGGGAAAAACAGGTACCCATGGCAGTTCCTGATCGTTGTCGGTATAAAGTTTTGTCAAACAAGAAAAATATTCTCTTGCAAACAGTACATCATTTGCTCAAGCAATTTATGTATGGTCAAACATATTGATTGGTTGTCTATGAAAGAAATACATGCAAGCCTCAACACCTTTCTTTTGATCGATACATGTATATAGAGAACAGACATCTAGAGATATCATCAGGAAACGTTTTCCCACTTTAAATCATGAATTCTTTTTAGAAAATTCAGTACTATCCTTACAATATGATCTCAAATCAGTTACATTTTAATTACACAGATAACAGTGACAACAAATTGCTCAAATTCTTTGGAATAAACAGAAAATTGAAACATTCGGGGAGGCGATAGAGAAAAACAGTTACGCATCCTCGAATCACGCTACATAATTGATCTGCATACCAGGATGCCTTTTGGCCTGAATAGGGAGGAGGAATTGGCAACACATATGGGAATTAAGGGGGTCATTACGATGGCGGGCGGAAGCACTACCGCCGTGCTGGCGGATGCAAAAACCACCAGTTACCGCCGGCACGCAGCAGTCCACACGCCCGCCCTATTACGATGCGAAAAGTCGGCCAAACACCGCCGGCAAGCCAGCGACACCGTCCGCCATCAAAGTGCGCCCGTACACGTAGCGGCGCAGCACAATTGACACACACCGTCCGACGAAATCACGTCCCGCCCGGCGTACAAATTACGATGCCGCAAACAAACGGCTCCCACGGCTAAGAGACACCGTACGACAAACCGAAGCGGTAACACGGACGCCGAGCACGGACACCGAAGAAGCGGCTCCCCGAGCATGAATCCAGCACTGCAGGCCCTCCCTATGCTCTTGCTGATGCACCACCAAGGACGCAACGTACCGCGGAGACGCAGGTAGGCACACACACAACAAGTGCACGCAAACAGCGCACACAGTGCAAGGGCGGAAAAAGCGGACAACCCCCACCCCCGCGTGTACACTACACATCCACCATTGCATCCACATATGACACACAGGCCAAATCGTAACATCTCGTAACACATGTGTACACACCACCTGGGACTAGGAACCAACGACCCCGTCACGGCCCCAAAGCGGCGATGACGCCGCCACACATGCGCACAACGCAGAGGCCAACCGCAGCGCCATGCATGCGTCGCACACAGACACAGGGACACAACCAAGCAGCACACACATCAGCCCCACCCCGAACGCACATGACACGTGACAGGCCTGCCACAGACATGTCCCCAACGCCCAATTCACGGACAACACCCAACGCCACACAACCGACGCACACATGTCAGTGAAGTCACGCAACAGCAGGACACACCCCAGTGTAACAAACATGGCGTAGCACACAGCGGCGGCAACACCAACTAGGAGAAGCAGGGCCCCTTCGGGAAGAGGAACGCCAGTACCACACTGAAACACCCATACCACCCTGCACATATGAACAAGACATATAAAACGGAACACCAAAGAGCCCGGGGACTGACAACAGGTGGCCCAAGAATAACATTCACACACAAGGCCCAACGCAGAGCGGAAAGGCAGCCTGCCGCCCACACAAGGGAGAGCAGACAGCACTGAATGACCTTCCATTCCAACTCCGAAACCACAGCCCTACGACAGAAGCCGGTGAATACAGCCATTGTCCAAGAAAAGACCAACACAGGCATGCCGAGGAGACCGACCACAGGGCAGATAGCGCATATCACAGAAGAACACAACGGACGGGAAAGAAAAAGAAAACACTCCCCCATGTCGGCCACATGCAAGTTAATTGGAAGGAGTCACACATCACTGACCTTGAACTGTCTGAGAAGCATGTGGGATGAGGGCCCGTGTCCTCTGCACAAGCCAACAGAACACAAGTCCTGTCTCCCTACGACTACACAGAGCTCACAGCAACCTCGGAGCGTGCACATTGCAGACTGCACACACAGCCGGAGCACGCCACCACAACGCACCGCTGCAAAATGGCAACCGCAACACACCTACCCAACTACGCCGGACAGGTCAAGCTGTACAAAACCAACCTGATACATATATTGGGATGCGATCTCCTGTCCCTGCTGAACGTAAGTTACCGACTGACTTACCGCATCACATTGTTCAGCTGCGTCATGCCCGTCTTCTACTGTCGGAGGTGTCCCTACCAGCATCCCGTGGAGATGTGCCTCTCCAACCCGGCATGTCTAAAGGCGGACCTGCTACCACTACTCCTCCCTCTGGACGCACACGACAGGGCCTGCTCTCCCTATGGGGGCATGGCGTATGTGGCCAACATCGCACCCGCACTGAAATGGGACCACTGTGCCTCCACACGACGGATCATCGAGAACAGCTACATCGAATGTCACCCAGCATGCCCCATCATGGTCCTCCAAGGGACAACTTACGAACAACACCTTGACAGCCACCATCCGCTACATTGGCTGGCAAACATGTACACCACCAATGACATGGAAGCCCTGCTGGACGGCATCGCATACCTGACAACCTGTAAATTCGTCGGACCACAACGCAGGTTCCCCGATTGACCTATGATGTCCAACCCCGCACCCATGCTTAGCTTCCGCACGGACTGGCCAGTCACCACCACAACAGCCATACCAAACGACCGGCAACTGTTACCACACCATCAACGACATCGCCATGACATCGGATATGACCGGGACATGCACACTGTTCCCCATCACATCCAGGAACACCGCATGCATCGTGGGAGGCAGTGGCATGGGGTCTGTGTATCGCACCCACATGGATGGAACTGCACGAACAACCAGGACACGACATGGATCCAGCGCCCATGGACACACACACCGCTCAGTGGACATGAATAGGTCGCCTGGAGTCTGTGGGTGCTGCACCCCTCCCACCCCCGCCCCGGGAATCCCATACCAGGACCTTTGCATGGACGACAAGTGCATACAACAACAACACGACCCCAGTGACTGTGACATGTCCAGTAACCACCACATTGCAACAACAAGTGGCACGCCGCTGCATGCACGCAAGCACACGCGTGCATGAGGAACAACCGCAGCAAACCTGTCACATGGAACTGAGATGGACTGTGCCCATGATGCCAAGCGGTCTGGTAGGCTACATGTATACCGTCTGTGTCAAAGTCCGCAGCTCCGCAGCTATACGTAAATGTACATTAGCACAGCCTTGGCCAAGCAGATGTAACTCTGAAGCCCACATCCCACATGCAACAGCCAATCACATGTAACCCCACACCCTATCCCATTTGTAATCATGCTCAGTATATCCTCAACATGTATTCCGCTGCCAGTAGTGTCCACTATACTGCATCACAGAGGACAGAAGACTCAATATAATGTTTGAAACCAAAACTGTCTCCGCTGACTCATTTCACAAGTACGAATGAGAGAGGATGAGAGTATGTGAAGTACACGGCAGTCGTGACATGACCATGTAGTCCACTGGTATTGGATGTCAACGCAAATGAGTAGCACAACTGTGGAAGACACACATGTGTCGTGTGAAGTCGTATGGACGCAGTGCTCAGGTGGGTGGGTGTGACGGGTAGATGCGCAAATGCCAAGTTGGAGCACGCCGTGTTGGGAGGGGTCATGAACAGTACACCACCGCTTCCCTGGGCATTGTGAGAGGACACCTGTCGGGGGGGAGTGAACACGTGTGTGCACAGCAGCCGGGCACACTTACAATGCGGTACCAGGCGCATACGTCAGCCCACCCTCTGTGGACAAGCTGGATCCTGTTGTGCGCCCGCCATGCCCCTTGACAAGGCACACACAGCCCCAGTCGACCAGGTGTAACCCCAACATAGTCAATCCGCACAGGCGATACAGGGCACGGGATGGCAGTGGAGCATGGTGTGTGAGAGGTCTCCTCGCGCTCCTCCTGGTCATATCACGCAGGCAATAGAACCTCAACGTGTAGCATGGCACAAGTCAAATGGAAGTGTAGGGGGACGCACCACAGCACGAGCAGCACTGACGTCACGGGAGGTGGCTCGAACCATCCCATCCATTGCCCATTATACCAACCACGCCACATGCCATTGCGACTAAGTGCAAGCGCGTGCGCCACCACCCCCGAGCCCTCCCCAGAGAGGCCAAAGAGTGAATGTGTGGGCCATCAGTCACAGACGGACGCGGCCTGGCCGCAAGGGCAGCCACAGCCACTGGGTGTCGCAGGTGGCGGATCCGGAAGGCGAAGACTGTGATGCATAGTCCATGCAGGCCGGGACTCCATTTGGGGCACCACGCAGGTGGACGGCGTCCCGCCACACATCATACCCTGAGACAGCCCACTCGTGCAACTGGACCCACACATACACTCCTTGCCCTCTCTGGTGCGAGCTTGGGGCTGCCTGTGCAAGCGCTAGCCTCGCAGGTGCACATGCATATTGGGGGAGCGAGGGGAGGACATGAGGGCTGGGGCGAAGATGACTGTATCACTGTCAGTGAGTACAAGGGATGACCCAGATGTGGAAAGGAAGAGACGTGTCCCGTGTGTACTGCAACTAGTCGCCAATCCAACTACCCCCATGTCCGGAATGTAAGCCCGCACCTAGGCCCGCCCATCCGCCACATCGAATATACCACCAGCACGACAACCTTCCCATTCGAAACACTGACTGGGGGTGGCGACCAGTGAACAATCATGTGTAGCCTACCCACGCGTACATGTGGGCCCTCCATGATCCATGTCACCTGCGGCAAAGTCATGACATGCGCAATGAGGGAAGTGAGGAGAGCTGTCCGCCCCACGCACAGAAGGTGCATCAGCTCCACAGACCCAGTAGCGAGTCCAGCAGGGGTCACATGTGCAGGGGCAGCTGTGCCTGGTGTGAAGGCACATGCATATGGACAGCACATCGACCAATGTGTAGTCTGCCCACATCTACAGTCCATCATCATGCGGACATAGGAATTGAACACAGGGCAACACATCTTAGTGGGTGCACCCACCGTGACCAACAATGCGCAATCATCGACGTACCCGCCCTGTGCATGGCCCCCCACCCAACGGAGGCACATCCAGTGCCACCATCCCACACACACAAGCCTTCCACGGAACATGCTGTGTCCAATGGTCAGTACAGAGTCAGCGCCCATCTGGTGGATCCTGAACAGGAGACACATGCACACACATGCCAGCTCCCACTATGTACGTCTGCCACCTGGCACGTGCAATGTAACCTCTCACCTGTGACGTGTGACTGCAAGCACACAGCCGTCTTGGCATGGGGCTGTCAATGTGGACACCTGTCAATGTTTCGGGAGGTGTGATCCGTACAGTGCTGTACATAGGGTGCAGTGCTGACACCTACTACTGTCTCATATCCCCTCGTGCCACAGGTCCCACTTGTTTTGGCCGCTCAGCCTGTGCCCACATCGTCGTCGTCGTGTGCCATACTCATCCAGCCTCGGAAGCAGTGCCATGCTCAGCAGACATTCATGTTGCCGTGGCGTTGCCGCTTGACGAATATGCAGTCAGTCCCCATCAGCACGCCCCGCAAGTCATTGGGGCCTAGATCCCCATGTGCATGCTCATGGCAGTGGTTTGCATCACTAGCCATTGCCATTGGTGGGAGACCTGTGTAAGTGTATTGTGGCCGTGCCGTCCCTGCTTGACAGCTGGGCTGTGACTCATGTGCTTGCTCAGTCATGTCAGTGATGTGAATGCGAAATTGCTATGTGTTGTGTTGCTTTGACATGTGTCCACTGCCATCTTCCCTAGGCGGAGACCGAACATTGACCGCCCATACCAATTGCTGGCGGACATGGAGGATACTGAGGTCATAAGGAAGTTTCGGCTGGACAGGCCAACCCTGCATCGACTGTGTGCCATGTTGGAACCCCATCTCCGTCCCCGCAGGGTGTATCCGACAGCATTCACCCCCACGGCTAAGGTGATGGCCGCCATGCATTTCTTCGCCACTCGGTCATTCCAGCACACAGTGGGCAGTGGAGGAGGGATGTCCCAGCCCATGTTCAGCAAGGTGCTGAGGGATGTACTGGCAGCCATGATGCTGTACCGAAACAGGTACATCAGATTCCCCAGGGCTCGTGAATTGGCGGCAGTGAAGGGTGCATTCTATGCCCTTGGCAGGATCCCACACGTCGTTGGTGCCATTGATTGCACACATGTTGGCCTTGTTCCACCACAGGCCACTGAGCACCTGTACCGCAACAGGAAGCACACGCACTCCCTGAATGTGCAAGTGGTGTGCCTTGCGGACATGGTGATAACCCACGTGTGTGCAAAGTTCCCAGGCTCGGCCCATGACGCACACATAATGCGCAACAGCATCTTGCCACGACTGATGTCCAATCTGCAACAGGATCGTGGCTGTATTGTCGGTGAGTATGTGGAGTGGTGTAGCGTGCTGGCTGTGCGATGCTGTCCCCTGTCCAGTTGGAATAGCAACGGTTCTCTGTGTCCCTCACACCCAGGTGACTCTGCGTACCCGAATGGGGCATGGCTGCTCAGTCCATTGAGGAATCCTCGCACCCCAGCAGACGATCGCTACAATGAGGCACATGGGAGGACCAGACGTGTGGTCGAGCGTACCTTTGGCCTCCTCAAGTCCAGGTTCAGGTGCCTGGACCGCACCGGGAGTGCGCTGGCGTACTCCCCACAGAAGGTGTGCCAGATAGTGGTGGCGTGCTGCATGCTGCACAATCTGGCCATTCGGAAGCAGATCCCCCTCATTGTGGATGACGGAGATCAACCAGGGCCCCAGCCCGCAGACCAGGACAGCTCGAGTGAGGAGGACAGCGGAGAGGATGAAGCTGGGAATGTGCGCCAGCAGCTCATCGCCCGCTACTTCACTTGACGGTGAGTGTCCATGTACGACGGCTGATGTGTCTGTATTTGTGCAGGTGTGTGTGTGCTGTGTCAGGGTGGCCTTTTGTTCACTGCGTGCTGTGTGTCAACGCTCCATGCCCAGGTTAGTATGCCACTGATGGTGGCTGTGGCATTGTGCCCTATTGCTCTGTGCGATGTGTGTACATTGCTTGTAGTTGTTGACATGTACTGTGTGATGGGTGTGTGACACACTCATTGAATGTGCTCCTGTTCTGTCTCCCACCCCTAGGTCCCTACAGGCCCTCCGGTTCCATTGCCATGCCACGCATCAGGTGCCGTTCCGCTCAAGGTGGCCGTTGTATTCCGTACAATTAAAACACAGGGCACAGACAGCAGTTTGTGGAAGAGGTGCATTTATTTCAAACTGTGACATGTGATTGTGTGTAAGGTGATGACAAAAGTGGTGCGTGCAGTGACAATGAGCTGTCGGTCATGGCTGCGAGATGCTCAGGGTGTACCCACTGGTTCTATGTCCATAGTCCAACACACACATGCCATCCAGATGGCTGTGTGGAGTGGGATCGTAGTCCAAGTCAATGCAGTGGGTGGTCAAGGAAGGCTGGCTGGCTGCCTCACTTGCGTTTGGAGCGTGTGAAGTCCTCCCGGGAGATCTGTTTCCACTTCGGACGGCCCCTTCCACGTTTGCGAGGGGGTGCCTGCTTGCGACCTGCTGGTGGTTGAGGTGTGCTCACTGGCTGTGGACGCAGGGGAACTGGACACTGCTGCTCCACCCTGCGCCCCGGCAGGTGGTGGCGGAGGGGGAGCGGCTGTCCCTGGCTGTGACCTCACCGCCACCACCAGCTGGCCCATGAGGTCCACGAGTTGGCCCATACGGGCGTCCATGGACCTCAGCACCCCCAGCACCTCACGCGTGTCTGTAGCAGACCTGGCCCATTGTCCTTGGGCCTCTTCATAGGCCCAAGGACTCTGGCCATTTGAGGCAGGGCATGGCTCCCAGGGGAGACTGGCGTTTCCCTGACCCTCCTCCTCCTACCAGTCCTGCTGCCACCGGCCTGCCCACTAGCCACATTGCTCACCACGGTCCTCGCCCTGGCTCCCAGGGTGGATCCAGTCGTCCGGGCCACCACCTGCGCTGGGGCTGGGGCCAGCGAAGACGTGGTGGCGGTTGCGGCAGTGGTAGTGGCCGCAATGACCGTGGGTGTGGCCGCAATGACCGTGGGTGTGGCCGCAATGACCATGGGTGTGGCCGCAATGACCATGGGTGTGGCCGCAACGACTGTGGCAGCAGGGGGCTGGGAATGTTCAGCAGCCCTGGATGATGGGTTGGTGGGTAGGAGGGGTCCTGGGGAGCGGCTGGGCCCTGCCACACCAGATGGGCCTGCTTGGTGGTCCGTGTCCGAAGAAGAGGACAGATCCTCCACATCTGTGTGTCCTCGTTGGGGGCTTGTAGGCTGGCTGTGCTGGCTGCTGTCTCCATCCCCAGCATCCAGCAGTTCGTCACCTGTGGAGAGAATGAGATTTGTTATTGTGTTGCACCTGGCGAAGTATGTATTTGTCGTCTGACATTAACAGTTCGTGCAATCTCGTACATGGGTTTCCCGGAGGCGTGTGTGTGGCTGTACCATTTGTAGTTGTGTGTGCTTGGCAATGGGACTGTGTGCTGTGCACATGTGGCATGGGACGGATTGGCCATGCCGATGGGTGTGTTGCTGTGCCCCTACTTATTGTGACTCTGGTGTATGCGGGCTCCTGGCCCATCCTGGGTCTGGTTTGTACTTTGCTTTTGGTGTTCAAATGGGACGCTTAGGAACGCATATGGCAACATGGGGGCCATGCCCCAGATTCGCATTTGGGAGGGAATATGCTTTTGGGGTACATGCTGTGAGCCATGGGTGCCGAACGTGACATGTGTTGTGGCAGCATGACAGTGCATTGTCTGAGGTGTGTGCATGCCTGACATGGCCTGCATATTTGCTGTCTGTTGTGATTACTGGACATGGCATTGGACGCATCGTTATGAGTGAGTGATGGTTGTGTGCCACCCAACGTATTGCAGTTGTCCCATCTCCTTGGTGTGCGTGCTGCCCTGTGCCATGTGCATCACTGCAGTGCTCGGGGGGGGCCCATGTTGTGTGTTGTTGCTCACAGTGTGGCGTGCGCTTCATTGACTTCTGGCACATGGTTGGTCATGGGCATGTCTCTTAGCGTGACTGCTGTATGTGTGGCAGCTGTGCGGATGACATGCCTTTCATGAGACTGGGGCTGACGGATGGGATGGATGGTATGTTGTATGTGCATGGTGTGTCTGTGTGTTTGATGGGTTCAGTGGTGTTCGTGTGCATTTATGTTGTTCCGCTCTGTTGCGTCTAGTGTTGTTTGTCTTACATAGGCGTAGTTGTGGGGTGTGTGGTTGACAGGCAGTAGGGGCTACATGGACAGGACTTCAATGGTGTTTCGGTTGTGTGTGATGGGTTGCACAGTGGCTGCCGTGTGGTACTATATTCAGTGTGGCTTGTGCATGCAGACATGGCTCCTTTGGTGTTGCTGTGTCTGTGATGGGTCATGTGGGGTGTGACTCTGTGGTTCATGTCCGTGTGCACATTGTTCACTTGTTCGTGACGGTGGGCGGTGCTGCGTGTTCGTCTGCTACGTGACATGTCCCATGTGTTGGTCGTGTTACGGTCCTCATGCCTCCAGTAATCCAGCCCTGTCCAGTTTCCCACCTGCAGGTTGTTCGTGCGTGCACTGTACTGGATGCCACATGGTTCTAAGCGGGGGGTGCTCCATGTTGCAGGTCTGTGGGGGTGGGGGCGGTGTTGGGGGTCGTGGT
Organism: Calotriton arnoldi; assembly: GCA_963921515.1. Classification (NCBI taxonomy): domain Eukaryota; kingdom Metazoa; phylum Chordata; class Amphibia; order Caudata; family Salamandridae; genus Calotriton; species Calotriton arnoldi. The sequence continues at coordinate 1,841,203 of CAWUFW010000056.1, read as the reverse complement.
GGTGGCTGGACACCCACTGACACCGATTGTTGTGGACCGTGATGTCTACCTTTCGGCTGTCGGTGTGCACTGCGGTGGCTGACACGTGGCTGTGGGGTGTGGGGGATGCTCCTCCTTGCTGTGCTGTGGGACTAGGGGCCTGGTGTGTGTTGTACTTGGGCTGTCCACCCTCCCACCCACTGCACTTTGTGTTCCTGCCACTTACCTGTTACTTGTCGGTTAGTGCAGCTATGGCGGACACATGGGTGTGGTGGGTGCTCGTTGTGGCGCTTCTGGCATACTTGGGGACTTGTTGGTGGTTACGTGGCTGGCTGAGTGTACACATGTCCCCACGTATCTTACAGTTGTTCGGTTTGGGCTGTGTGTGGTGGTGTCTGTTGCATGTGTGTGTGATGTGTTGTGTATTGTGTGCTGGACATGGGGGTGTTCGTCCCTGGGAGCTGTGGCATGGTGGTAGTGCATGTGAGTACATAGCGGTGTGCTGGTATACATTAGTTTGTACTTACCAGCCTCCACTCCCCTGCTAATCCGGCGAGGATCTCCGGATGTATAATGACTCGCACCTTCTCCTCCCACGCTTTGAAGGTCTTGAAGAGCGCGGGATTCCCTCCGCCAGTGACGGCAGCCAGCTCTCTGTTCTTGCTCTCCTTCTTCTTGACCAGGCTCTTGACGTCATTCCACCGTTTGTTGATTTCAACTCTGTTCCTGGGCAGGGTCCCGACTGCATTGACCTGGTCTACGATCCGGTTCCACATTCTCTTTCTGGTGGCTAGTGGTGTGTGCTGGACCAGGTTCCCATAGATTTGTGGGTGCACCCTGATAATCTCGTCGACCATGACCGTCAGCTCAATGGGCGTGAACTTGGGCATTCTTTGTGGTGCCATGGTGTTTGTGGTGCTGGTGCGGTGTGTGTTGTGTAATGTGCAGGGGGTTTGTGGTGCCGGTGTTTGGTGGTGGTGGTGGTGGTTGTGATGTGTGCGTTTCTGTGGTGTGCTGCTGTCCTCGCTGTGTCACTGTGTCCTCTCCTCTCCTCTCTAGTTTGCAATGTTGCAAGGGGTTGTGGTCTGTGGGAGTGCTGCTTTTGTACTTACCTATGTGGGTGTGTCCTCATGGTCTGTTGTTTTCAGGTGTGTTGTGTCTGGTGTTCTGGCCTTTGTAGTTTTTGTTTGTCCAGGGGGGGGGTTTCGGGATGTGTACTGTGCTTGTGTATTTGTGCGTGCCTTGCTGTGTGGACTTGTTGGCCATGTTGTGTGCGATTGTTTTTGTCAGCGGATGGTTTCTGTGCAGGGACGTGGGCGCCATGGCTTCTGCCGTGTCGATTCTCATCGGCGTTGTTTGCGCTGGCGGGCGGTATATTTGCAGTTTTCCCGCGCTCATGGCGGTGCGATCGTAATCTCACGTGCGGTGTGTCGGCCGTGAGGGCGGGCGGTTTTGTGTTGTCGTGCGTGTTTCCGTCCGTGGCGGGCGGTTTGACTCTGACTCGGACGATGGCGGGCGGTATCTTGTGTGGTTTTTCCGCCGATGGCGGTTTTCGGTTTGTGTCATCGTAATGGCGTGGTCGGTGTTCAGACGGTGTGTGCGGGCGGATTTTTGCCGCTTTCATGCCTGGCGGATTTTTTTACTCCGGGTATCGTAATGGGCCTTATAGTTCCTTGAATATTTAAATAATTATGATATCCCATGCATTTTTTACAGCATTTTTTACAGCATTCTTTTAAGGAGACTATATTTTGTTTTTTCTTATTATTTCTTTTTTTCTTATGATACATACTTTTGGGGGCACTTATGGCACATCACGTCTTATTATGATCTGAATTTGAGATTAAGCAAGCACTTGCGATATATTTGAATCATAAATGGGGCACTTGCCCGATATCAGACAAACTGTTATGTTTTAATTTCAAAATTATGAATTAGTATCTTGTTCTTCCGATAGGTCATTTGTCCTATTTATATGAATTTTGATTCAATTAACAATGGCTGTTTGACAGTCAAAGATTTATCTGAATATGAAATATTTATGAAATATAACATTATTATACTGTTATAAGATCGTATCAATTTGTGTTTTTTATATTTTGGCACTTGAGACACTTTGGGGCTGATTCCGATCTCGGCCGGTAGTGCTCCGAATCGGATTCGGATTTACCGGATCCGATTCGGAGCCCTGTTTCCCGACCGAATCGTACGCGGGTCCGGCCGAGCGAGTACGATGCAAGCTCCCGCGAAATCGCCGACTGACTCGTACGCGGCTTCAACACGCTCCGACCGACTCGCATGGACACGACTCGCACCGCGCTATGGAGACGTTTCCCGGCCGGGTTAGTACGATGCACGCCGCGAGCAGTCCGACCGACTCGCGCCGTCCGGCTCGAAAGAGCTGTCGGAGCCGGACTTTGGGGGTCCGCGTCGGACCCCCCTGTACGCGTAGGCGCGCGAGTCGCACACAGGGGGACCCATGGGTCCCCCTACCTGTGCATGTACGCCACGATGCGCATGGACGCGTACCCGCTGTAGGGGGCGCCCTTGTTCGCCTCGCACCCATTGAGTCAATGGGAGCCCGCATACGCGTTGTACGACCGGCTCCCATTGACTTCAATGGGAGTCCGACCGAATCGAGTCCGATAGCATGCGAATGCACCGTACTCGTCCGGTCGGACTGCTAGGGTCAGATTCGGTCGGAATTCTCTCCGGGTCCGGCTCGGTCAGAGAGATTTCCGGCCGGAATCGGAATCGGCCCCTTTAATGGGTTACATTTTTGTGACCACCCATCGAGCCAGGAATTAATATAACAGACGTCATGTATAGATATAAACAACAGTGGTTTGGACCAAATGTTAATATCCGCTATATCTATTGCTGTTCAGAGTGATGAATTTGCACAAGAAAATGTTAGAAATTGTTTTGTTTTGAATAATTATTATTTATTAGAGAATCATGATACATATTGAGAATTGTAAAGATTTAAAAACGGAATTGTAGCAAAAGTAATTACTCTACGTTCATGCAAAAAAATAAATGTATGTTCTTAGTGATGTCACACGTATTTATTGGCTACGTTGGATTTGCCAAGCAAACTTGACAAAGGCCGTTCCGGCCGAAACGCATTGTTTTGCACGAATAAAACACTTGTAGACAGAATTGGTGTGCCGCTTTCCTTCCATTTGTGATAGGATTTGCTTCGAAAAATGAACAAGGCTGCGTGTAGCAGCTGAAACGCGTAGATGCCATCACTGTAAGAATAAAAACCGAGTAAGAGAACCCCCGGAGTGCTGGTGTATTTCTGCCAAAAAGAAGAAGTTTGTGTATGTATATATATATTTCAGAGTAATAAAATTTTACATAGATTTGTCGGGGTGGGGTGCAAAGAAAAAAGGGATCCCAAAATGTGTTTTGGCACCAATGCATTTCCTGTGACTTGGCACTCATGCGTAGTGATATAACAGCTGGATGGATTTTAATGAAATTTGGCAGGAATATAGATATTAGTGTGTAGATGATCCTTTTGGGTACTATAGGTAAGTAGTTTTCAAGTTATAAGCTATTTTAACTTAGTACCGCGGTACCTAGCGATGACAAGTCATTATGTGATTGGCTAATGACTACCTTTACAAAAGTTAAAGGCAGCCATGTTGTTTTTAAGCCCACTTTCCCTGTTTTCCTTGTTATGCTCTTAGTTATAGGTAAATATTAGGTTTGGTAATTGTCCCCTATCTAGGACCACTTAATTAAAGTGATAATAGGTAGGGAAAATTTATATATAGTTTCTATGTATCTTTAAAAAATTTCATGGAATACCGCAGTACTTTCAAGTGAGGTACTGCGGGACTGAAAAAATTAAAATTGATAGAATATATATATAAAATATATTATAATACACTATATTTGACAAATATAGAGTACTAGTGTTTTTTATTTTTTACATATTTAATTCTTTATAAAAAAGTGGATGGAGTACCGCGAAAATACAGAGACACTACTGCGTATCTTAAAAACAACAAAAAAAAGTAATTTTTTTTAAAATATCGTACTTCCTAGATATTAGTGTTATACTCCATAAATGTTTTTTGTTTTTTTTAAAAGAAAAATATAAATTAATTTCCCTACCTGTTAACACTTTAACAAAGTGATAAGGATTAATACTAAAACCTAACACTTAACTATAATTAAGACCCTAAAACAGAACACCGAAAAAGTGTATTAAATAAAAATACACCTGCCTTTTAATTTTGTAAAGGCATCCATTAGCAAATTTCATACTGCCCTGAAATTGGCCTGTACCGCGGTATACTGCGAAGTTACCAAGGTACCTAGTGGCACAATATATAGACAAGAGACATGTATTATTATATTGTGTTACCCTTGCATGGTCTCGCATGGGCAACGCAATACTTATGACCCAATTAAAAACAACACAGGGCCACTATGCTTGGCCCTGCTTTGCTTGGTAAATTGGAGAAATGCAAGGCAGCAGAAATCGTTGTCTTGCATTAATCTGCACAACAATCTTTACATTCCTGACAAATTTAAGCTAAATCCGTGTGCCACTCTACTGTAACTGACTATGCACGCCACTCCACTCTACGCCATTCTACTCTGCGATATTTCACTGTATGCCAACCACTTTACGCCACTCCACTCCACTCTATTCCATTGTATGCTACTTTAGTGTATGCTACTCCACTTTATGAAACTCCCCTCTACGCCATTCCACTCCACCTTCCTCCACTATATGGCATTCCACTCTACGCTATATGGTATTCCACTGTACGCCACTCCACTTTACACCATTCCACTGTACGCCACTCTGCGCTATTCCACTCTACCCCACTCCACTGTATGCCACTCCACACTATGCTAATCCACTCTGCTGTACGACAGTCCACTGTACACCACTAAACTACGCCACTCCACTCCACGCCACTCCCCTGTATGTGCTAAGGCAGTAGTAGCAGCCTTGGCCCTGGTGGATTTGGCCTACAAACCTTCAGGAGGCTGCTTCTTAGCTAATGCAAAGCAGATCTTAACGCAGAGTACAATCCACTGGGAGATGATCCGCTTTTGCACAGCCTTGCCCTTTTTCGCTCCAGTAAAACCAACGAAGAGCTGATCATCTACCCGTAGGTCCTAAGTGCGATTAACGTAAAAAGAAAGAGCTCTCTTAGAGTATAGAAGATGGAGTCTCTCCTCATCCTGGGAAGGATGAGGGGAGAGTGAAAAAAGTAGGCAAAGTGATGCTCTGGACAAAATAAAATGGGGTGACAACATTAGGCAGAAAAGAGGCACACATCCGAAGACCCAGTTTGTCAGAGAAAAAGCCAGTATGCGGAGGTTGAACTGAGAGAGTTTGAAGCTCGCCGACCCTTCTGGCCAATGTAATGGCCGCTAGAAAGACCATTTTGACAGTCAAGAGTTGCAGAGAACAACTGGAGGGGGAGCGCATGAGAAACGCGAGGACCAGATTGAGGTCTCATTGAGGCATCATAAAAGGGGTAGGTGGGAACAAGTGTTGCAAACCTTTCAGAAAACAAGTCGCAACAGGTCACTTGAACATGGAGGATTGATCTGGCAGCCGCACGGAAGCTAAAATGGTACACAAGTAACACTTAACAGTGCCCAGGGCAAAGCCTTGCTGGGATAGAGTCAAAACAAACACCAACACCTCCAACAACGGTGCAGAAAGGGGGTTCACCTGGGATTAGGAACACCAAATCACAACCTTATCCCAACAACAGGCATACACGGTCTTAGTGGAAGGATACCTGGCTGTCAAGATGACATCAAAAACCACGGGAGGAAGATCAAAAACTGTCAACAGTCACTGTTCAATCTCCATGCATGAAGGAGGAGAGTGCATAGGTTTGGGTGCAAGACCCTGCTCTGTTGCTGTAACAGTATATCCTTTCAAAGTAGCAGCCTGACCAGTGGTTCGCTGCTCATTCTCTGGAGGTCGGCATACCAAACTTTCTGTGCCCAACCTGGAGCCACAAGAATTACTTGGGCCCGGTCTGTCCTGATCTTCTTCAGAACTCAGAGCATGACTGGTATTGGGGAAAAGGCATACAGAAGTCTAAAAGTACACTTGAGACGAAATGCTTCTCTAAGAGTTGGAAACTCCAACGGGCAGGAGTGCTGCCAATGCGCGCTCTTGTAGAAGGCCAACAGATCGAGCCAAGGTTTTCCCCATACACAAAAAAGACCTTGTGCCACCTAATGATGTAGGCACAACTTGTGATCTGCAAGGCATTGATGACCGAGTTCGTCCGTCCTGGCATTCAGTGAGCATGCCAGATGCAGCACAACCAGGAAGATGTCCTGCTGTTTCAGCCAAGTCCAGAGGAAAAGAGCACCCTGGCAAAGGGTCCACAACCCCACCCCACCTTGTTTGTTGCAAGACCACATGGCTGTGGTGTTGTCCGTGAACACCTGAACCAATCTTCCTTTGACAGATGAAAGAAAGGCTTTTAATGCCAACTGAATCACCATCAGCTCCAGAAGGTTGATGAGGATTTGGGACTTCACCGGAGACCAGAGGCCTTCAATCTCCAGCTCTCCCAGGTGGCCACCCCAACCCAAGAAGTGATGCTTTGGTCACCACTGTCAGCTCCGGGTGGGGAAGGGAGAGGAGTCTGCTACTAGGCCAATCGCGGTCTGTAAGCCACCACTGCAGATTTTGTGCAGTCCCGTCCGATAGGTGGACCAGGTCGGAGAGATTTCTCTGATGCAATGCCCACTGGCACTTCAGGTCCCACTGCAGAGCCCGCATGTGCCTTTAGGCATGCTTCACCTTCAGGATGCCGGAGGCCAGGAGAATCAGAGACAGCCCACCAAGATCCGGGATAGAGGCCGAAATGTCAGAATCATAGCCTGATTGATGAAGCAATCCTGGACTCACTGCTCCCAAGGATAGGCGCAGAATCTCCAGAATGACTCCAATGAAAGGAAGCATCTAAAAAGGGGTCAGGTGTGACTCTGGCATGTTGATACTGAACCCCAGCAAATACAGGAGGTCTACCATAGTCTGGAGGTGGGTGACGACTGCTTTGGGTGAGTCCGCCTTTAAGAGTCAGTTGTCGAGGTAAAGGAAGACTGGAGCCGCTGACTTCTGCAGATGGGCTGCATCCACCGCCATCTATTTCACGAACACCCGAGGGGCACTGAGAAGGCCGAAATGGAGCAAAGAAAACTGGAAATGCTCGTGGCCCACCTTGCACCACAGGTAATGCCTGTGGGCCGGCAGGACAGGGATGTGGAAATACATGTCATGCAGGTCCAGCACTACCATCCAGTCTCCAGAGTCCAGCACAGACAGAGCCTGAGCCAATGTGAGCATCTTGAATTTCTCTTTTCTTGGAAAATAGTGGAGGAGGCGCAGATCTAAAATAGGATGGAGGTTTCCATCCTTTTTGGGCACAAGAAAGTTGCAGAAATAATAACTACACCCTACCTCTGGTGCAGGCACCCTCTTGATGGCTCCTTTGGCCATAAGAGCCTGTACTTCCTGATGGAGCAGAGAGAGCTAGTCCTCCATTAGTCAGTCATAGGAGGGTGCTATGGTTTACATGAATTGGAAGGCATTCTCCTTCCAACAACCTGAAGTATCCACTTGTCTGAGGTTATCGCAGACCACTGGGGCAGGCCACCAATGGGATGGATGTGGTAGATGTAGGGTACACTAAAGAGGCTTAGAAGGTGCGGCAGCTGGAGTGGTGAGGGACGGTACAGCACACAGGATCTCGCACCCGCGTCCTCTTTGGGATCTGCGACCCCGTCCATGAAAGGACTGAGCAGGTTCTTGTGCTGGCGGGTATGAATATTACTGCGTATACCCAGACGTGCCAAAATCGCACTAGGGACGATAGGACTTCTGCTGGGACCGGGCAGATAGGGAAAGGCCGAGAGATCTGGCAGTGACCCAACTCTCCAGAAAACGCTTGAGCGCGGTGTCAGCTTTGTAACCAGATATGAGAAGCCATTAAAGGGCATATCAACTAGGGACAAATGGACATCCCCGAGACCCCAGTGAACTCCAACCAGGTGTGGCAACGTAGAAGTCATGGCTCTGCCTAGGAGTTCTGTGGTATCCATCCCACAACTGATCTTGAACTTTGCTGCATCCTGGCCATCCGATAAGACTTGGTTGAGGATAGTCCAGCCTTTCTCCGGAAGCAGCTATGAAACAGAGTCCCACAACACATGAGAATATTGGCCCGAGAGGCATACAGTGTTCACCAACCGCAAGGCTAGGCTGGTGGAAGAGAAAATATGCTTCCTAAAAGAGTCCAGTCTCTTGAATTACCTGTCTGGTGGTGTGGAAGAGAACTCATTTGGATTGACTTTTGATGTTGAAGTCTGCACAACTCAGGAGAGAGAGAGATGCTGGAAGAGGAAGACGGGGTCTCCTGGGGTAGGAGGATGGCGTCAGGCAATCATGCGATGCACAGGAGCCCCTGTGCAAGGTTTGACCCTGGCTCTCAGGAGACCATCGGTGAGGGCTTAGTTAAAGGGCAGCAGTGGCTCAGCCGAACCGGCTCCTGGGTGAAGCACCTCCATCGAAACTTTGGTCTTGACCTCGAGTATAGACAGCTGAAGGTCAAGGACCTCTGACGCCCTGCTCATCACGGTGACAAAGGATGCAACCTCGTTCGACATAGGGCCTGGAGGGGAAAGCATGCCCGAGTCCTGTGAGGTGTCCTGGCCACAGGCATAACCCCACCTCCTCACACCAGTTTTCTGCTGGCTCCGGGTCCTCCTTTAGGAGACCAAACCCTTCTTCCTCACCTCCCTATTCATGAAGGAAGAGTTGATCTAGGGGCGGTAAGTCCAGGAGTAGATAGGGGCTGGATGGCACTGGCATTGACATCAGATGGCGCTGGGGGCAGCACCGATTCAGAGTCAGGAATAACGAGGGGCTCGTCGTCAAATGTTGCTGGAGTCATCGGGGATGGCGCCTGAATGGAAGGAGGAAACTGTGACAGCATCGGTCCGGATCCGGGGGATGATCTATAGGTCCATGCTGTCTTCAGGAGTGAACCCACCGGCAGTAACCCAGCTCCGTGGGGCCCGAAGAAGAGTCAAAGGGAGTCGGTGGCCCAAAAATGGTGTGTATTGCATCGTAAAATTCTTTTAAGTTGGGCGATTGTCGCTCTGCCTCCAGGGAACTCGGGGTAGCATGGAGCGGACATGGATGTCGGCTTCCCAGGTGGAGCGTGGGAGAGGGGCTTACAAGCACAGTGTTTGGATGGTGAAGCCGAAGAATGCCTTGACTTCTTCTTGTGCTTCTTGCACTACCCGATTTGGACCGTGAAGACGAGCGTCTGCAGGAACGGCTCCGAGAACAGCCTTGTGATCTATCACTGGAGAGGGACGAGAATCGGCACAGAGCCTTCTTCTGCTGAGTCACCGGAGCTTCAATGCCCATTTGTGAGTCGCCTTCGAATTCATAGACTTTCAGTCAGAGCATGCCTTGAGGTCGTGGCTCGACCACAGGCAAACCAAGTGTGGGTCAGAGACAGACATCTGTTGGTGACTTTCCCCACATGATTTAAACCCTGTGGGTTTGTTAGGAGACATAACACCGGGAGCAAAGCTCAAAAAAGGGCTTGATAAAGTCAAATAAAGTGGTCAAAAAATGGCCCAGGTAGCTCTCTGGATCCTCGCTATTGGAGTGGAAAGAATGAAACTGAAGTCTGCGGACGCCGCATATATGGGGACCGCGATATCACTCCTGACACGGATGATGCTAACACAGAGCTGATCGACACTACCTATCGGAGGGTCGAGATACTGCTCAAGATTTTCTGAATCCAGTCTGACGCCTGGGGAATATTCTAAGGTGAGGAATCTGCAAATAGAAGTATCTATCAGAAGTTGATCACAAGGAAGATTCCCTTCATAGTATGAGGGGACAGACAAAGGGGATCCCGAGGCATCCAGTGGTAAACTGATGCAGCTTATGATAAACTGTGAGCAAGCGGCCAAAATACCTTAGGCCCTCATTGGGGCTTAGTGATGCAGGGAATGCTTATAAGTAAACGTGCTGGACCCAGAGAGATTGATCACCCTCGATCATCCAAATTGGCTTCAGAAAATAGGCGGGTTGGCCACATCAGAGGCAGTTCCCACTGCTGGAGGGGGTCTGTTAAGTAAATCTTTTAGAAATTTTTGTCCAGGACTGGATGCTGACAAGGTCTGTTGAGTTCCCTTCTTCATTGCCTACGCAAAGGGTGACCCCTTCCAGTAGTCACAGTGCTACCCTGCACAGAATAGTATACATGAATAGTGTGAAGTATCTCCTTAAGAGGGTCCCAGCTAGGAGGGACAACAACACAAAGGGTAAATGATCCTCACTGGCAATCTTGTAGCTTTTGACTCAATATTACATTTAATACTGAAGTGACTGGTTCCTTGCTAAACTTCCCCTGAAATTTGGAAAGAGAAATAAGCCAGTCAAATCTTAAAAAGTAAAAACTAGAAGCAAAAATCAAGGACATAAATAGTAGCAAAAAACCTGATGACAAATCAGGAACAAACGCAGTGTGTTGCATCTATGACTTAAAAATGCCTCATGTAGGATTCAAACAGGTACTGGCATCACAGGAAAAGACAATGTAATCTTGGACTGGGAATCTTGGATAACATTCTATCAACAGATCATCATCTTGGGAAGAGCTATTTATCAGGTTTGTCCATTCCCTTACACTGCATTCATGGCAATCGTTTGGCAAGTGAAGTAGAAGTCCAAGTCTAACATCCTTTACCCACCGTTGAATTTTGCAGTCTCGCTGACATATTTTATGTCCAGTGCTCCAGGTGGCTCACAGATCCTTCCTTCAGGTGACTTACAGTACAGAGATGCCAGACCAATCCACGAGGTGAGGTTACCCAGCAATGCGCTGAACACGACACCCAACAATGCTGTGCCCAACAGCATATGGAGCACTCCTTCCTCCTTTGAATGCACGTAGTCTTTGTTAATCTCTTGGAACTGCTCTCAGCACAGATGTAAGAAGGATCTATGCAAATATGTGATAATGATCACAGCCTCAATCATAAAAAAGTCTTCGACCCAAAGGATTTTGGCAAGACATAGCGACTCAATGGGCCCTCTTACAGCCGGAATTCTATAAAAAGAACCCAGAAACATTGCGGCCATAGGCACTGAGGCCAGCTACACAAATAGCACACAGCACAAGCCCAGGACACTTTCCTCACCATAGGCGTGAATCGAGGCAGTGGTGGATACAGAAACTTCATAGATGCAACTAACTAAATCCCTGTAAGGTTTCACAAGTAAGATTTACCACTTTTCCCCAATTAAAGTTGGGGTTGAGATAGTGGCGTGATTTGCAAAGGGCTGACATCAGATTACCAGAGAATCATTAATGCAGCATAAAGTAGAAGGCTTTCGAATGGAGGTCCATGATTTTCCGTTCCAGCGGGGCAAACCTCAACCACTTTCTCCAGAGCACAGCAGGCTCACGGGCAAGGAAGTGGCATAGCTGCAGGCAAATATTGCCATTTTTAGGATCCTTCTCCACTCAGATGGTATCCTGAGCAACCTATTCCTGATGGATAAGAAGGACAAAGGTCAGTTTCAGAGAGTTTAACGAACAGTTGGTGTATTGGCATTTTTAGATTCACTGTCTTTACGCCATATTTCATCGCCAGAAATGGATGGTCCATCTGAAGCCATGCCTACTTCACAGTCCCCATATTCATATCACACTGGAGATTCCTCTAATTCACCTGGTTGGATTAGACATTCAAATTCACAGCCCCACTGTTGGCCTGGCCAGTTGGGCACTCTGGCACTGCCAGGTGTGCCAACTTGAATCTGCCGTATTTATTTGGTCCTGTCTATTCTCATGGGACTAAAAAAAATATCTGACCCTTTCAAGCAGGCCGATCTGAAAGCGCCCTACAGGCCAGTCTAATACTAAATGGATGCACATTCGGTCGCAGTTTAGCCCTTTGGTGCTCACCCAAGGTACTAGGCCGGTGATAGAATTCCTGAGGTCCAAAGGGCTGAGGCTGATCACCCACTTGGATGACATAAGAATGCTAGACCAGAGCCTTTTGTGTTTAAGGAAGCAGTGAACCTCCTTCAGGGTTCAGGTTTTGTGATACTGTTCTGTTTTAAAAATAACAAAAATAACATGAAGAAGAAGCAAGTATGCGACAGTCTAGTTAAAAAAAACTAATTTATGCTGCGTTAAGTTGACTGTCTAGCATTCTTCGCTACCTTAGGAAAATGATTCTCTAGAAAACTACAGAAAGCTCAGGGAGTAGCCGACATTAAATATTACAAAAAGTGAATATGTGGTGGTTTGCATGTTGAGTTTTGTGTTAGCTTGATCGGCAGCTTCTGTTGAAGTAACGGTTAGCCTTAGAATGCTGAACATGGCTTTCTTGCATTTAATAAATCAATATACTGAACATGAATTTGGAAAAGAAAGTTGAAGATAAGAAGCTAAATATGTTGTTAGTGTCGTATTCTAAAGCATACACAAACAATTAGAGTGGCTAATAATAGGTATGCTATCATGCTTATGGTACTTACTCATTCATGGTCCTGGTGCTGTTTTAAAAGGAGGCTCCGGTGCTCTGTGTCTGCAACCACAGAAGATAAAAGTGAGCCCTCATTTATGACAATCGTTTCGCCTTGTAACGATATAAGAAGCAGTGCAGATAATGACAGGCTGCCAATTATTTGCTATGCAAAGCAGTGATCGCAGATGATTCCCATTTACATTGGCAGCCCTCGCTTCCCTTATTGCCTAAAGGGAGTTCCCTCTTGATTTTGCTCCAATACATTTTTTGTTATCTACTGTGCAGGATTTAAACACTGTTCTCTTCCTCTTTCCCACGTCCTTAATATCTTTCCCAGTGTGTCAACTGTTCAACTGGCACAATTACAAAAGTATTACATAAAATAAATTTGTTTTCGATTTCCACATCATTGCAACATCTCTTAAGCAAATCTTTGTGGTCAAAGCCGAGAAGTACCAAAGAACAATATTAATTAAACAAGCACTGACAAAGCAAATAGGTTTGGCCTTCTAGCAAGTTGTGGCATTTTTTTTATTTTCATTGAAAGCATATGCCACATGGTGGTCATAAGCATACAATGAAAATTGCACATTTAAAAAAAAAAACATTGCATATAGTTTTAATAGAAGTGCATGGGTGGGTAAAAAAGGCTTTAGAAACCCATTTAAGTTTTAATGCACACTACAGGAAAATCAGATTCTTAGTGACACAAAGAAAAGGTACTATTAGTGGTAAATTACCATAACCAGAACCAATCACTCTATGCACGTAATGAGCACGGATGCGGTTTGGTAAAGCGTGGCGTTTCGTTTCTTCTCCGATTCCTGGTTGAAATAACGGCGCGGTTTATGACCATACATCGGTTGTTTGGTCCCGGTTATTTTTAAAATCAGCCTGCCTTATCTGTCGAGAGACACTGGGTTTCGCGGTTCATTTATTGCGCTTTCATCAGCACCCAAGGGTAAGAAGAGGGACGTTGCCAAGGGTTCAGGAGAAGCTGGTCAGCCGGCACCGACCACCAGCACTGCTGCCGAGGGCTCTACTGATCCCACTGCTCATGCTGGTCCAGCCAGACCACCCACAAGACAGGAGATAGCGGCCCGTCTGCGCGGCAGAGGCTGGAGCGTATCCAGCTAGAATACCAGTGGCTCGTGGTCCTGGAGGAGGAGGCAAGTCGGGCCAGTGCATCAGATCCCCCTCAGCCTCCCTACTGATTCCAGTTCCAGGCTTTTCGGCTTACCGAATGTCAGTCTGGCAGTTTGGCGGTCTGTTCACCGAGAGCAGCAGCAGCAGCAACAGCGGGGAGCGCGGGGAGCAAGCCGCAGAGGGTGCACCAAGTTAAGTGACCTGCGGCTTTCAGCAGCTTTCAGCTCCCGGTCCAGCGCGGTTCCCGTGGTCCTTGCGGCTCAGACAGCAAGTTTCCTGGCGGCTTACTCTGCGGTTGGAGAGTGGTTGGCAAACGGACACCGAAGTCAGCGGCATTGGCCCGGCGTTGATATAACTTTCCTTCATATCCACCTTCCTTCTCCTTGCCCTCTCGTCTGGGTAGCCGTTCAACCAGCTTTCACCGCCACCTTCACTGCCGCTTTCACCGCCTCCTTCACTGCGCTTTCATTGCCACTTTGGTCGCAGCTTGGACTTTGCCGATTTTCTAACCAGCAAGAAAGGTGAGAAGGTGCGCTGCAACTTGTCATCCCTGTTACTATTGCTGGGGGTTGAAGCCACGCCACGCCACCTGAGAGGCGCATAGGACTGAGCGCAGGATAGAGCGCACAGCTCCACTGGGAAGGTGCAGGTGCAGGGCGCAGGGTGCAGGGGGCCCCTCCTTGGACCCCTCCTGAGGACCTTGCACGCCTTGCTTGCCAACTGAATGCCACTGACTTTATGATTAAACCTCAACACTTCAGTTGCCATAATTTCTTGGGAAAGAAGTTAGTGGAAATTCGGCTCTGCACCTGGCCCTGCATTAGGAGGAAGGACACACATCAGTGGCAGGGAATCATGAGGTCGGGTAGAGTAAGAAAAGCCCCAGTGAAAGCTAAAATCGAAACCTCAACCCAAGGCGACAAAACGGAAGAGCGAGGATAGGAGTGGGCTTAGGGTTACTAGCCCATCTGACTTTAGCCCAGACAGCCCCAAGATAAAACGCGAAAAACCCGACGGGCTAATAAACAATCTGGTGCCCAACAAGACCCTCAATCCCTTTAATAGACTGTCACACAACGTGACAACTAACAATGACTTTCTACGCCAGGAAGAAAGTAAATTGCTAACCACAATTCCAAGCGCAACTGGAACTTCAATGGGAGAGGGTGCTGTAGCCAACACAAGGCTTGGTCCCGAGGATCAGGCCCTAATTGGAATTGAAGGGTTGCCATTGAGGAGAATCCCTTGTTCCTTTCAGCCTAGGATTTACACTAAATTCTCCTTCTTGAAAGATCCTGGCACAGCTATCTTCTCCAAGAGTGGCACCATAGATGGGCTGCAAACTCCTCTTTTACCCATATCATCAGGCAGTCTTGCTCAAGCTCCTCAATCAACCAAAAAGCAAACCACAGCATTAATTCACTCCATCGATAGACATCAAGAAGGAGCAGATGGTCTAAATAGGAATTCACCTTCTGGCTGTCCCGACCAAACTGTACATCTTATAACAAAGCCAACTGTTGAACCAACTCATTCCGGTGACGGACTTAAAGATAAAGTCAAAGGGAACATTAGGGAGGAAGAGCTGCTCCCTTGGCACAGTCACAAAGTAATGCAACTGGTAGAAGAATCAAATAAACCTTCATAAATAAGGAGCATGTTTTCGACCAACTGGACTGCCATGTCGTTCTTGAGAAGCTCAGGGCAGCATTTGAGGGCCCTTCAGACCCGGCGTCTTTAATATTTCATCAACAAGGGGGGACAACACCAAGATCAGTCTCCATGTTCTTTCCATCCTCCCCGCAAGTTGCAGAGATTGGTCTTGGTGTAGACACTCCAACTACATTGCTGCAAGTAGAGCCTGACATGGGACTTGTCAACGAGTCCCGTCAAGTCCTCTCACAAATAGCAACTCAGAAGGAGCCAAATAAAACAAGGGAGGATGTATTACAACCAAAAGGCTCCTCTCCTCAATCCTCCTCACCTCCCCGCTTGGATGATATAAAGCCCTCGGCGGTTTTGTCGGAACCTGGCAATCCCCACGAACAACTTCAACCAGAACAAGGTCAGTCGCTCCCAAAGGAAGACTCAAACACATCAAATGTTGAAAATGCTGACATGTCCTTCTTAGCCTCTCCAGAGTGGGAGGAACTAGTCGCCTCCTACAGTCATGACCCTACAATCCAACCTAAAATCGCAAGCTCAGAACGAAGCAACATTGGGAATACAAACAATAATAAAAAATTAATTTGGGAATCTTTACTAATGCAATATTCAACAGTGGCACTGCAATACCAATCCCATAAACTGGACCTCCAGCTTACAGTTTTACAAACTCTTGCCGACTTTACTTCAGGGATTGACAGAAAGTTAGCTGACCTGAATGGATTAATAAAGAGAGGGCAAGAAGCGGCCTTTAAAACACAATCACTGCAACAAGAATGCTCCTGTGCCCCATTAGTGGATAAATTATTGATGCTCCCGACGATACTGGGTGACTTATTGTCCATCTTGAAACCAACAGCCACAACCCAGGAAACTGGTAGCAATTCGAACCTCACGGAGGGTAGCTCTACATCGACCCTACAACCTACAGCGATAACATCACCAAACAGCGAACCCTTATCAGGAGAAAGCGGTCCCAAGCAAAACATTAAAACAGGATCACCAGATAAACAAAAAAATCCACCAATAAAAATTGGCCGTAAACAAGAAAGGAAGGAACAGGAAATCCACTACCCAGGTCCAACACCTGACCATTCAGTCCCAGCCAAGACCAGCCGTAATCGATCCCAAAAGTGAGGAATTATTAAAATCTCCAGCCTCAGCCCTGGCAGAAGGCACAAAAACTTGCTTTACAAGAACCAATTCTTCAAAGACGCAGCAAAGGAACTCTTGTCCTCCAGCTAGTACTAGTAATACTCCGGAAGATAATCACGAACCAACTAGAAGACTGTCCGGAAGTATTTCCAATCTTAGCCCTTCTATCCAGGCTAGAAACATGGTAAGCACTAATTCAAGGCAAGATCTGCCCTCAACATCAGGTGACAGAAAGGCATCCATTGAAGAAATACAAATCACAAGGCCGAAGCCAGGCGTGGTCTCACAGGACAGTCACTACGAGCAACTGTTACCCACGAGACATATTCTTGAGCAAGGCACCAGTTTGCAAGACGAAACCCGGCCTTCAACTGATAAATTATCATTACCTTATAACAACCCTAAATACAAACTAAATAAAGTAAATGCTTTTCATCTAGGTTCTCTAGCCCAAGAAGCAAACAGAAAGGTCGGCGAACACCCCAAAATCAGGAATCACCTGTTCATAAAGCAATCGGTAATGATGGCACATTCCCTCACAATCAGGAAATACTACAGGAGGAAGTGACAAATATTATAACACTTCTTCCACAATACAAGTCACGAGGTCGCGTGGACATATTGAACAGAGGGAACGTACTACGGCTCTTACACTCTATTACAACCTTAGCGGACATCACTACCTCTGATCTACTGTCAACTGAATTTTTGCCTAACAACAGTAGCCAAATCCCTGAAGCGACCAATACCAGATGGAGAACTTTGGAGGTAGCAGGAAGAATTTTACGGGAAAGAAATACATTTCTGAATTGGGGGATAATTCTGAAGTCAGTTCCAAAGCCACCTTATCCAACACCTTTTCTAAGGAATGAAAAAAATAGCCCAAGCCTGTCGACCTTTTCTGTCCTGAAAGGAGCAAGGAGCAGGTCTCCAGGCACATTGACAGATGCCAGCTTGACAATTGCACTGCTACCAACTCAAGGACAATCCGCCCTAACACACCCTTCAATAAATACCAACTGGGCATGCACACAGCGGCTAATAACATCAGTGTGTACAAATTGACAACAGACAACTGCAACTTACGCATCTTTAACAGAGCGGGATGGTACCACCGTATGTGTCTGGAATATCAATGGCTTAGCTTCCAAAGAGAGAGATCAAGAGACTCTAAACTATTTGAAATCTTTCGACATAATTCTGCTTCAGGAGACCTGGGAAGACAAGCCCTTCGAACTGCAAGGTTATACCTCTTACTTATTCCCGGCAACCAAGGGCTCAGTATTTGGCCGCCGCTCGGGGTCTTACTGCTTTTTGCCTCCATAACCGAAATAGGAGTGATCGTTCCAATAAAAATTCACCTACCACCTCCAAGCTGTGTTCAGGCCGCAAAAATAATGCTTAAGCTTAACCAGCTCAAACAGGAAATAATAATAATAAACGTTTATGTGCACCCAAAACAGAAAACAAGGGCGGCGAACGAGCTACCTATAGAATTAAAGAGAGTAATGGATGAGCAAGCTACCGATCTCATTATTCTAGCAGGAGATTTTCATATGCATCTCCTAGGGCTCAGTCCAGATGACGACCCTACGCAAGACCTCACAGGCGCATGGGGAATCCCGACACAAGGCACAACACAGTCCATCAAGCCAGCGAGAAGCGCGAAAAAACTGCTCCGAGAATTGGAGCATCTAAATTTGAGAGCCCTAAATGGTTGTTTCAAGGAGGACAATCCACCAGCAGCCACGTTTCACTCGGCAACAGTCTCTTCACATCTAGACTTTACTTTCACAACTCTTACACTGTTCAATAAAATTGCCACCTTTAAGATTGGAAATAACGAACTTAGTGATCACATGCCACAAGAGCTAAGCCTTCTAACAAGTCCAAGTCAAACACCAGACATTAGTAAAACCACTGTACTGGACGAGACCAGCAATCTCAAAAGAATAAGGTGCAACTCTAATAATATTGAGGAAATATCACTTAAAGCTAAAGATCTGTATAACCAATTAGATGACAAGTCAGCCGAGCCTCAGGAATTCTGGGAAAAATTTGTTACATCTCTTGGAGTGGCATTCACAAACAGGCAGAGCAACAGGCAGAAGAAAGTCTCAGCCACTACAGCTAAGACGACAAAAAGCCCAAACTCAAAAAAATTAAATCACTCCATAAACCAAACCTTAAAATTACTTCGCAAGTCTCCAAACAACCTCAGTTTACAAAGTACTCTCCGTGAACTAAAGACAACAGCAAAACGGAGGAGATGGGCACACAAAAGAGCAACGGAAAACGAGTTATGGGCGAAACTTCTTTTCGACGCCAATCAGAAAAACAGCGCTAAATTTTGGCAAAGTGTTAATAAACTACAGCGACCCAATCACCACGGCATAGACTCCAATATTGCAGAATCCACTATTTTTCATGAGATAATCTTAATCGTTTTATGTATAAAAACAAAGTGGAAAGTTTTTAACTTTGTTTAACTTTTGTATTAACATAATCTGTTTTGATTTTAATGTCTATGTATGCAATGGTTTTAATTAATCA
Source organism: Calotriton arnoldi (assembly GCA_963921515.1). Classification (NCBI taxonomy): domain Eukaryota; kingdom Metazoa; phylum Chordata; class Amphibia; order Caudata; family Salamandridae; genus Calotriton; species Calotriton arnoldi. The sequence continues at coordinate 1,822,132 of CAWUFW010000056.1, read as the reverse complement.
AGCATAATAAACTTACCTTACCTTACCATAACCAAAAGACATAGTTTAAACACACAAGAACCCCTTAAATGCTTTTAAAAGATAATGAACTGAATTAAAAACAATACTGGCATTAGTACATTATTGGCCAATCAGCCCTGGAACTCAAGTGCACATTTTTAGGCAGTTGTGCACATGTTATTTGGCGAAATACCGTCACATATAGTGCAAGAGAGCCAGTGGCTGAAGTTGGCTGTCCGGCGGCCCCATGCTGTATGCTGTGATGGGCAAAAGCAAAATGTGATTGGCAGTTTAACAGACTAATGGATGAAGAGGGCTGAACCAAAGCATCTCTATTTATGTATAGGTGCTTGTAAACTTTATTAAGAATATTTTTGTTTAAATGAGTGCTTAAGCGGTCTCTACATGCATTGTACAATCATGAACACATCATTCGGTGAGACAGAATGGACAGAGTATAATGTGTGGCTCTACCTGGCAGGCAAGTGATTTTCATTGTTGTAGGGTACAATGATACGGGGTGAACAAGGTTTCAAGGGTGGGGGCATTGGTCCGGGGTAGTTCAATGCACATGACCATGCTTTCCATGATTCGAGATCATCCTGTAGTTTATCATCAGTTCTAGTAAGTGACATTCTGATTTTCTCTGCTGTTGTCCATTCTTTCACATCATGTATCCAGCTTTGGGTCTCCGGGAGTTTCGTACTCAGCAAGAGAATCGCCATCCAACACTTCGCTAACAGAAGTGTAAGCTGTATAAACCTCTTCTTAATTTTATATTTTATTTTTATGACTTCAATGCCTAGTAGACACGCTGGTGGGGTCAACGCTATAGTTAATGACATATGCTCCAAGTATCGGGCTACCACCTTCTCCCAATATGCAGCAATTTTAGGGCACTCCCAGACATCGGATACTAAGTAGCCTTCGGGGCGCCGCACTTGAGGCAGGCATTCCCCTGTGATAATTCCTCGCCCACAATCTGCCTGGACCAGTATCCAGGGTAGCAGATCGTGCGGGCACCACATGACCCTCACCCCCGAACCGCGCGTCACCCCTTTAATGGCGTTGTATTGTGCGTATTGCTGTGTGATACCTGAAAGTGTGCTTTGACGGTTTCAAATGAGGTCATTGGTTCTGTCTCCCATATGTCCGCTAGTGTGAGCCAACATCCCCCTTTCCATCCAGACATGTCCATGATGCATTACAGATGGGGAACATTCGGCCACCCTGCATAACGATCATTCTGCGACATACGGTATATGTTCATCCCATCGCCTGCAGTATCTGCCATAGGGGTGCCATGTCCTGTATTATATGGACGCGTCGTTCAGTGCACGTGGTAACATAAGTTGTTTGGGCAAAAACTCTTCCCCAGTGCAGCCCCGCAATAGCCTCGTCCCTCCTGTCTGTGCTGACAGCAATATCAAACCAGCCAGCTGCGAACTGCAGCTGCGCTGCCAGGTAGTATGCCTCCATGTTTGGGATCCATATTACCCCCTATTCATATGTGCAGACTAGTGTGTCCATTTTTATTCTGCTCCTTTTGGTTCTCCATATAAGTGTGTTTATGAGGAAGCCGAGTCTCTTAATATATTTACAGGGTACTGTGTGTAGAGGCTGCATTGAAAGATATAGAGACACAGAGGTAATATAATCGTTTTAGAGACTGCAATGCGCCAGGCCACTGATCCATAGAGCCCTGAATATCCTGGATCAGACTATGCGTGTTCAGTGCATGGCAGGCGCGCTCTGAGGTAGTCACTATTGCCCCCAGATATGATAACGCTTCCATCTCCCATGAACTATCCTGTGGAGGAGCAGATCTCTAGATACCATTGAGAGGCCAGCTATTGGATATTGCAATGACCTCCACAGGGATTCACAGGTACACAAGCAGATCATCTGTGCATAGGGATGCAAGGGGTTTCACAATTCCCACTTCAATGGCCCGGTCTGCCAGAGAGATCCTGAGCTGACAGGCCAGTGGTTCAGCCGCTAATGCGCAGAGCAGAGGGGTCAGCAGACAACCCTGCCGAGTGCTGCGAGCAACTTCCATTCTGCAGAACCCATTCACTTTCCCTCTGGATATGGGGTTAGTGTAGAGTAGCTTGGCCATTGCTATGAATGCCGGGCCAAAATTCATAGCCCTTAATGCCGCAAACGTACTGACAGGACAGTGTGTCATATGCTTTTTCCGCATCCATAGACACAAGAGCCATGGACTCATTCATCCTCTGCATTTCAGGAAGGATGTGCCTTAGTTTTTCTAAGATTAAGCACCGTGCTCCTGCCCAGTATAAAACTGCATTGGTCAGTATCGACTAGAGTGCCCATGTTGCAGTTGTTGGACCAGGTCTTTACCCGGTATTTTCTTGTCAGAATTTAGTAGCAAAAGCAGTCGATATGCTTTGCAATATAGTGGATCTTTTCCTAATTTAGGATGACTGCCATCACAGCCTCTCTTATAGAGCGTGGGAGAGAGTCCCTTTCAAGCGCCTCCTGACACATCTGTAGCAGTTTCGCAGCTAGCTGGTCACTGTACGTGCGGTACCGTTCCACCAGCAGTCCGTCCGGCCCCATGGTTTTATTCCCGTTCAATTCTTTCATGACTTCTTTGAGTTCATCTATAGTAAGCAGGTCCTCTACTTGCGTTCTCTGGTCCTACAACAATCTGCGCAGGCCCTGTACCTCCAGTATTGGCAATGGGGCAACCTAGGGGCGTGGCGCCCTTAGTTGCATCTCGTGCGGGAGCCGGTATTGTTTCTGTCCTTCCAGCAGGAGGGCGGGTTGGGGGCCGGAAGCGAAGAGTGTTGCGGGCGGCCGCCGTTCGACGTCATCAAAGGGCGCAGGTGGTGGCCTTCCTCCCACCGGCAAGGATGAAAGCGGCGGGAGAGGCAGGGAAACCCTCTTTTGTCCTTTCCAGCAGCTCCGGAGGCGGCAGACCAGCAACAAGTTACAGCGAATGGAATCGGTGTTCCAGTTCGTCCACGTGGTGCGGCAGTGCTCGAGTGGGTTCCCAGTAGGTGGTGTTTCGAAGCGCTATCAGTGGAAAAGGACGCAGGTTAGTAGGCTGGTTCGCTGCATCGGAGAAAGGGAGAGGGCCTCACAGCGTAGTCGGGTCTTTGAGAGTTGTAAAGTATCCAGACACGGTTGGAGTAGGTAAGTAGCTTTATTTATAAGTAAAAACACCACCCACAAGCAGAGCAGCTGAGCAGCAACAGATCAGGCCAGCAACTGTCAAAGTGCAATCCCGCATTCTAATAAGGAATGCAGAATGCACAATAGGCAACAGCGCGAGGCAAAGAAACATAGCGAAAGCAAAGGACAATACAAACCTTCCCGCCAAAATACAAAAGAGCACTATTTTGTAACCTTTCTGCTGCTTGCTTAAAGGGAATGCAGCTTATTTCCGTTATTGGTTTTTACACCACAGCAAACATGCGTGTGCGCCTCGCGCTGACGAGGAGAGGAGGGGGCAGCAGGGGGGGGGAAGAGAGGAGGGGGCCTGCGCTTGTTTCCCTTGCGGGAGCGAGCAGGAACCATCTGTTAATTAAAACCAGATGGTTTTAAAGCTCGCTCCCGCAAGGGAATCGCCAAACGTGCACGCGTTGCCATTAAAAGCAATGCAACGCGTGCACGTTTTTCACTGCAAAACGGGAAGCAGGGGGGGGGGGAAGGAGGGGGCCTGCGCCTGTTTCCCTTGCGGGAGCGAGCAGGAACCATCTGTTAATTAAAACCAGATGGTTTTAAAGCTCGCTCTCGCAAGGGAATCGCCAAACGTGCACGCGTTGCCATTAAAAGCAATGCAACGCGTGCACGTTTTTCACTGCTAAACGGAATCGATTACAAGAGGTCTTTTTCCTATGCAGCGCATGCGCGCTGCGTAGGCGAGACCTAACAAAATGAAAGCAAATGGAAGCTTGAAGCGTCCTTTCTTCACCCTCAGATGGTAGAAAGAATAGAAACTTGAATAGTAGTAATGTTATGATGAGTGAGGAGTAAATATGGGAAAAGTATACTCTCAAATTATTAAGCACTGTACTTGAAAATGATAACAAGATGAACGGTTTACTCCATACATGAACAATAAAAGGAAATAAACATGAAGAAAGTTTGCTGCAAGGAGTGGAGGCGATAATATGGAGGAAATCAATAAATAAAACAAATAAAAGAAGGCTTGCTGTTCTCAAAGCATGAAATAATGACAGTTGCACGAAGACGATCTTGATGAATAAATGCGAACAGTAAAAAAAAACAAGATGGCGTCACGTAACGTGAAGCGTGATGCGTCAGTAGGAAGCTAAAATGGTAACCAGGTTGCAGCGCAGGAAATGAGCGTAACGTTGGTCATAGACATGCTACGACGTGCAGGATAACAGAAGCGTTGGTCGTAACCAAGGTTACGACGTGTGACGTCGACCGCAGAGTGAGAAGGACGAAGCTTGCGGTGCTGACGTCAAGAGACAATGGCAGCAGGAACGGCTCTTCAACGGAGCGAAAAAAGAAAATGCACAACTCACGGTCGGAGAGTGCCAGCAGGAAACGCCGATCACCACCGGAGACAGCAAATGGAGGTCTTGAAGGTGGAAATGCAAAGAGAAACCAGGAACGAAGCTTCAGAAGAAACTGGTGTATCCGAGGCCACGGGATCCGTCGGGTGGTGTGGCAACTCGTCGCCAACTTTGTAAAGTATCCAGACACGGTTGGAGAAGGTAAGTAGCTTTATTTATAAGTAAAAACACCACCCACAAGCAGAGCAGCTGAGCAGCAACAGATCAGGCCAGCAACTGTCAAAGTGCAATCCCGCATTCTAATAAGGAATGCAGAATGCACAATAGGCAACAGCGCAAGGCAAAGAAACATAGCGAAAGCAAAGGAAAATACAAACCCTAAACATAACAGAGGTATTTTTAAAATATGTTCAAGGTGTTGTAAAACTGGTTCGGTGATACGGTGTCATGGCTAAGGTTTTGCGTTTGTATAATGTTGTAACAACTGTTTGGCCGGATGCTTGGGTAAGGTGTCGTCGTGTGGGGTTCGAGTTTTGGCAGGGACGCACAATATTCTGAGATTCTGGGCAAATCACAGTTCCAAACAAAATAAATATGACCGCCCGTAACGTAACTGGTGCTCGTGTTAAGCGCTCTGATACCTTCGCATGAATCTTTCAGGACTAATCCAGGGCATTAGGGTAGTGAGTATCCCCGGTGCCCTGGGTCTAGGCGGCGCGCCCGCGCGATGCATGCTTTCTGATTGTGCATGGTTGATGTTTTAATATACGGCAGTGCATGATCGGAGATTCGGTCTGGGTTTTTTAATGGCATGTTAATCCGGAGCCCTCGGTTCTTAAGTAGACTTGGTGCCTGGTTATGTGGGAGATCGCAGTAATTTTAACGACATGAAGAGATATGCTGGGGCATTAGGGTGGTAAGTATTCCCGGTGCCCCGGGTAATTTTCTTGAGCGCTGGGAGTGGTGTCGCGATGGAGCACGCTGATTTGGAAGCGGAAATAGGCAAACCCAATGGTGAGGCACAGTGGGGGGGGACGGCCACTAGCGTAGCCACGGAGGTGATGTGCTTATTATAACAGTAATGGCTCCGTAGTTGTTTCGAGAGAAAACAGGTCGCAGCGCAATATGCACACCGTTTCATGACCGGATATAATTTCTACTTTGTCTTTATTTCATGTCGGGACCACCTCGTGGAGATGGCGGCAGCGAGATTCCAGGAAGTTGACTGGCGTATCCGGAGGAGGTCGGCCAGCGGGAAGTGTGAGGCACGGCAGAGCGAACTGAAGATCGTCACGGCTGCCGGGAGATATGGTGTAAGACGTCTAGATCATGTTGGTATCAACAGGTTTGTTATGTGCCAAAATAGGAGAAACGCTTCCAGGGCTCAGGAACGGTTTGGGCTGGGATGTTTTGGAGCAGCGAGTGGAGCCCAGCGACAGAGTTTACGCAATATATAACCTACGTGTGCCTTTAACCCTTCAAGGATGCCGGTGTTCAGGTCGGTTATTTACCCACATAGGAACGACTCCGTCGGGCCGTCTCAGTAAATGCACCAGTTTCTTATATTAGACAAAAATGAATGGTGCATTTAGATAAAGCGGGGGATAACTGTATGGTCAGAACGTTGAGCTCAAAGACCGGTATAGGATCTGTTAGGTAATTCTCCTTTTTCGAGCTTAGGGTGCAGGACCCCCATACATTCTTCAATTGCTCCAGGGCCTAATACCGCCCAGCACCGCTTAGGCATGCATACAGAATTGGTTTGGCCGGTGGGAGACACTGGGTTGGCTCAATGCTACAATGCTTCCTCTGAACTACGATTGAGTCGGCATGCAGGGCTTAGAACGACCTTTGGCATTGTGTGGCAGTAATGGTTCTCTGAACTATGACTGAGTCGGCATGCAGGGCTTAGAACGACCATTGGCATTGTGTAGCAGTAATGGTATGCGGAGAATAAATAAATCTCTCTCTCAGTGGCGCCAAGGTTTCTCACCGCCGGCAAAGTCTAAAGATAGCAGAGCAATCGCTCAACTCTATCAAATATTATAGTGCTTCAGAGCGGTGCCGGGGGCAAGGCCGTAGATGTTAACCTGGGCAAAGTTGGTCAAAGAGGCCATATCATGAGGGGCAATTTTTGCTATGGACCCTAGACTTTCAAGGCTCCTGTCTTTGAGGAATGTTTTCTCCTTTAAATAATTAGATAGCCTGCTAGGGAGAGGATGTGGCATAACGACCTGAACTGCGGACTTGGGAGCCAGTGGGAATCAGGTTCGAGTCTATGCATCAACATCCTGTGTTTCGGGGGAAAAATACCTAATATACCTGCTTGGGCTATTCAGCAACATGAGACCCTCATGGGCGAATTGCAGCGATATACAAATCTTGGGTTTTAATTTATGGTGATGGTATTCACGCTGGGTTTTTTAACTGTGTATGTCAAAGAGAGCTAACTCGCGGGCGGGCTCTGGCTCATACGGGGGGGTGCAGGGCGGTCATCCAGGATCCTGGATGGCAGCCTCGAGCCTCCAGGCTAGGTTCACTTAGCCTCTCATCCTTCCGACGTTGAATAAACACCTGCCAAATTAGCTAAGTGATAGCTGCGGTACTCGCGGGTGGGCTTCAAAATCCGACGACTGGTATAAAGCACAGTTACAAGGAAGGAGTGGTTCATGACCTCGCAGTCTGCCAGCTACTACATTTGATCCTGCGTATTAAGCAGCGGTGAGTCCGAGGTCGGGGTTAGTGCATTGTGCCGTGGCAACAGACGCCCAACAAGGCAAATGATTCTGTGGCGATCCTTGCGGCTCTGATAAGGTGTTTCTATCGGGTCTTAACATTGCCTCTCTATTTTCTTACTCTTTTTGGTTTGGCGATTTGTCGTGATTTTGTGCTTGGCATTACGCAATAGCGCTTGGAAACTTCCCCCATGAAATCTATCACATTTGAGTACCGGCCATCACTAAGTCATACCCACAGCTGCACTGGCAAGGTTTTGCGCTGGCGCTAATGGCTGCCCTTTTGCGGCAGGAGGTCAAAGCCCCGCTCTCTAGGGGGGTGGGGTAGGTAGCCTAGGACTAGATCATCTCCCCAGGAGTCCGGATGAATCTCCCTGCGCAATACAACAAGAACAACAAGTAAGAATGTTGCAATCTATGGCCATACGTTATGTTATGCAGCTTTGTTGGAGCGTACTATCACCCAGGAAGGTGTCCTGGCGTAGCTCTCAGGAGCTTGCTTTCTTATGAATATCCATCTGTAATAAGAGTCTGTCAAATACACATGACTTCCCAAATCGCAATAGTGCACACGCTGATGCAAAGAGGGGCATACCCCTTTTCTTACAGGGGTGCTTTGGATAAGCACATGGTGGGTTGTTTTACAGAATTGGCCTAACCACTCCAGCGGTGGGCCCAAGTTGGCTGCCCTACACCGGAAGTACTTCTGTTAACCAGCTCCATGTGAGCTGCAGCGAGCATATCCCTGAAATGAAGGAAATGCATTTTAAAAGCCCATCCAAATAACGTTTTGCGATATATTGTGACATAATTCACAGGATGCCCCCCACCCCCCCTCGAAACTCGGTTGCAATGTGGGGAATTGCTAAGATTCAATCAAGATTAGGATAGCTTGACTTAATTGCCAAATAAATATATGCGGAGTCCCTTTTTTCTTTTTTAGGTCAGCAGTCTTTAGTGAGTAACTGAGGGAGTACAACACAATTAACATAGAGTGGGCTTAGGGTCCTCCGCCGACTTGTGGAGCTAGCTTTCTCTTCAGCTCAGTTCCTTATTCCCTAGTCGACAGTAACTCTTTTAACCAGTTGGACGGTAAGGAATGCATAGATGAACAGACCCTAAGAGCAATGGGATGTTCCCTGACAACAACAAGTGTATCCCCAGCAGCTTCCCAGGGGGAGGAGACTTCTTGAAGCTGCAGTAACGACGGTAGTCACTAGTGATGGGCGGTTTACGCGTGGTGGTCACCTCCCGTAACGGAATATGCAGAGAGAGTTATGGTCAGGGTTTCACATTCTGAGCAGCAGAGTGGGGTAAGGGATAAGACGCTGTCCTTTGATCTGCTTCCCTGCAGAGCAGGAAATTCCACTCTATCTGTAAATAGAGATACAGGGAAAGGTCAGTGTGTGATTCCACCTACCAGGATTGCAGTGAGACGGTCAACATTGGACCCCTATTTCAGAAAAAGAAGGTTGGGTAGTGCTTAATTGGTGCTAGGGGTTGCTGGTGGGGCTTACCAGCACCCTGGTCCTGGTGTCAGTGTCAGGTGAATAGGTGGGGGGGTCCAATGGGTATGAAAGGGATTCTTTTACCTGAAGGCAGGGCTATGCATCCCTGATCTTAACAGACTTGATATTCATAATATTGGTTGGCACTTCTGAGCAAACAGAGGCCCAGGACTTATTCTTCTTCGCAGCCAAAGTCTGCTTCTGAGTAGGGAGGTGACACAATTGGAGGGCATTAGTTTTCAACACAGAGGGTAGAAACCTTCGAGGGCCACAGGAGTTAATTTCCGATGGCCCCAGGGCTAGGTATTCCCAGGCAGTCGGTCGGCCCCAGTCTGGGTTACTGGTTCACTTCATAACCGACATCTTGACCAGAGGCCGCCAATTCATGCTGGTTACAGTATTTTATTTGGACGGCAGTCTTATTGACCTTCTCTATGTTTTCGCGGATAAGGAACCTCCTGCCGGGCACAGTGATATTTCGGTCAGAGGTAATTCCACATCGTATTTGGGCCAAGGGCGCACCTACGCAAGCCGTGAACAGATCAGTGAAGAAATTGAATCAGGCAGTCGCTAAGTTATTGACTGGATCACCCCTGGAACAGGGCGAGCATTTAATGGGGGCTATGGGTTCGCGGTAGGGGGGAGTGACCTGCTGGTGGTCCTGGACTCTCCTGCCCTACCTGAGATGCCGGTGTGTGTGGTAAGAAACTTTGGGGGGTATCCGGGGTTCAGGAACCCCGGTGGGGCCAAGGCGTTAAGCGGTGCCCTGGCGGTAGTGCCTCTGGGATAGAGGACTGGAAAGTTATTGCTGATAAAACAGTGCAAGTTGGGGCCTGCTGGCACAGCGAGCACAGGGGGATTCATGACCGAAGTGCGTGTCTTGATATCCTGATGACTAAGGCCATGTCTGGAACGGAAATACAATCTTTGTCAAAAAATTTATTCTTTGGAAAAGCCTACCTCTGCAGGGCTACAGTGTCTGTGTTTTGGTCTGATACAGGCATCCAATACAGAGTTATAGCTACCAGATGGTGTGCATCTGTCTAACAAAGGGCTCGAACTGTGCATCCAGACGGTTCAGGTGGCAGTAGGGTCAGGTGATCAAGCTATAGGTGGGGGAGGGCGAGAGCGCCAGTATGCTCCTCACCCTGTGGGGGGGGGTCCCGGGCAAGAAAAATGGTGTGTACTCCTTTTTTGGCATGGACTGTCTGACCCTGGAACAGGGCAAGCATTCAATGGGGGCTCCGGGCTGGCGGGAGGGCAGACTGACCTGCTGGTGGTCTTGGACTCTCCTGCCTTACCCAAGATGCCTGTGTGTGTGTGTGTTAAGAAACTTTGGAGGGGGTATCCGGTGTTCAGGAACCCCGGTGGGGCCAAGGCGTAAGCAGTGCCCTGGTGGTAGTGCCTCTCTCTGGGATGGAGGACTGAAAGCTACTACTGATAAAAAACAGTGCAAGTTGGGGCCTGCTGGCACAGCAAGCACAGGGGGATTCATTACACAAGTGCGTGTCTTGATATCCTGATGGCTAAGGCCATGTCTAGAATGTAAATAAAATCTTTTGCAAAATGTTTTCCTTGGAATGGAATTTACCTACATCTTTTGGCTAACATGTGTGTTGTTTGGTTTACCTTTGCCTTGAATAAATGGTCAAGTGTTTCAGTCAACGAACAAAAAATATTACTCTGCTTTAGGGTATAATAAAGGACTACGCAGTGATGACCAACTATCTGCCTTATGTCTTTCTATGGTGCCTAAGGGGTGGTGAGGATAAGGACGTTGTTTCACTGGGGGGCGACTCGCATGTTGTATGCACACTATGCAGTCTCTACATCTATAGGGTGTGGCGTTTTGTACAGTTGTTGACAGTAAGGTATGAAAGGTATTGTTTATTCCCTCCTGTGTATCTTCTATCATGGCATATTTGCCAATAATGGATGTAATGCATGTTGGTGTTTGTTCCCGCCTCAACAGCCAAGATAATGATCTACCTGCCTTATCTCCCTGCCTGTGTAGCACATGGGAGCGTACAGTTCTGTAGTAGTGTTTTCTTTATGTCTGCATATGGTTTCTAACTGAGCTTCCACCTGAGGGTCCCCCGGCAGTGTTTTGTTGGTAAGTAAGTTCTCCATCCATATCCCCGATATCTTTGTCCAGAGTGCAAGTCGTTGAAGTTATCCTGGAGCTGGAGAAGCCTAAAGGGCACCCCATTCTGTTGCTCTGGTGCTGGCTGTATTGTTGTTCAAGGTAAAGAATTCAGTGAATGTCTCGCCCATGGTCGGTATGAATTCTGTGTCATGTAAGGCGACAGCTTTTTAGGTATACGTGTTCTGTATGCAGCTATAGCGTAGAGCGCGCACACCCAGTAGTGGTCAGATTGCTCTCCCCATGTGTGGCACATGTATCATATATCACACTTGACCTCTGTCCACCAATATGTGGTCTAGTCTAGAGTATGTATGACTGGGGGCCGCGTAGTGTGTGAATTCTCGCTTCACTGAGTTGCCCTGCCTCCAAAGACCCACCAAATTCAGGTTCTTCATCACTTGGTGAAGCGATGCATACTTTCTATGTTTATACGCAAGGCTTGAGGGTGTGCGATCTATATTGCCGTACATAACAGTTACAGTCGCCTCGCCAGATTAGTGACATGCCTATATATGGTGCGAGTATTTGGGGAAGAATGTTCCATCATCTGTATCCGGGGCATAAATTCCCACCTATACTAGGTACTTACCATTCAGCATGTCCTGCAATATAACTGCCTTCTTCATCAGGTTGTAACTTAGTGGCAGCAAACGGTAGACTATGGTAAAACCACATGCAACCCCTCCTCCCCACCCCTCACCCCCATCGCATGTGTGCTATAACTCGAACGAAGCAAACACAAGGAGATGATGGACGGAGTGCTGAAACTTTTCAGACACTCACCCCCAGTCACAGATCTGGGTTGAATCCATCATCATTCTTTAGCTCACTTCACCACCTCAGTTCAGACCCAGCTATATGCAAATCAGTCTTGACCCTGTGCCTCATGGGAACAGTCCAGCCCGAACTGCCAAGCCAGGTCTTCCCTGAACCAGAAACAAGCTCCTGGGACCGGTTTCTGGGTATCACCCTTTATCAGCCAGACTAGCTTGAATCCAGTGGCAAAGTGAGCAAGGGACACACGTCTGGGCATACCCTGCCAACTTAGGGCGAACAAAGCAAACACAAGGAGATGATGGACGGAGTGCTGAAACTTTTCAGACACTCACCCCCAGTCACAGATCTGGGTTGAATCCATCATCATTCTTTAGTTCACTTCGCCACCTCAGTTCAGACCCAGCTATATGCAAATCAGTCTTGACCCTGTGCCTCATGGGAACAGTCCAGCCCGAACTGCCAAGCCAGGTCTTCCCTGAACCGGAAACAAGCATCCTGGGACCGGTTTCTGGGCAACACCCTTCATCAGCCAGGCTAGCTCGAATCCAGTGGCAAAGTGAACAAGGGACCCACGTATGGGAATACCCTGCCAACTTGGGGCAAACAAAGCAAACACAAGGAGATGATGGACGGAGTGCTGAAATTTTTCAGACACTCACCCCCAGTCACAGATCTGGGTTGAATCCATCATCATTCTTTAGCTAATTTCACCACCTCAGTTCAGACCCAGCTATATGCAAATCAGTCTTGACCCTGTGCCTCATGGGAACAGTCCAGCCCGAACTGCCAAGCCAGGTCTTCCCTGAACCAGAAACAAGCATCCTGGGACCGGTTTCTGGGTAACACCCTTCATCAGCCAGGCTAGCTCGAATCCAGTGGCAAAGTGAGCAAGGGACCCACGTCTGGGCATATCCTGCCAACTTGGGGCAAACAAAGCAAACACAAGGAGATGATGGACGGAGTGCTGAAACTTTTCAGACACTCACCCCCAGTCACAGATCTGGGTTGAATCCATCATCATTCTTTAGCTAATTTCACCACCTCAGTTCAGACCCAGCTATATGCAAATCAGTCTTGACCCTGTGCCTCATGGGAACAGTCCAGCCCGAACTGCCAAGCCAGGTCTTCCCTGAACCGGAAACAAGCATCCTGGGACCGGTTTCTGGGAACAAAGGAAGCACCCCTTCCATTTACATGACAGTTGGCGTGCTTCCACCAGCACCAGATGTTTCTCTTGAAGACCGGACACTTGTACGCAGGCGTGCAATGCCCAAAAGGGCTGAAAGGGCTTCAGCCCCTCCCCCTGGTTGTGTGTCTCACCCCGGGCTGCTGCAGCTCGAGCTGCTGTGGGCTCGGCTGGGCAGTGTCTGGAGTCTTATCTCCGGCAGTCCCGCCCGAGTTTTTCACAGGTCTTTAAAGACCATTTGCATATTTACATACATTGTAAACTGGTTACCGAGGCTGGTTTTTAGGACAAGCGTGAGCCAGCACGCAAGCGCTGCTCTGCGAAGAGCTGTGGTAGTTCAGTACGGAGAGAAGCTTCTCCCACTCCCCGGCCCTTATTTTTCATTGGCTTGTGTGTTTGTCCTTTGTAAATGCTGTCTTCTGATTCATTATGAGGCTTGTTAGTCCCTCCTTAGTACAGCCATGTCATCATTTGTATCCTCCCATGGCTACTGGCCCCTTTACTTAGTTGTTACACAGGGCATGTACTATTTCATTTTGGAACCGGAGCCCGCTGCAGGAGATGGACCAGGTAAATGTGTGTTTTGGTGCCTTCTCCCCCCCCTCCACCCTCCCTCCCGTTGTCCGTGCCTTCTTTTCCCCTCCCCACCCTCCCTCCCGTTGTCCGTGCCTTCTCCTCTCCTCCCCCAGGCCTCCCGCCCGCCCTCCCGTTGTCTGTGCCTTCTCCCCCCTGCCCTCCCTCCCTACCGATGTCTGTGCCTTCTCCCCCCCGCCCTCCCTCCCGTTGTCCGTGATGCCAAGTTACCAACTATTTGCAATGCAATAGGTCTCGCGTAAATTGGAGACCTATTGCATTGCAAATGCTTGTTTACTTTGCTGATAAAGTACAGATTTGTGTTGTTCTGATTGTGTTTCCCTTTGTTGAACGGTTGTCATAATGTGACAGATAAAATAGATACAAAAGAAAAACAGCACTAATTATTTTCAGTATAAGCCAATACAGACTGGAAGCGCCCCAGAAGAAGAATTTTCAGTGCAAGACTTATTTGGGTTAAATAAACGTGAAAGTTACAAGATGGCTTCACCTCATTGGGCAGTCACCATACTCTAGTTTTCTTTTTATCTACAAGCCCTTGCAATTTTGAACGTTTGTCCAGTTGGTTCAATTGAGGTGACCGAGAACTACAGCTCCCAGGATGCAACAGGTTTTTTGAATGAGACTCCAGCGCTGTTGTATGGTGTTAGTGAAGACTTGAAGACATCAGGTAAAATGAATTGATCCAAGCGGCTGGGGTTACTTTCGACTTAAAACAACGTGTGCCAATGTAGACGGAAGTGACGTCATGTAAGCTGAGCCGTCTCAAAATGAGCACGGCCATTTGTGACGCTGGTTCGGGTGCTACCGTGTCCAACTGATGCTGCTAGTTGTACCACACACACAGATGGGGAAACAATTTCAGATTGGGTTGTCTTGCTCGGGAAGAAAATCAACAATTCGAGGCTTATATTTTTCACTTGTTCGGCAAAACCTGCTTCCTTATCCTTATTCTTAGCCCCCCAGACTGTGCTAAGGAAGCAGCATTTTGATAGTTGAAACGTGTTTCCTTTATGTAGGTGTCTTTTCTATTAGCCTTTCTTTCTGTTAAGTGGTCTCGGCTCTATTATTTCTAACTTTGCCAGAGGGTCTCATTCTGCACGTTGCCATGAGACCTTGTATTATTTACACAGGCCAGGCCTGCTTCACAGATTGAATCCATCAGTTTGATAGCCTTTTGAAATTTTTACATGGGGTGAACATTTCCTGCTAAACTATAAATACCCTAGAAAATGAGCTTTTCAATGGTGGCTGTGCATGGCGCTGCAGAACCCACAGTTCGTGCTTAAAACTCGAGCCTTTAACTCCTTAACCGCGGTGCAAATTCCGCCGCGGTGCGGGAGTTCTATTGAGTGGGCGGGGCCGCGTCGGCCAACGGACGTGCGCAGCACTAGCGAGGTAGTGCTCGCGATGGCCGTTGGCCGACGCACGCACGGAAGGGGTTAATGCCGGCATCAGGTGGCAATAATAGATGTCTTTGCAGTCTTGACATTAAAAAAACTTACCACAAGTAATCCACAAGGAAGAAAGCACATATTACTAATGTACCAAATATTTAACTTTAACTCTAATCTTGAGTTCCAGAGTAGTGTGCTACTCGCCACAAAGCACTTCAACTTGTCAGTAAATGCCATGTAAATGCAATTTACGGTGCAATTTACGGTGGCGTGGCCAAGATGGCGACCGGGTAAGACGTGTTTAGTTCGTCTCCCCGCTCCCATCCGCCCGCCGAGCCATTAATTGCTGCTAAAAGCTGCCGAAACTCCCCACGAAGAATAGGGACAGGAGCGAGAACACAGCGGGCGACTGTTTGGGGGTGATGAAGGTACAGAGAAGAAACGCCGACGGCCGCGGTGGTTCCCACATGCAACGTATCGAGATGGCTGCCCGGCTCTCCCATTGATGTCGGAAGACGGAACCCGGGGAGAAAGCAACGACGAGAGACTGCACAGGCGCTGGAAAGCAGCTCCGTGGCGGTACAGGCAGCGGTGATCGACATTCGGCGGCTTGGAACCTGGACACCGCCATCGAGATCGGGAGAAAGAACACACCGGCAGGGCAGGCCCGACATACCAGAGCCGACGGAGTGGAGGACTCCAGCTCACGTCATACCAAACAGTAAGCAGGGTGGCGGGCAAGGGGTCGCACGTAGTCCTACAAGCAGGCGGCCGGCTCTGGTCTGCAGTGGCAGAAGGGCCTGGAGGAGGAAATAGAAGGCAGATGGGGACGGAGCAAATGCCCGGATCAAGGAGGAGGCCCGGGAGAGACAAGGCCCGAAGGGCCGAGAAGCACGAGGGGTACCCGGCAGAAGGCTAATGTAAGGTACGCTCGGGCCTCAGGAAGAAAGCGTACTCCCACAGCTAAGCCCGCGCTGTTAAGAGGTCCACGGAGCACCGCGAGTGCGAAAAGGAAGTAGGGCCACGCGAAAACATGCGATAAGGGCCCAGTGAGGAGAGCGCTGGGGGGTTGATATAACCAAAGCAGCGCCCAGAAACCGGAGAACGTGGGCTGGCACAAGGGAGCAGAGGCCTAAGAGTCATAAGAACCTAGCGGCCAGAAGGTGGTGAATAAGGTTAGATTACAAGCGCAAGAACACAGGTGGGCCAAGGAGAATGGCAGCCTGCAGCAAGATCCAGCAGAAGGGTCGTCAGCGCATTTCATCTGCGTCAGGGCCTGGGAAGCAACAAAGAGACCCGGAAGACCGATGAAAGAGGCAGTCGACTACAGAGCAAGTAGAGCCGAGGAGGACCCAGGTCTCTAACTTTGTTGAGATCTACCAGTGCATAAGGGGTGACCCTGAATACAGCCCCAAGGCGGGAGTCTTCTAAGAGGGACAAGGCGGCCTAAAGGAAAGAAGGGCAGAGGGTGGGGAGTGGGCTGTCGGATCAATAGCCAACATGACTGCGGTGAGAGGAAAAAAGGACCGCAACCTCAAAGACATGCTGACCAAGCCCCCAACAACAATTGTCGGAGAAGGGCGCACATCCCCCATCCCACAAGCGGGACAAGACTCGGAGTCTACGGAGGCGCCAGTTACCCGTGCTTTCTTGGGGATGCTATTTAATACACTACGGGAGGACCTGCAGACCCTGAAAGGCGAAATAGCATCAGAGCTGAAAGAGGTATGGAGGGATGTAGATGCCATGGGTGAGAGAGTGGCCAGCATTGAGGAGCACAACCAAGCCCGGGAGGAAGAAGTGGAACAACTGCAGCAGGAGGTGATACGGCTTAAGGCGCAGCAGATCGACCTCCAGGCACACATGGAGGACTTGAAAAACCGGTCACGCCAGAAAAATATCTGAATTAAGGGAGTTCCACCCAAGGCAGAAGGCTCGGACATCACCCAATATCTACAGGGACTATTTCGACACATCCTGGAGGTCCCTCAGGACTTTGAAATTAAGATTGACCGAGCGTATAGGGTGGGGGCACAAAGACGAGCAGCAGCACCTCCACCGGATATCCTAGCTTACTTGCCAGACTTTCAGCTGAAAGAATTGATATTGCGCAAAGCCAGGGACAAGCAACCACTTAAATATCAAGACCATCCCATTGCCCTATACCAAGATCTAGCCATGATAACTCTACAAAAAAGAAAGGAATTCCGACCGGCAACAACACATCTACGGAATCAAGGGGTGGCATATTCATGGGGACACCCCTTCAGGCTGATATTCAACTGGCAGGGCAAGCTACACCAACTTCGATCACTACAGGAAACGTGTCGGGTTCTAGGGATTGAACATCCAGAGCATGAAGAAACCGAAAGACAAGGACACTCGGCATCTCATGGTCGATGGAAACGGGTCAGAGGAGGGCGCACCAAGGACTATGCAACAAAGCCGGACCCCACCACGAATGCGCAGGAGAGACAAGCAGTTTTAGAATTGCTGTCCAAAGAGAAGACACCCCAGGAGGGCATTTGAAGGATCAAGGGACAGATAAGTGTATCAGGAATGGCTGGACGGGCGGCGGGGGGTTTCTCCGGGAGCGGGGGGGCCTTTTTGGGATTGACCACATTATGCACCCAACTCTTTTGTACACCAAGGACACGCGAATTCGACCTGCAGGTCCTGGACAATATGGGGAACTGTTGGGGTTTCAGTTGGGGTTAGGGAGGGGGGGAGGGGTTCTGGTACTTATGGCAAAAAGGCTACAGGGACAACAGGTAATGCTTGGGAGATGAACTACATTGGGGGAGGAGGGCGGAGAGGAGACATAGGAATGTAAAGGTATCTCTAGGTAGCATTATTCCTATCCACGTGACATGTTGTATTACACTTTGAAGATTCTCACACTTAATGTGAAAGGTCTCAATAACCCTGTAAAGAGAAAAGCTATCCTTTCATATTTAGAGAATTCAGATGCAGATGTGTGCCTCCTTCAAGAGACCCATCTAATATCAAAAGACTGGCACCGATTACGGTCGCGAGCCTTTCCCCAACAATTCTTTTCTTCCTCATCGGACAAGAAGGCAGGAGTGGCAATCTTGATTGCTAAACGCTTTTGTGGGGAAGTGAGAGACAAAATAGCAGAAATTAAAGGGAGACTCTTAGCTTATACACTGCAGGTGGGGGGACATACAATAGCGATAGGATCGGTATATGCCCCCAACTCGGGACAAGAAAATTTTCTGAAGTTAGCTTTCTCAGAGGTTATGAATAGTCAAGTACGCATGACATTAATAGGGGGAGACTTAAACATAGTTATGGAAGCAGCTAAGGACAGATCAGGGAGCTGTTATACACAGGTTGGCGAGCTTTCACTAGAAGGGGTCGGATGGCTCCAGAACATGGGACTGGTAGATTTATGGTGGGAAAACCACCCTCAAACGTCGCAATTCTCGTTTTACTCTCACGACCATGGTACATATGCCCACCTGGACTACCTAATGGGCATGACGGAGCTGAATAAGTTGGTGGAGGAAGTGGGCATAATACCGGCAGCGCTCTCGGATCACGATGCTGTGACTGTCTCCATGCGGTTGCCTTCACAGCGGAAATTCACAGGGGGTTGGAGACTAAGAGAAAGCATGTTACACAAAGACACAGTGATAAAAACAAATCACTAAATGCATCAAGGAATACCTAGAGTTGAATGACGCCCCAGACATTTCTATAGCCACGCTGTGGGAAGCCTTGAAATCGGTGGTTAGGGGGGAGCTAATTGCCATCGCGGCAGCAGAAAATAAGGAACGCAGGGAAAAATGGGACCAATTATCAGCACAAGTGTTAGAACTGGAACGGGTTCATAGACGGACAGGAGCGCCTAGGGTATGGAGGCAGCTGAAAGCGGCAAACGTACAGCTGGCGGGGTTAGACCTCGATAGAGCTGAGTATGCGGTACTAAGGTTAAAATATTCCTATTACATAGGAGGAGATAGAACAGGGCGATTGTTGGTGAGTAAACTCAGGCCCCGGACCCAACAGACAAAGATCCAGGCTATTAAGAACAACAAGGGGGAGGAGCACACGGAAGACGAGGACATAGCTTATACATTCAGGGATTTCTACGCCGAATTATACAGGGGGGAGGACAGGTCGGAACAGCTCATGACGACATATTTAGAAGGGACACACACGTCTAAGATAGCCAAAGACCAGGCGGAGATGCTGGATGCCCCTATTCGGCTGGATGAAGTGATTGGAGCGATATCACAACTTAAACTTCTTAAATCCACAGGGCCGGATGGTTTATCGGTGGGGTTTTACAAATCATTTTGCCACATCCTAGAGCCGGTCTTGACGCTGCTCTTTAGTTCATTTGGGGGGCCGGGATCGATACCTTCTGGAATGCTGTCGGCGGCTATTGTGGTCCTGCCCAAGCCGGGGAAGGACAAAAAATTGTGTGGCTCATATCACCCAGTGTCCCTTCTCAATGTGGACTTAAAATTGTTCACAAGCATATTGGCCGCTCGTTTAGGCCCACTGATGCCCGGGATCATAGAGCCGGATCAAGCGGGATTCGTCCAAAGCCAGCAAAGTGGAGACAACTACAAAAGGATTCAACATTTAATAGACAAAGCACACCAGACAAGCATGGAAGCTCTACTACTGACGGTCGATGCCGAAAAGGCATTCGATCGGGTAGATTGGGGATATCTCAAACGCACCTTGATTCACTTTGGCATAGGGGATCGCTTCAGATCTTGGGTGGCAGGATGCTATAGCTCTCCCACAGTCACAATTAGGGTCAATGTTGTCTCTTCTCGCCCCTTCTCTATTCAACGGGGCACTAGCCATGGGTGTCCACTGTCACCACTCCTATTTGCCCTATATATTGAACCGCTGGCCCAAAAGGTTAGAGACAACCCTGATGTTAAGGGCAATCCATTCGGGGGGAACAACATGCGATAAGCCTATACGCTGATGACATACTTGCTTCACTTGAATCCCCCGAGAGATCGCTCCCGGCTTTTTTAGAAGAACCGGAATCCTTTGGGCGGGTCTCTGGATTCCAGGTTAATGTAGGGAAATCGCAGATTCTCCACTTAGCAGGATCATTGATGGGCCCAGGGACAAAGGGACATAAACCCTTGGGTATACAGGCAGCGGATTCTATCCCATATCTAGGGATTGAAATTGCCTCGACAGTTGCACAAACGGTCACGCTTAATTATGCTAAACTAACCCGGCAGATCACGAGGGAGCTAAATAGCTGAAAGCATTACCAGTTATCACCTTTGGGCCGTATGGCTGCTGTTAAGATGTCAATATTACCTAAGGCATTATATTTATTCCAGATGCTACCGGCCTCCCCACCTAAGGGAACTCTCACTACCTTACAACAGGACATACTCCATTACATCTGGGCAGGTGGGCAACCACGCATGCGAAGAGAATTGGGGTATATGAAACTAGAAGAGGGGGGTTTGGGGATCCCAAATCTTTTGGATTATTTTAGAGCGGCCCAAATGAGTAATCTCGTAGAGTGGAGCAGAGCGGAATCAGAAAAACACTGGTTATTCCAGGACAGAGCATTAGCTGGACTCCCTTTGTGGAAAATTCCTTTTTTAAAGAAAGCGGATAGACCGCAGAGCCTTTTGAGGTCACCTGTTACAAAATCGTTGATGGAGGTGTGGGAGGGTATAGCTATCAAGAAGGAGCTTACGTTGTTCCCCTCCCCGATGTCACCATTGATGGATAACAGGGAGTTCACACCAGGGTTAGATACACAGGCATTCACAACATGGCAGACTACACCTTGCAATGTTGTGTAGTTCCTATAAGACCTATATAGGATCTGCGCGTTTAGACAACATACAATGCGGGACTGGTGTCCAGACTGATTCCAGACACCCCCACCGGGTATGTTAGCCTGTGTACCAGCTAGCTCGCAATGCCACTATAACCTCCTCTTACCAAAGAGAGAATAGTTCTTGGCAACTATCGAACATGACAACCCTGATCCCTCAGGACCGTGGAAACAATAACTTACTTTTCGCTCAGTCACTCGTGCTTACTTGTTCTCAGAGAGATACACAGAATAAACGGTTGGGACGTTTTTCAATAAGCATTTATTGAACAGTCGTTATTCTTGCGTAAAATAAGTGCACTGAAATCACCAGTAGACAGTAGCATAGATACATGAGTAGCAGCACTAAGAAAGTAAACAGATGGTAGGTTTCTACCATTTTGCTAAAATCATAACTACAGGTAAGTATATGAAATACATGGCAATAAAATGCGTACTCCTACGATGCACCCTAACTAGAAGTACCTAAGTGTACCTAGCATGTGAGTATGTGTAAAGCCAAGAATCCCTCTAGGATAAAGCCAACCCCATTACCTGATGTGAGACTGCGGGACCCCGTTCTGGTCTCGAGCGGAACACCCCGCAAGGAATGTCAGACCACTGTGAGCTGGAGTATCTGCATGCAGGAACCTCACCGTCTTGCGTCAGTGTGTCGGCCGAGAAATCCTGATCTCCTCTCTCTATCTCAGCAAGATGTGATGTTTATATACCCTAAGGTATCCCCAGGGGTTCTACCTTGCTGTGCCAGTGTCGGACTTCAGATGACGTTGGGAATGAACTTTATACATAGTTATTATGCAGGAGATGGTGGTCCTGCTGTGTTTCCAAGAAACTAAGAATCCTCATGCATATTTTATGAGGACAGTGTTCAGGGAAAACCCTATGTACTGTGTGTAGTATTGTAACTAGGCAAAAGGTCAGTCCCTCAAATCCGTTATCTATGTAGTATAGGAGAGAATGTAGGTGAAGGGTTATGATGTTACCCGGACCTATATCGGGGTACCTATATGAAATATAACACCCACTCCTCATCCGACTGGACGACATAACTAAATTCTAGCATACTACCAAGGTGTCTAGAGGTTTGTGCGCAACAAATAATAACATCTTTAAGTGAAGTTAGAAACGTTAAAAAACACTTTAAAAAAAAAAAATCATTCAAGCAGTGGCTCTAAAGAGTCCGTTTATATATTCCAAACAACTACAAGCATCTGAAAGCCATGCAGGTAAAAATGTTTCAATTTGGAATTTCGTAAAAAGGTAAAAAAGCCAAATCTTCCCAGCGTGCGACATGCCAAATGTTTATGTGTCCTTGCTGGTAGACGCATCATTGCTGCTGTCTGCATACGCAGCTGAAGATCCCTGTAACACCTCGCAAAGAATGTCAATTGAGCACAGATGATCTTCCGTACTGCCTGCAGCAGATGCCGGGGCAGCCTGCGCCATATCCAAGGCCTGAGTGCTGGCGGAGGAGCCGGTGTCCATACCAACAGGATCAGAAACTGCCTGTGGTGGCTCTAAGAATGATGCCAACATGGGAATGCGCTGAGGACACTGCAGAACATGGGCCGTTATCGGGTCCAGTAAAGCATCAACGTCCGGTGGCACAACCGATGGAAGTGTCAGACAGAGGTCCAACACGCATTTTTCTCCGCAGAACAGGCATCGGAGAACAGGTAGGACACAGTCTATCCAGACTGGTCTAAATGACAGGAACCAAGAGGCGCTCAGTTCCCGTAGGCGAAGTGTGCCCAGATGTTGTACCATGCGATCACGGTATTTGCGCTCCAGGAGTGCTGATGCTATCTCCTTGGTGGCTGGGACATCCATTGTGTAGCAGAAAGGTAACAATCAGGATTCCTGCTATTAGAAACAGGATCAGCGGAAGCCTTCCAAAAATGCTTCCAAAGACGGAATGTATAAAGTTTGGTATAACTCAGAGGACCGTCTGAACATGCTTAACATGCTGAAGGTGCTTAACATTCCTGAACCTATGGTCTTAAATAGGTGTACAATACCCGTCGTATCAGACATGTAAAAGATACGACTTACCATTTCTGTGAAATGGAAGGGGCAGTTTGTACGTATAAGTGCCTGTATCTCTGCCGAGGACCTTGCGGTCTGGAGATCAAAAGTCTCCCGGGCGGAGGTTAAGGGCACGGTTTGCTGTAAAAGCATTGCTTTCATTCTGCTCAGAGTATAAAACCGTATAAAGGAAACATTTAGCGAAGGCCATAACGGCGCCTCCCTGACTGTATGTGTTGGTGGAAAGAATACTTGCATACAGCAAGTAACCCTGGAGCTCACAGTGACTAGATATGCGATGCCCGGAAGCATCCCACAACAACTTTGATCATTCAGCATCAAGTAACTCCCATTCGAGAGAAGCCTGAATACCGGATTAATCACAGCTGCCGGTGTACCTCTTAAATGACAGGACAAGTTCGCCACAGACCCATTACAAGCCCCGTGTAGCATAATAGCCTGGCATATGAGAGATCCACTTAAAGCGTTCTCGCAGTTAGTTCCGCTTAGAAGCACTTCCAGATCCCCACTCCTGCATCGAAATCTGTATGGTAAATCCCAGGATTCCCTGATTAATTCCTTACCCATTTTTTCATATCTGCCTGCCTGTTGCTGTTCTAGGCAATACTGAAACTGGAAAGTTGCGACCGGTAATGTTATATGGCTGTGGATTAACCACTCTGACTCTGCCTCAGTAAAGGGTAACCTATCCAGCTTTTCAATACGCAGCATTGTATATTTTGCTCCCCTCTGTGCCATTTTCATCTGTTTTTCTGTTAGATTGTATGCAGAAATCAAGGACATACTGTTGATAAAACGCCAAGGCACATAACCGGCGCGCAATGACTGCAGCGTCCAGCTCAACAAAATAATAGAAGGTAACTGTGACAATCCTTGTTGCAATATGGACAAATCCTGTTCTAATACTTCGATAGCAGAAGATACAATGTTGCCCAGTGAATATATCCTGGATGTTAACGTAGTCATGCCATTGTCAACTACGGCTAACGCCTTTTCTAGGTTAATCCTATTTATTTCTCTTAACCTCTCTGCTGCTTCTTGTTGTGAGATTTTCCATATTTCGTTATAGACAGCATATAAAAAACGTTTTTGACGTGGTTTTCTGGGACCTAATAAAATATCCCGTAGGTCCACATCCTCTGTGAGTAGGGACAAGTGTTGTTTCACCTGGGGTAGTGTTGAGGTCTTTAGCCAATCGAGGCATAACTTCCCAACACTATATGATGCCACTACCCCCGGATGTTGTCGTTGTACATATCGTGGGTCTGGCCTATGGATAGATCATAAACCCTTCGGTGGTACCCCTGAATCTTTCCTGACATCTGTTGTGTCTGTGGGCCAAACCAACCATCCCTTCCAATTGGGGTCTGATCTATTGTATTGAAATATGTCATCCATCTTAGCCCCTCTATCTGATGTAAAATTCCCCTCGGTGTTTAACGGTGTTGGAATTTGAGGCGTGTTCAAGTCCTTATTCTTGGCTAGTCCAAGACAGGAAGTATGTTGCACGGTGTCATTCAAAAAATCATCTGCTGTGGAGTGAGGTAAGCTCTAAATAGTGCTTCTGTTCCCTGGACTTGCCAGTCTCTAGAACCCCAGATTGATTTTAAATCTACAGTGTCCATCCATAAGTCGAAACCCTGTTCAGACAGCTGGGTAATAAAGGAAGCAGAATAAATCTGTTTGGGGTTTGTTAATATATTTTTTTGTGCAGATATAGGTGCAACCTTATAATAATACAAGGTCGGGTCAGAAATGTTAAACTTTGAAAAATATGAGAACTTCTGTGCAAACGTTTTTGAACTACTTTTTGGTGGTGTAGGGCAATGTTCCCACTGGTGGTATGCGAAAACATTTCTAGGTTTGCTAGATTTATGCAAGAAATGATGACCATAATGTTGGTAACAATACATTTTGTCAAAATCTGATGTGTCTTCTAACATTCCAGCGCTAGAGAATGCGGCAGATTGTTCTAAATCAGACAATAAGTTGTTAACAGTTTCAAAACCCCAATCATCAGAAAATGTACTGGAGGTAATGATATCGTTCAATGAAATTTTAAACAAATGTGGAATCTTTAAAAGCTTGGTCGGTCCAAATATATTAAAATTTACTTTGTCCCACACTATACCATCCGGTATAGGAACTGCTGAAATGTTCACGAAGGACAAGTCTCTTTGTTCACGATGAGATGAAACATGAGGTTTTAAAATTAAGTTTACTTTTGACGTGGCAGAGCTCTGTTGAAGATAAGTTCCATTGATGAGTAAATGGAAAACAATTACTAATCCTATCCAAAAAAGAAGAAATAGTATACCGGTGATTATCCAAAGCTCTAGCCAAGGTGATACTAAATAAGTTTTTCTAAGAAAGTTAAAAAGGTCTTTGATCCGTTGTTTGCGAGAAATTTGGGCTGGCGTCGTTTCAGGTTCACTTGGATACAATGAAAAGGTATCGAAGTCTATGAAATAGCCAGATGCAGTTCGATCTATTTTTGGTAGCTCAGCAGGTCTTGTTGAACTTGTGGATTGCTCTTGTTGAGGCATGTTGACGTAGACATCCTTGTTAGGTTGAATTGAAATTTGTCTTTCATTCTGATTTGGAAAGTTTGTGTCAAGGGGAACTAGTTCCATTGCATTGTTATTCGTTCCGTTGCGTTGCAAAGGTGACTCTTCAAATGTTATGAGTCTTTCTGTTTGAACTTCCTGTATTGTAGCGAGAGGAGGACGTCGGCTACTCAGAAGCCCACGAGGCCTACTATTCAGTATCGGCCACATAGTGCGGTTTTATCAGATCGATTGAGACGAATCTCTTTTCTTTTCCAGCAAGAAGCGGTAGAAGTACAGTTCTTGATCCTTCAACGGCCAGGACAGGTATAGGCTTTCGATAGGATGGCCCGAATTCTTTCTTGTCCACAATCTTTTCTCTGATCAGATCCCCAACTTTAGGAATCCAGGCAGGTCTTGCCGTGGCTGACTTTACTTCCCCAGTGGCTGTTTTCTTTGCCTCGACGTTACTTAAGGAAGCTCTAGATTCATTCAGATCCTGTAAAACAGCCAAACGTTTATTTATGTCAAATGGTTTTTCATCCGCCACTGTGCCTTCACAATCGAGATCAGGTACCCACATTCTTGTCCCAAATAGGACCTCGTATAGAGTGGCACCTCCCAGAGAGCTTCTTGGCTGGTTATTAAGGGCCCGCTGGACCCCATATAGGTGACTGACCCAACTACCACCCGAGCCTAATACCCTAGCTGTTAATGATTGCTTTAAGTCCCGTTTTTTCCTCTCCACAACCGAATTTCCCTCGGGATGGTACGGGGAGGAGTACCGCAATGCTACAAGCAAACTTCCCATGGCTTCCTTGTAAGCCCTAGAGCTGAACGCGGGGCCACGGTCAGAATGTAATACGCCAACTGCGTATGTCCCTATGAAGACTCGCAAATCTTTTATAACAGTTCGAGCGTCAGCCGAGCGCTGAGGCCATACCCATAAGAATCTTGAGCAGGAATCCACTGCAACCATGATATACTTGTAAGCCCCATCAGAATGTAAGGGGCCACAGTGGTCCAGGTAAACGCACGCGAGTGGTCTGTCTGATATTAACAAAGGTGTCTGCACTGGGCGAGCTATGGTGGACCCTTTTATCTGTTGACAGACATCGCACTTTAAGACAAAGTCTTTGGTCTGCTTTGTTAACCCTGGCCACCAATAGCGTTGTTTCAATAACGAAACTGTAGCCGTAACTCCTGCATGCGCAGAACCCAGACCCTCGTGTGCAGCCAATATTAAACCTAACCTGTGATCCATGTTTGGTATTACTCTATCCCCCACTCCAGGAATCTGAGCAAATGGAACGTTGTTTGCATCTAACTTGTAGGAGTACTTGAATGGAAAACCTTTTGGTAGTGCTTTGTGGTTTTAGCGTGAAGCAATCACAGCTACAATTGTGTTACCATCTACCCTCGGTTTTGAACGGGTGAATGCAGCTACGGACGCAGTGCGTACTGCCCCCTTTGCGGCTTCATCAGCCAATGAATTCCCTTCAACGTGAACGCCATCACGTTGATGACTCAGTGTGTGTATCACGTGAGCTCTTGGTAGTTCGTTCTTCAACTCTGCTACCTGTTCCCATAGTTTTCTATGTTTGATTGTGCCACCTTTTGAATCTCTGAACCCATTTTGTCCCCAATAGTGGAGGTATTCGTTGTATGACTAGACACAGTAAAAGGAATCACACACTATCAGTGTGGGGAATTCTGGATCCGTATTTATCAGTGCCAGTAGTAGTTCTTTTAATTCTGCCAACTGAGCCGTGCTGTCTCCGAGAGACTGCGTTTTTGTACAGCTTGGACGGAACTTGCCGTCCTGCATCCTACCTTTTACAATAGCGCATGCTGCACTGTATTGTTGCTTACTTCCAATGGCCGGTTGAGGAGATCCGTTGGTGTAAATAATGTATTCATACCAATCTAGAGGCATTATTTCATTTGGTAGAGGATATTCTTGTTCGTATTGCAGAAATGCTTGTGTTTTTAGACTAGGGTCATATCTGTATTCTACATCTGTTGCAGTGAGAGAATTAGCCCACTGTATCCATCTTGGATGTAATGCTTTCGCATTTGGGACACTTGCCTTTGTGTCAGCCTCTAAGGTCGGTACTGGGGTTACGACAATTATTTGTTTCCCTTGAGCCAGTGCTCTTTCTCTCGCTACAGCAGTTTGTACTGCTGTCAGAATTTTTTCTGTGGGTGCAAAATGCATTTCTGCGTTAGTGTACAAATGCAATTGGTACTGTTTCGCCTTCATTGAAGGTTAAGTAAGTGTACCCATATTGACCTGCGACTACGTGGATTACCAGGTTGCGTACGTTTACGCGTGTTTTGATGATATCATATCAGCTTGTAGGAAACAAAGTATATTTGTGTGTTCCTGAGTCCATTGCCTAACTGAAAAGTCTGGTCTTATGAGGTCGGTGAAAGGTTTTACTCTCTCTGCGTAATACAAAATGTATGTTCTGCCAAAATTCATAAATCTCAGTATCAACTAAATTGTTTTAATGATTTTGGAGGTTGGAGCACTGCGCACTTTTCTAAAAAGTGGGCTGCCAGGCTTTTGCCTTCACTTGAAAGCTCATATCCCAAAAATAGGACATTGAGGTGGGCTATCTTTGATTTTTTTAAATTAAATTTGTAGCCCTCAGAGGCGAAACCCAAAATTATGGTGCTCACCCTGGTAAAGTGTTCCTCTAAGTCATCATCCGTTAGATAAATATCATCTACATAGGATAATGCTTCCTCATCCAAATTCTGTAGTAACTCTGTTACCCTTCTTGAGAATAACCCTGGGCTGTTCTTATACCCTTGGGGGAGTCGACAAAATTGACGGTGGGACCCTAGCGCTGAGAAGGCTGTCAAATATCTACTTTCAGGCGCTATGTTTTGGCAGAAAAATCCATTTGAGATATCTAATGTTGTTTTGTATTTTTCCGCACAATGTTATTCATTAATGCGGCACTGTGTGCATTCTGAACTGCAAATGTTTTCGTACATGAGTTTAGGTGTCTATAATCTAAAACTAGACGGTATGCACGGTATGCAATGGATGCACGGTATGCAATGCAATAGGTCTTGCGTGAGTTTAAGCTATTAGTATTGCAAATGACAATGCCTTTTATTTATGTTTTAAAACCCAAAACATAAATAAAAGGCATTGTCATTTACAATGCCAATAGCTCAAACTCGCGTGAATGCGAGACCTATTGCATTGCAAATGCTTGTTTTTTTCTGTTTCCAGTACCCCCTAGGCCCCCACTTTGCCTATTTCTTACATTTGTATTTTACATTTACTACCGAGGTGTGAGAATGCATTACAATCAATCAATCAATATAGCTTTATTCGACAAATAAGTCATCAAAGCATACGTACAAACATGATGTATAAAAGGTTAAAAAGTTACCATAAATACTAAAAACTGTGCGTATTTACAGATGGGTCGCGATTATTAGAGCTTCAAAGCCTTATTGTCTTTGTTCATTTCATGATCGTTATGTCACCGGCCACCTTTTATATATTCAAAGACTACTGTTCATACAGAGAATGCATTACATGAAAAGGAATCTGGGTTGCCAAACGAAAAATGCCAGCCATGTGTTGTTTAAAGAGCCTGCAAAGACCTCGCCTTGACACTAAATTGGGTTATAAATAAAAATGTATGTATTCATTTGTAATGTGACTTTTCTGCCTTTGTTCCCTTTAATTATCAGTCATGGATCATTCAGGCAGCCCTAGAACACAATTAAAAGTGCTTTCTTTTTATATTTGCTGTTCGAAGTATGCACAGATAAGTGCTGAAAAGACGGCTTTAGGTGACTGTTTATTTTTGCACTGTCTGGGACATCAAAATAATGAGCTGGCAACCCTAATCATAAGACTGGAAGTTTGTTGCAGGATGAGCACATTATTTATTTCCTCCACCCTCGATCCCTGATTAATGCCATAATAGCAATAGTTTAACTTTTATCTGAAACCCTACGCCGCGGTCAATAACATGCCGAGTTACTTCAAGTGTCTGGGAATGCACCCTGCATTCAGACAACTCACTCCTCATTCTCACTCTTCACTTTCACGCTCACCCTGCACTCACAGCAATCACAATGCACTCACACTAATCACCATGCACTCACACAATTCACCAGCTCACCTTGCACTTACAGTGATCACTCTGCACTCACAATGCACTTGTGCTGTTCACCCTGTACCTCACCCTGCAGTCACACGAGCACACTACTCACCCTGCACTCAAGTGACACTTCACTCACCTGCCCCCCTCACTGCTCAATCTGTAATCTCACTCAGACAAACCCATCACTAACCATGCATTCATTCGCCCCACTCTGCACTTACATCCGCACACAAATTCATATGGTTACCTCACTCACCCTGCAGTCACTCCTCTTACCCTAATCTCACACTGGTGCATCGCTCACCGTGCACTCACATGCGCACTCCTGCCACCCACACAGCGGAGATGGGTAATGTGCCTGCTAAAAATAACATGTACAATTCAGATCACAGAGCTGAGTGTGAGTAAACTATGAGTAGCGCTATAAAAAAATGTTTGTCAGAAAGGTGCAATAGACAGATGAGGTGCATTGTTGGTGAGTGGTAGTGAGGGAATTCATGGAGGAGGAAATGGGGGAGGGGCACCAAAAAAAGACTGTTGCACCGTGTGCGACCAGTGCTAAGGCCAGCCCTAGCAGGGAGTGTTAGCCCACCGCCCCCCTCCTCCTCTCCCCCCCAAAGTTCGGGTCTAGTTGCGCCCCTGCTTGTACGCCATGTCTGCGCAAATATGCTCCCATCTTCAACCTCTTGCGGTAGTGATTAAGGCCCCTTACATTGCATGTTAGTTATTTGATCTCGTCCATCGACTATGGAAAGGTGTGTGCAATCGCAGTGTGTCCGAGCATCGTATGTCTCTCGGCCTCCCTCGTACTATGTCGCCCTGCGTGTGCTCGCAGCCCACAAAGTGTAAGAATAGCCGCATACAGGCGCCCTTGGGGGCATGCAAGCCTCTACCTTCCAGCCGCATATTATACCCTTGCCTGTGACTTGCAGATACCGATGCGACCAGTGACTGAGTAGGTAAGGACAATATGTAAACAGTGCAAACTTAATGAACAACGGAAATAAAAACAACTGGTGATAACCATCATTGTTATGTTATGTTAATCAGACTTATAAAGCGCACTATCACCCCACGGGTATCCTGGCGCTGAATTACGTTAGTTCTACTGTTCGCACATGTTACTATGAAGATATCAATTGCTAGGGGATGACGGCTGGTCTGAGTTACACCTTTGGAAAGAGCCATGTTTTAAGCCTTTTCCTAAACTGTAAGAGATCTTCTATCTGTCTAAGATTAGACGGAAGTTCATTCCAGAGCTGTGCAGCTGCAGAGCTGAATGCTCTTCCTCCAAACCTTGTTGTTCTGAACTTGGGCATACTTACCAAGTTGGCTGATGAGGAACGAAGGCTTCTGGTCGGAACATACCAATCAAATTTGTTCTGCAGTGGCATGGGCCCCAGTCCATGCTAAGCCTTAAATACAATGCAGAGCAATTAGAACTGTATCCTCTGTGTCATTGGGAGCCAGTGAAGCTCTTTGAGGGACAGAGAGGCTGATGATCTATGCGATCTTTTTAAAGCTAGCTTCGCAGCTATTGTCTGGATTCTCTGAAGTTTCTTAATCAAGAAGGTTGGGGCCCCAAATAGCAAAGCATTGCAATAATCCAACCGGCTCAAAATGACACTTCTCACTACAAGTGCTCTGGCTGAAATCAGTAGCATTGGGAGTATTTTCCGTAGTGCTCTTATAAGGGAAAAGCAGGTCCCAACCATTTTATTCACTTGGGTTTCTAGGTTCAATTTGTCATCAAATACTATCCCTAGATTGCGCACTGCCTCAGAGGGTGTCAGTGGCTTATCTGTAGGGATAGGCCAGAAATTGGCCGGGAGAGGAACTTTCTTTGCCACACAGAATCTCTGTTTTATCTCCGTTAAACTGCAGAGAGTTATCTTTGAGCCATCTTACAGTTTTTTGCATACACTCGTGAAAACTGTTGAGTGATATTGATTGACTCCCCTCCAGTGACAAGATGAGTTGCGAATCGTCCGCATAGTTCACCAAATTAACTTTGTATGATTTAATAATTGAAATCAATGGACTCATATAAATATTGAACAGTATCGGACTAATTGCTGATCCTTGTGGGAACACCATACTGGATGTTACCATATTTAGATTGAAAGAGAGGTAAAGCCACTGCCTGTTGTCTATACGACAGGTATGACTGAAACCATTTCAATGCCATGCCCTCTACCCCAATTTCCGTGAGCCTCTTCAAAAGGATTTTATGGTTGACCGTATTGAATGCGGCAGACATATCCAGTAGGATCAGAATAACTGATTGTCCTCGGTCTGCTCGCATTCTGAGTTCGTCCAGGACCGTCAATAAGGCAGTCTCTGTTCCATGACCTGGACGAAAGCCAAATTGCACATTTTCTAACCTGTGGTAAGTTTCTAGAAATTACGAAAGAGTTTTGCTAACAAAACGCTCTAAGAGTTTCACTGTATAGGGTAGAAGAGAGATGGGCCTGTAGTTTTTTGGGCACGGGGGGTCAAGCGTAGCTTTCTTCAAAAGCGTTGTCACTATTGCCTGTTTCCAACATGCAGGTACTACCCCACTACTCAGGGATTGGCAGCAGATCTGTCGAACTTGCGGAAAGAGTTCTTCCTTTAATTCCTTCCACACCCTGTGTGGTAGAGGATCAATTGGGGATCCTGATGAGACACTCAGAGCTAGTCTATTGAAATCCTCCTCTGTCTCAAAGTAGTCTAGAGTAACTGACTTATCCTTGCCTACTCACTCCTCCATCTGAGCCAGTGATGGCATCTCAGCCACTCTGATTTGGCCTTCTATTTTATCTGCCATGTCCATTTCCAGACCACCAACGATTTTACAAATTTATTCCTCAAAGAAAGTCGCTAAGCTATCACATAGGTCCTGTGTAGCAGTGATCTTATTTTTTATGCAATCGGGTTTGGAGAGGTCATTCACTATTTTGAATATACTTCAACACTGTTTGACGCACTTAGAATGGTGTCAGCGTAATACTCTGCTTTCACTTTGGAAATTTCCCTTTTATAGTTACCTGTTGCTGTTTTCAGTGCTATTTTATCCTCCTCTGCGTAAATCTTTCTCCACTTTCTTTCTGCCTGTTTGCAGCCCTTTTTTAGTTTTTTTAGCTCCTCATTGTACCAAGGGGCTGACGACCTAAGTGTATTTTTTAGTTTTTTCATTGGGACAATCTGATCAAGAGTATTGCTTATCTGGTCACAGAGTTTCAGATAGTTTTCATCCACCGATTTATTTACATCAAAAGAACTTTTATCAGTGAACACTGGATTGTTTTGCTATTTTCAAAAGTTTATTCCATTCCCTGCCCCGACGGCTGTTTTCCATGGAGGCACTATATTTATTAATTCTAGGGTTAAAAACCAAAAACTTAATAAGATAGGGTCAGTCCAGCATAAGGGTAAGATGCCTTCCATTTCTGCAACATTTTTTGCCGAAAAGATTAAATCTAGTATATGTCCTCCCTGATGCATCGGTTCCGTCACCAATTGTTGCAGATTTAAATTCTCACATGATTGAAGAAGGCCTTTGAGTGCTGGGCCTAGGTTCCCATTTGACCATAAAATAAAATCCCCAACGATGATCAGTCTGGCATGAGTAAGTGACATATTATAAAAAATGTCGATTAATGCCTGTTGTTGAGGGCTGACTGGGCCAGGGGGTCTTTAGCACACTATACCAGTAAGCAGGTGCGCTTTAGAATCCTTTAAAGAAAACCCCAGGAGTTCGATACCCTCAACTTCGTCAATGTCAGTCGGGGTGAAATTCCATTTGTCCTTAAAAATGACACCTTCTCCACCTCCTCTTCCGTTGGGCCGCGGCTTGTGAAAGGCCCTGTAGCCTGGTGGACAAGCCAACCCCAATTCAACATCTGAGTCAGGGCGTGTCCACATTTCCGTCAGAAACCCCACATCCAGGTCATGTGATTCCAACAGGAGGTGGATCTCCAGGTGATGTTTCACCAGGGATCTGACATTTACTAAGCCACATTTAAGGTTGTCCCCCCCTGCTTTCTCAGAGACTGTTCTCGCGGTTACCGGAGACCTGTAATTAAGAACACCGCCCCCCTGCTCACTTATTTCCAGAAGTTGTTCCCTCGTATATCGATGGTAAGTGCTCCCTGTGGAGTTTATTCCCAAACCGGCAGCATGGCTGGTGCTGTGTGCAGCCAGTGTGCGGACGGGCTTGCCTTTGGCGCGCTCGCGCTTGCATCGGTTTAAATAGAGAGGTTAGCCTCCTCCTTCAGGATAACTAGACCGCTGACCAAGATGGCGTATGATCGGTGACCCGCTCTTACATGCGGCGTACACCAGCTCACCTTATGATCAGGAGTGCAAAGTGCTAACAACAATCTTATATTAAAAATTCTAAAATGGTTAAAAACCAGGTCTGTGCAAAGTACGCTAATTCCAGCAGCATGTGCGACGGGCTAATCGCAATGTCTTCGCGCTCGCGCTTGCATCGGATTAAATACAGAGGGTAGCCTCCTCCTTCGGGACAAGTAGACTGCTGACCAATATGGCGTATGATCTGTGACCCGCTCTTACATGCGGCGTACACCAGCTCACCTTATGATCAGGAGTGCAAAGTGCTAACAACAATTTTATATTAAAAATTCTAAAATGGTTAAAAACCAGGTCTGTGCAAAGTACGCTAATTCCAGCAGCATGTGCGACGGGCTAATCGTAATGTCTGCGCGCTCGCGCTTGCATTGGTTTAAATAGAGAGGGTAGCCTCCTCCTTCAGGACAACTAGACCGCTGACCAAGATGGCGTATGATCGGTGACCCGCTCTTACATGCAGCGTACACCAGCTCACCTTATGATCAGGAGTGCAAAGTGCTAACAGCAATTTTATATTAAAAATTCTGATATGGTTACAAACCAGGTCTGTGCAAAGTACGCTAATTCCAAACAGCATGTGCGACGGGCTAATCGCAATGTCTGCGCGCTCGCGCTTGCATCGGATTAAATAGAGAGGGTAGCCTCCTCCTTCAGGACAAGTAGACTGCTGACCAATATGGCGTATGATCTGTGACCCGCTCTTACATGTAGCGTACACCAGCTCACCTTATGATCAGGAGTGCAAAGTGCTAACAACAATTTTATATTAAAAATTCTAAAATGGTTAAAAACCAGGTCTGTGCAAAGTACGCTAATTCCAGCAGCATGTGCGACGGGCTAATCGTAATGTCTGCGCGCTCGCGCTTGCATCGGTTTAAATACAGAGGGTAGCCTCCTCCTTCAGGACAACTAGACCGCTGACCAAGATGGCGTATGATCGGTGACCCACTCTTACATGCGGCGTACACCAGCTCACCTTATGATCAGGAGTGCAAAGTGCTAACAACAGTTTTATATTAAAAATTCTAAAATGGTTAAAAACCAGGTCTGTGCAAAGTACGCTAATTCCAGCAGCATGTGTGATGGGCTAATCGTAATGTCTTTACATTGCACAGCAAGCAAAGAACATGAACACTAACTTGTCCATTTGGTTTGTGTGGGGCTCAACTCAAGGTCCCAAGGCAATTAGTACGTTCCACTCGTATAGAGGAGAGTGGTAGTGATGTTATGTTTGGCCCCATACGTGACCCAACTGAAGCCAGCATTTCAGCCTCCGATCACAGAGTCATAAGCATTGGGGTCAGTAGTATTTGCGTAGTTTTGCGTGGAGGTGATTCGGCGACATCCAAGTGGCGAAACTTGACCCTTTGGGACGCAAGCGGTGTGCCGCTTAGGGCCAGATGTCTTAAGCCTTTTTTGCGTTCGCAAACGGGCAGATTCACAGAATCTGCCCGTTTGCAAACGCAAAAATTGCTTTTCTGATGTAGCAAACCAAATTTTGGGATTCGGTAACCTGTTACTGAATCGTCAAATGAGTTTGCGATTCGGTATTAGGAAGGGGGTGTTTAGGGCGTCCCTTCCTAATACTGAATCGCATCGGTAGGTATGAATGTTTTGTGACCGCAATTGCAATTTTCCCACCTACTTCAAGTAGGTGGTAACCCATTCGCAAATGAGAAGATGTGAATGTTTGTAAAACCATTTATAAGAGCAGGCAGTGGTCCCACGGACCACTACCTGCTCTTAAAAAATGAAAAGAAAACTTTTCATTTTACTTTTTGTAAAGCATCTCGTTTTCCTTTAAGGAAAACGGGCTGCTTTACAAATAAAAGATTGTTTTATTTAAAAGCAATCACTGACATGGTGGTCTGCTGATCTCAGCAGGCCACCATCCCCGTGATTTTTGCGAATCCTAGGGGGTCGCAAATTGCGACCTAACTCATTAATATTCAATAGGTAGGTCATTTGCGACCCCCTAGGAATCGCAAATGGTGTACTATGCACCTTCATACATTGCATCTTGCGATTCCCTAACTGCGAATCCTTGTGATTCGCAATTAGGGAATCGCAAGATGCTATCTTGATACATCTGGCCCTTAGTCACTTGGGGACAGATGTATCAAGATAGCTATTTTTGCGTTCGCAAACGGGCAGATTCTGCGAATCTGCCTGTTTGCGAACGCAAAAAGGCTTGATACATCTGGCCCTCTGTCTCTAAAGTTCTGTAGTAATGCCACGTGTGTCCGGCTAGTCCCAGACTTGGTCTGGTTCCGTAAAAAAGTGTGTCTTGACCCAGATTTTCAGTGTGGCTGGATAGAACATTGTGTATTTCATATTGCTGTCTCTGCATCACCGCTTGGTTGCCTCGAAAGACCGCTGGAGCTTTTGTACATGCTGTGTATAGTATGGAAATAGCATGATCCATGCTTCTTTAATGTGCAGATTACCAGTCTTTCTTGCTGCCTGTAGCAGCACATCTCGGTGCCTATAGTCGACTAATTGGAAGATAACAGTTGAGGAGGCCCGATGGAATTCTATCAGGCTCTCGACGAAAGCGGGGATGCACTCAGCCTTACGCATGCTGCCGGGCTTTGGCGCAGCGCTGGCCCAAGTCCGTCCGCAGTGGCAGCTCCTCCATAGGGGCGTCGCCCCACTGCTTTCTCGCAGTGCGAGAAGCAGAAACATAAAATGGTAAAACTACCATTTTATGTTTCTGCTTCTCGCACTGCGAGAAAGCAGAAGTGCCTGGAGTGCCTGGTTGTGGGAGGGCGGGTGGGCGGTCCCGCTCGAGGGCAGGGGGGGGGGGGGAGTGGCTTGCCCACTGTTGTGGGCCCTGACTGCTTTGGTCGGCCTGGGGCCGACCAAAGCAGTCATGTGCACTCTCCCTTTTCTCTATGTAGGCTGCAGCCTACATAGAGAAAAGGGCTTCCGATTAGGCTCCCGGCTGGGGCGCTGTGCGCCTGCCCCGCACCAATCACACGCTGCCACT
The DNA here is from genome assembly GCA_963921515.1 of Calotriton arnoldi. Classification (NCBI taxonomy): domain Eukaryota; kingdom Metazoa; phylum Chordata; class Amphibia; order Caudata; family Salamandridae; genus Calotriton; species Calotriton arnoldi. Next base: position 1,785,342 of record CAWUFW010000056.1, on the reverse strand, counting down.
GCTACTCTGTGCCCTGTTCCCAAGTGTCCTGCTTCTCTGTGCCCCGCTCCCAGGTGTCCTGCTCCTGCTCCTCTGTGCCCCGCTCCCAGGTGTCCTGCTCCTGCTCCTCTGTGCCCCGTTCTGAGGTGTCCTGCTCCTGCTCCTCTGTGCCCCGCTCCCAGGTGTCCTGCTCCTGCTCCTCTGTGCCCCGCTCCCAGCCCTCGTTGTTCTTGAGCAAGGCGACAGTACTGGGGGGCGGGCGCAGTAGGTAATTTCCCCCGTCAATGTTGGGCAACGCAAATGAGTCATTCTTCCCTAACCTTAAGTAATGTAAACAGGGGGTGCTGCTAAACTTTCCCATCGCCCTTTGGCAAGTTAAAGGGAGCAGGGAGACATTTTTCCCTCATCTTGAAAAATGCAGGGAGATAAGATGGCTTCTGTCTAAACACGCTCCGCACGCTTATTCAAGTGATTGATGGTCATGGGGCCATGCTTCTTCTCCTTGAGCAAGGCGAATGGCAAACATGCTGTTTCCACCATCACACTTAGGCAAGTTGAGAGGAGGGACGCACGAAGGGGGATTCATCTAGAGTTAGTTCTCTATCATACTTTAGAAATGAGTACGGGGTGGCTAGTTTGTCAGTACTACTACTCTGGCCTCAAGCAAGGCCAGGGAGGGGAAAAATACCGACCCTTACATAAGAGTGTCTGTATTTAGCCTGTGGTCTTGGCCAGGCCAGGAGGGCATAAGGGGAAAGGCCCTTTCATCTTTCCTCGCCCAAAAAGGGCAGGAAGCAATATTTATTTATAAGTGGGTGGGCTTACGCACTATCTTAGGAATCATGCAGCATCGTGTCTCCCGTCCCATAGCTTTCTTTATTTTATCATTTTCTTGCGTTTTCCCCAGTGTTTGTGTCCATGGGGAATAAAAAAGACTTCCAGTGCGCACGCACACAATATGGTTCATGCACACTGCGGTTCTAGTGTGCGGCTGTGCGTGCAAGCCCGTTGTTTGCAAACTTTGTGAAAACTAAACACACTAACATGCGAACTGGACACTTACGTATTGCCTTGTATCGCCATAAAGGGTGAATGAATTTTACCAAACAAACAAAAGACACATAACGACCGAAACACTGCCATGCCATAAAAAGATGGTGACCACCCATTCAGCAGTTTTGGAGTTACACTCAGAAAAAACCTATTTGCAATGAAATAAGAATGAGAAAAGAGCTTAGGCGTCTCCCTTATAACTTCAGAACTGTGTAACCAAATCCATACCAAATTTGATATGCTTTAAAATATCCTTCCATACATTTTTTCTCAGTGTTTGGTGCACCATGATCAACGGCTGCCAAAGTTATAACGGGATAAAAAAATTGATTTTCTATGAAGAGTGACGTCAACTACATTTCCTAGGAAAATCCAAACATACTTCGTATTGCTGGACTCAGATATTCAGGACAACATTTCTTTGATTAGTGTTCTTGGATTTATGTTTGTCCATTTCAGAAATACAAAAAAGTACTGAGCAAATTTGTTGGAAAAAAATAATTTAATTTGCAAATGAAAAAAAAAAATTCTTGTATAATAAAAGAATCACGATGAACACACAGAATTACATCATCATTATAAACAATACATTATGAAACACACATAACTGACGGAGGACTAGGCCTAAGTAAACCACAGGCTTGTGGCACTTAGGCCAATGTCACTATGTTCAACATACCACAAACATTAACAAGCATTTGCAATGCAATAGTTCTCGCCTTTGGGACCTTGTATTTAACTATGCAGCACATTATATCGTGGGTACAGTAACATTTACGGTTATTACTGTGCACAAAGGAGTGAAAGGGTGCAGTACCACAGATTATCACTAGGTGTCCTTTGGGACCTCTTTTGGCCACATAAGGTTCTGCACCCTGTGAGATTTCATGCTCAATGACAAAAAAAGGCATTTATAGAATAATAGGTTCCCAGGAAAACATTTCATGTTTTAAAACACTGAACACAAATGCTTCACTCATTTTGTGGTTCTACAGAGTACTTAATGAGCTCACCTTGTAAGTGAAAAAGGAAGCGAGGGGCTGATAGAAGAGTGTAACCAAAAACTTCCTTTTACATCCTGTAGATATCACAAAATCAAAGTAACCCAGGACTCCCAGCACTTATTAAAGTGTCTGAACATTTTGTCTATCGTTGAAATCATCAGGCATAGATGGAGCTTACAACATACCTTTCACCTTGCTAATTGTCACAGCAGGTAAAACACATACTTTTTAATAGAAATATCTAACTGGTAAAAGTTCATATTAATGAAAAGTCCTATGTGTTTTAACTTAATGGTGCCCCACACACTAAAAGGGCTTTAAAACGTGATCTTTGGGCAAATCTATGATGGTATTAGCTTGAAAATGTTATTGCGGTGCTAAATCAAATAATGGAACAAGGGGAGCGGGGGTTTTAAGTCTCTGTGTTAAGCAAAAAGCCTCCTTCTCCTTACTCACACACTGAGTTTGTCATAAGTAAAGCACTTGGGCATCACAGGTTGGAGAGCACCAAAGCATCAGGACAGCAATTGTTCTTCCAGGAAGCACTTCCGGTCAATACGATGCTGCTTTGTGCTTGATAGATTGGTAGAAGCAATTTAAGCACCTAGCAACACCAGTCTCGGAGCAGCAATAGACAAATCCAAACCCATGGGAGGAGTGAGACCAAACAAAGTATATACAACAGATCACCTGTCAGCGCAAGCGCTGTCTAGGCTCGACCTAACAAGTAAGTGTATTGGCAGAAGGAATGTGTAAAAATTACAGGAAAAAAGCTGACATTACAAAAACAGGCCAGAAACCAAATAACAACAAACCCTCCAACCAGGCCAGCGCTTTGAGCAGGGCATAAACTGCACGTGCGTGTACATGATCGTTCCATCATATTTCCTGCCTACAAGTAGCCAAGCCCTCGTGGTCTCTAACAGGTCTTGACAATGTCATGTGAGGCAGAGGATGCCCAATGGGAGAGCAAGTATGCTCTGTGACGTAATGTGACTCGCACAGAATTAATGAAGGGATGACCAGGAGAAACAATGAGTGAATACTGAACAACTTCAAAAAGAGTAGGGAAAAGAAGCCGGATTACCCACTGGCAAAGCAGGATTTTTAAAAGGCAACCAAACAGACAAATCCAAACCCATAGCAGAAGTCAGACCCCACAAAGTACATACAACAAATAACCTTACAGCACAAGCTCTGTCTAGGTTCGACCTAAAAAGTGCAATGTAATGAACTTGGGATAGATCAGACCACGAGGTTGGTCTACAATGTAAAGAAAACAAGCATTTGCAATGCAATAGGTCTCGCATTTGCGAGAGTTTAAACTATTGGCATTGTAAATGACTATGCTTTTTATTTATTTTTTTAAAACCAACACATTAAGAAAAGGCATTGTCATTTGCAATGGCAATAGCTCAGACTCTCGCAAATGCGAGACCTATTGCATTGCAAATGCTTGTTCTTTTTTACTCTTTGTATTCTGCAGTCTGATGGAGTCCTGGCCCATGGTATGCGGAGAGCCAGCAGAGCTGTTGAGCTTGTTTGTAGGATAAGGGGTGGCGCTGGTCGTGATGGCTTTGTATAGGGTGCAGCTAGCTTTGAAGATGTGCGAGCAGGAAAGGGGAGCTTGGAGTTCCATCAGGGTGGAAGTGGTGTGATCCTAATCACACTGAACAGCCACCCCTGAAACATGCGTTGACCTGCAGGCCACAAAATAAAATACTGGAAAGGCCAACTCAGTCACCCATCCTTCAGAGTTCGGCAAATGGAGTGCTATGTTATAGCGCTAAGAAGCAGCAGAACAGCAGCGTGATTTACAGTGCTTAGAAACGGCAGAACTGTATGCTGCATGAAGTTATAATAATAACAAAAGCCAATCTATCAAGGTTTGTGAAAAGCTGAACTGTTCCCAAGTTAGCCTGCTTAGATGTAATGAACACAACAGGAGAAACTGCGAGGCACCAGTGGGGGGCGTTACTTGTCTCCGGAGCAGGAAATATCACAGCAGACTTCAGGGCCCAGGGCTTGTTCCAATCAGTCTATTACACGACTTAAAACTGGCTATTGTGTCTGGGGTTTGCAGGGGGCAGTGGGTGGGGGGTAGGGAAGGGGAACAGGACGCACGCTGTACTTCACAGGCTACGGACCTCCAGTGAACCCTTCTGAACACAGCAGGAGAACGACTTACTCTCTGTGCTCGGTTACCGCAGGCTCCGCGCTCCCACAAACGCCAGCATACCCGATACTGTGCAGCATGGCCAAAAAAGAAAGAATGAAAGATTTTTTTTTTTAAAGCAATTTTGTTTGGGCCCACATCAAGCAAGCATGTGCCTACAGAGCAACGCAAGCTCATATTTCTTTTTGCGTTTACTGATCCATGCTGGATCGGTGAACAAAAAAGAAAAGAACCAGTGGTGCGTGCGCACCACAGAGGAGCGGGGGGGGGGAAGGGAGCGCGGCAGCGAGGCGAACGCGCGCTGCTGCACGTGCTAGACACCGGTGGGAATGGGCGCGGCAAAGGCTGGACATGCGCCCGCCTTTGCCCAATTGCGTGCTGTCTTTCTTATAAAGACGCACGCAAAGCCCAATAGCCGGGAGAAAAACGAAAAGCACACGCACGAGCGTGTGCGATTCCTAGCTCACCTTCTAAACCCCCTACATGAGGTCTCTCGCTGCGCGAGCCGTGCTGCGCACTGCAACTCTAGGCGCGAGACCTAAAAACTGCCTTGAAACACCATCATGGATGTAGGAAATGTGACAGGGTCTGGGTGGAAATGCATCAGCCAATGACTGCCTGTGAGGTGAGTGAGAGGACCTATGAAGTGGTGGGGCCACTTCACTCCATGTCATCAATGACACTATTGCCAATCCTGGTTTTTCAGGTCCCAACATGGTGCATTCTTGGTTTTGTAGTATTGGCGTGCTTTCATTAAAGCAATTAGACCAACACGCGTGGTAACATCGATTTGCAGGTGCGATATCCAAAATTAGAAGCAGTGTCCATGATACTAAGGAAAGTGGAGGTCGGTCATCCTGCAGTGCAGTGATAATAAACGCACTACTACTCTTCGCAATGTGCATTGGTCCCACAAAACAGTGGTTGCATCCTCGAACAGTAGGGTACTGTAGCTAATAAAATTGCCCTGTAGCACGCTCTGCAGTCTTGTGGAATACATAGGATAGCCACTGTTGTCAGAGGTCCTTGGGCACGCCTTCCTCAGTGATGGAATTACAACCCTTCCATCAGCCACCTCCCGGGCCCAGCCACACTCAGCTGACATCTGGCCCTCCTTATTTTTATTCCAACGCCAACTGGCAAGCCGGTGCCACTCACCGACCAATTAGAAAGGTTGAACCGGCCCTCCTTTGTGCCTTGGACTAATGGCTGTGTGCAGAAGGTTGAGTTGTGGCTGCCGGGATACGGTGTGGCGGGGATTAGTGGACCACTGGGGGCAGAATGGAGAGGAGTCTGCTGTGCGCCGTTCTGCCGGAGCTGGAGGTAAGGGGCTGGGGGCGGGTGGGAGAGGAAGAGTAGCAGCTGGGGGCATAGGTGCATATAAGGACAGGCACAGAGCAAGTTCGGTAATAGGTAGTATGACGAGCAAGCATTGCACTAAGGACTGGCGAACGCTCTGCTGGTGCACTTTGGGGGCAAGGGAGAGCAACAGCGACCGGTGACAAAGGATGGACTGACTGGACACCAAAATCAGCCGTGGAATAAAGGTTCAAACCAGCCCCACCAAATAGGACAACGAGCAACCATGCGCAGAAGATAACGTCCTCAGTAGCTTCACCACGTTGGAGAACAGGCATAGAGGGGTGTGACAAGCAGGAATGAAGCAGCCATACAAGGGAGCACAGTCCAATACTGGGGAGCCAGGCACCAATCAGCCATCAAGGAAGCAGGCACTTAGGCTCAAGCTTGCAGGAGGCACATACAGGCACTGGTCAGCTGGGCACATGGCAGTGTGGAGAGAAGGCACTGAGTAAGCGGGGAAAGCAGACAAAAATAGCTCTCTAGTAGGGAGTGCATATGTGTGTGTCCTGCAGGCAGCCAGCAAGACTCACGGCTGCGTTAAGTCGTTCGATCATTCTCCGGCATTTAACACCGGTATAGAATGTGTTCTTTGTGTGTTGCATTGAATAAATGGTGCTTTATTGTGGTAGGGATTGAGCGTGTCCCAACCTGGCTCTGGGCAGGGATTGAGAAACGTCTCTCGAGCCATTACTGGAATGCAATGAAAGTAGCCAAGGAAAACCATCCTGATGGCTGCCAGCGAGGACTCCCCATAGTACTGAATCCGTGGCACAGCGCGTCAGCTGTAGTAAATATGTACACTATTAAGCGCGCTGCGTGTTGGGCCTGGGACCCACGTTCATTGATTCTCCTCTCGTAAATGCACGAGTTATGCATATTCAACACTCCCTTCCTTCAGTAGCATTACGAAACTTGAGGGGCCCTCCTGCAAAGTACATAGACGGGGCCCCCCATGCACCACTACGAAGGTTCCAGGTTGCTTATGTGTGACATTTCAATGGCTGAAGTGTGCTTATGGGTGACATTGCATTGCCTTATGTATGACACATTGAGTGACACTTTAACGCAAGTCAAAGTAGCTGTGCCTGTGTAATAATGTTAATTTCAGAATGTCCTGAGCAACCCTTAAAGGGTGAAATGAAGGTGAGTGTAGGTAGGCATGTGCTTGTTTCCTGCAAAAGGGACATAGCATGGTGAGTGTTGCATGCGTCCCGGACTAACTTATAAAAATATAAGAAAATAACCTAAATAGCAGGCTGGCTACACTGGGATTTTGCCAGCGTACAGCTGTGTATAGCAAGCACTGGTGTCACAATGTGCAGAGTTCAGCCAAACGTAGCTGCAGTAAAGAAAACATAGCAAGGCTGAGACTGTCACAGCTAGGGAATGGTGGGCCAGATGTACGACGATTGCATTTTGCGACTCGCAAATTACGTCGCTTTGCCTCAGACACTGTTTGCGATTCCCAATGGGGTCGCAAATAGCATGCCTCATCAATATTCATGAGGCAAGCGCAATTTGCGACCCCATTGGGAATGGCAGGCACTCCCAGGGATGGTGGCCTGCTGGGGTCAGCAGACCACCATGTCTGTGACTGCTTTTTCAATAAAGGGGTTTTTTTTTTTTGTTTTTTTTTAATGCAGCCCATTTTCCTTAAAGGAAAACGGGATGCATTTGAAAAACAAAAATTCAACTTTTCAGTTTCATTTTTTAAGGGCAGGCAGTGGTCCCGCTCTTAAAAAATATTTATGTACACACTCACAAAGGGGAAGCGGTCCCCTGGGGACCCACCTTCCCGTTTTCGAGTAGTTTACCACCTACTTGAAGTAGGTGTAAACTGCGAGTGTTTTGTGACCGCAAATGCGGTCGCAAAACAACAGTACATGGCGACTCGCTATTAGGAAGGGACGCCCCTTCCTAATAGCGAGAGTCGCAAATGCTATTTTGCGAGTCAGTGACTCGCAAAATAGCATTTGTACATGCCTGGAACCTTTTTTGCGGTTGCAAACCGGCAGATCTCCCGTTTGCGGCCGCAAAAAAGGCTGTACATCTGGCCCGGTATGACCAGGCCATTAGGCTTTAAGCCAGTGCTTCCTTGTTTAGGTCGAGCCTGAGTCAGCGCGCATGCGCTGCTCTGGCGAGCTGCTGTAGTGGAGTATGGAAGAGAAGCCCCCCCACTCTCCGCTCATATTTGTCATTGGCTTCTGTCTTTGTCCTTCGTCATTGCAGGCTTCTATTTCAGTAATCGGTTTGTTAGTCCCTCCTTAGTACCGCCTTGTCTTCATTTCTATCCTCCCATGGCTACTGGCCACTTTACTTCTGTTGTTACACGGTACGGGTTTATTAGTCTGTAAGCACTATTTTATTTTTTTCTACTGCAGGCAGGGCGACTTGCGCAGCCGGGACAATGGCGGTCGCTTGTTTACTGCTGTGTCCTCCACCGTGACTCCGGTTCGTTAGTGGTTACATGCTTGTGTGTTGCTTCGGTGCCCATCGCTGATCGCAGTTCTCTTAATCTCCACAATCTCCCTGGGCGGTGCCATCCCCTCAGTGGCTCCCAGAGGGACAGTAAACAAAAAGTATTTTCATAAAAAAATACTAGAACCCATACTCTAGTTTTGTCAAGGCAGGAGTTGTTTGCATGCTTTATTGTTTACCGCACTTAATGTGTCGCTGACAGATGCAGTGACGTGACCAATGAGTCTGCCTCGTCTGACACGGTTAAATAACGAAAGTGAAAGCTGTCGGGGAGATTACTAAGGAAGCTCCTTTGAGTGACATTTTGTCATTTGGCAGGGAGTCCGAGCTTGTTTGAGGTCACAAGGACACGCTGTTGGAGACAGTATGAAAAGCATAGTAGGGAAGAGGTAGAGGGTTTAATCCTTACTACACCCCCATCTCCTCCTGTAAAAATAATGCCCTCTATAAAGAGCTCAGCTCATGAACAACACACGCACACAGCGAGGAAGGAATTTATTGATGGAATCAACAGTGATTTTCATTATTGTTATTATTTGTTTGCACAAGGAAGTCTGGGCCAGGCTACTCACAGGCCTCCTCTCTCAGCGAGCCAAGCACACGCTGTTGACAAATGGCAGCAAGTGCAGGCCAAGAGTGCAAAGCCGGCAGAGCCAGCTCGACTGTTCATCCTTCCAGTGCAGGACCACTACATTAGTCAATTGTATGCCTTTTATGTAAAGCGCTTCGTAGCATAAAATAGAATACGAAAGCACTATATGCAGATTGCCGCGTACTTACCATATTGAGTGATTTTAATTGGGAACCAGTATGCAGCTTAAAACTGGGTGGAAGTCTGCACCTAGAATGTTCTTGGTACGTGCAAGAATGTTCATAGCAAGTCAGGGGTGACCATCAAATTCTGCCTCTAGACGGGAACTCTAATACGTGTTAGCCCCAGAGACACAGGTGATTCGGGCAACAACCCAGCCTTACCGTGTCATGAATGTTTAATAATCCGGGGGAGATAAGTATGTAATGGGAACTCTGTGTGCGCAGATGGAGGCGAGGTGGGCTATTTATTATTGGATGTGCCATGAAAGCTATGTTGAGAGGGGGTTTGGTGTGCCATGAACTGATAGAGGAGGTGTGGTAGACGGTGTGCTGTAGGTCCTGAGGTGCCCTTGATGTTATGCGAGGGTAGAGTCCATGGGGTGCTGGTTTTGGTGGGGACGGGGACAGTGTCTGCTCAAGCCGCCTTCAAGAACACTATGGAGTTGAGTGAGGCCCAGTGCAGGGAACTTGGAGGGGCAATAGTTGTTATCATACGGGGGCAGGGTGTTCCTTACCATACCTTTCGGACCACGTTCGGCCACATGTTGATCCCTGCTCCTGCTCGCTTCATACAGGAGCGGCTCCTATGGAGTATGGCATGATAGAACTGCATTACAGGACATGCTGTACCATGGCGAGGGTACCCTGCCTCCCTGGTGAATCTAGTGGGGAAACAGGAGAGCTACAGCACATGCTGTACCATGGCGAGGGTACCCTGCCTCCTTGACGAATCTAGTGGGGTAACAGGGGAGCTACAACACATGCTGTACCATGTCGAGGGTACCCTGGCTCCCTGACGAATCTCGTGGGGTAACAGGGGAGCTACAACCCATGCTGTACCATGGCAAGGGTTCCCTGGCGAATCTAGTGGGGTGACAGGGGAGCTAAAACACATCCTGTACCATGGCGAGGGTACCGTGGGTTCCTGGTGAATCTAGTGGAGTATAAAAGAGCCTCAATGCAAGCCAAACCACGCGATGGGTACAATGCCTCCGAGAGGAGTTAAGTGGGGGTATAGCACATGCTACACCATGGCGAGGGCACCCTGCCTGCAGAAGGCGTCTAATGGAGCTACAGTACCTGGTGTACCATGCTGAGGGTACCCTGCCTCCGTGAGGGTTTCAATAACGGGTAAAATTACACTGCAGCAACATAATGCTTTTCTTTGGCTGACCTTCGAAAGTAAGCAAGTTTATATGAACAAGCAACGGTAAAGGCATCCAGTGTGTCTTTCGCTGTCATAATTTTGGCTTCACCAATGCTTGTTTTGTCTTGTCAGTGCTTTTGTAAAATGTTGCTGTTGGATTACCAAAGCCCCCAGCTTTGAAGGGAACTACTTTGTGGGCAAATGTGCTCATGGTGAAAGAGAAATTATGCTGTCTCTCACCATGCACTTAGCCAATGGCTGAAGCGGTCTGACAGCTGTCCTATGATGTAGAGTGGGAGAACAACGTGCATGGTGCAACAACTGACCAATGGATGAGGAGAGCTGGCCTAAAGTCCCTACAAGTATATTATAAATATATTATTTTAGTAAAATCAAAAGGTCCTGTCTAATGCCAGAAGAAATGCACAAGATGTGTACACCATAGCCCTCAAAACGAGACTGCTTGTCAAAGCAAAGCTAGTGGTCACATTCAGGCTAACCACTTTAATTTAGGTGATTGCAGATACTGTCACTAATCCCAATCCTGAACATTTCACCAACAAATCATTGATTTAAGGGCTGTTAGTGTAATGACTTCAATGAAAGCAAAACATAACTACAATACCCATAATATATTAGGCTGTTACACAAAATTCCAGGACTGGAAACACCGTTTGTAATGGCCTGGAGGAAGCTGGTCACTCTCAAAACATTACTCAACTTGTTGGGAGGATGGCTCAGTGGGCAGCGGTAAAAGTGAAAAAAATAAAAGTATAGGAATTGTGATCTTGGTGTAGGGGAGAGCAAGGGCAGGGCCAGCTGGTATGGGGCAGAGTCAGAGGCAACACTAAAAGGAGTATAATATAGCATTTTGTTGGCCTTGGAAACTGATAATTAAACGTATTTCTATAGCACAGATTGTGGGCATTTAAATCAGCCACAAAATGCGGGAAGCTTGCAATTTTAAATCACAAGTCACAGCATATTCCACCCTGTCAGTGCATTTCTTCAAGAAACCTTCCTTTCTAGAACTGAAACAAGTGACATACAGGTTATCTCTGCAGTCGGTATAGTGACCTGAAGATTGCACATCGGATTATAAAATACACAGGTTGTGTATATTTCTGCTCTTTTCTTTTCTTGCCTTATTTTCTTTTCATCTCTTTTCTTTGTTGTTTAGGTCAAGCCTGAGTCAGCGTGCATGCACTGCTCTGGCGAGCTGCTGTAGTGAGTATGGAAGAGAAGCCCCGCCCACTCTCCGCCAATATTTGTCATTGGCTTCTGTCTTTGTCCTTCGTCATTGCGGGCTTCTGATTCAGTAATCGGTTTGTTAGTCCCTCCTTAGTACCGCCTTTTCTTCATTTGTAACCTCCCATGGCTACTGGCCTCTTTATGTCTGTTGTTAAACGGTATGTGTTTATTAGTCTGTAAGCACTATTTTCTTTTTTCCTACTACAGGCAGGACGACATGCGCAGCCGGGACAATGGCGGCCGCTTGTTTACTGCTGTGTCCTCCACTGTGACTCTGGCTTGTTAGTGATTTCCTGCTTGTGTGTTGCTTCGGTGGCGATCGCTGATCGCAGTTCACTTAATCTCCACAATCTCCCTGTGCGGTGCCATCCCCTCACAAACCAGCTCCCACTCCTCACTATTTACCATGCTAATCCCTCTTCCCCGATCCTGCTTTAACCATTTTCTCAGTAAGCGCCTGTGTTTTTACAACCTTGGCAATTTCTGGATGGATAGGCTTCTGACACGCGGTTCTCAGGGCTACTGTAGCCAATCTGTTTTCCGCATTTGTCGTTCATTTGTTCATTACTTTACTCAATCAGTAAATGCGTGTAGTTGTGTTTTGTGTGTGTTCTTGGGCCAGCTGCAGTGTAAGCCTGAGGAGGGCTTTAAAAGGGATTGTTAAATTCGGCGTGTGCATAAACACAAAAACAATGTATCGCCGACTCCTTAATATCGACCATGGATACTTTTGAATTATTCTTGGGGAGCAATAATGGAGAGACCATGGAAGGGCACCCGGAACGCGCGCTTTCAAATGATCCAATTTTATGTCCTGCACAGGGCGTACTTGACTCCGGAAAAGATTAATGAATATTTCTTGGCTGCTACAGCTTGCCCTCGATGTGCGCTAGAGGGGCGGGGTTTTTACATATGTTCTGGAGCTGTCCGCAACTGGGGGACTATTGGCGGGAGGTGACAATGGTCCTGACGACTGTGACGGAGAGAGAGGTGACCCTGACGCCGAGGGTTTGTTTGCTGCATGACTTCCCACACACTACCAAAAACAAAATAACCAGCAAGTTTATTGATTTGGGGTTAATCTTGGCGAAAAGGGAACTTACCACCCATTGGAAGGCGAGACAGGGGCCTGGAGTGGGACGTTGGCGTAGGGAACTGCTGAAGTGGGCGGAGAGTGAGGGGGAATATAAACTAGGTGTAGCTAGGCGTACTGAGAACGAGAAGTCAATGGATATGGCTCGGGCATGGATGGCGCTAGTGGAATTGGTTAAATACCCCCTGATGATGAGGAAGCCCACCCCGACGAGAGAGAAGAGGTAGGGATCGGCTGAAAGGACTGACACGGGATATGGGAGAGAAATGTAGGGGCGGTTGCGAGTCCAGTGGGGGACCCCTTCTTAGTGTTCTTGATCTGTCTTAGCAGAGGCTCGCCGAGATCAGGACTTTTACTGAATGGCATGGGGGTCTGAGAGGCCACTCGTAAATGTTAGGATCCAGCGGCATGCTTGGGGGGTGGAGGGGAGGATAATAGGGGAACTATAGGGCTGGGGGAGGTGGGAGGGGAGGTGGGAGGGTTACTAGTTGAACTCTTGTAGTTGAATACAATTCCAGGGGCAAGTCTCTGAATTATCATTAAGAAGTTTTACGGAGAGTGGCGGAATGTCTTTTGGTTGGTCTCTGGGGGATCCTGGAGAAGATTATATCATGACTAGCTGGGCCGACCACGGGTCTGCTCCTGGGTAAAGTCAAACTGTATTTTGCCACATCCGTTCCTGTTTTGCACTGCCCATGTAGACACATGTATGCCTTCAATATTTGTTTGAAAACCAATAAAAGTCTGTTAAACAAAAAAATGGATACTTTTGAATTAATAATTTTCCGAGTGCTGAGAATTCACATAAGATGGCCGCCAGCTTTCGTCATCACGCTATGCTGCTGGCGTCAAATAGGCACATGTGAAACTTCTACTGTTAAAGCTTGCTAACTTTCAGCAGCATGACCAAGTCAACAGGGATTTGTGCGCATGTCCAAACCGGCAACAAAACGGATTCCAGCAGGGCCGCCCAATATGTATCGGTAAATAATCATTTGCAGCAGGGCTTTAAGTGGGATGAAAAAACTGGGGGTGGGTGGGGTCTCCCATAGGGGCATGGCCAATGTAATTGAGGGCATGGCTTAAAACACGTACGCTAAAAATCTGTAGTGCGCGCCCGACTGGTGTTTTGCTGCATCTGTCCATTCATCCGGATATAGAACAGAACAAGTAACATTACACGTACAAATGAGCACCACCTGTGACTTTGTTGTATATAATATTAAACATATTTGTAGACGAGGATGTGGGGTAAGTCTAGAGCTGCCGACCTTCGAGCTGAGAGCGTAGGTTTGAGCCTCACACCCGCTCAACATCCTGGGATTCAAGACATGACCACGTCCTTGTGTGATGTCACTGGTGCTCATGTCTGCCTTATAGAAAACTGACAAACGAGTCACTGCGAAGTTACATCAAAAGCAGTGACGGGTGCTATATTGGCGAGTTAAGTTTCTTTTTACCCCCACCCAGAGGGTGAAAATGGAGAGCCCGATTGGGACCCGTTTCGGCACCTGCTTTTAAGAGCTGACAGTGCTGAGCATCGGCAGGACCCGGCCGACTTAAAGCCCTGACTTGCAGTTACTTCCACCCTATAGTAGATTCAAGCTGCTTACTTGATACATTGAAGCATAAACACGCTCTCTGTTTGCTCTCTCCTCAGTCCCGTCACCAATCTGTTACTTGTGGCCTTCGTGAATTGCTGCATAATCTTGCCTCATGCTTGGGATGATATCTGGAGTCTAAAAGATATTTTGACTAAATATACGCAAAATGCCCTCACCCCCAAGTGCTGCGAGCTGCACCTGGTATTGCTCAGTGTATGTTTATTTTCTTACATATTGACTGATTGAAGGGTCTTTGGTAGGCGGGAACGTTTGCGGTAGGCCCTTAATCAAAACCTTTTGCAAAACATTAATAGCAAAAAAATTCAGATCAGTTACAGAACTCTCAGCCTCCGTCATGATGCACTTTGACCTGGCCATGCCTTCCCAGACTGAATGGTGGATCTCAAGCGTAGCGAGCTGCAAATGAAGCCTTGAAATCACTGTAACTGCTGCCATTGTTGACAACCGTCACAAATTGCCAACAATAACTGTTTTCCAGTTTATGAGGATGAGTCACACAGGTTTTTCTTGTCGCCCACCAACAGCAGGAGATCAGGGCTCTGATAAAATGTTTTGATAGCTAAACTTTTGTCCTTTTGTCAATTTGTTTTTTTAAATCTATGTCCTCATCCTTAAGCCATTTAAATTTGTGATATTTGGGCGCCCCTGTGCAGAAATAGCATTCTGCTGCATGAATATCAGCTTTTTGTTGAGAGATTATACTGCTCGGTGGGTGTCTTGCTCAACTCTGCTTTTAGAACTACCTGATTTTTGATACTCCTTTCTTGCACTTTACTGCATCTGAGTATGGTAGTCTCCCGAGCTTTCAGCCTCTCTGTGCCGCGAGACACAGACTGTAAACAATACATTATGCATTGGGTGCTCTTAGTGCGGTTAGGAATTGTCCACACACACACTGGAATGGCTCACCCTATCACACACACACTATAAAACAAGCATCTGCAATGCAATAGGTCTCGCATTTACGCAAGTTTGAGCTATTGCCATTGTAAATGACAATGCCTTTTATATTTATGTTTTGGTTTTTAAAACATAAATAAAAGGCATTGTCATTTACATTGCGTATAGCATAAACTCTCGCAAATGCGAGACCTATTGCTTTCCAAATGCTTCTGGCAACTGCCTCTATTTAACTTTTTTTTATAGAAAACGACCAGCAGAGCTCAGTAAAATGCCAGAATCACTTTAGCATTCCCTAGATTCCAGGCCATAGAAACTTGTCTTCCACAAGCACCCGTAGACAGTAATATTTTTTTCAATTCTTGTATTTTCAGTGCTATAACCACCGAAGGCCCAGATTTTATATTAAAAACAGAGCTTTGCACAATACAATTTCCCGCTGATAGGCAATATATCTCTTCATGTGTTCCCATACCCGGCGTGTTCCGCAGTTTGGGACTTACTTTCCCTCCATGTTAAATAACAGTAGATGTTTCAGCACCCAGGCTAATGTGCTGCATAGCTAAATACATATAAAGTCCCAAAGGCGAGACCGATTGCATTGCAAATGCTTGTTGTATCCACCTACTAGCATCTCTCATTTACAAACAAACTGGTTGTGTTAATAATGAAGACTTGTTTGAGGCAATGCAGTCAAATATATAAGGGCAGCCCTATAACTGCCTTTTCACATTCTGCCTCCTTTCCCACCACATACTGGAAGTCATCCACCACCATCCATCCCCTTCCTTCAACAGTGAGTCTGTATCCTCATGCCCAGTGTGCCTGCCGTTCAGACCCGGCGCTTTGGTGTGGGGGTCTGGGCTTTTGTCACATGAACAAAGTAAATAAACTGTTGAATCTTGCCTCTACAAAGTTGATTGGGAGAGACGGAGCCAAAGGGACATAAAAAAAGAAGAAGCACTCGGACTACAGATCCTACCTTGTGAGTCGTTTCTATGCCTGATCCTTTTTCTATCATTTCTTGTCACCTCAATGAACAAATCCAACACAATGGTGACCAAAATATAGCAATAATTGGGTACAGTGGTCCCATCACAGGCTTTTGACCCAGTGCCTGCTGCACTGACTATCGCTACGCCCCGTCCCACCTACAAAATCCAATGGTACTGGCCTGTGGCCTGGTTGTGCACGATACAAGTGATATTTGGCAATACCAAGAGAATTCTCACCATTGATCTTGGTAACCTTAACCCCCTCCAGCCCAGATATCGCTTAATTACTGTCCATTTCACGGGCGCTCTATTTGACTCACACTGATATGCAATACATAAATTGAAAGTTTCAGCAAAACAACTAGCAGTTTCCCTCAAAACTAGATAGTCCAAAATTGTTTGGTGTGTGTTAGTGACATGGGTAATTACATGAATGTATTTTGTGGTGTCCCTCTCTGCCACCGCCCCAGTACTTTGCAGGCTGTACCTTACACACGTCACGGGTACTGAGCAGTCCAAGTGTTATCGGCCTGATAAAGATGAGTAGCAGAGACAGCCCCCCGACATTCGAGTCTGTGTCTTGTGCATTTGATCATAAATATCCACCGAAGGCATGCGCAGCCCCGCATCCCCACAAACACCCGTTGGAGTTTACAGATACATTTTGCAGAATCTTTGTGTTTCCCGAAGGCATTGACTCGATTGGTTGTTCTGCTAGTGCCGGATGATCTGCGTTCACCTGACATCCTTTTCCAGATTTTCAAGGGTGATAGTTATGGCCAGATAAAGGACCTTTACCTTATCACCGAACACAATTTATTGGCCATCCCATGAATATTTGCCAGTTACCTTTTCATGAACGTTTTACATATGAAAATAAAAAATGTTCAATTAAAAAAAGTTGTGTAATATTGGAACGGAGATTTCGATGTGCTCCCTCTAATTCGCACATTAAGTGAGTGAGACTCAGAGTTGATGTGTCTTTTTGAAGCAACGTTTAGTAGATAAGTCCTGCCCAGTTCGTTAATGTGGGTTGGACACATGTTTTTTAGAAAACGGGTTGTCATGTTTGAAGGTTATTTGTGGACAACATCGTGCTGTTCCCTTGTGTATCCAAAAAAGGTGCCTATTCCTTCAAGTTTTGGCTTGCTCCTCAAGCCTATTAGGTTCTTATATAAATGTTAAGGATGGTGTACATTTTGGGACTCTTTGTTTATTCATTCGGAAAGAAAGGGAAAGTACTTGCTTTAAAAGCAACAGTATTGATTTGCTTTAAGGCGATGTTCCTGGCTACGCGAAACATATTTCCTGCTTTCTTATCGTGACAGATTCTTAACTGTCTAACGTAGCGTGTGGTAAAGCTCATGTTAACATCCGACAACTTTTTGTGGAAGTATTACAGTCAAATAACTTTGTCCTACGGGTCAGAAGCAATCTAAGGATGCCGTCATGCAAATATTTACCTTATGAAGGAGACCGGAGTTTCTCCTTCGGGGTTCAAAGGGAAGAGAGTACAACCCAAAGGATACAAGACGTGGCAGACGCATTAATTTTGGGATTTGGGCATCTGACCCAACAGGGGTATACGGAGTGAAGCCCCAATGTGTATCTCTCACCTTTGTTGAGCCTCTTGCGTGCAGGTGCTGCTGCCGTCCTCTGTGCCCCGGAAATTAACAGAGGCCAGAAGGTACGGCTTTTAAGCTAGTGATTTGACCTAAAAAAACAGTAGGTTAGAGAAAATGAAAAACATACCAATGTAAGTATAGTATGAATTGCTCAGAGTGTTTGGGAGCAGTTTCATTAAGGAAAGGAAACATTTTTGTTAAAGTGAAAGCCAGAAAGATTGTCTATGAGTTTTGCGTGGCAGCCCAATGTTCGTGTAGCGATATATGGATAGTTGCTGCTTTCTACCATTTGTGGTGGAGTGGAGGAATATTGATTTCTTTGTACCCTACAAAATTTCTTTTTAATTTATTCAAAATCAAATTAAAAGCTTTCTTCAAAGATCAAACAGACCACCCAACGGATAGATACACGGATCTGAGGAGGAAATCAACCTTCTGTCCACCTAACACCTCAATACCGGTAGAAATATTGGCCTTCAAACAGGCCATATTCAAAGAAATGGAGTCCATGAAAGAGAAGACCAAGAAACCATTCGGCAAGATGACGAAAAGAGAACAACAAGCTCTAGATGAACTAAAGAACAAAGATGGCCTAATAGTAAAACCAGCTGACAAAGGTGGAGGATTAGTGCTATTTTTTTTTTTTTTAATAACAAATTTTATTTGGTTATTCCAATGAAGTTTGGGCCATAGCCCTACAAGTAAGTACCTGTAAGAAAAGTAGATGAATCAGGAATATCGACATTTTAAAAGATTGCAATACCTGCGAAACATGCAGGGTACATAACGTAAACAACATGCAGACTGTACCAAATTCAAGTAATCGTACCAAGGATACATTCATAGAATGGCAGACTATTACATGATATGGAAGGAATTGGTCAGTGGAAGTGTACATATAGAGTGATTTCTGTTAAGGGTCCGTAGATGGTAAAGGGGGGAGATCGATCCCACGATACGTCGCCCAGCGGGCCCAAATTTTTCTGTGTTTTTGGGGGCAGCCCCGGGCCAGAAACCCCGCAATCTCCGCACCCATACATTTGCCTAGTTCGGCCTTCCACTTTCCTATAGTCGGGGGAGAGGTCCCCTTCCACAACTGTGCAATATCGCGTTTGGAGATAGTGAGGGTCAAGAAGAGCAGATGTTGTTTGTATTTATTGCCCCCTATCTCATCTGTACTGTGCAGGAGAAAGTCGTGGGTCATGTGGGAGTTCCCATGATAATACATTACTTAGACAAGATGATACCCTGCGCCAAAAGGGTTGCAACGCGGAGCAGCTCCAGACCGTATGTAAAAATGACCCATCCTCCCTTTCACATCGCAAGCATGTAGGGGACTGAATAACACCCATCTTCCAGAGTCTGGTCCGTGTATAGTATGCGCGGTGTAAATATTTGAATTGGATAAGGCGGTATCGTGTGGAAACTGCAGCGCCCCGAGGGCTGACAATTGCCTCTGCCCAGTCATCGTCAGTCAAGTCGGGGATATCCTCTTGCCATGCTCGTCTAGTGTTATCAAGTGTCGTCCGTGTATGAGGAAGGAATAGAGCTTTTGACGTCAGAATTATCATACACATTGCACAGATTTATTATCTGATGAGAGATACTACAGAATTCTCACTCTAGACCCCACACCGAGATTGAAACAAACCATCGATATAATGATGGAGGAAGCTGAAAGAAACTTTTGGATCTCATGAAAACGTAGCTGACTACCAACAGATCAAAGAACCTAGAAACCTTATTTTTACTCATTACCCAAAATACATAAGAACAGAACACCCCCTCCAGGACGCCCGATTGTTTCCGGAATAGGCTCCATATTGGAACCCCTGTCCCAATTCGTGGACCATTACCAATGACTCCTTAAAAAAACACCAACATACCTTGCGATTTCCTTAACCATTTGAAAGATCTGACATACCAACGAGGAACTACATGCCTAGTAGGACTAGACATAGAATGCCTGTACACAAGCTTATCTCAAGAAGCCACCCTACAAACTATCGAGGAGGTCCTTTTCAAACAAGAATGGACATAAAAAACCCAGAGACACTTCATTCTGGAATGGTGCCAACTAGCCTTGACTGAAAACTTCTTTGAATATGACAGAACCGTCTACCTTCAAACACACGGAAAATCGATGGGGAGCACATTTGCCCCAAGTCTGGCATGACTTTACGTCAGCACTTTCGAAGAGAAACATATCCTGTGTAACACTAACCCATTTAGGACTAAGATCCTATTTTGGAAAAGATGCATAGATGACGTATTGATGATCTGGAAAGGAACACCAGAAACCCTACTCGAATTCCATGAATGGATTAATTCCCGAGACAAATTCTTGAAATTTACCTATACAGCCCATGAAAAGACACTCCACTTCCTAGATATCACCATCTATGTGGAAAATGACAACCTACAAACCAAAACCTTTTACAAACCCAATGCCAAAAATAGCTTCCTCTCATTTAATAGATTCCACCCTCGCCCTCGGAGAGAAAATCTTCCGTACAGCCAGTTTCTACGCATAAGATGTAATTGCAGCAACACACAAGACTATAAGAAACAGGCCCAAGATCTGAGCATCAAACTAAAAGAAAGGGATTATCCAAACAGAATTATCCAGAGATGTCAAAAAAGAGCAATGAAACCAAAATTGCAAAAGCCTTTTAGAAACTAATGTAAATGAGCAGGACACAGAGATACTAACCTGCGTAACACCATACAGCACAGCCACCAACTTAGTGAAGTAGACTATTAACAAACACTGGCCTACTCTCACCTCTGGAACGCTGAAAAGGCCCAAATCTAGATTTGCAAAGGAAAGAAGCAAAATATCTGTGACCTACTAATACACACTAGACCAGCACCCAACCGGGTAATGCCCAACACAGTACTAACTGGGGCAGAGCACCAGTCACCGGACATTACCCCTGTGGATCCTGCTCTGTATGCAAACTCACAAAAACAACCAACATTCTCAGATTAACCGATAACTTCGAGTTGACTCTCAGACGTCACATAGACTGTAACACTACCCATGCGATTTACATGATCACCTGCCAATGGAATCTAAAATACATCGGAATGACCTGCCGCAAAGTGAAACAAAGGATTTGCGAACACTGTAGTAACATCAAATGTAAAAAAAATCCACCACTCGGATAAGCAACCACTTCTTGACTGCAAAACACACTATCAATTACCTCAGCTGGGTCATTCTAGAAACCCTAGACAGAAACAGGCTCTCTTTCAGACACTAAAGATACCTTAACCTTTCCATACCCTACATATTCGGGGATTAGACCATCAACCATGTCAATGCTCTCATGGATGAATATCTCCGATATGTACCACACTCCCGGTCTTTGGACCACATGAAATGTCCCTCTCCAAAAACAGACTAATCTGAAAAGCGCAGTTAGAAAAGACGTCTTTACCAGAAAACAGAGGAACCCTTCAAAACTCCGTCCGACAAATTATGGAGTATGTACACCGCAAATAAGAAATGGAAGATTACATCAGTATCAATATAATCGTTCCACCTTGCCTGCTGGTCTCTTTTCCAACTTGAGTTTACTATACACAAATTAAACATGACCAACAAATAAAAGCAGAAACCAGTCCATAACACAATAAATTATGTCCCCATAAAGTAGTATACACACCCAAGAGTCAGCAAAAGATCACAAGGGCATTAACCTAAATTACATAACATCTTTTAATTATGATCGCCATAAAATAATGATAATCTACCCAGCTTTATGAATGGACACAAGATCTGACTATTAAACATAAATAATGCTTACATATGGTTCACAAAAAGCAAAGATGATAGGTTACTAGAAGACGCACCATAAGATCAATTAAGAACATAACATCCTTCCACCTGAGTGCAGGTGTCATAAGAAACGACGACATCCATATTCAATCTCTAACAATTTTTAAATTAATACCAATTCACCGATGAATAAATGAAAAAGAAATTCTGCTGTCATGTCCTTTAGGTTAGTCCCATCATGTACATACCGATTACATACATTTTGTCCCATCCACACGACATAACGGTCTTACACAGGTGGCTCTTTACCTAGTAGCTTACGTCTATCTCTCCGACATCAGGCTCTTGGGACCATATCTTAATCCCTGTACCTGACGTACATAAACATGTCCCCAGGCACAGTAGATTTATTCTGTACAAGGGTCACCACTTTTTTCATCCATGGCCAACAGCCAGCTATGCATGATCATGTTTGTTTAGAAAAGGATTAGCAGGGGATTAGCGAATGTTTTTAAAACATATTGATTCTAGAAAAACCCCGGAGTGACCACTTTAGTATAAAAGACCCTCACTCCCCCCTTACAAGACAGAGGAGAATTCCTTCCAGGCTGGACCGAGACTCTGCAGGCTGATCCTTCGGGAAGCAGAGACCAGACATCCCTTGCGGGGTGCCATCCCCGACGCAGAGACGGGGTCCTTAATTCAGAACCATCAGGTGAGGGATTAGCACTTCCCCTGGGGTTTCTTGGCTCCATTAGGCTCCATTAGGATCTATGCAGACATTTACATACACAAGCTTCACCCACATACCAGGGCTAGGTACTTTTAGGTACGTTACGCATCGTAGGAGTACGCCAATGCTATTGTTTTATATAATCTGCTTTTATTCATCTTATTAGCACTATGGTGGAAATGTATCTGCTAGTTACGATATTGGTGCTAGCGATCACATTTGTCTGCTCCTGTCTTTTGATTGTCCCAGCTAATATGTTTTACACTAGACTGACGCTTGACCAATAAATACTTATTGAAACCGTTCCAATCGTCATTCTATGTGTATTCTGAGAAAAGTAAGCACGAGTGACCGAGCGAAAGATACTGTATTGTTTCCACGATACCCGAGGAA
Source organism: Calotriton arnoldi (assembly GCA_963921515.1). NCBI lineage: Eukaryota > Metazoa > Chordata > Amphibia > Caudata > Salamandridae > Calotriton > Calotriton arnoldi. The sequence continues at coordinate 1,762,931 of CAWUFW010000056.1, read as the reverse complement.
TCAGGGTTGTCATGTTCAGTGGTTGCCAGAAATTACATACACCACTGAATACAGGGGGGTGTTATGTGCTGGATTGAGGCCCTAACATAGGTGCGCTGTTTCAGAGGCTCAAATCCTTCGTGCCACAGAGACAGGCAGGACCTTTCACCTACATTGGCCCTCCCTTTACAAATAACGAGCAACAGAGTCTGTCCCTTATCGGACGTATGCTCTGGGTGCAGAAGACGGTCCATTCTAAATACGTCATATCCATGTCCAACAGTGACTAACCTATGTCACAACGAGTTCTTAGACAAAGACCCTTCGCTCTTGGGATTTTCCCTAGCACAGGATTATTGATTTCTCCAAGAACTCATTAAATATGCATGAACCACTATTTCCTAAGGGTTCATTCCTGATGTCTTCCTCTGACCGACTGTACGTCAATACTAACATTCCAAGGCATCTATCAGGTATAAATATACCTCCCTTTGCCCAAGCAAACTAGAGAGGACCGAGACTTTCCATGCCGACACTCTGACGTGAGACGGTGCAACCTGCATCATGCCACAGCTCCAGCTGGCAGAGGTCCATCCACCCATCCTGGGGTGTCCAGCTCAACACCAGGATGAAGTCCCACTAAGGTAATGGGGTTAGATTAAATCCTAGGGGGATTCTTGGCTCTCTAAGACCTACACACATGCTAGGTACACTTAGGTACATCTAGTTAGGCATCATAGGGGTATAGGCTTTATCTTAAATGCATTCTGCATTTCATGTATGTGTTCATTACTATTGCACAAAGGTAAAACTGTACCATGCATTTTTATTTAACTGCACTGCTGGCCATATTTCTCTGCTACTGTCCAACAGTTGTCGCAGCACATATAACCAGTACTAGAACAACAACTGTGCAATAAATTTTATTGTAAACACACCCGACTGTTTCTTCTATGTACTTCTCTGAGATGAGTGACTGAATGAAAAATAGTGTATTGTTTCCACGATCCTGAGGGATCAGGGTTTTATGGTATGTGGTTGCCAGAAGCTATTCCCTTCTTGTCTTCAAGAAGTTTCTAGTGGCCTCTGAGCTAGCTGGCACAGGTAATTAAGTTTAATATAATCGATAGGGACATACCGACCTTAGTCCTATGTCAAACCTATAGGTTATATTATTCCAATGCGCAGAGCCTATTAGGGAAATAGGAACTACACTACAGGGGGTGGTAGCGGCACCGTAGAGCTAGCTGGTCTAACGGCTGACTCATCCTGTGGGGGTGTCCAGAGTCTGTCTGCACACCAAGCCCTCAGTTTAGGTCATCCAAAACGCGCAGGTCCTGGGGGGGGTCCTAGGAACTACACGACACTGTAGGGCACAAAGAAATCGATATTCCTCCACTCAACCGCAAATGGTAGAAAGCAGCAATTATCCATATATCGATACACCAACATCGGGCTGCCACGCAAAACTCTCAGACAATCTTTCTGGCTTTCACTGTAACAAAAGTTTTTCCTTATTCCAGTATTATTGTGCATTTGTGTTTATATCTCCAGATAGGAGATATACCAATGTGTTAGTGAGTGTTGTGTAATAAATATACATATTTTTATATATACACTGTGTGGTTCTTTTTCGTTTACCTACACTACATGATTAGATCCAGTAAAACAAGCTGCTTAACACTCCTTCCAGATAAGCCTGACGGCTGCTCTCCACACCTACCACTAAGAGAGCTCTAAGGTTTTCTAAGACTACTAAAATCACCATATGGGTTGTATGAATTAGTGCAAGGTGCTTACCTTAAATAAGTGTGCACCATATAGTAAGCCAGCATCCTACATATCCCTTTTCGCGTAACCAGAAACGTCACCTTAAAGTGATACTGCTGCTTTAAAAGCATGTACTTTCCCTTTCTTTTTTCTTTTTTTTAATTTGTTTATTTGCATTTCGTAAAACGTAACTTAACATGTAACAGAGCCAGACACAGTGCCCAATATTACATAAACGGTACATCAATTGCATGTCAGTACAGTATAATCGACTCCAGAGGGCTCCCAGACCACCCCCCCCTATCAACATCCATCCATCCCTGGTCAGAAATCACACTTCATCTGCATCAAAGCAAGGTGAGGTCAGCACATATCCCCATACAAGGCGTCATTTAACCAAGGCCCCAAACCCCGGCCCAGTTCCCAATTACCCTCCCAGTTCCGCATCTCTCCTGACCAGTCTGTCTCCGGCCCTGTAGTGTTTCAAATGCCATCTTATCACGTCTACTACGATACGGCAGTCTCAGGGCCCTGATTCTCCCGCAGCCACCCCACAAATGGCTCCCAAATGTCCTTTGGCCGCGAGGCCGATGGCATCAATTCCCAGTATGTGGTCAGTTGTGAATGGCCGAAGACCACGTCTCTGATCCAGTCATCTTTAGATGGGATTTTCCTGCTTCCCCAATGTATAGCAACTCTCCGTTTTGCAAATAGGAGGAGCATTGCATGGAGCTTCCTATATTGCACCAGCGTGTCCTTAACATATCCCAACAGGCCCTGCAGAGGGTTTGGATCTGTACCCACCCCGGTAATGCGCTTTATTATGTCCCATACACTAGCCCAATAGGTCCTTAGTCGTGGACAATTCCACGCGACATGCATAAATCCCGCAGGCGCGATACCGCATCTCCAACAACAATCATCTTCCCTCAAACCCATACGATGTAAGCTGACGGGCGTCCTGTAAAACCTGTGCAGAAATTTGAAGTGTATGAGGCGGAGTTTGTAATTAGGTGAAAGTGCCAGTAACTGGCCGCAGCAATATAGCCATTGGTCTTCCAACATTGGAGCTGGAAGTTCGTCGTTCCAAGCTGACCAGGCACGGGGCTTAGTGATTGGAACCAACGCCTGCATGTGATTGTAAATGTGGGTGATAAGCCGACGTGGGGAGGTCGTAGTTAGGACATTTTCTAAAGCTGCCAGTGTGGGAGGAGCGCTCGGAAACGTGGCGTGCAGCGACCGACATGCCATTTTGAGTTTATGGTATGCAAACATTTCTGCAAATTTCACCTGGCAATCTACCCCGGCCTCTGGGGGTGGACGGAACACCCCATCCGGGTAAAGATCCCCAAATGTTGCTAAGTCCATAGCTCGCGCCAGGTCCCTCCCTATCCCATGTCCGCAAGGAAACAGCATGGGGTTGTCAACCAGCGGAACGGCCGGAGCATAAAGGGTAGATTCGTTAGCTCGTCCCCGGAGACCATGCCATGCCCAGCGTAGCATCTCAACCGTGTCTATATCCTCTCCTGGGCGTTTATAAGCCCCATATAGTGCAACTTTCAAGGGCAAAGGCTTGGCCACAGCCCCCTCCACGGCCACATGGGGCTGAAATGGAGTGGGGTGCACCCAATAGTGTGAAAATTGAGCTTGAGCGCTCCAGGCGTATAGCTGCATGTCCGGTGCCCCCATTCCTCCCTGGCGCAGGGGGAGCGTAAGCAGTTCCCATGATATTCGGGCCTGACCTCCCGCCCATATGAGAGAAATCAGGAGAGATCGCATGAGTCTGAAAAAGGCCTGTGTGAGCACGAGAGGGACATTCACGAACAGATACAAAAATTTCGGCAGTACCACCATTTTTACCAACGCGATCCTCCCTGCCAATGAGAGTGGGAGTCGCGCCCAGGCCGTGATCTTCCCTTCGAGCCAGGCTATAGCGCGTCCATGGTTCAGCCTCCACAGCTCCTGCGTATCCCTACTTATCCAGATGCCCAGATATTTAACTGGTTTGACTGTCCATTGCAGGGGGAATTCAGACGACACATGGGCCGTGTTGTCAGTCAGCGGGAAAACAACAGACTTTGCCCAATTTATTGCTATACCAGAGAGTCCTCCAAACTTGATAAATTCCCGCAGGATCGGGTCAAGATTTTGCGCCGGGTCTAAAATATAAAGCGTGACATCGTCAGCATATAAGGATATCAATAGGCTCCGCGCACTAAAGCCAATTCCCTTCGCGGTGTGATGTTGCCTGATGCGAGCCGCCAGCGGCTCCATCGCGATCGCGAATAGCAACGGGAGAGTGGGCATCCTTGCCTCGTGCCCCGGGAAATGCTGAATGGCTCAGACAAAAGCCATTCACCCGGACGCGCGCCATTGGACGTGTATACAGCAACCTTACCAGGTCAAGAAACAGTGGACTAAACCCCATCCGGACAAGAATCGCAAAGATAATGCCACTCCAGTGTGTCAAATGCTTTCGTAGCATCTAAAAAAAACGCGGCCGCCTGCACATCTGGGTGTAAATAGTGAAGTACTGAAAACAGGGTTCTTAGATTGTGTGATGTTGATCGGCCTGGGATAAATCCCGATTGGTCTGGTCGGGCGATCAGTGGGAGCAAAGGTTGCAACCTATTCGCAATCAGCTTCGCTAAAATCTTCACATCTACATTTATCAGGGAGATCGGCCGGTATGAATCCAGCTCATCCTCCGGCTTACCCGGCTTCAGCAAAGTGACTATTATCGCCTCACGCATGGACGGTGGTAGCACTCCAGACTCCAGGGTCTCTACATATAGTTCGAATAACTTGGGGGCAAGTTCTTCTACATATGTTTTATAAAAAATCGTGGTCAGACCATCGGACCCGGGGGCTTTGTTGAGAGGCAATCTTTTGATAACCTTGGCGATATTGTCTGCCGTAAAAGGGGAATCAAGATAATCCCTGTGACCCTTACTTAGCCACAGCAACTGTAGGGAATCAAGGAATGGCAACAATCCCTCGGGAGCGGAATTTTGAGTAGTTGCGTAAAGCCCCTGGTAGAAGCCGGAGAACGCCTCAAGTATATCCCTCTGCCCTCTAATATGCGACCCATCGGCCTTGGTAATTGTAGTGACAAAAGCAGTGTTGCGCGGGGGTCGGAGCATGGCAGCCAGAGTCCTCCCTGGTCGGTCCCCTTCACCATAACGACGAGCCCGCGCGTGTTTCCCCAGGAATTTAACCTCCCTACTGGCCTCCTCCTCAAACTCAAGCAGGGCTTCTTTTAAGGATGCAAGGATTACGGGGTCGCTAGTGGAGTAAAATTGGGCCTCCAGATCTTTGATTCGTTTCTCAATCCGTTCCAAAGAGCCTCTAATCGCCTTTAACACCCCTGCTTGCCTGGCGATGCATTTCCCTCTAATTACAGTTTTAAAGGCTTCCCAAAGAGTAGCCACGGATGTTACCGAACCTGTGTTCAGAGCAAAGTACTCCTCTATATCTCCCCTAATCTCTTCCTTAAAAGCCTCGTCGAGCAAAGCATCTTGCGGTCACCGCCATGTGTAAACCCGCTGGAGAGAACTGGGCAGCTCGAGCCTCAGAAGGCAAGGTGCGTGGTCGGAGAGAGTCCGGGGGCAATGCGAAGCTTCCCTCACCCATGTGGCCACATCTTTGGAAACTATCCAATAATCGAGTCGGGACCATGCTTGGTGGTGTTCAGTAATGCACGTACCTTCCCTGACCCCGGGATGCAAGTGCCTCCAAATATCCACCAAATGGCCGTCATCTAAAATAGCCCTCAGTGCCCCGCTAGCCAGTGGGTGCAGTGTCCTGGAGGTCCCCTTCCTGTCTAGCTCATCACTCAGGACGGCGTTAAAGTCCCCACCCCAAATGATTGTGTCGCAGTTGGTGGCTTTTATCTTAGCCCACACGCTTTGGAAAAATCAGGGAGTCAGAGTTTGGGCCATAAACTGCTACCAACACCACCTCAGTTCCATGAATATGCCCCTGTATCATAACATATCTGCCCTCAGGGTCTAGGTGAACCGACCCTTCCCTCCAATCCACCCCCCTGCGGATCAAAATTGCCACCCCCCTTGCATAATTAGAATACACAAATACATAAGTCAACCCCCATCGCCCATGTTTCAATCTAGAAGAGGATTGCACACTTAGATGCGTTTCCTGCAACATGCAAATGTCAATGTGATGCCGAGTCAGGTAAGAATGAATTAAACGAGCCTTCCTGCCATCATTAATCCCTCGGATGTTCCAGGTGAGACAATTTAGAGCAGTCATGGACGACATGTCCTTCTATACTAAAACCTGCAGGGCGGAAGAGGCACAGGAGTCCATACATTTGTACAAGAAAAACTGCATGCATAGTGAAAGGTACACGTCTGGCGAACCATAAATAAACAGTCCCTTCCCCCCACCCACCACCCACTCCAACCCCCCAAACAGGCTGTAGAGAACCCACCCCAAATCGGAAACCACAATTTCAGTAACTCATGGGAGCTCTCCCCCGGGGGCACGGTGATGTCGGCACACTCCCCTGATTACTCAGGGTGGCCGGAAACCAATATGGTCGGTGAATCAGTTCTACAAGTTGCTAATGCTGAGAAGGCAGTCATCTAGCTGTCGTGTTTGCACAGTGAGAGAACTCATCCCACATCTATAGTGTACACGGAGGAACATGGAGATCGTGTCCATCACATGTTGATCCACCCAGCCAGCAAACACCCACACGCCCAGTGAGGCACCCCCCCATATATCCTGAGCATTGCCTCCAACAGCACCCCCCCGAAATCTGAGAAACAGAACAGAATACAACCGTTTATCCGAAGCAGAATAGAAAGTCCAGAGGGCCACCTAGTCATTGTCACTCAAGTTTGCATGGTCCAAGGCCGCCTCCTTGGGTTTTCCTTTTGCTGTCTTACCACCGACATGCTTGGCAAACTTAAGAGCTGACTTTGCGTCTGTGAAAAAATGATTAGTTCCCTCATAGCTGACCTTTAGCTTCGCCGGATATAGGAGGGCATACGGGACTTGTGCTTGGAGGAGCAACCGCTTCGCTGGGAGAAACTCTCGCCGGGCGCTCTGCACCGCAGGAGTGAAGTCCGGATAGAAGGCTATGGCGTTTCCCCCGTACGTGATGGTGCCTTTGCTGCGGGCCATGCGTAATACCGAGTCTCTATCTTGATAGTTCAAGATTTTGGCTAATATAGGTCTGGGGGTCCCACCCACCGGTGGCCGTGGGCCCAGCGCTCTATGCGCCCTCTCCACCGCAAACATCTGCGACAGGTGCGGATCGAAGAGTTCGTGGAGCATATCAGACACATACGACTCCATTTTCGCAATCGCTGTTGTCTCCGGAACCCCGGTAATACGGAGATTGTTGCGGCGGGACCGGGCCTCCAAATCTTCATTCTTTGCCCTGATGACCCTGGGGACCCTGTCCATTTGGAGAAGTTGTTCCTTGGTCTCCACTTGGAAATCGTGAAAGTCCGAGGCCCGGTTCTCCAGCGCGTCCAACCTGGTTTCATGCGTGTCCACCTGCGCCTTTACCGCGTTTAGCTGGGAATTCATCGCATCCAGCTTCGTGTCAATGTTCCGGAGGCTAGAGCGCATCTCCAGCATGAGAGTTCGCAAGTCTTCTCCTTGATCCTCAGCCTGCGGATCCATTGGTCGTTCTGCGCCGGCCTCCGAGTCCTGCTCCGCCTGCAGCGCACTCCGTCTTTGATCAAAGGAGATCTTTGGTTGTTTTGCGTCCTGCTTGCCCATATTGTAGCAGGATGGGGAGGATTGCACAAGTCACCGGACTCCTAAGGGCCGAATGTCTCGCGATCCTAGACTCCAGCTCACCCTACAACAGGCGGCCCGGCCAGCAGGTCAACAGCCAACGGCGCCGGGATCCCGCACCGCGAATCGTCCTGGCCGTCCTGCCGTCGACCGCGTTCAACAAGATATCCCGGGCGGGGCGCCGCCGACTCCCCAGGAGTTGCAGCTCTGAAGACCAGTCCGGCTTGCAATAGTAGTGTATACGGGCGGCCAGGGGGTGGGGACCGTCAGTCGCCAAGGTAGACGCACCCCCCGCTTCTGTCGCCTGCACGTGGTCACCAGGCCTCCCTCACCGACAGGTACTAAGTCTTTTGTGAGAAGGCCTCACCTCCGTCCCACAGCGGCCTTGTGAATATCTCTCCACCTGGTATGCCCAGTATGTCCATCCGCCCACACAGCCACAAAGTTCTCAGCAGCAGCCCGGGGCAACCATCAGAATCAATGCCCTTCGCTACCAGCAGCCACCATCCATTTGTTCCGTCGATTGGGAGCCAGACCTCTCAGTGTGGGTCCATATGGCAGCACGGGGCCCCCGCTATCTCCCAGCAGTCTCTGGGCGCGTAGCTGTGGCAGAATCGGGCTCACTATTATGCCGCGGCAGGGCTCTTCGTGGAATGACCTCCCAGCACCTTAATGGACAGCACTCACCGGCGGATGCTGCGGGTGTCGGGAGCGCCCTGAAGGCGAGTGCTCCGTGTAATCAGTGCTTCATGCCTCTCGTGCCGGGCGGCTCGTGGTGTTCTGCTCGTGGGCTCCTCCCTGGACGCCTCCGCCACCGCCGGCGCGACGCGGCCTACCCAGGCCTCCAAGCCGCGGTCTCGAGTTTAGCGGCAGGCCGCCTCGCACTGCCACAAGCAATCTGGCCGCACAAGCCAGCGTCGATCGGGGCGCCCCACAGTGGCCCACAAGCACGGATCTCGCGGCGGAGCTACCGCCTGAAGCCTCTCGAGTTCCGCTACCAGCACATCGGTTTTGCACCGTATTTGCTCACCGATTACGGATATTTGCTGCAGGATTGTGGTTCCGGCCGGCGGAGCTCGCTTAGGCAGCGGCCATTTCGCGGCTCGGCAGACCACGCCCCCACTTTCCCTTTCTTTATGGAACTTCGAATTAATAAACAGATGAGTCCCAAAATGTACACCATCTTTCACAATTATATTAGAACTTACAGGCTTGAGGAGCAAGCGAAAACTTGAAGGAATAGGCACCTTTTTGAGAAACACATGGGAACAGCACCTAAACAATGTTGTCCATAAATAACCTTTAAACATGACAGCCAGTTTTCTATGAAATGCCTGTCCAACCCGCATTAATGAACTGGGCAGGACTTATCTACTAAACATTGCTTCAAAAAGACCCATCAACTCTGAGTCTCACTCACTTAATGTGAGAATTAGAGGGAGCACATCAAAATCTCCCTTCCTAGCATTGCGTCTTTGCAGACATGGAGGTACACTATCGCACAAAAATAGAAATACATATACTAAGAAGGGATTTAATTTTCCCAAGCACCAGGGATACAAACCCCACTGAGTAAGCAAAGCGTCATCAAGTTACCCATATATCCGTCTTGCTACAGTTTAGCAAAAACTGAGCTTCTCTGATTTATTAGCGAAGCTCCAGGAAGACACCATTCGAACAGGTGTTACACAAGAATTATCAATAGAACTACTGCACGATTAGTAGAGTCTACAAATCCAAGAGATGAAATCCACACATCTCCACAATTACAGCACTACATTTGGCAAGACAGAATTGACTATTCCATGTAATCAAAATGTATTGTCTCTCTGGGTTGTTTTTCTGTCTTCCACAGTTACGGGCAAAGTCTGCACCTATAACACGTCTGAAGCTGAGCGATCGAGCTCATTGACTGAGAGTGGTAAGTGAATCTACTTATTCACCTTGAGCGATTCAAAAGCAAGTCGCTCTCACACCGGTCCTGATGAAGGCCTCACGACCCACAAGGGCAACCTAGGGCCGAAACATATCGACCTACCACAACCAACCACTAGGTGCTGTGGATCACTAACACTTCCACCAAAGCACCGTTTTATACATTTTTTTAACGTTGTCCCTTTCCTGACCAATAAAACACTATACTCAGGAACGGAGATAATTTTAACTTCCATTTTTCTCACTATCCACTTATCACTCACGACTGCTGTAAACCAGACAGTGGAGGATAGAAGATCACCTGGAGAACTGAACACTCAGGTGATTAAGACCCAATGATGATGCTATTCACCTAACTGGAGGAGCGGAGAATCAACATATACCGCGCTCTTTGTTAGTGTGAATGAGGGTCTCCGTGATAGATACATAGAGACTCTGGAATACCAAGACACGTGATTCATTCCCTTTGATCATGACTATCAATAAATGAAGCTGAATGAATCTCTGCCTCTCTCTCCCTCCTTGTATGGTATGAATCGGTATCAAAATATGCAGAAATAAAACAAGGAGCTAGTGCAAAAATCAATAGCAGCAATATCGCAAGTAGCAGGGCTACACAGAAGAAATAAATAAGAAGCCTGATGCACTAAACCAGCCTTGGTGGTGTAAATGCATTGCAAACAGGAGGACAATCATTGAATAAAAAGTTGACGAGTGACAAGGGTCCTGGGTAAAGTGCTAGTGCAAAATCATTTTGAGCAATATTTAGATTCGCCCCGATATTTTCTTAAGCAGTATTTTACGCTATTATGTGACTGAAACTGTAAAACTTGCTCAAATAGCTTCTTGTTTAGCTCTTGTTTTGGGATGTTACAAGTGGCATAACATTCAATAAAATGTAGAACGGATTCTTCCATGTCGTATCCAAATTTAGGAGCAGCTTTAATCCACAGAAGCATAAGAATGTGAAACAGGAATTTTCTTTCTCTTTGTTTAGTAGTGAAGCATAGTTTGAAATGTTTGGTTGAAATATCTGCAAACATTGGCAGGATCCACATAACATAATTCAGCAGGTGTTTTGTAGTTAATATCTGAAACATTAGCATTTGCTTGCCATGAGTTAGTTGCACAGTTGTTCCAGGGATCAAGGTCATTAAAACCCAACTGAAATGCCTGTTAAATACTACACATCCATAGCTGTAACCAATTGTGAAGATAATGAGTGATAATTCTTGGGTATTGATTGAGAGCATGATTGGCGAGCTGAGACAGAGCCCATTGCAATTACTAAGGGTCATGACAGTGCAGAGTTGAACCACTTGGAATGTGGCCCACTATGCTTTCAGGGACAGGACTGGGTGTGGCCCCTGGACCCTGGGCACTGCTGGAATCAGACAGGAGGGGAGCAGCCCCAACGGCAGGAAGGAGACACAGGACCACTAGGTCAGGGAGCTAAATCCCATGAAGACAGTAAGGATTCCAGCAGGGTGCCATAGATTTGCCCCATCTTGGGGAGGATGTGATACATGTGGGCACTGGAGTGATAGAACAGACATATCTGCGCCTGCGAGGCAGTCTGTGATACGGCTGAAATGGCAGAGGCAGACTCTCTTGCAGGGGAGCGGGCCTTGCTCTGAGACACCATCAGATGCTGGCCACAACTAAGATGAGAGAGTGAACTGGAAGCCCTGGAGTTTGCTTGACATCCTGGCCTGTGTGAGGGGGGGGGACAACTTAAGCACACAATCTTCAATGCTGGTAGTGGGACAGATGCTGAGAGGGCTGGAGTGAGCCTGAGACCTTAAGTGGGCCCATTTCTGCAGCATAAACTCTAGCGCTGACAAATGACCAAAACAGAAATAAGGGCCAAAACTAGCTGACATTTTTTCATATATGTAGCACTTGTTGGAGTAGCAGAAAACATCAAACATGTAACAGTTCTTGCAGTATATCCAATCACGTGAGACAAAGATTCCCAACGACAGGCAGTATAACGCAAAATATGAGCCTAACCAGCATGGGAAAAAATGACCCTCAGCTAGAGAATATCACCTTTGAAAGGTGGGGTGCCATCTAGGCGAATGAAGAATCCCAACGCCCAATGACAGAATGTGAAGCCAACTCAGTCATGCTATGGGAACTGAATACAGTCTGGTCATGATAGACAGTTCAACACTCTGATGACCAAGCATTGGGACCAGCTACACAAAGCTAATGGAAGAATATCGGCAATTTAAGTGAACATCACTGTGAAGGAAAAAATTTGAACATTAGAGAAATCCCAGCAAGGTGCAATAACCAAAAACGAAGACCTAGCAGGATGTTCCAGTCGGATCAATGTCCACATTGTTGGCTGCCCAAAGTGGCAAGCTTGGCTTCAAAACTGAACAAATACTGATTGAGATCTTCGGTTGAGAGGCATTCTCACCAGTGTTTACCACAGAACAAGTGCATAGAACACTAGCAGCCAAACCAGTACCAGAACAGTCTCTTAGGCTGGCGACCGTGAAAGTACTCAACCACAAGGGCAAGGACACCATCTACAACCTAGATAGGAATGAAGGTACTACTCAATATGAAGGAGCTCATGCTTCATTTTACCCAGATCTTACCCTGTTGATGCAGGGAAGCAGGAAAAAGTTCATGGAGGTTTAAAAAAAAAAAGACTGAATAAACATGAAGGCAAATATGCCATGATATACCCCACCAAGGTATGCATCGAGAAAAAAGGGAATACACTTCTTCACATCTTCCTATCCAAAATCATGGAATCATATGTTAACACGATTCTAACCCAATACCTGGAAGTTAATTTGATACTGGACACATCTCTAAATGGTTTTCGGCCACGGCACAGTACTAAGTCCGCTCTGCTGGCAGTTATAGAACAGCTACGGACCTCTTTAGATGAGGGCAGAACCACTGCACTAATTTTGCTTGATCTAAGCGCGGCCTGCCATAAGATCTTGTTCCATCGCCTGATGGAGATCGGTGTCGATGACAAAGCCCTTTCCTGGTTCTCATCCTTTTTGGCCGATCGGACTTTTCAAGTTATCGCCCCTCCTTTTTTTCCCCACACACATCCATTATGTTGCGGTGTCCCCCAAGGGGTTAGCATTGAGCCCTACTTTATTCAGCATCTACATCAGACCATTGGCTCTGATGGCTAAAACCCGGGGCATTTCTCTGGTGTCATACACAGATGACACCCAGCTGGTGATCACCTTTTCTAATAACCCCAGCCAGGATTCAGCAAAATTTAAAGAAGATCTAACTGCCATCTCTGAGTGAATGGCTATCAACTATCTGCAGTTGAACTCTACCAAATCCAAAATCCTCCTGGTTAGCAGGGATTCTCATATGTGGGGTAACCAGTGGTGGCATCCTGCTCTTGGTGTACCCCCCCTGTCCAAGCCTGTAGTTAAGAACTTGGGAGTACGGGTGGACAACGATCTCTCCTTTGAGGTTCATGCCAAATCAGTGGCAGGCACATGTTTTGGACTGCTGCGTGGCCTAAAGCCAATCCTAGGTCTCTTCGATTCTCAAACCCGGCAGTTGATCATCCAGTCTACCATTATGGCTAGATTTAATTACTGTAATGTGCTACTTTTAGGATCCAACAAATCTGTGATGAATAGGCTTCAATGCGTCCAGAACGCTGCTGCACACGCCTTGTTCGCTCTTCCTAAACATTGCCAGGTTTCTAATCTCCTCATCCGGTTACACTGGTTACCCATGGAACAGAGAATACATTTCAAAGCCCTGTGTATCATCCACAAGATCCTTTTGGGCATTTGCCCAGGGATCTTGAGTGATATGTACTCACCTTATGCACCCACCCGCGCTTTGCGCTCAGCAGATCTGCATTTGGCCAGATTACCGCGGATACGGAGGGCCAGAGCGGGTGGCCGCTCGTTCACGACACTGGCACCCACCCTCTGGAACTCCTTACCTCTTTCTATCCGCAGCATCCCTGATCACTGGACTTTTAGAAGGATGGTGAAGACCTGGCTTTTCTCCAATCATTAAAATTCTCTTAGACAGTCAGCGCTAGGACGCCCAGTTGCTGGGGCAGCCGTGCGTTTTACAAATATTATAACATAACATCTGTAGAACACACCATGACCTTCTTGGAGAGGTGCACGGGTCAATACTTTTTGTTCAAAATACCATCTTGGAAACACAGACTATACACAACTGGCATTGGACAGCTCCCCCACACTGGGAAGAGACCTGTAATACAATGGACATAATGGCATCATTTAACACTCGCTGTGCATCTAGACATTACGGGCAACCAGGTGCAGCGACCATGTGCTCTGTTGGGCCTGCTGGGCCTACTGTTGGGCCTACTGCTAGGGTTATTTGCAATGTAGGCAGACGGACTGCATGAGCAGGCACGCCAATACATTTCAATTTTTGTGGGATGCAGTGTGCCTCTGGCCTCTCCCATGCGGCATGGACCTTACAATCAAGAGAATAAATTGGTTTGGAAGTGGGTGTTTCATGCCTCAGAAGGGATGGGAAAATAGTTGACATGGGGTTAACAGAGGAGGGTAGGGGTTGTGTGTTGTTCAAGTTGTTGATTTTTAATGTGCATCATGTACAGATGAGGACGACCAAACTCGCTAACCACAGTATAATCACACTTGACATACCGACCACTCCACCGTGGAGAAACACAAGCACTAGAAGGGTCAAGACTGGCACACCTCCAACTAAGTCATACGCAGACCAATCAGACTTCTCAGTTGCAATGTCTCGGGCCTGAATAATCCAAAGAAGATGAGCTTGATTTTGGCATACCTAGATCGCCATAAAATAGACATAGCACTAATAAAGAAAGCCCACCGGAGTCCCACACTCTTACTGCATTTGCTAATAAATGGGGCAATTAAAGATGGTACGGCTCATATGCATCCATTTCAAGAGGAGTGGCAGCCCTACTCAGAAAAATCGCTTCATTTACAGACCCTGCAGAGTACTTCAGATCTTAACAGGTGATATGTCCTTGTCATTGGGAGACTGGATACAATTGACTTAACCAAAAAGTGGTGCGAAGTTCGTCTAATCCACTGAATTTCAACTAAAGAGAGTCGAAATTAAACACTAGAAGGGTCAAGACTGGCACACCTCCAACTAAGTCATACGCAGACCAATCAATCAATCAATCAATCACGGCATTTATAGAGCGCGCTACTCACCCGGGAGGGTCTCAAGGCGCTGGGGGAGGGGGTAAGTTACTGCTCGAACAGCCAGGTCTTGAGCTGCTTCCTGAAGGAGAGATGGTCCTGGGTTCGCCGAAGGTGAGTGGGGAGGGAGTTCCAGGTCTTGGCTGCCAGGTAGGAGAAGGATCTTCCTCCGGCGGTGGTTCTGCGGATGCGTGGTACGGTGGCGAGGGCGTGGCTGGTTGATCGTAGCTGGCGTGTGGGCGTGTAGAAGGTCATGCGGTCGTTGAGGTACTTTGGGCCCAGGTCGTGGAGGGCCTTGTGTGCGTGGGTGAGGAGTCTGAACGTGATTCTCTTGCTGACGGGGAGCCAGTGCAGGTCTTTCAGGTGCACGGTGATGTGGCTGTGTCGGGGGATGTCCAGGATGAGTCGTGCGGAGGCGTTCTGGATGCGCTGGAGTCTCTTTTGAAGTTTGGCTGTGGTTCCGGCGTAGAGGGTGTTCCCATAGTCCAGTCGGCTGGTGACGAGTGCCTGGGTGACGGTCTTCCTGGTTTCAGTGGGGATCCATCTGAAGATCTTGCGGAGCATGCGCAGGGTGTTGAAGCATGAAGATGAGACGGCGTTGACTTGTCTGGTCATCGACAGGGAGGAGTCCAGGATGAAGCCCAGGTTGCGTGCGTGGTCCGTTGGCTTGGGCGCGGTGCCCAGGGCCGGGGGCCACCAGGAGTCGTCCCAGGCGGAGGGTGATGAGCCCAGGATGAGGACTTCCGTCTTATCTGAGTTCAGTTTAAGGCGGCTGTTCCTCATCCAGTCGGCGACGTCTCTCATCCCGTCGTGTAGGTTGGCTCTGGCGGTGGTGGGGTCGTTGGTGAGGGAGAGGATCAGCTGGGTGTCGTCGGCGTAGGAGATGATGTTGAGGTTGTGTCGGCGTGCGATGGCTGCGAGGGGGCTCATGTAGACGTTGAAGAGGGTTGGGCTGAGTGAGGATCCTTGTGGAACGCCGCAGATGACTTCGGTGGCTTCGGATCTGAACGGGGGAGGCGGACTCTCTGGGTTCTTCCGGCGAGGAACGAGATGATCCATTCCAGTGCTTTCTCTCGGATTCCGATGTTGCTGAGGCGCTTCACTAGGGTGCGGTGGCAGACGGTGTCGAACGCCGCAGAGAGGTCCAGGAGGATGAGGGCAGCTGTTTCCCCGTTGTCGGTTAGGGTTCTGATGTCGTCGGTGGCTGCGATAAGGGCGGTCTCGGTGCTGTGGTTGGCCCGAAACCCGGACTGCGAGGGGTCGAGGGATCCATTCATCTCGAGGAAGGCGGCAAGCTGTCTGTTGACGGTCTTCTCGATGACTTTGGCCGGAAACGGAAGGAGCGAGATGGGACGGTAGTTCTTGAGGTCGGTGGGGTCCGCCGTTGGTTTCTTCAGGAGGGCGGTAAGCTCGGCGTGCTTCCAGCTCTCCGGGAAGGTGGCGGTGTGGAAGGAGGAGTTGATGATGTCCCGGAGATGGGGTGCAATGGTGGCGTCGGCTTTGTTGAAGACGTGGTGTGGGCAGGGGTCGGTTGGTGATCCGGAGTGGATGGAGTTCATCGTGCGGGTGGTGTCTTCGGTGCTGATCGGGGTCCAGTTGCAGAGGGTGGTGGTGGCGGGCGTTGGTTCGGCGGTAGGGTGCGTTGTTTGTGCGTCGAAGCTGTTGTGTATGTCGGTGATCTTGCGGTGGAAGAACGCGGAGAGTGAGTTGCAGAGGTCTTGCGAGGGGGTGATGTCGTTAGCTTCCGGCGCTGGGGTTGGAGAACTCTTTGACGATGCTGAAAAGTTCCTTGCTGT
The DNA here is from genome assembly GCA_963921515.1 of Calotriton arnoldi. NCBI lineage: Eukaryota > Metazoa > Chordata > Amphibia > Caudata > Salamandridae > Calotriton > Calotriton arnoldi. The sequence goes on along the minus strand of CAWUFW010000056.1, from coordinate 1,746,484 downwards.
CATGGGCGTTGTTGTCCAGTCGTTCTTTGAGTGCCGACTTCTTGGTGGCACGGATCAGCTGGTGGTGTTTGCGGGTGGCGTGCTTGAGGGCGGTCCTGTTGTCTGTGGTCTGGTTGAGTCGCCAGGTTTTCTCGAGAGTGCGGCAGTTCTTCTTGGATTCCTTGAGTTCGTTGGTGAACCAAGGGGTTTTCTTGCTTCCGGGTCTGCTGGGAGGGTTTTTAGTGGTGCGAGGTCGTCGGCGCAGGCGGTCAGCCACTTGGCGAGGTTGCTGGCTGCTTCGTTTGGGTCCGTTGTGTTGGTGGGTGTGTTCTGGCTGAGGGAGGCGGTGAGCTGCTCGGCGGTGATCTTGCTCCAGCTCCGGCGGGGAGCCTGTTGCGGGTGGTGGTGGGTCGCAGTCTTTCTGAAGCTGAAGTGGACGCAGCTGTGGTCGGTCCAGTGGAGTCCGGTGGCGTGGCTGAAGGAGATGTGCTTGCTGGACGAGAAGACGGGGTCAAGCGTGTGGCCGGCGTAGTGGGTGGGCGTGTTCACCAGTTGCTTGAGTCCGAGCCTTCTCAGTTGCAATGTCTCGGGCCTGAATAATCCAAAGAAGATGAGCTTGATTTTGGCATACCTAGATCGCCATAAAATAGACATAGCACTAATAAAGAAAGCCCACCGGAGTCCCACACTCTTACTGCATTTGCTAATAAATGGGGCAATTAAAGATGGTACGGCTCATATGCAACCATTTCAAGAGGAGTGGCAGCCCTACTCAGAAAAATCGCTTCATTTACAGACCCTGCAGAGTACTTCAGATCTTAACAGGTGATATGTCCTTGTCATTGGGAGACTGGATACAATTGACTTAACCAAAAAGTGGTGCGAAGTTCGTCTAATCCACTGAATTTCAACTAAAGAGTCGAAATTAAACAGTAATTGGGGGCATTCTATAAAGGAATTCTTCAGGACCGGATTATAATTACCCTAATCTACTATTATAGGTTTTCGTACAAGGTTTTTCTGTCCCTAGTGATGTGCAGATGACACACATCCAGGGGAAAAAAGTAGTTTTACATTTCACACTGGAGTTCTTAGTGCACTGGGGACCTGAAGAGAGCATTTTTGACAAAGCATTTAAATTATATACATCAGAATTGGTGGAGGTCTTTTATGACGCAACCCATTCTAATTCTTAAAACCAACAGCATGCGATAGTTGTAATTTAAGCACAGAAATTCAGTGATAGTTTTTCAAGCCACGGTTTTTAATATGCTCATACCTATTGGGATGTCTTTTATGGGCCTCAGAGTAACTAGGAGCCGCTTCTCGTCTGACAGCAACTTATGAAAAAGGCAACTGGTGCAGAGACGTGTTATGTTTCGGGTAGCGCAGCACTTAAATGTAGGCAGTCAAGAGTGCTTCTCCGCTTAAAGACCCGCTACTTACTTCAGTTTCAGTGAGGTGTGGTGGAATAAACCCCGCTTCTGAGTTCCCAGAAGAATGAGAGCTCCGGGTCCAGGAGTTCTTCTCTTTGAACTCTTCCCCCGTGCCGAATCATCCTGTAGATGACTTCCGGTGGATGCAGGTGACGCAGGAGCGTCCCGAAATGTGGGCGGCATCTTGGAGTGAGATCTAATTTCGATGGTTTCTGTGTTTTTAAATCTCTGGTGGTGCTGTAAATGGAAAACACTATGGAAAATGATTATTCCATGACAAATATTGCCACAGGATGACCTCAGATGGCGTCTCATGTTTCTGCAAATAATAAGACACAGACAGCCTAATATTGGAACTGGCTCTATTCCTGTAGCCGTTATATTGTTGTGATATTCAGAGTAATAAATGTGCTTAATAAGTCCCTAACGATGGTGTTTAATGAAAACCTAACACTGGGGGTGGTTCCGACACTGTAATGTTATTAATTTTGCAGAGTAGAGGTGGAGCTTAGAGAGTCTCTTCCATGGAAGAATAGATTCACTTATGGGGATCATGCCAGTACTATCTGTGCTACTTAGATAGAAAAAAGATAATGTTCATAGGATAGTTCAAGAGAGATACTTATTTATATAGTCATGCCGGTTATTGTGTACTAGATTGATTAAAAGAAGATGGCGTTTATTGGTTAGTTCCAGAGAGATACTTATTTATATACTGGTGCCAGTCAATGTGCATGTGATTCCTGAAATTCTCATGTGTAAATTGAGGTGTCGGTTAGATCAAGTTTATACATCATGTATTGATGTCATATAGAACTTTATGGTCAGTAGTTAAGTAGTCGTGCAGTATCAGAGGCAGTGACTGGTATATTGTTATGGTCACCATAGTGTCCTAGATTCCAGAGTAGCGGAATTCAGATTTTTATCATCTGGTCCTCGATGGAGTCAAATTCAAAAAGCTTTATTCGATTTTTTGTAAAAAAAAAAAATCATAAAAGCTTACATACAAATTAATATGAATCATTAAAACAAGAAGAAAAGACCATAGTTAGAAAAACATCCAGATTACATTATACACATAAAATTTTCTTTTTAAAACTTTAACTAAAATCTATTTAGACTAAAAACATCTAGCATCAACAATTTAATTTCTATTTCATTTTAGTATCCTAACTATTTAATACCATAATTTCATTACAACATCCTTACATATAATTAATAATTTGTTAAAACCAAGAATATAAGTATCACCAGAAGGATTCCTAGCAAGGTCCAATCTCAATTCGTTTTCTATAATGAATCATGCTTTTCAGAAATGATGCAATATTATTAGTGACTATCTCGTTATCTAAATACTGAAGAGCAATAAACGCTGGGCGACACTGCCTCAAACCCCATATTTTTAATATTGGTTTAATCCATCTTTTCCTTAATGCCAGATAAAATTTGCAAAATAGTACGACATGTATAGTCGATTGCGGTGAAACCCCATCACAGGGGCAATTTGGTAGAGTTAATGACCAATCATTAATCATCGGAAAACTAACCATGCGGTGAAATACACTCAGTCTAAATCGTATGAGTACAAATCTATCGTAGCTACATGGACTAAAAAGCAAATATGGCTGGATAAAAGGGGAAATACATATCTGTTGATTCAATTGGACGGTTATTTTTACTGCCTCACTAGTAACTCTAATTGATTCCAGGTGATGCATACACCGTTTTTTAAAATCACTTTTGAAATCTTACTCATTGTCTGGGGATTTGTATAAAATTCTGGTTCTCCTATGTCATTCATAAAATCCTTTATATATCTTAACCATCTTATCTCTAAAGTATGTTCCAAATTTAGGCTGTCCCGTAGTACACATTGGTTAAAAGAGGATTTTTGTGAGGTCCAGATCCTGTGCCACAACATGACTGGTTGCATCTTTAAATATCCGAAATGAATGGCAAACCAAGTTCCGTGTGGCAGATAAAAGTAGATGTTGTTTTCGGGACTGCTAAAAGATACCTTAAAAAGGCGTTCTCCACTTTCTGTAATTCGGAGAGCTCACAATAGCCCCAAATCCCTGCCCCATAGATAGCTGAGGTTATACACTTTGCCTTATAAATTTTTATCAGTTCGTTTGGGGGCCTCTTGCCCAATTTTTGTGCAAACTTAACAAGTGCTATTGTAGTTCTCATGAACAAAAGTTTTCTAGTAGAGATGGCTTGACGCCATGAGCCTTTATCATCAAATAGAGTTCCTAAGTACGGGTATGTGGGGGTTGTCATCAATTTCTTATTATTTAAAAAGATATCTTTCTGCTTTTTACCTCCCTTTCCACAATTCATCAGATAGGTTTTAGAAACATTAATTTTAAGATCCAGATTTTCCATAAAGTCCTTATAAGAATTAAGTGCTCTTTGTAGAGCCAATGGGGTCCTAGCCATTATGACGGCGTCATCCGCGTATAATAACACGGGAATCGGTCGTTTTTCCAGCTGGGGAAAATCCTGGCCCCCTTCCAACATCGCCTTTTCCAAGCCATTGGTATATAATGTGAAGAGAAAGGGTGCCAGGACACAGCCCTGTCTTACCCCTCTCTCCACCGAAAAAAGCTCCGTACACTCTCCATTAGATCCATAACGAACTCTGGCTTTTGCGTCCGAGTAAAGAACTTTTAGAAAATGAATTATTGAAACCTCGACCCCCATTAATTCTAAGATACTCCATAATTTCTTATGCGATACACAATCAAAGGCGGCGGAAAGATCGACGAACGCCAAATAGATTTTCCCCTTCTTTGCCTTTGTGTATTTCTCAATTACAATGGATAAATTTAGGCCCTGATCAATGGTACTCAAACCTTCCCTGAATCCAAACTGCAGATCTGATAGGATATTATTATCCCCTGCCCATTGTTGTAAGCGATTGAGAATTATTCTACCCGCTACCTTCCCTAATGAATCCAATAGAGAGATGGGTCGGTAGCATGCTGGATCCTGTCTGTCCCCTTTCTTAAAAATTGGTACCATGATCGATTCGGTCCACGTTTCAATTATCCCTTTTGCACTAGCAGCGTTTAGCACACATGTTAATAGTGGAGCCCAGAGTTCGATGTTATGTTTATAGATATCTACGGGAACCCCATCAGGCCCTGGGGCCTTGCTGCCCTTACTAGCTTGTACGGCTGATTGAACTTCTTTTAGGGTAAAGAGGACTTCCAATGGATAATTTGTTGGGTGTGGATTTGATCTAAGGGAACCGTCTTGATCTCCATCACAGTCCCCATTAAGGCGAAAAATGTTCGAGAAGTGATTCACCCACTGTGTTTCATCGATTGCTATTTCGATCAGGGGTATTACTTCTGTGCACAGGAATGGGGATCTAACCGCACGCCAAAATGCACAACTGTCTTTATTAAGGCTTGCGTTATGCAGGTCTACCCAGGATTTTTCCTTTAGTTCTAATTTCCGCATTTTAACTGCACGGGTGTATGCCTTCCTGCACTGCTTTATTTCGTCCATGTCCCTTTCCTTCCTATGCAATGCTCTTTTTAAATCAGAGTGTGCTTTAGTGCAGTCTGAGCCAAACCACCCCTTTTACCCCTAGCCCCATGTTTTATCTCAATTTCCAGTGAATTTTTTATTGCTGTGGTAATCTGAGCAAAACCACTAAGGACCTCCTCCTGACTTATAGTTTCATTTAAACAATTCATTATAGAGTCTAGCGATTTCGTAACCACCAGATTTGTTATTTTTCCAGGATCAACCTTGTCCCACTTTAAGGAGTAACCATTCCTTTTATCCATTAGTAATTTTGGGGCCATCAGCATCCTATCATTATGTGATTTTTGCGTTGTCGTTTTGAGAAATATTTTCACACTCAGTGGGAAATGGTCACTAATAGATATTTTATGTACTTTAAAGCCACTCACACGTTGGGAATAACAATTCGAGAATAAAATAAAATCGATAATGGAACTAAAACCTCTGCCATTAAAAGTCTGCATAAACGGGACGGATGGAGTCCTGAGAATATTGACAAAACCTAAATCTAACAAAAAAGAATCTCATTTAGTGCGTTTCCCACTGCATTATGTGGGAAATGGAAGAGATTCCTATCTTCCTCATCCACTAAACCACATATTACATCTTTATTAAGTGAACATAAAGTAATATTAAAATCCCCACCCCAAACAAACATCGTATTCTCCAGATTGGAATTCTGAATTTTCTGCAATATAGATCTTAGCTGCTTCAAAATATCCACCACTTTTTCCTTAGCAGCATTGTTATAAAAATTCACTAAGGTCGTTGTATCACCTTTAGCCAGTTTCAGGGTAATAATTTGGAAGTTAGGTTCTGAAGCTGTGACCAGAATTTCCTTGATTGTTAGCATATTTGAAATATAAATCGATAGACCGCCTTTGGGCCTCCCCTGAATTGATGGTATTGCAGGCGTATGGTATGTTTTGTAACCCACTATGTGCAGTTCCTTTACAGACCATGTCTCTTGCAGACAGAAAATTTCAAATCTTCTTATAAAATCTAAAAAGAGGTGATTCATTAATTTGGGGGCTAAACCCGCTATATTCCAGAAAAGAATTTCCCTTATCCCAACCTTCGTTGGTGAAGCCCTACACAATATACTGGGTGAATTTGCAGACACACTGACCTTTTCAGGTTCACAATCTATACCCTGCCTGTTGATACTAGGTATAGAACTACTGTTTGATTCGACTATGTGTTTTTCACTTATTTTTTCGACATCCGCCGAACATGAGTCATCTAATCTCAGTTCTACTTGCCCCAGATTATCAGGTATCTGTTTGTTCCTCCCTAAGATCTGAGGGTTAGAAACCATTGGTGTTACTAGATGGCCCAGTCAATCTATTTCCTCCAAAGATGGAAGGATGGCAAAGCGATTTTCCACCGGTATATTATATACCGACTGTATATTATCCTCATTATGTGTCGCTTGATTAAAATTACCCGTTGTTGTGCTAGGGCGACTTCTCATTGAGACAAAATATGGCTGGTAAAAGAAACTAAGCGGTAAAATGATAATTCCTCCCCCTTCCATGTTACTAATCCTCCCCACTGTCAGGATCCTTTCCACAAGCTGGGGAGTACAAAACGTCAACACCACACAGTCTCCTGATTGACTTTTCCTATCATTACCTACCCATCTCACCCTGCGTGCCATTTTAAATTCCCTGAAAAGTTGTGCCGTGGGCCCTGCTCTCAATCCCAACCAATGCAGTGATTTGTTTCTTAACGTTTCCCATGACTCCATCTCCTGTTTCCCCAATCTGGGTACGTTCGCCAGTACTACTGTGTACGGTATACAGGCAGGGGGCAAATCTAAGTTGGGGGATTCAAAGAGGTTAATCTTTCCATCATGTGGTCTATTTATTTGATCCCTGGGAAATATGTTATGCTGTTTAGGGAGGATAGGACCTTCTTTTGCATTCACAGTTACTTCCTTTTGGAAAGAAGCAGGGTTAAGTGTAGGGTTATTGGTTTTATTCAAACATAAAGAGCGCAGCGGTTTGGTCTTAGATTCAATCTGATTCCTCCGCTGAGTTGGAGCTATTTCCTCACTTGATTCCTCTAGAACTTTGCGAGGATCTGAGGAACTAATTACTTCAGCGTTACTTTTTAATCTATATGCCGTCTTAGCTTGACTATCTTCCTTTGTCCCACCCGCAGTTTTTGAATTAACACCTCCACCTGACTCAGCCTTTCCTCTATATTCGAGAAGGAACCCCTCAGGAAAAGTTCTAAATTTTGAATTAAATCTATCAACGTGACCAACTCCTCTTTATGAGTTTTGGTTTTGGGCCTCGGACCGTGCTCTTGAGTTTTTCTTACTATGGCCTTTTTGCCCCGAACACTCTTTTCCCAGCTTTTTCTATAGTAACCTTGTTTGACCCATTTCTTTTTACAATTTCCTCCCCCTGCCTATTTTATTTTCCAATTTATTATTTATCTTCTTTTTCCTCTTTTGCGGGGGTTGAGTGAAAGAATCTGGATCGCTTTGTATGGTTTCAATATCAGTTACTGCCACAAGGATGCAGCCATTCTGGATTGGAACCGTCTGAGTTTCATCTCCTTGTTCAATCCTATTATTTGGACTTGCCGATACAGTAGGGACACCATTTGCTATTGACTGCTCCACCGTAGTTATTTGTTTCTCTATGGCCCCCATTGCCCCTGTCAGATAGCTCAGAAGCGTATGGTTTTTAGGTACTTTTACATCCTTCCCCTTTTAGTATCATCTGAAATATGCTTTCTTTTCCCCATTATATAGAATATAAAAGTAACTCCTCCGGTTACAAATCTTCAACACTATGCTCGTGAAAAATAAAGGCACGTATTGAATATACAATTATTACCGTATGTCCAGAGTCTTATCCGAACGTGGCCAAAACAGTCAAGGGAGCAAGAGAGTGGGCCCAGCCCGGCCTCCTTCGGCCTCTGACGGGCACAGACGGGCCCGCCCTTTGCCCGGGCTTAGCCCGCGCGCGTCCCGCGCTGCGTTAGCCCTCCCGCAGTTTTGAGCGCTTCCAGGCGCTAGATGGTGACGCGGTGGGCGGGCGTGAGCCGCGGAGCAGGCTGGATGTTGCGGTCCTCCTGGACCGAACGGGAGGACTGTATGTCCGAAACAGGCAGAAGCAGAACCCGCACTGCAATAGCCCTCCCGCAGTTTTGAGCGCTTCCAGGCGCTAGATGGTGACGCGGTGGGCGGGCGTGAGCCGCGGAGCAGGCTGGATGTTGCGGTCCTCCTGGACCGAACGGGAGGACTGTATGTCCGAAACAGGCAGAAGCAGAACCCCCTCGATGGAGTCATTTCCTTAATAGTAGGAACCAGGTGTGGTGTCTTGGGCCCTAAGCCCACATGTTGGGTAAAGGACCACACAGACACGGTAGTACGATTCTGGAACTGGCCCAGGGCACGTGCGCCCGGCCCATTTTATTAGCAGGGTCACCTGACCGGTGACGCCTGTGATTGGTGGGTGTGCTGTGTGGGGTGCAACAGAGGTGGAACACTAGAATGTGTCCAGCAAGACACTACATCCCTCCCAAACTTTAATGAAAAAGAAACAAACAAAAGTCAAACCTATGAAGAAAACAAAACAACCATGCACAGCACCAATGAGTCTCTTCAGGCCATCTGCTGGGCGGTGCTGGATCTCCGGACCCCACGGTCAGAAAGCTTTGGTCTCCCCTAGGCTATGAAGTTCAGATCGACCTGGTCTCGCGGTGTTGGAGTCTATTTACAAAGTTCAAAATGGCGGTGCATCTGGAGCGGTGATGGAGTCCACTCCGGAGATCTTCTTGCAGGCGCTCAGGCTCCGGTGGACAGCCAGCCTGCAAACACGGAGGATGACCTTGGTGACTGCCGGCTTTCCTTGGAGGCGATGATGCTTTCCAGTTCCCGATAGCCGAGCAACTTCAGACTTGCCTCTCCTGCCTGGACTCCCCTCTCACAGGAGTTTCCTGGAGGGCCTTCCTGCCAGGCTGCCATGGGACCGAGTGGACTATGCGGGCTTCGTGTAGGCTGCATGAAGGCGTCACTGAGGAACAGCCAACAGGACCACAGCCAAATCGCTCATGTAGCTGCAGAGAGTGGTGTCTCAGTCTGTGTGCTCTCGCCGTCAGGACTAGGGTTCTATGCCTTCCTCAAATGGCCTTTGGATAACCAGTCTCCATCTGTGACCTCCATGCTTTCCGGTGCCTGCCGTGGAGCTTCTGTCGACGCATCTCTCCAATTCAGATTCCCCTCTCACAGGAACTCCGTTGAGGCCCTTGCCCGTGACCGCGTGGGCTGTGCGGGCCTTTCCTAGGCCGCGCTGAGGGGTCGCTGCAGAACTCCCAACAGGGCCACGGCCAAGCCTCGTGTAACCCCAAGAGTGGATAGTCCAATGGACGGGTATGCTCTTCTTCGGCAGGCTCCAGGTTTACGGGGGCACACAGAAGATTCCTGGGTGGCTAACCTCGTTAAACTCTGATGTCTCGAGTGTTTGGATCCACTCTGGTGGTGCGATGCTCCACAGATGTTCCTGGTGATGATGCACCTGTATGACGGATACAATGATTTTCTTTCTGTAGGGCAACAGGTGGCGATCACTTGCTTTAGGTGACCTCATGGAGTGAGGAGGACTGGAGGAACTTCGTGGCCACTTACTGTTGTCTTCTGGCAGGTGCACTTGCTAGATGTGGTGCCATCGATGCCAAGCAGCCGGTGACAGGTGAGAGGACGGTCGAACTGTGAAGCGTGGGGCCTGGACGCAGATCGCAATTGCTAGCGGCTTACTGTTGGTCCTCCAGCTAAGCTGTCTCCAGTGACGTCTCTGCACCCCGGTGACTGGCTTGTGCTGATGAACACCTCCTCCAGTGCTGGCACGAGTCCTCTACCCTGTTGCTCTTCTCCTTTTCCCTCTTGCGCGCCTGTGGTGGTTGCTTGCCCTGTGGCGTCGTGCCACTCTCCTTTCCTTCTTCGCAGAGTGGTGTCCTGCCACGCTCTTCTCCTCCTTTCGACCAGGTTCCTCACTTGGATGTGGCGTCCTGCCACATGTCTCATGTTTGCGCCACATGGACATCTTGCTGGTCGCGTCCGGTCCTTGGGACGGTCTTTACTTTGCTGCTGACCTGTCGCAGGTCTGTCCTGTTGGTAGGACGGGCTTCTTCTCTTTGAGGACCTCTTGCAGGCCCCTTCCCCTCCTCAGCGGTACTCGCGGTGCTCCTCTGCCAGGATGGCAGGTTACCTCTTCACTCGAGGGCATCATGCTTGCGCCTCGAGCTGGCGCCATCGGGACTCTTGATCCTGCCTCCGTTCAGGCATGTTTGGCGTGGTCGGTCACTTCGAGTGACGTGCTCCTTGCTTGCTGTGCAAATGTGGCATCCGGCCACGTGTCGCCTGTCGTTGGAGCACATGTGGTGGTGGCAGCTGGCCACGTGGAGTGCGCGCCTTTCCTCTTGCCTGTCTTGGGTCACTGGCGACTCCATCTTGAGGCAGTGTGAGGGAGGACACTCTTTGCTGTCTTTGGCCCACTGCGGAGCTTCATTGGTTCAGTGGAGATGTGGAGGCTCTTCCTGCTGCCTTCAGCATTGTTTCTTCTCTTTGGAGAGGTCTCTCTCTCCTGGGCACCTGCCCCTGCTGTCAAACTTCTGGGTGCATGCGTCGGCGCACCTCGGATTCCGTGCTCTCGGTCCTTCTTCAGGGTGCCCTCTTCTTGCTTGCAGTGGCATGAGACAGCCATTGGGGGGGGCATGCACAGTGCACGTTTTTCTTGTAGCTTCTGTGGGGCTTGCTTGGTTTCAACTTCGCTGGACCTTGCTTGGCCACTTCTCTTGGCTGGGGTAGCTTTGCATTTCCCAGGGGCTCTCTCTCTCTCTGGCTGGTGTTCACTGTCTCCCCCTTCCAAATGATAGGCAGTCCACAGGGGCAGGGCAGTCTCTCCTTTCCTTATGTTTGGTGTGGCTGCGGGGCTCGTGCAGCTTTGGACTTCTTGGCGCTTCTTATTAGGGTTAGCAGTCTCTTCCTTTGGAGCTGTGGCCTGTGTCTGGGTTGTAGAGCGACTGAATCGTGGCGCTGCGGCCACTTCCCCTGGTGCAGGGTGTACGGGTACAGTTCACTTTCTGCAGTACCGCTCACCGTCACTAGGTGGCACTGCAGGTGATTTCAGGAGGCTGTTACAGTTAATGCTTCCGGCCTGCATACGTTGGAGAGGCAGGGGTGGGGTTGTAGGGCACTCCGTGTTCACGGTAATGGCCACTTGGGACTCGGTGCAACAGTGTTCTCTCACGGACCTCCTCAGAGGAGCAGCGGTGCTGCTGGCTATTGGGTGCTGGGGGCTCCTTCACGTACAGCCTGCGGCAGTTCACACAGGCCTCCATGTTCTCGTTGCTGCTTTAGTTCTCCGGGTGCGGTGCAGGCATGCGACCGCTAGGTGGCGCTGCACTCATGTTAGGCCGGCTGCCAGTGAGTAACGAGACTGCCATGTCTCCGTCGAGGACACAGCAGCTCTCCTCTCATGCTGCAGGCTGGGTGCATCCACCTGTTGCACCTCCCCATGGGCCAGCAAGACGACAGGCAGCAGATCAGCACCGTCTGCACTCCGACCAGCATGAGCCACCGACGCACTGGAGCCAGTCTTCCTCTTCAGGAGAGCGCCTTGGGCAGGCATTTCACCGGCGTCTCAGCAGGTGGGTGCAAACAGAGGCGCGGGGCATGGCAGGCGCCATGTCGCTGTCTGACAGGGTCACTGGCTCACTCTAGGCGCAGTGCGAGGGTCGTAGGGGCCTCAGCAACAGATCACAGCGGTGCCACAGGCCTGTGGGTGCTGGATGGCGCGCCACTCCTTGTGCCCTTATCAAACTTCATTTAGTGTTATCCGGTGCGGCTTCACATGGGCTGGCAGTGTAGAGAGGGGGCACAGTCTGGACAGTGAGGCACGTAGCCTCAAATCGGCATTACCCCCACTGCTAACCTCCGTCTGCAGACTCTAAGGGGGCGATCGATAAAAGGAACAGCTACACCTCTCTCGCGCCGGCCGGAAGTGCCTCCTCGAGCATTCTGACCTTGGACCCAGGTAACTGCCGCTGGGGCTGGGAACGATGCGCAGTGGTGTCACCTCTACTGCTTCCTCACTGTGGCAGTCATTGCGAGCCACACGGGATCTGGTGACGTTGCGGTGCTATATCCGCTGCTCTCTCACGAGGCCGCAGCCCTTCCCACACGCTGCGGGCCCCTGGAGATACTGGTGCAGGGCACTTAGCCCTGGCGCATTCGGGCAGCTTATGTGCGCCTCATCTGGTAACAGGCATGACAGGTTGGGCCTCTTCCTACCTCGATGGGCAGGGCGCCGTTTTCTCATTGCCCCTCATACCAGTTCGCAGTCTCCGTGCCCCTCTCAGGCGTAGCAGATGCGAGGTCTGCTGGTGCAAATCAACAGCCTGGAGTGTCTCGAGCCGTTTGCTGGCGGTGTCGCCTAACCTCCTCACTGTGCTCGGTTGGGGGCATCTGGTGTGGGGTGCCTTGTGTGTTGGCTCTCCTTTCTCCTACGAGGAGCGGCAAACGGCTCCTGCAAACACGCAGGGGTCAGACCCCCTCGTCGCCATTGTGTTGTCTTGGGCCCTAGGCCCACATGTTGGGTAAAGGACCACACAGACACGGTAGTTCGATACTGGAACTGGCCCAGGGCACGTGTGCCTGGCTCCTTTTATTAGCAGGGTCACTTGACCGGTGATGCCTGTGATGGGTGGGTGTGCAGTGTGGGGTGCAACAGAGGTGGAACAGTACACCAGGGTATCTAGTCATTCAACCCGTTTTTTGTCTTTTTGTAATTTAAACACAAAACGTTGATCCTTGCGCATGAGTCTCCCTTGCATGTTTGGTCATTCCATAAGTTTTTCAAGAACCAGCAATTTCAAATCATTAGAAGTGTAATTTTTTTCAGTGTAATGATTTGTCAATAGTGTTGCAGTCCTGCAGCTTCTAATAGTGCTTTTACGTTCGGTGATTTTGGTTTTGACCAATATTGTTGTTATACCTATATATTGCAGATTGAATGGGCACTGAATTAGATATACGCATTATTGGTTATGTTATGTCAAATTTGTATTGTGAAGCTTATCACCCTTGAGGGTATCCAGGCGCTGGAGCAGAAACGTAGGCCGGACAGAGCTCCAAGTTAAACAGCCAGTTCTTCGTTTTTTTGCGGAATTTGAGAAGTGAATGAGCTGTCCTGATGTGTTGAGGAAGTTCATTCCAGTTCTTGGCGCAGATGAAGGAGAAGGCGCGCCCTCCTGACTTTCGTCTGTGGATGCAGGGGAACCGTACGAGAGCGTGAGAGGTAGAGCGTAGTTGTCTGGAAGGTTGGTAGAATTGAAAATGGTCGTTGAGGTATGCTGGTCCGGTGTTCTGGAGGGCTTTGTAGGCGGGAAGAGCAACTTGAATTGGCAGCATTTCTGAATGGGTAGCCGATGTAGTTCAGTGAGTTAGGGGGTGATGCGAGCGCTTCTGGTGACGTTTAGGATAAGTCTAGCGGCAGTGTTTTGGATGGTCTGGAGTTGTTGATTTGAATTTTATAAAGGCGCTGGAATGCCCAGGGGGATTGTGGTGCTGCTTCCTGCACAAATCTGATACTTTGTCTTAACGTAAATAATGACTAGTTGTTAAAGAGCCATCATTTTAGTGACTTCCAAAAGGACAGGAGATTTGGGCTGTCTCTAAGTTCAATGGGAAGAGAGTTCCAGAGTCTAGCTGTTCCTGCAATGAAACTTCGTCCACCCCATTGAGCTCTTTTTATCCTGGGGACAGTAAGGAGTTTTGCACTGGATGATCTCAAATGTCTAGCTAGAAGATACCAAGTGAAATGTTTTTTCAGGAAATCTGGGCCAATGTTATGCACTGCTTTAAAAGCTATGTATAGAGATTTAAACTTGATCCATTTGTAAGTTGGAAGCCAATGTGCTCAACTCTTGAAAGACCGATTTGTGCTTGGGATGGCCGCATTTTGAAGCATCTTGAGTATCTTTAACAGGTTCTTTTGAATGTTAAGGAATAAAGCATTCCCATAGTCCAGTCTGGACAGGGCTAATGCTGTGACTACTGTCATTTGAAGATCTAAGGGAATGTAAGGACAGATTTTCCTAATCATTTTTAGGATGAAAAATACAGATGATGTTAAGGTGTTAATGTGGTCCTTAAACATCAATCTATCATCAAAGATGATCCCTAGGTTTCTTACTTTCTTTACAGGTAAAGGAGGAGAACCCATCTCAGTAGGCCACCAGTTAGGAGTCCAAAACGATGCATCATTCCCCAAGAGAAGAATCTCGGTCTTCCCGGAGTTAAGCCGTAAGCAATTGGCTCTCATCCAGTTATTAATGTGGGGCATACAACTGTTAATACGCTCTGCTGTTTCATTTGGGTTGCTGGATATTAAGACAATTAACTGGGTGTCATTGGCATATGATATAACTGAGAACCATAAGATTTTATTAGATTTGCCAGAGGTGTCACGTAGAGATAAAAAAGGGTAGGACTCAGGGATGAACCCTGTGGTACCCTGCATGGCAACCTGTATTGATCAGAGGAAAAGGATCCCATTATTACGTGTTGCACTCTATCTGACAGGTGGTCTTTGTGTGAGATGCTTGGAGATGCAGACGCAGAGCATGTTGCCGTAGTCGTGTTTGCTGGTTATAAGGGCCTCGTGACCATGCATCTTGTATGCATGGGGAGCCATTTAGAAATCTGGCAAAGCATTCTGAGAATGAGGCAGCAGGATATGGTCACAACATTGAACTGTTTATTCATCGTGAGTTTGTCGTCTAGGATGATGTTGAGGTTTCTGTGGTCTGTGGGGATATGTGTGGGACCTAATTCAGATGGTCACCAAGAGCAGTCCCACGGAGAGCTTGTTTCCATAGATTAGGATCTCCGCTTTGTCCGAGTAGAGTTTAAGGCAGTTCTCTCTCGTTCAGTTGGCCACATTGATCATGCAGGAGGTGATGGTGTTTGCGTCGGTGAGGCAGACGATGAACTGAGTGTCATCGGCGTAGGAAACAATGTTGATGACGTGGGCTCTTATGATGTGGGTGAGGGGTGCCATGTACATGTTGAACAAGGGTGGGCTGAGGAAGGAACCCTGGGGAACTCAGCAGATGAACTTCTTGTGTTCGGGGGGTGGGAGGAGTCTGATTCATTGAGTTCTGCTGGAGAGGAAGGAGGTGATCCATCTCAGGGCGGGCCCTTTGAGTCCTGAGTTCCAGGGTCTGTCTATGAGGGTGCCATGGCAGACAGTGTCAAAGGCCGCTGAGAGGTCGAGCAAGATTAGAGTGGCGGTTTCACCTCTGCCCATGACGGACCGGATGTCGTCTGTTGCTGCCAGGAAGGCGGTTTCTGTGCTGTGGTTCCTGCGAACCCGGACTGGGTGGAATCCAGGAGGTGGTGCTGTTCTAGTTGTGTGGAGAGTTGCCTGTTGATCTCTTTCTCTAGGACTTTGGATAGAAAAGGAAGGAGCGAGATGGGTCTGTAGTTGCAGAGATCTTGCGGGTTTGCCGAAGGTTTCTTCAGGAGAGCTCGGACTTCTGCATGTTTCCAGCTATCCAGGACAATTCCGCTAACGATGGAGGAGTTGATGATAATGGTGGTGATGTGGGCTCTGATCAGCTTTCTTCTCAGGTTATACATTTGGGGCCAGATGTACGACGTGATTTTGCATGCGCAAACAGGTTTGCGAACCCGTTTGCGCATGCAAAATCACTGTTGGCCATGTACAATTCCTAAATAGCGAGTCGCAATTTATTTGCGACTCGCTATTTAGGAATTGCGAGTCGCAGTTAGGAAGGGGCGGTCCCTTCCTAATTGCTTCGCAATGCTATGTGTGAATGTTTTGTGACCGCAATTGCGGTTGCAAAACACTCGCAAAGTACCACCCTCTTCAAGAGGGTGGTAATACAGTCACAATTTGGAAGGGGTCCCAAGGGGACCCCTTCCACTTTGTGACTGTCTCTAAAAATATTTTTGAAGGGCAGGCAGTGGTCCCAGGGACCCCCGCCTGCCCTTAAAAAATGAAACGAAAAAGTTTAATTTTTTTTTTTTAATTGCATCCCGTTTTCCTTTAAGGAAAACGGGCTGCATTTAAAAAAAAAAAGCTGCTTTATTAAAAAGCAGTACCAGACATGGTGGTCTGCTGAGCCCAGCAGGCCACCATCATTGGGAGGGCTGGCATTCCCAATGGGCTCGCAAATTGCGAGAGGCTGATTAATATTAATGAGCCTCCCAATTTGCGACCCTATTGGGAATCGCAAAACAGTGTAATAACACTGTTGTACATTTCGTTTTGCGCCTCACAATTTGCAAATCGCAATGAGTCGCAAATTGCAAGGTGCTAAATGAAAGGGTCGTACATCTGGCCCTTGGTGGTCTGTGGGGGACACTGAATGAATGGTCTGTATAATTCCAGAGGTGTCTTCCGTGGTGAGTGGGCTCCAGTTCGTTAAATGATGGGTGTTCCTGCTGATGGTGGGAGATTGGGCGATTATGTCTTTTACGTTGGGTTGGGGTGTGAAGTTGCTGTAGATCTTGAGCATTTTGTTGTGGAAGAAGTTAGAGAGGTCGTCGCAGAGGTCCTGTGAGGGAATACTTTTTTTGGTGGCTGCCGTTGGATTGGCAAAATCTGGACGAAGTTGAACAATTCTTTGCTGGAGTTGAAGCAGGATTCTAGTCTTAGCACGAGGTTGGCTTTCCTAGCTTCCTTGATTTGGGCGTGGTACCTTCTGAGTGCGGATTTGTAGGTGTCTCTAGAGGTGTTTTCTCAGCGGACTTTTTCCTAGTTGTTTGCAATAGTGCTCGGAGTCTCTTAGGTCTTCCGTGTGCCAGCATGCTTGAGCATGTTTGCCTGCTTTTTTTAGGGGGGGCCAAGGTGTTGGTGCAGTCTGAGATCCAGTTGTTGAAAGTGGTTAGGTCGTTCTGTAGGTCACCTGTGAGGATAGGTTGGTTGGATCTTAGGATGTGGGTCCAGTCAACCTCTGCTATGTTGTTCTATTTGCGAGTGATGTTAAAGGCTGGCTTTGGCTTGCTGTAGAGGGGTGGGGTGATGAAGAAGTGTACGATGGAGTGATTCGTCCATGTGAGCAGAGTGAGGTAGCTGAAGGTAATTGTCAAATCTCACTTGAGTTTCCACAGGAGCGACAAGAAGGATGTGAAGCAGGCTCCTAACTTTCACCCACCATCTAGACCGCCCATCATGTGTCAAAGCAAATCGAGGGCGAATGGGGAGTAAGAGGGGGACGGGAAGAGAAAAAACAGTATGTCCCACGGAGTCAGCGCAGGATGATGCATGGTATCCAGACAGTCTTTCTACATAACCCGACTAGGCAATCCGGCAATTATCAGCGGTATGGTGGGGACATCCGAGGCTACACCCTGCCCCACTATATGCAGGCATCGAGTAGAGAGCTGATTGCGGTGCGGGAGCCCCACCTTAACACGAGGTGCTACTCGCAGCGAGGGCGGCAGGAGACCAGTGTGGTACGAGCGCCTGGGCCCAGTGGGTTGGAGCAGACTGAGGCGGCCCGAGAGCCCTGCGAACCACCGCCCCAAGAGGCTCTGAGACAGCCTGCGGAAGTGGCGGTGCACCGTGCTGTGAAGACACGCTGTGCGACTGCACGAAGGTGAGAGCGGGGCGGTTGCACCGAGGCGCTCCGCTGGAGACCAGCTTGATTCCTGTTGCAGAGCGTAATCAGAGGCCAGGTGTGTTGGGGGTACGACGAAGCTGATGGTGCGGCTGGTGCTGGGGCCGGGCGGGGTGAACCGGCTGAGTGCGCCCCCCCAGCCCCTCCTCTCCAAGTGACTGTGCCATCAGGCCCGCCCGCATAGGCCGCGCGAGAGAACTAGCCTTCGGGGGGTGACACCGAACACTGCTGCTGTGAGGAGCCCCTCACCACCTGAATCGGACTGGTGCTGCAATCTGCGAAGTGGGGGTCCTGCCCGCTGATCCATTGGGAGCGCTGCAGAGGAAACGCGGTGTGCTGCCATAGTCTGGGACTGCTTGGGGCACTCTGCGCTATTGAGGACTTGGCTCGCCGAGGCCTACCTGGAGAGGGTGGGAATATTCTTCAGCGAGGGCCGCGATCGGGAGTGCGGCCTAGTTTGTGCCTCCTTTCTCTTCTGGCTGCTGGACCTGCCTGCGTCGGCAAGATTTATTGTGTGTGTCGTCTTCCCGATTGCGCCGGATCGGCTCTGCACCTCTGTGGTCGGGGGTGCAGATCGACTGTGTGAAGGAGGGCGCTGCAGCCGCAGAGGGGCATGTCGCCGCAGGCCTAGGCTGTACGCTGGGATAATTGTTGGCTGGGGCATGGTGTGCTGAGGGCTGCCCCGGTTAGACACGGGCGGCCTGTCCTCTGGATTGTGACCGAGGAGTGGCCTGTCTGGTGCTCTCTCCCTTCTCTCCACTCAAGTTGCTGGACCCGTCTGGGCCAGCTACATTGCTTGAACATCCTGTGGTGCGGCGCTGGCCATGTGTGCTGTTGGATGTAGCGCCGTACCTGCACTGTAGTTGGTCTGGCTCTTTTGGTGGTGCCTACAGCCCCGTCTCTGCAAGAGGATGCGCTGACTGCTGAGATGATCCCGGATCCCCAGACCTAACTTGCGCCGGCCCCAACTAGTGTGCCCCTCCATCTACGTTTTTGGCTCTGTACTGATTACCTAATGTGACGCTGGGAAGCAGGGGTGACCCACAGGAACGCCCCGTGCTGAGGTTGCGTGGCTCCACCGGAGCACTTACTGGCGGGGGCACGACTGGCCCTTGGTTCCAGCTTGCTGCAGTGGTGGCCAGATCTACTCAGCAACACACGAAGGGGCGCACAAAAGTGAAACAGCTGGAGTTAGTCTCTACTGGTGCAACACAGCAAGAGGACAATGATAATACCACCCAGCTGCCCCTTACGGGCTGTATCCCTCCAACAAACATGGAGGCCGAAAGGCAATAGAGCAACAAATAGGTTAATTAACAGCTGGCTTTACGCTACTCAAGGCAGACCATGACAAGCTGGTCACTATGGTGAAAAGCAACAAATTACTTATTACAGAAATGCTCCCGCAACACAAGGACCACACAGGTCAGACAGCACAACTACAACGCCAGGTGTCCAGCTTACAGGACAGAGTTGAAGACGCGGAAGGCCAGGCACGAAGAAATAATGTCCGCATAGTTGGTCTGCCGGAGCGATGTGAGGGGCCCAATGCCACTCGCTTTGTAGAACAATGGCTGCGGGAGCAGGTGGCTCCGGAAGGTCTGTCTGATCTCTTCTGTGTTGAAAAAGCACACAGGATCCCCACGAGAAAACCGGTTGCTGGTGCACCTCCTCGTCCAATGATTGCCCGGATACTTAATTATAAGGATCGGGAAATGTTGCTCCGCACTGCCAGGGAGAAGTCCCCTATCCTGTACGAAACCATCAGATCTCATTGTATCCGGACTTTACAATCTTCGTTCAGCACCAGAGGGCCTCCTACCAAGCAGCAAAAAAGAAACTTAGAGCCCTGAATCTTAAATATGCTTTGCTGTTTCCCACCCGCTTAAAGATCATGCATGAGCAAAAATCATACTTCTTTGACCGTCCGGAGGCGGAAGCGGACTGTGTGAAAGCGACATTCCCCTCACACACGTCAGAGAGATCAACGCAAAGCACAAACCTCGGAAACACAAGCAGCGCCAAACGGGAGAACGTGCCGCACCAAACCAAATCGTAAATCCACTGCCGAAAGTCCATCCCGGAGCAGGTCCTGGAAAGCCGGGAGGCGGCGCTTCTCACCGCAGTGACATTCAGAGATCGCGAACCTCTCTCCTCTGCGGAGTCTTCGGAGGACACTAATATGCAATCGGACTCAGAGAACAGTCTCGCTCTGTTCCCTTCCATCACTCCACAAACGGTGAATGACTATCTGGGTTAGTGCCCCACCCTGGGTGACCTGATAGGCTTTTCATAACCTTGTTGTATGGGAGCTACAGTCCTTAGCGGCTTCCCCACCTCCCAACTTTTTATAACTTTTGCAAGCGACCGTGGTCCGGTCACCAGTACTGCAAACCAAAATCACAAGTGCTCTGCAAGGCACAGTAGCCGCATCCCCCAAAGCGAATGCAAGTCGATTCCAGTTATATGGTTCACAGAATTGTTTTTTTGTTTGGTCCAGCACTGTTCACTGGTTGGACCTAGTATTGGGTGGTAACATGGGTTATTGTTCTTCTGGCTCACTCCTCACCGCAAGGCGTACAGCACCCTATGCCCGCAAGGCGGCAGGAGTCAGAGTAGCATACACATATCTATGGCTACATCGGGGAGGTATACAATAGTTACTTGGAATGTTAGAGGGTTGGGCTCGGTGCATAAACGCCACAGAATACATGCCCAGTTAAATAGAAGGAAAGCGCAGTTCGCCTTGATGCAGGAGACACACCTTACTGATTCCGAGGCTGCCAAGCAACGTAGGACATGGAAAGGCCAAGTGTACAACACATCATACTCTGCCTTCGAAAGGGGGGCAGCTATCTGGGTCAGAAACGGAATCCCATTTGTAGCCTTAGAGCAGCGCATAGATGTAAATGGCAGATATGTACTGATCTATGGCACACTAGATGGCACGCACATAGTCATAGGCAGTATATAAGTCCCAGACGACGATCAGGATAAATTCTTAACTTAAATACAGCGCTTACAGATTGGGTGAGGTACCCATGGCTACTAGGGGGTGAGTATAATGCAGTCATGGATGTGCACCCAGATTGCTCTCATCCCCCACTTCAGGGAGTGACCTCCATCAGGCAGGCAGATGCCCTCTGTGGATGGACCAAGGGTTGGTCACTGGGGGATGTCTGGTGCCTCAAAAACCCAAGCAGTCGCGAATACTCGTTCTACTCGCCTCCCCACATGCTCCACATGAGACTAGATAGGGTGCTCTGCCCCCTTTCCCTCACTGCCCAGTTTACACATGCCACGTACCTAGGGAAGACTTTTTCTGATCAAAACACTCTAAAGGTCACACTATCCTGGGGGAGAGTCCTTACACCAGTCCCCACTTGGAAATTATGGCCACAGATGTTGGAAGGCACTGTCTTCCGTAACACTATGGCCACTGCCATTACTAATTATTTTGCAGAAAACACCAATTCGGCATCTTGTCGCCTCATAGAATGGGAAGCATTCAAGACTGTCGTGAGGGGTACTGCGATCAGTGCCACTGTAGGGGCCCGACATGAGATTCACAAACACCTTAAGGCAGTAGAAGACACACTGAATAAATTAAAGCAGTAAACTGTTACTGATTCTACTAAAGCGGGGGCGTTACAAGAGGCACGTATACAGCATGCAGAGCTAATGGAGCGCCTCCGTATAATAAAACATCAGTCCTACACTCAGCTCAAGCATGCGGAGGCGGACAAATCTGTCGCGCTTCTCGCACGGCTACTGCGCGCTGCACCACCCCCCACCCCTTTACATGAGATAATCTCACCCAGCGGCTCAACAGTGAACACGCAATTAGACAGTAATACGGACTTTTGAGAATAATACAAGGCACTGTATAGGGCCCCTAAGGGGATAGGCGAGGAATCAATAGAATCCCTGTCTGACCTTCACTATCCCCAACTATCCCAGACAGACCAAAATGACTTGGCTGGTCCTATCTCTAAAACTGAAATTAAGGAAGCCATCCGGGACCTCCCACACAACAAAGCACCAGGGTTGGATGGCCTGCCAGCAGAATTCTATGACACTTTCTCGGATAAATTAGTCCTTCTCCTGGAGCGCCTATACCAATCAGCCCTAGAATCTGGTGGCCTACCCCCTACCACAAAGCAGGCCCTGGTTACTTCTCTTCCTAAGCCTGGCAGGGATCCCACAGACATGTCAGGATACCGACCGCTGTCGCTGTTAAATACCGAATATAAGATCCTAAGCAAAATTTTATCCCGCCGTCTGCTTCCTTTTCTGACACAACTTATACACACTGATCAAAGTGGCTTTGTCCCAGCACGTAGTACCTCCCTGAATATCAGGCGTTTCTACCACGTCCTGGAGGCCACCCCCAAAGACCTTTTAGATGCCGGGTGCATCTCCCTCTATTTGCGTCAGGCCTTCGATACCCTTAGCTGAGAATACATGCTACTTGTCCTCTGTAAATTCAGCCTCCCCCCTGCGTTTGGTCAAATTAATTTACACAACACCCACGGCAAGAGCCCGGACAGGAGTGCATGTATCACAGCCTTACCCAGTGTGCAGAGGCACGTGGCAGGGCTGCCCTCTATCGCCATTGTTATTTGTGCTGGCGCTTAAACCCCTTGCAATCAAACTCCGGAAGGAGGCAGCGGGAAAAGGTATTCGTGTCGGTAACACTGCACATGTATTATCAGCATATGCTGACGATCTCATCCTTTATGTTCACGACCTAAAAGACAACCTTGAGCCTATACTGCACATTTTTTAATCAGTTTGAACATATATCGGGACTTACCATAAACGAGAATAAGTCCTACGAGTTCTTTTTTGACACAGGAGGGCACCCGGAGGCCATTAGATTTGGGCTGATTACTCTTCCGGTAGCGCCAACTACCTTTAAATACTTGGGCATCCAAATATATAGAACCCCTCGAGATTTACTAGATGGCAACCTGATGAGGGCAGTCAAGGCACTCTGCACCCAAATATAATTTTGGGTATCACTGCCCCTCTCCATGGCGGGCAGAATAGCCATCTCTAAGATGGTCATGCTCACGCGCTTGCTGTATTTTTTAACAAATCTTCCAGTCCTCTTTTTTCAAAACTCTAGACACACTTTTATCTGACTTGATCTGGGGGAAGGGCCGAAAAAGGGTGGGTCTGGCCAAGCTGCAGTTTGGGACGGACAGAGGCTGCATGGGGGCATTGGACTTTCGCGCACATTGTTTTGCAAGCCAACTGCAATGGCTTTCGTACTTGCTGGTAGGGCGTAACCTGCATGAATTGGGCTATACAACACAATACCTAGCCCAAGCCGCTCTCCATACCTTACTGCTACCCCAGGGCAGGATTCCGCCTACAGCCCCACCTACTGGAGAAGAGCACTACAATAAACAAGCCAGCGGCTCCCATATGCTCCTAACATTCCACTGCTTGGGATCCCCACACCCACAGGGTTGGTCACTAGGCAGAGCATACATAATTGGGCAAGGGAGGGTGTCTCCACAGTGGGGACACTATTTGTGGAGGGTGTGTTGATGGACCACGAGAACTTTGCTCGGGAACAGTGAGTCCCCCGATCCATTTTTATCCTACATGCAGCCATTATTAAATATGTGAAGAAGCACTGGGCGCCGGATGGCGTGGAGCCTCCGGCTCACGAGCTGGTCCATGCTGTATACCTGATGGGTGACGGTCGCCACCTGATAAGGTGGCTTTAAAGAGGCATCCGCACGCATGCAGCGATCCCCCTCACGACATTTAGGGAAAGGTGGGATAGAGATTCAGGCAAGGACCTATCAGACAAGTATTGGGTTTCTCTTCTGGAATACCCTAAGAGCATGTCCCGCAATGCTAAATTTAAGTTCATACAGCACATGATTCTCCACAGGGGCTACCTCACTCCGCATCGATTAAAACGCATGTATCCAAAGGCACAGGAACACTACCCAAGATGTCACGCAGACGACGCTGACCTACTACACATGACATGGACATGCAGGCGCCTGCCGTCTTTTGGGCCAAGGTCGCTCATATATTAGAAACCGTGACAGGGATCTCTAAGTGGGACACAGCAGAACGGTGCATACTGGGGCTGCGTCGACGCTATAAGATACAGAAAGTACAGCTCAGGTTTGCAGATCTGGCCTTAATTATTGCGAAGCGCTCCATTATTATGAGGTGGAAATCGGCCTTTCCCCCAACAGTACATAACTGGCATGAAGAGGTGATAAGATAGGGAAGTGCAGTTATTCGTACGGAGGAGTACAGGGCGCTGCGGAAAATGCTGATCTCCATGGAATGCGACCTGATGCTGGAAACTCTTAAAGCCACTGCCCCTCAACACTATAACACACCCTAGGGTGCGAGCCCACCCTCAGCTCGCAGCTGTGGATGGCGCCCCGGAGCCCACAAGGCGCACGGCTCGCTGGAGGGAATTGCACACATTCCAAGTGACTTAGCATGAAGATACCATGCAGACAGAGCTGCGTTCTGGGCCCGTATGGGCCTATCTTGGGGTGAGCCAGAAGGTGGGGTGGGAGGGTGGGTTGGGGTTGTTTAATGTTTTCACTGTGATTGTTGTCTATCTGCCTGCAATAGATACATGGCACTGAGTGCATACTAGAATATCAAGATGTCATATCAGCTTACAGCTCTTATCCGGTTTGTAAACTGTATGCATGGAGATGCTCACTTTACTCTGCTCCTTGTGGGGTTAATTGTGTACCTTTTGTATCAAGAATTGTATGAGGCGCTACTCATTGAGAAAATCAATAAAGTCTGTTTTTTAAAAAAAAACTTACAAATAAGTAAGAGAATAGAAGAATCAGTGAATCTTTGTATGTAGATATACAGCTGTGTATTTGCAACTAATATATATGAGTTAATCCCCTCTTCCGTAAATTTGTAAATGACTGTATACACTGGAGTAGAATACAATCTATGTAAGAGGAAGGCACAGCATAGGTTTAAATGAAAGACCAATAACTAAAGTAGCAGAAGTATTCTGTCTTTGTGTGACATATGCATACCTACTGAATATGTTGTAGGAGACTCAGAAAGGCCCAATGGCAGACTCGAACTGCCTCAAAAATAGAATTTCAAATGCTAAGGGTAAAACTTAGTATATATAATGACTTCTTGTATATATTCCAGTCAAGGAAAAACTTAATACAAAAAAGAATACAAAAAAATGTATAGAGCCCTATGATGATTTCCTTTTTGCTTATATCTTGGAAATAGTAGAAATAAGCGACTTATACGTCATTGTCTTTATGTCTTCGAGACCAATTGACCACATTGGCCAAACATCAAGTTATGACAGGCAACGGATATCGCAGATAAAATATAGCACGTGATGAGCATTATCTCCTAAGGGCAGCACGTAATACCGCCATATATCCTGAAGACGTAGCTTCTTTAAAGGTTCTTTTTGTCGTGTTTTTTGTAGGTAGCAGAGCGGAAGCAGAATTGCAGAAATTCACAGATAGTCGCAGGAAGCGTAGTGAAAGCCAACAAACATCAGCACCGCCGAACACGTCGGATGTGACCCGGAAGGTAAGTGAAACTGCATCAAGATATCAGACGCAAAAGGCTGGAACGCTGAGCAGTCTTTCGGCGACGTAAGACTGCTTTTAAGCTTATAGCGCTCCGCCCCAGTCACACCCAAAACCCAGAGTGCGGCAGGCATGACAGTACACCCCCTCCCCCCCGAAACCCCTCCAACAGGTTTGGGCTTGTGAGGGAATGCCTGTGAAAAAGTCCGAGTAAACGAGGAGCATGGAGGAGGCCGGCAGGCTTCCATGTACGATCCTCAGGGCCACACCCATTCCAATGCACCAGATATTGAATCTACTGTCGAACCCTCCTAGATTCCAAAATAGCTTTCACCTCAAATGAAGGTACATCATCCACCAACACAGGCAAAGGCCTGGCAGGAGACTGAGTAGCAACAGGCTTCAACAAAGACACATGAAACTAGACAGTATGTATTTTCAAAGAAAGAGGCAATTCGAGTTTCATGGCAACAGGATTAATGATCTTAATGTTCTTGTAGGATCCAATAAAACGTGGTTTGAATTTTCATGTGCCTTTCTCTGCAATATTAAATGTGGATAACCATACCATATCCCCAAAGGCGTAGACAGGACTGCGGCGTCGATGGAGACCTGCATTTCTTTTATACACATTTTTTTGCTTTATCTAAATTGTCTTGTGCAGTTTTTTGTACTTCATGTATGTGTTCAACTAACTCTTGCGCTGCTGGAATAGAAGAAACATGGGAAGTAGACAACAGCAAAAGACGGGGAAGAAAGCTGCAGTTGTAGCAGAAGGAAGAAAAAGCAGTAGAAGAATGTATGCCATTGTTAAAAGCGAATTCTGCAGCCCATAAATAAGTGTCCCAATCAGAAGAGGAGTGCAGCAACTGACATCTCAAGTACAGTTCAAGGCATAGATTCACCCTCTCCGTTTGGCCATCTGTCTGAGGATGGTGACTAGAAGATAGGAAGATATCAACCTGTAAAATGGCACCCAAGCCTTTCCAGAATTTAGAAATCAATTGGGAACCCTGATCTGAAACTATGACTGACAGGAGACTACGAAGACGCACTATGTGCTGTAAAATTACTGAGGATAATTCTTTGGAAGTAGGTACTCCTTTCATGAGGATAAAATGAGACATCTTGTTTAACATATCAACCACCACCAAAATGACGGTAAAGCCCTGTTCTGTTTTAGGTAATTCCACAATGAAGTCCATGGAAATGGAATCCCGTGGAGCAGGAGGAGTGGGCATAGGGTTTAACACGCCAGCAGGTGCTTGATGTGTACTTTTCCTTTGTGCACATGTAGGACATTTTTGTACATATAGTTTAACATCGTTCGAAAGAGTAGGCCACCAGAAACACCTTCTAAAGTCTTTTTGATCCCAGGATGACCAGTGAGTAAGTGAGAATGACACCACTGTAAAGCTTGTTGCTGTAGTGCCACTGTGGGGATAAACAACCCTCCTTAAACATGCCACAGGTTCTGTACTTTCTGTACCTTATAGGTTTTAGCAAGATTCTCCACCTCTTGAGGTTACTGGGCCCTTAAAACTTCTTCAGAGAAACGTTCTTCAGAATACAAAGCCCCCAAGATACGCTCCCTGGCAGTTATAGGTGGATGTTCAGTAAGATCTTCAAGAGCTTCATATCAAAGACGTGAGAGAGCATCAACTTTCCTGCGTCTCCTGCCTGCCTGGAACTGAATCACAGTGAAAAACTCACAGAAATATTGAGTCTAGCGCAGATGCTTCATAGACGAGGCACAAGCGGACTACAGGAATTGTAGATTTCTGTAATCTGTGAGGACTGTAACAGTGTGTATTTATTTATTTATTTTAGAGTTTTATAGAGCGGGAACGTGATCTGTTAGGTTATCAGAGCGCTTTACAGGGATATCGTTGTATACAAGTTTGAAATAGACAATAACATAGGTAGGGATAGATGGAAATGAATACACTTGGGGAATGACAGGATATATACCAAATATACAATATTCAGAGCAGCGAACATGTGAGCACTATGCGGAGATATCCAGCTTTTACTGTTGTGGGAGTAACAGTTCAATACAGAAACAAAGAGCAACAAAAGCACTCAGGAGTCTAGCAGAAAACAGAAAGCAATGCAGCTGTGCGGTGCATGCAATGAATGAGATTTATGGGAGGAACTTGCTCATTAGGAAGGTTTTAGCTTCCTTTTTAGGTCTCGCCTAGCGACGCAGCGCGAAAGCGCTGTCGCTAGCGAGATCTATTGTTACTGACTTGCTTCGGAAGGGACACAGGAGATGTGCACGCGCAGGACGGACTGCAACCGTGAACACGCACGTACAGACACGCGATGTGTACATCTCCTGTCCCCCTTCCGTCCTCGCCAGCAGCAAAACATGAGCTGTGCACGCACACCCCAGCTGTCCTTGCACCCGCTCCAGTGTCAGTCAGCCATGCGCCATCTGCCAACCACCACCACCACCCACACCCACCTTACCGTCGTTCCGCCATGCTTCAGCGCGATGCCCTGCAGCGTGTCCCCAGAGCTCACAGGGTGATCGGTGTACCTCGCAGCCCATGCGGCCGCCGTCACGCTGGTCTTTTTCTGGCGATCTCCAGACAGCAAATGTGCACGCTCACGGCGCGTTCTGATGTGCACTTGCCCGGACAGCCGATGTGCACGCTCACGGCGTGTTTGTCTTCGGCTACTGTAACGCGTGCTCTGCGCTGGGAAGATGGCCTCGCCTCAAACGTGCAGATGTCTCTCCTCGGCACCGGAGCAAGGGATCACTCTAGTTTTACAAAGGCTAGTAAGGAGGATTATTCTGTGGAAATTTGCACTGAAGCAAAGCTCCCTCTTGTCTTAGTTTGGAGTCGTTTTGGGGTGGCTTAATCTCTGAAGGGTGGGTAGTTCACATTTTTGCTACGCTTGGAGGGATGAGCGCAGTTATTTATTAATTTTTTTGGGTGTGGAGGCGATGTTCTTTGTTATGGTGTGCTCCTTGTGTTGATTTGAGCGGCGGGCACAGCGCTGATGTGTTTTCAGTCTCCATTCTCTGAACGCTAAACGCATCGGTCTGAATGTCTGCTCTTATTCAACTCTACTTTCATTTTGTAGCATGTTAAGTCAATCTATTTAGTCATGTCATGGCCAATCATACATCTACCCAACCACTCGCTGGCACATTTTCTTCTGGCATCTCCTTGCAGATCAGAGCTAACACAGCTCTTAATTATCCCACTAACAGGAAGATGGCTTAGTGAGTAACTATTTGCAGCTGACATCTGTGACCTGCAGGTCACAAGCTTGAATCTTGGCTTGGCATCCCGTCCGTGTACCGTTCTGAGGTCAATATATTAAGTTCCATTAAATTTGCTTATAGTAGCACTTCCTATTTCCAGTGCTTAGCAATGAGGAAAGCAAATGATTATTACTCTTGGTCCTCAACACCTTTTAATTTACTCCCATCTATGCTCGCCACGCTTCCACATACTTCCCACCGGCCTCATCTCTTGCACCCTTAACAGTACTCCTATAGTTTTTCCACTCTCTCCCTTACACTGCATATTTAAGTCATGCCTCCTTTGATGGCCCTCTAAATGCCTTTAATGACACTCCTTTTATGTCACTGCACAATCATCTGCACCTCGCACTCTCCTACGAACTGCCACCCATCTAGGTAACAACTCCTGCCACCCACTGAGGAGCCAGTCACCCTTTCCTAAAAACCTCCCACAGATTTAGATTCTTCTTCACTCTCATATTCCGATCCCATGCATCCTCGCTTCTGCCATGCTACCTGTAACCCTACTAATATGGAGTAATACTGCATTCATTTTTCCACATGACTTTTGAATGCAGACCCATCCATATACGTTCTGTCATTTGTTTTGCCTACCATCTTTAAATTTATTTTTTGTGGAAGGGAATAAACGTTTATTAAAATAATTTAACAGTCCTAATTTAAACAGTGCACTGTTTTTGTACAATTAAATGTATAAATCTAAGGTATATTCATTTCCAATTTTCCTGTTTTGGGTTGTTGGATGTTTATATTGTGGCACTGCATTATCTGCACATTGCAGAGCATTTGTAAATGTGCAGTGTCCACTCGGTGCAAAAATGTCCGAGTATGGATGGGCAGCAGCCCACTGCTCAAGCAGTGGAATGACAGTTGTCAGAACCCCCAAATTATGGTGGCAACGTCGCGTTTTGTCATCTGGACACAACATTTACAGTTCCGAAGTCTTCTGTAAAGTAATTGCTAGGTTGTTTGTTTGTTACTCAATGGATCACTCTAGTTTTACAGAGGCTAGTAAAGAGGATTAGTCTGTGAAAATTTTGCACTAAAGCAAAGCACCACCATAAAACCGCAGGAGACCATCCTAAAGAATGAAACATGCCTTCTTTCTCTTTCCCAGATTTAAATTTATTGTATTTCCATACAGAGTTTTATACCCCTAATTAAAAAAATAAATAAATAAATAAATTGGGTGTGTTTGTGGGTTATGAAGCGCTACATAAATGCACCACATTTCGGCAGGCCAGTCCAGCTTCAACATATTAGTCATAGCCTTACAATATCATAGGGCGGTAGTGGTGGTTTAAAAGTAGCACATCAAATTCTCAAAGTAGCTTTAACGTTGTTTATCTATTAACAGTATGTCAGTATATAGAGATTACGGTGCCCTTCAAGATAGCAAAAGCATCCCACTACCAAGGATGCCAGGTCAGCGGGTATAAAATACCCGTTGTTTCAAATCTTAGACAGCAATTGTACCTCGGCACTCTGTTATTTAACTGGAACAATTTGCAGTACGGTCATTAGATTTAACTGAATGATCAATACTGAAAGTCCTACAAAAGTAATTACTCAATCAATGTATTATATCAAAGATAAAACAGCAATTCCAAATATCTCAAATAACAATAGAAGAGAACATCAAAAAGTGGATATTTTTCTTATATAATTTAATATTGTTAAATCCAATGCTGAAAAGTCAAAAAGACAATAATGTAATATTCACATTCTGTACATAAATTGAAGATTAATTAAGCACTACATATAAGAGCAATGTTAACAGCAAAACTGGAGGTCCTAGTCCTAGGGCCTTCCAGGTAATGAAGGTTGACGAACAGCCGATAACAGCCGACACGTGTTTCGTTACATATGCGTAACTTTTTCAAGGCTTGCTCTCTGTTATTATTGAAGATGTTTGTAATGTAGAGAAATTTCCGATTATCCTTGGCGCAATCTGTAGTCTTATAACATCAATTCTGATCCGTAAAATGAAAAGAGGTTGCCCCGTTCGGATTCCCAGCCTGTCTGTAGGTGGTTCCCAAATAGTATATACGATAAACCCTCTTTTTACGAAAACACGCTAGATTTCCGTTGATTAATCATGTAAGTAGCGTTGTGATTACTTACAAAAAGTGCAGGTTTCACGTAGCAACAAAAGGGCTTTGATAGGTCCTTTTTTGCAATGCCGATGTGGTCCGAAGTACGGGGCAATCCTATCGTGTATGCGGGAACAGTAATCACGACGCTACTTACATGATTAATCAACGGAAATCTAGCGTGTTTTCATAAAAAGAGGGTTTATCGTATGTACTATTTGGGAACCACCTACAGACAGGCTGGGAATCCGAACGGGGCAACCTCTTTTCATTTTACGGATCAGAATTGATGTTATAAGACTACAGATTGCGCCAAGGATAATCGGAAATTTCTCTACATTACAAACATCTTCAATAATAACAGAGAGCAAGCCTTGAAAAAGTTACGCATATGTAACAAAACATGTGTCGGCTGTTATCGGCTGTTCGTCAACCTTCATTACCTGGAAGGCCCTAGGACTAGGACCTCCAGTTTTGCTGTTAACATTGCTCTTATATGTAGTGCTTAATTAATCTTCAATTTATGTACAGAATGTGAATATTACATTATTGTCTTTTTGACTTTTCAGCATTGGATTTAACAATATTAAATTATATAAGAAAAATATCCACTTTTTGATGTTCTCTTCTATTGTTATTTGAGATATTTGGAATTGCTGTTTTATCTTTGATATAATACATTGATTGAGTAATTACTTTTGTAGGACTTTCAGTATTGATCATTCAGTTAAATCTAATGACCGTACTGCAAATTGTTCCAGTTAAATAACAGAGTGCCGAGGTACAATTGCTGTCTAATATTAGTCATAGCGGCTACTTCCCCTCGTTCCCAATCCAAGTAGCATCCTGTACTACTGCGGAGGATAGGCTTGCTGAAGAATGTTTTTCCTGCGGGAAGTGTGTGCATCGGAGTATGTGCGTGTCTTTAGAGTGTGCATGTCCGTAGGACTTTGTCTGTGTTTGCCAAGTATATACCTGTATGGTATGTTGGGTGCGTGTATGCAATGTGCATGATTGTTTGCGTGCATGTGCTTGCAGGATTTGTCTGTACAGTGTGTGTGTATATGCAAGATGTGCTTGTGTATGCTGAGACTGCGTGTGTTTGGATACGTCTGAGTTGTGTTTACCTGTCTCTGCAGGGTGTATTCGTCTGCTGGTGTGAGTGTTTGCTTGTGTGTTTCCAGAGTACGTGTAATTCCAAAGCGGGTGTGTTTCAGCGTGCATCTGCAGGGTAGTCTGTGTGTGCATTCTATGGGTCTACAGAGCACATATATCTGTGGTTTAGTGTAAGTGTGTGTGTCTGCGATCACTGTGTGTGACTTGCTCATTGTGGGTGTGACTGTTATCTTATATTTGTAAATGACATATAGAACTTACATTGTATTCCAGCACTGTTCTCAGGGTATTGTGCTGCATCTTTAAAAAATCAGGACTAAATGACAATTGAAATACAGATTAGATGCATTTCATGGTAGGTTTTTGCCTCTAATACTCCAATGGATTTGAAACCATAAATAACGTCATTAGTTGTCAAGATCTAAAAGTATTCAACGTATTCTAATTGGAAGCAGAAGTGGAGTATCGTTCCTATCCCGTCCCCTCAATGGGAGTCAGGATCTCATACCCCATAACACAGAAAGTAATGGCTGTTCCACAAGATGGTGAAAATAACAAGAATTCTCAAACTAATATGCATGCAGACTATATAGTTGCTCTCCTGCAGGCACAACATGCTTTCCTGCAACATTTCCAAGCAGCCCGGGACAATGGCGGCCGCTTCTTTGAAATGAAATAGGTCTCGCATTGACAAGATTTTGAGCTATTGGCATTGTAAATGGCAATGCCTTTTCTTTGTGTTAATTATCAAAGCAGATAAATAAAAGGCATTGTCATTTACAATGCCAATAGCTTAAACTCTCGCAAATGCGAGACCTATTGCATTGCAAATGCTTGTTTAATATTGACAGAGAAGGTATTCTTCTGATGTGAGACGGCAGCGAGTTCCAGATTCTTGGTGCGGCCCCAGAGAAGGCTCGTTTGTATGTTTTTTCCTTTCGGAATCGGAGTGGTTGGAGCACAAAGTCTCTGGCGGACCGGGAGTTTCTGGCTCCTCCAGAAACCATGATTTTCTGGGCGAGATGTGCAGGGGATTTCGAGTGTAGCGCTTTCTGCGTGATACATGCCACTTTGAGTTGGATTCTGGTTTCAAGAGGAAGCCAGTTCTGCGACTTAAGGTGCGGTGAGATGTGGTAGAATTTATTTGAGACTGTTAAGAGTCTGGCGGTGGCGTTGAGGCAAGCTTTTATGGAGGCCGTAGAGATCTTGGGTAGGCCGGAA
This sequence comes from Calotriton arnoldi, assembly GCA_963921515.1. Taxonomy (NCBI): domain Eukaryota; kingdom Metazoa; phylum Chordata; class Amphibia; order Caudata; family Salamandridae; genus Calotriton; species Calotriton arnoldi. The sequence continues at coordinate 1,713,579 of CAWUFW010000056.1, read as the reverse complement.
AGGGTTGAGCATCCGCATTCGATTCTGGAGATAACTAATGCCTAAACTGCCATTTTTAGGTCCGAAGCATCAAGGAAAGGTTTTAGTTTCCTCAAGTAGCTCAGGTGAAACCTGGCAGATTTGGCCATCGAGTTGATGTGGTCTCGCATATTCAAGTTGCTGTCCAGGGTTATCACGGGAGATGTGGCAGATTCCACTATGGTCGGTGTGCAGTTTAGTGCTGTCATCGACTTGATCCATTCCAAAATGTCAGTGGTACTTTTAGGGGGGGAGATTAGAAGGAACTCTGTTTTTGTGCATTCAGTTTGAGCTGGTTGCTGGCGAGCCATTGTACAGTCAGCTTTAGGGCCTCACTCAAAGAGTTGATCTCCTCAAGGGTTGAGATCTGAGTATCATCGGCATGCATGTGGAAGGAGATGTTGGCGGTACGTAGTATTTCAGCTAACGGTTCAAGGTAGAGGTTGAGTTGCGGAAAGAGTTGAGCCTTGGGGGACTCCGATAGTTATCGAGGGAAGGAGCAGATAGATTACTGTTGACTAAGAATCTCTAGGAGCGGTTCCGGAGGAAGGATCTAAACCATGTGAGAACGGTTCCCCCTACTCCCATCCTGTGTTCGAGGCGTTCAAGTAGTTTCTCGTGGTTGACTGTGTCGAATGCCGAAGAGAGGTCCAATAGAATTAAGAGACATGTTTTGCCTCGGTCGAGGGCTTGAAGAGCGTCATCTACAATATGGAGAATAGTAGTTTCGGTGCTGTGACCAGGCCTGAACCCAGATCGGTATTCGTCTAGCCAGTTGAAATTAGTGATGTGTTGGTTCAGTTGAAGTTGCACACATTTCTCCAGAACTTTCGCTAGGAGTGAAATATTGGATATTGGTCTGAAACTGTCTGGAATAGCAGGATTCAAAGTGTTTTTTTTAAAGATAGGGATGACTTGATCGGCTTTTAGAGTCAGGTATGGACCCTTGTAGTAGGGAAGCGTTTATTATTGTAGTTCAAATGGGAATGATAAATTGGGAGGTCGCAGCCAAGCTGTTGGAGGGGTGTGGGTCATTAAAGTGGTTATTCGGTTTTAAGGAGGATAGAATTTTCGAGATGGAATGGTCGTCATATAACTTGAAGGTGGACCAGTGCGCTTGGTTTTTGGGGGTTGCCTGGGGGGGATGAGTAGAGAGATGGGTCCCGGCAAGAGGAGGTCGGATATTGGTGGTGGAATTTAGCTCGTTTCCTAAGGAGATAATTTTGGCTGTAAAGAAGGAGGAGAACTCCTCACAGGTTATTAGGGATTTTGTAGTTTCTTTGGAGGTTTTAGCCAGTTTGTTTGATTGGTGTTTGACCTTTCAAAGAGCTTACGAGGTCTGTTCTTAGCGTTTTCCAGTTCCAATCTAAAGAACTCTTTTTTTAGATTTGAGGATGTTCCTGTTGTAAGCATTTCTGATCCTCCGGAGAAGTATTACTTGGGAGGCTGAGGGGTGCTGTCTCCAGTTTCTTTCTGTTAGCTGGAGAGTTCTCCTTACATTGTTGAGGGACCCATTGAACCAGGGATTTCTGTCTTTGATTTGGGATCTTTTTAGCTTTAGCGGGGCAAGATCATCAATTATGTCAGACATAGTTGAGTTGTAGTGCTCTGTAAGATCAGTGACCTTTGATAGCTTTGGGGGGGGTTGGAGGTCATTCTCACAATGCGCAGCCAGCTTCTCGAGGTCTAAGCTCTTTGTGTCTCTGAGCCAGAGTTTCGGTTTCACAGGTTGCGCTGGTCTTATCTTGTGGTCGCCAGGCAATAGGAAGGTAATAGCGTGGTGGTCTGACCAATCGCATGGGTCTATTGAGTTAAGCCTGACTGCTGATGCCTTAGCAATGATCCAATCCAGCGTGGAGCCTTTCGTGTGAGTTGGTAATGTGCAGGCTTGAGTAAGTGATTGGTCAGCAAGGAAGTCTTTGAGGGCGTTGACCTGAGGGTCATTGAGGTCGTTCCAGTGCAGATTAAAGTCACAGAGGAAAATGTCATTGGAGTGGGGGGAAACCTTTGCAGTAATGATTTCCATGAGGTGGTCGATGAATGTGTCGTTCTTACCTGGGGGGTGGTAGAAGATGTGCAGTTTGCACAGCTGGGTAGCGTCGTTACATATGGAGAGTGTGAGATATTCGCAGGAGTCAGTGGGGGCGGCGTGAAGTTCTGTAACGAAGAGGTCTGAGCAGTAGATGCAAGCGATTCGTCCCCCTTTTTTTATTTGCCTGTCAAGCCTTACGATGTTGTAATTTGGAGGGGCCAATAGTTCTAGGTAAGGTGACGATGATTCGTTGAGCCACGATTCGGTTAGGATTGCTACCTCCGTTTTTTGGCTTAGGATGAGTGCAGCGATGTTGGAGGCATGCTTCGCTGCTGATCGGCAGTTAATTAGGAGGCCAGAGAGTGGAGGGTCGAGGCATGTGCTGTGAGTTGGGGATGATAAGGGTTCTCGCACTAAGTTGTTGCTGTTTACTCCTCTGTTACGGAGAGTTGATGATCTATTAGAGTTGATTGAGACCGTATGAATTAAGTATTCATCTTTCTTGTCTGGAGGACTGGGAGTGTCAGGCGAGGTCTTATAGGATAAGAGGAGAGCTAGATTTTCGTCCTCCCAGAGGTAGTTGGGATGCTTGCGAGGGCGAAGGTGTCTATTGGCCAGCGGCATGGGTTGAAGGAAGGGCTTGGTTAGTGGGGAAAGAACTGAATTATGGGAGAGCTTGATATCCGAGAGAAAGTGTTCAGTGAGGTGTAGGATGCCCTTCAATTCGAGAAAATATTTATGGATGCTCTGAGCTATGTTGGCTGCTCTGAAGGTTCAGAGTTTCAAGGTCCATTAGTGAAGGTTGTACTTGCGGAGAGGGGACCTGTGGGTCAGGACTTGTTCTGGTGGCATGATTGGGTAGCCTGGAAGAGGAGTTCGACCACCCTGAGGCTAGGTTTCTGAGCGGAGGGTGTGCGAAGGGAGAGGCATGCTCAACAGGGTGGTCACAGGGCTGTTGGGGCGGGTGTCCGGTGAGCTATGAGTAACTTGTGTGTTAGTCACTTTGAATGTAGGAAAGGAGCGAGGATTGGAAGAGGGGGGTGGCGGCGTTGCCTTATTGTGAGATGATGGAGGTTGGGGGTTAGTGGAGGGAAGATCTCTAACAGATTTAGGGGAGATGCTGCCCTGAGTGTCGAGTTGAGTGGAGGACACATTGGGGAGAGTCGTGCCAGCCTGACCATTAGCAGAGAGTGTAGGGGTGCCTAGAGGAATAGCTACAGCTTTGGTAGACATAAACGGGAAGCCCTTACCCTTGGCCTTTGAGCTGTATTGACTGGGGCTACGGTGAGGGTCAGATGGAGACAGAGACAGCGGGCACTGGGGGTGCGTACAGGGATAGGAGTCATGTACTTGCTCTTTGACGAAGGTGAAGAAGTCAGCAAATTTATTGAGATCCTTATTTGGTGCTTGGATCAGAACTGTGCCATTTTATATAACGTAATGGTAAGGTCAGCTCTTAGATTATGGGAGGGCGCGATCGTGAGTTTGGCGCTGTAAGGAATGTTTCTGGATTCATGTACGTTAAGTAGGTTTGTTATGGCTGCCCGCCATAATGCTGTTTTTCTTGAGTAGAAAATAAGGTAATTGATAATGGTGCCCTTGTCGGCATTGAAATACAAGTCGGAGATCAGAGTCTCAGGGTGTCTTCTCAGGAGGGTATGCTTGAAGGTTTTAGCGGCGGTCCTGGAGAGGTTGGCAGGGTATGAGATGGTGTAAGAGTTGCCTCCTGTTGTATTCAAGCAAGAGCCTGCCATACTGGAGAGAGAGGGGAATCTAGGTACAGTCTGGAGCACAAACTTTAGCAGACTGCAGGAGTGGTTTAAGCGTTAATTCATAGAGATCACCGATCCGGAGCACAATTAGGGATGGCCGCTGAGTTGCAGGGGCGTCAGGACTGCAGGAGTGGTTCAAGCGATATTTCAGGGAGATCCCTGATCCGGAGCATAATTAGAGTTGGCCGCTGAGTTGCAGGGGCATCACAAAGTAGAGGAACCTACATTAGATTCTGAGCCTGGGCAGCTTGGGCAATACCCAATCCAAGTGCGGGCAGATCATGTGAAGGGGCAGGGGGTCAGTCAAGGACGGCCATTTTGTTATCCAGTAGACAAACAATAGAGATGGTACCAATGGGAAGCCATTTTGGGAGGGAGATAGAAGTAGTAGAGAGACAAAATCAGAGCACAGACAAGGCAGAAAGGTGGCTCCTCAGGGGGGGTCCACGCGCTGAGGCTCACCAGGAAGGAAGCCAGGCTGGTGCTCCTGGGACGGTGCAGGCAAGCAAAATGGCCGAGAGGCGTGCATAGCAGGTGGCAGTCTCTGACGGAGATTGCCAGGGGGGCCCCCGGCTGACTCAGGCAGGGGGAAAGCAGGCACTTGCCGTCACAGCCGGCGGCACGGTAGCAGACGGTGGGGAGCAGGCCTCGCTCCAAGGCTGTGGGAGGAAGGGAGCCGGCATCACTCCAGTGCTGAAGATGAGGGCTGAGTTCCATCAAGGGGCAGCGGACGGAGGCCACAGACGAAAAATTAGAGGAGGGGCAGCAGTCAACGGCGGGCAGCAGGCGATGGGGAAAGACAGCCTCGCTCCGAGGCTTCCAGATAATCGCAGCATCCAGCGGAGGGCAGCAGGCGGCAGGGGAAGAGGCCTCGCTCCGGGCTGCAGTAAACAGGGCCGCCCTCAAGGCAGGTGGCCAGGTAGAGGCGACAGGCAAGGACTCACCGAGACGACAAGCCCAGTTCCCGGGTAGCAGGGGCTGAAGACGTCCTAGAGCTGCGACGGGGAGAGACGGCCTCGCTCCGGGGCTCAACGCACCACAGCAGCCAGCGGTGATGGGGAAAGACGGTCTCGTTACAGCCTCACTCCGGGGCTGAAGGGAAGTGATCAGGCTGGGGTGAAAGACGGCCTCGTTCCTGGGCCGCAGGACTCACCGCAGCAGGCGGCGACAGGCAGCACGCAGTGGGGAAGGACAGCCTCACTCCAGCCTCGCTCCAGGCCGTAGAAATCAGGGCCGCTGTCAAGGCAGGCGACCAGGCTGGGGCGAAAGATGGCCTCGCTCCGGCTGTAGGAGTGAGGGCCACCCCCAATGGTGCCTAACAGGCTGGAGTGAAGGACGGTCTCGTTTTGGGGCCGCAGGACTCTCTGCAGCAGCCAGCGGCGGGCAGCAGGCGACAGGGAAGGACAGCCTTGCTCCGGCCTCACTCTGGCCTCGCTCCGGGCCGCAGGGGATCAGGGAATCAGGGCCGCCCTCAAGGCAGGCGACCAGGCTGGGGCGAGAGAGGCAGGGACTCACCGTGGCAGGCTTCACCGGAGACCATATGTAATGCTCCCAATAAGTACTGACGTAATTCCTCAAAGGACCTTATTATGGAAAGTAGCTCCCTGTCTCCCACTGAATAATTCTGTTCTGTGGTATTTAGTTTATGTGAATAAAGCGCAACAGGATGCAAACAACCAGATTCTTTGTCTCTTTGGGACAATACCCCTCCTATGGCTATCAGAGATGCATCTGCCTCTACCACATATGGTTGAGAAGGGTCTGGATGTTTCAAGATGGGACAGGGATGTGGAATTCCTATAGCCCGATGCCCAGGACATATTGTTTGAGGTCAAGAGCAACAAGTTTTCATGTGTATTTTGTTAGTGGGACAAGTAGTCCCAACCCCCTGCAGCACAAACCTTTTGGCTGTCAGTTTGCAGTACCACACTATGGATCAGGAAAGGGCACTGTCTGCCGTTAAGGTAATATTTTTGTCCATATGTTAATGCTGTTCAAATTTGTATTTATGGTTCATTAATTGAAAGCCTTTGTTATTAGGGTGAGCGCTCTAAGTAAATGTTGTAAGCTCTGACTGCACTACTGACAGTGGTTCCAGTATAACAATGTGTACACACGTTTTCAAAGTTTAGCAATATGAGGCTATGTATAATGCTCCCAGAATGCTCTCTGATTTGATGCTAATACTTGCAGAAGCTTGAAAGCAAGATTGATGATTCTTTGTTTTCAAAATAAAATGTTCATAAAAAAATGAAAGCAGGGAAAAAACATTTAGCAAAACTACTGTCAAATTTCAGGTACCATTTCTTTGCAGCATCATTTAGTAACATGTGTTGATGCATGCAAGTATTTCCCAAAAATATTCATAATGGAAAATCAGTGTAACCAGTTTCAATAGGATTATGGGAAACAAAAATAAACAAGCATTGGTAAAGCCAGTAGGTCTGAAATTGGTGGTCAGCTTTTTAGTTTTGTCAATGTGTGACTTGTTTTGGCATTGTTTTTGTAAAACCTTATTGGTGTGGGAGCTGCCGGGCTCTCACCATTATAACAAACATTGACAAAAGCAAAAATTGTTTTTGGTCTCAAAAAGCACACACTGCCACAGTAGTTACTGAACAAAACTACTTTGTGTGCCGATATGCTCCTTGTGAAAGAGCAGAATGCTGTCACAGTGAAGCCAGCCGATACAGAGAGAGAGACAGAATTTTAATAAAAGCAAAAGGTCATGGTCAACGCCAGACCAAATTAGGGGCCCAATTATTAAAGAAAGCCTCAAAAGTGCACCCATGGTATATGTCCTTGATTAAGTGCAGCTATACGCCTTTCATGAATTCCCAAGAATTTACAGAAGTTGGACAAGAAATAGTACACTGGAAAATATTTGTGAACTGCATTTTTGCATGTGTAGATTTGCTCAATCGAAAATCTGACTGTTTGCAAGTTTTCTTTCCCTCCAACCACTTTTTTCCCAACTCTGGAAGAAGGTTTATGTCTGCCATTGTCAGGAGTAAATTTCCAACATTTCTCAGTATGGGAAAAGATTAGAGAAGAGTTGTTGAAAACCCGTAAAACATGCAAGTTAATAGGTTTGCACAGACTCAAAAGGGTATTCTAACCCTGGAACTATTGCTTACCACTACCTTCAGCCCCAGTATGTAGATCTGCGGAAACGTGGCAACATAAGGGGATTGCAAGTATTCAAACATTACTATGGTATGAGCCCTGGCATAATCAGAGAGGCTATATCAGAGCTTTTATATAATGAGATTGCTGCCATAATGTGTCGCCGCAGTACATGGCACCAAAGGGACAAGTGGATTTTGTTACAGGACAAGTAGATTTATGAAGCAACCTGCCCCATGGACAAGTAGATATTTTATTAAATTCCACACCCCTGTGGGAGCACTATAAAAAACCTTTTTAGTTTTGTAAAAGCCTCTTCTGCTTCTGTAGACCAACATAATTTCACTCCTTTGCGCAAGAGCTCAGTAATGGGAGAGGCTAGAGCAGAAAGCCCATCAATAAAACGTCTGTAAAAATTGGCATATCGTAAGACGCTCTGCACTTCTTTTACAGAATGAGGAGAGTCCCACCTGGTAATAGCTGAAATCTTTTGAGGATCCATGCTTACTCCTTCTGGGAATAACACAAAACTCAAAAACGTAATGGATGATACATTAAATTCACATTTGTCCAACTTCACATAAAGTTTGTTGTCCCATAACTTCTCTAAGATATCCGGGATATGTTTTGTGTGTTCTTCTACAGAAGACGAATAGATTAGAATATCGCCAAGGTAGGCAATAGCACAAATATTTACTTAAGATTTCATTAATGAAGAATTGGGAGGCAGCAGGTGCATAACAAAGGCCGAAAGGACATAACTAAGTATTCATACAGCCCGAATTTGCTGTGAAAGGCAGTCTTCCACTTGTCTCCTTGTACTCGCACCAAATGGTATGCCCCTCTTAGATTTAATTTGGTAAAGACAGTTGTTTCCTTTGCTTGGTCAAGGAGTGTTTGGATTAACAGTAAAGGGTATCTATTCTTTATCGTAATGTCATTAAGGGATCTGTAGTCTATACGATAACAAAGACCTCCTTCCTTTTTGCTATTAAAAAAGAGGGAGGGGGAAGAAGCCCATCTGGAGCATTACATCAAGGAATTCCCTAAGGTATACATTTTCTTTTTCTGTTAGCGCATAGACTCTAGTGCATGGAATCTGTGCTCCAGCAACTTAATCGATACGGCAATCATAGGCTCGATGTGGAGGGAGAGTAGAGGCTTTAGCTTTGTCAAACACTTCTGCTACGTCTTGATAAGACGTAGGAATTTCAGACGCAAGAGCTTCAGTGACTATTGCAACTTCTTTCTGGACCAAGGTTTTTTGTCTGCAACTTCGATTACAAAAATTTGAAGTAATAGAGATACTAGGATTCCTCCAGTCTATATCTAGATTGTGCTTCGGGAGCCAGGGTATTCCAAGTATCGCCTGAAACGGAAGGGATTGTATCAAATTGAAGCAAACAACCTCTGTATGAGTCTCTTGCACAATAAGACAAAGATCACCCGTGGTATGAGTTATGGGACCTGACTTTATGGTACTATCATCAATGGTTTTCACTTCGTCTACACATTCTTTCATCACGAAAGGAATGCCAAAATGCCTGGCCCACTGTATATCCATAAATTCCCAGTTGCTAACATAATACGTAGTTTGTGGAATACCCATCCCATGCAATATAAGTACTGATAAAGAATTGATGGTGAAAAGACAAAGAATTGTCCTGTGGTGTGGTTTGGGAGACTTAGAGACCAGAGCTACCTGAAACTCATGTCTCCACTAGTCTCAAGTATTCTAGTTTTCAGATTCCCCTCTCCTCTTAGGTTTCACAGGGCATTCTTATAGAAAATGACCCGACTTCCCACAGTACAAACATAACTTCTTATCACAGCAACTCTGATGCTCTTCATCGCTAACAGGCCCACGAATACTGGCAATCTTCATTGGATCTGGGTCCTCTGTCGATTTCTTTGGCTCAATTTTTTCTTTCTTATATACAAAAAACCCTAGGGTCAAAACGCCCTCTTTTTCTACGGCGCTCACTTAGTCTGTGATCCAATTTCACCACTAAATCAATGAGTGCACTACAAGGATAGGGAGGGTCTACCACATGTGCCAATAGGCTTTTAAAGTTATCTGTCAATCCACTATAGAATGAAGTGCTACGTTTGGCTTCTGGCCAACCTGCTTCTGTGACTAATAGGTTGAAGCTAGAGATATATGTCATGAGGTCTTTAGAGCCTTGCTTAAGATTCCTCAATTCAGTGTCGACAGATTGCATAAAAGAATGTCTGTCGAAAAGCCTCCTTAACTTATCTTTAAAAGCAGTATAATCAGATAATAGAGGATCATTATGTTCCACCAAAGGAATTGACCATGTGACTGCCGTACCCCCTAAATACTTTAAGACAAAAGCTACCTTACCTTGTTCGTTGAGGAAAGAGGAGGCCTTGCACATGAAGTGCAGTTGACATTGGTTAATAAACGGAGAAAATTTCAAAGGGGCCCCTGAAAAACTCTCTGGTGGGGCCAAAGGATTAGTGGGAGGTGGGAGGGGGCAGTAACATGGATTACTGGAGCCCCAGTCCCAGAAGAAGAGACCGTAGAAAACATATTCCCAGAAGCCCCCTGACTTGTCCCAGGAGCCGGGTTGGTGACGCTACTCTGCTGCATATTTCCTACCCTAAGAGAGAGTGCTTGTATTTACCAATCATGTGAGTTAAATCAGCAACAGTTATGTTGTGTTCTTCCATGTCTCTCAGGTGGAAATTGTACGTGGGATTAGCGTTCTACCAAATCTCACTGAGTTTCTGCAGGAGCGACAAGAAGGACGTGAAGCAGGTTCCCAACTTTCACCCACCACCTACACCGCCCAACATGTGTCAAAGCCAATCAAGGTGGAATGGGGAAGAGGGGATGAGAAGAGAAAAAAAAGTATGTCCCACGGAGTCAGAGCAGAACGATGCGCCGTACCCAGAGAGTCTCTCAACATATCCTGAATATAAGTAAGAGAATAGAAGAATCAGTGCATCAGTGAAACTTTGTATGTAGATATACAGCTGGGTAATCGTAACTAATATATATATATAAAATATATACCTGAGTAAATCCCCTCTTCCATACATTTTCAAATGATGCCATTATAAATCTAGGGCCCTCCCATGAGTTGTTTTTTAGTGAGGTAAGAGGCCTACTGAGTCAATCCAAAAATTTAAGTGGTAAAGGGGGCCAATGTAGTGGTAGTAAGCACGGTACTAAGAGTCCCTGGTTTAATTCACACTGTAGGAAGGCAAAGGGGGCGCTTGTTGGTGCGCTTAGGCGAGGGATTCAAGCAGAAATTTCAACCTGTAGAGTGGAGTACAAAAGAGCCACTGATGGTGCTAAGAAGGAGTGGGAGGGTTCGCTCTGGACCTCTCTACATACTGCTTTAGTAGATCGAGATCCCAAAGGGTTCTGGAAGAATGCTGTATGTTGGCTTAGGGGAACGCCCACCCTCGAACATACAGTCCAACCAGAGGAGTGGGTTGCGCATTTTGGCTCCTCTACGGAGATGACTCCTGTATAGCTAGGGAGGCCCTGGAGGAGTGGGCCCCATCTGCGGTTCACGATGAGGGAAACCTGGTTATTACTTTTGAAGAAACATTAACAGCAATATCATCTTGCGTGCCATCTCGTTCCCCCGGCCCAGACAGAATACCAAACGATTTGTATAGGGAAGACAGAATGTTGTGGAGCCAATATATAAATTTGATGTCCAATCTGATTTTGCAAGGTGCTCCCATTCCATCCTCCTGGAGGATAGCAGAAATAGTTCCTATTTTTAAAAAGGGGGACAGATCTTCACCTCTGAGCTATAGGCCCATAAGTCTTATTGATTCGCTTCAAAAAAAATTCTGTAAGCAGGTTTTAGGCAGGATACAGAATTGGATAAAGGAAGATAGCATTTTGAGCGATCTGCAGGCGGGTTTTCGCTCTAAAATTAGTACATTGGACCAGGTGTTTCGCCTAATTTGTATTTACTGGAAAGAAGTGGCTGTGAAGGGTGGTAAGCTCTATGTCGCATTTGTCGACCTGCGTACAGCATTCGACTTAGTCCCACGAGAAAAACTTTGGAGGGTGCTTCGTGAGATGGGCATCCCGATAAATATTTTAAACATTCTAATTTATTTACACTCAGAGAATTCTGCACAGGTGAGATGGGGACCCAACAACCAAGTAACAGAAACCTTCCCAGTTAAACGCGGAGTAAGCCAGGGATGTGTGTTGGCACCCATCCTTTTTACTGTTTTTATAAATGGTGTAGTCGAGTGTTTAGATAGGGATGGCTGCGATGCACCAAAAATCGGGTCACAGAGAGTTCCCGCATTACTCTTTGCCGACGATACCCTTTTAATTTCGAAATCACCACAAGGGCTCCAACAACTTTTAATTGACTTTTTAAAGTTCTGTAAGGATAGAGGGCTTAGTTTAAATGAAACAAAAACCAAATTTATGGTTTTTAAAAAAGGCAGAGGAGTAGTGAAGACAAGACCGATGTGGGCTGGTAGTACAATCTTAGAGCAAGTTGAAGCATTTGATTATCTGGGTATCCGGCTTACTCCATCAATTAACTGGAGTCCCCAGGTTGAAAAATCAAAATTACAACTTATCCATCAGTCTGCACAAATAAGCAAAATCCATATATAAGAGGACAGTCTCTAGGCAGATTGCTCCCGCCCTTGAGATTTATAACACCAAAGTCCTGGGTGGGGTACTCTATGGTGCGGAGTTGTGGGGTTCCTCCTCCCAAGCCACTCTATCAATAGTAGAAAACCGGTTTCTCAGATCATTGGTTGGCCTTCCGGCTAGCACACCCCTGGTCCCTTTTTACTTAGATCTGGCTCAAAAACAAGTAAAACATAAAGTTAATTTTAAAATGTTATCATTCTGGTATAGGATCTGGACGGTAACTGAGCTGGAGCCCTATCGTGAGGCTTTAAAGGATCCATTAAGATTCCCTCAGGCAGAATCCTTAAAGTGGTTTACTTATCTACGTGATCTATTAGGGAGAGTAGGGTTGGAAAGCTTTTGGTCGAGCCCAGAAACAATGATTGGTATCTCGAGGGCGGAATTGAAAAAAATGTATTGGGAAATAATACTAAAACTGGATCGAGCAGAACAGTCCTCAGGATTGACAAAAGTCTTTTTATCTCATAAATGTACCCCATTGTTTGAAGCAACAATTGAGGAAATTATACCATCATTGGCCCGAAAACTGTTCCTACAGTTTAGATATAAGACCTTACCTACCAAACTCTTTTGTTCAAGGTGGTGCACGAGTATATCAGCTGATGATCTGTGTCCTGCGTGTAAATCTTCCCAGGAATCAATTGTTCATTTACTCTTTTTCTATGTATTATTGAGAAAAAGATGGATTGTACCCCTATGCAAAGCTATTGGCCCGGGACATTACCTAGCAATTCTGAGGCAATTGTCAATCGATACTAGCAGACTAATAGTCTTTGGCATCTCCAGATTTCTCCATGCTGTGTGGATAAGGCGGGGGAAGCTAATGAAGTGATCGACTTTTTAGCTAGTATGCCGAAAGGCGGAAATGAAATGAAATACTGTATAATGTCCAGCCCATAATTTACGATGGATTCTCTCTTTTATATGTTTTAGTCTTTTAATCATGGTTAATTTTAACTGGTGCTTTTAAATATATTGTATTGTGATGTACTTTTTTGGATCTCTGAGATCGTAAATAAAGTTAATGATTCGAAATGACTGTATACACTGGAGTAGAATACAATCTATGTAATAAAAATAAAAATGAAGAATATAGGTCTAAATGGGAGACCAATAACTAAAGTAGCAGAACTATACTGTCTTTATGTGACATATGCTCTGTCGATCTGTTGTCGTTCAGAGGCAAGCCTTGTCCTAGGGTACATGCCATTAATCTGGCAAACGAAGCACTACCCAGTAACTGTGCTGGATGTAACCGGGCTCTAAGGGCACAATATGGGGTACCTAGGCAAAAGAGAAAAGGATTGCAATAAGAGGGGGCTGTGTAAGCAGGCGGACAAGATTAGGGCGTGCCTGATCAATTGCAGATCTTTGGCTAAACATACAGAAGATATATGGCTTCTACTTGCAGATAATGAATGGGATGTCATGTTTTTGACAGAAACCTGGCTGAAAGACGATGCCTTATCAGCAGTTGCTCTAGCCATTCCTCCAGGTTTCAAAATTTGTTGTGCAAACAGGGAGGGAGGAAAAAGAGGAGGGGGGGGTAGCCATCATTTTTAAAGGACTCCTGGGAAATTGCTTCTTCAGTACTGCATAATAAGGATTTGATAGAAGGGCTAAACTTTTGTATTAAGATTGGCCCTACAACTTCGTTTGCAGAACTTTTGATTTATAGACCACCGAACTGCTCGCCAAGTATAATTCCTGAGTTTTGCAACTATGTTGCACCGAAATCTTTACAGTACTCCTACTTTACTGCGTTAGGGGACTTTAACCTACATGTGAATGACCCGTGTTGTATGCAGGCAACTCAGCTCTTCTCGTCTCTCATTGGAGCCAGCTTGACTCAGCACGTGAAACTACCCACTCATATGGCAGGGCACACCCTAGACCTTCTGTTTTCTAACATCCCGTCCTTGATAACTGAGTCTCCAGGCCAATTGGTTTGGACTGACCATTGCTTAATTCCATTTTCTTTTAGTTTGGAAAAACCTAATCAGTACGGGGGAACCCGTTATTTTTTAAAAAGAAATTGGAAGAAGCTGACCACTGAGTCCTTAGCTCCAGTTCTGCAGGATAGTCAACCACACCTATCAAAGGATCCAAATGCGGATACACTTGCTTTAAATAAGTGGATTTCCGCCGCTGTGGAGTCCACTGCCCCAGCCAGAGTCACCAAAACTATGAGGAAATCCCCCTCGGCTCCATGGTTCTCAGAGACTCTCACGATAAATAAAAGTAGGTGCAAAAAATTGGAACGTCAATGGAGGGTGGGTTACAGTACGCTGGCCAAGTTGGCATATAAGAAAGCACTGAAAGAGCTCCACAAATTGATGAGAGAGGCAAGAAGGGACTATGTGGTGAAGTGCATCAATAATGCAGAAAACTCAAGTAAAGAAATATTTAGGGTCGTTAACTCTTTCTCTAAACCGAGGGAATTGGAAATTGAAGTGCAACCATCCCTTGCACTGTGTGCAAATATTTCTGACTTTTTCGATAGTAAAATTCGGAAAGTCTATAACTCCTTTATAGTTGCAGCAGAGACTGAAAAAACAGAAGAAAATGGGAGTAGTAAGCCCGAGCTCTCCCTTACGGAATTCCTTCCCATTTCTCAGCAGGAAGCATTGGCAGAGATCCAGAGATGTAAGTCAGGTTCCCCGGAGGACCCTTGCCCCCCTAAATTGTGGAAGGAGTTGGCTCACTCTCTTATCCATGTGCTGAATCACATATGGAATACATCTCTCGCCTCTGGCATTTTCCCTGACACATGGAAACATGCCACACTCCTCCCCCTTAGGAAAAAACCCAATGGGGATCCTGGAGATTTAAATAATTACTGACCAATTTCATTACTACCAGCACCAGCAAAAATGCTGGAAAAAATGGTACAGCGACAACTGGCTAATTTAATCGAGAGTCATGATATTCTGCATGATACTCAATCCGGCTTTCGGACAGGCTTCAGTACCGAGACGGCTCTATTAGAGGTGGCAGAGTCGGTAAGAATGTCGGTGGATTCAGGAGCATCAGCGATGCTGGTGCTCCTGGATTTATCCGCAGCATTCGACACGGTGGACCATCTAATTCTGGTACAGAGGCTCCAGGACGTCGGTATCGGGGGAGTGGTACTTACCTGGTTGAAGTCATTTCTTAAAAATCGCACACAGAAGGTCGCCCTGCAACCCCATCAGTCGGAACCCAAACATTTATGGTGTGGAGTACCCCAGGGGTCGGCGCTGAGCCCGCTTCTTTTTAATATATATTTGGCCCCTCTGTTCTCACTTATAGCCAATTAGGACGTGAAGGCGATATCATACGCCGACGATACCCAGTTGTTGTTCTCCTTTAAAGACCAGTCGGAGGATTCCTTCAAGAGTTTTAAGGGATGTCTGAAAGACATTGCCCAATGGATGAACAACAAACTCAAACTTAATGCTGAGAAAACTGAAGTCTTGTTCTTCGGCAATGACTTGCCGCCAGCAGCTGATATGTGGTGGCCGGCGGAAATGGGATCGCCTCCCACTCCAGCAGCCACAGCAAAAAATTTGGGAGTGAAGTGGGAAGCAGATCTCTCTTTCTCAGCCCAAATTTGGCAGGTGACAGCCTCCTGCTTCAGCAAATTGAGAAATCTGCGAAAATTCTTACATCTGCTGCCGGAGGAGTGCCGCAGAGTCGTAGTCCATGCCACTGTGACATCTAGGCTGGATTATGCAAACGGCCTCTATTTGGGCCTGCCGGTGTACCTAGTCCGAAAACTGCAGATGGTACAGAATGCGGCTGCGAGATTGATTAGATGTGTACCATTCCGTCATCATATCTCTCCGCATATTAAAGAGCTCCACTGGCTACCGGTAGCAAGAAGAATCGAGTTTAAGGCTTTGACCTTGGCATTCCGGACAATTCATGGTAAATGTCCTAGTTACCTTAAACGACGGCTATGTCGATATAAGCAGAACCATTCATTGAGGTCCAATTCTCAAAATCTGCTCTGTACTCCGCGATTTGTTAAAGCTCGGCTAGGTGGCAGATCTTTCATGTTAGGGGCTACCAAGCTAAGGAACTCTTTGCCAAACAATATTCGCCAAATTGAATCAGAGCCACTATTTAGGAAAGCTGTAAAAATTTGGCTCTTTAGCCTAGGTTAATGCTCGTGGGGTCTGCTTTTGTTCTGGTCACCTTTGCGTGCCGCCTACTGCTAGAGCGCCGGGACACCTCTGTTTGAGGTAGCTGTTCGCGCTTTATAAATGTCGGTATTATTATTATTATATGCATACCTAAAGAGTATGTTGTAGGAGACTCAGAAAGGCCAAAGGGCAGACTCGAACTGACTCAAAAATAGAATTTCCCATGCTAAAGGTAAAACTTAGTATATACAATGACTTCTTGTATATATTCCAGTAAAGAATAAACTTAATGCAAAAAATGTATAGAGCCTTATGATAATTTCCTCTTTGCTTATATCTTGGAAATAGCAGAAATCAGCGACATACGTCATTGTCTTTATGTCTTTCAGGCCAATTCACTACATTGGCCAAACAAAAAGTTATGACAGGCAACAGATATCTCAGATAAGTATAGCACATGTGATAAACATTATCTCCTAAGCACAGCACGCGTTACCACCATATATCCTGAAGACGTAGATTCTTTAAAGGACCTTTTTGTTGTGTTTTTTGCAGGTATCAGAGCGGAAGACGGATTGCAGAAATCACAGGCAGTCTCGGGAAGCGAAGTGAAAGCCGACGAACATCAGCACCGCTGAACACGTTGGATTGCGATTTGAACGTGACTCGGATCTGCAAGGTAAGTTAAGCTGCGGCAAGATAGCAGACACGAAAGGCTGAAACGCTAAGCAGTCTTCCGGCTAAGTAAGACAGCTTTTAATCTTACAGGGCTCTGCCCCTGCCACACCCAAAACCCGATGTGGCAGGAACAACAGTAATCTTGTTGCTGGCTGTGAAAACTGGGTCAAACGTGCGCCCGGCGATGTGATTCGGGCTTCGTACAAGCAGTGGGAGTCCTATGTTGTCGAGGCTCTCTCAGAGGGCAGTGGCATTGTGGTCCGTTGGTTCATCGAGATGAGTGTGAATTGGTGTTACAATTCGTATGACTCCGGAATTGCCATTTACCTGACAAGCCTGGGTCTATTTTTTTGTTGTTTCGGTTAGATGAGAAATGTTACAGTTGCCGCACTGATAGTGTCCGCTTACTCTTGGAAGACCCCATTGTGTATTTACTGCTTCCACCTCTGTATGTTTATGCAGTCAGTTGTGGATTAGTTCATCTAATACATTTCTCAACCTCTTAAAGGCGAACAGGGGTTTAGGTAAATTTATGTTACCTGCATTGAGGATACTCCATATTTTATTTATGTATTTCCGTACATAATTGGAGAAGTTTTTATAGGTTGGAACAAGTAATTTTTTCTGTGGGCACTTTTGGTGTGGCGTCTAGTAGAGCTCGCTGTTGTTTCTTGCCCATTACTTTTGCTTTGCATATTATCTTGAGTTTGATATTTCTTGATCCTCAGTTTGGTGGATAGAGTTTTCGCTAGGTTCTCATAATCTTCCAATCTGTTGAAATTCTTGTGTAATTGCAGAAATTGTCCATATAATAGGTTTATGCGTAAAGATCTTGAATGATAGGTGTCATACCTTAGTAGACTATTGCGATCAATTTTGTTTGTGAAACGTGTCAATTCTAAAGGTGCCCTCCCATTGAAGATGGTTCGATCTAGAAAAGAGATCTATTTTTTGACACTGTGTGGGGAATCTGAGATAGGGGACCTGAACACTGACCCAAAGTGAATAATTCACCTTCTTAACGAAGATATGTCTACACTCTTTTTTTAAGGAAATACCTGACAGAACAGAGAACATCAACACAGGACTAAAATCAGCCCACCTTCAGTCTCCCGCTTGCAACAATACCTACTGGAATTCAAATAGTTCAACAAGCGGTTCTGAAGGAAATTTCTGCATTGAGCTTGAAATCAAATGTCAGAATAACAGCAGAGAAGAAAAGGAAGTTGAAAGTTGAAGTTAATTGATGTTCAATTATTTAAAATCATTACATCTTAGGCAGGAAAGGAAAGGGGCGGAGAAATAAAAAACAGAATAAAAATACGCAAGTGCACAGTGCAATCAAATAAGACACTACAATGCATAATAAAAACATGCAATAGCACAGTGTAAAAAGCAGGCACTGAATTGCGATCAAAGAAAGTTCATACTATTAAAGTGCGGCCACTGAGTGCAATCTATTAAAATCCAAACGTGCATCGTGCTTTTAAAGATGAAGTGTGATCTGTGCCTCACTCGAGCTTCTAATTCATGTGGCAACAGGCTGCTTTAAAGTGCTTTTGATTTTGAAAAACTATTTCTGCCTCAAACAGGCCTGTAAATGGCGGCATAACAATGAGCTGTCTTAAAAACGCACATCTGTGTTGTAGTCCTTATTAATGGGATGCGGCTCATGGATCACTGACAGAATATCAACAGAAATATCGAGGTACACAAATATCGTGTACAGAATAGCGATGTCAAGAATATCAACATCCTATCTCTACAAAGGTAAGTACAAAAATATCGAAACCAAAATATCGTTGTTTAAAATATCGTTGTTCAAAATATCGTTTTTAAAAAAAAAATTCTTAAAAATAATATAAAATTAATTAAATAATAAATATAATTAATAAAAACATAGTTAGAATTATTAAAAAATGTTAAAAATTATAAATAATAAAAGTAATATAAAAAACAATTAAACATACATAAAAATAATTATATATATTTACTTAATAATATTGATAAATAATTATTTTATTAAATTATAAAATGTTAGAAACATAATAAAAATTATAAATACATATATATATACATACACCTGTAACATAAATATAAAAATAAAATTTATATATATAATACATTAAAATATTAAAATAATTATTTAATTTTAAAGCAACATTTTACACTACATTAACTAAAACAGTAGGGAAAATGTTGGATAGCGTAGAGGATAAAATTACTATTCCCACTCCAGGGAATGCAAAAGTAGGGAAAGTGTTGGATAGCGGAGGGGATAAAATTACTATTCCCACTCCAGCGAGTGCAACAGTAGGGAAAGTGTTGGATAGCGGAGTGGAATAATTTACTATTCCCACTCCAGGGAGTGCAACAGTAGGGAAAGTGTTGGATAGCGGAGGGGAATAATTTACTATTCCCACTCCAGCCGGTGCAACAGTAGGAAAAGTGTTGGATAGCGGAGGGGAAAAATTTACTATTCCCACTCCAAAGAGTGCAACAGTAGGGAAAGTGTTGGATAGCGGAGGGGAGTAATTTACTATTCCCACTCCAACAAGTGCAACAGTAGGGAAAGTGTTGGATAGCGGAGGGGAATAATTTTCTATTCCCACTCCAGCAAGTGCAACAGTAGGGAAAGTGTTGGCTAGCGGAGGGGAATAATTTACTATTCCCACTCCACGGAGTGCAACAGTAGGGAAAGTGTTGGATAGCGTAGGGGATAAAATTACTATTCCCACTCCAACAAGTGCAACAGTAGAGAAAGTGTTGGATAGCGGAGGGGATAAAATTACTATTCCCACTCCAGCAAGTGCAACTATACAAAAGTGTTGGATAGCGGAGGGGAATAATTTACTATTCCCACTCTAGCAAGTGCAACAGTAGGGAAAGTGTTGGGTAGTGGAGGGGATAAAATTACTATTCCCACACCAGGGAGTGCAAGAGTAGGGAAAGTGTTGGATAGCGGAGGGGATAAAATTACTATTCCCACTCCAGGGAGTGCAACAGTAGGGAAAGTGTTGGATAGCGGAGAAGAATAATTTACTATTCCCACTCCAGCAAGTGCAACAGTGTCTATTTGGCCACACCCCAAAGTTCACTTTTCACCACCTGCTCTTTTGAAATTAGCAAGCAGTGTAAATTTCAAATCACAACATGGGTGGGCAAGTTAAAAAGCAGCAGACCAAGATAAAGTGAGCTGTGCTTGAACTAGTGCCACAGATACTGTAGTGTAGTTCCTATTTCCCTAATAGGCTCTGCGCATTGGAATAATATACCCTATAGATTCGACATAGGACTGAGGTCAGTATGTCCCTATCGAGTATATTAAACTTAATTACTTTGTGCCAGCTAACTCAGAGGCCACTAGAAACTCCTTGTAAACAAGAAGGGAGTAGTTTCTGGCAACCGCATAAACATGACAACTTTGTTTCCCTTTAGAATCGGAACACTCTCAGAATCGTGGAAACAACAGATAACAGTTTCACTCAGCTAATAGTGCATGCTTAGTTTCTCCAGAGTTACACAGAAAGAATAGACGGGCGTTTCAATAAAAGGATTTATTGAACAGTCTTGATTCTCGTGTAAGAGATATGAGCTGTTGTGATCACAAGTGGAGAGGTGTGGTGCAGCGGCCAGGGCAGCTGACTTCGGAGCACAGGGCTCATGGTTCGATCCCCGGCTCTGGCAGCAGCTCAGCTCAGCACCATGTGACTCTGGGCAATAGCTCACTTAATTTCCACGACGGCCCCCAGCGCCTTGAGACCCGTAAGGGTGAGTAGTTCGCGCTTTACAAATACGGATTTACAAAAATACGGATTTACAAGACAGTATGCAAGATATATTATGTACAGTGTAAGCAGTAGAAAGAAATAATACTGCGCTAGCATTATCTTTTAGCTATGACACATATATTCATATACATAAATAACATAAGCTAAAAATGCGAGTACTCATAAGATGCTTCTCTAACTAGTTCTACCCCAGTGTACCTACCCTCAGTGTAGTGCAAGGTAAGAAGTAGGTGATGTATTCTATAGTATGGTATGCTATAGTATGCCAAGTCTGGTATGCCAAGAGTCCCTCTAGGTTCTAGTCAGCTCCATACCTTGAGAATGAGAGAGGTGGGAATCTCTTTCCGGGTCTCGAACTCTAACACCCCGCGAAGGGAGTCAGAACACTGGAAGCTGGATTCTCTGTGAGCAGGGATGACAGCGTCTCTTGTCAGTGCGTCAGGCCGGGATACGGGCTCCTCTAAAGTCGAGGTCTCCTCCTACTTGCTTGGGCAAGGGAAGGTATATTTATACCTGGTAGGTCCCCTGGAATGTTAGCATTGACGTAAAGTCGGGCAGAGGAAGACGTCAGGAATGAACCCTTAAGGAATAGCGGTTCATGCCTAATAAATGAGTTCTTGGAGAAATCAATAATCCTGTGCTAGGGGAACTCCCAAGAGCTTAAGGGTCTGGTTTCTAAGAACTCGTTGTGACGTTGGAGTGGACGGATGTAGGTGACCATGCCTGTATTTGGATAGCATGGCTAATGCCTAAATAAGGACTGGGATCTTATGCCTATATAAGGGTAATGCGAATTGTGCCTATATAAGGACATGTTTCAGGAAAACCTATATACGGACACCTAAAGCGGAATACAACACCCACTCTACTTTCGAATGAACAATAGTACTAAATGCTAAACAGTAAATGCTAAACATTAAACTGAGTACCACATGTTGCTAAAAACATTTCTAAAAGCATATTAAAAGAAGTTTATTTTGTTAAAAGAAACTGTTGCTAAACATGTAATGCAATAGATACTGTACATTTAAAGCATTTTTTCATTGTAGGCATATATCATAAATAAAATTCAACATGAATGAATAAACAGAAATATATACATATGACGAAATGGTTGACAAGTATTCAAAAAATCAAAGCCATTTCATATCATGGTACTAAATGAAATTGTGGTAAATAAGGTGACAATGTGTCCCTGGAAGTATTCAAAGAAGTCAGTTCTATATGAATAGTTCTACTGTAAACAGATTGAATTGCCATGTATTTTCAAAATTAGAGAGAGAGGGGAAAAAAAAAATTCAATTTTTAGGAAGAGTTCCAAGTTTTGTTCTGTTTTGAAAATATGGAGGCCAAATTCATTACGTCCCGGTACACTGAGCCGAATCAAAGTCAGTGTATGGGTCTGGTGTAAACATGAAATTATCTATTCCTGTAGACAAAAGATCGTCTACCGATGTCGGTGACAGTTGGAATACCTCATTTAGAAGGTTAACTGCACAGAGATGTGAAGCATCGCCTTCAGCATAGGATGCCGCAGCAATGTTCGCGTCCGTTGTTACCTGTGTGCCTGTTGATCCATCTCGTACCTCAGCAGCAGCAGGAAGCGTCTGTGAGATCTCAAGGAATGCCGTCATCAGTATTGGTAGCCTCTGGGGACAACACAGAGCATGGGCCGTTATCGGGTCCAGCAGAGTATCGATATCCGTTGGCATGACTGATGGGAGTGTTAGACAGGTGTCTAGCACGCATTCTTCACCGCAAAGCAGGCAGCGTAGAACAGGTAAGATGCAATCTTGCCAGATTGGTCTAAATGACAGAAACCATGTTGTATTAAGTTCCCGTAGACGAGGTATGCCCAGAAGTTGCACTATGCGCTCACGGCACTTCCGTTCTAGGAGAGCTTTCTCCAAATTGCTGGGAGTGACGCCGGTGGATAGGCTTGCCATAGCGTAGTAGTAGGAATAAAAACAGGATTCCTGCAACAAGTGCTAGAATTAATTGCACACCACCAAACACCGAATGTGCAAAGTTTGAATGATTCGAGGACTGCCTGAAAAGGTGTTAACAGTCCTGAACAGATGGTCTTAAATACATGTACAATCCCGTCGTATCAGACATGTTTAAGATACGTCCCATCATTTCTACGAAATGTACAGGGCAGTTTGTACGAATTAGAGCCTGTATCTCAGCCGAAGTCCTTGCAATTTGTAAATCATAGATTTCTTTGGCCGAGGTCAAAGGCACGGTTTGTTGAAAAAGCATGGCTTTCATTCTGCTTAAAGTATCAAAACGTATAAAAGAAACATTCAATGAAGGCCATAGAGGCGACTCCCTGACTGTGTCTATTTGGGGGAACAATACTTGCATACAACAAGTAACCCTGGAGCCAACCGTTACCAGATATGGGATTCCTGGCAACATGCCACAGCAACTCTGATCATTCAACATGAGGTAACTCCCATTAGAAAGTTGTCCAAACGTTGGATTAATCACAGCAGCTGGTGTACCCTGCAGGTGGCAGGACAAGTTTGCCACAGAACCATTACAAGCCCTGTGTAAAGAAATGTCCTGACATATGAGTGAACCGCTCAGTGCATTTTCACAGTGTGTACCGCTTAGAAACACTTCACGATCCCCACTCCAACATCTGTATACGTAAGGTAAATCCAGGGATGTCTTAATGTATTCTTTACCAAACCTTTCATATTTGCCTGCTTGCATTTGTTGAGGCAATACTGAAAATGAAAAGTAGTGACAGGCAGAGTTATTTTGCCATTGATAAGCCATTCTGTAGCTGGTTTTTCTCCTACCGTAAATGGGAATTTTTCCAGTTTTTGCAATGCTCAGCACTGTATACTTTGCTCCCATTTGTGCCAGTTCGATCTGTTTATCCGTTAGATTGTATTCTGCAAACAGAGACGACGTGTTGATAAAATGCCAAGGCACATAGCCTGCACGCAAGAATTGCAGCCTCCAGCCTAATAACATAATAGAACGTAACTGAGATTGGCCTTGTTGTAACATGGCTAAATCTTGTTCCAGTATGTCAATAGCAGAGGATACAATGTTGTCCAGTGAATAAATTCTGGATGACAAAGTTGTTAACCCATTGTCGACCACAGTGAGAGATTTCTCTAAGTTAATACGATCAAGCTCACGTATTCTTTCTGCGGCCTCTGCCTGTGAAACCTTCCATATCTCATTATAAGCAGCATAAATGCCGGCATATATGAAACGTTTTTGACACGGTTTTCTTGGTCCTTGCAAGAAATCCCTAAGGTCTGCGTCTTCTTTAAGTAAAGATAAGTGTTGTTTCACATCCTCGAGTGTAGATTTTTGTAACCAGTCGAGGCACAATTTTCCTACACTATGGGGCCGATTCCGATTCGTGTCGGTAATTTCTCCGACCGAGCCGGCCTCGGAGAGATTTCCGACCGAATCGGACCCGTGCAGTCCGACCGAACGAGTCCGATGCATTCGTATGCCACCGGACACGAGTCGGGTCGGACTCCCATTGAACTCAATGGGAGCCGGTCGTACAACGCGTACGCGGGCTCCCATTGCCTCAATGGGTGCGAGGCGGACAAGGGCGCCCCTACAGCGAGTACGCCGCGAGCGCTCACGCGGCGTACACGCACAGGTAGGGGGGACCCATGGGTCCCCCTGTGTGCGCCTCGCACGGGTGCGCGTACAGGGGGGTCCGACACGGACCCCCAAGTACGGCTCCGACAGCGAAGCTCGAGTCGGACGGCGCGAGTCGGTCGGAGCGGTCGAGGTGCGCATCGTACTTACCCGGCCGGAAAACGTCTCCATTGCGCGGTGCGAATCGGGTCCGAGCGAAGTCGGTCGGAGCAGTACGATCCGGGAACCAGTCGGTCGGAGCGGTCGGGTCGCCCGGACGAGTCGGTCGGCGAATACGCATCGTACTCCGCTCGCCCGGACGCGCGTACGACTCGGTCGGAAAATAGGGCTCCGGATCGGATCCGGTAAAACCGAATCCGATTCGGAGCACTACCGGCCGAGATCGGAATCGGCCCCTATATGTTGTTACTACCCCCGGATGTTGTCGTTGAACATAACGTGGGTCTGGCCTATGAATAGTAAAGCCCTGTATTCTATTCAGGAATCTTTCTTGACAGATGTTTGTGTCTGTGGGCCAGAGCAACCATTTTTCCCAATCAGGATCTGATCTGTTGTTTTGTAGTATTGTGTCTACTGTGACCGCTCCCTGTGTAGTGCTATTACTTGCAGGTGTTGGTACAGAAGGTGTGTTCATGTCTTTGATCTTGGCTAAACCAAGGCAAGACGTTTGTTGCACAGTGTCATTCAAAAACATTATTTGCTGTGGGATGATACAGGCTCTAAACAAAGCTTCTATCCCCTGCACTTGCCAATCTTTAGAACCCCAGACAGATTTTGTGTCGATTGTGTTTTTCCAAAAGTCAAATCCTTGTCTAGACAGTTGGGTAATAAAGGCTGCAGAATAAATCTGTTTTGTATTAGTTAACATAATTTTCTGTCCTGTTTTGTTTACATTCTTATAGTAAAATGATTCTGGATCAGATGTATTGTACCCTGAAAAATATGGAAACTTATTTGCAAACGTTTTTGAACTACCCCTTGGTGGTGTATGACAATGTTCCCATTGGTTAAACATAAACACTTTTTTAGGTGTTGCAGATTTATGCAAAAAATGATGACCATAGTGGTTGTAACAATAAAGCTGTTCGTAGTCTGATGAACCCTCTAAGTATTCATTGTTAGAGAACGCAGCACACCTTTCTAGATCAGACATCATATCATTAACAGTCTCAAGGTCCCAATCATCAGAATAGGTACTGGAGGTAATAAAGTCACTTAATGAAATTTTAAATAAATGTGGAATCTTCAAAAGTTCCGTCGGGCCGAATATGTCGAAATCGGTTTTGTCCCAAACTATACCATCCTGTATAGGAACGGCTGTGATGTTCACTGCTGACAAGTCTCTTGCTTCACGATGGGAAGATTTGTGTGGTTTTAAAAGTAAGTTCACATTTTTACTTTCAGTGTCCATACGAATGTATCTGCCATTTATAAGCATGCTAAGAGTCATAACCAAAGCTAGCCAAAACAGAAAGAAAAATATTCCAGAAATAATCCATATTTCAATCCATGGTGAAACCAGATAAGTCTCTTTCAGAAAATGAAAAAGGTCTTGTACTTGTTTTTTGAAAGTTTTTGAGGCTGGCGTCGTTTCAGGCTCTCTCGGATCCTCAGAAAATGTATCAAAGTTAATGAAATAGCCAGAAGCAGTTCGGTCAATTGTTGAAATTGCATCAGGATTTGTTGAAATCGCTGGAACCAGTTGATCACGTGTTACGTTGGTGTAGACAGGTGTATCTGGACGAATTGTTACTTGAGTTTCAAGAGGGATGAGTTCCATAGCATTGTTGCTTAGTCCTTCATCTCTTACTGCTGAATTCTCGATGGTTATGAGTCTTTCAGTCTGAACCTCTTGGATAGTAGCGAGATGAGTGCGTCTGCTACTAGGTCGGAGTCCACGAGGCCTACTATTTAGTATTGGCCACATACTGTGGTTTGATGAGGTCGATTGACACAAATCTTTTCTCCTTTTTCCAGCAAGGGGTGGCAGAAGTACTGTTCTTGTTCCGTGGACGGCTAGGACAGGTACTGGTTGTCTGTAAGAAGGTCCAAATTCCTTCTTGTCCGCAATCTTCTCTCTGACTAGATCCCCAACTTTTGGGATCCAGACAGGCCTTGCTGGGACTGCCGGTTTTTCCCCAGTGGTGGTTGGCTTCAGGAACACGTTGCTTTGTTTCGATCTTAGTTCATTTAGATCCTGTAAAACAGCCAAACGATCTTTGATATCAAAGGGTTTATTTTCCACCACTGTGCCTTTACATTCGAGATCAGGAACCCACATTCTTGTCCCAAATAGGACCTCATATGGAGTGACCCCCCCTAGAGAACTTCTTGGCAAATTATTTAATGAGCGTTGGACCCCATAAAGATGTTTGACCCACCCATCACCCGAACCTAGTACTCTAGCTGTTATAGACTGCTTTATGTCCCGGTTTTTCCTTTCCACAACAGAATTTCCCTCAGGATGAAACGGAGAGGAGTACCGCAATGCTACGCCCAAGCTGGCCATGGCTTCTTTGTAAGCCCGAGAGCTAAACGAAGGGCCCTGGTCAGAATGTAGTGTGCCAATTGCGTATGTGCCGATAATGACTCGCAAATCTTTTATAACAGTTCGAGCGTCAGCCGAGCGCTGAGGCCACAACCATAGGAACCTTGACTTAGTATTTGTGGGATTGCATTCGTCCAAAAGGACGCCTGTTCGTAGATAGTGTAATGCTGTCTAACAATGGTGTCTGTACTGGGCAGGCTACTTCGTAGTCGTTGTGCACCACGCTGTCTATTGCAGTCTATGCAGTCATCGATGAAGATGTGAATCTGTGTATTATTCAGGCCACCAGTACATCTCTTTTAATGTTTATATTGTTTTAGAGATCCCTTGATGTGACAGACCCTCCCCCAGATGTGCTTCATAAATCAAAACTGCTCTACGTTCCATGTTTGGAATTACACTATCCCCCACTCCAGGGATTCGAGCAAAAGGAACGTTGTTCGCATCAATAACATAAGAGTACTTGAGTGGAAATTTCTTTGGTAATGCTGCACCACTGCCTTTGCTTGAAGCATTGACAGCCAACAATATCTCACTGTCTATTCTCGTTTTTGAACGAGTGATCGCAGCTACGGAAGCCGTCTGAACAGCCCCCTTTGTGGCTTCATCAGCCAATGAATTCCCTGCAACGTGAACGCCATCACGTTGATGACTCAGCGTGTGTATCACTTGAGCTTTTGGTAGTTCGTCTCTCAACTGAACTACTTGTTCCCAAAGCGTTTTATGCTTTATTGTGCCACCTTTTGCATCTTTGAACCCGTTTTGAAGCCAATTCTGTATATATTCATTATACAACTGAACACAGTAAAAAGAATCGCACACTATAAGTATGGGGAATTCGCAATCTGTATTTTCAAGTGCCAGTTTGAATGCTTGTAGTTCAGCTCGCTGAGCTGTACAATCTCCTAGAGATTGAGTTTTAGTGACCATTGGTCTGAAGTTACCATCTTGCATGCGACCTTTAACGATTGCGCACGCTGCACTGTAAGCTTGCCTACTCCCTGTAGCGGGTTGTGCTGATCCGTCAGTATAAATTATAAATTCGTACTGATCTAGAGGCAGAATTTCAGTGGGCAGAGGACATTCATGTTCATATTGCAAGAACGTTTGTGTTTTTAGATCAGGATCAAAAACATATTCAACATCTGTTGCAGCAAGAGAATTTACCCATTGTATCCATCTAGGATGTAAAGCTTTTGCATTTGGAATGCTCGCTTTTGTAACCGCCTCTACTGGAGTTACGACAATAATGCGTTTCCCTTGCGCTAGAGCTCTTTCTTTTGCTACAGCGGTTTGAACTGCTGTCAGTATTTTTTCTGTTGAAGTGAAGCGCATTTCTGCTTGTGTATACAAATGTGATTTGTATTCTATTGGTACTTTTTCACCCTCATTAAATGTTAAATAGGTGAATCCGCATTGACCTGAAATTATTCGGATCACTAAATTGCGTTTATTTACGCATGTTTGTAAGTGATTTGTTGCTAACATGTTAGCTTGGAGTGAACGCAGGATTTCTGTGTGTTCTTGTGTCCAATGTTTTGTTGAAAATTCAGGTTTGATTAATTCGTAGAGAGGTTTAACCCTTTCTGCGTAATTTAGAATGTAAGTTCTTCCAAAATTTAGGAAACCCAAGATGGATTGTACATTTTTCAGCGTTTTTGGAGGTTGGAGCAGCGCGCACTTTTCTAAAAAGTTAGCTGCCAGGCTCTTGCCTTCACTTTAAAGCTCATATCATAGGAAAAGGACATTGAGATGGCTAATTCTGGATTTTTTAAAGTTGAATTTATAGCCTTCAGAGGCGAAGCCCAATATAATGGTACTCACCCTATTCAAGTGCCTATCTAGGTCATCGTCTGTCAGATAGATGTCATCGACATATGACAATGCCTCATTATCATAAATTTGTAGTAACTCTGTTACCCTCGCTGAGAATAACCCCGGGCTGTCCTTGAACCCTTGTGGGAGTCTACAAAATTGATGCTGGGTCCCCATTATTGAGAAAGCTGTTAAGTACCTGCTTTCAGGTGCTATGTTTTGACAAAAGAAACCATTTGAAATGTCCAATGTGGTTTTATATTTTTTACGCACAATGTTATTCATGAATGCTGTACTATGTGCATTTTGCACTGCAAATGTTTTGGAACAAGTGTAAAAGTGTCTGTAATCCAAAACTAGACGATATGTATTGTCTGGTTTGGATACAGGAAACAAAGGATTGTTCATTGAGGAGGTGCATGTTTCAATCACCCCTTGGTATTCAAGTTGATCTAAGATCTCCCTGACCTGTTTTTTAGCTTCTTTCTTAATTGGGTACTGCCTTTGTGCAGTAGGTTCATTTTTTAGCTGTATTTTGTGGTGAGGTGAGTCCTCATCCCAGCCTACATGATTTTTGTATAATGCTGGGGCCTGGCCAACTGCCCATTTCCTGGCATAAGTATATTTTAGGTGAATTGGAATATGGTTGGAGAAGGCGGGCATAATGATGTCCTCGCCATGTGGGCACTCCCTGACAAAGTGTGGTGGCCAGTCTTTTTCTGCTAGAAGTATATCATAACCCCTTGAAAGTTTCTCCCAAAAGAGTGTTTTCACTTTTCTTGGTATGTCTCCCTCCATTATTATTTCATATAACTTTTGTGGAGTACTAACCCTGGTGTCTACAGTCTCTACTGTGATGTACTCATTCAAGTCCACTATCTCCAGAAGTTCCTTCAGGTTCTGGCGAGCTATTGTAACTTATGCTGCACTGTCCAGCATTGTCTGAGCCCATTCTCCATTCTTGAGCTGTGTTCTCAGTATTCTCGGCATGTCTGATCTTCAGACCTGCTACCTTCTTTTTTGTGAATTGAGCTTTTGATTTATTTTTCAGAACGTGTTTATCGTCTTTGGACTTCACGCGTTCTTCTCTGTGTTCTGACCGTCCTCTTCTTTCTGATGTCTGTGATGATATCTGAAAGGTACGAGAGGAACGTGTATCAGTATCTTGATACCTGTCAGGTTTTCTTAAATTATTCCTATTTCTGAGGTTATACCTCCTTTCAGAGGGCTCCTTTTGAGGAGACCTACCTCGGGATTGAGAACGTGTCTCGTTCAAATTTTGTTTATTAATTTCCCACTTCTTTTTAGAAGATATAGGATTTTGTTTAATAGAGTCCTTCTCAGGACTTTTAGATAGTTTCGGCTTCAAAGGTTTTCCACCCAAACTATCTCTGCCTAATTCTGCATAAGATTGTTCTATTATTCTGGGTAGTTCATGTTGATGTTCTGTTACATCAAATTCCCTTAAGCATTGGCGGATCGCCACTGATGCTGCCTCCCCTTTAATATTAGATAATATTATTGTTGAGACCTGGTCGAAGTTTTTCAGTAATTTCATACCTAAATTCAGAGCAGGTTCTGCCCCGTATTCGTTTTGAATTTGTTTCAGGACATCTGGTATTACTGCAATTGATGGAACACCATGTGTTTTAGTATAGATGGCAGCAAAGACTGCGCCCCAAGTGGTGCAGTCTTCCAGTTGTGGTGTGATCCCCATTGGTAAACAGATTGTTAGGATTCTGTGTTTCTCATAAGGGCTAGTATTTGGAAATACTGCTTCGGTTTGAGTAATTTTTTGAGCTATCCAGAATGGAATTTGTTCACGTTTTGTGGGCATTTTACCCATGACTGCGTGTAAGGTCTGTGTAGTAATTTTTAGTGTATTCCCCTGTTGAGGGGTTTGATTTAGAATGGTCATTGGTGGTTGGACTGTGAAAGTCCGCATGACATATTGGACTAATTGTCTGTACATTTTTATTAACTCTTGTAGTTGAGTAAGTAATTCCTCGTCTGACATCTCATCGATGTCAGGATGAGGTGTGTAGCCGGCTAGAATCGGCCATGTTGCTCCTGGTCTACCTAGTGGACCGAACCTGGTTATGTTTTTGTGATGTTTTAGGGTGCCTTTAAACCAGAGATGATGCTCCTGTTATGTGAGTGGAATTTCAATATCCTCGAAAGGAATATATTCCTCTGGTGGTTCATCTTCTTTAAAGAAGTGAAACACTTTTGTTACTGGATTTGATTCTGGGAATGCTATCCATGAATAGAATACCTCTGTCTGAAAGGATTCGTGTGCCTCTATCACGAAAACTGCTCTACCACCTCTTGGTGATAGGCCGTGTTTTATAAGTTTTAGAGTGATGGCTCTCCTTAAGTTTGGAGGGATGTTTATAACACCCTCATCGGTTTCATTTAAACCTGTAAAGTTAAAAGCTATTATGACTGGGTCAGCCGCAGCTACACCGTTCTCGGTGGCAGTATCCCCTGCTCAGGGACATTGTTTTTTGAAAAATGTAGAACAAGTTTCAAGGAAACAAAAGATAAGGTGCACAATATTTTGGAACACTGTATCCTTCAACGTTGAACAAACCAAACAGCTAATATATAGGATTTTTGTCCTATTTAGTTTTGGCGAATATTTAACCCTACCCACTCCAGACGTCTTATGGAGTATGTGAGTAGGGGTCTCTGAGAGAAAAGCACGACTGAGTTACTCAGTATCTAGCGTTAAATTAGTGCCTTACCAATTGTTGGGCGCCATGTAGTGTAGTTCCTATTTCCCTAATAGGCTCTGCGCATTGGAATAAAATACCCTATAGATTCGACATAGGACTGAGGTCAGTATGTCCCTATCGAGTATATTAAACTTAATTACTTTGTGCCAGCTAACTCAGAGGCCACTAGAAACTCCTTGTAAACAAGAAGGGAGTAGTTTCTGGCAACCGCATAAACATGACAACTTTGTTTCCCTTTAGAATCGGAACACTCTCAGAATCGTGGAAACAACAGATAACAGTTTCACTCAGCTAATAGTGCATGCTTAGTTTCTTCAGAGTTACACAGAAAGAATAGACAGGCGTTTCAATAAAAGGATTTATTGAACAGTCTTGATTCTCGTGTAAGAGATAGGAGCTGTTATGATCACAAGACAGTATGCAAGATATATTATGTACAGCGTAAGCAGTAGAAAGAAATAATACTGCTCTAGCATTATCTTTTGCTATGACACATATATTCATATACATAAATAACATAAGCTAAAAATGCGAGTACTCATAAGATGCTTCTCTAACTAGTTCTACCCCAGTGTACCTAACCTAAGTGTAGTGCAAGCAGTGGCGTAGCTAGGGGGGGGCGATGGGGGCGGACCGCCCCAGGCGGCACGAGTTTTGGGGCGGCAGCCGGCCCCCCTTTCCCCCGCTCTTACCTGCGGCCGTTGCGGCCGCAAGAATCGGCTGCTACCACCCCCCCCTCCGCTCTTCAATCATTTTGCCGAGGGCGGCAAACGCAGGGGCCGCCACGGGCAACCTAAGGCCTAGCTACGCCCCTGAGTGCAAGGTAAGAAGTAGGTGATGTATTCTATAGTATGGTATTCTATAGTATGCCAAGTCTGGTATGCCAAGAGTCCCTCTAGGTTCTAGTCAGCTCCATACCTTGAGAATGAGAGAGGTGGGAATCTCTTTCCGGGTCTCAAACTCTAACACCCCGCGAAGGGAGTCAGAACACTGGAAGCTGGATTCTCTGTGAGCAGGGATGACAGCGTCTCTTGTCAGTGCGTCAGGCCGGGATACGGGCTCCTCTAAAGTCGAGGTCTCCTCCTACTTGCTTGGGCAAGGGAAGGTATATTTATACCTGGTAGGTGCCTTGGAATGTTAGCATTGACGTAAAGTCGGGCAGAGGAAGACGTCAGGAATGAACCCTTAAGGAATAGCGGTTCATGCCTAATAAATGAGTTCTTGGAGAAATCAATAATCCTGTGCTAGGGGAACTCCCAAGAGCTTAAGGGTCTGGTTTCTAAGAACTCGTTGTGACGTTGGGGTGGACGGATGTAGGTGACCATGCCTGTATTTGGATAGCATGGCTAATGCCTAAATAAGGACTGGGATCTTATGCCTATATAAGGGCAATGCGAATTGTGCATATAAGAGGACATGTTTCAGGAAAACCTATATACGGACACCTAAAGCGGAATACATCAATACCCAAATGCACAAGGAGATACACAAACTTTTTTTTAAATTGACATCCTTTCATAGGTGATGGATTTAGTACATCAAAAAATGTAAAAACTTTTGTTCAAAGACATTTATGGTTTTGTCTGCTCGTAGCAGCATAATGTATGTTTAAAAAAACTTAAAAATGTTATTAAAAAATAGAGCTTAAGAGCGGTTACATAACAAAAATGTAATCTCTCTGAGATTAGCCAGTTATGGTTAGTTGGACAAATCATAATTTGCACCACTGCCATGAAAACCGTAACTCGCATACCAAACGCATCGTTCACAAAAAATACCAAGAAATAACAAATGTACAACAGGCCTAGTTCTAGAGGGTGGGCCAGTCCCTCCAAAGATAACCTGTGACTCACCAAGGCCCTTTTCACACGCAAGAAATGTTAATTTTCTTATATAAAGCTCGCTATCAAAGCCTACCTACTGTGCATGTGTAAACAGATGGGGTACCTGAAGCACCCTACTATATCGAGACCACAAGCTCTGCCACATAGTAATTATGAGATTTATGGTAGAAACAGTGTGAACGATTTTCTCATTGCAAGAAAAAGAAATGAAAATGTGCGTACCATGAGGTAATATATCTTACTAGCGGCCTGTTTTATTTTCTTTCTGCAGTGACTACTCCTAACTTATGGAGAGGACCTCTTAAACTATGCGGCGCGGATAACCAAATTATGCGGCAGGGAGGACTATATTATGTAGCAAGAAAAGGCAAATTGTGTGGTGTAATGTAGCACAATTTGCGATAGTATTATTTCATCATTTTTCATCAACACTGTCTTGGCAAAAGTTACACCTTGTTAGAACCAATTTCATGCACAATACAGCAATAGGCAACTGAAAGGCGACCAGTCAGCCTTTGTGAAGGGCCTTCCACTGTGTAGCAACATGTTGTTTTTAGTAACTTTTGATCCGTTTGAACTAGAAACAACATTTTCTTTGTTAAAATCTGCAAATTATGCAGCAGATTAAGGGTTATGTGGCAAATTCATAATTTTGCAGAATATGCCGCAGAGACAGAATCACATAATTCCAGTAGTCCTGCTTATGATACTATATTAACCCAAAAAAATAAAAACACACTGATAATGGCAAAGTTTGGGCTCTTCTTAAGTGAAAAAAATAGTCAAGTTTCACTAAAACAGCACAAGTACTGACTAGGAAGAAACTGTGCCTGTGACCATTATACAAAGAAAAGCAATGGCAACAATTCCATAGTAGCACAACCAACAAGTGCTGCCGCTGTCCTGCCCACTCTCAACCACACAAGCTCGTAGAAGGCAGAGTTTGTTAATATAATAGAAGGAACTTAAAGAACAGACACCTACAACGTCCCTAATTTTGTCACATAAATAGACTGAAATGCATTGCAGTCAAGGCCACTGGAATTATACAATTTTGTAGCCGCATCATTGTACATGAAATTATGGATTTGTCATATCTGCCAAATAATCCATCAACTGCTGCATAACTTGCTGATTTTAACTTAAAGTGATCTTAAACAAATTAAATGTTACTAAAAACGCAATGACATGTTGCTGCGTAGTGGAAGGCCCTTCGCAAAGGTTTATTGGTCACGTCTCAGCTGCTAATTACTGTAGTTGCATTTTAAACTGGTTCGAATGAGGTTAAACCTTTTTCCAGACTGTTAACATGTGTGGAAAATAAAATTATAAATTCTACCCCACATTATGCTGCATAATCTAGTCAGGCATGCTGCGTAATTTGGTCCTCCCCTGTTGCATAATTCCAGTGTCCCCGATTATAGTGCTGCTATAACTTCTTGAGTCCTGAACTGAAAATATAGTGGGCTAATGCACGTGCTGTAGAGATGTGTTCCTACAATCTGTGAGTAACAAATTCAAATTTTGCTACTCTGCCTCCCAATTCTGAAAAAAAAAAGTCAGAGAGTGTAGGAAATCTGTCTTTTCTGCATGGTAACCCCACATATTTTCTCTTTTTTGGACCCTATTTTTGATTGTTTTTGAAACTCTGTACCCTTTACCCCTGCTAAGCATGATTAAATTGACTGTGCTCCCTCTTTGAACAAGGTTACAATGGCTTATTCCTAATTGACACAATTAACTTGCCTATATGTCCTGACCGAGTTTATGGTGTAGAAAATGCGCACAGGGTCGCAAAGGTAAATGCCACTTGTGGACTGAAGCACCAATTGTGTGATCCACAGAGTGGGCTGGCAAAACATGGCTGTAGGCCTATCATTGTAACCTGAAAGCTGCAGTGTAAAAAATGCAGTGCAGCCTGCTAAAATAACCCATTTTGACAAGCAATGACCTCCCTTTTAAATATTAAAACGTCACCCCTATGCATGCCTTGTAGCACACAAGGTGCATAGAATTTAAAAGTTGGACACATTGAAAAATAATGTCACCATGTCCCTACAGTGTCAAGGCCCCAAATGCTATTTTCTCACCTTGCTGTCCTACACTGAAAACCAGAGTACCTATTAAATATTAACACTGCTATTTCAGGTTTGGGACCAGCAAGGAAAATAATTAAAAAACTGTTTTTAATAGTTAAATTAGGAAGATGGATTTTTAATAATTATAAAGGAAAAGTTAATTTTATAAACTTAAATTTACCCTGTCTGAATCTACTGAAGGATAATTTGCATTAGCTCCCCAGCAGCTGCCCATCTGGTACTTAGCCTTTTGATGAGTTGTGACATTTCTTCCAGGAGCCACACAATAGACCACTTTGATTGACAGGTCGACCTGAAGAGGACAGTGGTGACTCCTCTGAGATCAGATGGACCTTTATGGTGAGGGCTGCTGCCTCTTCAATTAGCACAACAGTATTAAATCCTTTCTGAGGCACATTTGGTGCCCTTTAAGCTTAAAGGAGATCAAAAGGGACCAGATCACAATTCTTGTTTTTCCTCTCTCTGGTTGCTGAAGGACCCTGCTCTGTCTTAACGGAATTCTGTATAATTTTTGTTGTGGGTCCAGGGCCTGCTTCAAACTCAATTTTAGTGTTAGATGTGGGAGGGCACTAGTCATTTTCATGAAACACTCTCCCACTCACCCCCAGATATCAGGGCCCACGTTTAAAGTGGCTGAAGACTTTAGCCATCTTGGAATTGCCCTGATACCATTTTGGGCCTGTTTGTAGTAAGGCAAACAGTAACTACTGAAAAAAAAAAATAGGCCTGGGTCTGGAATCTTTTGCCCCATTGGGTAGGGAGTGCCCAGGATTCGCCCCCACCCACTGGCTAGTAGCACCCCAAGGCACCTTCCACAGAACACTGTCTGGATCTGAGGAAGGTCAGAAGAGGTCAGGTGAAGGACTAGAGCTGCTGGCTCTTGTACGCCGGACAAAGATGTGGACTACAAGGGCCAGTTGGATGACCTCCTGTGTGGCTACAGACAAACAACAAGCTGCAAGAGGTATTTTGCCTGAATTGCCCAATTGAGCATTGGCAACCGGAGCTGGACTGGACTTTGCTGTTGGTCTCTGCTTGACACCCTGAGAGACTCTAAGTGCCCTTCCTTGAGGTCCGGGGGCCTAAGATGTGTATTGTCGTGGTTGTTTGGGCACCAGAAGAGTTAAGAAACTTTTCCTCCAGAGCTTCAGCAGAAACACTTAACCTCTTCCGTGCTCATGACGGCTCCCAGCCGTCATGAGTCACGGTAGTCGTGTGCTCATGACGGCCGGGAGCCATCCGAACGTTGCCGCTCCACCCACGCGTGGTTAATTCCCCGCCTGTGCGGGAGAATTAAAGAGTGGGCGGAGTTCGGACGGCTCCCGAACGTCATGAGCACACGCCTACTGTGATTCATGACGGCCGGGAGCCGTCCTGGGCACCCGAGCGCCACGCCCAGCCCCACCCCCCCCTCGCAGCGAAGGGGTTAAAAAAAGTATCAGATCGGCACTTCCACAGAGTCGGATTCAATTTCAGCTTCATCCCCTTCAGGGATCTCCGCACCTCCAGAAAACAGCAAACTCCCATTCTGAGGTGGGACGTAAAAAGTATTTAGCAAAAAAATCTCAAAAGCTGCAGAGCATCACCAGGATCAACCTGCCTCAGGTATCGGAATTCGATTCCATGGCAGCGACTACAGTTTCAGTGTGCCCGCGCAAAGATGATTTTTCTTCCAAAAAAGTGAGAAAGTTCCTTTCTGAATCGTGACTTAGAACTTTTATTAACTTTTCCACTTCTAGACTCTCACCAGGACAAATTTAGTATGTATATCGGACAAGGTCACAGAAGAACAGCTCACCACATCCCTCAGCAAAAACCACAACTCGGACTTCTGCGGAAGCTATTACCTCAGCTCTCAACCTCCAACAATGGATCTCCAACTGCGCAGACACACTGGCTCCTCTCAAGAAAGCGCCAGGCAAGCCACACTCCACGAAAGCCAGCTGGTTCTCTCCCGCCCTTCATGAGTCCAGACGCACCTGTAGACTGCTCAAAAAGAGATGGAGGAGCAGCAAGACTCTGGAAACCGCGCAACCTTCAAAACCGCTGTGACCGCACATCACCACCTCACTAGAACAACAAAGAAAGCGGCCCTACAAGAAAGGATCAACACCAACGCACACAATAGCAAATAACTTTTCGCCGTGATCAAAGAATTTACCAAACCCAGCACAGGGAAAGCAGACATCCCACCCTCCCAAAACGTCTGCAACAACCTCAGCGCCTTCTTACACTACAAGATTAAGGAGATCTATGACAGTTTCAACAGCCACGAGCCCCAAGACCCTCTCCCCCAACTCTCAACACCCGCACCCAATAACACCGAACCCCAGCAGACTCTGCTCAGCTGGACTCCCCTCACCACTGTCGACACCCTCAAGATCATGAAGAGCATCCACTCCGGATCACCCTCGGACCCCTGCCCGCACCACATCTTCAACAGAGCCGGCACCTCCATCGCCCCGAGCTCTGCTGCACCATCAACTGCTCCATCAACTCTGCCACATTCCTGGAAGACTGGAAACATCGTAGCTCAACCCCTTGCTGAAGAAGCCCTCTGCCGACCCGAAAGACCTCAAGAACTTCAGACTCATCTCTCTGCTACCCTTTCCAGCCAATGTCATCGAGAAGGCCATCAACACCCAACTTGAGTTCATCAAAGCGTACTACATTCTGGCCCTCTCCCAGTCGGGATTTAGACGCAATCACAGTATACCACCCTCCTCGCCGCCACAGACGATGTCCGCACCCTCCTCGACCAAGGCGAAACTGCAGCCCTCATCCTCCTGGACCTCTCGGCCGCCTTCGACACCGTCTCCCACCGCACCCTATGCACAAGGCTCCATGATGCCAGCATTCATAAAAAAGCCCTGGAATGGATCCGCTCCTACCTCACTGTCTGAACACAGAGAGTCAGGCTACCACCTTTCCTCTATGAACCCACAGAGATCAGCTGCAGAGGGCCTCAGGTCTCCTCCTTGAGCCCCACTCTCTTCAACATCTACATGGCCCCACTCGCAGCCATCATCAGAAACCATCGACTCAACATCGTCTCCTACGCTGACGACACCCAGCTGATCCTCTCCCTCACCAACGAACCCACAGTGGCCAAGAACAACTTCCACGACGGGATGAAGGCTGTCGCCACCTGGATGAAGGACAGCTGCCACAAGCTAAACTCAGAGAAGACCGAAGCCCTCATCCTGGGCTCCAACCCCTCTGTCTGAGACGACTCCTGGTGGCCCACAGATCTTGGATCCCCCCGCACAAGATGTCGGCATCACCTTGGACTCCTCGCTCACCATAAACCGCCAGATTAATGCCGTCTCATCATCCTGCTTCCACGTGCTACCCCTGCTCCGAAAGATCTTCAGGTGGATCCCCAACGAGTCCAGAAAGACAGCCACCCACACACTCATCAGCAGCAGACTTGACTACAGCAACACACTCTTCGCAGGGATCACCCAGAAACTCCTCCAGAAACTGCAAAGAATCCAGAATGTCTCCGCCAGACTCATCCTCAATATCCCCCGCCGCAGCCACATCACCAGCCACCTGAGAGACCTCCACTGGCTCACAGTCAACAAAAGACTCACCTTCAAGCTCCTCACATATGCCTACAAAGCCCTACACGACGCGGGACCTGCATACCTCAACTACCGCCTCACAGTCCGTCTGCGCCCATCCGCGGCCGGCCGGGGTCAGGGGCCACAACCCCTGCCCGTATCCTACCGTATCGTAGGAGCTATAGCCCCAATTCTCTCCATAACTTGCGAAGTACTAACCCTGCTAGCTGCCAACATGTTTGGAATGTGGTAGATAAGCATACAACCTGCATATACTGTGGATTTCATTTTCAACCCAGCTTTGACACTAAAAACACTCAGTGCAATATGTACCTTCTAAATTGAAGGTCACTCTCTAAACACTCCACAGAAATTGCCATCCTTCTGGAGGAACTTACCCCAGATGCTCTCTTTTTGACAGAGACCTGGCTCCATGCAGAGTCAGAACCTGATCTTGTTCAGATCCTCCCTCAGGGATACTGCATACAGCGTGCGGATCGTAAAGAGGGCAGAGGGGGAGGCTTAGCGGTCATCTTTAAGGATTGTTATAGGTGCCGCCATTCTCTGAATTTGATACCAGATTGCGAAAGTCTCTCCTTCGCCATCGATTTCTCCCCCACAACTACTTTCTCCGGCCTACTTATATATCGCCCTCCCGGGGCCATAGGAGAATTTCTAAACACCCTCCCCTCTATTACAGCCGATTTGGCATGCAGGCCATCCAACTACACACTATTAGGGGA
Source organism: Calotriton arnoldi (assembly GCA_963921515.1). Taxonomy (NCBI): domain Eukaryota; kingdom Metazoa; phylum Chordata; class Amphibia; order Caudata; family Salamandridae; genus Calotriton; species Calotriton arnoldi. The sequence continues at coordinate 1,674,371 of CAWUFW010000056.1, read as the reverse complement.
TTTTAATATCCACTTCGACGACGTCTCTGACCACACCGCTACAGAAATGACTATGAGTCTTGCCGCACTACAATTTAACCAACTAGTGCTCAACCCCACTCACATCAAAGGCCATCTACTAGACCCTGTTTTTAGTAATTGTGCGAATCTTATAGCCGGAATCCCCTCTCCGCTTCCGTGGTCGGATCATTTTCTGATCCCTCTCTCATGGATCATTCCTGACTCCCAATTTCCTACCAACTCGACCATGTGTAGGACACGGAATTGGTCCAAACTTTCCCTTGACCGCTGGTTGACGGCCCTGGAAACCTCTAGGCCACCCAACAACCCTAATCCCATTCTAGCCAATGAGGAATATAATAACTGGATTCATAATTCCCTGGATTCCGTGCTCCCTATAAAACACTCTGAAACAAAGCGCAGCGCCGCAACTGCACCCTGGTATTCCCCCAGTCTACGGGAAATGAAACGATGTTGCAAAAAATTAGAAAGGAAATGGCGACTAGACTACTCCCCATCTAGCAAAATTGCATATAGGGAAGCAATAAAAACATACAAGAACAAAATCAAAACTTCTCAATCAATCTTCTTTGAAGAAAAAATCAAAGCAGCTGCTTTCAGGCCCAAAGAAATATATCAAATCGCTAAAACTCTTCTTAAACTTCCCGAAAAGTCACCTAACACCAGTAATGCACAAACTTGCTGCAATAACCTTGCAGAGTTTTTCTCTCAAAAAATATTAACAATTTATACCTCTTTCCCACCTACCCAGCCTGACATGACTCCTGTTTATCCCTCAAATGTGGAACTCCGTCTCTCAGCCACCTTGGATACCCTTCCCCTGCTTGACCCCTCTATATTGGAACCCATTATGCATCAGGTGAAATCTGGTTCCCCCCTAGACCCGGCACCCCACGCGCCTTGCTGCCAGCGATTGGTAACATTCTCCCTACCATACTCGACTTGCTCAACGCCTCCTTGTCCTCTGGCACAGTCCCTCCCTCTTGGAAACGCGCCATGGTTAAGCCCTTTTGAAAAAATCTAACCTGGATCAAGACAACCCCAGTAATTACCGGCCAATCTCCTTGCTACCATGGCTGAGCAAGATCTTGGAGAAATATGTCAATACCATACTGACAGAGTTTCTGGAGAACAATCACTTGCTCGATCTTTCCCAGACAGGCTTCCGTCCCATGCATGGGACCGAAACCGCACTCCTCGCGGTAACTGAAGAAGACAGGAAGATCCTGGATCAAGGAGGCGTAGCAGCAATCATTCTCCTTGATTTAAGTGCCGCATTTGACACTGTAAATCATGATATACTAATACATCGACTCATCAACATGGGAGTCTCAGGAAATGCCATTAAATGGTTTAAATCATTCTTGGCGGACCGTTCCCTCCAGGTCTTTGAGGGCGAAACCACCTCTCCCAGCAAGCCACTCAGTTGCGGTGTGCCTCAGGGCTCCTCCCTGAGCCCTACGCTGTTCAACATATATATGAGCCCCCTAGCTGAGATCGTCCGTCTTTTCGGCATAAAAATCATCACTTATGCCGACGACACTCAGCTAGTGGTGGCCCTCAACCAGCCTAACACCGCTCATAACAACCTGACGGGATGCTTGGAGGAGGTGGTTAAATGGATGACACTGTCCTGTTTAAAGCTGAACGGAGACAAAACGGAGCTTATGCTCTTGGGTAATGCTCCCAAGCTCATTATGAACTCACTGTGGCCCCCTTGCCTTGGTCCTGCCCCAGCACCAAAGGACACGATCAAGAGCCTGGGCATCTGGCTAGATAACACCCTCAGCTTTAACCATCAAGCAACTAACCTGGCAGCCACCTGCTATGGTTTACTGAGACTGCTCCGGAAGATTCTTCCCCTACTTCCATTCCAGGCGAGACAGATTATGGTCCAGGGCCTCATTCTGTCACGCCTGGATTTTGGGAATGCCCTCTATTTAGGAGCCCCTCAGTCCACTCTGCGCAAGCTCCAGGTCATCCAAAATTGCGCAGCCCGAACACTCCTTCAGATTCCTCGTCGACTTTCTATCAATCCTGCTCTAAAAAACCTTCACTGGCTCCCAGTCCGGGAGAGAATTGAATTTAAGGCTCTCTGTATTGCCCACAGGGCCTTCTGGAAGACAGGCCCTGCTATCAACCAACCGCTGATTACCCCTTACCATCCTAATAGACATCTTAGATCAGCATCCTCTCTCCTCGCCAGAGTACCTAGAATAAAAAGAACCAGATGTGGTGGCCGCTCTTTTGCTTATAACGTGGCCAAACTCTGGAACTCTCTCCCCCTGCACCTGCGTTCAGAGCCTAATCTGCTTCCATTTCGTAAGCTTCTAAAAACTCTTCTTTTTAATAAATCTGTCTAGCTTCAACTGTTTTTTTTCCCTGCACGTGTTGTCTGTAGCGCTAGGACGCCTAAGGGTAGCTATCTCGCTTAATAAATTGTCTTTTCATTTCAGTCCACGCACCCACCAGAGACCTCTTCTCCGCCCAACTGGCCCTGGCCTCCATTCCACGTATCCGCAAGACTACAGCCGGGGGAAGATCCTTCTCCTACCTCGCCGCAAAGACCTGAAACACCCTGCCTCTCCACCTAAGGCAATCACCGTCACTGCCCCAATTCAGGAAGGACTTCAAGACCTGGCTCTTCGACTGAACCACAGTGCCTGCAACAGATCAGCAGTCTCTCTACCCCCCAGCACCTTGAGACCCTTACGGGTGAGTAGTCGCGCTCTACAAGTCACTTGATTGATTGACCTGAGCTTCATCGCGGTTAGCCTAAAATTGCACCTGCCTTCCAGTCTACCGCGACCATTGTCTACCATTAGTGCTTTGTACTTTTTGGTCCTATTTTCACAAAAAACGTAACAAAATTATATCCCCAGTTCTCCTTAGTGCGTGTGTTTTTCATTTTGGTGCCATTTTGTTTATTACATTTCACTCTTTTATTTATTCAGTTGGGATTTTTATTACTTGGCATTTTGACTTTATTGCTGTTATGATACCACATAAGTGCTTTACATGTTGCCACAAGTGAAACCAGTCTACTCTGTGCTGGCTGAGCTCAACCAGGGGATGGAGCTCAAGCTACTTTAGTGATTTTGAGGGATCCCCCTGACAAGAAGTGTTAATATTCCCTGTAGAAAATAATAATAATCAACTTCCTTTCAGACAGCAAGCACTATTTAAAAAAAATTTAAAAACATTCTGAACTGCTAAGCGTCCCTGATCTGAATATGAAAATGTTTTGGGGCATTTTGAAAGGTACAGTGCCTAACTCACTTATTCTTTTTTAATGTATTTTTTTTGTTTGATTTGAGCCTAGAAGGCACACAAACATTACATATACTTCTCATAACTCATGTTTATCCCAATAATGATATTAGCTCAAGATTAACTTCCAGCTGTGGAAGCGGTGGTGTCCTGAAAAACACACAGCTAAAGGAAGGATAAGACAAAAGAACGCAACAGAAACAGGAGAATGAAACAAAAGTAAAAGGAATGATTAAAATCAAGAGAAGAAAGGGGCATGGCTTAGCTGAGCAGCAAGATGGCCGCTTGCTAAGTGGGCTCTGCCGGTCGAACACGTAATCTGGCATTTATCCTGGTGATTGGGGATGTTTACAAGGCCGAGTCAAGCGGCATAGCCAGCGGCCGAGACCAGACCCCTCCCATGAAAATATTGGAGTTGGCGGCAGCGCACAACCCCGGCTACCGGAGTTGAGCGGATTCGGGCCTACCGATCACCATAGCTGCGGCCTGCATGGGCGTGAAGAGCGAGGCGAGGACTGCAGGCGCTGGCCCGCGGACCGGAGATTGCCATCCCGGGTCAGGGGACGGCAACTGGCGCTGAGCAGAGTCCGCTGCAGAGGCGCACGAGTAAGTTGAAATAAACCCCCTCCAAAAAGTGCAACATACCGCAGGGTGGCGAGCGCTGCCCACATTGAGGGCTCTCATGACTGGGGACTCAGAGAACGCAGCCGGCGGCCATTAGATGTGAGACACCACGTAACCAAATTTTCCAAAACTGACCGGACGGATCTGCAGTCTCTTGCCGGCGAAGATCTGGGGTGCCCTCTAGCAGCGTACGATCCCAGGCTCCGGATCTGACACCCAATACTGCACAAGCGAGTGGAGGTGACTGCGGCACGGGTCTGTCACCGGCTGAGGCTCGGAGGGCGGCCGCCCGGACGGACCCGAGAAAGTGCTACTCCAATTGATCTCTCATATTGGCGGGCTTTCGCTATCGCTGCATCGGAATGAAAACAGCTGCCGCCCATCCCTGACGGCGGGAGCTAAACCGCCCGGCGGTGCCGAAACCAGCTGCTCCGCATCCAAACTGAGGTGGGTGAGACAAGTTTAAGTGAATGGCGCCATTTTGGAGCGATAGCTGCTGAATCTACACGAGTCACTTGGGCCTGGACTGCGAGTGCTGGGGAACTCGGAGCGTGAGACTTTAGAGCTATTTCTGCAGCAGTGAGGCTTTGCAGGCTACTTCTACACACATTAATATATGGTCGGCTGATTAGGATATCATCCTCTATGTAGCTCTCTGGGACTCGAGCAAGTGAATCACCCGTGCCGACACTGAAGTTAGGCTGAACGATCCCGGGACTGAGGGCTGGGTGAGATCGGCTGCCCACTCAGATGTATACCCACTCTAGCAGCGGATAGCTGACAAGTGTGTTAACTAACGCCACCATCGGCATGCAGAAAGTCGCTAACATTTCAGCAAATTTAAAACGGACTGTGTTAGTGACCAGACCCTCTAGACAAGGGGTGAGAGGTACACAGTAGGTTTGTGTTGGCATACGTGTTATCTGGAGATGCAGGCACCCCGAGGCTGATCAAACCACCGACCCTAAAAGTTGTTAAAGACTGAAAGACACCAGCACGCTGGGAGTGGAAATGCCACTGCTATAAATCGCCGAAAAAACGGACCCGGGTTACAGTGCAAGCACGAACGCTCCTGAACGCTCAGCACAGTGAGAAAAATGGGGAAAAACGACGCAAAACAAACTAAATTGTCGTTTGACAACAAGAGGCTCACACGTAACGCTGACACTGGAGCCGAGCATGATACCGATTCAGCCTCTAGCGAAGTGCCAGACAGGCAAGATGACGACCTGCGGAACATTCTGCTGGATGTAAAGACCAGTCTTAAAGTAATTGATACTAAACTTGATAAGCTCACCGCCCAACTTGACCAAGTGCGGAAACATGTGGACACCCACGAAACACGGATAGACCAACTAGAAAATAGAATGTCCGATGCTCATGATTATCAAGTTGAATCGAAGGAACATTTATTACAAATGGAGAAGGTCTTAAGCATTATTAAAGCCAAAAATGAAGATTTAGAGGCACGCTCCAGGCGGAACAACATACATATTACTGGCATACCGGAGACCACTGCAATCTCTAAAATGGAGATGTATGTCGAGGAACTCCTGCGAGAACTATTCGGACAAGACCTATCTACAATGTTTATCGTGGAAAGAGCACATCAGTCCCTGTTTCCCAGGCCCGCAGTGGGGGCCATCCCTAGACCTATTATCGCCCGACTGCTAAATTATAGAGGCAGAGATATGATCCTGCGGAAAGAAGGGCAATATTAACCACCAAGGGAACAATATATCCTTCTACCCGGACTTTACACCCACAGTGCAAGCAGCCAGACGCGGGTTTGGTCCAGCCAAGCATCTACTACAACAGTCCGGCGCTTCCTATGCGCTTTTCTATCCAGCAAAGCTGAGGATCACACACGAAGGAACGGCACACTACTTTACCGATGCAAAATCAGCCCTTAAATTTGCTAGGCATATTGGAAATGCTGAAACAAAGTAATATATCCCAAACTGGTCGGAATGCATCTGAAGCTACCCTCAGCGACAATGACTGAATCCTGATGGATCCTCCGTATTAGCTAAGTCACTTCCGCAAAACCTGTGTTTTGGCCGAAGTAAGGTATGTGGGGGAATGTGGGGGAGATGTCTAAGGTTTAATATTCCATTGATCTACTGGAAATGGCCAACTATAAACTGGAAAGGTTTACCCCATAGCCATTGACTCATGGTTCGGCCACCCTGCCTCATGGTAGGGTAGTTCGCCAGTGACCCCATGCCCCCCGGGAGATCTCCCTTGAGCCTGTACAAATGTTAGTTGTACTGTTTGTAGTATTTGCAGGCAGGTGGGATCAATCGCACGACCTAATTGGGGGGTTGGTGTGGGTGGCAGGATGGGAGGGTGGGGGTTTGTTATTGTTCTTTTTGGAAGCGGACAGACAATACTATATGGCAATTGGAGCAAGGTCACTCACTGCGGCAGCCACCAAGCACACTAAACACAATGCAATTTCTCTCAGCATAATCCTAGGTATGATATACATGCAAGGCAAGCTACTTAGGGACTCCTTGACAGGTTTGCTCCAGCTACATTTCTCTGCGCTATACTTGTGGAGATGACGGCCTACACATTTCTAACCTGGAATATCAGGGGTTTAAACAATCCTAGGAAGGCACGCCTCATCCAAGCTTACCTAACTAGACATAATGTGGACATATGTTTCCTCCAAGAAACACACTTAAACACCACTGAATCGAACAAACTGAGACATAAGCGCTGGGGTGAAGTTTACTCCTCTATTTACTCGAATTATGCTAAGGGGTTGCGATCTTAATATGTCGGGGAGTGGACTGGACACTGATCCAATTCCAGACAGACCCAGAAGGTCGATATATCATATTGAAAGGCACAGTGGGTGGTACAAAGATAGTTATGGTTGCGATTTACGGGCCAAATGTGGATAATCCAGACTTTTTTCATGATGTATGGGCTAAAGTAGTTACACTAGGCTGTGACACCATCATGTGGGTAGGTAACTTCAATGTTATACACACACGAGGCCGCTCCCGGTATTATGACCTAAAGGTGCTCAAGGTTGACTTGTGAGTGTGAGTGTAGACATCTCACAAAAAGTTAAGGACTGGCCTCACACACCACCTGGTGTCATGCTTCATCATCGGCCGTCCTCGCCCTCTAAAAACTTGGTTTGATAGAGGGCGGGCATTCACCTGACGACAGGGATGCACTTCTAAACTAAGTGGGGGCCCGAAGTGAGTGAGTGGGATTTAAAAACCATTACAGTTGCCAGACTAAATTTTAATGGAACAGGTAACTGTATGGTATTAAAAACAAGTGAACGGTGATATGGGGAAATTTATTATCCCTCGCCGTATACAATTTGGTCGACATGTTTCTGCCTGGTGTCATACAGTGGTACATGGCATTCATCAGGACCTATGTTATCAAGGGCTCCGTTCTTACCAACTCTGTGGTGAGAAAACCACTAGGTGGGGTGACCTCTGTCACTCTCCACTTCCGGGGGTTCTCTGTAACCCCACGGACTTCACCCTACGTACTCCATGGGAGGAGGAATAAAGGGAAAGCCCCTGTAGTCAAACCTGCATCAAGGTGCGCTCTCCGCAGCATCACCTAGTTGTATTCAGCTCTCCTCCCCGGCGATGAAGTAACTTCAATGCCATTTTATGCGATGCTATGAATAGACTGGGCTCTGCACGAATCCTACACCCCCGATCATGTCACTCACTCAACACAATTATATCAGATAATCAACTAGTAGACGTTTGGAGGCAGAGAAATCCTGGGAGAAGAGAATGCACCTGTGTCTCGGCGCAACACAAGTCATGGTCCAGACTAGACCGCTGGCTAGTGTCGGGTGACGTTGTGACGTGGACAGAAGATGCCACGCAATTGCCAAGAACCCTATCTGATCATGCCCCATGCACCCTCAAAGTGAGATTCCCAATGTCAGTCCGGCGTGAATTCACATGGAGACTACCTCCCCATGCTCTGCTGGATTCAGCATTCCGGGAAGAAATACGAGGAGACATCGTCGAATATTTCTTATTAAATCAAGGCTCTGAATCATCCCCCTCGATGCTTTGGGAGGCCTTCAAGGCCGTTATCAGAGGGAAGTGCATTGCACGACAAGCAGGGGTTTTAAAAGCCATAAGACACACCATACAAAAGTTGGAATCTACTATCAGAGACATGGAACTCAAATATTTCGATACTAATGACCCATCTCACCTAGCACTCATCCGGGGGAAAATTTCAGAATTTGAGGAAGAGGCGGACAGGGAAGTTAAGTTCATGGGGAAATACGCCACGGCTAGGCGATATGGGGAAGGTGACCGTCCAGGTAGAATGCTGGCCAATATTCTTAAACCCTCACAAGCTCTCCATATATAACAGAACTACTTGATAGTGATGATAATCCAATTAGAGGCCCACAGGAGATACATGATCATTTTACTGAATTTTACACCTCGCTATACACCTCCACTACATCTCACATAGATAGCGAACTCACAACTTATCTAGATTCACTTGAATTACTCTGGCTCAGCAGGACGCACAGGGACTACCTGGATGAACCATTTACCACTGATGATATTGTGCAAGTGATAAATAGTCTCACAGACGACAAAGCTCTGGGTTTAGATGGTCTGACAACCGCTTTCTATAAATCCTAAGCTACGCTTCTTGCACCTCATCTCATGGAAATGTATCAAGAGTCGGTACAGAATGGCTCACTCCCCCCCACTACCTGAGAAGCAGTAATTCTAACGCTGCTTAAACCGGGCAAGTCCCCAGATAGGTGTGACTCGTACAGACCCCTCTCACTCATCAATATCAACAATAAAATCTATGCAAAACTTCTTGCAAATAGACTGCAGCCCCTCCATCCTCTCATCGCTAGACCTGATCAATCCGGTTTTGTACTGGGGAGTTCAACGTCACATAATCTGAGGACCTTCTTTTCGGCACTACATCATCTTGACCCCCAGACTCCAGCCTTGGCGGCGTTCCTTGATGCCACCAAGGCCTTCGACTCACTGGAATGGTCATACCTGTTCTCCATTTTGGCCAGGCTGGGACTAAGACCCTCTTCATTAAGCAAATTAGGCTACTTTACTTGCAGCGGACTGCTAGACTGAGCGCAAATGGCTTGATTTCGGCCCCGTTTGATATCACACGTGGTACTAGGCAAGGCGTCTTTTATCACCCCTCCTCTTTGCCATAGCTATGGAGCCCCTCGCCGCCAGAATTAGACAACACCACAAAACGCGAAGCTTAGACTTCTCGGCTAGAGACCTAATTATCTCTCTATATGCTGATGATATCACATTATATTTAAGAGACCCGAAGGAGAACCTACATCCTGTGCTCCGCGAACTTACCAAATTTGCTGGCCTATCAGGCGTACAAATAAAGTGGGCTAAATCTACCTTACTCCCGCTTACCCACTCAATGGTCCCCTTCGTACTGGACTATCCTATCCAGTGGGCGTCAGGCCCGGTTCGATATTTGGGGATCTGGCTCAGTAGTAGCATACAGGAACTTTGTGACATGAATTATGGGCTTATAATTACTTGGCTAGAGGGGAAAATTGTTATCTGGTCTAAGCTTCCAATCTCACTGGTCGGACGTATCGCAATTGCCAAGATGATAGTCCTGCCTAAATTATTATATCTATTCGCAAACCTGCCGTTACAATTAACCCAAACTTTCTTGAAAACACTGAGGTCTTTAATGATTTCCTTGGTGTGGGCAAGCAAGCAGCCGCGTATATCGTGGGAAATACTAACGCTTCCATTGGCTCAGGGTGGACTGGGTGCACCAGACCTAGCCCTATATGCATTCTGCGCGTAGGCACAGTATCTACACCACTGGATATTTCTGACCCCTTTCCAGCCTCATGTGGCAGTCGAATCTGACAGCGTGGCCCGGTACCATTAAATGTGGCTCTATACTAACCCTACAGGCGTCAAACTACTACATTAAACACAGCTGAAACACTACGATGGGCCTGGGACAGGCTCCATAAAAGGGTGGGACATCCGATTTTATATGCACCATCTATTATACTTGCTCAAAATCCACAGCTGCCAGCACATGGCGACAGAGGGAATATTGCACGTGTGCACAGATTAGGTTTAGTCACATTTGCTGATCTAAACCCTAATGATACCTTTATAATCCCTCCTACGACTGATCCGGGGGGGATTTCCAGATTCTCCCACATTTCCGACTCCTCCAGACACTCTCCCGGCCCTTGAACTAATACTCTCCAACTCATTCCCCAGTAAGCTCATTACTAGATTATACAACACTATACAACGTACAACCCCAGTGGTGCAGCCAAAGTCCCTGGAGGGTTGGAACTCTGAACTGGAGGAACCTATATCAGATGATCAATGGCAGTTCTGCTGCAGCCAATTAGAGATGCTTTCGCCTAATTACAAACTGAGCCTTATACATTTTAAGTTCTTAAACCGCATTTATAGGACGCCCACCCAGCTTAACCACAAGGGGCTCCGCCCTGATGCAGACTGTTGAAGATGCAAAGCCCCTCAGGCTTCGTTCCTCCACATGGCCTGGAGCTGTCCATCAGTGATGAAATTCTGTAGAGAGGTTTTTCGTAAGATTAGTGAAATACTGGAGGTCAATATACCTCCATCATCCAAAGTCGGAATCCTGGGATAAGTCCGGAAGGCCCCAACCGGGTGCCGCAAATTATTGGCCATGCTTCTACTACTGGCGAAACGTAGAGTCGCAATGCATTGGGGCAAACTAAATACTCCCGCCATTACGGCATGGATCTTAAATACCACATTTTGTCAGGAACAACTGAATACATTTTGGGAATTGCTGCCGCTGGCATCTAGACCCAGAGATATATGGGAACCCTATTTGACTTGGCTGTCTGCCTATAATTCAACTCAAGAATGCACTGCACCACTAACCCACGACCCAGACCAAGACACCCGACAAGCAGGTAATTAGCTACCCTTTAGGCGCGAACGTCGCGACAATACTGATGTTTTATCTACCGAGGCACATTACATCTCTCAATACTAGGAGATAGCACGTTCTGAAATAACAACACTATGATGCAGTTGAGTGTACCCTAATATGTAATTTAAATATGCGATCAAGCTGTATTGCTTCCCTTTGTTTTGTTGTTAGGTTTGGTGTGGTTCAACCAAACGGCTACAATATGATACACGTTATCACATGTACAAATGCTGACTTTTATGTAATTTGTTTAAATGCCAATAAACAAATAAAAAAAAAAAAAAGGAAGAAGAAATATGACTGAGGGTTGAATAGTGAGGAGTAGGGGGCGATGAGCATCATAAAGTAGAGAAGTTGAAGAAGATGATGGAGGATAAAAAAAGTATGTGGAAGTAGGATGGATGGAGCAGGGTAATGATCAGCAAAATAAATGATGTGAGTGGGGGATGTGTAAGCATGTACTGAGTCAGAGCACTAAGAGGTGAGCAGAGGGAGAAGAATGCAAAACGGTGAAGGCAGAGAATGATGCTAGTGTGGGATGGGTATGATGAGAAAGGAAGGTGGTCACATAGGAGGGTCATGACCAAATGATAAGTAGTGGGGCAGGGTCCCTAGGAGTTTAAAGAGGGAAACAGCCTTAAGAACACGTGCTGAGCCATGCGTGCCGTTTCCCCGCAAGAGGAACCACACTTGCCCTCACCACGCATATGCGTAGTTAAGGCAGCGCACAGTCTAGATGCTGAGATGGGCAGGCACAGGAAGAGAAAGGTTCGGGAGAGGACGCGGACTGGTAAGTGGGGCTTGGGCTGGGTTTTGATGGGGTGGGGGTAGTTTTTAAAGGTTGGGAGAACGTTTTTAGGGCTCAGGGTTGTGGGGTTGGGGTTGCTTTTAGGGCTCAGGGTTGTGGGGTTGTGGTTGCTTTTAGGGCTCAGGTGGGTTGGGGTAGTTTTTAGGGCTCAGGGTTGGAGTAGTTCTTAGGGCTCGCAGGGGTCAGGTAGTTTTAAGGGTTCGGGGGGTTGGGTACTTTTTAAGGCTCAAGGGGATGTTTTTAGGGCTCGGGGGATTGTGTTGGGGTATTTTTTAGGGCTAAGGACAGGTGGCCTCAGGTGTGATCTTTACTACGCATCCCTTTACCAGCCATACCTTTACCACAAAATTCTGTGGTAAAGGCATGCGTGGTAAAGGAATATGTTGTTCAGGCAGCGTAGTAGAGGCAAGTTTGGTTTTGCCACGCGTGCCTCTGTCATACAACCGTGTGAAGAAAGTGAGACAGGCGGATAGAGGTGGAACAAGAGGGAGGGAAGATTGATAGACAAGGAGGGTGATGGGTGAGAATGGAAGAGACTGGAGGGTGACGGGTAAATGGGAAAGAAGAAGCAGCATGCCAGTCACTATTTAGGAGAGAGAGTTCTATTTTGAACCACTCACATGAGCTGCACTTTCTTCCTTGATGCCCTTAAGATACATTTTGCTCAAAAGATTGACAAAGTAGCGGCTGAGAAACTAGCCACAAAATTACAACTCCAGTGGTCAACCTCGGAAGATGTACTCTTAGCACAGTGGGCAGGTCCTCCATCTGATGTCTGATTTAGTTTTGTTGCTCAGGTTGCCACTTTTGAGTGCTCTTCCAATTGTTATCTCGCTTATTTAGTTAAAACATACATGGCCCCAGGTGTTTGTAGATCTCATGTTTGCTCATGAGTACACACTATATAATCCAGGCCTTAGTGCTGCCAATGTTTGAAATGTTGAGAGCAACCAGTGAAAAACAGATATAGGCATGCAGAAGTACACACACCCATGCAATCACACAAGCACATGCACACTCCTCATACCTTCAAAACACAAATTCTTTACCTTATAGGCAGCAGCAGTGAATGTAAGACTGACAGAAGAGGTCGAGAGTCCAGGTTGAGGGGGAGCACGAGAAGGGTGAGGAAGGGAAGGTGAAGCAGAGAGATGGGGGGTAATAGGGAAGAGGCTGAGGCAGAAGGAAGGATAGTGAGAAAAATGGAGGATGGTGAGGGCAGAAGAGGGCAAGTCAGAAAGACAGCGGGTGAGCAAGAGTGATAGAGTAAGGAACAGAGAAAAGGGTGAGGAAGAGAGAGAATCGCGAGGAAGAAAGAGGGAGGTGGAGAGAAGGGTGAGGTGGAAACAGAAAGGTGACACAGTGAGCGGATGGTGAGTTCGCGGGAGATAGATAGTAGAATATGGCAGAAAGAGAGAAGGGAGTTGTGAGAGAAATATGAAGGTGAAGTGGAGATAGAGAAGGACACAGCAGGGAAACACATGGGTAATTTGGAGAGAGAGTAGTTGAAAGTCAAAAGCACAGAGAGTGAGGTGGGAGAAGTAGAGGACGAGGTGAAGTGGAGATACAGGTGGGTGAAGCCAGGAGAGAGGAGGGAGTGATAGAGAGAAAGGAAGGCTGAGGTGGCGAGAGCCAAAGAGATCAAAGCCATAGGTATACACCTCTAGAAATACAGTTAATACTAGCAGACAGAACCCAGCCATAGGTATTGTATGCAGCTTACACCCACACAAGCCCATCCAGCATGCCCAGACCCTGCTCTCAGACACCACTAGACTGTGGAAAATCACACTCATGTTTATGGCCTACCTGCTCTTCTTTATGGAACTCCCAGATCCCAAATTCTGGGGCTGAGCCTGACGTGCAATCTAAAAATCATCAAATAACATATATCCATAAATTATTCTGTCTCCACAGAAATATTCATAATGTCAAGTCAACGATAAGGTGATAGATATTTAAGGCCACCAATGATACCAATTGAGAGGGTATATGTCACCCCATTTGCACGGTAATGACTAGCGCATTCAGAGTCTCCTAAAGAAATTCAGTTGAGCTGGCTCACAGGTGACCTCACATAAGCACATCACTAGTGACATAATTAGATAACATAAATTAGGGCGCTTAATAACTGTAGACAGTATGCCACAGAATACTCACGGCACAAACTGTATACTAACCTAGGTTCCGTGAGGAGAAGCAAGTTATGGGTTGGCTCCCAACCGTCACTAAAATGTGACTGAGCCCAAAGCCCACTCTGAGGGGCGGTCAGTGAGGTCTGGGGGCGGACCTGGGCTCCGAAAATACATTGTTCTCAGAATTCTCCTAACCCTACTGTTCACTGGCCAACACCTAACGCGCAAGGGGGCAAGACGCCCAGGCATTGCACTAAGCAACCAGGTTGAGCATTATCAGTAGGAAGATAGAAATTGATGTCCTTCAGTCAGATAAGAGTTACTGAAATTTAAACAGAATACCATATAATGTCCGTAAGGAATAGCTAAATATAAGGTGACCAGCTGTCTGCTGCGTACACGCGACTTCTGTAAAGTCAGCCTAATGTTTTCAGTACCTTCGGCTCGCGCAACAACCGATCCCGCGGTTAAACATATTCCTTGGAGTCATCTTGGAGTGGGAGGGACAGGTATAGAGTAAAGTGACATAGGATTGGAGCATTAGCTGCATTTCCGCCAGTTCTATTGCGCTGTGGAGGATTTCGAAGGGCTGATTGGCTGTAGTATTTGTTTGATCCACCCCTACAGCCAGCGCCTGCCGCTCAGTTTGGAGCGGGCTGGGCTTTACTAGAGGTTTACCTCACCTGAAGAGATTTAGGGGTATATTCACAAGAACGTGTGATAACTACCGCAACTTTCAATATCGGAGCCTATCGCGGGAAAATAACCCAGTGTCAACGTGGAATTCACAACAAGGTGGTAGCATGCGATAGTCACCAGATAACGCGTCAAATGTCAGCGTGAAAACCAACGCCACGCCGAAAAAATGCGAAACGCGAGAAATCATGCGATGAGGCCAATCGCGGTACAGAAATCAGCGAACACCATCCACAAGCCTGCAAATCCCACGCATCCGGCGGAAAAAAGTACCATAAAAGAAAGAAAAAAAAAAGCCCAATAACAATTCAGACAGCGTAGCAACATGGATGCACCCGGACCCAGTGCAGAGGACAAGCTGAACACCACAAGCCCCACGGAGGACCAGCCAGGAACGCCGCGTTCGGGGGAAGGCAAGGACAAGAGGAAGACGGGGTTCAGTCCGCAAGAAGACCGGATCATCGTCACGGAGGTGACCGAACACCATCAACAACTGTTCGGCACCTCCACTGCGGCACTGGCAACCCAAACCGAAATATGGCAGGCCATCGTTACCAACGTCAATGAAGTCGGAGTGTCTAGGAGGTCACTGGAGGAGGTCAAGAGGCGCTGGCATGATCTGAAAAGGCAGACCAAACATAAGCTCGCCGCCAACAGGGAGGCAGCAACCGCGACTGGAGGTGGGAGTCCTGCGACACAGGAGGAGCTGGATGAGCTGGAGCAAATGGTGGCCACAGTCAGCAGTGAGGAGATGGTGGCAGGATTGGGGGGCCTGGACACAGCACGATATGACCTGACCCAACAGCAACAGGGTGAGTAACGACTAGGGACAGGGGAACGGGGGGAGATGGGCACAATGGCACACATGCACAATTACGTGTAGCACACAGCACACCCACAATGACCGTGGAACATGTCCCTGATTGCCTTGGCACACTGCAGCACACATAGAAACGCCAAGTAGGCCCCCATCCACAATGTGCACAGAGTGGCCCCCCCCCTATCACCAATATCACAACCGACCCATGCACATGTGCTGAATACAGCAAAGCAGCGTGACCCACACTGACTATGTAAGTAACACTGCATGTCCGATAGCATGGCAGCAGCCAAAAAAAAATGACATGGCCCACGAATCGACATGGAGGTAGCCCAGTGCGGATCACATCCGTAAAGGAGCGGTCACATTCCGACATGTCCACGTGCACCCACAACCCATGCCGTACAATACACGCAGCAGACGAACAATGCACCAGGCCACAAAATCTGTCCGAGAGCACATATGACCCAAGCCAAAAGCAAATCAGGCCCTGAAAAGCAAACAATTCAAAGGCAACCCCGCCTCACAGGGAGAAGGCTACAGGAAATCAGAGCTGCAGGGGCAACTCCCCCACAATGCAGCACACACACATAGCAATAACAGAACATCAGCAATGACGGCAATGTGGTACAAAGTGCAACACCAGCACCACAGGACAGAGCTCACAACAGGTTCCGCTCGTGCGTAGTAACTGTCCACTCACATCTGGCATTGCCTGACACTGTGTGATGATGATGTACGGGTACTACCACACATCCGTCATGTAGTCGAAAAACACACTGACTGCCATCAAATAGCCAGCTCCCCCAAAACAGTCACAATGTACAGTGGCTTGCAGTCTGAATGTAAACATCTGCAAATCATCACCATACATGTGAAACTCTGTTAACCTGCATCTCCCCTTTACATTGCAGAGGGACAAACAACACCTCCTGCAGAGCACACCACACTTCCCATCATTGATGATGAAGAGGACAACCTGCACATATGTCAAGACACCCTCCAACGGATAATGGACAGCCTCTGCACCCCACCCCCAGGAGCAGGGCAGGCCAGCTGCCTCGAGGTGACCCCACCACCTGCACAGACCACACAGCAGGAAACACACACCACCACGGCTGTCTCCCATGACCCCCCCGACCAATACATGGAATTCCAACGGCGTGTGTTGGGTTGCCAGGTGGAGTTGGCTGATCAGCTGCAGGTGGGTTTCGAGCTCGTGGCAGCCAAACTCGATGCCTTACATGGGTGGCTGAGTCCCATCAGGGACCACGTACAGTCCCTATCGGACACCCCCTGTACGCACCATGCTCCGCAACAGACCTTGGCTGACCTCGCTGGTGCCATGAATCGAATACAAGAACTGTCAGGTCAGACAGGCACCAGCCATGACAGCACAGAGTTGGCACAGATGCGGAGGTCAATGGAGACCTTGGAGCAGATGCAGGCTGGAAGTATGTCTGCCATGGCTGGACCCCAGCGTGTAGTAGCTGGGAACTACATTGCCATGCAGTACTTCATCTTGCCATTGCTACCACTGAGCCGTTCCCAGATGACTGCAGCGGGAACATCTACACACACAGCTCCGACCCCTGATGTGTCCTTGGCACACTGTGTTGCTGCCCCATCACCTACGCAGTCTGATGTGTCAGTGGCACACAGCGATGCAGCCATCACCCCGCCACACACCGGACACACCGGACACAGAACCCGTATCAGGGGAGTGAGAAGGGGATTGGAACTACTGTGTGAGGAAGGAGGCAGTAGCATCCATCACCGCCATATGGCCTGTCCCTGCCTGGTTATGACCTATACATCATGCCCTGGGAAATACCTCCTACTGACCCCCGGAACACTCAGCGACATTCACCCGGACCCCGACACAGACTACCATTTCTTCACCGCTGGCCAATTACACAGCAATCCAGCTGCGGACTGCACTCTCCCTCTTCCTAATCACTGTGCAATCCCCAAAGAACTCGGGTTGGCCCACCACTGGACTTCCATGTGATGTGGGCTGGGATGGCCATGTACAGCTCCAGCTCCGTCAATCACCTGAATGTGAATTAAACATTCTAAATCACACAGATGTGTCATCACTATGTTCACTCACGTATGGAAGTATGGCTGGATACCCTGATAAGTGACATCTATGCGCATGTGTATCCCTGAGACACATGGCCATTTGGATGACTGTGAAGGTGAGTACTAGCTGTGTCCCCATTGCACATCAACAACAATCTCACAACCCACCAACGTAGGCACACGTCCATGTGTTGAATAGGGCTGTGTGTAGGACTGACCCAAACGAAAGCAGGCCAGGAGTGGTGTCCTACACCACATGTGACAACAGAACTTCACGTCGCATACCTACTCACACACATCTGTGTGGACACATTCTGTAGTGAGATATGACATTGCTCCACATGATCAGTGGTTGGACACCATACTCACATTGCTGACGTCACGTTCAGCACATATCCAAAAACAATGTCTGGCTCACAGAGGTGGAGCTTGCCAAAGGGACACACCCACATTGCACATGCGTCTGTCAGTTCCTCCCTGTGTAGGGACGATGCTCATTGTGGCACACGAGTGGACAATCTAAACAACACACCTCACAGTTAGACACCAGTGGAGTGGCATAGACTTTATTGGCATGTGCGTGTCAGTATGGACGAGGCAGCGGCCACAGCAGGCAGAGACATGCTCAAGACACTTACACGCAGCATGGGTACATGTCGAGGTTCAGAAAATGTCCGGGCTAAAATGGACAACATTCATCACGGATGGCAACGCTCACAGCCCACCTTGCCTTGCTGGATGAGTCATGTGTTGTTTGGCATCTGCCCATTGCCCCGTGTTAGGGGGCACGACTCACTTCACATGGGATCTGCATAGTGCTCGGCCTCCGGAGTGCGCCGATTGTCTGCTCTGCTGACAGTGCTCAGGCGTGAGGGTCCGACAGGTTCACATGTTGTGCTACATTGCCATGTGTGTGCCCTCCCCCAGCAGTGTGTCTGAATTGGCAACGTTGCCAAACGACGCTGTGTTGCTCCGACCATGGACCTGCGTCACCTTGCAAAGGTGTGTGTACACACGCATTGTTCCACGCACATGCATCCAGAGCCCGAACGTAGGCAGACATGTCCTCTGTTGTGGTGGGATATGTGAGCAATCCCCACGATGCAACAAGTTGTTGGGCCATGTGCTGTGGGTGGCAATCGGATGTGGCTGCAGGAACGTAGTTACTCGTCCATGAATGCCTGTGCAGCTTCATGTGCAATGTGTTCCAATAGTACATCGTTGTCGTGTTCAAGGAACACCAGGGTGACCCAATCCATTAGGTGGTCCGGGCAGGTGTGCTCAGCCCACGCTTTCTCACCGATCCGCAACACAGCCCAATAGGGGAGCGCCTCGATGTGGTCACTGCACACGAGAAATTGTGCAATCTCCCATGCACAACTGCCAATACATACGCCAAGGATCAGTGCATCCCATGCGCGGCTATCCCGGTGACACTCCTGTTCGTGGGCCAACAGGGGGCGCAGACACAAGTCATAGTCCAATTCATCAACAGTTGTGTTGGATAGGCAGACATCCATGGGACACTCTAATGTGCAAGTTCGGCAGTGGAACCAGGGCTGGACGCAGGTGACGTGGGCAATGCGGAAGCTGAGCCTGTAACTGATCCGCAGCACTGCCAGTGGCAGTGCGCCCAGTAAATGCAGCATACGTGCACGGTACTGTTCCACGTGACGGGGTGGTGCATGTGCCCGGTATGGCCTGCCATTGCGTTGGTGCGTCTCGTGAACCGGCACTCTTCTGAGCTGCGGCAGTTGTGTGGAGGATATGCCACAGCTCTGAGCAATGATTCGAATGTGTGTGCAACGTTGTGGGTAATGGGTTGCTGTTTCCGTGAGTGTCAAGGGCATACCATGCGGGGGTACCACAGGCAGGGGCTTCTGTGTGTGGGCTGTGGATAAGTCGGATGGTTCATTTGCGGAATGCATGGTGTGGGAGTCGTCCCCATCTGCCATTGCATCTCTATCAGGGTGTTCCAGGCGCGTTCTGGACCAAGGTCAGAGGTGCAGGTGTCCTCCTGCATTCTGAATTGGGACAACGGTGCTTTCATCCCTGATGTTTGTCTGACTACTACTTTCGTTTTCGGAATGTGATGTGACTTTGGGGCTGAGATTGGGACACGGCCTTGGGCTCATGGTGTACGGATGGCGACGCACACACACATGTTGGCATGTGGAGCCAGGTGTCCGAGCGGCCTTGCGCTGCTTGTGCTATCTCACTCCGTCTCTCTCCCTCGCTCTCTCCCTCTCTTTCCTTTGTTGGGCGCATGGAACACCTTCTTCTCTTGGATTTGGTCTTCCAGGCTGTGTGCTACGGATTGTCAAGTTAGGAGCCGCTGGGACTCATCCTAAGGGTTGTTTCTGCTTTTGTTTGTATGGTGTTTTGTGTTGGTGATTGCATTGCTGTATGACTGATTCTCCATTTTCTGGTCACGCATTTATGTTTATTTTCCTGCTTGTGCGACATCAGGCAAAATGTTTGTTTTAGGATTCGTGGTTTTAGTGCAGTTTCTTAGTCCGGGGTTGGCGGTGGTCCGGGGGGGGGGGGTGTTGCGGGCCTGGGTGTGGTGTGGGTGGGTGTTGTGGCCCTCTTGGGTGTCCGTGCTGCATGTTCAGTTGCTCGTGGGCATCTGTTGTCCTTCATGTGTGGCTCTGCGCTGTGCTCCCTTTTGTGGTGCAGGCTGTGGTCGGTCTTTACACCAGGTCAGGGCAGGTGTGGATTTCCTGGTGCTAACGCGGCTTATCGCAGGTTTTGTGTTTTTATCGCGGATGTGGCTGGTCGTTGAGAATGTTGAGGTGTGATGTTGTCGCGCCTTTTGGCACGAGAACGCCCACTCTGCATCTCATTAGCGATAGTTGCGCGGGCCCTCTGTGGCGATGTTTTTTGCGGCTGCTATCGCGGGTAAACTGGTGCTGTGGGCTGTTTACACGGGCTTGTGAATGGGGAGGTATATTTATCACGACTTTGGCTGCGATAAAGTGCCGTTAATTCGGCGATAGCTCCTTGTGAATATGCCCCTTAGTTGTGTTTGAACCGGCAGGTCACAGTCTGTCTCTGCTTGGACAAACTTGGTTGCTGCCAATGTGGTACTGGATGGAAAAGGGAAGAAAGAAAAGAGATGGGAGGTTAAACTGAGCGGTGGTTGGGCCCACTTTGGTCTCCCCCTCACCTCCAGCCTGTGGATGGGATGACGAGTGTTTTTTCATGAGTGATACCCGGCCTGCAGCAGGCCAGACATGCCTAGTTGGCTGCTGCTCACGCTCATGGAGCTCAGTCCCGTGCTATGATATAATAGAGGCGCGCTCAGGGACCGGCAGTATAAAGGGTGGCTGTTCTCCGAGGCACGTGGTATGTATAGGGAAGGTGTCAGCATTTCAGAAGCTCAGTAAAAAGTCTTTTTGAGACAGGGAATGAGTTATAGCCTAAGCCATACTCAGCAAGAGTCAAAGGGGGAAACATAGAGGTCTAAACCTCCCTAAGTCCAAAGAAAAAGTGGCCAAAACGACCTGGGACTACATCAATTATTACCACATAATTATCATCTTCTGAGTAACACCCCTTATTCACGCCATCAGGGTCTCCATTGTCCTTTCCATTCTCGCTTGGTCAGCTGAAACATTAACACATTCTCCCAGGCCAGTCCTGAGAATGACATCGTCTTTGGTCACCTGCGACTCCTTACAACATTACTGAATGGAAACTGTCAGTTAACGCTCTGGCTCTCCATGTTCTTTTTCAAGGTCTTTGTCTCAGTCTCTCCCTATCCCTTGTTCAGTGTTACATCTATTCTCAAACTAACAAACCATGTGAAAGTACCTGCAAGGAAAAATGCAAGCAGAACAATTAAAACAGTATTTTAAGCAGAAAAGCAGAGTCATGGCAAGTTATTAAATCAGTGGTGTACATTTAATATATGTGTGCACATTCAACCACTAATGAACGGAAAATGTCAGTACATTAGATTCATGTTACAATTTGCATACTGATAAAATAAATTAATTACATGTATATAAATGTGACTAAGAACTACATTATAAATGTAGACATGAACATTAGTGCACACATTACATAAATCCTTTTAGTTTCTAAAGTAAATACATTTTAATAGTATAAGGATTGTTTCATTCCATTACCTAAAAAAACAAACGTTGTTTAATACATTTAAGGCGTACAGTCCAGGTGTGTCTCTATTTCTACAGTGAATGCTCTTCAATAGTGATGTCAAGTGCAACATTTTATATTAATATCGTTAGGACGCATGGGGTACATGTGCTATGCGCACATATATATTCTGTATTTGTGACATGTAAGGCTGGAGCCAAAGTTATGCTGCTCTAATCCCCCTTCTAATGGCGAATCAAGCCATCACATCAATATAAGTATCTCTTTTCAGATGGACAAATCACAATCTAGTTGTTTTTCAACATCTTCTGGATTCCTCCAAAAACTTCAGGGCATCATGGTATTTACTCTGTCTTCGAATTCTATGCCCAGGGGTGTGGAATTTAATAAAATAGCTACTTGTCCATGTGATAGGTAGCTTCATAAATCTACTTGTCCTATAACAAAATCCACTTCTGCCTTTGGTGCCATGTAGTGCACCGTCAAATATTGGCTTCACTGTGTCTAACAGCATTCTGCTCTTTTACAAGGAGAATATCGGCACAAAGTAGTTTTTTTCAGTGCCAGGAACTACTATGGCAATGTGGGCTTTTTGAGACCAAAAACTACTGGCTGTGAAGGAAGAACGCACTGGCAAATAGCACAATGCCCACCTGATAAGCCTCAGGTAGAGAAAGGAGCATAGTCCAGGCCAACTGAGTAACCCGAAAATTAAAATACCCCCCACTTAGAACCAAAGCTCTTATGCCACAAAGCAAGCAAAAAAAGTAATTGCAACACTCTCCAGAAGAGCTGTCTTGTCTCTTCCATCCAAGCTTCTATCCATTCATCCTTTCATTCACCCACTGATATCTACCATTTCACCTTTACAAAGTCATCCGTTCATTCTTTCATCCATCAGCCTTTCACCATTCTGTTCATCCTTCCATCCATCCGCCCATCCATATCCAAACCTACCCATCTATATCCAAACCTACCTATCCATCTCCAAACCTTTCCATCCATCCACCCATCCATCCTTTTGCTCACCCATCCACCCACCTTTTCACTCATCCATCCACCCTCCCTTTCACTCATCCATCCACCCTTATGCCCATCCATTCTTCCACTCATTCATCCATTTACCCTTTCACTCATCCATCCTTTCCCTCATTAATCCATCCACCCTGTAACCCATCCGTCCATCTTTTTACTCTTTCTTTCATCAGCACATCCATTGTCATCCACCATCCCTGTCACTCATCCATCCTTACACCCATCCTTTCACTCATTCATCCATCCACCTAGCCACACTTACACTAACTCACCCATCCACCCTTTCACTCACCATCCATCAATCCTTTCACTCACTCACGGACCGACCCTTTCATGTTAAATATCAGACTTTGTCTGCCGAACTGCAGACAGAAGAGGCCCATCAAGAGCTCCACCCTCCCTGTAGCTGCTAAAGCGGGGGGTTCACAAAGCCCCTGTCCAAACCTATACTTCCATCTCCAAATCTGTCCATCAAACTCATTCATCCATCCTTCTTTTCACTCATCCATCCATAGTTTCACCCTTTCATCTTCCTTTTCACTCATATATGCATCCACCCTTTCACTCATCCCTCCATCCACCTTTTCACTCAACTATCCACCCATCAATCCATCCATCCACCCTTCCACCCATCCATCCATCAACCCTTCCACACCCCGATCCATCCATCCATCCATCCATCCATCTATCCACCCATCTATGCATCCACTCAGCCATCCATTCATCAAATCTCTCAGCCATCAATCCACCCTTTCAGCCTGCAGACAGAAGAGGCCCATCAAGAACTCCACTGCTGCTGTAGCTGCTACAGCAGCGCATTCACGATACCCCTGGTGCAGGCACTAAATGAGACCAGAGGCCCTGTGCAAGGACAGAAATGGGGATGGGCCTGATGTCTGCATGAAAGCCCCCCAGGGGGAAAGTAAGGAGCTTTAATGTAAGCCCTGGATAATGTAAGATATGAGAGGCCAAGGGGAGCTGGTCAGGGCTGTCAAAGGGCGGCGTAGGAGGGTGGGGTGCGGTGGGGTTAGCACGTACAGGCACCGGATGAAACATAAGGTGCACAGGAAAGGCAAAGTGCAAGGGGGAGTGGTGTTCAAGAGCTGTAAGAGAAGGGAAAGCAAGGCACTTTACTGTAGACCCAGAAGCGAGGGTGAGGAGGGATCTTGGGGACGTATGAGGCCCAAGGGTGGAGCACATAATAAAAGGCAGGGATCACAAGGTTCAAGTCAGAGCAGGGGCCAAGAGGCAGTTAAAGCAGCCTCTTGCATACCAGTGCTGTGAGTGTTCAGCTGCAACTTTGAGCTTCGCTCCAACATGTTGTTCTTCTGCTCTGGGGAAATAAAAGTGCAGACCCCAGCTTTTGCATTCAGCCTTTCACTGCCAATAAACTGCTCAGAGCTACTTATTAACTGGCTGTGACCAACAGAGTTGAACAGCTGTGTATCGGATTACTGTAAATTGTCTATTTGTAAAATATAAATTAAAACCTCTTGCCCTTGTAAGAAATCTAGATGTCTCGGTCATCGGGAGATACGAATTCTCCACCCCTGTAACCTGGTAGATGGTACCAGTGGTACCCAGGGCAAGGGTGATAAGAGGGATCACCAGGACTGCAGTATTTTATTGTGCCACGCTGGGGGACCTCAGTAAAAATATGTCTGCAGGTCTGTCGTTGCAGCCATGCATGAGCAGCTTGTCTGCTCGAGAAGAGCTCTGCACACACCAGTGCTGCAGAGACACCCTTCTGCCTTAATGTAGTAACACTTAAGTTTGTCCTCCTTAGGCCAGGAGGTACAGTATATTATGTTAAAGTTGTGGATATATATGTTCCTACATATATATCCCTACAGTATCCCTGTAAAGCAAGATTTTACATTAGGTGACCGGTGTTTCATAGAGTAATATGGACTGTGTTGTAATGTACATTTTACTCAATGCACACTCCCTATTGTGGTTCTCTGCCTTGCTACTCAGTCTATGGTGAGGTCATATAGAATGTTGAGTGTGTTTGTATTGAAAGGAGAATCAGTTGGTGTGGAAGGGCTGAGCAGCAAGGAGGCTGCTCCTAGTGGGGCACTTTTATGGAACAGACTAACATCCTGTAACCTAAGAAGTAATCTCAAGAATAAATCTACTACCTTTTCTACAAGACTTGCCTGCGCATCATTCTTCGTTTTAACACTGGCGACGTTTGGTGGGTGGCCGCATATTCCTTTCTCTCTGGTGGATCCAACCACGCTCTGCTGCCAACCACGCTGTTTTTTTCTTTTTGCTTGCCGCAATGAAGAATGAACAAGGCTACATGGAGTCCGGGGACAACGCGGTATTTCGATGCCTGAATAAACATTAAGATTGAGGGCCTGATTCTGATGCGGTTAGGAAAGCATTCCCACCTAGGGCCTGATTCTGATGCGGTTAGGAAGGCCTCCTAATGGCATTTGCTCCTTCCAAATCGGATCGGGAACGTGTCTTCCCGACCCAGGGCCCAATTATGATGCGGTTAGGAACATATGCTCCCATTGAAGTCAATGGGAGTCCAACCAAATCGTATCTGGAAGCATCCGGATGCATTGTACTCCGTCGGTCGGACTCTCCCGATCCGAGTGGGTCGGAAACCATTTCCAAACCGATTCGGTCGGGAAGCTTTCCAACCCGCATCAGAATCAGGCCCTTAGTTTAGAAGCTCGCAGTTGGGTAATGTGGTACAGCGTCTGGGTATAGTCTTGTGCGGCGTTGGTGTCCTCATGACTGTGAGTTGCGGTTACCTTGACTTTCGATTTTTTCTAGCACAATCATTATGCATGGCGGACGCTGTGATTGGGTGCCAGTTTTGTCCATGTTCTGGCATGTTGGGGGATGGGCTTGCAGCAAAGGAATTTCACCGGACAGTATGGCAGAAGATTTCCTTAGTCAGGAATCCAGTTTTCGATGTATCCTATATGCCTTGCGCTACATGAAGAGCCAAGAATAATGTGCACATGAGCTTGGGATTTACAATCATCTCTGTATACATGTTTAATGCTACGTGAGCGTATAGTGTAATGTGTTTATTCTTGCTACACAGCGTACTGTTATGAATGTTTCCTGTTTTTTTGGGGAATGAAGAGAGCTGGTGTGAATTACCCTGAGTATGTTCAAGAGTGTTTTGGGGTTTGTGGGGAACTTAACATCTTCACTGATTTATATGGGGTGATACTTTCTTCGTTCTCTCAGAGGTTCCAATCTAATGTGAGGGGGTGTGCTTTTGTCAAGCCAGTGTGATGTCCACAAGGTGGGTTTGGGTGGGTTAGTCATACCTACTGTCTATTTTAGGGGTTAGTGGTACCTTTACTGTTTCCCTTTTGTCATGATTGTGCGCAATTGTGTTAGATTTTCTGAATTCCATGTTTTGGCCAGTATGTCTCGGGTTCAAGGATACCCTGGATTGTCATGGGTTTAAGGATACCCATAGTATGTTGCGAGAGTGTCATGATTGTGCGCATCTGTGCTAGATTTTCTGAATTCCATGTTTTGGCCAGTATGTCTCGGGTTCAAGGACACCCTGGATTGTCATGGGTTTAAGGATACCCATAGTATGTTGCGAGAGTGTCATGGGTTTAAGGATACCCTGGATTTGCCTTGGGTTTAAAGATACCCATAGAGTGTTTTGAGTGTGTTTTGGGTTTAATTATACCCTGAATTTGGTTTGGGTTTAAAGTTACCCTGTTTTGGTATGGGTGGAGTCTTATTCCTTTCTTTGAGGTTAGACCTGTCCTGCCATTAGTATGCGCAGTGGAGGGTTGTAGATCCCTGGCTCTGCCGCATTCTTGTGCCCTAGTATGAGGCGCAATGGGTACTCTGTGTGGTGCGGTACCCGCAGTTTCTGGTGAGTTATTGTGGATAGCATCCACTGTTTTTGAGAATGTATCTCTTTATATTGCATTCTTTGTTGTTTATGATCATTATAAGGGGGAAGGATGTGATGTATAATGATTTTGTTGTTTATGCATCCTCCTTGCTGACATATGTGTGTTTTATCATCTTCATACATTTTGATATAATGATGCTGACAAATGTGTGTTAATGATGCTGACAAATTTTGGATGTTTTCGATCATTATAAGGGGGGAGATGTGTTGTAATGTACCTTTTACTCAATGCACTCTCCCTATTGTGGTTCTCTGCCTTGCTGCTCAGTCTATGGTGATGTCATATAGAATGTTGAGTGTGTTTGTATTGAAAGGAGAATCAGTTGGTGTGGAAAGGCTGAGCAGCGAGGAGGCTGCTCCTGGTGGGGCACTTTTATGGAACAGACTAACATCCTGTAACCTAAGATGTAATCTCAAGAATAAATCTACTACCTTTTCTACAAGACTTGCCTGCGCGTCATTCTTCGTTTTAACAGACTGGCTACCAGACAAACTCGAGATAGCCAGCTCCATTATGGAATAACCGAATTGTGTCATGTTTAGAATCAAACACCATGCTTTTTCACCCCCAACACAATTATCATGTCGAGGGTGATCTGGCATGCATAGGGATGCCACCCTACGTGGGTGCCCCTCTAGGATACAGAGCTCCAGTGCCTTGGTGGGCTTCCCAGAGCTGTTTGCCGCCAAGACAAGAGTCTGCCCTCCTGGTGAGATGTGCTGGCACTTCCCCAGGATGGAGACGATGACCTGGGCAGGAAGTAGGTCACACCTCCACCCTCCCAGGATGGCTAGTGCTTACAGTAAACAAGGCCGTGAGCCTTGAAGGCTTCACCGTCCTTGATATGTGGTTGCCTTGTCCCCCACTCGAGGACAAAGCCCTTTCCACCCTGTCCAGCCCGACAGATGGGAAAATTAGTTGTTCACGAGGCGTACACCCCCAGAAAGCTAGTCACACCTTTAGGGTGGATTAGGTGGACTGTACCTCAGAGGAAGGGTCCTGTCATTTTGAAAGGATCCAACATAGGGTATTCTGGGTAGCATAGTGACGTACACCCACAGGATGTTGTCACTACAGGGGCGGGTTAGCTGCAGGGACCAGTAGCCCATTGGCCACTGTCCCGCACACCCTTAACACCTCCTAAACTAGGATTTAAGGGTGTCCCCTGGCACCAGAACTTCAGTTCTAACTTGGAATCTGAGAAGAGGCACGAAGAAGACGCTGTCACCGACAACAGGACTTTGAACCATATACTGAAACCGTGTGTCCGGGTGAAAGTGTGTTGCTCCCAGGGAAAGGGACTCCCTTG
Source organism: Calotriton arnoldi (assembly GCA_963921515.1). NCBI lineage: Eukaryota > Metazoa > Chordata > Amphibia > Caudata > Salamandridae > Calotriton > Calotriton arnoldi. The sequence continues at coordinate 1,646,548 of CAWUFW010000056.1, read as the reverse complement.
GATGCCAGAAATCCAAAGCAGACTCCCCTGACTGGTGGAACCAGTTGACTGCAACCTGCAGTAGAATCGACGTGCTGAGTCACGGGAATTGCGACCCGCTTGTGAGCCTGAGGAGAAGTGATATCCTGCAAGCCCTGAGTGGTAGATGCACTCACACCAAGTTTCGAGGCGCTAGTCCACTCCTGTCGACTTCCAGCCACCGAAGAATCCGAAGACTTCATTTGCCGCAGCCACGGCTAGGTGATCCCCAGTTGGGTGATGACCTCGACATCTCCAACCTGAGCGTACCTCGCATCAACTGCGACCAACATCATCAACGACCCCGCTGCTGTGTTCCTGCATCCTGAAGTTGGAGTCATCAAGTGTGTAGCAAAGCATCTTTGGTGCGACCTGCTCTGGTGATTGATAGCTGCCAGCTACCCTATGCACTCAGTGCCCCCGAGCAAGATAGAAGAAATCCAGCTGTTGCACCCGAGTCCTGGGACCCCAAATGCGACAGCCAAGTAACCTCTGCACCCGGACTCCCTGGGCAAAGTAACAAAGTATCGACTGTTGAGTCTTGGTCTAGGGGCCTTCAGAACTTTAACCACATGAGGGTTCATTTAACCTCTCCCTGCAACTTTCGTTTTGCTAAGTGTGTTTTCTCCCATTGACTTTAATGGTGAACGTTTGACAGCTTTTATTGCATTTATTGTGAGCACTTTGAAAATCTATAACTCCAGTTATATGAAACATATCAAGTTTGTTTTGGTGCCTATATTTATATAAAAATACAATCTATTTTTATAAATTGGTGTCAAGATTTCTTTTGAGTTGTGTCACTTACTTATTGTCAGTGTTGGCACTGTGAAATGCTTAACACATGTTCCTCTGAGTACTCCTGATTGCTCAAGCTACGCTACCAGGACCAAGTTAAGGCTGGTAAGGGTGAACGCGAGGTTCACTTTTGTGTATTAAGGTAGTATTACATGATACGGCCCACCAGCCATATCATATAATACTTCCTCCTTGCAACAGCTTGTCATACTTTTGGGCAATAAGTGTCTCGACCATACGCCTCAACTTACCTTCATTAAGAGGATGTCATTATCACTGGACTTATTATGTTATATTACGCAGATGTGTAGAGTGCACTATCACTCGAGAGGGGATCCTAGTGCTTAGCAGGTGTGAGTCTAGCCAAACCCAGAGCCTAGTGGGACTACCCAAAAAGCCAGGTCTTCAGCTTCTCGCAGAATTCAAGAAGTGAGTAGGAGGCAGGTTGTTCTATGCTTTAGGATGTAGGAGAAGGCTCGACCGCCCGATCTGGTTTTCCTTATGTGTTGGATGTATGCAATTAGGAGTCCAGATGAGCGGAGGTGTCTGGAAGGTCTGTGAAAGCAGATGCGATTGTTGAGGTGAGCTAGGCCAGTGTTATGTAGTGCCTTGAAAGTGTGGGTGATGAGTTTGAATTGTGCTTGTCTGTATATGAGGAGCCAGTGTCAGCTTCAGACAATTGGTCTTCATCCAGTGGGCAATTTCAGTCATGCAGGCATTGAACGTGATCCTGTTACTGGGCGTCTTATCTGTGAGGGAGAGAATGAGTTGCACGTTGTCATCATAGGAGAGGATGTTGATGCAAGAGCAGATGATGCTACCCGTAGGGATTATGTATGCGATGAGCTCAGGGAGGATCCTTGCAGAACTCCGCAGATGAGGTCACAGGCGTCCGAGGTGTACAATTCCAGGCTTACTGACTGGGTCCTTCCATTTAGGAAGGAGCAAATCCATTAGAGTGCATGTCCTTGGATTCCAATGTCAAGTAGGAGTTGGATGAGGATGGGATAGGAGACCGTGTCAAGTTCTACGGAGAGGTCCACAAGGATAAAGGCTGCTGCGTCTCCTCCGTCCACCGTCATGGTCGTTGAGGAATTCAGTAAGGCGTCTGTGAAATCTTCCCCGTAGTAGTGGACAGAGCAGATGACGGCGCTGGACCAAAAAAAGGACACCAGGAGCATGTAGTTCTTTGACCTTTATCTACTTGTTCCCCTGTCCTCAGTTACACAACCAATGCATGGGAGCTAGTCGCTACACGTCCTTCTTCCTTCCTCTACCTCAAGCCACTCCCCGTACTACTGCCCCATTCCTGCCAGTCCAGGAAGTTCCTGTTGGTCAGCAGCTTGACTGCATTCTCATGAAACGTCCCATCATACCATTTGCTTGTGGCCAGAGGGGAGTGATCTTTCAGTGTTTAAAATGCATTTGAGACCCAAATTCTGTAAAGTCTTTGCTATTGAATGGGGGTCCGTTGTCCATTTTACTTTTTCTGGAATGCCACATTCTGCAAATATCTCATCCACCTTTTGGGATTACTGATTTTGCACTGGTCGATGAAACTTGTTTGGCAATGGGAAATCTGGAGTATTCATCCATTCCGACTAAAATGTATTTTCCTGATGCAAGGGGTTAGAAAAATTCCATTGCTTTGGTGTGCCACAACTTTTCCGGTGGGGCTGACATTTGAAGTGGTGGTGGTCTTGGAGTCTCGCTGGTCACCTGACACTGATGCAATTCAATGAATGTTACTTCAACTTGTTGGGTCAATCTTGGCAACCATGTTCGGTCTCTTAGCTCTCTTTTTGTTGCCACTATTTCTCTATGTCCTTCATGTGCAAGATCTATGACTCTTGACTGGAGTGACTGAGGAACTACTATTCTGGTGCCTCTTAAAATTAGTTCTCAAGGGGTCAGCTTTCTTCCTATATCTGCCAAAATGCTGATAGATCTTTCATATTTGTACTTTCTTCCATTGATTTCTCTTCCCGATGTTGCATTGCCCTTCTTTGATCTGTCGTCTCACTTCTGTCAAGGTGGAGGCTGCTTGAGTGGCTTCTTCAATCATGGTTATCAATAGCAATGGTGGTACTGCAAGATTTATTACGAAGTTTAGGTATTCTTCTGTGGGAAACAATGTGCTTTTCTTCCTATGAAGGGGGTGATGAGACATGTAGTCCGTGGGGTTGCTGTATTTTCCTGGTCGATGCCGGATGGAGTAGGAGTATTCCTGTAGGCTGATCCCCAGTGTTCTGTTCTCTGCATTTTTGCTTGGGGTTGCCGAAGATGGTTACAAGTGCTTGGTGATCCGTGATTATGGCAAACTGTTTCCCAAAGATGAAGATCTGATAGTGTTTGCATGCCCAACCTCCTGCTAGGCTTTCTTCTTATGCCTGGAAGTAGGCTCGCTCAACATCTGACAGGCTCTGACTGACATTTGACACTTTGGGGGATATGTACAACAGGTGTGAGGTGTTAGGCGTCATGGCTTAATGCCTCACTCCGCCACTTCAGAAATGCAAGGCTGCACCATATTTACAACAATATGGTGCAGCCTTGAGTTTCCCCCTGCGCTGGCGCTACACTTAGCAGTGTAAAGTGTAGCGCCAACGCAGGAACCCTTGCACAATAGTGCAAGGGTGCCTGCGTGCCTGCGTGCAGGGGAAAGATTGTTTATGTAAAGGAAGGTCCCCCTTCCTGTACATAAACAAACTTGAAATGCCATTTTATCACTTTTACGTGTGCTACTTAATGCAGTACACATGGAAGTCACAAAATGTAATTTTTTTTTTAAAGATTGTTTATGTGCAGGAAGGGGGACCTTCCTGTACATAAACAATAAAAGGCTTTTTGCTTTTTCCATGTGTGCTGCACAAGGCAGCACACATGGAAAAAGCAAAAACAAGGCGAAATATAGCATTTCTCCTCGTTTCACCAACTTAAGACCAGGTTTTCCCTGGTCTTAATTTTGGCGCTGCCTCCTATTTACGCTGCCCTTGTAAATAGGGGGCAGTGTCAAAATCAATGGGTGTTGCGGTGAAACGCCCACTGCAACACCCACTGCCCACCCCTTTCACGCTAAGCATAGCGGGAAAGGGGCCCTTATTTACAAGGCAGCGTTAAGCCACATTAAGTGGCTTAATGCTGCCTTGTAAATAAGGCAAAGCCCCTATCACCACGGAAACGTCACAAAAAGTGACGTTCCCGTGACGATAGGGGCTTGTACATATGCCCCCTAGCGTCTTCCTTCATCATGTCAATGTTGTGCCAAGATCGCTTCTAGACCCACTGGTTGTGTGTCGACTGTGAGCTCTGTATGCCAGGTAAGGTAAAAATATGCCATGTTTGTGGAGTTGCTGACTCTTCTCTTGATCTCTCAAATGGCTGTTTCACATTCCGTGGTTCAATTAAATTTGTGGCCATTCCTTGTCAGGTCCCTCAGTGCAGTGCTGATTGTAGCATCGTCTTTAATGCATTGAGCACAGTAGCTCGTCATACCTAGAAATGACCTGACATCGCCTACATCCTTGGGAGACGGTGGTTCATTTAGTGTCTTGATTTTATCATGATCTGGTTTCATGGCATGACTAGTAAAGATATGTCCATACAATTTCAGCCGGCTTTTGTGGAACAAACACTTGATCGGGTTTAGTGTTAGGTGAGCTTTTTGAAGTGCTGTACATACTTGTTTCAGTGTTCGCTCATATTCCTCTCTTGTCCTTCCAAGGATTCGGACGTTGTTGCTGTAATTCAGTGCCTTCACGACTGGACTGATTACTCGTCTTATTACTTCTTGGACGATCCCTGCTGCTGACGAAACTCCAAAACTGAGTCGTTGGTATTGGAAGACACCTAGGTATGTGATAAAAGTTGTGATGTATCTTGAGTCTTCATGCAATTGTAGCTGGTGATGTACCTTGTTCAGGTCCAGTTTTGAGAAAATCCGAGCTCCAATGAGAGAGCAATCATGTCTGACAGGTCGGATCCTAGGTGCAGATTTCATTGGATTGCAATGTTGGGTATTCTCGTCTACACATAGTCAAACTTGTCCCTCTGCTTTGCACTTGGATACTATCACGATTGGCGACACAATGGTGTTTGCCCTTGTGTCCTTTTAGTGATATCTGTCTTTAAGAATTCTTGAAGTTGGGGGGCGCTAGAGGGCGCACGGCAAGATGGCCGCACCCTAGTGAGGCTCTGCCCGGCTGGGCCTACATCCGACCATTATCCCGCCGCAACGACCAAAAATTGGGAGCGATCGGCTCAGGAGGCGTCTCGGCAAAATGGCGGCGGCAGCGAGGCTCTGACATCGGCGCTCGCTGATTGCTGCTCGCCATTCCCGGGGCCGGAGGGAACTGGCCCGCGGCTCCCGGGGGCTGCGGAGGTGTGTGGAGAGTCACTCGGCGATATTTGGCAATCCGGTTCCCGATCAGCGGTGGGCGCGGAGGAGTGCCGGGCCCCTGCTGCGGATCGAGGGGCCGCGGCCGATCACCGTGGAGGACGCGGCCTAACGAACTTTCCAGGCCGGACGCAAGCCGAGGTGAACATAGACTGCGGCGCCGTCTCGCCTGGTGCTGGCGGTGGTAAGTGGGGTGCGGCCCTGCTCGGGCCGGTAGCTGCGGAGGCGGGTGCGGGCCTGGGCGTGGGCCGCGGCCTGCGAGCTGCTGCTGGGGGCTGGTGTGAGTATGCGCCGAGGACCGATGCTGCCTGTGACTCCACTCTACAGCGGTGTAAGACTCACTGCTTTAGGCTGCAGCTGTGTGGGGCATTGAACCTGCTGCGATCGTCTGACACGGACCCTCCTCCGCCCTGACGTCTTCATCCATGAGCTGCCTCTGCACGGTTGTGCGGATTCTGTAGTGCCACCGGCTGCCCTGGAAAGTCCTGCTGCAAGAGGACACGCTCTCTCCCTGCTTGGGCCCATACTGTGCTTTCCCTCCCTTCACGCGCTGGCACGGGGGCTGGGCTGAGGGTGCCAACGAGCTCTGCCACCGTATTCCTCACCATTTTTGCATTAGGTGCACTCCTGCAGATGTCATTGTGGTGCGTGCCTTAGCCATGGCTGGTTGACGTGCCTTGGGGACTGTGCTGTTTTTACTGCCGCCACTGAGACTGGGCATTTCGCGGTCTTGCTGCCCACCTTAAGGAGGTATTGCCCTTGGTCGTGTGCCCTAAATGTGCAGAGGGTCAGTGGGCTGCTAAGACTGTTGTGGTAATTTCATCCTGCGTAGCTGTGTATTCTGTGGAGGGCGTCGCAGGGAACCTGCAACACGTGTTCTTTCCCCAGTGGGCCCCTGTCTCAGCGTTGTACTGGTGGTGACCGCCTTCCTCCGGGTCCACTGTGTGGCGGGGGGGAGCGGACATTTTCAATTTATTGGCATAGAGGGAGTGCTCTGGACGGATCTCTGACCATCCCGCATCAACCGGATCATTGGGCTCACCTAGGCACGGGGGTGCGCTGCATGGTTGAGGGTGCCTCTGCGCGTACGTGCGTGGTGTGCCCACTGATTGGTCGTCTACTACACCCGAGTTCGCTTCGACCCAGATTTTAGTTGTATTAAGTTCAGGTGTTTCTTGGCGCATATCACTACTGTGGACCGGGCCTGGCTGATACTGCAGCCACCATGGGGAGGACTGATAAATCCCAGCCTCGCCTCACGTTTGAGGCACGCAAATCCACAAAAAATACACAGAAGGCTGCCTCGGACTCGGAGGCTGACGCCCAGGGCGATGGCCCCTCTACCCTGGAAACGACGTTGTTGGCCATGCAGCGCAGCCTCCAATCCATTGAGGGCACGATGGCGGCAGTGAACCACCGCCTGGACCACATGTCGGCACAGCTGGAAAAGCAGAATCTCCGCATGGGGGAGGTCGAGCAGCGGGTCTCCGCGATGGAGGATGGCCTGAGTGAAGTGGCTGGAAAAACGCTCAACATGGAAAAAGTCCTAGCACTCATTCAGGCCAAGAATGAGGATTTGGAGGCGCGTTCCCGGCGCAACAATATAAGACTCACGGGGCTGCCTGAATCCACTATTGTAGGCAAGATGGAGACTTTCTTGGAGAACCTCATAAAGGACATTTTTGGCGCTGAAAATCTATCTGCCATGTTCATCATTGAACGTGCCCATCGATCCCTTGCGGCCAGGCCGGTGCCGGGCGCTCCCCCCCGGCCAATAATTGCGAGACTCTTAAATTATAGAGATCGAGACAACATCCTGCGAATGGCCAGGGATAAGGGCAATATTGTCCATCAGGGTAACTCCCTTGCATTTTTTCCCGACTTTACGGTCGCAGTGCAGGCTGCTCGACGGGAGTTTGTAGCGGTGAAAAAGTTTTTGCAGTCGGAGGAGGTCCCCTATGCCATGCTGTACCCTGCTCGTTTGCGGATCGGACCTGATGGAGACTCTAAGATTTTTTCTAACCCTAAAGCGGCCCTGGAGCACACCAAACAATTGAAGCAGAGACAGCGTGATTCTAGCGCTACACAGGATGAGGAGGAGCAGTAGGAGGGTGGTTCGTCCTCATGACCTATTATTAATTCGACCTTTTATGCATGGACATGTTTTGCAATGTCAATAGTACGCTATCTGTCTGTCTTTCCTTTTGTTTCACAGGTGGTAATTGGTGTACTACGTGGCGGCTGGGGGTCTTACTCTCCGGAGCTCCGTTACGGCGGCTGTGGGCTTTAGTTTTGGCAGGCACATGTAATAGACATGCTCAGCCACCTACTACTTGTTAGGAGGCTTGTAGCACTCTGATGCCCCCCAGATGGGAGAACCCCATAGACATATTGCTATTTGTTGTTCTTGTTGGGGAAGGGTCGAAAAGAGAAGGGATGGCTTTGGCAAGTTGGGGACGCTGAAGTGGGTGGGGGGATGGGGGTTGGTGGGTGGGGGGGAGGCGGGCACTATGTCATTACTGTGCGGTTGAAACCAACTTGTATCATGCAACTGCGGGTGCACATTGTGGGTTCTATTGCACATGTTTATATCTCTGTATGGCTTTGTCTAAATGAGTGGTAAAGTACGGTTTTTGACCTGGAACGTACGGGATCTGAACACTCCATAGAAAATCCGATGTGTATTGGCGTATTTAGATAGGATGGATGTGCAAATTGCCTTTTTGCAGGAGACGCACCTCACTACAGCCTCGGAAAAAACAGTGGGTGCACGATAGGCGAGTGTCAGAATAGCATCCTCTTATTCTTCCTATGCCAGGGGTGTGCTGATCCTCGTTAAGAAAGGGGTCCCATTCACTGTTATTCGTGCAGAAACGGATGAGCATGGCAGAATAGCACTGGTGTCTGGCACGTTGGGTGGCAAGAGTGTGTTGCTGGTCAACATATATGGACCAAATGTTGATGATCCAGCATTTTTTGTGGACGTATGGCGCCGTATCTCGGGGTTTCCCCCGGTGGAACTCCTCTGGGGCGGTGATTTTAATGTTTGCTTGGACGTGGCTATGGATCGCTTGGGCAGTAGTACGGTGCGGCCTAAGCAGGCCTCTGAGGTGCTGCTAGGGCTAGTGGATGCGAGAGGTCTGCATGATGTGTGGCGTATGCAACATCCTGGAGAGCGGGAGAGCACCTTTATATCCTCTGTGCATGGGACGTGGTCACGCATAGATTTCTGGCTTGTTACGGCGACTGCCTGCACCTGGGTGGTGGGGGTCAACCATATGGCTAGAACGCTTTCGGATCACTCCCCGGTGGCTCTTGAGCTACAGGTACCTACATGCGAGAGACCGCCCTTTGCGTGGCGTCTGCAGCCGTCCTCCCTTACGGACCTAGTTTTTAAACATGATATTGGGGAGGCAATACGTAACTATTTCAGGGAAAATGCTGGTTTCGTTGAGAGTGCGGGGGTCTTGTGGGAGGCCTTTAAAGTGACCATCAGGGGTGTCTGCATGGTTGCGCAAGCCGGGGTATTGAGGGACCTAAGACGCAGAATCAATAAACTAGCTGCTGAAATCTCTACGCTAGAGCGTGAGTATGACAGGCATCCTTCTCAGACGACACTGTCAGCAATACGAGATCTTGTGACTGAGCATAATGATACCGTGGACCAGGAGCTGGTGCACAGATCCAGACAATGCACCGCCCGATACTATGGGGAGGGGGGTAGACCAAGTCGCTCTCTTGCACAAAGATTAGCGACTCCTCGCAGTCAGGAATGCATCACGGAGATGCTGGATGAAGAGGGGGTTGCACATTACGCTACACCCGAGATTGGAGAGATAGTCCTCAGCTTTTATTCCAAACTCTATGCGAAACAGGCTGGGGCGCAGTCGGCGGACATACATTCTTATCTGGATGACATCGCACTCGGATGGTTGTCCCAAGAACACAGGGAATACATTACACAGCCATTTGATGTGGAGGACGTCAAACTGGCTATAATGTCTCTGCCCACAAGCAAGGCTGCGGGTATTGACGGACTCCCCAGTGAGTTTTATAAGGCTTATGTGGACGAGCTGGCACCAAGGCTCTTGGAGGTTTATGCGGAGGCGTATGATACGGGGCGTTTCCACCCCACTCTTAGAGAGGCACTCCTGGTGACTCTCCTGAATCCCGACAAGGATGCCACTCGGTGCGATTTCTACAGGCCCCTTTCGATCATCAATATTGACTCGAAAATCTTGGTAAAGATGATTGCCAATAGGCTCCAGCCACTGGTCCCTCTCTTGGTCCTTCCTGACCAATCGGGATTCATATCCGCCAGATCAACCTCGCACAACCTGCGTACGGTGTTCGCCACTTTTCATTACTTTGACCCGGACTTTCAGGCAGTGGCAGTGCTGCTTGACGCAGCAAAAGCATTCGATTCCCTTCAATGGGATTACATGTTTACTGTGCTGACTAGGATGGGTCTTCCCCAGTTTTTCCTTCAGTGGACGGGGTGCTCTATACGGAGCCGGTTGCCCGTGTTCGTGTCAACGGTTGGGTGTCGTCGGCTTTCCCTATTGAAAGAGGTACGCGGCAGGGGTGCCCCTTGTCGCCTATGTTATTTGCATTGGCGCTGGAGCCTCTTGCTTGTAAGTTACGCCAGCGGCATGCGGCGGCTGCATTGCGTTTTCGGCAGCGACCGCTTGTGGTTTCGCTGTACGCCGACGACATGTTGCTATATGTGCGCGAGCCTGCTACCTTTCTGCCAGAACTGCTTCGCGAATATGTCAAATTTGAAAGATACTCCGGCCTAGGGATTAACTCGGCAAAGTCGACAGTGTTCCCGTTAACGGCTGGTACGCATGAAGTGGAGCTAGACTTCCCGCTGACGTGGACTCAGGACCCGGTGAAATACCTGGGGATATGGCTGCATAGAGAACCTGATCAGGTCATTTCGATGAACTATGGCCGGGTTATTGCTCGGATCACTGATCAGGCGGAGCGGTGGGCTCGGTTGCCTCTTTCGCTTGCTGATCGGATCGCGGTGCTTAAAATGTCTATTTTGCCCCAACTTCTCTATCTATTCGTGAATATTCCTATTCGGTTAAACACCGCGCTGTTAAAAACGCTTCAGTCGACCTTGCTAACATTTGTTTGGGGGGGCAAGATGCCCAGATGTAGTTGGGATGTGCTTGTGCAGCCATTTGATCGGGGGGTTTTGAGGCCCCTGATATGCGACTATATTACCTGTGTGTGCAGGCCCAATTTGCGCACTACTGGCACTTTCCACAGCGATTCCTACCCCACACAGCCATAGAGGCAGATGCTGTTCTTCCATTGCCACTTGTGGCGACGACACTCTCGGGCGGTGGTGGGGGCCCTAGAAACGAAATCAATCCGGTGCAGTGTACCGCTTGGGCCTGGAGGCCTCTAGCGAAATGGGCACAGCTTCCCTACCTCTATGCACCGAAGCTGTCGCTGGCTGCGCACCCGGATAATTCTGCGGCACAGTAGCGGTCCGCACTGAGCGCGTTGAAAGCTGCTGGGATTACACAGATGGGGGACCTGTACAAGCGGGGCCAGTTTCGCTCGCTGCAGGATGTACAGGGCGGACGGGCCACTGGTTTGATGTTGGGATTCACCTATGTGCGAGTGCGGCAGGCGATTAGAGCCATCTACCCTGACTTTCCGACTGAACCTAAAACGCTGCTGGCACTGCACGCGGTGCTGGCGGGGGAAGACCGTAAGGGCCTGATAACCAAGCTCTATGATGTGTCTCTGCAGGAGAGGGAGCCGGGGGATCACCCTTCATATCTTAAATGGAATGTGGCGCTGGGGTCCACAGTCTTGCTGGAACAATGCAAATTCTGCTGTGCTTTAACAGGTCGCCTCACGGCGAATTGTAATCTATGCATCATCCCCTTAAAGTACTTGCACCAGTTATACTATACCCCGCTGCAACTACGGAGGTTTGGTTTGCGTGATAATGCGTGCTGCATGCGGTGTGGACAGGCTGATGCTGATTTTCTACATTTGGCGTGGCAGTGTGCAGGGATATTTGCATTTTGGTCAAGGGTGGTGGACGTCCTTGCGGATATGGTGATGGAACCTGTGCACTGTGCTCCGGAGGTCTGTCTGTTGGGCAATGTGCAGAGTCTTAAGCCTTGCAGCCGGCGCCTAGTCACAGTCGCGACTCTGCTAGCTAAAAGGGCGGTGGTGCAGTGTTGGGGGGCAAAAACCACTCCTACTGTTAAAAAATGGATTCGCGAATTAATATATTGCAGAGATCAGCTCAATACTTACGCGGAGGAGCTTCCCGAGGCCTCAAGGCCTAAAGACTTTTGGGCCCCACTCACTGCATATTTGTTGTGCCACCCTGACCTGTAAATCATTACAATTATGTGCTGTTTGTTGCTTTGACAGAGTATGCCGGAATTAGGACTCCCTATATGTTGCACCACTCATGTGTGTTCATGAAGCCTAGGATTCAACCACTGAATAATGTAATGTCATCTTTTGTGCCGGGTCGGGGGGGTGGGGGGATGTTTTTCAGCGGGATTTGTTTGAGTTTTTCTATTTTCTTTGCGGGACTGACACTGTCTACATATCAACGAGAAAATATGCTTGCGACATTATGTGTTAAGCTGATATCGTTGGACCCAGATTTGGGTCTTTATGTATTACTGCTGCAAGTTATTCAATAAACAAATTTTAAAAAAAGAATTCTTGAAGTTCTTCCTCAGCTGCTTTTTGTAGGTGAAATTATATTCTAGGGTGTTGGGCTACTGGTTTGATGTGTTCAATGATGTGTAGTCACACAGTGAAGTTCTTCTTTTTCCCAGTCCTCTGAATAGCTTTGGGTGTCAGCACACAGCTGATGGTACGTCTTCTACAATGTACAGCACTGCAATTAGTTTAAGTTGTTCTGCGGTCAGTAAACTGAGTAAGCACCCAGCTGTCCCTGAGCTCTCCCTTGTCCGTATGTCTGTGTTGGTTGTAGCTGTGGTCTTGGTTTCATCTTCCTGTATTATGCTGCACCGATGTGGTTAAACGATGCTCTGCTGTCCAGTATGAAATTTGTACTCCCATGGTGAGCTGGATACGTAGGCATTTACTTTTGGCTTCTTCCTCGTGAGCTATCATCAGGAGATATTCATCGCTTTCGAAAGCCGTTGATGATGAGATTTCAGCTTTCTGATGACGACCTACCTGAATGTAGACTGGTTCGCTCTTGCTGTCTTTCTCGTTGTGCAGTATATTGACATGCTACTACTAGTGCCTCTTACTGCACGTGCATGATGTCCGGTTTTGTGACCTCGTGAATGTCAGGTTGATGTTTTCCTTGATCCATTGCATATTTTCCCTTTCCCACAATTGTGACATTCCCCTCGGATCGTGGGTCACGTGCCATTGTGGGAGTATTGTTTCCCACATCAATAGCTCTCTATATTTCTCTCCTTGCTATACTCTTTGTCTTTCTGGTGTAGACAGCTCTTGGTTTTGATATTACATGACTTGTTTCTCCTTGACTATTGTTGTGCTTGACTTTGAAGAAAAATTCCTGCTCACTTTTTTCTTCTTTTCCTTCTATTTCTTTGCTTTCGCCTCTGCTTGAACATTTAGTCTTGTTAGTTCTTCAATTTCATCTAACATATAAGTCTTCCGCAGCAGTCTTCTTCTTCTAAGGGACATTCTTCAATGATGTGTAGGCGAATTACCTCTTTGTCACTGAATCTATTGAATTTGCATTATTAGACCAGGCAAAGCAGTCTCGTAATGAAATCGCCCATTGATTCTCTCTTTTCTTGGGATGCACGGTGGAATGTGTATCGCACATAGTCAATATTATTTTGGTAGGAATTTCTCATCTAGTGCTCCGCGTACTGCTGAGTATGTCTGAGATTGAGTAGATGGTAATTCTCAAATTATTTTGCGTATTTCCTTTCCAATGAGTTCTTCATCGAGGCCAAAGTTTGTGTTTCGTCTTTTTCCCCTGAGGCTTCTATGAATTCCTCTAAATTGTCTGGCCACTCCTTCCATTTTGGCCCCAGGGTATTTCCTGTCGAGAGGAGTAGTTGATCAAGAGGTCGGTGGTATAGTGTTTATCCTCTTCCGGGTTTCATCTCAGTCGACATAGTTACTCATTTCTTGACTTTGTGTTGTGTTTCAGTGTTGAGTCCCTTCTGTTGGTGTTCTGTGTTTTCAATTTGTATTTGTCAGCTCCCTTTGGTGTGCGTGGTTTTCCATGTGATTTTCAGTCAAATTCTTTTTTTTGGGGGTGGACCTGTTTTTAAACTGTCCGTTCCATAGGTTTCATGTTTTTTTTTTTCTGTGCCTGACTTCAGAATGGCCGCCACATAGATTTCAATGGGTATCCTGCAAGTTGCCCTTGACTTCAAGATGGCTGTCCCATTGGTTTCAGTGGTTCTTCCAGTGTCCACCTACCTTCAAAAAGGCCGCCATGTGAAATGGGTGATAAGAGCTCAGTTCCTTAACAAGGAGAGTTTTTCTTGGACAGGAATCAGTGCCAGCTTTGCTTTCAGCCACTCAGGTGGTGCCTACTTGTGTTTAGCAGGATTGGGGAGATTTCATTCATCGAAGGAGAGGTTTATGCTGCTGGTTCTTGCTGGCCTGGGATCGTGCTTTGGGTTGTTTAGTTTCTCTGCCTGGGGTTGTTCTGATTTATTTAGTGATCAGTGGATGCACACAACTTAGGCTCCTTGCTCATGCTGGCTAAGGAGACGCGCTGATTTGTTTTCTGGTGGCGCAGTCATGCTTCATGCAAGTGGTTTGCTCATGCTGGCCAAGGGGTCGCAATGGGTTCGCTAATGATGGCGCTGTTGCTTGCCTTCTTTCAGTCACATTGAGTGGTGACTCACTCCCCTTGTTTTTGGTGTGGTGGCACTTTGTCCTCTATTTGCCTCGTTGCTGGTGGTTTGTCAGTGGTGCGGATGATTCGCTTTGTATCCCACCTTCGCCACCAGTGTGGAGCCTTCCACGCAGCAGAGGACAGAGCAGATGGCAGCGCTGGGCCAAAAATAGGACACCAGGAGCATGTAGTTCTTTGACCATTATTTACTTGTTTCACTGTCCTCGGTTACACGGCCTATGCATGGGATTTAGCCTCCTCGGGTCTTTTTTCCTTGCCCTACCCCAAGCCATCCCTGTACTACTGCCACTTTCCTGCCAGTTCAAGAAATTCCTGTTGGTCAGCAACTGGACTGCTAACCTATTCAGTGTTCGGCCTTACATGGCCGACATTACAGGGTCTGTTGATGATTTTCTCTAAGACGTTGGCCGGGAATGGTTACAGGGAGAATGATCAGTAGCTGGCGAGCGTTCAAAAGTCCAGAGTTTTTTCAGCAATGGGAGGACAGTTGCGTGTATCCTAGCATCTGGAAAGGTCATGGAAGAGGTGTATGCATTCAGAATGGGTGTGAGCATGCGCTGATGGGTTGCACTCCTCTGGACTAGGTGTGGTGGGGAATGGGTCCTATGGGGCCCCTGAGTGGGTGAACTTCATGATGGGGCGGTTTCTTTTGGGGGTGATGACAGGCTATCAGGTTAGCAATGGTTCTTTGGATAAGATAGCGAGGCGTGTGGCAAGGTCTGTCGGTCAGGTTGCGGGTTGAAGTTGCTGCAATTGGTAGTGATTTAGTTGCTGAAGTATTGAGATTGTTGAAAAGCTCCAGGGGGCAGGAGGTAGGGAGGGATGGGGGGGGGGGGTGATTGGGTTGGAGATGTCCGCTGGTGAAGTGAAATTCTGCATGATGGTGAAGAGTTCTTTGTTTTTATTGGTGCTGGCATCGATGCGGATCGCCAAAGCAACATCCAGATCATTTGGTGGTAGTGTCTTGGGGCGGATTTTAATGTGCTCCTGTCTGCATTGTCCTAGCTCGTTCTCCATTTGTGCTCCAGTTGTCTGCAGTAGTGTTTCATCAGCCTGAGTTTGTCCATGTAGCAACTGGCCTGGGATCTATATCTTGTTGTATTGCTGTGTTTGGGGGGTACGGGAGGAGTGGCAGGGAGTTGGCGCAGGAGGTGATCCAATTGTTGAGCTCTTCTATGGCTTTGGGGAGGCTGCTGCTCTGTTTGGGTTGGTTGGTGTTGAGACCGGTGTTCCAAGTCCTTGTCAGTAATGCTGTGCCAGTTTCAGTGGGCTGGTCTGGCAGTGGTGCATGTGCGCTAAACCGGGATGGGGATGCTAAACTTGACAAGGGCACGATCTGCCCAGGAGACTGATGTAGGATTGTTGATTCAGATGTTGTCAGTGGTGGTGAAAATAGGATCGAGCAGATATCAAGCGATGTGGATAGGCCCTTTACTCATTGGGTGATGCTCAGGCTTCAAAGTTGTTCAGTAAGTGCTTTTGAATTGTGGTTGGCGTGGTCTTCCAGGTGGAAGTTCAGATCTCCCAGTAGGATATAATTACTAGCAGCGACATATAGTGGTGCAACAAAGTTCATGATGGTGTTATTGAAGATGGTGCACGGCCCAGGTGATCTTTAGATGAGAATGCATTAAGGGTGAAATTGACTTTGACGTGGATCTTGAACAGGTGTTTCATGTTGGAGGATCAGGTGTCCATGGAGATGGTGCAGCTGATGCCGTTCTTGTGGGTGAAGGCCATTCCACCTTTGGGCTTGTGAAGTCTGTCTTGCCTGGCGATCTTGTAACCAGGGGGTATGGCTGTGGCAATTTGAGGTGCTGATGCAGGGATCAGCCAGGTTTTTGTGAGGAAAAGTTGGTCACTCAGTCTCAACCTACTTGAAGACCCAAAAGGTTGAGAAGTATGCTCGACACAGCCTATTCCTCATGGCAACTATGCCTGTGACATTTTGCAAGGCACCTATACGTAGGTAATAGGTGCAAACTAGTCCTATCCATTGTCTTTACAATTTCAGTAATAAAAAGTTTTTTTCATTGCCTGAAAGAGAATAATTATTGAGCATTTTTTCTCAATTTCTGTCCTTCCCAATATTAAACTTTAACATCAGGTACGTGATTAACATATTTGAATGATTTATGACTATTGAAAAAATAGTCTTGGGCTTTTCATTTTGACTAGTGGCGAACTGGAAATTTTAATAAACAAGAATCTTGTGAAAAGTGCACATCATAAAGCAGGCTGAGGAATGCTATAGTGAATATATGATAGACAGGTGTGCATAGAAGTAGAGGGTGTTTGTCGAAAACAGAAGAAGGAAAAAGAGAGAGACTGGTTAAGTTATTGAGAGCAATTTCTTAAAACCATGCAACGCACAGAATTCCAGGTCTTTATTCAAATCGAAAGTTAGTACTCATCAACAAGATGGAACTCTCAACTGGACACACACCTACATGCTTGCCACCTGCAATTTCCAACTAGCCTAGACCCATTATTAGCTCCTCTGTATTTGTGTGTTGGGTAGTGCAGTAGCTACAGCATTTTCTGGTTCAAACTTCATAATATAATAAACTATTGTTGATTTCACACAGGCAATAACTGAACTGTTCAGTAGCGCTGTAGACAACCGACGTAGTGTTGCTGACCTCGGACTGCAAATGTTCTATTATGTTCAGTAGAGGACATCACTGTTCTCAAGCTATTGTTTATGCCATAGAGTAGTTCCCAAAGTGCAGGTTTCACTACTGACTTCCTTTATTATCTGCAGAATTTCAATGTCTGATAATGATCCATGATTTCACACCATCAAACATCATGTCCTAATCTCACCTCACCATCCCTGTGCTTTCTGTCACAGGTCTGTGATGGCTTTTTAGGTTTCGCCTGCACAGGTCTCCAGCTGCAATGTGAAGGAGTGTAGCTTCTGGTGGCAATGCTGTGTTTTCTTAGAAACTCCCTGTGCTCCTAGTCGCTGCCTCTCATGCCCTCTGGTTTATTTATAGAGTCACACTATCACTCGCTCAGACAAGCTGCTGAACTTCTGGGTTCTTGGAAACGTTCTGTGCCAATGTGACACGGTATCCTTGACTCTGAATCATCCTTTTCCAAGTGCCTCAGCTTGTCCAAACAATTTTTTGCCATAGTGTACACTCTCCTTCTCCCCCCGCCCAAGAAGGGCATGATGCACTCTTTGATGATGAAAAGTGAGTGGGGTTTCATTTCGCATAGCCCTGCCAGTGTCCTTGGTGGTGGGTGGTTCTTCTAGTTATGCCTGGAGCATCTGAGGCAAGGCCAGAAGCTTACTTCTGAGGAGTCCTGGAGACACCACCAAATCACAACTTGCCAGCAATAACCGGATTGGAGAAATCACAATGCTGGTGCATGACTGATTCAGCCCAATTGGACTGTTTTCGCAGAGACTTTGGGGCAGATTTACAAGCCCATTGCGACACTTTTGTGCTGCAGTTGCGTCACTTTTGTGACACAGTGGCGGCGTAAAAAATGCGGCCAATTTACAACGTGACGCATCTAGGGAGATGCGTCACTTTGTAGAACCCTGGTTCACATTATACCTGCGTCAGGTATAATGTATGCAGGGTGGGTGTTCCCACGCAGGAAAGCCTCGTAAACGTGACGCAGTGAAATCTACAAGATTTCACTGCGTCAAAACCTTATGCCTGCTTGAAGCAGGCTTAAGGAGTGACGCAGTGTAGTAGGAATAGGCATCAAAATGCATTGCTGGAGTTGCGTCGTGCTTGCGACACGACTCCAGCAATGCGTGACTTTTGCCCCAACAGATGCGTCAGAATTTCTGACGCATCTGTCAATCCTTGCGCCGTGGTGCACCGTATTGTAAATACGGCGCATCCATGGTAGCGCAAGGGTTTCCCAGGGTGGCGCAGAGAAAGGGACGCATCTCTACAGATGCGTCACTTTCTTGTAAATCTGCCCCTTTATCCCTGTACTAAGGCCTCACAGGGGACAGGGAACAACAGCACATTGCCTCCAATGCCCCTATCCCAGCATTTCTTTTCCTTTGATGGAGCATTTCCTTATCCGAGCCATTGTTGGAAAGTATAAGAGCTTAGGTCCATCATTTGTGGGAGCACTATCCAATGAACAGATAACAAGCACGATCAAGAAAGAGCTCCTGAAGTTATGGACATTTTCCCTCTGCAGCAGTTTTCTTTCGCGGTGGGCTTTCATCCCATCATAGGTGGCCAAGCATCTAGAATTGTAACTTATTTTAGCATGAACAATTGGAACTGAAACCTTGATTACATCTGTTGGTGACCCCATTTCTTGACACTGTGGGGTTGGCACAAGACTCCTTGATTTCTTCACTCATCTGTACTGTCTCTCCATTGTACAGCCTCACAACTGAAATGCAGTCTTTTTCACCGAAAAGTGAGTGAACATGTTGACTGTCTGAATTGTTTTTGAAACATGTAATGCTATGATATATTCTAAAATGTTTTTAGAGCGCCTGTAAACTCATAGGGCCTCTTGGTGCTGAAATACCATCAAGTGGAAAAGGAAAGGTTTAAGTTTTCCTCAGGGAAGAGGTAATCCATTACATGCATTCATAAATAGATTTTAATTTCATCGTTCCTGAAATCGTTTTGCATTGAGGTACATGGGTACATGCTCGGATGCGGAAAATTACTTTCCTCCAGCTCAAATCTTGTTGATTGGAGGTCAATTAGCAGCAGAGCAAAGTATAAATGCAAGCTTCTCAACAGCAGGTAAAAGACTGAGGGCCAGATGTACGACGGTTTTTAGCGTGCGCAAACGGGTCTTAGACCCGTTTGCGCACGCTAAAAACCATGGGCCCATGTGCAAACAGTATTTTGCGAGTCGCAAATAAATTGCGACGTGCAAAATACTGTTTTGCGACTCAGTATTTGGAAGGGGCGTTCCCTTCCAAATAGCGACTCAATAGCCATGTACTAATGTTTTGCGACCGCAATTGCGGTCGCAAAACACTCGCAAATTACCACCTACTTCAAGTAGGTGGTAATGCATTCGCAAATGAGACGGGGTCCCCAGGGGACCCCTCCCCTTGCAAATGCATGCAAAATTATTTTAAGGGCAGGCAGTGGACCACTACCTGCCCTTAAAAATGAAACGAAACCGTTTCATTTCTTTTTTTTAAATGCATCCGGTTTTTCTTTAAGGACAACGGGCTGCATTTAAAAAACAAAAAGGCTGCTTTATTTAAAAGCAATCCCAGGCATGGTGGTCTGCTGAGCCCAGCAGGCCACCATCCCTGGGAGGGCCTGTCATTCCCAATGGGCTCGCAAATTGTGAGAGGCTCATTAATATTCATGAGCCTCGCAATTTGCGACCCCATTGGTAATCGCAAACAGTGTTAAACACACTGTTGTAAATGCAAAATAGCACCTCGCAAATTGCGAGTCGCAAAAAACTCGCAATTTGCGAGGCGCTATTTTGCGTGTCGTACATCTGGCCCTAAGTTCCTTCTTAGAAACATACATCGTTAAAATCAGTCCACTGCATACAGTGAGCACATGGTTCTGCATTGCAAGGCATCAAAAAGCACGTGGCTGCATTTTAAACCCTCTCTAGATGATGTCTTTGATACTTGTAAGTTCGAAGTAGATGCTCTTCTCACAAGCGCACGTCAAGATGGCCAAATTAATCAGACTTTCTGGATTTGTCAAATAGCCAAAGAGTCTCCTTAGTGACCACATAATGGCTTTGTCTGCACTACTTTTGCTGAGACATAGGGCTTCATTTAGAGTTCTTGGTCGAAGACAACTCCCTGGTTTGGTCTATTAGGGCTAGGGGCAGCACTAACCAAGGTCTACAGGTGATATGTTAGACGACCACAAACTGACATGGCAACAAACCAGCAAACCGGTCATCTAATTTTCAGAAGGTTTCTTCCTGCTTCCTCTACCCTACCTTAATCCCTCGAGACAGGTCAACAATACTAATTTTCTTTTTTGTTAAATATATTAATCTATTTATCGACTGTTGTAAGATCTTTTTTCTTTAACTGAATGATTTGTGCTATATTTGTCTCCAACAATCCACACATTTAAAAAAAAGCCTTGTGCTCAGCCAGCCATTAAAGTCAGCAAGTTCTTGTGTGAAATGTCAAAGCCTTTCTCCACAACTGCATCTTATCTCACCACTTTTTCGACCCACGACCAAGTCTTAGAATTCAACAGGCCACTTCCCGGATCTATAACTCTGAGTTGTGTCAAGAACAGTGGAATGCAAAGATGAGCGCTCTTTCAGTAATAAGAATAAAAACTCTCGTCATGAAAGGGACTTAATGAAGCCATAGAGTTCAAAGACAAGCTGAAAAACTCTTCTTTTAAAAGGCAAAAAGGACACATTCATTTTTGGTAGGCAAGGGGAGATTAAGTGATTTGGCCAGAACCACAGGATGTTGAGTTGACGTAGAGACTCGTACCTGGGTCTCCAGTTCCGAAGTCGGCAGCTCTGGTTGTTAAGCCTCATCTTAAGGACTGTCTTCTGTTTCTGAGGTCCCGTGTGGAGTTTTTGGTGACTATCAAGCCTTCAACTCATACCTTTTACTGAGTTCTGCAAGTCCCTAAATATTATAGGGTCTGCATTATAGTGAATGCACAAGGCCTGCTGTCATTTACTCAGATGCTAATTTTTTGAAGCATGTCACCCATCTAACCCTTGTTTTAATGCAATGCAAAGCAAACGTATTACATAGAGCTCTTATGTCATATAGTCACGTAGCATGAATGGGTATGGTTATACATCTGTTTTCATCCAGAGTTTCAAGTGTTAGATCTTAGCACTGAAGCCATTTAAACAAACAATCAGTGGGTTAAGCACTTACTGCCGACCTCTTTGTGAAAGGTTGGTCACAAGGTTCAGAGCCTGCCACTGTTGTCTCAGCCATTGAGCTTTGAGAGGATACTGAGAGTACCGGATTAGATGAAATTGGGGGTCTTTTTATCTGGCAGCCTCCCTACTCCTGTTACTGACACCATATAAACCTATATTTTGTGTTGTAAACCTCTTTTAACACCTTCAGCCGGAACCTGTATCAAAACTGACCTATTTTCCTATAACCGCAAGGGTTGAAAGGTTGCAACAAAAAATGCTCTTAACATTCAAACATTCTTGTTAGGTTTTGCCTGCACAGCGTTTGTGCTGTGCTTGTTCGGTTTGTCCTCAATCCTTCACCTAATCTCCCTGTAACTGCATGCTTTTCAAATGTGCTTGGCCGCTGCATGTTTTTTTTTTCTTTGTCCTCTATACTTTACCTAAACTCCCTGCAATATATTACCACCAGTTATTGCACAATATATCGGCTTTCTCAATAAACAAGTAATAGCACTTTTATGGAGTTTCAGTAACTTATATTTCACAACTGTTCATCAAGCTAAAACTTACAACAACAAAAAAATATTAATCACATAGGCGAAAGCTATTGCATTTACCACTGCTTGTTAAATTTTAGGGCACACTTGGGCAGTTAGGTTGCCTCCTATCACCTCACAGGCCATTCCACTGACGTGGAGTTCCCTACAGTTTTTCCATTTTCTCACTTCTCTGGCATGCCTACATATGCTTGTTGTCAATCTCATCCACTTTTTTGCTTTTACTTATTGCACCAATGTAAATGAAACAGCCACATTATGCTGCAGCTTAAGAACAACTCGGAGGAATCCACAAATAAGCTTGGGGTCTCCTTGTTTCAGTGCAAGTCTGGAACCTATCTGTGAAGAATAAGGTGATTGCACGTCCGGGCTGTGATAACATGCCAGTCATCATGGTGCATGCCATTCTCCTATCCACCAACTGGAGAACGTATCATAGACCATGAGCTGAACTAGTGTCCACTGTGTAGAAAACATTTAAATAAAGTTTGTTTTGGTTCCTAGTCAGAAAAAAACGCTAGTAGGATCTATACCTGACATCTATATACCCACTTCTTCGTAATGCTTGTTCCAAAGTGTCAGACATGATCTCTGATATGTTATAATGATTTATAATCCGCCTAATCACTCCCCAAGGCGAACTCCAGCGCAATGAGACTGACCAGTCTGAAATCGAGTCAGGAATTCCAGGAAAACAGAACGAGCTAGAATGAACTTGACCAAAACAGCCATGTTTTAAGTAACTTTTTTAATTTTGCAAGATCAGAATTTCTGCACCTATCAGCAGGAAGCTAATTCTAATAATCTTAATTGGACAGTGAACGATTCCTGCTTCTTTTATGGTGACTATTATCATGCATAGTTTTAATTAACTGAAGCATGAGAAATAAATGTACGTATTTACTGTCTATCAGCAGGAAGCTTGTCCTAATATAAAGCAACTAAATAAGAAAATGAAGTACCTCACAATTTGGCTCGAAAGATTTATCAAGGTTGAGCAAGACATTGAGAACTGAGTGCTCTAGCTGGTTTATAGAAATAGAAACTACTATAAAGATGGATGGGACTTCCAATATAAACAGCTCTATGAATATGGTATAGAAGTTTTAAATTGACACGCTTTCGTATATGAAGCCAATAAAGAGTAATATGGAGGCAGCTCACCAACCGCGCAGCAATATTTGGAGTGGTCTGACGGCGGGACAATAGATAGTTGTCAATACCACCATGTTTTGTCTTTAATAGGATGTAACAAAATGAGACATTTAACTTTTCTAGTGCTAACAAAGTTGTTGTTAACAGTTATTTGTAGAGTGCACCTACCGCCAAAGCTTCCTGTCTCTAAAGAAACCGTTGTACAACACTTTGACCACACACTTACCAGGTGTTTCGTTGTTTTCTACAATTGAGGACCACCAGCTGACATCATAGACGAAATTAATGTAAAATCCCGAATTTGGATGATGCTCTTGAAAATGCCTTATCTTCTAACATATCAAATCAATGCTACATAACACCTGGGAATCGCAATGTATTTGAATGTATATTTTCTCTATGAATGATAGAGACCTCTTTAGTTCAGGTCATAGTCCAGTTCAAACCAAAAAATATGACCGATGATTACCTTCTCTGGTTCGGTGTTTGAACTAGAATTGCACCTCACACCTGCATTACATCAACACTTCTAACACATTCCAGAAAAAATAGGCCCATCGTACTGAAGCATGCTTTCGGTAAGTGCTCTAACAATATTCTCAAAGTGTGATTTGCTTAGAAAATCATTGACTGAAGTCCTCGGACCTCCACATCTCCATTGACCTTGGATGACATCCAAACCCTCTGAGATCAGAAAGATTTTGTGTGCACAACAGAATAAATCAACCTTTGCATTACATTACGTTCTGTTTTAACATTGAAAACCTAGTATATATTAGTGACATATTACATCAAACACACATAACTCGGTTAATGCAGCAGCATAACTTATGTGTTAATACTCTGTACATAACGTCAAGTTAATTCTGTAATTACTTCCCCATGCTGTTATGGTGGTAATGTCGCCACCAATCCCGAATGGAGATCATTAAAAAAATTATGGCACCCGTACCATTTTTAAACAATTAGACAACAATGATGTGCAGTGTGTGTGTAAGTATGTACATACTTGTCAATGTATATAATTGAGCATAAATGCTTGTATGTAAGTGAATGCATGAATGAATGTAAGGCACAAAAACATCAATCTTCTCCATCCGGTGATGATAACACCAAAGTTTGTCATAAAATCTAAAGTGTTAAAGCAATTAATTGCTGAAGCAAGGTAGCAGCTTCATCATCAATACGTGGCAAGGCATCTGACATCTGTTGATAAACATTCAACTTCAGAAGATTTTCTTCTTCTTGAGCAGCAGTGTCTATAAAAGTGTCAGTAAGTATTACTGCTGACATGTTAAAACCAGCTGTTAGATTCACAGTTCCTTCAACCACAGCATTTGGATTAATCCCTTTGCTGCTAGCCCTTCTCCCCCCCTGTGCTCAGTCTTTTTGTGGCTATTTGGGGTAGTTCGCGCTTAGGCCCCTGTAACTTTTTGTCCACATAAGGTATCCACGCCAAATTTTTGTCCTTTTATCCAACATCCTGAGGATTTTAAAGGTAAACAGGGTTTGTGGGTTCCTCTGGAGGGGACCCAGAAATTAGCTAAAATACAGCAACATTTTGCTTTTTTGGGGAAAAATGGGGAAAAAGTGCTGCAGAAGAAAGCGTCTGTTTTTTTCCCTGCAAATGGTATCAACAAAGGTTTTGTGGTGGTGTAATCACCATCTTCCCAGCTTTGAGAGACAGGCAGACCTTTGTCAGAAAATCAAAATTTTCTACACAGTTTTGGCATTTTACTGAGACATAGCCTATTTTTACTATTTTTGTGCTTTCAACCTCGTTCCAGTTAGTGGTAGAAATCGGTATGAAAGCAATAATGGATCCTGGAAAGCTATACATTTTAGAAAAGTACACAAAATTCTGAATTTAGCAAGGAGTCATTTGTGTAGATCCTTCAAGGTTTTCCTATAGAAACTAATAGTTGAAATAAAAAAATATTGAAATTGAGTTGAAAAAAACAGCTGTTTGTGCCAACGTTTTCACCTGTAACTTCTTTTAACTGTGGCAGATTTTTTAAAAGCAATATACTGTTATGTCCACTGGTCCCTTCTGGTTGTGGTGATATATAGAACTTGTAGGTTCACCAAGAACCCGAGGTTCTCACAGCCAATAACTCAGCTGTGCCTTGCATTGTGTACCGGGTATATATAGCAATTCATTTGGTAAAATATAAAGAGTGAAAAATCGTATCAAGGACATCTATTTATTTCCGAAATTGGGAACAAAATACAGAGTTTAGAAGCAGTAGTTATTTGCACATCTCCGAAATTGTGGGTACCCATACTAACGTGAATTAGAGGACATTTTTCAAAGTGACTTCTTTTTTTCACATTGTCTTACATTTGGAAGGCAGGAATGCATAGAAAATCAATAGGTAATAACATTTGTTCTACTATTCTGTGTTTCCCTAAGTCTCCCAATAAAAATGGTACCCCACCTGTGCGGGTAGGCCTAGTGCCTGCGACAGGGAACAGCCCTAAACGCAACATGGACAAATCACATTTTTCTAGTGAAAACTGACCCTTTTTTCGCATTGTGCCTAGCTGAGAATTTTGGATCCTAGCTCAGCTGGCACATAAGGAAACCTAGCAACCTGTACATTTTTGAAAACTAGACATCCTTGGGAATCCAGGATTGGGTGACTTGTGTGGCTCTCACCAGGTTCTGTTACCCAGAATCCCTTGCAAACCTCACAAACTTTGTAAAAAAGAAAACACATTTTACTCACATATCTGTGATGGAAAGTTCTGGAATCTGCAGAGAGCCACAAACTTCCCCCCACTCAGCATTTCCCCAAGTCTCCCGATAAAAATGGTACCTCTCTTGTGTGGGTAGGTCTAGTGCCTGCAACAGGAAACTTCCCAAAACGCAACGTGGGCACATTACATGTTTCCAGTGAAAACAACTTTTTTTCCAATGTGTCTAGCTGTGAATTTTGGACCCTAGCTCAGCCGTCAATTGGGGAAACTCAGCAAACCTGTACATTTTTGAAAACTAGATATCTTGGGGAATCCAGGATGGTGTGACTTGTGTGGCTCTCACAAAGTTCTGATACCCAGAATCCCTTGCAAACCTTACACTTTGTCAAAACAAACATTTTCCTCACATTTCAGTGATGGAAAGTTCTGGAATCTGCAGGGGGCGACAAACTTCCACCCAGCATTCCTCCAAGTCTCCCGATAAAAATGGTACCTCACTAGGATCACCGGGCCGCCACAAATGTCTGGGTTTGTTAAGTTTCCCTACATGGCCGTTGAACCCGGAACCAAAAACGCAGGTGACCCCCTTGAAAAACTAGGGGGCATATTAGCAAGGGCACTATCGCCGCTTTAGCGGCACTTTTTGCCGCTAAAGCGGCGATATTTATATCGCCCTATCAGCAAACTGTCTCTAACAGCAGTTAGAGACAGTTTGCGGGCATTAGCGCCCGTTTTTTTACCGCTTTGCATGTCAGCGATATTTATCGCTAATGACATGCAAAGTGGGCGTTCCCGACGAACAAACCTGGGAAACACTCGCTAACAGGCCTATCGCCTATTAGCAAGGTGGCCATGGCCCCAGTTAGCGACGTGAAAAGTCGCGCTAACCGGGGTCATCGCCATTTATTTAACACCTGCAATTAGCAGGTGTTAGCCATACCTAACATGGGGGGTGGATTATGCTGATACGACCACAGGGTCGTATCAGCAAGGTGTTCTCCTTCTCCATGCAACATCGCTGGTTTTTCAGCGATGTTGGCCCATTTCCCCGCTATCGCTGGAATATTCATCGCCATAGCGCTAATCGTTGCTAATACAGCGTTAGCGTGGCGATATATTCCAGCGATAGCCGGCGATAAAAAAATTCACGCTAAGCAGGGTTAGCGATGATTATCGCCTCTTCTTGCTAATATGCCCCTACGTCATTTTGTGATGGGTAGATGAGCACCTTCGTTTTTGGTTCCGGGCTTGGCAGCCATCTAGGGAAACCTACCACACCCAGACATTTCTGAAAACTAGACACCCTGGGGAGTCCAAGGAGGTGTGGCTTGCATGAATCTCCCAACATTTTCCTACCCAGAATGCCCTGCAAACCTCAAATTAAGCTTTAAAAAAATCACACTTTCCTCACACCTAGTGAGATATCATTTTTCTCGGGAGACCAAGGGGAACGCTGGGTGGTAGGAAATTTGTCACTGCGCGGTGATCCTACAACTTACCCACACAGAAATGTGAGGAAAATGTGACTTTGTTAGTAAATTTGAGGTTTGCGGGGGATTCTGATTAAGAAAATGCTGGGGGATCCATGCAAGCCACACCGCCAGTCAAGAGTCAGTACACGCACCCCACCATCCACGCACACAACCAGCCAAGCGCTATCCACGCACACTGCCAGCCAAGCGCCATCCACTCACACCATCAGCCAAGCATCATCCACGCACACCGCCAGCCAAGTGTCATCCATGCACACTGCCAGCCAAGCGCCATCCATGCACACAGTCAGCCAAGCACTATCCATGCGCACCGCCAGCCAACCGCTGCTCACGCACTCCGCCAGCCAAGCG
The DNA here is from genome assembly GCA_963921515.1 of Calotriton arnoldi. Taxonomy (NCBI): domain Eukaryota; kingdom Metazoa; phylum Chordata; class Amphibia; order Caudata; family Salamandridae; genus Calotriton; species Calotriton arnoldi. The sequence goes on along the minus strand of CAWUFW010000056.1, from coordinate 1,619,371 downwards.
CCATCCACACACACCACCAGCTGAGCACCATCAATGCACACCACCAGCCAAGCATCATCCACGCACACCGCCAGCCAAGTGTCATCCATGCACACGGCCAGCCAAGCGCCATCCATGCACACAGTCAGCCAAGCACTATCCATGCGCACCGCCAGCCAACTGCCGCTCACGCACTCTGCCAGCCAAACGCCATCCACGCACACCGCCAGCCGAGCACCATCCATGCACACCATCAGCCAAGCACCAGTCCACGTACACCGCCAGCCAAGCGCCACTCCACGCACACCACCAGGCCAGCGCCAATCTACACACACACACTCATCAAGCGCGAGTCCACACACACCATTAGCCAAGTGCAAGTCCACAGCAAAATACCAGCCAAAGGTCAGTACACGCAGACCGTCAGCCAAACTCCAGTTCACACACACACAAACTCTCCCTGCTTTCTAGTGGTTTTCTGCCCACGCTTAGGGGCAGATAAGACTAAAAATATCACTAAAACAGCCAAAATGTGTGCCTAAAAAAAAGGGGAGCAACCCTTCCCTATGGGGCTTCTCCCTGACATGCCCATAAACATATCCATGGTGCCTAGTGGGCTTTCTGCCTCCCTGGGGCAGATCAGGGGCTATTGACACCATCTGCCTCCCACATGGGGCAGAAAGACTATAGATTTGTTTTGGGGGGGCATTGGCGTGCCCATTTTGGGCAGCCCTCACTCCTATACACATACAAAAAAATCCCTGGTGCCTAGTGTGCTTTCTGTCTCCCACAGGGGGGCAGATCGGGGGCTATTGCCCCCATCTGCCTCCTGGGGGGGGACAGAAAGACTGTGAAATTTTTTGGGGGGTGGGGGCATTGGTATGCCCATTTTGGGCAGCCCCCACCCCTATATACATTTAAAAAAAATCCCTGGTGCCTTGTGTCCTTTCTGCCCCCCCCGGGGGGCAGATCGGGGGCTATTGCCTCCATCTGCCTCCCAGGGGGGGCAGAAAGACTGATATTTGGGGAAACGTGGTGGAGCAAAAGCCCTTGGCAAAGGGGCGGCTCCCCCCTCCCTGGTGCCTAGTGGGTGGATCCCTGCTTAGGGATCACCCTCCTTTCCAATGATACCTCTCCCGTCTGCCTCGGTGCGCTGAGATAGCCCCCTGAGCACCGAGGCCGTGAAACTGAAACGAGCTGATCGGCTCATTTCAGTTTCGGTTACTCTGAAATGACGTCAGCGCGACTTGCACGCTCATCGTCATTTCAGAGAAACAATCAGAACAGCCTTGGGAGCTGGGGAAGCTCTTCCCCAGCTCCTGAGGCTGTTTTGATTGAAAGGAAATCCCTCTGGTGCCCACACCAGAGGGATTTCCTTTGCCATGTGCACGGACGGTCGGGAGCCGTCCGACGCACATGAGCACTGTGGCTTCGGACGGCTCCCGGTCGGCCGACACACAGAAAGGGTTAATCGCGAGATGTGATGAGGAATTAGTTCTCTATCTGAGCCTGAAGTAGACACATTGTTAATCATGTAAGTCTATACTAGTCTTGAGACACCAGCCTCAGCAGCACTGCTTTAAGTTGTACTTGCACGATGATTGTCTCACTTTTTTCTGTGAAGACATCAGATTCGTAATCGTATTGTTTTATAAAAACAGGTTCAACATCCGCCTTACCAATAGCAGTAACTTTCACCCCCAGTGAAACTCTCATCCTGATGATAACGTAGTGTTTCAAGAGTCAAACACCAGGTTAGTATTTATTCTGTATCCCAGTTCCAACACCAAATTCAGCATTATGGACTTACACAACTGAAAACAGGATTTACCTGTGCTGGTTCAATTCATCGGAAACTCCAAGCATAGCAGTGAACGAGATATTCTATCCATAGTAGCATAAGCTACATTCCAATCCTTTTTCAGCCTTCATCAACTTATGGAAAGTTGTTCATTTTCATAGCAATGATATTATTATAGGTCCAGCAGCCGATGCTGAAACAAGTAGTAATGCAGTGAATAGGCTTCCAATAATTTCAACAAACACTTTAGGGGCATAAAGTCATTGTACTCCTTAGTAAATATTGGCACTTTAAATATTCCACAAATCGATCAGAGACATTATGAATATCACTTTGTTTTATGAAATGGATATATATTTGTCTAAATAGATCTTAAATTGTATACTGCATCTTTCTTATATTTAGAAATTTGTCAGGATTAAGGTTATAACCTTCAAACAAATAAGTCTTTAAAGTGCAGTTTGGATCTGGAAAAGTGCCTTAAATTAAGTCTTTTCTCTAGAGAGATGTGCTAAGTATTCCTTAAGTATTTCAAAAGCAGAAGAAAATTCAGACGATGAGTATATGCGCTCACTCAATATTGTCAGGTCCGTCCTCTCTCATCAACAAGAGAAAATAAATGTGATAACTTCATGTTTAGATCTCTCTGATTTCGTTGTTCCATGCAAAATAACTTAACATTCACATTTTCATTTAGTGAATCAATATGTTTAATGATAGAATTTACTGAGTGTTCTTGAAACCATTGTGGAATAGATTTCCAACATTGAATGTCATAACACATTTTCCAGTTAATATACATTCTTTCTGGTCCCTATTGGGCCAGCAAGGCTTTAAGCAAAGCATGCATAACACTGATTACCAGATGTATTCCATCTACGAACAGTCTTAGAAGCGCATGAAACGCTTTTAATGGTAGCATTGTTCTGTAACGTCACCATTTCAACTGTAGATAACTCTCGGACCCATTGCCAATCTGGAAAATGATCTTAGTTACCATTTAGAATATTCGGAACAGGGAAATCTTTGTCTAAGGCGAAGCTATATCAAGTGGTATAAAAAATTTCTTATTCAGAAGCACAAAATCTCTTGACAAGAGACCAGAAGGAATTAGTGTTTCAGAACCTCTTACCTGCCACCATTCTGATCCCTAAATAATTTTGAGTGGTATTGTGCCATTACATGAATGAAAACCAGAGTTCAAATATTCAAGTAAGGATGCAGAGGAATATAAATATATATTTCCAGCAACAGTCGGCAAGCCGAAGGAAGTGGCACACCAGGTAGCGTGTATTCCCTTTATTTGTTTATTTGCAGCAGATCCAAACACTGACGCGTTTCAGCTTTCACAATATATATATATATATATATATATATATATATGTATTTGTTTTTTACAGAGTGACAGTAGCCAATCTGTAGTTATAGTTAGGGCACCAGAGATAGAGATTTCTCTGATTTTTGTCCCTTAATAACTTTGCATCCGTTTGGCGAATCTCTGCAAAATGTTGCAGACTTGTTGCACCATTTACGTTCTGGGAGGATTAAAAGTTTCGCTGTGTTTGGTCAAGGGGTTGCAAAGAAAAAAGGGTGGGTTCCAAAAAATGCTTGAAATCCAATTCTTTTTACAAAGACTTTTGTATTTTGTGTAGCGAAAATACAGCCAGTCGGATTTTGTTGGAATTTACCAGCATTAGATATTAGGGTTTGCAGATGATTCTTTTGTGGACTGCAGGTAAGTCGACTAAGTATTTTTTATGTTATAACGTATTTCAACTGAGTGATATCTGTTGTTGTGGTAGTACAGTGGTACATAGCAAGGACAAGAGATTGTGTGATTGGCTAATGTGTTCTTTTCCAAACCAACAAGCCAGCCATCTTGTTTCTTTACAGCACTTTCTTTGCCTGTATTTTGGTCAAACCTTAACAACTAGTTGATGAATCCTTTTTGTATTTTTCGCTTATCTACTACCACTTAAGTAAAGTGGTAATGTGTAGGGAAAAATACTGAAAAGTCGCTATCTGTTTTTTTGAAAATATACGGCGTACTGCGGTACTACCTCGGATGCTTCTGGAGAGTACCGCGATTCCCTAAATTATTTCTTTAAATAAGGCAGGTATTTTCATTGTTACTAATTTGAGGATAAGGTTGGCTCTTAGAAGAGCCTTTGATTTGAAGTGTTGAAATTGGATTTAGACATAAATTCAAACCCATTGTTGGATGTTACTAAAGAACAGATTATTGCCATGAGAAGTGAAATGTACACCATCTCCACAATATAGATAGGGTTTGGAAAAAACAATGTTTAAGTGATACATGGAAGATATGTTGTAATCTCTTAGGAATGCAGACATAGTTTTGTCAATATGTCTGCAAGTTTTCTCAAACTTTCCAGCATACGTAAATGAGTACTTCCATTTTATCCTTTAGCAAATAATTTAAAATACAAAATGCGTGTGAGGTAATATAGTAATTAAAGGCTGAAAAGTAGCTTTCATCTCTATTAAGCCTGGGCGTAGTTTGCGTAGTAGCACTTCACGTAGCTACGTGAAGTACATTTTGAACTACACGTAGCTATGCAAATTGCGTAGTGCGAAGCTGTGTGCTTGACTGCACTGTACAATAATTGCCAAAGGCATCTAGCACAGTGCAAGTTAAGATAAAATAAATAACTGTCTTTATATGCTAAAAATGCATATAGTCATTTCACAAAAGTGAAAATGATAAATTAACAAGCAGTGAGAGAGGTGATGATTTTGGGATCCTCCCTAACCTAGGGAGAGAACCAAGCAGATGCCTTGAAAACAAAAAGCACATCTTTTGAACGATTCAGTGGTGGTCCCATCCTCTTAGGACCACCCCAAGCACAGTTATTGGCAAAAATACAATCCCAACCAAAGGCCCTGCAAAGCATTATGGGACGAGATTAGCAGTGGGCAGTGAATATTATAGTATCCAATATCAAAATAATTCTACAAAGAGCTGCAGTTCCACTAGTCGTTACTAGATGTCCCTCACGAGTCAAATGCAAAAGCTTCATGAAAGGGTTTCAATGCTTTTGCATTTGACTCGTGAGGGACATCTAGTAACGACTAGTGGAACTGCAGCTTGATGTATTAATAATTTCAATGCTTTTGCATTTGACTCATGAGGGACATCTAGTAACGACTAGTTGAACTGCAGCTCTTTGTAGAATTATTTTGATATTGGACACTATAATATTCACTGCCCACTGCTAATCTCGTCCCATAATGCTTTGCAGGGCCTTTGGTTGGGATTGTATTTTTGCCCATAACTGTGCTTGGGGTGGTCCTAGGAGGAAGGGACCACCACTGAATCGTTCACATGATATGCTTTTTGTGTTCAAGGCATCTGCTTGGTCCTCCCCCTAGGTTAGGGGGGACCCCAAAATCCTCACCTCTCTCATTGCTTGATATTTTATTGTCAAAGTTCACTTTTGTGAATTTGTTATATGCATTTTAGCATAGAAAATTGCTTTATCAAAGCATTTGTAGGTGTTTATTATACTGCTGCTACGCTATGTCAATTAGCACAGTTATTCACTCTGCTACGTGCAATTTGCGTAGTGCGTAGTAGCACAAACTTTGCATGCTCCGTGAGCGTAGCGAAGTATTATGCCCAGGGTTAATTTCTATCCGAACACCAGTGAGGTGACTTATATAATTCCCTCCACAATGAATAATTATAAACTTTGGTGCTCACAACCAGTAAGAGATGAAAGCAGAGGAACAATGTTATTCCACCTCAAACCTCTTTCAGCCACCCAGGTTATATCAATGTTTGCCAAACCTAAATTACTGTCAACACCACTCTTTTTGGCATACTCCCTAGCCCAAAAGATTTAACTGTGTCAATTATCCACACACAAATCATGTTGTTTCAAGACTACCAAACAGGTTGCTGAAACACTGAATAAATGAAAGTACTACATCTATGTAGAGGGATAGAGGATTGTCTAATTGCATCGTATTTAAGAGGTGATACTTTTAAAACAAAGACTGTGATTGGTTATATATAATAATGGGCTACAACCCTAGCCCAAAGAGTACTAAAGAAGCACATTTAACAACAAATAGACTGGACTGCATATCTTCATAATATAACAGTTTACCTAGAGCTATGCCACACAGATTTTAGGTCAATAATCATCTAAATCAATACAGTACAAGATTAGAAGGGAAAGGTAGCAGTAATACGTTTGGTCATTTGGTACAAAGACATTTGAAAGTGATGATACCTTTAATCACATGATATCAAAAACAAATAGGATGCTGCATAAGAAATATAATTAATCGGTAACAAACATTTTTATTGGATTATATTTTAATTAGTCTTCAACCCTTGCCCAATACTACTAGATGTCTACAAAGAGCACCAAGAGTAGGTTAACTGCTGTAGTACAACAGAAGTTTGTACATAGAGCTATTTATTGCCAAATCTACTATTATTAAGATCAAATCAGAACATTTACTTCTATTGAAGGTAAATACAAGTAAATTGTAAATGGCAACAAACTGATATCCATACAACTAATCTCTGATTTATACTTTACTGTAAAAATCACTAATAATATTTTTTCTTGATTTTATATGTCATTCAAAATATTACCTGGAAAAAATGAAAATGTACTGCAAACAGTTGAGAGAAAATGTACCCACACCTATAAAAGGAGAAAGTGGATGTAACAACATTAGGAATGGTAATCTTATAACTAAATGTTTACATACTCAGGAACCACTTTATGGTGATAATAAGCTTATCCATGTTAAAAAGCTCTCTAAGACAGCTAAGATGTGTGCAAAACACACGTACAAACAGAAAAAGGAGAATCAACGGTTTATACAATCGTACAATAAGGGGCAGCATTCAAAGTATTATATGTAAACAGTTTAAAAATAGAGTGCTTGCAAATTTGCTTCAAAATGATCCTACTACCAGAAATAATACTGCCAGACAGAAACAGAAACAATATGTTCAATATATTGTGGAGAAAGTGTTTGCTGTAAAAAGTAAATTATTCATTTTAACTATGAATAGCATGAAAACACTCACATGTTTAATTTTGACATATAAATATATAAGTTAGAAAAAACAAATTTGAATTTATTAAACTTTTGTAAAATATTTGGACGCTGATGGAGATACACATCCAGTACAGAACCATACTTTCATCAAGAGGCTTACCACATGTAGCATCCTCCCCAGCCCGTCTACTCACCAATGACTAAGCCACTCACGGAGCTTAGTATAACACATTGTTAAAAGTTGAAATAATGAAGGTCCACACCAGGTAAGTTGAGGTGCTTCTTTATTCTGGTCATCCACTCTCCTCAAATGCCTGAGAGCACCAACGTTCTAAATGAACTCTACCAGGAACATTCTATTACTGCCAGGGAAGAGGGGGGTTCCAAGAGGGAAGAAACTAAGTGAAAGGAGAAGGGAGTAATAGGGTTGGGAGTAATTGCAAACAGATTACAACCCATCTCCCTTACTTAGGGAAAATCATATTACATTTACAAGTCTATCACCACTCCACGTTGACCATTCTCAAGGCGAACCACATTTCTGCTTACCATGACCAATTGTTGGGGAGGTTGGAATTTGCTTTCACCAAAATGTCCTTTTGTGGGTTTCTTAACCAAGACAGATTTGCCTGTCTCATAGTTGTGTCCTTTCACACCGTGTTTTTGATCATACCAATTCTTATACCTCATTTGGTGCTGTTGATTTTTCTTGTGACATTCCCAACCATTGGTTACAACACTCTTACCTCCATTCAACCACATAGGGTTCATTTTGGTGCTCGCTTCTCTTCCCCTTAAAGCAACGAATGGGGACACTCCTGTGACCAGATTGGGTGCAGTGTGATATGCCCATACACATTCTCTAAGGGAATCATCCACCCTGTGCTCATTAATGATCGCAAGTTGGATATGTTCTTTTATCATGCGATTAGTTCTTTCTACAAGGCCGTTTGCCTTTGGGCAGTATAGTGCAGTTTTTTCATGTTTAATATTAAATTATTTTAAAAACTCTTTCATCTCTTCAGATGTAAATTGTACACCATTATCTGTAACTAAAACAGCTGGAATACCTTCATTGCAAAAGACAGTTTTTAAGAATGCAATGAGGTTGCTCGTAGTGGTGGATGGTGTGAATTTGAAGTTTATCCAGTGAGAAGTGTAGTCCACCAGAACAAACATGAATCTCCTCTGGGGTCCCAGACTCTCCATGGGACCAATTATGTCAATGGCTAGGTTGGACCATGGGGTGACCGGTACTTCCACAGGAGATAATGGAACCCAACGTAAGATTTTGCTCTTGTCACTCCTTGCACAGTTAATACACTCTTTGACCTTTTGCTCCACCATTGAATCCAACTTGGGGAACCAGAAGCAAGTTCTTACTTTATTTTTTGTGATGCTCCTGCCCAAGTGTCCTTCGTGGGCTAAATCTATTATTTTGTTACGGCGATCAGAAGGGGGAACAACTTTCTCATTGCGGTACACTTTGTCATTTATAATTGTCAATTCAAATCTAACCTCCCAAAACTCTTTCATTTCGTCAGCCCTTTCACTACATGTTTCGGGCCAGCCATTTACAATTAGGTTTTTTAGGGTACACATGTCGGCATCCTTCTTCATGCTCTCTTCCCATTCCTCTATGGTCAAGGACGGAAGTTGTACGGCAAGAATGGGTACATCTAAGTTTTCTTCTTGGGGAGGTAGATCCAATGGGGACCTTGACAGGTAATCGGCCACAATATTTTCTGCCCCAGGCAAGTACTCTACTCTAAAGTAAAAGTTTTCCATCCCTAGGACCCACTTGGATATGCGTTGTGAGCTGCACAAAACTTTCTTGGAAGAGAACATGAACGTTAACGGTTTATGATTAGTACGGATGGTAAATCTGGTACCCCACAGATAGAATTTAAAATGGTTGACAGCCCAAAAGCTTGCTAATGCTTCTCTCTCGAAAAACAGAGTAGTTTCGTTCAGCTGGGCTCAAAGATCGGGAAGCAAAGGCTATGAAGGTTTCACTCCTTTCTCCTTTCTGGGATAATGAGGCACCCAAACCCTTGTTGGATGCGTCCGTGGTTAGTATCGTTTTCTTTTTAGGGTCAAAAGATCCCAAAGCTGGAGAGGCGATGATCTCCTCCTTTAACTTGTCTACCAATAGGCTGTGTTCTTTTTCCCATATGAATTATTTGGGTTTTTTCAGCAAATCACGTAGACCTTCACATTTATCAGAAAAGTGTTTTACAAACTTGGCCTTATATTCAATAAGGCCCAAAAAGGATTTGAGTTCTTCTTCACTTTTAGGGTAAGGAGCATCTTTAACTGCTTGGATGAGGCTATTTTTGGGTCTACAACCTTCCTGAGAAATGGTGTGGCCAAGGTAGTCCACCGAGCTCACCCTGATTTGCATTTCTCAGGTTTGACAGTAAGTCCAGAATCAGATAGTCTCTCACATACAGCCTTGAAGATGCGATCATGGTCTTCACCTGATGACCCATGAATCAGAATATCGTACTGAAAACAAAGGGTGTTAGAGATGCCTTTGAGAACTTGTTGCATCATTTTCTGGAAGGCAGCCGCCGCAGAGGCCAAACCGAAAGGCATCCTCCTAAACATGTATGCCCCAAAAGGAGAGGTGAAAGCTGTTAACGGTCTGGACTCTGGGTGGAGTTCCACTTAGTGGTATGCCATGGATAAGTCTATAACCGAAAAAACTTTGGCCTCTCCCATGGTGCTCAACATCTCATTTATATTGGGGAGGGGAAATCTCTCTACCCAAATGTTCTCAGTAAGGCTGCGCAGGTCTACACAGAGGCAAATTCCTTCCCCACTAGCTTTGGCCGCTATGACTATGGGCGCCAACCATTCAGAAAATTCTATGGGTTGAATGACCCCCATCTCACATCATTTATCCAACTCCTTTTTTAGGGGTTCTCTCATAAGGAGAGGAACAGGGCGAGGTTTGTGTACTATGGGTTTGGCTCCTTGTTTCACTTTGATCTTATGTTGGAAGTCCTTTAACAATCCAGGGTCATCTACAAACAATTTAGGAAATTCTTTACACAGTTTACTCTCGCTATTGGAATCCTCAACATGTATAACTTGGTCTTTGTTGTTAGGGTCCAGTATGATGCCCAACTCCTTCTGGTGTTGCCATCCGAGAAGGTTGGAACCCTTTTCCACAATGTATACTTTTCCCACCGTTGATCTGCCTTTAAAATTTACATGGACTTTTATCATACCCACCAGGGGGATGGGATCTTTAGTATATCCTTCAGGAGAAATGTCAGGCTTACACAGTTCTATCCCCGAAGTACCTAAGACATGTTTGAAATCAGAATGGTTAAGTAGTGTAAATGGGGAACAGGAGTCTGCAAACATTTCTACAGGCCGACTATTTAGCAAAACCATACATTTGGGGTAGTCAGGTTTGGAGGTACTCTCCACATCTTTCACCTGGAATACAAACTTTTGACGTTGCTCGCTCTCCACATTCACCAATTTTACTTGGTTGTTTTCCCCATCCCTGCATACTCTTGCAATATGATAGTAACAAAAACTCCTAGGCAATGTCAATAAAGCAAACAATATACACAGTATCTGTAACATTAAGAAAACCAAGGAAGACAGAAAAAATATGTTCAAAGTTGTTACCATTTTAATAATTTCTTCTCATATTGTCTAAACAAATGATATTTATACAAAACATTTAAAAAATGAAACACAATATGTAACACATCACTTTTAATCAATAGATATAAATAAAGGGTTAAAAAGTGGCAATATCTTTATTAACTCGACGCGCTTCGGCGTATACAATGCCTTCTTCAGGAAGCCACACAATTATAGATCCTGTTGCAAATTAGTTCCTAGTAATTAAAACCTGCAACTCCATAGTTGGTGGATGTTCTTGATTCTAATAAATGGCTGATAAAAATGCGGTGCACTGAATGTGCAACGATGTCTTATTAATATTAAAATCAACGATTTCACGAAAAGAGTGGATACTCTTTTCCGAAGGCATCATTGGCAGCCATCCTCAGCCTGGTCCTACCTGGAGCCTCCTTTTATCAGACAAGTCCTTTACTGTGCATGCCTATTGAGCTACATATTTTGAACACTATCGCATATCTAGCGCTTGTTCCAGTTTCTTCGTTGAATCTCTTCCATCGCAAGAGGCTTTCCAGAATACCATATTACTGATTTTAACATTTAGCGGGACCAGGTCGCTTTTCAAATATACCTACACGAGACATCCGACTTTTTCGTGAAATCGTTGATTTTAATATTAATAAGACATCGTTGCACATTCGGTGCACCGCATTTTTATCAGCCATTTATTAGAATCAAGAACATCCACCAACTATGGAGTTGCAGGTTTTAATCACTAGGAACTAATTTGCAACAGGATCTATAATTGTGTGGCTTTCCTGAAGAAGGCGTTGTATACGCCGAAACGCGCATCGAGTTAATAAAGATATTGCCACTTTTTAACCCTTTATTTATATCTATTGATTAAAAGTGATGTGTTACATATTGTGTTTCATTTTTTAAATGTTTTGTATAAATATCATTTGTTTAGACAATATGAGAAGAAATTATTAAAATGGTAACAACTTTGAACATATTTTTTCTGTCTTCCTTGGTTTTCTTAATGTTACAGATACTGTGTATATTGTTTGCTTTATTGACATTGCCTAGGAGTTTTTGTTACTACCATTTAAGTCCCTGTCCTAGGAATTGAAATATCCATTGTTCAGGGGGTCATTGTTTTTTCTCATTTACTCTTGCAATATGTCCCCTCCTATTACAATTCTTACAGGTAACATTTCGGGCAGAACATTGTAAACTGTTGGCTAAGCGATTGTTACTTCCACAACTGAAGCATTTTAAACCGCTACTATCTCTGGTTGGTTTTTTAACGTAGGTATCCTTATTTTTTACTTTAAGAACTTCATTGTGTACTTCCTCTGCTTGAACTACAGCCACTGTCTCCTCTGTAACCTTCATTTCTCTCATACATTTGGCTGTGTGCTCAATGGATTGGGCTAAGGTAACTGCTTCTCTGATTGTGGGGTTCTTAGCAAGTAACTTTTCTTGGATCCTGCTGTTATTCGTACATCTAACCAATTGGTCTCTTATGAGAGAGTCATTAGGTTCCCCAAACTCACAAAGTTGAGTCAGTCCCCTCAATGCTGCAATGTAATTGTTAACAGATTCATTTTTGCCTTGCACATGACTAAAAAATTATGGCATTCAAGGACTACATTTACCTTGTCTCCAAAATGAATTTCTAATTTCATTAATGTAACATCATATACATCTATCTCATCCTCATCCTCAATTTCTGGTTCAGGTAATGTTTCATAAATTTTGCGACCCTGTATGCCCAGATTATGCAACAAAATATGTTGCTTTCGTACTGCAGAAAACTCCCCACCCCCATGGCAATCAAATACGATTCAAACATCTTAATCCAATCTTTTCATTGGATTTCAGGCTCCCCACACTCATTTAAAAAGGATGGGGGTTGACTCATTCCAGTGGTTGCCATGCTGAGAAGGAGAAGGATGGATAATACCCAAAACTACTATGGAAAAGAACCAGTTAAGAGCGATAATCACGGAAGATTATGTCAGAAAGGTGTGCGTGTCACCTAGGGAAGGCTGCCAGTAAAAGAGATGTCCCCAAAGGCTGCAGGTACAAAGTGACACGCAACAACTGGTGAGCGTATCACCGAAGAGGCACAAAAAATCAGAGGTTAAATGGGAAGTGCTAGTGATGGCAAAAGAAAAGGCTGTTATACTGCAAAAAGGGTTCAGAGACCCGAAGTGCGTGTAACAGGGTAAAAGCACAGAATGTCCAAGGCCATACGATGAAGGAGGAGAGGTGACACGCATGTTTTGGTGTGCGTATCACCGTGCAAGTCTTGGAAAAAACAAAAGATCAGGGCAGATGTGAGGAGAGAAAGCGCAGGAGCGTAGTGCGTAAACAATTCCTCAGAAAAGAAATTGCCCAGATATAAAAGCCAAAGGATTTAGATAGTCTTACTTGTGCCGCTGAAGGAAAGAGGAATACCTCCCCGATGCAGCAGGTGGAAAGCTGGGACGCTGATGAAGGAATCTCCTCAGGGACGAAGCGGCGCTGAGGAGGTGCACGTAACGGGACCAGCGCAGCTACAGGAACACATGACCGGCTGAGGGGAAAGCTGGAGCGCAGCTTCTGAGGAAACCCACAGGGACGAAGCAGCGGTGAGAGGACTCACGTAGTGGAGATTAGCGTCTAGCAGGCGGAACAGATGAAAGGAGGAGGAGCGGAGGCTCGTTGAACTAATAGGGGCATGGAGACTGTGCCAGCTGGATAGCGTCCTGGAAGAAGGCGGAAGGAGACGTGCCTTCGGACGATACAGATCGCAACAGCAGTTCAGGAAGAGAAGCGCCTACAGACGATACAGATCGCAACAGCAGTTAAGTGGAGGAGCTCAGGAACCCACAGCGGGCGGCGAGTGACAGGAAACAAAGAGTTGTCACCAGATGAGGCGTGTATCCGAAACGCCGTCCACACTCCCACGGGCTCCAATGGATGCTGTGCCTTCCTACACAGGGCACCATACACAGATGAAACAAAATAGGAGAGTCACAAAGCAGCTCGGTGACAAGAGTGTGAAGCGGAAAGCAGGATCCTGTCTCCTAAATTCCACTAGGCATCACAGTAGTAATAATATGGTGCGTAGAGCAAAAGCATGCCACAGCAGAAATCAAGGCCACATCAGATTCCCAGGGAAAACGGCTCAAGGTGTTTCGTCGGTGAGGAACAATCAGCTGACTGGACCGTAGAGCAACCAAGGAGCGCTGCTCAGCACGCAGCACAGGAATCCCGAGAATGTTGGAGAGAGTACTGAAAGGGGAGATGACCAACTGCCCCCTGCGCAGGATCGTCGCCAGTGTTAAAAGTTGAAATAATGAAGGTCCACACGAGGTAAGTTGAGGTGCTTCATTATTCTGGTCATCCACTCTCCTCAAATGCCTGAGAGCACCAACGTTCTAAATGAACTCTACCAGGAACATTCTATTATTGCCAGGGAGGAGGGGGGGTTCCAAGAGGGAAGAACCCAAGTGAAAGGAGAAGGGAGTAATAGGGTTGGGAGTAATTACAAACAGATTACAACACACATCTTTATTCTTCTGCATGTAACCACGAACTCGACATTCTAAACATGCCTTTACTTCACTACGCTCAAATACTTAGGTCATAGTTCTACAGAGTTCCTCAGAAGCCACAAAGGTTCGTCATTACAAACTCACACAACACTACATCTCCCCCTCTGTTAAATAAAAAATTTAATTTTTTTACAAATATATACAATTAAAGCTCTTCAATGAGTCTTCGTGGTGCTTGGATCACACATCCCGACCATGTCTTCGGAAACTAGGGACTGGCAGTAGAAATGTCCTAGACTGGCATTGGTGATGGAGAAGCAGAAGCAGTCAGGGGTTCTTCACTTGTCCTTTCAGACAGAGTCTTTACAATGACATCAGTGCCTGATGAACGATGATCCACATGTCGGAAATGTGAGGAGTCTCGCGTAATAGACTTCCTAGGACGTTGGGCAGTCACCTTGTGTACTTTGCTGGTCACAACATGAAATGGTTCAGCATCGAAAGGAGCATCAGACTTTAGTTTTCTGTGCTGACGAACAAGCACTCGATCTCCTTTAGTGAACATGGCATGTTTTGCATGACAATGCTTATCTGCATTGACTTTCATTTTCCTCTTACGATTCAAGTCTTTCAGGCATATTTCTTCCTCTGTATTTGCTCTTCTGGTGGTCCATTTAGGTAACTTGGTCGTCATGGCTCTCCCGAATATTAAGGTGGCAGGGCTTTCACCTGTGGTCGAGTGAGAGGTCGAGCGGTAAGCTCACAGAGTGGAATTTAAAACAACTTTAAGGTCGAGCTTTTCTAGTACAGCACACTGGAAAGCTTTCTTTATAGTACTCATTGAATATTCGACATGGTCATTGGCCTGTGGCCAAAGAGGTGTGCTCTGCTGATGCTTCACATTACGATGACTGAGAAAGTCTCTGAAGCCTTTACTGTTGAAAGGTGGGCTGTTGTCAGACTTTAAGATAACAGGAACACCCCAGGACGCGAAGATGTTGTCTAATCTTTCAATGACACATTCTTGAGCGATAGATGAGAGATCTTCGATCAGTGGAAGTCGGGAATATTCATCCACGATTACCATCAGGTGATATTCATTGTCAAGAGGACCAAAGAAGTCCACTGCAATTCTTTCCCATGCATGCATTGGCAATTCTGACATGTTTAACTGGTGTTGAGTGGTTTTCGATGCCAGGCAGTTGCATAAATTACAGGCCTCTTTCAAATATCTTGTCGAGATGTGGAAACCAGACTCGGTCTTGGAGAGCTCGTTTGGTGGCAACAATTCTACTCTGTCCTTCATGGGTCACTGCAATTATCTGTTGTTGCAGACTATCTAGAATGACAATTCTCGAGCCTCGAATAATACCTTCCTGAGTAACGGACAATTAATCTTTGACATTCTTAAACTTTTGATATTTACTGTCACTGTTAAGAGGTTGAGGGTGCTGGTACCAAACCTGATGTGTAATAATGTCTTTCAGTTTCAGCATGTCACACTCTTGACTTGTGGCAGTGACAATTTGCTTCAAGGAAATGGCAGCTGGGGTGCTTGATTTCACTATGAAATTTATGTAAGCTACAGCTGTCTTAGAAGGGGTGCCAGGGTATTATAGAGGCACTCGTGAGAAGTAGTCCGCAGGCTTCTGATCTTTCCCTGAATGATGAATGATGGTGCAGTTATACTCTTGTAAATTGCAGACCCAAACTTCAATGCGAGGAGGCATTTTTGCTTTTGGATTACCAAAGATAGTCAACAATGCTTGATGATCAGTCACAAGCGTGAAGGGCTTCCCATACAAGAATACATGGAAATGTTCACAATCCCACACAAATGCTAGGCTTTCTTTCTCAGGTTGTGAATAAGCACATTCAGTTTGGGACAAATTTCAGCTTGCATACGCCACAATACGTCTTTGAGCATTTGGTTGTCCGCTGTGCTGTGCAAAGATGGCTGGCGCCCAACCCGACAAGGCTAGCATCAACAACAACCTCACTACGAAGCTTTGGATCAAAATATGCCACTTCATTAGCGTTGTCAATAGCTTGCTTGATTTTCTGGAAGCTTTGCTTGCATTCATGTGACCAAAGAACAAGAAGCATTCTTTTTCGTCAAGTCTCTTAACGGCGCAATGACAGCGGCAAAGTCCTGTGTGTATCTTGAGAAATAGCTGGCCATGCCAAGGAATAAACGTAAGAGGGAAACATCTTGTGGGAGACTGGCAGTTGACAGCTCTTTCACTTTAGCTGGATCAGGTGTCATGCCCCCATCCAAAAAGATATGGACACAGAATTTTAACTTTGTCTTATGGAACTCACATTTCTCAGCACTGAAAGTTAAATCGGTATCAGCGAGCAGCTGACACAATTGCGTGAGAACTTTGTCATGCTCCTTCTGTGTAGCTCCGAAAACCAATCTGTATTCACTGTAATTGAAAGCATTCATGACAGGCTGTAAGATACGTCGAATGGCATCTTGGAATAGCCCTGAAGCTGATGATAAACCAAAACTTAGTCTCTTGTAACGGAGCAGACTAACATGTGTAGAAAATATTGTAATGTGCCTGCAACTCTCCTCGAGTTCCAACTGATAAAATCATGTTGGCAATGTGCAGACTTGGATGTTGTTCTCTTTCAAATGCCTTGTTCGCTTGAAGCATAACCCTTGACGCATATCCATGCAGATGTGTCCAACTCCTTCAATGTCCTTTTTGGGTACTACCACTATGGAAGAAACCCATGGAGTTGGACCTGTGGAATGCTCAATGATATCGTGTTGGAGTAAAGATTCAAGCTCTTTTTCACCAGCTTCCTGTAAGTGAAAGGCAATTTGTCTGTGTCCTTGAGCATCGGGACGGACGTACTCATTAATGTGTAATTGGACTTTTATAGTCTTGATTTTTCCCAACCCATGAAACAAGTAAGGGAATTTACTTACTATTTCGTGATAAGCATTCATGTTATAGTTCATGGATATCAGTCCCATATCAGCTGCTGTGCTGAAGCTGAGTAAACAGACGCTTGGCGCCGTACCTTGAAGTACTTGAATCGGTGCTTGTATTTTTATTTTTTTATGCTTCATCGTTGCTACAAATTAACCTTTGGTGCTTTGTCATGTCGCTTTCTCTTGGACCGGTTATTTCCTCACAGGCAGCTAATCCAGCAGACGCATGCTTCTCGGAGGTAAACATCGACATTGTACAACCATCTTCTTCTCTTTCACTTGGTATTGATACTGAAGAGCTATTTGACGAAGATTTAGATATTGATCAACTTCGTTTGGTGTCGATTTGCCTCAGCTGATGTGGTCGCATGGCCTCATGGGCGTGCGTCGAACGTAGCTTCTAGAACGTTCAGGCGGCCATTTTGATCTTTGCGCTGTGAGGCACTTACTTTTTCCTTCGCCTTGCACACCATCACAAAATGGTTCTCCTTTCTACAGCCATTGCATTTCTGCCCAATGGCGGGACATTTACCTTCGTGTGGAAACAAAAATCTTCACCTGAAGAACAAATTATTTTTCTGTGGAGAATTCACTTGGTGTGACTCAGCCTTGTGCTTTGGCTTATTTTCACATTCATGAGTGACTCACTCTGGTCACCTCCGGCCTCCATGTCAGCAGCTTGCAGATCAGCATGCTCTTCAGCTCTGGCAACCATGAGAACAAGCTCCAGAAAAAGAGTTTATCTCAGCATTCATAATTTGAACAAATCTGACAAGCATCCGCCAATCACTCTAAGGCGTATAGCTTCCTCATCATTAAATGTATTGAACTTACAGTGTTTGATGAGCGATTCTAGACTTTCAACAAATGTGTCAATGGTCCCACCAGCTTCCTGTCATTCTTGACTGAAGATGTTATTTTCATAATCTACATTTGGCATTGGATTGGACTTGAGCTTCAAGGCTGCTTTGATTTGACAGTATGTAGTTTTGTCAGCTTGCAGCATTTTCTTTATGACTTCTTTTACACCTTCACCAGCAAGTTTCTTAAGATACTTTTTTTAAAGAAATTTTTTATTGAGTTTTCATAAACAAGTGACAGTGCTTTCAATTGTGCATTACGTTGCTGCACATGTGCAAGTTACACAGCATATACTTCAGCTGTACAGTGCATTGTCAAGTATTTCATATAAACATAAACAGTAACAGTATAAACAGTCACCATATAGTATTACATAGCTCACTTCTTTATCTTGGGGTGCTACTACTGCTTTGCAATTAGGAACATGCTATCAATCACAGTATTTAATAAAAACCCAAATTTGTATATAATCAGTCAGTTAATTCTGCATTTGCACTTAGCATATAAACGACATAAGGGGCCCAGAAATCTAGCGGTCATGAAGCTTCAGGCAGTTCTTCTGCATAGGTCTCCAGTTGTGTTTTACAATAGGCATATCACGTAACCAGTCCCTTTTATGCGGTACCTTTTTCCCGCCCTAACAGATTGATATTCGGAGTTTAGCCAACAACAAAGCCACAGCAACTAGCACCTGATATTGATTTAAGCAGGCCCAGTAAACATATTTCTGGTGCACATGCAATTTCCACCCCCATCATCTCGGTTAATATACCTGTTATTTGTGTCCAATACGTCGCTATGGGTTTGCAAAGCCAGGCGAGATTAATAAAATCTGCGTCATCTGACTTACAGCGTTTGCATTTTGAATCCTGATTTAGCCCGTACTTTTGCAATTGTTGTGGGGTGTAATATGCCTGTTGCAGATATTTAAAGTGTATGATCTTTAAATTGCAATTGGAAGTAAGTTTATCTAATAAGCTACAGCATGTTTCCCAGTCTTCGGGCGTGAGTTGCGCATCCAACACTGCATTCCATTTCTCCCTGGCACTATCTACTGGGTTTGCCATTTCCTTTTGCGCAGTTTTGTACAATTTAGTTATTAGGTTTTTCCTGTCTTTGCACCCCAGCACAGTGCGCAGTGACAGCAACTCCGGTGGTTCCCGGGGGAAACTGGGATATAACGCTTTCATGGCCGTTCTTAGTCTGTGATATACAAGCTTTTGCATCAGGTTGCCCGGGCGGCCGCTGGTAAATTTATCCAGTGAGATAAACTCCCCAGACGGGAAGCTATCTCCCAGAGTGTGGAGACCTGCCTCTTGTAATATTGGTAGTGCTCCTGCCTCAGTCGTGACCGATAACGAGGGGTGGCACAGCAACGGCAATTTATCTACATATATTGGCAGTGTGTCCGCATGTGTTGCTAGTGTGCTCCAAGCTCTGATTGTGCTCTCCAATGGGCTAGCAGTCTTGATGTTCATTAATTTGAGCTCGGGTAAAAGCACAGCGTTGATAGGGATTGGATATGCATCATCTGCTTCGACAGCCACGTGTGCAATAAAGTTGTGAGGCTGATACCAATAGTGAGCAAAGTGGGCTTGGAAGTTTCTTAAGATACTTGATAATCTTTTTGTTTTCTGCTTCTTCAATCGCATCAATGAAATCATCAAATGTCTTTATCCAGGCAGTTCATCTGTCGGCAATATTCGACTTTTTGGTGGTATTGAATGGCTGTGGTGATTTCAAGAATGTGGCAGCATTGTAACCATTAGTGGTCTTTACTGACGTGGAGTGTATAGTTTTCTCTGACGCTGCTTGGTGATCTTGTTTATGCAAACCATCTCTGAGGCCTTGCGAAGTGCTGGCCTCTGGATCATCTTTGATAATGAAAGCAAATGGGACCCCTTTCTTGGTCTCTATTGAAGAAGCAAACTGTCACGATTCCGATCACTGCTCTCAACTTTCTGTACTTCAGAAATTTTTGGAGTTGTTCTTAGACCCACTTGCCAGATTTGATGGGGTGCTGCTTAGGATATGGAGAGCTCTGCAAGCACAACCCCGGGTGCTTTCTCTGGGGTCACTCCCTCCAGTGCTGCGGCATGATGACTCTCTTTACTTAGTACTGGTAGGCAGATGACTGTTTCTTGTATCACTTGGCCTTTAAGCGTCCCTTTATGCTATCTGACCCCTGGTTGATCTCTGCCTCGCAGCACTTCTGTTCACAGTAATATATTGCACTTTGCTGTTCTTTCAAAACTTGGTTGCGTCCACCTATAGCGTTGTCACCCGGTATGAATGTCTGGCTTTGAGTTGCATAGTAGCACAGTACCTCTTTGTGCGGCCTTCCCGGCAGGTTCTGAGCCACCGATGTGTAGACTTTTCAGTGAAACATTCATAATCGTCAAATGCTTTACATGGAACTGGGTCTGCACTTTGACTCCAAATACGCAGACATTCCACACTTTGACGGAGGCACAAGTGACACGCACAAGTAGTTTGCTGGACCACGGCAAACTCTCTGGGAGAGCACTGGTGATCTTCAGGTTACTTATTCCCTATCTCGTCTCCAGTTGAAGCATCATCCACAGCTCGGGTACTCGCCAATGACTACGCCACACACCGAGCTTAGTATGACATGTCTTTATTCTTCTGCATGTATCCGCAAACTCAACATTATAAACCTGCCTTCACTTCACTACACTCCTTCCTTAAAAACTCACACAACACTACACCATACGTACATTATTAGGGCCTATCTGTCACTGATGAAGGACGTTGTTATGAAGTGATGCATGTGTCTGTGGTAGGCTTAGAAAAAAAAGTGAAAAATATATCAGGACAATCTAAACAGCATTTTGAGGGGAAATCTACTAAACAGCCTGTTTACGAATGGAACGGTACTTCTATATACAATATTCAGAGTAAATCCATGGGAAAACTTCAACACTTTATCACTACTTTTAGGAAAACATATCTGCAATGCAAATTGTTTATTTTGCTAAAAATTTACAATTGCCCATTTAGGAATGTTATCCAGCTACAAAGACTGTCTTTAGGCTACCTTCAAAATGAGATGTGTAATTCAACTTTCCATGATATTAAAATTATTTCCACTCATCATTCAAGTATAAGTCAACTTGTACGGACCTTATACTTTGTTAAAGGACCGGCAATACAATTGGAGCAAATTGATCATTCAATACTACACTGTAATCCACAATAGGTGCTCTCAATTACAGACTACATACAATCACAATACTTTGGTGGGGAATTACAAAATTCAGTGTGTCCAGATATTGTGGTCTTACACAATATGACGGAAAATACAATTATGGACTCCCCCCGCGCCCCAATGAATGTATGGTGGGTGCAGTGGGTGGGAACCAGGGAACCCACCTTTCAGTAATGTGGGTCCAGAGGGATAGGGTCTCTGGGGCCGATAACAGCTCAGGTGAATTGCCATTGTCCCAAGGGCCTAATAAGGCTAGGGAGGGCCACTCCCCCCTCCCTTCCCCTTTAATAAGTCACAGCCTTTGGGGTTGGTGGGGTCCTGAGAGCCTACACAAACTCGGAAAAGGGGGCACAGCCCCTCCCCTTTTTTGTAAGTTTTGGCCCAGGGGGCCTATAATTGCTTGGGGTTGGGGTGCCCATGGCATAATAAGGCTCAGGGAGGGGGGCCACATGGCCCTCCTGCCCTTTCATATAAAAAAGGACCTGGGGGATGGGGGTCCGCAGGGCCTAATAAGGCTCTGGGAGAAGGGCCCCTTTCCCCTCTAGTTAAAAAAATTAGATTAGCAAATTAGTTAGCAGTGGTGACGTGCGCAGAGTCCTAAAAGCCAACAAAAACGGGTTCAGGAAACAGGAGGGTGAAGGCAAAAACTTTCGGGATACCCTGCAGAAAGGGCCAAGTCCAACAATAGTCCCCCTGGAAATCCTATCTCTTCAATCCACGTAGAAATTCTTGCTCTAGCCAAGGCCCATCTTTTTTATAACATTTTATTGCAGGTTTACAGTGCATACTTGGCCTCAGGGCATTAGAGTGCTTTACAAGAGAACTAGAAGTGGCACTTTTTTTTCACTTAAGCACGGGAGATTACGTGATTTGCCCAGTATGGTAAGATGTTGAACTGAAAACCAAGATTTGAACCTGGTACTCCATTTCCAAAGTTGCCATCTTGGGACATATCCTCCCTTTCACCAGTGGTTTGCAGTCTGACTTTGCCACAAAGGGTAAACCCCATAATGCAGTCAGAAATATTGAAATGCCGAGCAGCATGCAAGCCCCTCTATCTATCACTGAAAAGTTTGCATTGCTTCCCCCAGAGGAGATTTATCCCAAGCCTTGGGTACTGGGTCCTCCATTATGGGCAGCTCAAAGAACAAATCATGGAGATACTTAATTATCTCATGGGGAGAGGGACATGGCCAGAGCACTCAGCAAGATACCCTGGTGAAGCAGAGACAAGGTATTGCGAGGAGCTGTGATCCAGCGCTAACAATAAAAATAATTCTCCTATTTGGCTTTGGTCATCCAGGTGCAACTATTTCTCTAACACACACACTATATCCATATGACGGTGGGGCACATTACACCGCATATACATTCACTTACTCATTTATTCCCTGGATTTCCTCCGTCATTAACCTAGGAGAAAAACGATTCGCTGGAAGGAGACGGGATACCTCTTTTATCATGACATAACATTTCTCATTTGCTTTTAAGGTATTCCGCTCATTGGTCGATGGACCAACTAGTAGGAATCAGTTGATGGTGATTAAGACCAGCTCAATCACAATAAACTCTTTAACATTTCATTTTTAATCATTGAGCTAAAGAATCACTGAGTCATTTGTTTAAAGAATAATAAAGTTTATATAAAGTTTTGAATGCAGGAAATGAGGTTAAGCTTATTATTCAGATCATTACATTTATCATCAATATAAGAATAGTTTGAAATTGTAAGGCATTTTTTATTAGACGGAAAAATGAGGTTATCATAATTAGAACTCTATAGATGAATCTATCTATCTTTCTGGGAAAAGCCTAATAATTCTAATAAAATCTATCAAGAAAAAGTTCTCCTAAAGCTAGCATCTTTATACTCAACTGGAAAAGGAAAATAACAGCAGCAGCATCAGCTCGTCAGCATCAGCAACCGCAACTTCTCCCATCTACAGCATCTAACTCACGCAGCATCTAACTTCTGCAGCATCTCCCGCAGCATTCGAACAGCATTCTAACCCCTCCCACCAAGAGTAGGTCTTCTTATACCCTAATTCTAGCTTACAGCATAAAATGTTTCTTCTTCATGGCGCGATTCTTTCTCATTGGTCAAAACTCAGGCCCATATACATTTTAATCAAACTTCCTGGTCTTAACCAGTTCCGTGTGGAATGTCCATGCAAGCATCGTTTCCCACAGTTCATGCAATTGCTCATCCGTTTCGATCAGTCCAAATTGTATCTTTTTCTGTTACATTTTGTGTAAAACAGTTCCGTCTATTGATTCAGTCGGGCTTCTCACGCTTCTTGCTGATCATCTTGGCACACATCTGCTCAGAAAGGTCACAACAGCCTTGACCATACTTCCATCTTAGCCTCTCAGCATTAGCGCGTGATCATCCCTTTTCCACAGCCTCTCGCCTCTATCACATGGTCCCCCGCTCATGCGTACTCTAGCAACTCGCGGCCATTTTATATTGCTGCTCGACAGGCCTAAGCGCACTATTTTCAAAGATAAACAAAATATTATTAAAACAAAGAAATATAAACCCTTTCGTTTCCCTCCCGTCTTTCTACGTACCCCAATTAGGTATTACCTAGCAAAAAGCAACATATAAAGCTGTCCCTTACTTACCATCGCTTTATTTTGCAACCACACGTTTTATTTAAAGCACAGATCATGCGTTTATTATTGAATTAGTACGCAAATGTTATGTTATGTTAAACATGTAAACAATTATAAGTTGATTAATTTGCACACGGAATGGCGTGTTACCTTTAACCCTTAACATATAACATACATTGTTGGTTATTTACTTAAACGAACATGTTTATTAATTATTTTACGAAAATATTAGGAGGTTTAATTTTTTTCATTTACCCTGCTCCATCAACTCCCCCTTTGGTGATTTTTAATATCACCACAAAACCCAAGTTATACAATTTTCTCAGACAGCATATATCTTTTATCCGTTTGCTTTTGTTAGTTTATACAACTGTATCTCTTTCAACTTGTTTCTTCGTTTTCTTGTACATGTTCTCTTTTATTTCTTCTAACTCTATTTCACCCATTTCTCTCTCTCTTTCCTTGTTTATCATGTTTTCTTTTTCTATCTTATTCTGCCTTCTTTTTTCTTTATACATGTTATTGCAAGCTTCAGTACTAATATTATTATTATTATCACGGTTGCTATTATTATAACTTTCCCTATTATTAATCCACTCATTCTTGTTAACCAATTTATTACTGAAGAAAACCCTTTACCAAGTTTCCCCAGGCACTTTCAACCTCCAGTGGAACAAGTTCTTTGTGCAAATTTGTAATATTTGTTATATACTTCTGTATATTTTCGCTTTTATCTGGAATGTAAGTGCAACAATGTTGGACTTTCAGCATTCCACAGACTCCGCCCTCTTTTGCCAAAAGAATGTCAAGGGCAAGTCGATTTTGCATCACCATAGCTCTCATGGCAACCATCTCAGTATTTACCATCAAGAACCCTCCAGCAGTATCTGTAGATAAACGATCTACCACTGTGGATAATTTCCGAATTTTAAATGCATTCAAAGATACTCCCACTGCTGATATCAATGCTCCAAAAATATCACCTACTATTTCTGAAAAACTTTCCCTTTTTCTACGTGTAAAGGTATTTATCATTTTGTGTGTTCCTTTTTCTTTTCTATCCATATGAAAAATCTTTGGAAAGACCAGGCCTAAGTAACATGACCCATACCAATGGTCCGGCAACCTATAATAAGCCCTATTTCCGCATACATAATAAATCCCTGGAAATATTGGATCTTTTCCCCCTTTGAATCCCCATCCACCTAAAATTTGGTAATTGTCATGGCAATTACTGTAACCCACAAAATAATTGTCATATCTTGTCTTATTTCTTCTAATGCACAACCTTCCCTGTTGGGGCCAATCCAGAGTCATAGCTGCATTTGTCTTTTTCTTGTCATGATTGTCTTCCTCAAACGCCCAAAGAGGTGTTTTTGTCTCTTCTATCACTTTTCTTTGAAATTTCACTCTTCTCTCTTCAACCATCTCTAAAAATACTTTTTCTTCCTTCTTTAACTCACAGGTAAGGTTGTACCTAATTATACTATCTAATGTCAAAATCTTATCTTCTAAGAAATATTCACCAAACGTTTTTCCCTCTTTTATTTTGTTAAGCTCGGGAACTACAGAAACTTTCGCAAAAATCTTATTTATGTCAGTGTAATAATATTCTAATCTACCTGTTTTATAAAATAGACTTGCTAAAACGCTACATGTTATTCCATACGTCAAAGGGAGGTGATGATAAGTCACACCCTCTGCTACAGATGCAGGCAACTGCATACAAACATAGCAATCTCTTACATCCATTGTTTCTACATACTCATATAATAATTTAGTAAAAACATTTTTTTAAAAATCTGTTATTGATTTGTCCTTGTGTAATTCTGCACTACTCTTTAAAATAACTGGCTCTTGAGTATTAGCTTCTTTTTCTTTCTCAGTGTTATTAGACATTTCTACCACAGCTAAACTAATTGGAATAGTGATTGCTAAAACCACCCATACTGTCATTAATAATCCTGTACAAAAGCAGCACATCTTGCACCATCTACTTAAAAACTCACATTTACATTTTCTATCGCTAGTATTCTCCATTTTGTTTTATAACCTTATTTATTTGTTTTCCAGAAAATTGTGTCACTACACCTCAGAAATAACTTGTTTGCCACTCTGTACTCCAATGTTTTGTCTTTGCTTGGTACTTTCTTTTAATTCTTTCTCAGAATTCTTTCTTTGTCTCATTCGGTAAAATCGTCAGATCCAGTGTTTTGTCAAATCCGGTAGAAACTATCTAAACGTCTTCAGGTTTGTTGCACTTCACTTTCTCCCATCAGGTTTCTTTGTTCTGGGTTTTCGTGAGTGTTCTTTTCTTCTTTGTGACTAGTCAAAGCACGATACAACCATTCAGGCGATCTATACTTCGGGTTTACCTTCTTTATTCTTTTCGTTTTCTGCAAGTGTTTTCCACCTTGTTTTGCTTGCTCTCTTTGACTTGTTATTTCATTCACTTGTTCAGCACTTTTCCCATCCAACCTTATGATTCTGTATCTTAACTTTCTTACTTCGTTGGGCCAATTGTCTCCTTTTCTTGGCCTTTTTGCTTCACTCCCTTTTTCTTCTCTTTCTGTTTTCCAATTTCTTTTTCTTGTCTCTAGTTTTTGATTTCTTTCTTCTCCACTTTCTTCAGACTCTGTTTCAATTCTTTCGCTATTTCCTCTTATTTTGAAACTTATAATTTCATTTTCATCTACTTGTGGTTCTTTTCTTCCTTCGTTCACCTATTTCTGTCCCTCCTCGAGGTTCTTCCGAATTTGTGTCAGTCTCTCTATCGGCTTCTAAATTTCCCTGTTCTTGTATTTGACTATCTGTCCCTACTGCTCCTCGGGTTTTTCCAATTTTTCTAGCTTTTTGTTTGAAACTCTCCCTTCTTCATCTATTAATATTATCTCCGAAGGATTTTTACCACAACTTGTACTTGGTTGCTCACTGTCACTCTCTTCTGGCTCAGTTTCTTCTTTTATGCTCTCAAAATTCCAATTTCTTTTTATAATTTCTTCACAATCCGAATGTTCTGTATCAGATTCTGAACTGGTGTCTGATATTTCCAGATGTCGACTTACAGGTCGATCTTCAGGTTCTGGAACTTCAGCTATTTCTTCTATTTCTTCTTCTTCTTCTGTCGTTGCACTTGTAGTTGGGTCTTCCAGATGTCGACTTACAGGTCGATCTTCAAGTTCTGGCACCCTGTTTGTTTCTTCTTCTCTTTCTGATGCTGAACTGTTATCCAATACTTCCAGATGTCGACTCACATGTCGATCTTTAGGTTCTGGAACTCTGATGGTGTGACTGGCATGTACCCAGTGTTTCACTCCTGCACACTTGACTGCAGTGGTCGTCACCAGGATCACTTGTCGTGGTTCGTCCCAGCGAGGAACCAAACAGTTTCTTCTCCGGTGCACTTTTATTCGAACCCAATCTCCTGGATTCAAGTCGTGAGCTGGTTTTCTTTCAAGAGTGGTCGCATCCGGTCCAACCTGATGAAACACAGAACGCACCACATCAGCCAATCCTTTGCAATAATCCAGCACTAGATCATCAGTTATAGTCAGTAGTTTGTTGACAGGTACTTGTGCTTGTCTCATTGCTCGTCCCATGATTATTTCATGGGGACTGAGTCCAGTTTTCCTTTCCGGAATACTTCTGATTGTCATCAGAACTAATGGCAAAGCATCTGGCCATTTGAGTCCTGTAGCTTGACACATTTTTCCTAACCTGTTCTTGATTGTTTCATTCACTTGCTCTACTATTCCAGAAGCCTCTGGTCTGTATGCACAATGCAGTTTCTGTTTAATACTAAGTGCTTCACAAATCAGTTTAACTAATTCATTTTGGAAGTGTGTTCCTCTATCCGTTTCAATCGTGACTGGAAATCCATACCTCGGAATGAATTCTCGCAGCATAAGTTTTGCTACCGTAATACTATCATTCCTTCTTGTTGGGTATGCCTCCACCCAACGGGAAAACAAACAGACGACCACTAGGACATACCTTAGTCTGTTGCAAGGTGGCATTTCAATAAAATCCATTTGCATTCTAGTGAAAGGACCCCTTCTCGTCCTATTGTTCCTAGACTCACTACTGTCTTCCTTCCTGGATTTATCTGTTGACAAATAAGACATCTCTGACAAAGACACTCAGCTATGGCTCTGAATTTTGGATTATACCATGTTTGTCTAAAAAGTCTGATCATTGAATCTCTCCCAATATGGGCTTGTCCATGGTACATCCGTGCCATGTCAGCAATCATGCTATCAGGCATAACTGGTCTTTCATCCCTGTAAACCCAAACATCAGTCTCTTCATGTTTTCTACATCCTGCTTTTATCCAGGTATCTTTTTCCTCATCCTCTGCAGCTTCTTGTAACTGTCTCATATCATCCCATGTTTCAATAGAGTTAGTAAAAAGCAAAGGACAAGAAATATGCTCTCTTTCACGACATTTATTCAAAGAGACCACATTCTTTGCACAATACTGTGCCATTTCGTCAGCATATTTATTACCAACAGTTATGTAGTCTTCCCCATTTTTATGTGCATTGCACTTCACTACAGCGATCTGTTTAGGCAGCTGTATCGCCTCAAGCAGCTTTTTCACAAAATCTCCATTTCTGATGGGCGTTCCTGCAGACGTCAAGAAATCCCTTTGTGACCAAATCTGACCAAAATCATGCACAACCCCAAAGCCGTACTGGCTATCTGTCACAATCGTAACCCGTACATTTCTTCCCAACTTACATGCTTGAATCAGAGCTACTAATTCTGCGACTTGGGCAGACCGTACACCTTTCAGACAAGATGCTTCAATTACAGTTGCTACTGTGCAAACTGCATATGCTGCACTTAGAACTCCATCACTCGTTCTTAAACATGAGCCATCCACAAACAGAATATAATCTGATTCTTTCAAAGGCTCATCTCGTATATCAGACCTTGGTTTTGTACAGTATTCGAGCACATTCAGACAATCGTGATCTACTTCATCCATTTCAATCACACTCTCTTCATCTGGCAATGATGTCGAAGGATTCACATTCATACATCTGTCAATGGTCACATTATCTGCACTCAAATTACTTTTTCATACCTAGTCAGCCGACTATGTGTCATGTATTGGGTTTTTGTTCTTGTCAAGAGAATTTCCACAGAATGGGGAACATACACTCTCAATGGATACCCCATCACTATGCCTTCACTCTGTTCCAGACTCACACAAGTAGCAGCAACTGCTTTCAAACATCCAGGCAATGCTTTCGCTACAGGGTCTAAAACAGCTGAAAAATATGCAATTGGTCTTTTCATAGTTCCATGTCTCTGTACCAAAACTGAAAATGCACATCCATCTCTTTCACTGCAATACAGCTCAAAATCTTTCTCATAGTCAGGCATTCCCAATGCTGGAGCCTCACACAATTTCTTTTTCAACTCTCTGAATGCTTTCATTTCTTCATCATTCATTTCAAAAGGATCTTTAACATCCTTCTTTGTCAATTTCTGCAATGGTTTAGCAATCAGTGAAAAACCGCTTATCCATTGTCGACAATATCCAACCATTCCCAAAAACATTCTTACCTCTCTTTGTGTCATTGGAGCTCTCATTCCTTGAATCATTTTTATTCTTTCAGTCGTTACCTTTCGCACTCCTTTCTCAATTTTATGCCCTAAATACTGGACTTCTTGTTGACAAAACTGCAATTTTGAAGGGGACACTTTATGTCCTCTTTTTGCTAAATGATTCAGCAAAGCAATTGTATCATTGACACATGCTTCTTTCGTTTTTGATGCCACAAAAGTCATCAATATACTGAACCATTACTGACTTTTCTGGCATTCTTAAATCTTCCAATGATTTCTTTAGGATCTGATTAAAGATTGAGGGACGTTCTGTATACCCTTGAGGAATTCGGCACCATGCCAAAATACGCTCTCCAAACCTAAACGCAAATATTGGCTGGCTATCTGGATGCAATGGAATAGAGAAAAATGCATGACACAAATCAATTACTGTGTACCATTCTGCTTCACGTGGAATCTGGTATAGAATCACAGCAGGGTTCGGTACTATCGGGCAACAAGGCACAACAATTTTGTTTACCTTTCTCAAATCCTGTACAATCCTATATGTTCCGTTTGGCTTTTTCAGTCCCATTATTGGCGAATTACATGGACTGCTCATGATTTCTTTTAAAATCCCTTGTTCAATCATTTTATTTATTACTGGCGTTATTCCTTCAATTATTTCTGGAGTCAATTTATACTGGGGCGTATTTGGGTAACTCGTTCCCTCTTTCACTGTTATTTTAACTGGATCTACTCCTTTCATTAATCCTACATCTTCTCCTGAAAAGTCCCACACTTCTTTTTTCACTGTCCTTTTCAATTCAATTGGGATTTTCTCTGCATCAAATACAGGAAACAAACCATTTACTTCTGGTTCTAAATTCACCATTGTCATTTTATACAGCACATCCTCATCTGGAGTCTGAAATGCAATTCCGTCTGGGGTACAATAGATAGTGCAGTTCATCTTGCACAATAAATCGCGTCCTAAAAGGTTCACAGGACTACAATCGCATACCACAAATCGGTGCATTTCGCTAAATGGACCAATTCTTACCTTTACTAATTTAGTAAGAGGCGTTTTAATTTGCTGATTCGAAACTCCAACTACTTCGATATGTTCACCTGAGAGAGGAAGGTTTGGAATTTCTACTGACCTAACAGTAGAACGGGTAGCTCCAGTGTCAACAAGGAATGTTACATTTGCACCATTCACTTCCCCATCCACAAATGGACCAGACTGATCTACCTCTAGAGTTGCGCCAAGCACGCACTCTTCCCCCTCTCCTAGGCACCGTCAGGAACTTTCATCCGTGTCATCCTCATCCTGTCGTAACCAATATTGAGAAATTGCAGCTGCACGCGGCAACTGTGTTACCTGTTCTCCTCCGTAGAATCCTGTTTCTGCACTGTATTTCTGTTGGTTAACACTCTTGGGAAGTGGTGGTTGTGGCACCTGACCTTGTTGAGTAACTACCTCACTCTGCACCTGTGAATTTAATGATTGATTTTCCACATTAGGTTTTGGAGGAAATTTACACTTGTTTCTCCAATGTCCTAACTTTCCGCAGTTGTGGCATGGCCACTTTTTCTTTGCCTCATCTATGCTCATTTGTCCTTTTCCTTTACCTATATTAGGTCGGGATTTAAACTGTCCTGTTTCACTACCAGTATTACTCAATTGAGCTTCTTGCTTCTCTGCAACTTTCACCTGTGCCCACATGGCCTTTTCTTTCAATTTACGCTGTTTACTCTCAATTTCATCACTGCAATGCTTAGCATATCTCAAAACTTCGTCCACTGTGCTATTCTGCCAACCAATCAAGTGCTGCTTAATCATTTCACTTATCTCTGGTTTTAATCCATACACAAACCTATATACAAAATGACTCGTATCCTTCTCATTCAGTGTCTCATAACCACTGTACTGTTTGAAGACCAACAACAATCTCTCATAGTAGGCGTGCACTGACTCTTTGCTTTCCTGCGTTGTTCTGTCTATTTTTACCCAATCTGTTTCTTTTGGTGGAATTTTATTTTTCAAAAAGGTAACTACTTGGTCATACTTCCTCATCACTTCTGGACCTGGCGCTCCTGTTTTAGCATCCCTTGGATATTCTACAGTTGGCCAATCAATAGTAATCTTACATTCTGTCCACAAATCAGCTGGCACTACTATATCAAACAATCCATCTAGATCTATCCACAGCACTTTTGACACCTTAACAAATCTCTCCACTTGTCTGTACCATTCTACTGGCTTTTCTCTCAATTTTGGGAAGTCATTTGTAAATGACAGTATATCCTGTCTGGTCCATGGAACATGCACATAACTACCTCCTGGAGTTTCTCTCATCGGGTACTCCCTAACAACTGGCTCCCTATCTGTCACTGCAAAAGCCAAAGATGCTTTATCTGTTGTTTTCTCATTCCTCTTTGACCATCTATTTCTCCATCTATCCACATCACCCCATTTTCTCAATAAGACGATCAACTCTTTTATTTGGGTCAGTCTTCCTGATGTGTTCAAATTCTCTATGTCTTTCTCACAAAAGTCTACTCTGTATGGTTTCTGCAACGTTCTCACTTTCACAAATTCCACTCCTAGTTCACTTGCTATCTCTTCCAATTTGTCATGTAAATTTCTAGCTCTCCAAGTAAGACTTTTGCACAAAAACATAATCTCATCATCCTGGTAATTTTTTAATTTTTCTGTACCAATGGTTCCCAAAATCAATTCTTCCATGTCTATTTTCAACCTAATTACATCTAATGGTTTTTCTTCCGGTTCTTTTGCTTTTAGCGCTTTCATCCATTCATTTAACTCATCTGGAGTTGGACCTACAGGCGTACTATTTAATTCTATCCAATTGCTGCTTCCTTCTGGTGTTCCTGATGCGGACTCCGTCACCATAGGCATTCTCCTAATCTCATTCTCATTTATCGTCAAATTTGTAGGTGGGCTTGGTCTATAGGTACTAGCCAAATTGTGTGCCCCTTCATTTTTCAGTTCCATCCCTTCTCTTTTTCTTTGCAAATGTGAATTCATGGGAATCACTAAGGAATGTTCATTCATTTTCTGATTCTCAAAAATTGGCATTACTGGACCTATCGTTACTGGTACAGTTACAGCTTCCATATTCTTTGTCAGCTCTCTTATTTTCTCAGTCAATTCTTTTGTCGTTTTAGCTAATTCAGTTGCATTGTCACTTTCTATCTCTTCATTTTGTGAAGTTTTCAATTGATCTTGTGACCTATTTGTCTCATTTCTTCGTTCAAGATTTTTATTCCTCCCACTTTCCATTGGCGGTGCATTAGGTGTCACCACCGCAGAAGTCTGTTGGTATGGAGGTGGGTTTCTGTTTAAAATATCTTCCAGCAATTCGTCATCTGTTTCACTACCACCATACACATACTTTTCTACCACTACATGTTTCTTTTTCTTGGTACACTTTCTCTTTGCTTCTTCCTCCACTGTAAAAGCTGGAAACAAACCTCCTGTCATGTTAGCATATCTCCAACGCTTTACTCTGTCCTCATGATTTATTCCCCACAACCTTCCAGGCAAAAACTCATGATTCTTTAATCCTCTGGATCTCTCTCGCTCATTCATCTCATCTTCCCATTCCGTTAAAGCTTCAAACTGGGTCGGTCTAGGTCTAGGTTCTAACATTACCATCTTTTCTCTCAAGTTCCGTAATACAGCTACATTAAATGAACCATTCTCAGGGAAAGCCAATGCTCCATCATTCTTGGTGTATTTTGTCCAATTTTCTAACCATATGCATGTGTGATATCCATATTTCAGCATCATATGTGAAGCTGGTGATTTCGGCGGAGGAATTATTTGTCCCTCTCTAGTCACTACCTTTTTGTCCTTCTTAAAGAAGTTCTTAACTTTCGACATCCATGACGTTTTCTCTTTTCCATACTCATAGTACGACATGATTCACAACCTTTTTCTCCTTAAACGATCCGCAATTCAACACTGTTCTCTATGCGTTATTTCAACCAATACTAGCGCGACTCACACCAACACTCCAATCACAAACTTCCACGTCACTAGATTATACGACCAATCCTAGCGCGACTCACACCAAAGCTCCAATTAGAGCGATTTCTGTCTGCGGCGCACTGTCCAATCCCAGCGCGGCTTCTGTCTACGTCAGTACTGCTCCTGTTTCCATGTGACTAGCGCACTGTCCAATCCCAGCGCGACTCTTGTCTACGTCACTTCTGCTCTTGACCCCTCCTTTACAAAATTTATCGGCAATTTATTTTTCAACAATTCTTTGTTAGTTACAACATTTAAAACATTTCCATTGTCTGATTCGCTAAACCGAAAAGATAGCTTTGACCATTTACACAAGAATTCTGTATTTTCCAGTAGGCAGCGCTTACCTCTACCCTACCACAGAATTTTCAGTTTCGCCGATAAAGTAGCACTTCCCTCTACCTTACCCTTCTTTCAAGCAATCAGTAAACCCGTTTCTCTGGGGATAAAACACATGTGGAGACTATACTGCTCCTGAGAATTAAGGCCAGAGTTTCACAGGAAAACCGATCACTATTTCACTTACACACCTTTTATACACAAAATGTCCCTATTATAACACAGTCAGTCAGTCAGTCAAATCACTTTATTCGATTAATTAAAATCATAAAAGTACAGTACACAGAACATAAAACAACAATAATATCATTCAATTCAGTTGGGCGATATAAAAAAACTTTAAAATTCCTACAAAAATCTATAATTCATCAGAGCTTGAAAGTTATCAACTAAAATAATTACATTAGGATAATTTTGAAAATTCATGCATCATTAATCATAAGAAATCTCCTTCTCCTGAGGCGAACAGCAGCCACAAGAAAACTAGCAATATTAAAAATGTTCCAGTTATCATCTAACAGTTGGAGATACATTAAAGCTGGTCTTGCCTGTAAAAACCTTTTCCCCTCAAGAGGGGGACTAAAAACCTCCTCCGTATTTCATTATAAAAATCACAAAACATGATAAAATGCAATGTATCCTGCAATGAAAAATTATCACACTGGCACATGCCTATATCCTCTGGCTTACACCATCCCAGAAGGTTACCCAGGGAGAAATGAATCAGGTTGAAGCGGAACCTTGTCAGTAGCCAACGGTGATAAGGCTTAGTTACAATTCTCAAGTAGGGCTCAATTGACGGGGAAGAAATAATTAAGTAATGAGCCCTAACCGAAGGTTTTTGAATCTCCCGGTCCTCTCGTTCCAACATCAGTATATTTAAAAATTGTGCTTTTACCCAGATTACATCATCTTTTTTGATCCCTTCTGGGGCATTATAAATATCAGGTCGCCCTAGTTTAAAAAACATAGACCTAACATAAGACAGCCACGGGATGCTGTTAGCTTTCTCCAGGGCAACAACATCCCGTAAAATCTGATGGTTCAAGGTTATCTCAGGGTTAAGCCAGGTTTTAAGCCAGCAGACCAAGGGGGCCAGTCTCAGTGAGTCAGTTACATAACCCAACCCCAATTCCTGATGAATAGCAAATGTTGGGGTTGATTGGGGCACAGACAGAAGGGTTCGTAAGAATTTATTTTCAGCCATCTGCATCCCCATCTGCTGTTTGTAGCCCCAAATAGCAGAGCCATATGTAGCAATGGCCAAACATTTAGATCTATAGATGGAGAGAATAGCTTCAAAAGGCTTTGCTCCCAGTCGCTGTGAAAACCCTATTAAAGATGATGTTGATCTTACAACTGCGTTTTTTTTTGCTTTAGATTGGGGGACCCAGGAACATCTATCATCGAATAAGACCCCTAGGTATGTAAAGGAGGTCACTCTAGACACCTCCGCTCCATTGCATGAGAAGATTTTTCCTTTTCTTTTTCTTTGACCCTGTCATAAGGTTTCTGCACATACACAGAGCTATGCACAGGAAAATGGGACCCCGGAATACAGTGGTTTGCCACCATATACCGTAGCACCCAAAAACCCCAACCCAACTAGCTTAGCATCCCATTAGCACCCAAGTACTAATGTTAGGACAACCCAGAACACGGTATCTTTATCTCAGGACTCACTGAAGCAAGAACACTCTTTCGCCACTCACTCGTACTTGTTCACAAGGTGCGTAGGAAGAGACACTGGATAGGTTAAAATGTTTATTCCAACTTACGTGCTCTAATGTACAGTACACGTGTCAGTACTAATAGCATAATGCATATGACTAATATAAGCAGCATGGTTACAATTCCATAGAATACAAACGGGGAAAGCATCTCAGAGCTCAGTGGATAAACGTTTAAATAACATTACCACCCTCCCCTTGCAGTAAGATAGTTTATTATAATAATAGAAGACCTCTGGGCTTTGCCTAGCGAACCCCCATACCTCAGTCTCTAGATGCAGAATTACATCAGCAGGACATCATAGCTCTTCTCACTGAAAGGGATTTCTCCAAGTGTGTTTTAGCGCTAGTAAACCACAGTATTAAAAGCATATCAAATTCTTCATGGCAATTGCACATAATGTTATGTCTGGGTGCGCGAGACTGGCCATATCAGGAAGAACCAGAATACATTGTTATGCGACCTTGTACATGTTTGTGCAGACTGAGCCCAGAAAGGTGAACAACAGAAAATGCAGACAGTGCAAAAGAACTTGGCACGAGCAAAGGGCGAGGAAGGCCCGGCTCAGTGTAACGTGCGCAAAGAAAAGCAGCATGGCAGCCAGGCCTAGGCCAACATAACAAGGCAGGTAACAATCCACAAGACACCCTCCCCTGGACAGTCCGGCGGCCAGGACAGAGGAGAAAATTGACGTCGGAGCACAGGGAGCGCCCAAACGGCGAAGGGCAGGTCAATCCATGAAAGTGAAAGTGCAGAAAAAAGCCATACCCTCCAAGAGTTCATCATTGGAATCGTCAAAAAACATAGATGCCATCCAATCCATGAGGTCAAAAGAGCAGGAATGCTCCTCAGCAAAGGGAGCATCCAGAAGCAATGCGGGACAGCTTGCGTGATAATTGAAACAGCTTCGTTGTAGAAGATCCTGGGCAGCCGCCCAGATATCCCATTGCGCCAAAATCCCCAGTGCAGCCGCACGCGCCATACAGCCAGCGACGGAACAGTCCTGCTCATGGGCCTCTAAGGGACCCATCAACTGAACAAAATCCGGAACAGACAATGACGAATTGGAGAGGCAATAATCCAGAGTCCAGGTGAAAGGACAGCGGACACAAGTCATCACAGGTTGCACGCAAGTGAAATACGCAAAGCGAAATGAAAGAGTATATGACACACTCAGTGTCGCCAATGGCAAGACACCAAAACCGGCCAAAGGCGCTCACGGAGCAGCTGGAGGCGTTCTGGATCGAGCAGGTCCCATCGGGGAGCAGCCATTGCGCAGAAAGCAAATTAAGAGCAAGACACCAGCCGCTAAAGCGAGGAGCAATGGGAAACCGCCAAAGACACTGGAAAATATAGAATGTATGAAAGCCGGGATGACACCAAAAATAGTTTGGAAGGAGGACACCAAGCCCGACCCAACGACCTTAAAAAAGTGTACTAGGCCTTCAGTGTTAGATGCGTTAAAAATACGATGTATTAACTCCCCAAAATGTTGGGGGAGATTAGTGTTTAAAAGGGCCTGTATTTCACTGTGGGTACTCGCCACCTGGAGAATGAATGTCTCCCGGGCGGACGTGAGCATAACTTCCTCGTTTAATAATAGTGCCTTTATTCTGCTCAGTCTATTGAAATCTGCTTCCATGGTAGGGATGGAAGGCCAAATAGAGATATCAACCTTGCCATGAGGGGGAGGAAAAAGCACATTTTTGCAGCAGACAACCCTGTGCGAAACTGTTACAATGTAAGGAATGCCAGCTTGCAGGCCACAACAGTTTTCGTTATTTAAAAGTAAATAACTACCATTGGAAAGGAGAGTGAAAGTAGGTGAAATAACAGGAGCAGGAATACCTTTCAGCACACAAGCAAGATTAGGAGAGGAAACGCTACATGAGCCATGCAATTTAATGTGTTTACAAATAAGCGAATGACCTATAGTCGAGTCGCAGTACTCCCCGTGAGAAAGACTTCCTTGCCGTCCCGAAGGCATTTATACATGAAAGGCAAGGACCAGAGTTCATGCAGGAAAGCACTGCCCAATGGCCGGTAACGGCCCACAGGATAATGTTTCATGCACGAGTCAAATTCAAACAAGGAAAATGGTAAAGCTATAACCCCATGGACTAGCCATACAGCAGAATCGAGTTCTGCAACAGAGAACGGCAAAGGATCCACCTTTTCGATATGTAATAGAGTGTAAGTTGCATCCTTCATGGACATAAATTGCTGTTTGTCAGTTAAGTTAAAAGGTAGAAATAAGGCAGAGGTGTTCAGAAAATGCCAAGGCACTTTACCTAACTTGAGCGTTTGTAAAGTCCATGCAAACTGCATAACTGAACGCAATTGATTCTGACCATGATATAACACAGAAACATCATCTTGTACAATATCAACAACAGAGGACACAATATTCTCTAAAGTGTAAATGCGAGAAGACAGGGTATTAATACTATTGTCAACAACAGCGAGCACCTTTTCCATATTTGCTTGATCTATTTCCCGAAGACGGGAAGCAGCTTCCATTTGTGATAGCTTCCAAAGTTCATTATACGTTTCATAAATGAATCTTTTAGGTCGGGGACCACGAGGTCCCAAAACAAAGTCGGACAGATCAATATTGCCTGTAAGGAGGGACAAATGTTGTTTAACAGAATCAAGGGACGAATGTTGCAGCCATAGTTTGCATAATTTACCAACAGAGTATGTAGTGACAGTACGGGCATCAGTAAACCTCGGATCAGGCCTATTCTGTGTGTAGCTAGCACCAGTATCATGAAAACGCATTTGACATGCATTAGATGATATAGGCCATACTAACCAGGGTGACTGAACCAGCTCAGAAACATTAAACGAGTTATTTTGTAACATTGCCTGCAGGGACACGAGGGACAGATTGAATCGTGAGCTTTCATTTGGAAAACTCGACAGGGATGGTATTGATGGCGTATTCAATTGTTTAGTGGTTGCTAAGCCCCAACATGTAGTCTGATAGATGGAAGCATTTAGGAACATAATTTGGGTAGGGATGAGGCACGCACGATGCAACGCCTCGGTTCCCTGTACCTGCCATGGCTTGGAGCCCCAAATAGATTTTAAATCCACTGTAATATCCCAGTACTCATAACCACCCACAGCTAAGGCACTTAGAAAGGAACCTGAATAAAGCATTTTGGTGTGTGTTAACATAATTTTCTGAGTTGATGTGTTATTTAGTCTAAAATAATAGGATGCAGGGTTCGACCGATTAAAATCAGTGAAATAATTAAACTTATTTCGAAGAGTTTGAGAGCTACCTGGCAAGGGGTTTGGACAATGTTCCCATTGGGTATGGTTAACAGAACTACGCAGGGCACTGGGCTTATGGAGAAAATGATTACCCCAATGTTGGTAACAATACAAATCGGCATAATTAGCAGAATTCATATATAAATCTTCAGCATTAAAAGATGCATAATATTTTAAATCGGCAAACAATGCTTCAACAGCATGCACATCCCAATCATCAGAATGAATATTATTTTGTACTACATCACCCATTGAAACACGAAGGACATTAGGTACATTAATAATTTCCGTCGGACCATGGATTTGATAGTTCACTGCATCCCATACGATGCCATCAGCAACTGGGAAGGCTGAAATGTTCACAAATGTGTGGTCACGCTTCATGATGTGAGACGAGGAATGAGGAGCCAAAGTTCCAGAAACATAGTCTACAGCAGAGCGTTCAGGTAAATAGTGACCATTGATTAGTAGAAAAAACACTGTGACAAAGCCAATGGACATGAACAAAAATATCAAGAAAAGTACCAACCAGAGGTATGTCCAGGGGGAATCAAAAAATTGTCTCTAAACCATGATATAAAAATACTGAACTTGGATGGAACTTTTGAAGATGTGGAATCCGAATCAAAGGAATAACTAGTCGGGCTTAGTGGCGTTGTTGGTTGATGTGCCACCGATTCTGATGCAGGATATGTATACTCGTCCTCGTCGATATTGGTGGAGAGTTGGGGATCAATCGTAGTTTCAGGCAAATCAACCATCTCAATTACAGCATCAGCGATCGTTCGTGCAGATGGACTATGAATATATGTCCGATAAATGGCAGGACAAGAGACCGCTGGTGTGACACTATTCAGGATCGGCCAGGCGCTGTAGCTTGACATTTTCAACTGAGATGTATCTGTTCTCTTTGCGACCAGGAAGCGGTGGTAAAATGACTGTACGTGTTCCCTTCAGGCCAAGAACTGGAACCGGTGCACGAAAAGAGGGGCCAAATTCCTTTTTGTTTTCAACCTTCTCTCGAACCAGTTCTCCAACTTTCGGAAGCCAGCCGGCTACCGGAATCTGCAACGCAGGATCTGTGGCTGAAGGTAAATGTGTAGTTGCAAGTTTGTCTCGGGCTTCTTGTAAGTCCTGTAACATAGCAGAATGGTTATCTACATCAAACTTGGCGGATTGCGCCGCGATGTCTGGACCCTCAAGGTCAAGCACAAACATTCTTATGCCAAAGAGCATTTCGTATGGGGTCCGCCCACCCAGAGGTCTTCTAGGGAGATTATTAAGTGCACGCTGAACGGTATACAAATGGGCCAGCCAGTTCCTGCCAGTACCTAAAACCCTAGCTGTTAAGGATTGCTTTAAGTCACGGTTCATTCGTTCAACGATAGAGTTGCCCTCAGGCCTATACGGAGACGAAAATTTCACCCGCACCCCAAGCGAAGCCATTGCATCCTTGTAAGCCCTAGAGGCAAACGCTGGACCTTGGTCCGAATGGAAGGTGCCGCATGCGAAAATTCCCACAAAGACACGCAAATCCCTGATTACATTTCGGGCGTCAGCACTCCGTTGTGGCCAGACCCAGAGAAACCGTGTGCACGAGTCCACTGCCACTAAGATGTATTTATAAGCAGTGTCTGATGAGAATGGACCGCAGTGATCCAAGTAAACACACCCAAAGGGTCTGTTAGCAATGCAGAGCGGTGTTTGTGGTGGACGTGTTACCGTGGAAGGCTTAATCTGTTGACAAACATCGCAAGAAAGCACAAAAGCACGGGTGTCTTTATATAACCCACGCCACCAATAACGCTGCTGCAAGATGGAAACCATAGCTGACACACCTGCATGAGCAGAAGCCATGCCTTCGTGTGCAGCTGATATCAAGGCACTCCTGCGGTCCGCGTTGGGGATCAGCCGATCTCCAACGTCAGGTATAGTTACATAAGGAACCTGATCGGGACTTAATTTGTAAGAATACTTGGAAGGGAAACCTGTAGGGTAATTATCACCTTCCTTGGTTGCAGCAATAGCTGCTAAAATAACAGGGTCTATTTTAGACATGGACCTGGTA
This sequence comes from Calotriton arnoldi, assembly GCA_963921515.1. Lineage (NCBI taxonomy): Eukaryota > Metazoa > Chordata > Amphibia > Caudata > Salamandridae > Calotriton > Calotriton arnoldi. The sequence goes on along the minus strand of CAWUFW010000056.1, from coordinate 1,578,702 downwards.
ACCGCTGCTACTGAACACGTGACTACTGCTGAACGGGCAGCTTCATCTGCCAGATCGTTACCAATAGCGTGTGCGCCCACCCGCTGATGGCCTAAGGTGTGAACCACCTGTGTGAGGGGCAGACGTTGTTGCAATTCTGCCACTCGAACCCAAAGCATTTTATGCTTAATTGTGCTCCCTTTTGCGTCCTTGTAGTCATTTTTCGACCAGAAAAACAGATTGTCATTATAAGATTGTACACAGTAAAAAGAATCACATACAATAAGAGTGGTCTCATCCTGTGAAGCGAACTCAAGTGCAAGTAGTAATGCATGCAGCTCGGCCAATTGTGCGGTACTATCCCCAAGTGTGCGTGTGTGCACTACAGTGGATTTGAACTTGCCATCCACAAAGGATCCTGCAACAATAGCACATGCAGCAGAATAAGCGTGCTTGGACCCAGTGGCCGGTTGCGCCGAACCATCGGTGTAGATCACACATTTGTAATCCTCAAGCGGTAATAAAAACAAAGGAGGAGGATGAACGAATTCATACTGCAAAAACTCCTGAGTCTGAAGAGAAGAATCAAAAACAAAAGTGACGTCCGAAGACGTCAAAGATGTAGCCCATTGTATCCAACGGGGATGCATTGCTTTTGAGTTCGGTACACTTGCCTTTGTTACTGCCTCTAGGGCAGGACAGGGTGTTACCACTAGAATCCGCTTTCCCTGTGCCAGTGCGCGTTCTTTTAGAATCGCCATTTGCACTGCAGTCAGAACTTTTTCAACAGATGTAAAGCGCAATTCAGCGGAAGTGTACAGATGTGACTTGTATGCGATAGGTACTGTATCACCTTCATTAAAGGTTAAATAGGTGAATCCCACCGCCCCGGAATTATTCTAATCACCAGGTTTGTGTGGTTATCACGAGTCAAAAGATATTTAGACTCCAATAGGTCTGTCTGCAAAGACTGCAGTATTGAGGTATGCTCAGGCAGCCAGCAAGACCTTGAATAAGTTGGTTGTATCAAAGCATACAAAGGCTTGATACGCTGGGCATATTCGGGAATATAAGTACGCCCGAAGTTCAGGAAACCCAGCAAAGACTGAAGCTTCTTCAGAGTATTTGGGGGCACAAATGTGCACATTTTTCCAAGAAATGGGGGCTAAGCCCTTACCTTCGTTATTGAGCTCATAGCCCAAGAACAGAACGGTAAATTCAGCAATGTGTGACTTAGCAAAGTTAAATTTGTAACCCTGCTCCGCAAATTCAAGAATAATGCGGTCCACACGGGACAGATGCTGATATAACTCGTCGTCTGTCAGATAGATGTCATCAACGTACGAACATGCGTCTTGATCAATGTCATTTAACAAAGAAACAACACGGGCGGCGAATATACCCGGACTATTTTTATAGCCCATGGGTAATCGCCGGAACTGGAATAATTTACCACCGGATGTGAATGCGGTCCATTGACCACTCTCCGGGGCTAGGTTGTGCGTGTAGAAACCGTTTGAAAGGTCAAGTGTCGTTTTGTATTTTTTACGAACAAGACTGTCTACAAGCGCAGAACTGTGTGTATTTTGCACCGCAAAGTTCCGACAATGAGTATTTAAATGCCGGTAATCCAAAACTAAGCGGTACGATCCATCGGGTTTAGAAACCACGAAAAGGGGATTGTTCATAGGTGATACGCATGGTTCAATTACTCCCTGATATTCCAACTGTGTCAGAATTTCGGAGACGGGTCCTTTTGCCTGCCGTTTGATGGGATATTGGGGTTGTGGCTGCGGTAGTGACCGCAAAGGTATTGCATGAGGAGGTGATTCTTCATCCCATCCCACATGGTTGCGGTATAACGCTGGAGCCAGGTACACAGCCCACTCAGCTGCAAGTGCTTCAGCTTTGTCTTTTGGGACATGCTTTGAAAAGCTTGGAAGGATTGCCTCCTCTCCTTTATGTGCAGCAAGTACGAATGAGGGTGGCCAATCCACCTCCGCTAACAAAATGTCATATGAAGAGGTTAGATTTTCCCAAAAATCCCTTTTATCTCACGCGGTATATCACCTTCAATTTGGATGACTATGTTATAAAGTCTGTCAGGGGTGCCACTCTCGTGTCAGCTGTCTCTACTGTAACGAATGTTTCAGTTGCTGTCGCCTCCATATGAGGACGTAGCGCCTCCCGCACTATGGTAACTTCCGCGGCGCTGTCTAGGAGGGTTACTGCCCACGTCCAATTCTGGAGTCTCGTTCTCACCGTCTGTGGCATATTTCGCTGTTACAGCGGCAACCTTTTTCTTCTGAAATTGTGGTCGGGAATGGTGAAAGTCTTCCGCTTTCCCTCTGACTTGTTGTCGAGGTTGGTCTCGCTCCTGGGGAGCCTCTCGGCCCCTTCCTCTATCTTGCCGTTCTCCTCCACCAGCCTGTGACGACGTCTGGGCCTGTGAAGAACGAGGAGAACGCGTATCAGAGCTTTGAAACCTATCCGGTGATTTAATTCTCGACCTATCACGTAAATCATATGTACGTTCAGAAGAAACCGAAACTGGGGAAGCGCCTCTCGACCCCGGCTTCTTTTGTTGCTTACCCTGTTTTTTCTGTCTCCAACTCTTTTTAGTGAAGACTGGTTTATCATCTTTCTCAGATGCACTTTTTGTTTGTATAACTTGTGTTTGCGATTGAGTTTGCATTTTTACAAAAGGCTTGTTGCCTAGGCTATTTCGTCCAATTGTTTTATAAGCCCGGGCAATGATTTTCGGTAGTTCGCGGGGCCGGTCCAACTCTGGGACCAAAGCCAAAGCATTCGCTACTTGAAAGTTCATAGCATCGCCCTTGACATTTCCAAGGATCAGCTCAGCTACTACATCAAACACTCCCACTAGTCTCATCCCTAATTCCACAGCCGCTTCAGGGCCATGTTCATCCTGTACTTTTTAATTACAGAGGGTAGAACCGTCATGGAAGGAGTTCCAAAACATTTTGAATAAACTGCTGCGAATACCTTACCCCAGTTTTCACATGATGTCAAATCGGGGATTATGTCTTTTGGCAAACTTATCGTGAGGATGCGGTGTTTATCTACTGGGGATGTATGTGGAAACACTGCTTCTATCTGATCGAACTTTTCTGCAAGCCAGTAAGGATAGTCATCCTTATTTTGTGGACGTTTGCCCATCACGGAATTTACCATGACAGGACTTATGGACACTCCAGCTGCAATAGCTGGTTGGCCTGCGACTACAGGAGCAGCTCCATGGAGGCTACCTGTAACGTATGTCACTAAGGCTCGATGCACTCGCACCAATTCGGTATGCATAGTGCGCAGTTCCGCAATCGGTAATGCCAGATAATTTGGATGCGGGGTATACCCGGCCAATACAGGCCAAGTGGCCCCTGAATTGATAAGGGGCCTAAACGAACTGCGGTAGTTGGTTGTGGTAGGGCGCCATTGAACCAAACACGGTGCTGCCAAGCCGTGAGAGGCACTTCAAGAACAGTATAGGGTCGATAGGCAGCAGGAACAGCGGTGGGCTTATATTCATGAAACAGCTTATCACCTGCATCCACCGCTTCAAAAGTGATCCAAGTGTAAAACACTTCAAAGTGATAAGCCGCATCGGCTTGAACCACAAAGACCAACTCGACCCCAGTATCGGGCACTCCATACACAGCTAAGTGGTCTCGGAGTGCTCCTCGACTATGTGCAGCTATCGCCACACCAGCCATGACTAAACAATTATATTCGACAACCTAACAGGGAGCACAAAAATGGGTCTATTAACTAACCTTTTTAATAACATCAAGCTTGAAAGAACCTATAAAACATTCAATATAGGAGGTATCACCGTCACATACGCCTCCGGAAGCGTACGCGAGGGGTTTGTGGACAAGCACAAGCACTACTCAAGCGTCTCGCAGATAAGCTGCCCCACGTTGGGCGCCATGTCATAAGGTTTCTGCACATACACAGAGCTATGCACAGGAAAATGGGACCCCGGAATACAGTGGTTTGCCACCATATACCGTAGCACCCAAAAACCCCAACCCAACTAGCTTAGCATCCCATTAGCACCCAAGTACTAATGTTAGGACAACCCAGAACACGGTATCTTTATCTCAGGACTCACTGAAGCAAGAACACTCTTTCGCCACTCACTCGTACTTGTTCACAAGGTGCGTAGGAAGAGACACTGGATAGGTTAAAATGTTTATTCCAACTTACGTGCTCTAATGTACAGTACACGTGTCAGTACTAATAGCATAATGCATATGACTAATATAAGCAGCATGGTTACAATTCCATAGAATACAAACGGGGAAAGCATCTCAGAGCTCAGTGGATAAACGTTTAAATAACATTACCACCCTCCCCTTGCAGTAAGATAGTTTATTATAATAATAGAAGACCTCTGGGCTTTGACTAGCGAACCCCCATACCTCAGTCTCTAGATGCAGAATTACATCAGCAGGACATCATAGCTCTTCTCACTGAAAGGGATTTCTCCAAGTGTGTTTTAGCGCTAGTAAACCACAGTATTAAAAGCATATCAAATTCTTCATGGCAATTGCACATAATGTTATGTCTGGGTGCGCGAGACTGGCCATATCAGGAAGAACCAGAATACATTGTTATGCGACCTTGTACATGTTTGTGCAGACTGAGCCCAGAAAGGTGAACAACAGAAAATGCAGACAGTGCAAAAGAACTTGGCACGAGCAAAGGGCGAGGAAGGCCCGGCTCAGTGTAACGTGCGCAAAGAAAAGCAGCATGGCAGCCAGGCCTAGGCCAACATAACAAGGCAGGTAACAATCCACAAGACAACCCATTATCATAACATGTGACTTTGACATATTCACAACCAAATCCAGGGATTTCATAAAATCCCCGAATGCATCCAATAGTCTCTGGAGGCCAATAGCGGTTCGGGATAATAAGACGGCATCATCCGCGTATAGTAAGACCGGGATAGTCCTAGTTCCTACACGCGGAATATCCAAACTCGCCTGTTCCAAGATTTTATCTAAAGCATTAATATAAAGAGTAAAAAGTAATGGCGCCAATATACAACCCTGGCGGACACCTCTGCCTGATTTAAAGTGACTAGTGCATTTACCTTCCCGAGTGACCCTAACTATTGCTAAAAGATCCCGATGTAAGTCTGCTAAAAATAAACCAAACAAGGATCAATACCCATAACAAGTAAAATGGACCAGAGCTTCGATCTGTTAACCAGATCGAAGGCGGAGGTAAGATCCATAAAAGCCATTTGTAGGGGACCTTTTTTGGCTACGGTGTATTTGCCTATTAATAAATATAAGTTAAGACACTGATCCATGGTACTTCTGCCCTGTCTAAAACCATACTGAAGATTGGATAAAACCCCGTTATCATTTACCCAATCAGTGACTTTAGCCAAAATCACATTGCCTAAGATTTTGACGGCAGAATCAATCAGTGATATAGGTCTATAACACCGAGGGTCACCTCTTTGACCTTTTTTAAAAACTGGAATAATTGTGGACAGGGACCAAGACGCAGGAAACCCCTGCCCAACAGAAGCATTAAACACATTGGCCAGGATCTTGGCCCAAAATTTAGGTTCACTCTTATACAGATCTGCAGGGACACAATCGGGGCCAGGGGCCTTGTTACTGGAGGTCTCAACTATTGCCTTTTCAATATCCACCTCATTAAAAACCAGCAGAGAAAAATCGCCATAAATATCCAATCCTGAAGAGGGAACCTGCACCTCACTTGAACTATAGATTGTCTTAAAATGCGCCAGCCACTGCTCTTCTGATATATTAGTTTCCATGATGTCATTCTCTATGCCTGAAAAGAAAGGTGTATTAACAATAGCCCAAAATTTTGAGCTATCCTTTAAAACTTCAACAGACATTAGAGCATTCCAGGCCTCCGATTTGATCTCACTTTTACGGGTATGTATCGCGAGCTTATAAGACCTCCTAAGGCTAGCTATCTGCTCCCTATCTCTTGGTCTCTTTTTCAGGGCTTGTGCTAAGATGCGATGGGCCCTAGAGCAATTTGTGTCAAACCACCTTTCCACTGGTTTAGGTCTAGGTTTGGATTTAACAGTCAGGTCAATTGCTACCTGATGACAGATACCTTCAAAGCCTCTAATCACCTCATCCTTTGGGGTGGAATGATCAACACACTTTGCAATATCATCTTTGGCCTTCATGCATAAATTAACAAGAAAAGATTCAGGAATTACTTTAGACCATTTAAGCCTCCTCCCTGATCACTTGTGGTCATGTGATTAACTCCTGTGTTCCCACCCAATAAACATAAAAGGCCCAGGTCATTATGCAATTCAAGAATTACTGGGTTGTGGTCACTAAGGGGGGACAACTTAGCATTATAGGATACTACATTAGCTAACAATAAGGTGGATCAAAAATATATAGTCAATGATAGTATCCCTTCCCTTAGCTTTAAATGTCGGAACCCTCTCAGATAAATCATAGAAACCAGGTTCAAAGAGATCAACTCCTGCCAGGAGGTCCTCCAGGGCCTCCCCCTTTTGCGTATGCTCAAAATGGGGTGACACCGAATATTGAGGACCCAAAAGATCATCACCATAACAATTCAAATTACACAAATGAATATTAAAATCGCCCATAAGAATGATATAATAAAAGTGAATTGCTTCGATCTATAAACTTCTAAAAAACATTTCAAATAAGAAAGATGTTCATTCAAGGTGTCGCATTCGCCAGAATTATAAAAATTAATTAATAATATTTTGGGACCAGTAGGAATACACAGTTCTAATATCATACAATTATGGGAGCTTACCTCCAACATTTTTACAGACCCTTTCAAATTTAAAGAAAGAAGGAATACTAGGCCCCCCTTGGCTCTACCTGCCAGTGTAGAACGTGCAGGTGAGAATGTAGAACGTGCAGGTGAGAACACAACCTGTGTTATTACCAAAAATGAACTCAGACAGTGTACAATTCCATGTGACTTCTTTTGCCACACGTGTTCCACTTCCTACTTCCCAGAAGCGTGAAAACTTACATATAACATAACGCGACTCAACAAAAAGTGTTAGACATGAACTTATCAATAATCAATAATCACCAAACTAATTTATAGAAACCATAACTCTGCTACCAAGAAATCTGATCCAGCGCTAACAATAAAAATAATTCTCCTATTTGGCTTTGGTCATCCAGGTGCAACTATTTCTCTAACACACACACTATATCCATATGACGGTGGGGCCCCATTACACCGCATATACATTCACTTACTCATTTATTCCCTGGATTTCCTCCGTCATTAACCTAGGAGAAAAACGATTCGCTGGAAGGAGACGGGATACCTCTTTTATCATGACATAACATTTCTCATTTGCTTTTAAGGTATTCCGCTCATTGGTCGATGGACCAACTAGTAGGAATCAGTTGATGGTGATTAAGACCAGCTCAATCACAATAAACTCTTTAACATTTCATTTTTAATCATTGAGCTAAAGAATCACTGAGTCATTTGTTTAAAGAATAATAAAGTTTATATAAAGTTTTGAATGCAGGAAATGAGGTTAAGCTTATTATTCAGATCATTACATTTATCATCAATATAAGAATAGTTTGAAATTGCAAGGCATTTTTTATTAGACGGAAAAATGAGGTTATCATAATAAGAACTCTATAGATGAATCTATCTATCTTTCTGGGAAAAGCCTAATAATTCTAATAAAATCTATCAAGAAAAAGTTCTCCTAAAGCTAGCATCTTTATACTCAACTGGAAAAGGAAAATAACAGCAGCAGCATCAGCTCATCAGCATCAGCAACCGCAACTTCTCCCATCTACAGCATCTAACTCACGCAGCATCTAACTTCTGCAGCATCTCCCGCAGCATTCGAACAGCATTCTAACCCCTCCCACCAAGAGTAGGTCTTCTTATACCCTAATTCTAGCTTACAGCATAAAATATTTCTTCTTCATGGCGTGATTCTTTCTCATTGGTCAAAACTCAGGCCCATATACATTTTAATCAAACTTCCTGGTCTTAACCAGTTCCGTGTGGAATGTCCATGCAAGCATCGCTTCCCACAGTTCATGCAATTGCTCATCCGTTTCGATCAGTCCAAATTGTATCTTTTTCTGTTACATTTTGTGTAAAACAGTTCCGTCTATTGATTCAGTCGGGCTTCTCACGCTTCTTTCTGATCATCTTGGCACACATCTGCTCAGAAAGGTCACAACAGCCTTGACCATACTTCCATCTTAGCCTCTCAGCATTAGCGCGTGATCATCCCTTTTCCACAGCCTCTCGCCTCTATCACTTGGTCCCCCGCTCATGCGTACTCTAGCAACTCGCGGCCATTTTATATTGCTGCTCGACAGGCTTAAGCGCACTATTTTCAAAGATAAACAAAATATTGTTAAAACAAAGAAATATAAACCCTTTCGTTTCCCTCCCGTCTTTCTACGTACCCCAATTAGGGTATTACCTAGCAAAAAGCAACATATAAAGCTGTCCCTTACTTACCATCGCTTTATTTTGCAACCACACGTTTTATTTAAAGCACAGATCATGCGTTTATTATTGAATTGAGTACGCAAATGTTATGTTATGTTAAACACGTAAACAATTATAAGTTGATTAATTTGCACACGGAATGGCGTGTTACCTTTAACCCTTAACATATAACATACATTGTTGGTTATTTACTTAAACGAACATGTTTATTAATTATTTTACGAAAATATTAGGAGGTTTAATTTTTTTCATTTACCCTGCTCCATCAACTGCAAGGACATCAAAATGGTGACTGGAGTATGGGTGACCCGGATCACCGAGTGAGGGAGTGCGGCAGATAGATTCAGCCTGAACACTCCGGTGCATGTGTGACTTTGCCACTTGAACTGCCCGTTGAGGTTCCACTGGCGAGAGCAGAGCACAACAGGCCTGTACTAAGGCGGCACTCGAACAAGGCAGTGAGGAGCACATGAGGCCGAGTTAAAATGATTGGCGCATGGTGATAAGTGGAAGAGGCACCCCCCGAAGGTCTAGGGGTCCGGCTGCAGTCATGCTGTGGACTGGAGATGGGTACCCGCCGAGAGACTGCAGGTGCCGTTTCCATAATGAGACGGAGCTGTGCTGTTCTCCCCCCTTCTGTTTTGAAGGTTGGACTGCCCCTCCACCCCTCATTCCCATTCCTTTGTAAAGATAGAGACAACATTGCTGCTATAACCCGTGGAATATGGGCCATATTAAATATAAAAAGAAGTAGTAGTGAGGACCTTACCGGGGACGGTGGACTGAGTGAACTATAACCCAAAATGAGATGCTCTGGGATACTAAAACATACCAGGACCATCGAGCATCACTACAACCACTCTAGTGGCATGGAGAATCGGGTGCCCTATGGGGCAGCTACTTATGCCCGGGGCTGGGCATGTCCCTGAATGTGAGTGGTGGGCCGCGTAGATTGCCTAAAGCAGAAGCAGAGTTTCCCAAATCTCACAATAGGGGGATGGTGGGAAAGTAAATAGTCCAGAGAGAGTTGAGTGCTTGGGGCGCAATCCCCTAATAAAACACACGTTTTAGTCAATCAGTTACCAGATAACAGTATATGCATGTCTGAGAGATAAACAGTGAATATCCATTCCTGGAGGCGGCACACGTGTCGAGGAAAGACATAAGCACAGCCCTCCAGCAAGAAAATAATATAAGCAAGTATGCCAAGCAAATGATGGGTCATCGGTGCCAGTCCCAGGTCTGATCAGCGACTACGAATGCTGAAGGAAATTAATTCAAAAGACACACAGAGGATGGACTGAATGCAGAGCAAATCAATCAATCACCCCCAGTGAAAAGATCTGGGTTACATCCATTGTTCTTTTGCTCACCATGCCACCCCAGGTTACACCCAGCCATATGCAAATCAGTCTTGACCCTGTGCGTCATGGGAACAGTCCAGCCCTTACTGTCAAGCCAGGTCCTCCCTGGACCAGAAACAAGAATCCTGGGACCGGTTTCGGGGCATCACCCCTCATCAGTCAGGCTGGCTTGAAACCAGTGGCACAGTGAGCCCGGGACACACGTTTTGGCATACCCGGCGCACTTAGGGTGAAAAAGCAAAAGATACACAGATGATGGACGGAATGCAGAGAAAATCAAACATTCACCCCCAGTCAAGAGATCTGGGTTAAATCCATTGTTCTTTTGCTCACCATGCCACCCCAATTTAGACCCAGCCATATGCAAATCAGTCTTGACGCTGTGCCTCATGGGAACAGTCCAGCCCGAACTGCCAAGCCAGGTCCTCCCTGGACCAGAAACAAGCATCCTGGGACCGGTTTCGGGGCATCACCCCTCTTCTGCCAGGCTTGCTTGAATCCAGTGGCACAGTGAGCCCGGGACCAACGTCTGGGCATACCCAGCGCACTTAGGGCGAGAAAGCAAAAGACACACAGATGATGGACAGAATGCAGAGCAAATCAAACATTCACCCCCAGTCAAGAGATCTGGGTTAAATCAATCGACTTTTGCTCACCATGCCACCCCAGTTTAGACCCAGCCATATGCAAATCAGTCTTGATCCTGAGCCTCATGGAAACAGTCCAGAGGTCTGGGTTAAATTAATCCAGCACAGAACTGACATCATACTTCATGTAATCCAGGCCTCTAGAAAAGCCTTAGAGACTAAAGGCCTAATTACGAGTTTGGCAGTCCCATGGTGGCGGTCAACCCACTGTATTACGACTACAGCGGTGTGACCACCACAGGACCGCTGTTACTGCTGGGACTCTTGATCCTGTGGTGGTGGTGCAATGTCAGAGGCCATAATATGCTGGCGGTGCAGTTGCTGCATCGCCAAGTATATTATGAGTTTCCTCACTGCCTTCCTTTTTTATGGCGGTGAGCCCGCCATGAAAAGATCGGCGGTGAGGAAACTAAGGGGGCCCTACAGTGCCCCTGTGCATGGGAGTGCATGCAGGGGGGCACATGGTGTGCCCCCCTGTCTGTATGCACACCCATGTTCCTGCACGGAACGAAATGCACAACAATGTGCATTTCAGTCCGTGCAGGAACATGCTTTGGCGTTCCCATTGCGGTGCCTTTCTAAGGCTCACCACCTGGGACTGCCTGAGCAAAGCCAGCCAGACCAGGAGAAAACTCCTAATATGGCAGGCGGTCAGCGGGCGGCTTTGGCAGTGTGGCAGCGGGGGGTGGCGTGGCAGCCTGCTGCAACACCGCCAAAGTCATAATCAGGCCCTAAGATAGGAGAAGTGCCTGTGGACATCACACTGCTACGCCAGGACCCCCCAAACTGCAGTAGAAAGAGTAATAGAATTAAGAATCTGAAGTGAAGGACACACTGGCTACTCTCCACGCAGCGGTTTCCAGTCTAGAAACAAGAATTAACTGCCTGCAGAGCAAGTTGAGGATGCAGAGAGGAGCGATCATAGGAACAACCTTCAAATAGTGGGTGTCTGAGAGTGCTCAGAAGGCATCAGACCAGAGCAATTCCTGCATGCCTGGTTTGAATCCTAGGTACCCAAAGGTGAACTTTCAGCCTGCTTTATGGTGGAGCGAGCCCACCGAGGGTTGGCAGCAAGACCCCCTCTGGGAGCTTCTTCAAGAGTCATCATTCCCAGATTATTAAACTATACTGACTGAGACAACATCCTACACGTGGCACTGAAAAATAGGGGACATCAGTCTAGGCTCGTAGGTGATAATGCTGTTTCCAGACTACAAACAACACGTCCTATGTTGTAAGTGCAATGTAATGTTTTACATAATGTATTGGTTTCCTCATGAGTCGCGTGTACCCACGAGACTCATGATTGCTATGTTTCGAGCGTGGCCGCTCCGTTGTTGAGAACCTTAGCAATGCCACTGTTGGCGTAGCATTCTCTGCAGCTGGACGGCTCCAGTCGTGGGTGCATCTTTCTCCTGAATAAATTCTGGAAATCCTGCCCACGCTTCCCGCATTGTTATTTAACAACTTGGCGACGAGCGGGAACTCCTTCTGCACCCACCGCCAAGACCCAGCCTCCAACCTGCCGCCTTATCAAAATTCAAATTTCACCGGAGGCTGTCTCTACTTCATCCTCAAAGGAACAACTTGCTGCCCATCGGGTTCTGATCCTGCACCCGATTTCAGCGATCTTCAACTCATCGGACTTACGGTTGTACAAATGTATATACTTTTTGCTTACTTTCATTGCTGCGCGGCAGTTAGCCTCTTTCGAACGCTTGTACTCCACTGCGCGTCCTTTGAATCTGAATGTACGCGCCTCTTCTATCCTCGCATAGAACGCGCTGACGATTCAAACAAGCTGCAAAACAAGCCCACTAACCAGCGAAAGTCACGTACAACCGTTCCCATGACAACAGTGTCAGGTCGCCATATTGAAAGTCGAGGAATATGCTTTGTCTATTGCGCGTTTGCACAACAGCGATAGACACACTTTTAAAATCACTTTGCATATTATTTACTCCTTATTCATCACAGCGACAGGCACGCTTTGCCTGTCATTTCGCCACCACTCCTTCACAGCAACAGGAAAAGATTTGTGCGTCATTTCATTACTTTTCATCACAGCGATAGTCACGCTTTGCCTGTCATCTTATTACTTCATAGCTTAACGTGCAATTTGATTACTCCTCATTACAGCGACAGGCACACTTTGCCTGTCATCTCATTACTGCATATTTCACAGTTATTTCACGGTTGTTTAGATTTGTACATTACTGTGTTTTCTTATTTCCATTGTTCTACAACCACAAACTCGTTCTTATACTTCTTCATCAGGCTTGTGCAATACAATCACCTATTATGGCCTCAGCTCAATAATTTCAAACACCAGTTTTCTCCAAACTCCAGGTAAACCTGTACTTAAATGGCGACAATGGCTGAAAGGTTTTGAGAATTATCTTGTAGCAATTGATGCTGTGAAATATTCACTACCTCGCAAAGTTGCCATTTTATATGGTTGCCTCGGTATTGCTGCACAACAGGTCTTTGAAAATCTTCCCATATTTCCCGCACCCACTGGTTCTGGTGACAATTGGGATACATATCAGGAGGCTTTCGCACGCCTAAATAAACAATACTCTGACGAACCCAGCATTGTATTAGAACGCCATAACTTCTTCAAACGGAAACAGAGTCTAGAAGAAAGCGTGGAAGATTATATTGCACAACTTAGAATTTTGGCATCTACATGTGAATACGGTGAAAGCACAGATACTTGTATTAGAGATCAATTCATTTTCTCATGTTCTTCTAAAAAAATACAGGAACGATTATTAAGCTGTAAAAATCCTTCTTTAGCAGAAACTATAGATATTGCCAAGAGCATTGAAAGGGCAACCATTTCTGCGAAAATTATACAAGAAAGCTCCTCACAATTCAATATTCACACATTCGATGAACCTTCTCCTCTTGTTCAGTTCATCTTATCAACAAGTCTACTAGACAATCCTTCAAAAAACCTACCATTTGTTACAGATGCAGGTCAAAGGATCATATCGGCAATTTCCCTAATTGCCCCGCTTCTTGCAAAAGATGTTCATCTTGCAAAAAGATGGGACATTTCCAAGCTGTATGTAGAAGTGGCAAAAAGTTTACCAGAGTCAACAACATTGAATTCAAAGAAAACATAGAATCCTGCTCTGATCGACTCAATGATGTTTTATTATCCATCGAGTGTGATTCAATTGACCTTTCTAAAATTAAAGGACTGTGGTGTGAATTACTAGTTGGCACAGTTGCCCTACAAGTCAAAGCTGACTCAGGTTCTCCTATCACCATTCTCTCAGACACAGAGTTTCACGCACACTGGGACGGACATGTATCCCTCATCAAATCAGACATCTACCCTAAGGCTTATGGGGAAAAAGACATTGAGATGTTAGGATAGTTCCATTCCAGAATTGAGTGTTTGGGTAGACGCACTTACACTAAAATCTATGTGGCTCTCAAGGGGAGAAACATTTTAGGTTGGTTAGATTTAGCCAAAATGGGCTTACTTCTCAAACCCGATTCAGATCAACCAGTCACCTTAGGAGACATTCCACATGATTACTACAGCTACCCTGAACATGAACATATCGGTGTTGCTTATCTCTCTGTCTCTAATTACAATGTTGACAACTTACTTACTCAGTTTCCCACTGTTTTCCAGAATAAGGTTGGCAATGTAGTAGGCTTCAAACATGAAATACGTCTCAAAGCTAATGCACAACCCATTGTTCACAAGGTACGATCCTTACCTTTAAGTGCAAGAGATGAGTTAAAGAAGGTTCTTAAAAACCTATGTGACGAGGGGATCATTACACCATGCAACTCCTCCGAATGGGTTTCCCCCATAGTTTTGGTACGCAAAAAAAGTGGTGAGGTTAGGCTATGTGCCGACTTGCGCTCTCTTAACAACAACATAATTGTAGATTGTCACCCCTTACCCAAAATTCATGATCTCTTAGCCAATCTAGGTGTGACTAAGTTATTTTTCCTTGTTAGACCTTAAATCTGCTTACCACCAGATTCCCTTCTCTTTCAAATCCCAAGAATTAACTACTTTTGTAACCCCGTTCGGGGCCTACAAATATTTGAGATTGCCATTTGGATTAGCCTCTGTGGCTAGCGTCTTCCAAAAACTCATGGGTACCCTGCTCAGAGACATTTCTGGCGTACAAGCTTACCAGGACGACATTCTCGTGTTTGCAAGCAATATTACAGAACATGACAAGGTTCTTTTTAAAGTGTTAGGAGTACTAGAAAAGGCCGGAATGACTGTCAGACACGACAAATGCAAATTTGCAGTGCAAGAGTTAGATTACTTAGGACACACACTATCACCCGATGGCATAAAACCAAAGTTTTCCCTCATAAAGGCCATTAGGGATGCCACACCTCCGAATGATAGATTCCTTACGCTCTTTCCTCGGGCTAGCAGAATATTATGCTAGATTTGTGCAGGGCTATGCACAAATTGTGGAACCCTAACGGGCTCTTTTAAGACAGGGTACAAAATTTGCATGGTCGGATGACCTACAAAACATTTTTTAACAAGTCAAAAAACTAATCGAAGACTCACCAGCCTTACACCCATTCTTGGACGGGTTCAAATGTTTCATTAGTGTTGATGCCAGTCTTTCTGGTTTAGGTGCTCTTTTAAGTCAATGGGTAGCAGGCAAGGAACACACTGTCGTCTTTGCCTCCAGAGCACTTCAGTCTGCTGAAACTAGGTACAGCACCATTGAACGTGAGGCCCTAGCTTGCGTTTGGGCCATTCACAAGTTCAAAACATATATTTGGGGTCGAGAATTCGAGATATACACAGATCATAAGCCACTCTTGCACATGCTCTCTAGTAGCACTTCCAATAAGGCCTCCGCCAGACTAGTTCGCCTACTTTCAAAACTCAATGAGTTCCATTTTGTCATAAAACACATTCCTGGTGGTAAAAATTTCAGGGCGGACTGTTTGTCAAGGATGTCCTTAAACGAAACACCTGAAATTGATGATGATGTTGAGTGTGTAGTTGCAGTTGTCGATGCTATTGCTGAATGCTCTCCCATTTCTGAACATGAATGGAAAACAGCTTATCTCAATGATGTCACTCTTTCAAAGGTCAAAGATTTTATTGTAAACAAATGGCCAGAAAGTAGAGTTTTATCTCATGAATTAAGAGCTTTTGCCAATGTATCTGATGAACTTTCCTTAGTCAATGACATGATTTTACGCCATGACTTGTTTGTTCTACCTGAATCCTTACGCAATTCTATCATTCATTCAGCACATCAAGGTCACTTGGGTGTTACCAAGACATGTCAACGCATTAAACAGTTCTATTGGTGACCCTCTTTAGATGCACAAGTCAGAAAAATGATTGAAAATTGTACAGAATGTCTACTATCAGACAAACACCAGAAAACCCTTTACACCCCAATACATCCTGTTCCTCTTCCCGAGAGCCCATGGGATAAAGTGGGATTAGACTTTTCAGGTCCCTATGATGTGTTACCAAGTGAAAATAAGTATTTGATCTTACTAGTTGACTACTACACTAAGTGGCTTTACTATGGCTTCTGTAACGGTGCATCAACAGAAAATGCCATCAATTTTTAAAAAAACATATTTGATGTTGAAGGTTTTCCAAAAATCATTGTAACTGACAACGGAACACATTTTGTTTCACAAAAAATGTGTTCCTTTCTTAAAACGCATGACATTTCTCACATCAAGGTTGCGTTGTATTCACCTTCCTCTAATTGTCTGGTAGAAAGTGGCAATTGAATCGTAAAGGAAGGAATACAAACTGCAATTTCCACCAGACAAGACTCTTTGGCTTTCATACACGACAAGGTATGGGCATACAACACCACGCCACACTCCACTACTGGCATTGCACCATTCACTCTTCTCAGGAAAAGAAGAGTACACTCGCATTTCAATCCTACCTGGTTGCTTGAGTAAAATAAGCAAAATTCCAATTACACCATTGATGCCACTTTATTGCAAGAACAGGTAAAAGCCAAACAATTATCCATGTAAGCACGATTTGATACCGGGAAACATTCCATTGACCAACCTTTGCAAAAAGGGGACTGGGTCCTCATTAAGAACCCTAGAAAAGTGGCCAAAGGCATTTCCAAATTCTCTCCGCCAACCTTAGTAATACAAGTGAGCAGGGGTTTCGCTCTTCTTGACAACAAGGGATGGTGGAACAAGAGGGCTCTTGCCAAAGTATCTTTCCCTCAGGCCGATGTCTTGAGTAAACACATTGCTATGGAAAATGACCATTGTGATTGGTTTGACTTACCTCATGTAGAAGAGTCTAGTTCCAGCTCCGTTTCTGCACCAATTACAGTACAGGCAACTCATTCACAAACCAGTGATAACAATGTGTCATCTGAAGCATTCCTTAAAAGGTCCACACACCTTAAACAAATTTCTTGTAGGTTACGAGATTTTGCTTTGGTAAAATAACTTTATTGTACTTATTCAATTTATTTATGATATCTAACAGTTGCACTGCACTAATGTTTGTATGTAACGTACTTTCATTTCTTCATAAGGGGGAAGATGTTGTAAGTGCAATGTAATGTTTTACATAATGTATTGGTTTCCTCATGAGTCGCGTGTACCCACGAGACTCATGATTGCTATGTTTATCTTTGTATTCTGCCCGCATTCTCCAGCGTGGCCGCTCCGTTGCTGAGAACCTTAGCAACGCCACTGTTGGCATAGCATTCTCTGCAGCTGGACGGCTCCGGTCGTGGGTGCATCTTTCTCCTGAATAAATTCTGGAAATCCTGCCCACGCTTCCCGCATTGTTATTTAACATCCTACAGTAATAAAAAACATTTCTAAGCATAAACCAAACAATTAGAGCTACACAATATAAACTCCTCTATCCAGCCAAACTAAAGGTTATCTTCTAATGGAAATCCTTTTTCTTTGGCAGTCCGGTGGCCTCATGGTCGTAGGTGGAGGAGCGGGATGTCTAGTCAGCCACTGCCCTGCTGGTGAATACAAAACCAGACATGCCCCGCCACAGCCACAAGATCTGAAAGAAGGAGGCACCTTATGCAACAGTGATCCTAGCCACCGATTGAGGACACAATATTGCCCATGCTACAGCAGAATGGATCCTCAGGTGGAGAGGAAGAGCTGATAGCAGTGGACTATGGACCACTGCCTCATGGCACCAGGGCAGAAGATAACAGTATTGATTGATTAATTAGCAGGAATGCCAGTAGGGGAATAAGACTGGTTTACTCATCGCAACCCTCTGCCACCAGGCCTCAACCGGGAGGGCCCCTGGGAGGGTGTTTTTGGTAGGGACACACACCCTCGGAATTTTAAGGTCAGTCAATAATATATTTCAAGTAGAATTTTAGAAGTGAGAATATAAAAATGACATCACAACAATATCCTGCTGTCCAGAGAAACCCCTTTTCTCCCTTCACACCAAAACACAACCACATAGTATAACAGAAGAAACTGTTTATAAGGGATGAGACAAACAGAACAATCATTATCTGAAATAATGAAAACCTTCAACGTAACAGTTTTACGAGAGCCAAGAAAAAATCTTATTCAGCCGAGGACACAACCCGATTCACTCAGCACACAACCTGTTTAGTTTAGGTTTCGTTAAGCTTGCAAATACTCAAAGGTTTCTTGGAGCTGACATTGAGATCTGGATTTATCTAAGTCGGAATGGTTAAAACAAAAATGTTTTGAGAGCTTTTCTGATAGGCATCAGGTGTTTTTCTGCTCTGAGTGAGAGGGGCAGAGCGTTCCATGCTTTCGCTGTCACAACTGTTAATGCTCTACCTCTCATCCTGGTTTTCTTGAATGTAGGCACTTTAACTAGAACAGCAGAGGTGGGGCATATTGCTCTGATTAGGGCATATCTATGAAAGATAGCAGATATGTAATGCTTAGCATGCTTCTCCAAGTGCACAGCTTTGTGACAATAGCAAAGAGCCTTGAAAGTGCATCTTTTTGCCATTGAGTGCCAATGAAGTGATCTCAGATGTTGACATCTGTGCTCTCTTTTTGGGATATTGAGGATTAGCCTCGCTGCTGCATTCTGAATAACCTGCAGCTTCCTTCAAGTGTATTTTTGAAGCTCCAGATATAGTGCATTAGAGTAGACGAGGCAGCTATTGAACAGGGCTTGAACAAGTTGTTGTTTATGATCCTCTGGAATGAGTGGAAGAATCTTTCTCAGCATCTTCATGGTGTAACAGAAGTTGGCAAAGAGTTTGGATACTTGCAGTTTGAAAGTCATTCTGCTGTCAAAGACAAAGCCCAGATTGTGGGCTTTTCCGACAGGGTGGGGGGTGTTCCTAGAGATTGTGGCCACCATGAGTCTCCCGCAAGCTACGGAGTTAACAAAAACTACCACCTCTGTTTTATCAGAATTCAGTCGCAATGAGTTGGTGTTGATCCAGGAGGCCACACTTACCGACTTAAAACTTTCTTTTGAGTTCCCCGTCTCATCTAGCCTCATAATCAGTTGAGTATTGTCTGCCCTGGTGTGAAAATTCTGTCTGAACGACTCAATTAATTTCGCAAGAGGTGCCACATAGACGTTCAAAAGTTCGGGACTCAAGGCTGATCCTTGGTGAACTCCACATGGTTGGCGCACTGCTTCCAAACTGGGCTTTCTCCACATTCTTAAGCTCCACAAGCCTGGGAGGCTTTCTCCACATCCTTGAGCTTCTGTATAGGGGAAATGGACCAGAATCATTTGTGGCTTGACCAGATTCAGGTACCCTACCATCCACAGTAGAAGACTGATCAACTTTAGCTACTCTGACCATATTCCACCACTCCTTATCTTTCACCAACATAGCATTCCACTAATAGCTTGCACTTTCACTGGCAGTCCCCTTGGTCACATGTGAAGGGTATTAAATAAGAACTCAATCACGAACCTTCAACTACATCACTTTTGCTTTTCTTTCTGATACTGCTTGACAATGATCTATTCTCCTCATCCACTGCTGTCTCATGACTCATTCTGGAACCTCACTTTTTCATCAATGCAGGGCACTTTTAAACAAAGCTGTCTTGACCCTCAATATTTTACAATTATTCTTTCCCGTCACACCACTTGCAGAAGTGGCCCACAGCATACTATAGACAGCTTCCAGACTCTCTATCTTATTCCTTATTGCCCACTCAACACATCTCACCAATGTACGGTTAAAGAGTTCTAAGTAAATCATTGGCTTGTGGATAGTAAAGGGAACTTCTGTGGTGGTTAATAATTAAATGCCTGAAAAAAAATTATAATAATTTCTTTTGACACAAATTTGATTCCATTATCTGAATCAATTTCTGAATCAATTCCTCAA
Organism: Calotriton arnoldi; assembly: GCA_963921515.1. Lineage (NCBI taxonomy): Eukaryota > Metazoa > Chordata > Amphibia > Caudata > Salamandridae > Calotriton > Calotriton arnoldi. Next base: position 1,558,845 of record CAWUFW010000056.1, on the reverse strand, counting down.
AAAAAACTCGCAAAGAACCTGATTTAGTATTAGAATCAGACATAAATTCTACTCCCCACTACTTTCTACAGTAATCAGCAAGTACTACAGCAAACTTATACTTGTCCAGGAAAGCACGGAAGGGTCCAACAAAATCAACCACTAGTTTAATCCATGGTCAATCTGGCAGTTCCATAGACTGCATAGGTGGCGTAAAGGTTTTCAAACTTTTGTCACTACCTGAACATATTGGACTATGTGTGACGAATCTGCATCTAAATAAAATGCTCTTTTGTCTAAAAAAAAATGAAAAAATGTGGATCCGCCTTACTCAGTTTTTTTTCTTTTTCAGTGACTTGTTTACAATTACTTCTGTTGAAAGGTTTTTTTTACCTTTCTTTGACAGCACCTACAGCTGAAAGAAAAGAAAGATGCTTATTTTAAAGCAAACTGAGACCTGGTGTAATCTTCAAGGATATTATTGGAAGCTTACAAAACAGTCATAAGGGAGAGCAATGGCATACCAATGCTCACAAAGAAAAATTAACGAGGAATACCTGGTGACCATTGAAGCTAAAAGTTTACACAAAAGACTATAATACCCCTAGGACAGAATCCTCGCTCTGCCAGATTTCAAGCCACCAGCATGGCTATTAGACAGTTTTTATTGGCTGCAACTGCCTACAGTCAGGCCACAATGGTAGCCCTGAAGCCATGTTTGCACTGCCAATGTAGTGGATGGTACAATAGGTGCTGCAGTCCACTAGTGGCATTTAACTTCCAGGCCCTGTGTTCACTTTGTACCATATGCTAGGGATCATATAAGTTAAATATACCAATTAGGAATATACCAATTCAACCATGTTTAACAGGGGGAGCACTTGCACTTTAGTGCAGATAGCTGAGGTAAGGTGCACAAAGTTCAAAACCCAGGAAAAATATAGGGTTCAGCAAAAGGCAAAACATCTGGAGTGACCACGCAGAAAAGGTAGATTTCTTACACTTGTCATATTGTTTACCGTCTTTCTGGTCCTCCAATATGTGAACTCAAGGGGTCTATTCACAAACTGCATTTTGTAGTACGTTTATTCATACTACAATAGTACTACTAGCATACTACAAAATGGTATTCACATACCTACGTGTGAAGGTCTACGCCCCTGCCTCTTCTGTCTTTTTTGTGCAGAGATCTCCGCCCTAACTGCGGGGATTTCCCCACCCGTAAGTATTAACTTTAGTTGTAGAAAGGAGTGGCTGGACAATGGGGAATACCTATTACTAAGAAGAAGGAGTTAAGGGAGGACTAGGTATGTGTTTAGGGAGGGCCCATGGGGGTGTTTTTGGTAGGGGCATGCACCCACCCATCCACAAAAGAGTAAGGGGCTTATTTACAAGCCCCTTGCGCCACTTTTGCGTCATTTTTGACATGGGAAAAGTGACGTACGGGTGGCGCAAGATGCTTGTAAATAAGCCTCTAAGATTATTGCTGTTCGCAAACTGCACTTTTAAAGTTACTACAAATAAAAAGGACCCAGAACAGATGTAAATGCAGATCAGAGATAGAATAAGTCCAGCATCACACATTGCCAACTGTACTGCAACACCCCTCCATAGAAAATAATGGAGGTAGGGACTTAAAATAAAACTCAATAGGAACTAATGTTAAAATTAATTACATTATTCAAACAATTAAAAAATATAAATACATTTAATTTAATTATTTTTTAATTACCTGAAACATTTTTTATGTTATTTTAAATTATTTTAATAACTTTTTAATTTTAGAAATGAATGGAACATTATTTTATTTTAAGACCATGACATTACTTTTATTTGATTTAGCACGTCTCTTTTAAACATTTTTAATAATTAATAAAAAATACATATTTTCCTTTAGGTGGGATTTTTCTTGTTTTAAACTTCAGAAAATAATTTCAAAATATTTTAATATATTCAACCCAATCCATTTTTTATTTAAAATTGTTATTGATGCTGTAACAGCATTTTTTTGTATTATTCTACATTTAAAATTCATATGGAACATTAGTTGAAAATAATACTTAGGATAAAAAAAAAGTCTAAATTTGTAAAAAGTTCAATAAACCATTGTGGTTGCCTCTGCCAAGTGTGTGGAATGTGAAGTACAGTTGTAACTTTACAGGCGTATTGTTTTTAAAGACTCCACCCTGTGTTTCAGAGGATGAAGACCTTTAAATCTACACCTTTGCATAACTTGCATAACTTTACACTTGTACATGGTGAATAGCCAAAAATAGGTAAAGTTAGTAAAAAGTCTAAGAGTAAATTTACTTGTAGTAAATCTACACGTATACATTTACCTTTGTGAATAGGCCCCAAAGTGGCTCAAGAACAGCATAAGTTTTCATTGTCAACGCCATTGCTGTAACTTTTCTGTGTGTGAGGGAAGCGTGCACTGCTGCGGCCTGCTCTGTTACAGTTCGATGCATGTCAGGGAAGTCTACATTGCTGAACCAGAAGGTGCTTTGGAAAGATGCTCACAAATATTTCTGCGATATCAGCTTTCCATAAGTATTCATCCTTGTTTCAGGTGACAGTCAGTAGCAGGTTGCAGCATGCCAGTTTTCACCCCTTGAGCAAACTCTCTCTCTTTAACATTCAAATGATTTTCTCCAGGCATTAGGTCTAGTAAAAGCAAGATCTTGGGCAGCTGGTTTGTCAGATTCTATTTTGTGACTGTCAAGATTTGCTTTTTAGCTCTCATATCAGTATGCAAGCAACACAGCTGCACGCAACGTGACAATGAAGATTAAAGTCGGCTCACTCCAAAATGTTACTCTGTTAGAATTTCATATATTGATACTGTGATATCTGTCCATAAGTAGAGCTTAAGATGCACCCAGGGCGAGTCATATTAGGCCCCGATTACAGCCAAGTAGGAAATATGTGTGGAAATTCCTGCTGGTTACAATTTCCGGTACCGCCCTGTATTCATTCACACACACACACATTTTATTCTATTACAAGGTAAACCCCACAAAAGGGGAAATAACTCTGTAGAGCTCTTTACCAAGTGAATTCTCAATTCCATGAGGTTTATAGCACACATTTAGCTTGGAGCAGGTGCTAAATATGTGTGAGAAGGCCAGAGATGGTGGGAGCTGGATAGACAGCGGTCGTGAGGCACCCCTATGCATTAGCAAAAGGTTGGGCGGGCATAGGGCTGCCCTCTGCCATTTCCAAATGTGATTCTACCACATGGATTTTACAGCTGGTAAAATCTGGAGTGCAGGCACCTCACTACTAGTTAGAAGGGGTAAAGTGCACAGAGGTCTAAAGCCAGCAAAAATATAGGATTCAGCAAAAGGTGAACGATCTAGGGTGTGCACACAGAAAAGGTGGATATCCTACACTTGTCATATTGATTACCATCTGTGAGAAGCTAGCTTAGACTATGGTGCACACTTATGTAAGTGGGCACCCTGCACTATTCCAGACAACCCTTATGGTGATTTTTACCTTATGGTGATTTTAGTGGTCTTAGACAACCTTAGAAAGCTCTCTAAGTGGTAGCTGCGGAGAGCAGCCTTCAGGCTTAGTCCAGAAGGAGTGTAAAGCAGCTTGTTTTACCAGAGCATAATCTTATTGGTATAGATTAAGTGAAAAAGAACCACACAGTGTATTTATAAAAAATATGTATTTATTATAAGACACTCACTAACACCTACAGATATCTCCTAGCTGGAGATATCCACAATACACACAATACTTTGCAATAGAAACAGGTAAGTAACACATATACACAGTGGTCGACAGGGGGAGACCAAACCATATACTAAAATAGTGGTATGCGAACCACGACTCAAGTCAAGACTATACCCAGAAGACATAGTAGTGCCAGGGTCCCAAGGAATTACCCGAGGTAAGTAACCAGGAACCCCACGGAGGCCGTGTGCAGAGTGGGAACACGACCGCGGGCTCAATACAAGTCAATGGGTAAGTCGGGTTGCAATTTTAAAAAAGAAGGACCCTTTCCAGTGGACCCTGAAGAAACCCAGTGGAAGACAGAAGGTTGGAGAGCCACCCCACCCGTGTATACACTAGGAACCAGGATACCTACACCAGGGAAGCCTGGTGCATAGGTGTGAAGTGGCGTCAGAAACCACAGTCGAACTCAATGGAGGACTTCGGGAAGATGGCGCCGCTGCAGAAGGTGAAAGTGTCCGGTGGAACCCAAAGGTGGATTTAAGCTGAGAAGTACCTACAAGCAGAGGGGACAGAGTTTATACCACTTGGGAGTGACCAGGCGGCCCGGAAGACGAATGCCCACCGTAGTCGAGTGTTGCAGGAGAGCTGACGATGACCTTGGAGCTGCAGCTGTGTGGACCAGACGACGCTGTGGAAGACCAGGAGCCATTCACGACCTGTCCCACATCAGATGTTGAGAGTTGAGGGGTCGGTGTCCATTGGGAGCACCAACAAGCCTTGGTAACTGCAAACAACGTGGAAAGCGAAGAAGGTGCAGTGTCGGGACCAGCAAGGTCCAGGTGACTCACCACAAGCAGGGGAGTCAGAGCAGGCCCGAGCAATCAGGGGAGCCCATTGAAATCAAAGAAGACCCTCAATAGGACCCACAGGTCGGAGGCACTGGAGTCGCAAGAGGACCTCGAGCAGCTCACCAAAGATGCAGGCCCACGATGCAAGTGATGTGGTGAGGACAAAGATCTTGGTCACAGGAGATGCTTGTGGTTGGGGGCAACTTGGAGCCCGAAGATCTTGGTGGAAGGAAGTCAACAAGCCTTTGCAACAGCAAGTCGACTTGGTGCACAGGGGTTCACTTCCTGCGGCTCAGGTGAGGGATACTGACCTCAAACATGGTGAGAGGACAAGGCAGGCCTCGAGGGATGTGAAGAACCACCACCTGTGTTGCTGAGCCTTTCGGAGTCCGTGGGAGCCCAGGATCAGCAGACAGGTCAGCTTTGTTGTGGTGCCTGCAGATGCAGGGAAGGGACTCCTTCACTTCAAGGGAGATTCCTTCAAGTGTCTTGGATGTCCACAGGCCTTGGAAGGTTCCTGTATGGAGCACAGGCACGGACGTAGCAGCAGAAGAGCAGTGCGACGAGACCAGGAGCAGCAGGAGTCTTCCCAGTTGCAGTCTCAATGCCCAGAGCGAAGTCCAGCGAAGTCCAGAGTGCCCAGACGGTAGAAGAAGAATGGTATCTTGATATGAATCTTGTCCCACGACGAATCTAGGGACCCACCCACAGGTAAGCTCTTAAGTACCCTAAGGAAAGGAGTTGGGATGATTCAGGGTTCCATCCCAGGGGAGGGGTTGGACAGTGGGGAGGATACTCCCATGTCCTTTGTCCGGTTTCTCGCCAGAGCGGGAGCCAACGGCTCCCTGAGCTGGCTTAAACTGAACTATGCAAGGAGGGCACCAAATGTGCCCCTCAAGCAGACTCAGTGGTGCTGGCAAGCGCTCCACCTGGCCCCAATACACCAAACCCTGTCTGGGAGGTGGTCACGTGTCCCTGTGACAGGATACCTATTGTTCTGCCTTCCCCTGCTCAGCAGCAGGAGGGCAGAATCGTTTCTCTGGTCGGCAGCAGCCATGTTGTGCTGTCCAGGTCTAGAACACTGGTACCGGGAGCACTGAGGGCCTCCCGGAGGAGCTTTACAGTGCATGGAATCATACCCCCACACCGTTTACGTTGTGGGGTATGATTCCAACATGTTTGATACCAAACATGACAGGCCAGGCCATACAGCCAGTTTAGAGATGGTCATCGTATAATGACGCATGGCCACTCTGTGTATTGTAATGGCTGATGCACTTACAACCCGGGAGAATAGACTCTGAAAGTTGTAGGGGTGTCCTGCTCATGCAGGGGCACCCTCACACTTGGAACCGAGCACCCTGCCTTCAGGATTGAAAGGCCTGCTTTAGGGGTGACTTATAGGTTTTAAGTGCCGTGACCTTAGATATAGGGAAACCTATATCTTTTGTAAGTGGTGCTAGCACCAGCTTACACAGGCTGCAATGGCAGGCCTGTAGTTACAGTTTGAGTGGTCTCCCATGGATGGCATAATGCATGCTTCAGCCCATGGGGGACCCCTGGTGTACCCAGCCCTGGATACCTCAGTACCATATGCTAAGGACTTATAAGGGTACACCAGTATCCAATCTGGGAGGTACCTAAGTACTTACCATAACTAATTTAGGGGAAAAAGAACAGAGACTAGGGTCCTGATTAGCAGGATCCCAATCAGACTAATCAGAAACAGCATAGCATAAGGCAAAAAGTGGGAGCAACCATGCAGAAGGATCCTACCTTCCTACACCATCTTTCTGGTTCTCCAATATGGGAACGCAAAGGGACGTATTCACCAACTGCATTTTGTTGTATGTTTATTAATGCTACAATAGGACTACTTATGTACTACAAATGCTATTCACATATCTACATGTGAGGGTCTATGCTTTTGGGGAGTGGCTGGAAAATGATTAGTACTTACTACCAAAAAGGAGGGATTATATTGAGGAATTACACCCCTCCCCAGCTGCAGGGACAGACTCACCGTAACCTAACAGGAAGGATCTCTACCTTGCCATAAAGAGTGCTGCTCCTCGAGGGAGACTTCAATTCTGTCGCCATCCCAGACTTAGATGTCCCAGGCCCTGTCTCACGGGACCGACAGGCTCTTTCCAGGTCCCTGAACTCTTTGGCAGACTCCCTTAGATTCTGTGATGTCTGGCGGGTATGGTACACACACATACCTCTGCATCTACAAACATTATGTCCTGCATCGACTATATATTCCTCCCGGGTGTGGATGTCTAAACCACGGTGGGAGCCACCATGCTCCCCCGTAGCATCTCAGACTGCTCCCTAATACTCCTTCGGCTCGAGACCCCAAAGCGCCATAAAAGACACATGTGGCGTCTGAATGCCTGTTTCCTTGTGGACGAGGGACTTGTGGATCACCTGTCCAAAGAGCTGCGCTCCTATTTTGAGACTAACGAATGGATGATTTGGAAGGCTAGCACGTTCTGGGCAGCAAGCAGATAATATGAAGAATAGCAAAAGCATACCTCAAGCGTATAAAGACAAGCAACGGAGCATCATAGAACTCGAAACCAGCATACTCAAGTGTGAGACTGCGGTTGTTCTTCAAGCAACCATAGCATTGACCTGACAACTGGAAATAGATAGGGCCTCCCTATGTCAATTGATCTTCCAAGAGGCCACCAATGCTGGCGTGCCACTTCCCACTTAATATAGGTATATGGGATAAAGTAATGTGCTCCTTTATTGGCTGCCAATTAAGAACATGAGCTCTAGGCTTGTCCCTGCCCTTGAGGATGCCACAGGGTCCCTGGCCACCATTGTGGAACAAATTGCGGCAACATTTGCAGACTATCACAGATACCTATACGCCCATCAACCGCAGCCGGCCCCCGAACTCGCCCAACCGCTGCCTTCTGACGTGCTCCTCCCCGGTCTGACACGTCTCCAGCAAAAGACCCTGGGGGAATCAATCACTGAAGATAAGAACCAATCAGCCATCTGATGCTTGAAAACTGGGAAAACCCTAGGCCCGGATGGCTTCCCTCTCGAATACTACTCTAAACTCTATGACATTCTTACCCCCCACCTTCTCAGGCTTTACTCAGAGGCCGCGACACAGGGGTCCTCCCTGACGAAACTTGACCTCGCAATCATTGTTGTCATCCCTAAAACAGGCCAGCCGTCGACAAATCGTACAACCTATCATCCCATATCCTTAATCAATTAAGACATTAAAATATACGGCAATATCCTGGTGAGCAGGCTTCAATAGGTCCTCTGTCCCCTAATCCACTCTGATCAATGTGACTTCACGCCGGGCCGCAGCACCAGACACTGTATTCAGCGTTTTTCATGTAGCCCTGGCTCTTGTTGGCGAGGTTGAGGAGGCAGCAACCTTGTTGCTTGTTGACTTTAAAAAAAGAAATTGATACTGTCGACTAGGACAATCTCGGATCGGTGCTGCACCGAATGGGTTTTGGTTCCTGTTTTCGGAAGATAGTGGCGCTTCTGTATTCCCAACCGTCAGCCCAAGTCATGGTCAATGGCATATTGTCTCCGGAGTTCTCAATCCGGTGCTGTACCCAGCAGGGCTGTCCCCTCTCTCCACTACTTTCTGCCCTTGCCAGTGTGCCCCTGGTTTGTATAATTCACTGTAGCACACAGATGAAGAGATGGAGTGGAGCCTCAGAGGACAAGATTGCTTTATATGTAGATGGTGTTCTCCTGTTTCTCGTGGATCCCGTTGTCTCTGGCCCACAGGCCCTCAAACTCCTCCGCCTCTTTCAGAAGGCCTCTAGCCTCTGAGTGAACATGGGAAAGTCACTCCTTTGCAGGGAGACAGTCAGACGTGACCCGTGCAGGTAAGAGCGGTGGGGCAGTAGGGCTGGGTGGGGGTGGATTTCGACAGACGACGAGGAGGGAAAATTTATTATTTATTTAATTTTTTTTAAAACTATAAAACATCTATAATTTTGTTTTAAAATATTTTAATGACCTTCTTCATATTAAACATTATTGTAAGATCAATTGAAGCAACTGAAAAGTAATGAAATTAGTTTTAATTAATTCTATACAACACTTTAAATAATTTGAAATACTTAATAAAAATTATATTTTTCTTTAAGTGGGATTTGTTTTCTTAATTTAAACTTCAGAAAATGTTTATTATGTTTTAAATTATTTAAAATAATATTTTTTTATTTAAAATTGTTATTAATGCTGCAACATTTCATTATTTTATTCTAAATTTAAAATAAATACATAAAATTAATTAACATTAATATTTAGGATAAAAAATATTTTTTCAATTTTGTTTTAAAAGTCTAATAAATGTGTGAAATGTTCCATACACTTTACGATCTGAAGAGCTCCACCTCGATCGTGGAGGTGTCTGCCAAGAATGTGGATTGTAAAATGCAATTATAATGTCATTACCAGTAGTAACTTTACAGTCATATTGGACATTTTTACTGACTCCTCCCTTGTTTCAGGAGGTGAGGACATGCAAGTCTACACTTTTGGTAACTTTACACTCATAAATGGGGAACAGCCAAGAGTAGTAAAGTTAGTAAAAAGTCTATAAGTAAATTTACTTGTAGTAAATCCACACGTATATATGTATATTTGTAAATAGGCCCCAAAAGGCTCAAGGACAACAGAAGTTTTCATTGTCATCGCCTTTGCTGTAACTGCCCGGTGTGTGAGGGAAACTAATTAAATAGCGCTGCAATTGTAGGTGGGGAAATGCCTGTCAGCAGGCTTTGAAGGAGAGCGGGTGTACTAGGGAGGCATCCCAACATGAAAAGAAAAAAAGTAGCGATCACTGTTAGGCAAACACCACCATCTAGAGTGAGTCGACGTTTGCCACACGGTCATATAACCGCATATCAAACCCTGAGTGCTGTACATTTTATTAGATCTTATCTTTCCACTTTACAAAAGTAAAAACGTTTGGCTTTGGCATTGCTTACTAATATGAGACTAAAAGTATGTTTCAACTTTCACCGAAGTTGTGCTTTGCATTCATTATAAAAAATAAAAAAAACGTAGCCTCAATAGGCACAAGTAGCAGCAAACTTGAACCTACCTGGCCACCAGTTACACCTCAGGCATGTTTAAAAAAAAAAAAAAAAAAAAAGCAATCATTGCACCACTTAACTTTTGACTTTTGCGACCAGAGGGTGCTTCGGGGAGGTACTCACAAATATTTCTATGCTGTCAGCTTTCCAAAAGAAGTATTCATCCTTGTGTCAGATGACCCTCAGTTGGCGGGATGCAGCATGCCAGTTTTCACCACTTGAGCCAAGAAACTCTCTCTTTTAAAATCAGATGATTTTCAGGTCTAGGAAAACAAGATTTTGGGCAGCTGGTTTGCAAGGTTCTTTGTAGTGACTGTTAAGGTTCGCTATTTAGCTCTTATATATCGGTATGCATGCAAAGTAGCTGCAAACAATGTGTCACTGAAGGTCAAAGTCAGTCTTACTCCAGAAAGTTACTCTGTTAGAATTTCATATATTGGTGCTGCGGGATCTGTCCATACGTAGAGCCTATGATGCACACTGGGCGAGCCATATTAGGCCCCGATTATGAGCAAGCAGGAAATATGGATCGAAATTCCATGTGGCTGCAATTTCCGGTACTGCCCAGTATTTACACACTCATATTTTATTCTATTACAAGGTGCACCCCACAAAATGGGGAATGACGATGCAGACCTGTATTTACCAGGTGGCATTCCGCATGGATATATCAATTCCATCCCGTTTAACACACAGATTTGGCACTCGCTTAGAGCAGGAGCCAAATATGTGCAAGAAGACCTGAGCTGGTGGGGGCTGGATGGCCGGGTGGCGAGGGTGCGACATGAAAAAGAAGGATAAAGCGTTACATGTGTAGTGTCGCTCCATTGACTCAACTGGAGCGTCTGGATGTGGGCTTAGCATTTTTGGCTTGCCCTGTACCATGTAGGGCTCCAATAATAAAGGCTGCCGGGCAGGGCGGTCCTAGAACTTCTGGGGCCCCGGGCGAAAGGGAAGATGTGAGGCCCCTCTAATTTGCATGTAACATCCAGTCGCGGCCGGCATGACTCGCGGGTGGAGGGTCTCGCGGGGGGTGTTAATTTAAAAATAAAATAAACTTACCTTCCCGGGCCTCGCGTCGTCTCTGCTCCTGACCTGCTCTCCTGCAGGAACAGGAAGCAGGCAGCCTCCCTCCCTAAGCCAATCACAACGCTGCAATGGCAGCATTGTGATTGGTCGGGACGCCGACCAGCCAGGCGCCTATGGGGAGGCCATTTTCTCCATGTAGGCTGCATTGCAGGCTACATGGAGAAAGGCCAGAGTGCGCATGACTGGTTTGGTCAGCCCCGGAGGACCGACCAAACAGTCAGCGCCCTTAGCAGTGGGCAAGGCACTCCTCCCCTGCCCTAAAGCAGACCCGCCCGCCCCCAACCAAACACTTCTGCTTGCTCGCAGTGCGAGAAGCAGAAACATAAAATGGTAGTTTTAGCATTTTGTGTTTCTGCTTCTCGCACTGCGAGACAGCAGTGGGTGACGCTCCTCCGCCCTAGTGGAGGAGCCGCCCTTGGTAACATCACAAGAAGTGACATCACAGAAAGTGACATCGCAGGACTATTGATCTTATTTGGCATCACTGAAGAGACGTAACGTGGATATCAGTAACATGGACAAAAATATAAATATACAAATGAAATAAGTCCATATATTTTAAAACTGTATTAAATGGATTACATTTGTCACTTTGGATGGAAAAGCTAGGTGCAGGTCTCACAAAGATGTATATTATTTACTCCTCGTTAACTGATTGTTTCCAGATGAGTGCATGATACAATTTCCAGTTCTGCCTCATAAAGGGGAGATCCTGTTGAGGTAATGAGGGGCGGATCATTCAAAATATAAAATGACACAAGAGAAAACCTCTCACACCATGGATATAATTGCAAATTTCAAAAGGTTCCCTTATCTTTCTGTGCCATTATTGTGCTACCTTAGGATTACATTAATACTTTGCAATTTGTTTTAACGTAAATCCTCTCACCAGTATCCCACACGCACATGCTAAGAGACGTAGGACAATCTTTTTTGTGTGTGGGCTCTTTACTCGGCAGAATTATGTTAAGTGCAAAAACACAACACATATAGTACAAAAATACAAGACACCATTGCAAACAAATAAAGATTGTACATAAATAAAAAAAGACTTAGAACAACCGAGACCACTGCTAAATCATACATTGACTTGAAGGTATGCTTCAGATTCAAGGGGTTTTCAAATCAACGTTTTTGATTTGGTGTTAGAACTGTAGGAAGTAGAAGTGGCCGCCTTTAGCGCTGGTGAAGCCCTGTGCGACAATGTTGGTGCCCCCAATGACTCGCTCTGCCACGGATTCCCTCACTACCACCCTTTAACAGTGCTCCTCAAGTCTCCATAACCACATTCTCGCTCAGATGCATTTAATTTGATTTACAGCGCCACTGATACCAGTGTAGGGTGTCGGAGAACTTTATATCACACATTACACAGAGACAATCAATCATACGTGTGTAAATCACAAGAGGTAATGTTACATAAGACAAAGGACTAGGAGTCACATGACAATCATACTAGTAGGCAGTATAGTTTAATAGTGATTGATCTGGAGAAACACAAACTCTGAATTTAGAACGTAATACCATGGTTGGGGTTCTCTTTAATAACCAGAATTGATTTCTGTCCAAATGAACCCTTTTTGCAACATTAGGATAATCAAAGGCTGGGGAAAAAACCATAATGCTGTAATTTATACCTTGCAGTTTGCATGCAGCTCTTAGATGACAATTAATAGCTCATTGTTCTATGTTAGGATTTTGACTTATAAACTGCAAGTAACAATAGGATCTCTCTGACAAAAGCAGTAACCCACTGGCCTTTTTACATTATGTGGACTTAGTGATCTGCATGGTACATGTTCTTTGCAGCAGGCACATTAACCCTCTGTGCTACCTTTCCACAAGTCAACACTTCCACTTGACAAAACTCCATCTCTCTCTAGGAAGAACATTAATCACCGGAGTTATCAAGACATTTTTATTGTTGCCGATAATTGCTGGAGGCCAGGAAGGAGGCAGCAAGGGCTTTTAGAAACATAATATACTTGCAAACATGACGCCCCCACCCGAAGTCAGCGCCTCAGTGCGATCTCATCGGTCGCACCGCCCTAGAGCCTTCTTCCTCAAGGTCCTGTGACCTCAATGACAGAGTCACTGTTGCTCTAGGGTGTGCTGCTTCGTAGGCCTGCCCAAAAGACTCGAGGTGAGCTTCAATAGGGGTTGTAGTGGACAGGCCTTCAAGGTTAACCCACGCTTGCCACCGCTATGGTCCGCCTGCTGGTGCTCAGACACCACTCTTCTAAGGTCTTTCGGGGCCTTCTAAGGTCTAGCATGGAAATGTGCTCTCTCAGGAGAGTGGCCTGGTGGACTGGTCATGAAGGCTGAACCTGGTTCCCCAGTTCCAAATTCGGCAGCTCTGACCATAGTGCCACATCCTCTCCCCCACTGAACACCATACTGCCCCACTGAGAGAAACTCACACTGCCTTCAACTACAACCCAATTGCACCCCGATATAAACACCTGGAGGCGACTCAATTCAAATTATGCACTAGACAAGAGCAATATGCTGCGTAAAAAAAAAAGTGACAACATCCTGGAAAAAGCAAACACTCATAAGGAATGCAAGATTAAGTAAAAGCATGTGAAATGTAAGCAGGAACAACATGGTTACCTTAACGCTTTTGCACTTATTCAGAAATCAATGAGTGCTTTTGCATGAAAAGTTAAGGCCATGACTACAGGGCCGGAAGGGACCAGTTTCAATGTCCATTGCTTATCTCCTTACAAAACGTAAGCAGTATGGTTTAAAAAGACCACATTCGTGAATACAGAGCAGCGGTATGCATTTCGTTTTCGAATCCGCCCATCAAACAGGTATTGCAGTACATCCAGGAATGGTGCACTTCCCCACCCAGGGAAAACAAAAAAGTAGCGCTTCACTGGCAAACTCTGTAAAGTGGCGCTAATGTGTTTTGGGTGTGAATAAAATCAGTCTGGCCACTTTTCGACCCACTCTGTCTTGCTTTAGTTATTTTTTACATTTTGAACCTTTTATTTCTCTCCATCCCAAAGCTGCACTTTGGAAGTGAAAAATGTCAGAAAAAAGACGACCTTTCCAGCAAAAGCGTTTTTATATTTTGGATTAATTTCACAGGGAAACAAATAAAGGAAAGAAAAGAGGGAGTACTGGCTACAAGGCCCAGGGAAGGGGGCCCCCCACACCTGGACCTCGCAGCTTGCTCTAGTGCTTAGAGGCCCAGGGAAAGGGGGCCCCCTCCCCTGGGCCTTCGAAGCAGTAACTAGCACCGGCAGTACTACATACATTTTAAATACACATTCCGATAAAAAAAATGGGTGATGTAAAAGTTAACAAAAGCCAGTTGATCTGGCTACTCCCTCCTCCCCTCACCCACCTCTCCTTACCTGTGTCTGGCTGGTCCTGGAAACAAAGGGGCCTTCTGTCACCTAGCAACAAACTGCAGAAAGGGAATGGCCGGTACTTAACAGAGGTGCTGCCCCTCCCCTGACACTGTGAGCCATAATTGCTGGCCTGGCTGCTGTCTGTGCCTTCCCCACTCTGTTTGTACCTCCCCCCACCCCTGCACCCCCCCGGAATGCCACGACGACGCCCTGACCAGCAAGGTCGATTCAAGATGTGTATTGTGATAGTGTGGGGCAGGGGGCCTCGTTGGAGCAGGTGGGCTAACTTTGAAAGTGTGGCCTTTCACACGGAAGCGGGGCCCCCTGTCTTTAAGCTGAGCGCGAGGCCCTGGGCAGCTGCCCACACTGCCCATGCCTAGCGCCAGCCCTGCTGCCGGGGCCGGGCGTGGCCTCAGTGGAGACCAGGTCCCGGACCAGGCAGCGAGTACCTCCAACCCATCTCCGTGTAGTTATTTACTTGCCCCGAAGTGGCCCCTCCTTTCCTGAGGCCCAACGTCAACAATATTGGGCCCCGCACTGTCAGCGCTAGCGATGCCCGACTCACCAGTGGCGACGAGCGGGCATCGTCCTGTCGCTACGGTATCTCGTGGTGGCCACGTATCGTGTAAGAAGGTGCGCGGTGCTCGTGTCACGTGCAACTCACCAATCAAGCCCAGGTGTGTCTGCTGCATGTGTGAGCCATCTGTGCTGCATGCAACGAGGAAGAGGAGAGTGACAGCAGGTGCTGGTGGTTCTGGCGAGGAGATGCTCTCTCTCTCCCCTGCTGGTAAGGGAGATGAGTGACGAGAGAGGGCTCTGAATCATCGAGTGAACACGTGGAGAGTGCATCTCCCCCTGCTTGCCAAAGCTAATGCCTGCAGCAAGCCTGCACTGTCAACAAACACAAAAGGCACTGCAATAAGACTCTGATCACACGTGACCTCCCTGTTGAGGTAAGGCACTGAAGGTGTGGACTGCAGGCCAGGTGGGGGTGAAATAAGGGAAGATAAGAAAAAGAGGGACATCAACATACTGACTAGCATTGACAACCTGGTTTTGCATCCACGCCATGTCGAACATACCAGCGGTGGAGCCTTTCACAGTCGAAGGTGTCACAAGCACTGCAATGGAAAGAATGGGGAGATAGGGTACTACTCTATTTCGAAGCCACCAAAGTGGACAACGCCCAGAAGAGAGCCCTGATCCTACACTTGGGGAAGGGATATCTACAAAATCTCCAAGTCACTCAATGAAGCTGCTCCCAAGGCACACCTCACCAGCAGCGGCCCATGTAGGTAAGAGCGGTGGGGCCGGGTCGGGTGGGGAGATTTCGACAAACGACGATGAGGGAAAATTAATTATTTAATTTTTCCTCGTGGTTGTCTGTCGAATCCCCCCCCCCAACCCGGCCCCATCGCTCTTACCTGCACGGGCCGCTACTGCACCTCACTCTCATTGCAGCATTCACAACGCACTTTGCGCCAATGGCGAACCAGGACTATAAAAGGTCGTGTTTCGCCAAGCAAAGCAGCATGCTGAGGAATTCATTGATGTATTCTATGCGCGGCGAAAGGAACTTGCCAGCACTTGTGGCTTCAATGATGAGAATGAAGAAATAAGAGGGCAAATCATTCAAGGTTGTGCATCCGCCAAACTATGCGAGCGAATACTGGAAGAGTCGGGAAAGTCTCTAGCTGACATCCTCACGCTAGGCAGGACCAAGGAACTCTCCAGGGCCCGAGCTGCTCACATGGAAGCAGCACTGCAGAAACCGATAAAGACTGAACCAGTCAACAGTGTCACGCAGAACCCTAATACCAAACAGGCCAGGAGAGACGGCACCAAACCCCGGACCTCTGGCTACTGTGGGGGACCTACTCATCACCCGTCTGAATGCCCGGCGTGAGGCAAAAAGTGCACGGGTATGGAAAACTCAATCACTTTATGAGAGTCTGATGGTCAGGAAAAGAAAGAGTGCCTCATACCACTGTGAATACCCTACCAGAAGTGCAAGAGAGAAGCAGCGACATGGATGATGTTAAAAGCGAGGAACACACCATCCATCCTGTTTTCACCATTGGCACCGCTTCCCAAACCTCCCGTCGCCTGCCACAATGCCAAATACTGGTTGGAGATAACTCTACCGCTGCAGTGGTAGATCCTGGAGCAACCATCAACATCATGTCAGCTAAAGCATATGGCGCCATGAACCCTGCTCCCCCGTTACGACCTGCTGCGATCAAGGTGTTCGCCTATGGCCAAGACAAACCCTTGGTGATGCAAGGAAAGTTTAAGACTGCCATAACCTATGGATCACACACGCTGGACTCCCAGGTGTATTTTGCAGAAGAGGGCTATAGTATGCTCCTGGGCTGCAGGGCGGTGGAGGCTCTTGGTATTGTAACTTTCGCATTTGGCATATGCCACAGTGACGGAGGTGCTCAGCTTCTTAGGCATGGTCAATTACTGTGGCCGTTTCATCAAGAAACTCAGTACCCTGACGCAGCCCCTCCGAGAGCTCACAAAAGGCTCCATTCCAAGGTCATGGGGCCTGGAGCACGAGGCTGCTTTCAAGCCACCAAAGACACTTTCTCATTCAGTACCACACTGGTGTACTTTGACCCCAGAAAGCATACCACTATAGCTGTTGATGCCGGCCCTAGAGGATTGGGGGCAGTATTGATGCAAAGACACACTGATGATGACAAATGGGCCCACATGGCATATGCGAGTCGATCACTGACCAGCACGGAACAGAGATATACTCAAATTGAGAATGAGGCCATCGCCATCCACTGGGGGTGTCGCCATTTTCATCTATATGTGTATGGTAATCCTTTCATGGTCACTATCGATCACAAACCATTGTTCCCACTTTTCAAGGGCACATTGGACAAACCACCTCCGCGAATAGAAAAGTGAATGCTTCAATTACAAGAATTTGCATGTAGAGTACCTGCCTGGATCTCTCAATCCAGCAGATTATTTGTCCGGCATCCTTGTGCAGCCACTCTGGATGAAGAAGAGGATTCTGATGAGACCGAAGAATATGTGCGATGGGAGATAGAACAATCCCGTCCCATTCCAGTCTCGGCGGAGACCCTGTGTCAAGCTACCGCTCAAGATGAATGTCTTCAAAAAGCTCTTTGCACGGTAAGGGCCAATCAGTGGCATCTCTTCAGGAGTAACTGGGCTTTGCTCATCCCAGACACACAGAGAATAATAGAAAGTTTGTACCATGTTCACCAGGAGTTGAGTGCTGACACGAATGGGTGCCTTCTGAGAGGATATCGCCTAGTCATTCCCACCACACTAAGTGACTGGGTGATTCAACTGGCCCATGCTGGACACCAGGGCATGGTCAAGACCAAGAACCGGATACAAGCAAAGATGTGGTTTCCATTGATGGATGAGAAAGTAGAGGAGGTGGTCAGATCCTGTCCATGGGGTCAAGTATCTGGAGAGGCCAGTACCCCACCGCCTGTACTGACAAAAAAGGGGCCGTGAGGTCCATGGATCTGTGCCAGTCTTGATTTTGGGAGCCTCCCAGGTGGTAGACACACTCTAGGAATGATTGATGATTTTTCCAAATACCCGGAGGTAGAGCTCCTCTCATACCTAAGTGCCAGTGAGGTGCTACCCAAATTGGAAAAAATCATGGCCACCCATGGGTTAATTAAAGAACTGACAATGGCCCGCCATTTCAAAGACAAGAGATACCGTTGTATCTCCTGTCCCTGGGAATCATTCACCAGAAAATCCCTCCGAGATGGCCCCAAGCCAATGGGGAGGCTGAGAGATTTATGAGGACTTTGAATAAAATGATTTGGATTGCTTCTGCAAGCCACCAAATGTTGGACTTGCCCATTTTCTCTTTTCTACAGGAGTATTGGCAGACTCCCCACATGACCACGGGACGCTCGCCCGGGCACCTCTCCATGGTTCGTATGGTTGTGGACTCAATTCCTCACCATCCGGATTGGGTGCGGGTCCTGTGAATGGCCACCAAGTATATGAGAGGAGGAAAAGGTCCAATGAGGAAGCCAGCCATCGCCGGCGCGCCAAGGTGTTGGATCTGAAGGTGGGTGATTTGGTACTGGTCCAGGATCGCTGTCCTGGCAGCATGTACAGGCTGCTGTTTGAACGTCACCCTTGGCAAATCATCTCTCTGCATGGCATGAAAGTCACTGCCCATCGTGGACAAGAGGCAATCAGTAGGAACATCTCAGCATTTAAGAGGTTTCATCCACAACTAACTGTTTCTCAGGAGAGTGATGAGGTCCCTCTGTGACCGAGGAAGACGCCGGTGATTAAAGTGGACTACGCTGACTATATCCTGCCGGCGTCTGGTGACAGTGAGCTCCGGGCTCTTCGCCCGCTGAGATCCCTTTGAGCAGTCCTCCTGAGAGCTCTGTAGATCATCATTCCAGTCTCCAAAGTCGTACCCGGTATGGGCTTAGGAGCAATCCCATGCTTTCGACCAGACTGAGAGATCATGTGGTGTGAGCGGTTCTGATCACTTATGGGGTGTCAGGTAACATCTTGTGTGCAAGTATGTCACATCATTTAGGAAAACCGGTACAGTGCTGTATTGAAGTTTTGGATTTCCTGTGGGGTATTCATACAGTGTATTCATGTTTGTTGTGTTTGGTGGTTGTGTTTTATTTGACTTTTATTTTTGGGGAGAAATGTAGTGTCGCTCCATTGACGCAACTGGAGCGTCTGGACGAATTCAATGTACCCCAAAGTCCGGGGTGTTAGTTTCATCTGCCCCTCTGGGCTTAGCATTTTTGGTTTGCCCCGTACCACGTGTGGCTCCAATAATAAAGACTGGTCCCGGACCAGGCAGCGAGTACCTCAAACCCGTCTCCGTGTAGTTATTTACTTGCCACGAAGCAGCCACTCCTTGCCTGAGGCCCAACGTCAACACTGTCAGCGCTAGCGGTGCTCGACACAACAACATGCTCCTTTGTGTATTAGCAGAAGGTTGGTTGGGCTTTGAATTTTTGCGGGCACTTTTGTAAAGAGCTAAGGCTTTTTACAAAACTGCCAATTTAGCAATTTTTTTGCAAGGGCTAAATTGCGAAATTCAGATGGATTTTCCAGCTAGTAAAATCAGGTCTGGTGTTCCCACACCTGGAAAATCCAGGTGCTGGAAAACTGGCCCACTTACATTGTGCAGAACTCAATTCCAAAGGCTAGTTCTGCTCCTCGCAATTCATATTCGTAATCGGGGCCTTACTTTATCGGCTGGGCGTGCCACGTTTTCTGAATAGTTCAACATTCAGACACTCCAGGATTTTGCAGTTTAGCCCTTTGCAAAAAAATTGCTAAATTGGTAGCTTTGTAAAAAGCCTGAGCTTTTTACAAAAGTGCCCGCAAATTTCAAAATATGTGACTCCTCCTTTTATTGGCCCAGCGTTGACCCCTGAGCCAAATAAAAGAAGGGGCAGCGAACAGGCGAGGTGTTTGTTTACTCACCTATCTGCTGCTGCTTCACATCCCACCTACCTGGAGCCGCCTGGAGCGAGCCTGCTGCTGAAGATAGAAGAAGACATAAGGGAAGAAGGAAGGGAAGAAAGAGAAGAAGAAAAAGAGAACATTGCTGTTGCTTGGACCAGGACACCAAATAGCAGGTAAGTTTTGTCCCAGCCCGGCAAGATGCAGTTTCTCTGCTCTGCTCCTCTTCCCCCGCCGTCAGCACTCCCACCATCCACAAGCTGAAAGTGGATGGATGGTGTGACTCCTGAGGGTTTGTGGGAGAAGTGAGGAGCACAATGTGACAGGCCCTGGGTGCAACAAATGTTTTTCTTTTTATTTCCAAAGAGAAAATAATTTGGGCCCGCCGCCCGTAGGCATGCGACAAGTCCCACTGGGAGCAATATTTATGTTAAAAAAAAAGAAAGAATTCTGGCCCGCCGCCCAGGGGCAGGTTCGCTGGGAGCAATTAAAAAATAAATTAAAGAAAGAATTTGGGCCCACCATTCGGGGGCATGTTGTAGGACCCACTGGGGGCAACATTTAAAAAAAAAAAAAAAAAAAAAAAAAGGCCTGTCGCCTGTGGGCATGCGGCAGGACCTGCTGGGAGCAATTTTTGTTTAAAAATAAAAGAATTCCGGCCTGCCACCCATGGGATTGCAGCGGGACCCACTGGGGGCAATATTTTTCAAAAGGAAGCTAAATAATTTGCCACTAGACTGACGCAAAATTTTAATTTTTGCTCGGCTAAATTCTTGTTTTTTGTGCCCCTAAATTTACATATTTATTCTGCAATATCCTGGGTGGGTGTCTGACCATTTTTAGGTCGAGCTTCGATCGACCTGTTCTATCCTCTTCTGTGGGCTCTGGCAAACCCACTGATTGCCATTGGTTACTATTTGTGGCATTCAGAAATGCCGGCTTGTTATTGGTGCATTTGTGTAAATGCCCCTCCTTTGCCTGCTTAGTTCCGTCCCTGGCGATTTCACTCAGAGATGGTTTTGTTTGGCCATCACACTGTACAGCATGTGATGGCCCCTCCGCCTTGTTTTTGGTTTCATTCCTTGAATTTTCATTTTGCTCGGCTGTGAATAGGTCACGTGACAGATGTGGCCCCGGTGATCTCTGTGCACGAGGAGACTTTATGAGTACTGCTGCCTCCGTCCGTGATGACTCAATCCCCCGGGCCCGCTCGTGGAAGCCACTGTGTAATCACCGGTAAAGTGGTTTACAGCCTTTCTGAAAAAACGTAAACATTGTGTAAGGAATGCTGTAGGTGTGGGATCCGTCAGGGGCTCGGGTTGGCAGGCGCTGATGTATATAAGATAAGGAGCTGGCTGTCTGCTGGAGATGAATGCGGGTGCGCTGCCAGGGTGGGGTGCGACCTGCAGATCCTTCTGTTATCGATTGTAAACATGGGTGGTTTGGCATGTGACATCTCATTTGTGTCTACACTTTAACGCGGCAGCCTCACCGGCTCAATGCGGCTTTTGTCAGAGTGAAACAGCAATAGTTCCAAAGTAATATAATTTTATCCTGTGTGACAATGAAAATGATTTTGCAACGTTTCGTCTGGGTGCCAAGAGATGCAATGGGTGTTTCCTCACACAACAAACCAGAATCTATTAATACACGCAATGATGCACTCAACATACAGAAACATAAAAGCACAACCTAGGCTGCGCCTAGAAGCCGTTATGTTTTTCGGTGTGCACTACGTTAGCAAAAACATGACACACAACCACGTGGAATCAACGAAGAGCGAAGATCACAGGCACACATGTATATACAACCAGGGCACAAGTCCCAAAAAAAGAAGTGGGGGGACTCTCCGAGTTAGGTAATATCAAAGGAAGTGACATCACGGCGCGTGACATCACGGCGCGTGACATCACAGGAAGTGACATCACAGGCCTGCAGTCTCAGCGGAGAGGCCAATGATTGCAGGGGCACAGAGCCTGCAAAACACCCTTTGAGTGACTGGCTCTCCCACCAACTAAATCTCTTGCTTGGTCCAGCTCGGTGATGCCCTCTGTCAGACACACACTGGAACTCCATCACCTTTTCGTTCACATGGTTACTCAGTCGCCCCCCCCCCTTTACTCTCAACTCACAAAATATTTTCTGCTTAGAGTCACTCACCCCTCTACTACTGCCGCTCTCTCTTAATCACTGTACACGTCTCCCCCTTTCCCTCCATCCTCTCACTCCACTCACCAAGAATCGGCCCAAAACATGTCCTGAGGCGCATTGGGAGAGCAGAAGCACAGTGGTGAGAGGGAGTTGAGGAGGGAATCGAGAGAGGCGAAGGTGAGGGAGGTGGGGCTGGTGATTGAAAAGCAGGGATATTAAGAGACATCAAGACGGGAGTGGAGATGGACGGTGACCGGCAGTCCGAGAAATTTCCGGATTCAGCCGGAATCACCTGGAAATGCTTGTTTGGTGCGCTCTTATCACGATTTTGATGAGCAGGGTGGACGGCGTTTTGATTAGCAGGGTGGACGGCGTCCGCCCTGTAAAAATAGTGGGGGGACGCCGTTCACCCTCGTGTACCCCCGACTCGTGCCCTGTATACATCACACATACACAAATGCAAACCACACAGACACCCGCACACCTGAACTCACCCACCACATAACAAAAAAACACACATATTCACAACACATGCAGCGCCCACAGGACACACAATGCACTCATAGCATACATATCCCACACACCTTTTACGCAGCGCACAGTTATGCATGCTTTTTCCACTCCTCTGATACTCCTGCACCCTCTCTTCCAACCTCTGTCATGCCATTTCCCCTCTTTTCTTTTTTGTCACGCCCTTTTTCATCTCTCATTTTGTCTTTTCGTGTACGCCTGTTCTGTAAAGACTTTAACTCTGTCTGCTGAGGGTGTCAATTCATTCCCCTTCTCCTACTTGCCCCGTTTTTCACTAGTTTTCTCTTCCCACAAATCTTTTTCTCTTCCTCTCTGACATGTCTCTCCTTGACTTTAATCTGTCTGCATTCTCTCTCTTTTTGCTCCCTCTCCTCTCTTGCACAGTTTTCTCCCTCCATTCTTTTCTCTCCCTCCATCGATTCTTTCTCTCTTGCTCACGGCTCTGCCTGTCCTCCTCACAGAGAGCATCTAAGCATTTCCATTCCCGAGTCAAGCTTTCATTTGTGTTAGTGAACACATTTCCATTGCAGCAAAGGCAGTTAGTAGTCGAACAGGACACGGGGCTGCGATCATGCGATGTGTTTATTTTATTCACAAATGGCCGATTGAGGTCAAAGCACGCAAACCCTCGGCCATTATTGGGCTCCCTTACACAGACTGTGAAACGCGGCAAACAAAACCAGGGGCAGGAATGCAGATGAGACGGGAAACTATGTTCCACATGAGTTTTTGGTACTCTAAAAATACAGCCTTAGAATGAGTGCTATTAGTTTATAAGTGAGTGGCGGCCGCTCCATTAGGGCGTTGGAGCGCCGCCCCACTGCTTTCTCGCAGTGGGAGAAGCAGAAAATAAAATGGTATTTTAAATACCATTTTATTTTTTGCTTCTCGCGCTGTGAGAAGGGTGGGTATGCCTGGTTGGGGGCTGGCGGGTCAGGGAGGAGTGGCTTGCACCACTCTGAGTGCCCTGACTGTTTGGTCGGCCCTGGGGCCGACCAAAGCAGTCATGCGCACTCTACATTTTCTCTAGCAGCCTACATAGAGAGAATGGGTCCATACTGGGCCCGGCTGGGCACTGTCTGGGACTCCCCACCAATCACAACTCTGCCATTGCAGCGTTGTGATTGACTTACATGATGGGAGGGAGCAGCATGCCTGTTCCTGTTTGCAGAGGCGGCGCGGGACCCGGCCCAGGAGCAGAGGCGATGCGGACCCGGTCAGGTAAGTTAGTTTTCATTTTATTTTTACGTCCCCTCCCCCCCCCCCCTCTTTTGCGAGTATTAAGAGCCGCGACTGGCAACTTACGTCCACCTGTATGTTTTGTGAATGACAGTGCAGGTTTTTTACTGGTGTGAATGAGGGTGGTTGTAGCGCCGTTGATACATGGACTTTTCCAACTCGTTCCTTCCCGTTTCTCCTAGAGTGCGCGTGACTAATAAGAAACTACAGCTAAACAGCAGACCATTGGCTGCCTCGGAGGCAGTGAGGAAGCACCGTGTCATAGAGTTCTGTCAGGGCGTCCACTTTTCCACTGATGACGCCTTGGCGGTAAACACGAAAGAATAAGCGTGTCAAATGTACATCGTGTTTAATGTCTTGGAACCCAAAATCTACGAGGCTCGATTCATTTCTCTTACGGTTGATGGTTTCCGGCCTCTAACAAATGACCCTACAAAGCCCTGCAGGAGTCAGCTCGGTTTAAACCCCTGCAAAAATGTGCGGCAAATTGCCCTGTGATGCATCTGGCAGTGAACCTCTGGCGCAAAGTCTTACGGTGCCACCCCACAGCTGGAGCAGGAGAAGAAAGATCCCGAAATCTAAACACATAGTGGGCTGTCTGTTTTTGATCGGAGTTTCCAAATACTGCTGTTTAGAAATAGGCACTCGGATTCTTTTTTTATTCCGAAGCCAACTGGCAGTTGTGCGTTTTCGCAACACATCATTGTAGTTCCTGGAGTTTGTCACGACACAAAATAGTTGAAAGCAATCATAGAAGCACTGGCAACAGCATAACATTCTCGTTCGTTCACTCATCAATTCTTAAATAAACATTACACTTTGGTGGATCCTATATCAGCCGTCAGGTGATTTCTGGTTTTGTCTTGGCCTTCAGGCTCACACCCACCTAACATTATTGACTGAGCTTCGCCCCTGTGCCTTGGTGTTGGCCCAGGCTCCACGGAGCACTTAGTGCTCACTAGAAAGGACAGGCACATCTGCATCCATGTGCTGAAGTGTGGTAATGTGTCTGTTGTCTGTGTATTTCTCCGTTGTGTGTCTGAGTATGTGTGGTTTGTGTGTGCATAGCTGTGCGTGTGTGTGTTTGCTTCCAAATCTGGGTCTGTGTGCGTGTATTTGACTGTGCTAGCACTGGCGGGTGCAGAGGCCGAGGAAGGAAGGAGCAGGCTAGGCGTGCACTAGTGTGAAAGACACTTGACCCTACAATCAGAGGCTTTCATGATGGCAGAGCTGCGTATTTTGCACGTAGCGGTACAGTATACGTTAACTGTAATTTAGTTTGGTAAATGTCAAAAGAATGTTTAATAGGAAAGACAATCACGCAATTTAATACCGATGCAATTGTGCAGAGGGCTTACAGCTCAC
Organism: Calotriton arnoldi; assembly: GCA_963921515.1. Taxonomy (NCBI): domain Eukaryota; kingdom Metazoa; phylum Chordata; class Amphibia; order Caudata; family Salamandridae; genus Calotriton; species Calotriton arnoldi. The sequence goes on along the minus strand of CAWUFW010000056.1, from coordinate 1,534,041 downwards.
TGCCCAGTTCTGCGCCCAGCTTTCACTAGTTCATCCTTTCATCGGCCCGAGGCCTTTACATAGGATAAGTGCCTTTGATTAAACGTAATATATGTTTTGTTTTGGGTAGTGTTACTAAAGACCATATCTGCAGCAGCAAGTGTTGTATAACAAAGTAGACAAATAGAATTCACGATTGATAGCAAAACACAACATGTTCACTCTCAAGTTTATTAAGTTATTTTGTTAAGTTGTCTCAATAACCTTCTACAGGGAACTGTCCCGGCATCTATGCTCTGAAGTGTGCTTGTGCGTCTGTATACTCGTTTGTTGTGCATATGATGAATACAACTTAAGTGCATAAGTTCAATTGTTTGCATATGCGGGGGTGTCTCTGTGTGTATTCCTTTATGAACGTGTGCATGCAGAGCAAAATAAATAGTACCAACAGAATCAATTTGTGTAATCAGTGCTATTTACTACACATGTTCAATTGTACAATCTGCAATGGCAATCTTTGTTTTTCTAATTTTAGCAGTGCGGGTGCTGGCTTCATAGCAGTACGTGTAGTTACTGAATGCTAATAATGTGTGAAACTGGAACCTGTATATTTGGTTACCTGCACCTGTCATTGCATCAGGAACTGCAAAGCAGGCAGCTTGAGTGGCTGATTGGCACAGTGAGCTGTCTTCTGTCACAATGAGCATCAGTGAACGTTCGGTCTGTGATGTCACATGGGCTGTTATGTGGTACGCGGGTGTATCATCATACTATTAGAAGCAAACCATGTTATTAATGCACATGTAAAATGTTGGGCATTAGATACTGGCACAAAGTTTCCAACTTTTGAGATGCAACTAGGCCGACTGTATCAGGCCGGCACTGCATTTTCTGTGGCATCAATGCTCCACCACTTTGCATCCATTTTTGTATTTGGCACAACATTTTTATAAGCAGATGATTTTCCGCTCTGGAAATATATAGCTCCTAGGTAATGTGGCAGACCCTGAATTATTGCAATATTACATGCTGTCCCCCATAGACCTGACTGAATATTGTATGGCTTCAAGCCAATGTATTTGATTAATTGTGCTATAATTTTCACCAATTAGACCCATTTTTATAAAACCAACTTTGTGGCAGTATCTACATGTTGTTATATGACATTTATTTATTTATTTATTTTATTTATTTAAAGAGTTTTATATAGCGCTGGCTAGACCCGAAGGTATCAGAGCGCTTTACATAAGGTTCCACATAGTTGCAAACATACATCAGTTACAAGTTACCAAAGATACCAGTAAAAACTTTTAAGGAGCATGGAAGAAAAGGAAAATGGAGTGAGGAAGGGAAAGGGGGTAGGGGAAAAAGGGGTAGGGTATAGATACGACGGAGAGACGAAGGGAAGGTCTGCCCAAGGTCCGGCTGGGTAGGTGACGGCCGGGAGGGAAATCCGCAGCCCATCTCCTCTTCAGCTATCAGGTAGCTCCACCGGGCATCGGTCAAATAGCTAGGTCTCAACAGAAAAACATAAAAGGGATAGAAGACGAGAGGAAAGGAGCGTAGAGGGGGAAGGGGGTAGGGTGAATGGGAAGGAGGGGGATACGACAGAGAGACGAAGAAAAGTCTGCCCAAAGTCCGGCTGGGTAGGTGACGGCCGAGGGGAATCCACCGCCCATCTCCTCTTCAGCTAACAGGTAGCTCCACCGGGCCTCGGTCAAATAGCAGGGTCTCCACGGTCGAGGGAAAGTTCAAAGAGAACATGTCCTGGAGGAGAGCAGGATCAAGGTCAGGAGAGGGATGTGATTAAGTACAGGTCGGGGACCAGTTCGATTGTCCAGGAGTGGTCAAGCATCGTGGAGAGACCAACTGAGGCGGCCATCTTGAGGTCAGGCATACCTCGTGGGGGCTATGAAGGTAGAGTAAACGGACCCAACGTTTAGAAAGGGTCTCATAGTCATTAAGTTCAGAGTCAAGTTGGGGCAAAGCGCCAGGTCAGCAATGTGGTCAGGCAAAGTCAGGGGATCGACTGTCCCATCGATGACAAAAGGTCTTGAAGGTAGGAAATAAAAACAAAAGGGTACCTTGAGCGAAGATTGGCCTGAGGGACATTGTGAGGCCCTCTACAAGTGGAGCAGCCACTCGGGAGGGAAACCGGAGCTCAGACAGGCTGCAAGCACCACAGTTAGACACCCCCGGGAAATCGCCATCAATGGGGAAGCGTTGGTGGAACCGAAAGTGGAGATCAACACTGCTACTGGCATGTTCCAAAGGCGGATCGAGAGGACGTCGCGGCATGATCCGGGTCCGCAGTAGACAAAGCATAGAGGCTGAGTCCTGAAGGTGGGTGTCAGGCTACAAATCTGGGAGGCGTCGCGGGGCATTCCGGGCAGGGTCCGCAGAGAGCAGAGCAAGAGGTCGAGTCCTGGAGGGGGAGGCGGTTGGAGGGGAGAGCCACCAGCTCAGACTCCACAGCAGCGAGGCATCTCTGCCGAGCCAGCAGCCATGTTGGCAAAGGCTCCGTGGGTGCCCCTCAAAAAACTCGGAGGGTGCGAAGCAGACCACCCGGATCGTTCCTGGGGTCGGCAATGCGTGTAACAATATGTCAATTCCTGGAGGAGGGTGGCGGTCGGAGGGGGAGAGCCACCAGCTCAAGCTCCACAGCCGCAAGGCATCTCCTCCGAGCCAGCGGCCATGATGGTAGAGGCTCCGTGGGCGCTCCCTCGAGAAACTCGGAGGGAGTGCAGCGGCTACCCAGATAACTCCAAAAGGAAAGGAAGGCACCGGAGTGCAGGTACAAGATCCACCGTAGGTTAGGAGGCAGCAGGGAGAGAGGAGACCCGGGGCAAGTGCCAGAGTCAGTTCCCAGTCGGAGGAGCTCCCGGCCGGGGCTCCTCACCCGGCGGCCATCTTTGGCCAGTCCTTGACCAAGTGACCAAGTCAGAGACTTGGTCAGTTTCACACAGACCTATTCCCCAAACTAAACTAATGACAGTTACCACCATAGCTTAATCTAGTAATCAAAATGGGGAAGTCAAGAGACATGTCTTGTTCATACACCAAGGAGGGCATGGCGATCGGGGCGGGTGGGGGCGTCCATCTGAGAGTCTATCCTGGTCTGCTGAGCCTCCTCTTATGGGCCTGTGTCACTGCTGACGTTTCTGGGGGCAGCCTACTGGCCTGTAACACCCTGGCTACAAAACCTGCTCTACAAAAAGCAATACCAAAGCATAAGCAAGATTTTTATGTAGAGCTTCATACTGCAGATTCGCTGTTTCTAGGTGTCCCACAGGATGGCATTAGCGAGTGTTTAACTCGGCAAGCCATTACACAGGCCTAGATACTTTGGCAAGAGATTCCTGGACACTGTTTAACCAAGTCTTCAATCTGTGTCTGAGCGCACCGCTGTCCCCAAGAACATTAAAACGTGGAAAGCCCCAACAGAGGACTTCAACGCGCCCAGTGTTTGTATAGGTCGTGTACAGCCGGCACTGCTGAACCACCTGCAATGAACCAGCCACCCATACACAGGTACCTGCCAGTCCCTTTCCTTCTGAAGTGAACCTTCCCATCACGGAGCACTTTAGAGGTATAAAGAGCCTGACATGAGATGGTAAACCGCTCGGCGCTCTTTGGGCCACGTTCATCTCTCTTATCGAGTCTTTACTTCATGAACTATGCAGTAGAGTAGGAGGTGCACAGCCCTATTCAGGGAGTGAAGAGCCGCCCTCACCGTTTCTTTCCTTTCTCAAAGACTCACAGGCCGCAGAGGTCTCTGAGCCGCGATCAGGTCTGCGCTGGGTGTCCTCTGTGCTCGGCCTCTTCCCAGCACCGCTGCCAATGGCAGGAGGTTTTTCACCCTTCTTTCAGGGCGCCTTCAGTCAATAGTCAGGAGTATTTCGTGATTTAAAAAAAAAAACAGTTCTCTTTAAAAAAAAAATGACTGAAGTGAACTAATTTGGATATTTTTGAGGTAAGAAGTCCTTCATAAAAGACAAACCCAGAAATATGGAGTAGCAACTGGACTGGGGAAACGCGCAGTCGCTAAAACTGCAGTGCTCGCCCCTTCCAAGCTGGAAACACCACCAGAGAACTCAGATCTCGGTTTTCTTTGGCTCGACTGTCAGTCACACTTACACATCCACATTACTGACGTAATAAGAGTTGTTTTGTTGTCTCCAGGTCAGGGCTCTACCCGCACATAACCCTGTCAATCACGGGCACAATAACTATCCGAGGGGAGTAAACTTACTAACAAAAAAACTGGGGTAGGCAAAAATCATAGGACACCAATTTTTAGAGAACACTAGTAGTATCTCTATTCCACAAAGTGACCATTTATAGTGCAAACACAACATACATGCGATCAGTAACGTCAAAGTAATGGACATAATGCCTGGGTTTATCAATCTTCAAACAGCAAATATAATAAATAATGAAAACAAATGCAGTATCAACTTTGCAATAAAGACAGCAAAGTACTGCCAACGACAATAAAGTTAAATATGGAACTATACAGGCAGAAAGGTTTTGAAAAACAAATGCACCTTTCAAATGGGAGGCGAGAAGGTTTTCTTTTCTGCAAATTGTTTTACGAGCAACTTCTACCCTTCTTGACTGTCTTAGTTCTTTCCATTACATCGACATAAAGGCACACACATAGTGACTGTACACAGAAAAAAACTGCAGGAAAGGGACCAAAGATTAAACACACAATATGACGTCACAAGCTGCTTTCTCTTTCACAAATCCACAAAAGCTCCCAAAAGGGAGCTTAGCATATCCGAAGGTGAAGTTCTGCCCGGTCTCCATCACTCCAGAATACCAAGCGCCTGGCTGCAGGAGTGGTAGCTTTTATCAAATGATCATCTAGTCTTGTGCTTCCCAGGACAAATATTTGGCCAAATAGATTGAGAAGGTAGCTCTAATTTTGACTCAATGGGTGCATCTCTTAACACATTTGGCCGCTAGAATCTCCTTCTGGTAATGAAGTTCAGAGCTTTCACTTCCAAGGTGGTCTGTGGCTCGCGACAGCTGCAGCAATTGCTCTCCTGTTAGAGTCCAGTCCAGAGAAGCTTGCAGACCTAGGCCTTGTGACCCCTCTTGAGTTACGAAAGCTCGGTGCTGCATCTGGGGTGGATCGCGGTGATATCCCTTTATTAATGTAATAACTGCACTTTCACAATTGCTTTATTAACCTTCTTGCTTCTCAAATTTGCTTGAAAATGCACCATTTACCCACTCTTTTTTCAAAATTTTCTCGGGGGGACGAACCCCCCTTAAGATGTTCTTGCTCGCTCACTGCGCTCGCTCACTGCGCTCGCTCGCTCGCAACGGTGCTCTCCGACAAAAAGTTTACGCTTCACCACTTTCCAATGTCACCAGCCACCACTGTATAAGTCGTAATGTGCTACATTGTGGAGAAAGTTTCTGTATGTTTTCTTGAAAAACCAACCCTCTATGAAATCTATATTTTGAAAAACACAAATATGCTCCTTGAAGCGTTGGGCTCGTAGGGCATACTTTACATCGAAAGGCACTGCAATGACATGTTTGTGACATGTGGTGAGGAGCTTGGCTGTAGGGGCTCTGCAGGTCCTGTCATTTTCATATTTCAATGTTAGCAACTGATCACTGTTATTGTTCGCATGTCAGGATCCAGACGAGGCAGACCTAGGAGCAGACGGCCTACTGCATAGCAGGAAGACGCTCAGCTCGGGTTCCTGGCCACGACCACTTTTTAATGTCATTTGGTAATTCTCTAAATTTATCGGATGTTCTTCTGATTATGCATTTCTGGCCTGTTGTATTCATCACATTAAAATGTGCAGGTGGCAACAAAAACTCCTCGGAGAATCAACAAGCAACAATTAGCTAAATGCCTTTCTGCCAAGTGAGCCTAATATCCAGTGTATTCCAGCACTTTAACCAGTGCACTTTCTAGACTTGCAGTCGCGCTCCGGTTAGCACCGGAGCAAGGACTGCCTACCCCCACCCCACCGCCCCTTCCAGGTTTGGGTGCCCTTGGGCTCCCCTGTTACTTTTCTGGTATTGAGAAGAGGCATTTTGTAGAGCGTTCTAACTTCACGGAGCAAAATTCAGGGACAAAAATGGTATTAAAAGGGTGATGCATGTGACAACAAAACAAGCGAACAAATGTGTTGTGATTCACCCTTGACTTTGAAAGTGCCTCATTCTGTATGGTACTAATGGAAACTGACATGGCTGGAATATATCTGCCTTTTCTTGGATTGGTAACCTCTGTTAATATCCACTAAGCAAACCTCCATTACTGAGAGGACAAATTATGAGGGTTGTCTATGCTCCTTTTCTGGAAATCAAGACGCTACATGGCAAACGAACAAGCCCAAGATCGACATATTTCGACCAGTGTTGCTTTTCACAATCCAAACGCCACTCACACCTGTAGTCCAGGAAGCTTGAGGAGCACCCCTCTGGGTGACCATGAGCATGGTGGCACCAGGGTGGTTTCGTGTGATGCAATGCGCTCAGTACTTAGCTGAGTCCAGTGTCTCAGAACATGTCGCCTGACAATGTGAGACGCACTTATACCTCTTCAGCTCACATAGGGCCCCCCAATGCAGCAGCAATTCAATGCATATTTTAAAAATAAGTACGCTGTTCGTAAGATGTCATATATGTGTTGAACGGCTAAACACTTATAAGGTCCAGAAGGCGAGACCGACTGCATTGCAAATGCTTGTTGTTAGAATCTTGTTGCCCTTCATCTGTGTGTTCTCATCTCTGATAGGAAGAGAGTAACTTATGCACTCTTCTCGTCATTCTTTTCAACTGCGCTACATTTGATTATTACTATCAAAGTTTATGTATTTAGGAGTTTTATTAAGTGTATATCAGGTGTAGTGGTCTTAAGAATATTGTACATAGTTTTAAAGACTCAATATAAGAAAACAATTTAAGGGTTTTGATGAAACAAACTTTGGATTGCAACATAGTCACTGGCTAAAAACAGCAATTGCTTTTTAACCTGCTCTTCCTTGTGTATTACGACAGATATACAAATCCATCGCAGTACAAAATGACCATTTAGTAATAATAAAGAGGGTGGTGAGAGCTGGTTGTTAATCCAACTGACTGAGTTGTGAGTGCAGAAATGGAGGACTGTGATGGCCAGCAGACCTAGAACCCTGAAATTGCATTATCACAAGTGCCGTAGTGGGAAAGGGGCTGCTATCAAATACAAAAAAAAATAGGCATTTTGCGAATGGCATTGGGGAGAGTATGCAGGGCCCCCTGAAATGTTGTTAGCTTTCTCCAATACAGACAGACCACATTCACAAACTGGAAGCTGTCCATTATAGAGAGCTTTTATAAGTAGAAGCTGCTCCTGCACGTAACTTTAGATCCACTGTGAATGGCAACATTTTATTACAAACATAAATTGAAGACTAAAGCAAACTCAATCCAGCGCTCCCAACCCACCTTAGATTCTGGAAGGTGCTGAAAACCGCAGTGGCGGCCGCCACAATGAAGAGGTGGTGAGCCGGCTGGAAGGGGTGCGGGGGAGCACAGGAGGGAGGGAGGGGGTTAATAATAAACAAGCATTGGCATAGCCAATAGGTCTCGCTTTTGGGACCTTATAAGTGTTCAGCCATGCAACACTTGATGTTGTTGCACCAAGGATATTGTGCTGGATAACTAAACACTTATAAGGTCCTAAAGGCGAGACCTGTTGGCCTTCCTTCCTGAAGCTGCCGGCTGAGAGTTGCCTGCAGACAGCGCCGTCATGCTCGATGCCCCGCTGCCCTGTCCTAGCCAGGAACCCATGTTGTGCCAAAGATATGGGTGGCTAGGTGGCACTAGTGTGCTCCCAAGACCCGGCCACAGCCACCGTGGTGCACAGGCAAAGGGGGGAAGCTCTGACACCATGCCCCTGCTCCACCCTGCCATTGCCCTGTACTTTGTAGCTCTGGATGCCCCATGGTCCCCTGTCCTGTATTGGCTCGGTGTCCCGAGGCCCCCTGTGCTGCTGCATTTAGTACCCCTAATTGCATGCCATATTTTGCAATTCCCCCAGACATGACCCCAGCGGGACTCTGCATGCTACCATCGCTAGGCTGCCCCAGACTCACTACATGTTTGCATCTCACCATTATCTCCTGTCCTGCCACCGGATGGTTCTGCTGTAGGCATCGTGGCTGCCGCCATGTTGGCTACAGGTGCCATCCCAACACCATGGTCAAACTCTTCCTCACTGTCAGATGCCCTCTCCGGGGAGGACAGTTGCGCTGCAGGGCTCTTCTACTCCTCAGCCCGCACTTGGTGCCTCCTCTTAGGCCTCGCCATGGTGGCCGCTGTTCGGGCTGCAAGCCTCCCGTTGCAAGGGCCATGCCATTGTGGACCTCTTGCTGCCAGCTCCTGAGTGGTCCCCACCCTTGTCCAGCTGGAGAGCCTCCATCACCTACTTGCTGACCCAGTCTTTGCCCCGACTTGCCACCAAGTTCTGCACTCTCCCTAGTATCTCCTGCAAGTCGTTTTTAGCCCTGGTCCCTCGTAGCTCCCTGGATCACCACTGCTGTGTGTCGCCGGCCACCCTCCGCCGTCCTCATCTTCACTCCTGCATCTGGCGGGCTTGCGTCACTCTCTCCCCAAGCCCCCAGGACGGGGACCAGCACTCTGGGTTCCTAGCATACTCCTTCACTGTGAGATAATAATTCTAGCCTCCAATAGCCTTGTCCATTATTCCAGGGACTGTGCCTCCTAAACCAACCCCCATGGACTTCACGCAGTGCTTATGCGGTTGTAGGATGCAATTGCAGATTGCACAATAGCCCCAGCCGCTGTAGGGCCAGCATCATTCAATTGTGTCACTGCCACTTCTTGTTGCTGGGGGTGTGGCCAACTCAGTCCTGCCTGCTGCTTGCTGTGTGAGGCTGCAGAGGGCCCCCAGGGTTTAAAGAGGTAGGTTCGGGGAGAAGAGACGTAAGGAGATTGGGGGAGTTAGCATTCGTAGGCAGCGTGCTCAACCTCACGCTGCTGCCCATCCTCAGTTTCAGTCTTTTTATCCCTTGGCAGCATGCTCCTCGTTACGCCACTGCCCTTCTCTCTTAAGCCTCACGGGCAGCACGCTCCACTCACGATGCAGCCCACCCTTAGATCCCCACAAGCAGCGCACACCCCACACGCTGCTGCCTTGATTGTGTCAGTAGATTCCGAGGAGACTGCAGTGAAGCATGCGTTCTGTCGCTTCCGCGCGCAGTGCGTGTATTTTTGTACGGAAGCCCTAAAGGCAGCTCGATACAGTACTGCTCAATCGCGAGTACAGTTACCTATAAAACAAGCACAAGCGCGCGCCTCGCGCGTCAGCAGAGGGAGGGGCGAAAGGAGGGGCCAGCGCGATTCCCTTGCGGGAGCGAGCGGCAAGGCGCGATAATTAACATTTGGCGCCAGCTGCTCGCTCCCGCAAGTGAATCGCCAGACGTGCACGCGTTGCCATTGGAAGCAATGCAACGCGTGCACGTTTTTGCAGGGAAAGCTGTGCCGATTTCTAAAGGTCTCTCCTATGCAGCGCATGCGCGCTGCGTAGGCGAGACCTAAAAATAAATAAACTTACCTGGAGCTGCTGCCTGCCTCCCGCTGCGCGCCTTGTCCTTCCTGGTTTCAGCAAGCACTAGGGCAGCGTCACGGACTCCCTGTAATTCCCGCGCTGCTCTCATGTGAGAGCAGCGAGGGCATTGGTCTGAGCGGGCTGGAAAGACACTCTGCTCTGACCATGGAGTCTGTGGGAGTTTCTCCTGCCCAGCTGTTCAGTGCAGCCGGGCTGGAGTAAACCTAAGTGTGCATGTGTGTTTTGGTCGGCCTGAGACGGCCGGCCAAACACATATGCGCACTTAGGAGTGCACATAGCACTCCTCCTCCCCATGCCCCGCGCCTCCCTGCACAAGCTGGCTCAGAACCGGCAAATGAAAAATAAAACGTTGCTAGAACATCGTTTTATTTTTCATATGCTGACTCAGCCAGATAGTGGGGCGACACTCCTCCACCATTGCGGAGGAGCCCCCGCTGGAAAGCCGAGTTCATAAGCCACACATACAGGGCTGTACTGGTCATTTTTGCTTTCTGTCATTTCTCCTGTGGGCTGCAAGCTAGGGGCGGGGTAGACTTCTATGAGACAGCCTTGAAAGCGCTTAGCTAATATATTTGAAAAATTGTTTTGTTATATGCACAAGATCATCCCCCAGTGAAGAGGATCAGGCTTGCTCACTACACTTCCTGGCATGGTCCCATGCCGGCTGGTTTGAACTTTTTTGTCAGGGCTGGGTTTTTTTTAGGTCGCAGCCTACTAGACAGTGAGAAAGACATCTTGTGAGGTTTCAGAAAGTTGACCTGAGAATGCATTCTGCCCGTCGCTTGCAATTGGTTTTGTTGTTTGTAACTCACGTTTTCTTGCTTCCCAATTGCTGACTTTCTGTGCTTTAGGCTGTCTAGCTTGAGTTCATACCTCCCCATGTGAAAGCCGTGTTTACAGAATTCTTCCATGAACTCGTTTTCTGTAATAAATAGGCCTGTAAATCTTGTTCTTATCTCATCAAATTTGCTGGGCATTCAAAGACCAAGGTCACATGACAGGCGCTGTCTACAGAGGGCACTTGTTTTTCTTGTTAGTGAAACTTCCCCTCCTCTTCTTGATAAGGTACCTCCATGTCTGTTGGAAAGACTTTGATTTTTTGGTACATTGTCCACCTGTTTATGGTTTCATTTTGCCACAGAAGCATGGAAAATTTGACAGTTTATGTTCATTCTATGTTCGCTTCATTGCATGTTTTGAAAACTTTTTTGTCATTGTTTAATTTAACTCGTGCATTCATATTGGACTGTATGCCAAGCTTGCAGTATTTTTTAAAGTTTGTTTTCCCCATTTGGTTGTTGGCGAGAGCAGAAAATACAGATATAATTATATGGGGTATAGACATCATGCCACCATCTCTTTGACTGTACCCCATATCATTATAGCTGCTCGGTTGATAAACTGACTAGTTTGTCATCAACTGGTCAGTTTATCAACCGGGCTGGTGCCTCTGAATGGCTGATAGGTGTCCCGTGTCAGAATCATTACATATGACTGACTCACTCCAGCCCGTTTGGCCTTTCCACAAATCACAGATCAGTTTATGTGCCAGTGTGGCCGTGAGTAAAGCTATGCAGACTGCTGCTGAGCTGCTGGGTTTACAGCATGATGACGGACCATACCACAGAAAGCTGTCTTAAAGTAGCACATCAGTGTTTCCACAAAAGGTATTCCTTGCTATAAAGGAGTTTGTCGAAAGACAGTGATTTTTTGAGGGCAGTCCACAAAGAAGCCTTAATTCACCCACTTCCTTCTAGCCCCTTTGCAGTGACAAAGCTACATCGGTTTTTGCAACCGTTATCGCATATGCCATAGAGCTTTCACATTTCAGCAAAGGGGTGGAGGGTGGGGGACTCAAACAGATTAATCGATCGTTTTTTAAATCAATGCAGACGTGCAGGAACCTCAAAAGGAATGCTAAAGAGTTGTGTGCAGTATGCTGTGAATAAAACACATCAGTAGTATAAGGAGATACCATTCATCCCCATTCATGCCCTTAAAAGTGACAGGTCCCCCTCCGGTCCCCCCGCCCCTCGCTGTGTCCTTAAAAGTGACGCGTGTCCTTAAAAGTGACAGGCCTCAAACCCCTCACTGTGTCCTTAAAAGTGACGCGTGCCCTTAAAAGTGACAGGCCTCAAACCTCTCTGTGTCCTTAAAAGTGACATGTGGCCAGCTTGTCCAAGGGGCGGTGCTAGGGGCGGGGCTGTTTCGGGAGCCACCAGCGAACCAGAGCCCTATGACGCCTCTAAGGCCTTGTTGATGTATAGATGGTACGCCCCCTTTTAGGAGCTGTTTAGGATACATATAAGGCATCCTTAAGAGCGTTGTACAGCAAGCAGCCGCCGGAAGACAAGAAGGTTCCCATAGCAAAATGAAGAGATACAACCCTCTTGTGAAGAGCCCTATGTGGGTTTGCTCCAACCCCCTATCAGTAGATATTACCGCAGCTTACCAACGCTGGTAATGGACGAGAATGCTCAGCAAGAAACACCTAAGGATAGGGGCTGCGACCTTACTGGTTTTAGTAATAGCATGTGTCGGGGGTGCAAAACCTCAATATCAAGGATTGCGTATGCCTGCTGTCTCCGGTTAAGGGCACCCCCAGCACGAGTGAGGGCTCTGGTAGCGGCAGCTTGTTTGCCGGCCCCAGTTTCGTGGATATGGAGGAATCTGAAGAGGCTGTAGCACCAGCTAACACAACCGTCTATGAAACCAAGGCCCTTCAGGAGGACCCGGATGCTGATGATGTTGTGCTGCAACCGTCGGGTACAGTCGCCGAAGATGTTGGGGCAACGCGGGACACTAGCGACTCTCAAGATTTCAGAACCGCAGCAGAGGCCGGTGAAAATGCAGAGGTTAGTAAAAAAATAAAAATGTTATGCTCGGTAGTTACAAAAAAAAAAAAAATGCGGTATTTTATTTCTTCAGCTATTGGCATATCAATCTTTCTTTTTTGTCCCTAGAACGTAACACCAGCAGGATGCACCTACTTCATAAAGCACTATGGTAAAGAGCCTGTAGCACCTCCTAACACCTCTGTCTACGAAGACATGGACCTTCAGGAGGATGCGGCTGCTGCGGAGGGCGTGTTGCAACAGCCCGGTACAAGCGTCGAAGATGACGGGGCATCGCAGGACATTAGCGACTCTCAGGATTTCAGAGCTGCCGCAGAGGGTTGTGAAAATATGGAGGTTAGTATGAAAATGTTATGCCCCTGTATCTATATAACGATGTATTTTATTTCTTCAACTAATGGGCTGTCAATCTTTTTTTTGAACCCTAGATAGAAGCCCCAAAAAGAACGGCTGGAGCCTGGCGACCTGCAAAAGCGAACAATGTAATCTTTAATTGTCTGTGGTGTTCAAAACAGGCTGAAAGCTCAACGTGCCAAAACAGCGAGGGCTGCGACAAATGCGTATGCGGTTCTAAGAGCGCCGCGTGTGAAAAAGATGAAGATGTCGGATTGTCCTTCTTTGAACGGCGTGAAGTTAAGGGTTTCGCAGCGGCGGTAGTACTAAACTGTGTCAAACGTGACTATTACAGTCTTTGTCAAGGCCACCAAATAAGCGATCCAGAGCAGGCGGCTCACGAATGTTTGTGCGAATCATACAGAGCAAGAACAATACGCTATATTTGTGGCTTGTTAAACCCGTACAAGGTGTATAAGCTGCTAAAGGTGGTGTACGGCCTGAACCCTGAAAATAAACCTGTACACCCCGATATGTTGAGGATCTTAACAGCTGCACTCAATGAGATCCAATACGCCTATGACCCGAGCGTAAAACTACCTGAAATGCAGGAGATGTGCCCGACTCTTGATAGAAAGCTGCTACAACGACTCGTAGAAAGGCGTATGTGTAACATGTATAAAAGAAATAATCTCAGGGGTGCTTTGGCCCCCGAAGACTATTTACATAAGTTCTTATGTAATGTTACAGGATAGTGTGTATTTAGAACAAACAAGCGGAATGTTACAACGCAAGGTGGTTATGTGTTAATACGTACTTATCACGTTTCCTATGAAAATGTAAAGTATCTTTTGCTCAGGTTTTTGTAGTATTGTTTATCTGTTTTTTAATAAAACGCCCTTACACAAAACAATCGTCTTTCATTTCATTAATTGTACCGGATGCTATCATGTCGGGGGCTATGTTAAGAAAACTTTATTATGATACAAGAGGGGTTGGTAGCTTTGGAAGTGTCGAAGCCCTATACAGAAGGGCTGCAGATGAAAACGAGCCCGTGAGCAGAGACCTGGTCAAGACATGGCTATCAGGAGAGGAGGCGTATTCGCTCCACAAGCCGGCCAGAAGCCGTTTTAAGAGACGTCCTACAATCGTTAATGCTCAAATAGATTATCAGTGGCAAGCTGACATAATCAGCCTTCAAGATATAGCAGAACATAACAACGGCGTTTGTTATATATTAACAGTCATAGACGTACTGTCCAAGTACGCCTACGCAGAACTGTTAAGCGATAAAAGAGGGGCCAGCGCCACGGCCGCTTTTAAAGCCATCTTTGCGAAGGGCAGGGTTCCTCAAAAACTACAAACAGACGCCGGTAAAGAATTCTTAAACAAGACATTTCAGAAATTATTAAACAGCCACGGTGTTCAACATTTTGTAACACACACGGAGGTGAAAGCAGCGGTTGTAGAACGGTTTAACAGAACTTTAAAGTCTAAGATGTGGCGGTATTTTACGGCCAACAACACCTACAGATACGTGGATGTTCTACAGGCTTTTTTAGATGTGTATAATGCCAGTTATCACCGGACCATCAAAACATCACCCGCAGAGGTGACTCCTAGTAATTCTTTAGATGTTTGGCGAACGGTGTACGGGCATAATTTTGCTACAAAGGTGAAGAAACCTGTTTTTAAAAAAGGCACGCATGTGAGGATTTCAAAATTGAAAGGGGTCTTCACGAAGGGCTACCGCCAGACTTTTAGCGACGAGATATTTATAGTGGATAATGTGGAGCTTAAAGAAGGGCTGTATATTTACAGCTTAAAGGACTACGCTGGGGAAGCTGTATCGGGGGTGTTTTACAAGGAAGAGTTACAAATGGTACCTGATGATCCGAACAGGGTGTATAGGGTTGAAAAGGTTCTGAAAAGGAAAGGTAGGGGGCTAGCAGCCAGGCATATGTCAAATGGAGGGGATGGCCGGAGAAATTTAACAGTTGGGTGTTGGCCAGCTCCCTGAAGGGTGTGTGAGCTAAGGACCGTCTAAAATCCTCTAATAAGATGGAGACAGCCCCCTTTTATATCACCTTACCATCCAACGCTTCTAAGGGCATGTTCCCCGACAACCAGATTTCTAATTACACCGTGAAACTGGCTAAGCCTGTGGACCTGAAAGGGGATTGGGAGGTGGCCCTAACAGAAATTCAATACCCTAGAACATGGAATACATTCACACAGGCCGAGGCAAAGTTTTACATAAAGCGTGAGCAGGATCCAGTGAGCATGCACGAGAGCATTCCATACGGTTACTACCCAACCGTTATAAGTGTTGTCGATGCTGTCAACAAAGCCATAGCCAACCTCGAAGCATATCCGAATACGCATCTGTCATTAGATAACGTCAGAAGGAAGGTATTTCTTAAAGCACCAAGCCGTACCACGACGTTTAACTGCTCCGGTAAATTAAGAAGGGTTTTAGGCACCGTGCTGCATGCGAAAAGTCCGATGGAGCAGGATCACACATGCCCCGATATTAACGGTGGGTTCTATACGCTCTATGTGTATAGCGACATTGTAGAGGCCCAGAGGATCGGTGATACTTATTCACCGCTGTTAAGATGGGTCCATGTACAGGGTGAAAATAATACGATGGTTAATATTCAATTTAACAAGCCCGACTACGTCGCAGTTTCTAAAAACCATTTTGACACTATTTCAATTATGATCTACGATGATCAGTCTGAGCCGGTGGCCTTTAAATACGGGAAAGTTATTGTTAAGCTTCATTTAAGACCGAGACACGACAGCGGTTATTAACCAGGCATCATGGTGGTCGTGAAAACATACGGGGACCCGTCTATGTACAGGGACTATTACAGAAACCAAGCCGGATATGGAGGTCCGCCGTACTTTCAAGGGTCGCCGGTTATGTATGGGGCTGGTTTAGGGGGTTTCTTCAGGAGCCTGTTTAGAAGAGCTATGCCGTTCTTGAGAAGAGGCTATGAAATTGTAAAACCGCATGTTAAGACGGCTGCTACGAACATTGCCCATGATGTTGTTGGGTCTGTTACTTCGGCGGTTGCAGAGCGCATGAACAAACAGCCGCAAGAAGGAGCGGGTCTGTTGTACAAGCCGCGCGCGAGTGTTAAAAGGAAGCGCAGGCCTTCGAGACGCAGAGGTCCACCGGTCCCCTATAAAAAAGGAGGAGTTCTTCAAAACGCCCTCAGAAAAGAAGAACTCCAAGACGGAAGAGAGCTGCGAAGAAGAGAAAGGGTTCTAAAGTCAATATTTTTTAAAGCCTCGTAAACTAAACCATGGCCTTCGTACACTGTGCATCTGGCGAGTGCGCCAAATCCGAGTTAGACTTGTTTACTCTAAAACCAACGCAGACAAGCATCGAAAACAGCTTCTTCATGGAGGTATCGCCTTTAGCCGCCTTGACACCGCTGGCCCCTATAGAGTTTTTTGTGTCAGGGTCCACGGATATGTATTTGGATCTCAACAACACGCTGCTGCATCTTATGTGTAAAATCGTAAAAGCGGATGGGTCCGACATAGCAGCAGACGCTCGAGTGGCAACGATCGCTTACCCCCTAGCGGCCATGTTTAATCAGGTGGACATCACCCTGGGCGATCGACTCATCACACAGAACGATAACATGTACGCCTACAGAGCCTACCTCGAGAGTATTCTAAATTACAGTAGCGACGCCCTTGACACGCAGCTTTCAGCTGGTCTCTTCTACAAGGATACATACGGCCAGTTTGAAACCACGGCTCTGGACGGTGCCAATCATGGTTTTGTAAAAGAGCAAGGTTTGCAGCAGGCAGTCGCAACTTTGACCTCCTGGGCCGCATACATTCAGATCTCTTCTTCCAAGATAAACTGCTTATCAATGGTATTGACCTTAAGATCAAACTCACACGCAACAAGGACTCATTCTGTCTCATCAGCGGGGATGCGGACCAGTACAAGCTGGACATCCTGGCAGCGAGCCTGTTTGTAAAGAGAGTGAAAGTGTCCCCGAGCGTCAGATTAGCGCACGCCGACGCTTTGCAAATATCAAACGCCAAGTACGCTGTGGAAAGAGTAGCTCTGAAGGTGTTCAGCATCCCAGCCGGTACCCGTTTAACCCAGCAGCAGAATTTATTTCTAGGGCAACTACCCAAACTCATCATCATCGGTTTTGTGGACAATACAGCCTTTAGCGGCACCTACGCCTTAAACCCCTTCAATTTTAGACACTACAACATCAACTACGCGGCGTTGGTCCACGAGGGCACTGTGATTCCTGCAAAACCCTACACCCCTAGTTTTATAACCTCCAACTACATCAGGGAATATCAGGGGTTGGTTTCAATAACCGGGAAGCATCTAAGGGACTGTGGTGTAGCTGTGTCAAGAGAAGGCTATGGGGACGGGTACACGCTGTTCGCATTCGACCTGACCCCCGACATGGAAGACGGCGATCACTACAACCTTGTCAAAAACGGGAATCTAAAAGCTGAAATACGATTCAGTAATCCGCTACCGACGAATGTGAACATGGTCGTATTCTCTGTATTCGACAGCATCATTCAGATCAACCACGCAAGACAGATTTTGTTTGACTATCTTTAAAACATTTTGTGAAATGGACACTGTGCAGATACGCTCGTTCTTAAGCAGGCATAAAGACGCTAGGAAATACTTTTAGGTGTTTTCCCCAGCGACGGGTTACCACCTGAAATAGGGTTAGAAAGGCCCCGCACTCTAGTCTTTAACACAGACCCTCATGATAAGAGCGGAACACACTGGGTGGGCCTGTTTATAGACAGTGACAAGGTTATATTGTTTGACAGTGCAGGTGAATTCCCAGAACATCGTATCTATACAACCCCTATATTCAAGTTTGTGAAAAAAGCCGCGGCGCGGTTGGAGTATAACAAGCTGAGGCTCCAGGATTCCATAGCCATCACATGTGGGGAGCATTGTATTTATTTTATCAGTAAAATGTCTGAGGGTATGTCGTTTAGAAATTTCTTAAATCTATATTCGCGTGACCTTGTTAACAATGACAATATAGTTGTGAAATATGTAAAAGAAAACACAGTGGTCTCGGTCAGACCTGTGAAACCCGAATATGTCGCTTGTCAAAATTGTAAGTCCGTGGGACATGTGTATGTTTAATGATGAGCGCCTAAAATAAAAGACCATTATTTTTTTAAAAATACGGTATTCAGACTTTGTATTTCTATGCTACCACATACAACATAATTAAAACCTTTTAAAAGACAACAGAGGCAGGTTGTAAAGTTATAAAAAAAGTGTTTTATTACAAACATCTATTTGTAAGTCCGTGGGACATGTGTATGTTTAATGATGAACGCCTAAAATAAAAGACATTATTTTAAAAAAAAACACGGTATTCAGACTCTGTATTTCTATGCTACCACATACAACATAATTAAAACATTTTAAAAGACAACAGAGGCAGGTTGTAAAGTTATAAAAAAAAAGAAGTCTGAAGAAACATCAGGGTGTAAGCCAGGTACTTGGTTTGAAAATTGCCCTTTTTCGAGGTACAACCATCGTTGTAGGGGTACTCCAGGAGGGGGATAGCAGGGGTGTGTCAGAGCCTGTTGGTGATGGGTGTACGGGGGCTTTCAAATTTTCAAGCAAACGACGGTGCTCGTTATTACCCACGAGCGTGGAAGGGATGTTGAGTTCAGCAGCGGCTCGTAGAAACGCATCCCAACCACGCGGTGCGTTTTGAGGCGTTATGATTTTGGGGTGCGTGAGACCTTTGACTAGATCGTACATGTGTGACCCTGCAACCGGCTGTCCCTTGTAGAGAAATTCGCCTCGTTCATTCCAGGATGTCAGGTCTTTAGAAGTTGCAAGTTTACTCATCAGCATTTGCGCGGCCCCCCTGTGTCTTTGACTTATATTTTTTAAGAGATCGGTAACAAAGTCATCTGAGGGTGCTGCATGGGCCTGTGATGGTTGCAGGGGCTGAGGGCCATTTGGAGGCACGGCTGGTTGTTCAGAGTCCGGGGTGTATAGAGTCAGCTTATTTTTCTCGGTATTCCATTGGTTGTAGTAACTTAAAAAGTTTTTAAGGGTGCTGGTGTAAAGGTTTGCCTTGTCATAGGGGTTTAGATCGGTTCTGTTCAAAATGTCTTTAATTTCAGCATCCAGACGCAGAGTCTCATTTCGGCGTATATCCCAAGTGTTGTCCTTTGAAGAGCCCAGCTGGTCCATTTGCTGCCTCGGAACCAAATACATCTTGGTGGCATGATCCATTACTGTCCCGAGAGGAGGCTCGTAATGATGGGTATAGCGATGCCCAGCAAAGAGCCTATAAAACCTCCAGACTGTTTCACCAGTTTCTTCTTGGTAATGAGTGAGGCCCTTTTATTACTGAGCTTCTTGATAAGAGACCTCTTCTTCTTCAGAACCTGTAACTGACTCTTTGATATAGGGACGTTGCCTTTTAGGGTATTTAGGGCAATTTCAGAAATGGCAGACACTAAGTCGTCAGAAGCAGCGCACAGGATGGCCTTTCGGTGCTGGGGACTGGCTGTAACAAGCATTTTCAGGAGAGCTAAATTGCGACGTAGGCGGGCCGACATGGTCAACACCTTGTATTATAAGGGGTCGGATTGTAAATGTCTCTAAAAGTCATCAGCGCTGCTTTTTATAGGCACGGGCCTTGGGCTTAGGGGTGTAAGCGACTGGTAGATCTGGGGCAAATATATCAGCCCTCAGTCTATAGTCTTCTAGAGTTTCATTTTTTAAGTCGACCAGCAGGTAGCCGTGGGGTTTTGCTGTAGCATCGTTAAAGGCCTCCATGAAGAAGTGTGTGTTTCCTGGGTACATCTGTTTAGCTATGACTGATATTTGTTGTTTGTCCCGGGGGTTTTTAAATAAAACAAGGTATGAAGCGTTGAGAGCTATAGACCTGCTGTTCTTGCCCTTGTAAAACAAGTTCTGCACAATGTAGCAGATGCTTAGATTACGATGATGCGAATATTGAGTAAAAGCTCTCTCTAACTCCGGATGATCCCCACCTTCACGCATAAGGTCATCGACAATTATCAGGTTTACAAGGGACGGGGGCAGTAACTCATCATCGTTGAGATTATCTGGTATGCCTTCTATAAATCTGATATGGGGGAAACGACTGGCCATGTCTGTATAAAGAGCTTGCCAGCATGAATAAAGCCATACAATGTTGTTAGGGGTTTGGGATAAAACAGAGGCAGCATTTTCTAAGAGCTTTTTATAAAGTAGCTCTTACCACAGTTTGAGGGCCCTGCTAACACGCATGCGAATGGATGCTGTAATCTGGTGTCCATGGTGTGGGGTCTGTATCTCTAATGAGGCTAATAACCATACGGCAGTGTTTTATAGTCGGCAGTCAGGACCCTTTTATCAAAAACAACCCGTAATGTCTTATGTAAGGGCTGGGTTGTAATTTCCCACTTCTTTTTGGACCTGACTATACACGGCTGGTTCACAACTATGGTTTTAGCATTTTCACATTTGTCGGAGGCCGCGTATTCGTGCACCAGATTCTTCAGACTATCAAAATTGATTTTTAGGGTGTTGCTGACATTTAAGGTTATGCCTTTGACCTTCATACACACTTTGTTCTTGTTTGTGCGGTAGGAGTATGTTTTAGGCCCGGATGACGTGTATTCTATGATATGCTCATCCTTATCTAGTTCGCTGGTCAAATTACCCAGATAATCCCCAAGAGGAGGGTCTTCATCCCCTGGTTTA
This sequence comes from Calotriton arnoldi, assembly GCA_963921515.1. NCBI lineage: Eukaryota > Metazoa > Chordata > Amphibia > Caudata > Salamandridae > Calotriton > Calotriton arnoldi. Next base: position 1,513,496 of record CAWUFW010000056.1, on the reverse strand, counting down.
CTCAGAAAAATCACTGAGTCGGTATCGTGATACAAGCAACGGTCCTGGAGTTTGTCCATAACCTTGTAAAGTTCTAGACGGGCATGGGCTGTGGTGAAGCACGCTATGAAGATGTTGATGTTGTTACACGTTGTGGGGTACGCTTTTGTGTATTTCCAACACACAGCTGCGGTCTCGTCATCGATAAACCCGCAGCTGGCCACCTCGTAACATGGGGCAAACAGGTACTTAAACAGCTCATCAGGATCGGTTATTAAGGTCGTATTTGACAGGTTTGTACGCTGTGCGAATTTTCCCCATAAGGAGTTGAGGCAGAGCTTGGCTAACTGTCGGCGGGCAGGGTTGACCTCTATCAAATGGGGTCGTAAACGGATACCTTCGTGAGCGTAGTAGTCAGCGATGTATTTCTGCTTTGCATCCTGACTAGTACACCATTCGGGATACCCTGAGGCCTCCTGCTTGTCTCTGAGAAACATATTAATGTATGGGGCAAAGAGACGTGTCGTGGTCCTCTGAAAATGCCATACCTCGTGTATCCTACCGAGCCTGTAACCTTTCTCTAAGGCCGCTTCTACCTCGATGCTGCACCAGGTCCCTGTGAGCATCCTTTGTTCATCGGTGTGTCTACAAGCGTCAACCTCTTTAAGCACCGCACATGTGCGACAGAGGGGGAACATCAGTTTACCATCGACTCGGTATGGTAACACCGGAAAGTAAAGCTGTCGTGGAGGATAGATTTCACATTTGACTAGCCCAAAGTATTCGGATATGTGTTTAAAATCTCTATATATGATGGTGGGGTGTCCTAATGGGTATACCTTCATTTTGTTCACAAATGGGTACAGACTGGTGAAATCATAGTAGTGTATTTTCTCACCCTCACCCACGGCCCTGTACAGTTGTATGGCATTTGTACGACCCCCGAATAAGGCATCGCGGGGTTCCAGAGGTTCTGGTAAATCATGACTCTGAAGGAAAGAGCAGAGCGCTGTGTCGGTTGTTAACATCTCTAGCCACTCATGCTCCCAAAGAACCCTCATAGCAAAGCCACATTTTTCAACATACTGCGCCTTCAACAGTGTACGTCTGTGTAAGTGTTCAAATTTGACACCCATCAGTCTGTTAAACTCATGGGGTTTGTAACACTGGGGACAGCCGTGGTAAAAGCAGCCATTGTATTCAAAGGCCGTCGGCACCCCCTTAATTACAGCGTACCCATCCAGGTAGTAGGGACCCACACGGTATTCACCACCCTGTAAGGCGTGTTGAATATGTACGTCTTCCTTCTCAGAAATGTACATGAGCCACCGGATCGAGGGGGTTGAATAGCGTTTCTGTTTGCCATTATAGAGGTCTACAGGCACTAGTGCAATACTTTTTGGTCTTAAAAACATGTGTTTGTAGATGGACATACACATGGAGGCCAATGTGATGTTTTGAAAAGGGTCTATGTATTCGACAGCCTCCGGCATTTCAGGCGTATTGGGTTTCAAGACCCTGACTTTCTTTGTCATTTGAGGCTTCTTGGGTTTCATGATCCTGACTTTCTTTGTCATTTGAGACTTCTTGGGTTTCAGGATACTGACTTTCTTAGTCATTTCCACCACAACATCTCTGAAGAGGTTGCACGCTTGTCGTAGGATCATCACATCAGCCTGACAATAAGCTTTCAACTCTGTTTGAAAATGAAACTCCTTTTCACGGTTTTCAGAGTACCATTCTAGAAAGCTCTCCTTCTCGGATGGCATCATATATTCAACCCCGTAGCTGTCAGGAGGTGGCATGGGACCCACATAATTCTGGTTCGCCCAGGTGTTAAAAAAGTGTGGAAAATAACCTTTACAACCGGGGAATCCAAAGGCTTTTGGTAGCTTGCTCAATTTCATAGGCAGGAAATTCAGGGTGTCTATAAACCTTATTTGTAACCGAACTGCTGTTAACAACATCAGCTTGGACCCTTGAGTGATGAGTTCTACTTGGACCTTTTCACGAATCATATTTTGTAAAATAAAGAATGAGTCGTATGCTTTTGAGTTGTGGGCCAGCATGGTATACCCTTTGAATTTGGTTTGAATGAAAGTGTTAAGGAAATCACCAACGCACGTTCTGCCTTCAAACTCCCAGCTGGCGTCGGAAGTTAGATGGTGTGCGTAAATATAGTTAGGTTGGTGTACTCCCGTCTCTTGTGTGCACTCTATATCAAACACTATGTATGCTTCGGTTTTTGTCTGGGGTCTACCTTTAACCATGTAGCACTGATGGTTGGTACCAGCCTCAAAAGACGTCTGACACCTGGGGCATTTCATACCTTGGCATTTGTGATCTGTCGCCACATACCGACCACACTCAAAGCAATCCATTTTAGGGATGCATTTAACAGTTTTCTTATGGTTGCTCAAACAGTCTTGAGAGCGACAAAACATCTTACAGGTGCGACACCTCACCTTCAGGGCAGCGTCTACGACGCAGCCGTCCCTCCGACACATCTTACAATGCATTTCACACTGATGACGGTCCTTACTGCTGTATATGTGGTCACAATGTGTGCACACGTACTTGACACCCAGAAAACTTTTGAGGTTCAAGATACCGTAAAAGTGATTTTCGTGGTGAAGGACATATACGGTCTTGTTTCTCACACGGTCCCCTGTTGTAAAGTACTTCCAAGAACCGCTGTGATAAAGAACTTTCACAGTCACAGAGAAATAGTTCTCAAAAAGACCTATGTCACCAAAGCCGACCATGCGTTGTGGTGGTATTTCAAGAACGGCGTGGGCTTCAGCCGCTCTAGACAGGATGGCCGCGTCGGTGGTGTTGCGCCCCATCAACAATCCTACGATGCTGGCCGCCAGACAGATATTGGTTGTGTCGTTGTTAAAGTCGAGCAGCCACCGCTGTTTCTTACCAATTATCTGACTGTATAGCACACTCTTTAAAGGTCTTGAAACACCACCCTCACGACCCCTTACAATGAGGGCTATGACACGGAAAGTACCGTAGGCTACTAGTTCAGCCTTGCTCTGTAAAAGCCTCGAAAGGTTTTCTAAAAATTCCACGGCGTCAAACACATCTCGGGACCTCCGTTTGGTGAACAAAGGACTGTCAAAACCCTGCCCCTGGAAGCGTAGTTGGAAAAAATCATTAGGCCCCACATCGCGTAACAACCTTTCTATGAGCGTTTGCACAGCCTGGTGTATAGCTAAAACACCGTGATCGGAGGACCTTATCTGGTGGAGGTTGGTAAACCTAAACTCCTCGTAGTGCTCGGTGGCATTAAATCTCTCTACATCACGCCTGTAGCTTCTAATGCTCTCTAAATAGACGACCTCTGAATCCTCATCTTGAGGGATTTGACTTGTTGGGGAGCTTACTGCCGTATCATTTTGGGGGTTCTGGTTTAGTAGGGTCTCTGGGGGCCTTTTAAGCACACGTGTAGCACATATTCGGGCTTTTTTTAATTTACTTATTAAAAGGCGGCGCTGCTTGGCTCTATTAGCCCACTTTTGTTTTTTACGTGACCATGCTTTTCTAGGTAACCTGCCCCCACCTATCTGAACAGTATGGGGTGTGTCTATGTGCGCTGTACTCATGGAGGCCTCTGCTACATACCCACCCCTCAGCACCTCTATGTGTTCCGGGTGGCGTAGTGTTGGCGCTCTACCGCCAACATCATTCAGTTGCCCTCCCCAGGACCCATCCCTCCTACACTAACGTATTGGGGGATGGATGGCATCGGGGTATGACTCTGACTGCATGGTTCCATGTACTTTTTACGCTGGAGTATGCGTAAGAAGCGCAGGGACTTTGTCAGTACTGCTTGGACCTTGCTGCTATATTTTGATGTGTGTGCTTTTTTATTAGAACCGTTGGCATGGGGTTTCTTTAGGGTATGGCGCTGCCCTAGTCACGCATGTATACGCCCTATGTCTGAGCCAGCTTCCTGGCACGTATTGAGGATCAGCCTTTTACACAGGCCAACTCTTTGCAGTATCCTCTGCTGTGCCGCCACCATGGACCTGTCGCCGCTACCCCCCAACCCCATTTTTAAGTTTGCGGTTTTCGCCTGGCGCTTTAGCTTTCTGACAGCCATTTGTATATCCTTTACATGCGCATCTAGTACCGGATTTGGGTCTACAGCATCGTATTGTGGTGGGTTAGGTATGAATACGGTGTTTGGCTGTATAACAGCCTTTAACACCACAGGGGCCTCTAATGGTCCTTCATCCCCAACGCCATTCTGTAACTGAGGGCCTGGGGGATCATAGAAATAGGATCCCAGTGCGAACACCCCGGGGCATTTGGGAAAGGCGCCTCACTAAATGTCACCCCCGTACTATGAATTGACCAGTCGTCCCACCCTGTACTGTCAGTGTTGTATGTTGTCGGGGGTGTTGCGGAGCTTACACTGGACGCGGGGCTGGGTGGGTCGTAAGCTCCCTGTGGGGTAATAGGGGACATAAGGTCCGGGGAGTTTAAATGACTGTCGAAATAATCGAGGGTGGTAACGGCTAAGTTATTGTCGGGGCCGGGGATGGGTGAATGTGTAACAGGGGTCTGCAAAACCCCCTGTATGTGCTAGAAGACCCCTCGGGCGCTGCTTCTGAGGGTTTATCAAGTTTGTCTACCATACTTGCCAGTGTATTGAGACAGCTTTTGTTGGTGTTATACGCTCCTCCTAGGGGCTGCCCTTTTCCAGACCCGGGGCCCCTAAACCCTTCAGTAACGCCTCTAGAAGGTTTTGAGGTCTGTTCTACGGGGCATTCCTCTACAGACGGTGCTAATTTATTTGAAACTATAGAGGGCGTCATAGGATGGGAAGGGGCCTGTGGTGTAGCCGGTTTGTTTAAGGATCCTGCCAATGTTTCTACTTGTAAAGCCTGTACCCCTTGCTTATTCTTAAGATAACTTCTTGAAAGCTTGTTGACTTTAGGGGTTTGAGTTTGTAACATAGCTTCCACAACAGGCTTCACAGCCGGGAGGCCCAAAGAGAGCGCGGGGTAGATGGATCGTTCCCCTGCTTAGCAACATTTGTTAATGCTAGATCTAAAGGTGTCGCTAGGGTCTCCGGGACCACCCGTTTCATGCGGAGGTCTAAAGGGGCTGCTTGGGGTTCCAGGCCCAAAGACGGCTTCTTGAGGTTTAAAGGGCATGTCTGTGGTTCTGCGACCATTTGCTTCTTCTTAAGTTTGGGCTTGTTTGAGCTTAGAGTTCCTTTTGAGGCTTTGAGAGGGTTCAGATACACATCGGCCACGTCGGTTCCCTGTTGCATGTGGGTGTAGTATGTGTAGATCTTATTCTGGCGTACACGCCTACTCACTCCTTTTGCCGCAGACCCGGTGTTCAGAACGGTCTTTGTTATATCCCTCAACGGTTTTGTAGACCTCTTAGACTTAGGCGTATCTTCGCCGTGGCTCTTTTGAACGGTTCCTAGAATGTAACATAAAAAAATATATATATATTAGAAACAATAAGGAACATAAGATGCTTACAATACCCATAGTAGTACATCTGGTACTACATGGCGGTGCACCCCTTTGTTTGAGAGAATACAACCCAGAGAGTTCTTTTTCACACCCTTTTGTATAAAACACACCTTTTAGATGTCTTTTCACAGATCGTTTCTTTGCCGCAGGGCCTTCTTTAGATGTTGAAGATTTCCTTTTCACAGGCTTTTCTTTTGGTCGCTGCGCCGGCTCTTGCACAATCACTGCTTCCGTGTGTGACGCCATGGACCCTGTAAAGAAAAAATAATCAGATTTACAGTATATACCAGGCCTTAGTAGCCCCCTCTACGGCGCGTTCCTGTAGTTCACAACTACGTCTTTTGGGATCTAGACAACCCATGGTTTAGACCTTTTAAAGAAGCAACGCCTTTCTGATTTACCTGTAAGAACGGTGCTATCCTGTACACATGGCGATGCGTCTTGACCACCCTTGGGACATTCTATAGCATCAAGAATCCGTTGTAGTTCGGGATCCAGACCTATAAAATTACACATACACGAGAACACCATTAGAAACACCTAACTTCTAAGATATATGTGAACAAAACTACACGGACCTATACACCTCAAAACACATGTACCTGTCTGTAGGGCTAGCATTTCAGAGGCGGTTAGGATTAATTCCGGCATGTCCTGCGTCTGGATAAATAGAAACGGTTGATTTAAAACTACACTTCATAAACATAATATTACAGTTTCATACATCTTAGAAAATACAAATAATAAATTGAAAATTGAAAAAACACCACATATACACTCACGTTTACTTTTTTTAAATAAGAACCGTACCCTGATTCCAACCCCACAAGCCACAACGCATGTACAAACAACACCTATACACATATTTATATAATGCATTGTGTAAGCTGCTCTTGGGAGCCCTTTAACAAGGATGGTTTTATATTAGGATTTTAACTTATAAACTGTAAGTAACAAATGGTCATAGTGCTAATACCCAGAGGCTTTGTGCCGCACTTACCTTATATACACGCAGGGCGATAAAAAAAAATATATATATATATATATATACACACGTTTATTTATTTAGTTATTTTTTTTTTTTGCATGAAATGTTTCGAACCTTGTATCCAGATATATGATACAATAAGTATCAGCATCAGGACTACTGGCTTTGGTAGTGGTTGCTAGTTGCATAAGATAAATAAACAGCACCTAAGGCGTGTATATAATATTGAAAAAAGCTTCCCATTAAAGCCCCTGGTGACACCACGGCAGTGCTGCTGTTTAATGCCCTGGTGCACCCTCTTAGGAGGCACTTCCCATGGGGGAATACCTACCGGGAGCTCCCCTCCAGGTTTCACGAAGGAAGACCCGCCCCATCCGTGATGTCATCACAGAGGGGAGGAGCTTCCCTCGTGAAACCTGGAGGGAAGCTCCTGGCAGCCATGATACTGCCACCCTTGTAACCACCCTGGGGGCCCCTGAAACGGCGCCACCAACCTCCCCAGAGCAACACCGGCGGTACGAGGACTCAGGGGCCTTATTTTTATTTTATTTTTTAAACGAGGGTCTCGCGGCCCGAGCACCCATGCGCCATCGGAACCCCAGCCACCCGGAGCACCGCGTGGAGCTCAGCGGGCTCCGGGTCTTTAATTTAAAAAATGGGGCGAGCACCACACACGGAGCCCTAGACCTCAGGGCCCCCACCCTTCCGCACAAAACCCCGGAGCCCCACATGGCTCACAGCGGGCTCCGGGGACTTTATTTTATAAACAGGGCTGTGCGCCCAAACGGCGCCCAAGCACGACGGACCCACATCCCCCTCCCACCCCAGAGCCCCGGAGCAGCGCCCTTGGGAAGCGGACTCCGGGGCCTTTATTTTTAAAACAACGGCCTAACGCCTACCGACGCCATCCTTGCCCCCGCCAGCAGCACCAACAAACCCCCGGAGCTCCGCCTAGAGCACCGCGGTCTCCGGGGTCTTTATTTTTTAAAAACGCGGCATCGCGCACAACGGCGCCATCTGCGACCCCATCCCATCCCCCAACAACACCAGCACCCCCGGAGCCCCGCATGGCTCACAGCGGGCTCCGGGGACTTTATTTTTAAAAAAGGGGCCTCGCGCCCCTCACTGGACCCCAGGGACACCGGAGCCCCAGCCACAACGGCCGCAGCAACGCCGGAGCACCGCATGGCGCACAGCGGGCTCCGGGGCCTTTAATTTTAAAACAACGGGGCCGAGCGCCCCACATGGAGCCCACAGGTGCCGGACCCCCACCACAGCCGCACAGACACCCGGAGCGCCGCATGGAGCACAGCGGGCTCCGGGGTCTTTAATTTTTAAAAACGGGGCCGAACGCCCCACAAGGAGCCCCCAGGTGCCGGACCCCCACCACAGCCTCACAGACACCCGGAGCGCCGCACGGAGCACAGCGGGCTCCGGGGTCTTTCATTTTTAAAAACGGGGCCTAACGCCCCACAAGGAGCCCCAGGTGCCGGACCCCCACCACAGCCTCACAGACACCCGGAGCGACGCACGGAGCACAGCGGGCTCCGGGGTCTTTAATTTTAAAAACGGTATCAAGCCCGCCAAGGAGCCCACAGACGCCGGACCCCCACCACCGCCTCACAGACACCCGGAGCGCCGCATGGAGCACAGCGGGCTCCGGGGTCTTTAATTTTAAAAAGCGGGGCATCAAGACCCTGCGCACCCAGGCGCCATCCCTACCCCCAACATCGAGCGCACAACAGCATAAGCAACCCCGGAGCACCGCATGGACCACCGTGGACGGCCTCACCATGGCGCAGCTGGGAAATCACACGTTTGACCCATGCCTCTACAGAGCCTCAACCCCTGGGTGGTGAGTACAAAGTGGTATTATTTATTTTATTTGTGAAACGTATACTATAAATGAAGGTCGTTAAAACTACAGTTCATGTAAAATGCTTCGATACCAGGTTAAAGTGTTAAGGCTGTTTCAATGTGTATACGCCAAACCCTTAGTGGTATTCACTCTTAAATACACGTATAAAACGTTCTACACTGTATTTAAAATGGCAGGTTTGTTCACATTAAGCACCCTACCAATTCTCCTTAAGCATTAATTAAAACAGCGTCAGCAACATCATGCCTTGCGTTAAACACCTTTTAAAATGCAACGCTGTTCATTTATATACAGGCATCATCATATTAAATAAGCCCATACACTCTTAAGCCCTACACACTCTTAACCCTGTAACACAGCCCCTTATTTACGTACCGCCATTAATGTGTAGCAGGCTGCGTCGATCTGGGAGAAGCTGGGCTGGTCCATTGATGGCTTTAAACTTCAGGGATGATGGGTCTGTGCAGCAAAGGTCGCTCCTAATGGGTTTTTGAATGGCTGTTTGTGTCGGGGCTCTAAAGTATGGTTTTTATACCTGGTAGGGCATGAGAATTGGAAGGAGGACCCTTTACGGAGGGGAGTGTTTAGAAGCTTGTAGTACGTGTCATTATTGGTAATAGAGCATTGTAGTGAGGGTCAATATTGGGACCGTTTTCTGACCATCCCACGACTTTGTTAGATGGCCCTTTGACCTGTGACATCTGATAATTAAACCTAGGACCTGTTGGGGGTTGCGCTCCTGGGAAAGATGGTCGTATGTTTATAAAGAAACCCTGTACTATACAATTTAAGACGCGTGGGAAGCTTAGGACAGGCTGATTAGTTCTGCCTGTTCTCAACGGTGCTCTGGCAGGGTAACTGGCCTTTTGTTCTTGTGTTTTCACGTTGTCACTTGGGAGCCTAATGGATAGTTTTCTGACCCCAGCTACGACAGGGATGCATTTCAAACTGCAGCATCTGCTTCTAAAGAAAAGACCCTTTTTAAAAACTCTGCACCGTAAACCCATGTGTTAGACAACACCAGATATCCCCGGGGGCTGGTGGGGGCTTAGGTATGCCTGCTCAGACGCCAACTGCCAACACAGCAGCCCTCGGTTTTAAATACCCACACGCACATGTCACTTTTAAGGACACTGCAAAGGGATGGGGGACCTGTCACTTTTAAGGCCACGCTTCACTTTTAAGGACACAGCGAGGGGGTTGAGGCCTGTCACTTTTAAGGACACAGAGAGGTTTGAGGCCTGTCACTTTTAAGGGCACACGTCACTTTTAAGGACACAGTGAGGGGTTTGAGACCTGTCACTTTTAAGGACACAGCGAGGGGCGGGGGGACCGGAGGGGGACCTGTCACTTTTAAGGGCATGAATGGGGATGAATGGTATCTCCTTATACTACTCACATCTCCTAGAAAATGTAAAATATATGCCTTTATTCATTTTCCTGGAACAGGGCTTTGCATTCCGAATGTAAGTGTCACCCCGTTGATACTTACCATTTAAGGATGGCCCTTTTATTGTATGTGTATAGCCAACCAGTAACACTCTGAAGATTTATTAGAACAATTCAGAGATCAACCTCTAATGCTATTTTGAGCAAAGCACCCAGCAAAAACCTCACCAATGCCTGCATATCTAAGATCCTATCATTGTTTTACATGTTGGTAGCCTGTTCAATGGCATAGATGTGCTCGCTCAATGAAAACAAGCATTGGCAAAGCTAATAGGTCTCGCCTATGCGAAATCTATTAGATTTGTCATTGTTTTTTTAATCCATATTGTACCGCAGGCTGGCTTCAGTGCAGCATGGCTGAAAGTAATGAAGCAGTCGACACTAGCTGTGTAATATAGCTTTTTGTCTTTACTTTTAGCCATGTTGCAACATGGCTAAGAAACATTGGCAAAGGAAATAGATCTCACATAGGCGAGACCTAGTGGCTTTGCCAATGTTTGTTTATCAGTCCAGCCATGTGAGCATTCAAAGGTTTGAAACTAGAAAGCTGCTGCAACCCCATGAGAAAAAAAGCATATATGTGACTACTTGCTAACGCTATTTTCTATCTTGCCTATTTGGCACCTTAAAGTTGTCTGTGAGTGGCATGTATAAACTAAACAAATCGCCAAATGACAGAGATCACAGTAAAAATGTTTCTGTAGACAATAACATCCTTTTTTAGGTTGAGCCTAGCGGCAGCGCGCATGCGCTGCTCACTCTGCAAGACTGCGGCAGTAGAATATGGGAGAGAAGCCGCGCACACTCTCCGCACATATTTTTCATTGGCTTGTGTCATTGTCTTTCGTAAAAGTTGCCTTCGGATTCGTTAATAGGCTTGTTAGTCCCTCCTATAGTACGGCCTTGTCTTCATTTGTAACCTCCCATGGCAACTGGCCACTTTACTTCAGTTGTTACACGGGACCTGTTATTTAGTCTGTAAACACTATTTACTTTATGGAGTTTCTTTTACTGCAGGCCGGACATGCGCTGCTTCAGCTGAAACCGCTTGTGTTTTTTTAAGCAGCACGGCCGCCCCTGTATCACGGGTGCCTGTATTCAATCACTTTAACCCGGCATTTTCTCGTGTCTGTTTCAACCTCCCCACCCTTCCCCCCACCCCCCAAGTAAAATGGATTTAGAAATAATTAGCGAATTAAGTCATGTGAATTCCAGGTAGCACATAATCTTGTGCTAATGGGCTGACTCTGACAACAGCACATGTGTGTTACATGTCATCTGCACTAAGCCATCTAATGGGTTGTTTTCAAAAGCCTGTTTTATTAACAACAACACCACCAACACCAATACCACCACCACCACTCCCAATACCACCACATCCACTACCACTACCACCAATACCACCTCTACCACCACCACCATTACCACCACCACCATTACCACCACCACCAATACCACCACCACCAATACCACCACCAATACCCCACCACCAATACCACCACCAATACAACCACCACCACCAGTACCACCAATACCAACAATACCACCGCCACCAATACCAGTACCACCAACACCAATACCGCTACCAATGCCACCACCACCAATACCACCACCACCAATAACACCAATACCAGCACCACCAATACCACCATTACCAATACCAATACCTCCAGCACCAATTCCACCACCACCATCAATACAACCACCACCAATACCACCACCACCAATACCACCACCTCAGCGCCTCTCGCTCACTAGTAATAGCAGGGGCACTGTACGAGGCCGGAGCTGCAGCTGAGACCATCTCTCCCTCCCTCCATGCCTGCCATAAAGCACAGCCCACCCTGCACCAGGAGGTGTAGCCAGGGCCCTACTACAGCTAGAGTGTTTTTTATTAGGCCAAAGATAGCAATGACATTACGCAATGCCACACTGCACACACAAACACAGAGAGGGCAGGCAATAGCCCCCCCCCCCCTCCCGCTCTTCCTCCTGAGCCGCGACAGTGTAATCACAGCGAAAGGTGTTGGAGCTCTTTGTTAGTGTTTATAGCTCGGATCATATGTAACTCTCACTTCACACTTTGTGTCTGTGTAATTTACAACACTTACACATCTACTTCACTGCACTATTTATCACTACTTTGAAGACGTCGCAGGCCTGTTTCTTCCTCTGATATTTACAATCTAACAAGCAGTCGAGAAGGCCCTTTATTGCAATGTAATAGGTCTCGCATTTGCGAGAGTTTAAGCTATTAGTACTGTAAATGACAATGCCTTTTATTTATGTTTTAAAACCCAAAACATAAATAAAAGGCATTGTCATTTACAATGCCGATATCTCAAACTCGCGTGAATGCGAGACCTATTGCATTGCAAATGCTTGTTCATAGAAGAAGTGTGGTGTTTTAGCCCAATCCCAGCGTGCCAACAATGATTAGTTTGTTTTCTTTAACATTGACCCACTTTCAGCTTTTTTTTTGCTACATTCCCTTCTTTATCAGTAGACCAACGGAGCTCACCGGAGGCAGTATGTTCAACAGAATGTTCTCTCTCCAAGTGGGAAACTACAAAGTCAGCCCTGGGGCCTCACTTCCTCAGAATTTGTTTTTATCTGGCTTCAGACACCTGTAACCGTCTGCCAGAGTTCATATTATGAACACGAAAAACATACGCAGAGATGTACTTTGTGACAGCCCCTTTTAGCCATTGCTTGAAGAAAGCATCATTCACATGTTTGATCATGCCGGTTGAGTATTTCATCCTCACCTTTAGCTGTTGTCACTAGAATATTACAATGTTGCGGTCGACATGCTGACCTACAAAAATATTGCGTCCCCAATATAGAAAACCATTACATAGTCAAAGTATACAAAGGGAAGTATAGATTTACTGTTCCTATCTCCACATCTCGTTATCTCAAGGGTACAGTGGCAGTCTCTATCTGCATGCAATATTTTTGCAGGTCGATATTTCAACCGCAATATAATGACTCCCCTCACTGCTATTAGATGTTTTGGTCCCCCTGCCTCCAATGCAGTACATGGATGATGAACTAAGTGTGACTGTAAATGCCCATAAATATTTTTGCTCCCAAATGTGAATTTGCTTAAACATGTTATACCACAGTGCTACATTCTTTGCACTCATTGTCATTTTGCAACTAAAAGTGGTTTTTGCATATACATTTAATTTGTGGTCTTAAATATGTTCCAGACTCACACTTGTGTTGCACAGAGGGTGATTTTGCACCTCAAGGTGCTGACCACCAAATGTTAGATCATACCGAGGCTTACGTTTTCCATCTAATGTGACACCATACTGCCGCATTTTCTCTCTGTACTGAATTATACCCATGGCTACATATTGCAGCTGAAGCTGCGTCTCAATATTAAAAACCTACATGTTTTTGTGTGCTCTTATTACAGCCACCAATTCTATAACAAAGAGCCTAATACCTGATCAGACACCAGAATGCATGTAACAATACCCACGGCAGCTTGTCCCCCTCACCGAACCGCCACTCAAGTACCACCAACATCTAACTCTGACTGCCAACGCTATATCCCTAATCAATGACAAATACCATAGTCTCAGACTTAGCTCCATTAATACTACTTACTTTATTTATTTATGTTTTGCTAAGTTAGCAATTTGCTTTTTCTTAATCTCAAGTTACACAAAACAATTTACTATCTCAGGGTACCATGATCCGAAATGTGAGTTACACATCACCCTGTATGAAAATGGGAAGGTTCTGATATAAATCTTGGGATATCAAACGTTGTATCTTCAATGTACTGTTTGATGCCTTGAAGACCCTAAGGGTTTCTGACATGGCTAGAGACGTATACTTCGATACCATGGCTACCATATTTACTATGACTGCTAGCCCTACCTTATCCTTTCCCGCCTTCATCACCCACTATTTGAATAGGGAACATTTTTCAGCATAGCCATTGTTGGACTTGCCTCTCTCTGCAGGGGGGATAAAGTTTAAATGGTGCGAGTCTGCATAAAATGTCTTTGAAAAGATAAACAGTTGATTTTTTCAGCACCCTGTGATATGTTATGATAGCAATTTCTAACGCACACAGCTACTCCAAGGAGGGTCCCGATGCGCGCAGTGAGATTGGAATATGAAAAGGCTTAGATTTGCACAAAGAGCCAGGTTTGTGTTTCTTCTTAAACCCTATGCAGCTGGACATGTTTGTTTCCTCACAGTGGATGCCAGTCAAATGGGTTTGGGTGCTTTCCCATTGGGTTAATGATAAAGAACAAACAGTGGTATTTGCCTCTACATGTCTAAAGCAAGAAGAGTTACATTAGCACTATAGAAAGAGAGGGATTGGCTTGTTTATGAGCATTAGAGACAATCTTATGTTATGGGGTACCCATTTGGACATTTTCACGGATCACAAACCACTGATACACTTGTTGAATGGGAACGGATCTGGTAAGGCTAGGCCAGACTAGTTAGGCTTCTCTTCCGCTTGCAGGAGTTTAATTTCACAATTAAATATATTCTTGGTAGGAGAAATGTAAGGGCCAATTGCCTTTCAACAAAGCCACAAGATGAAATCATAGATGATGTAGAATGTGTAGTGGCCTCAATTGAAGATGTGTTAATATCTGCTGGTGTTACTTCATATAAATATTGGTTGAATGCAATGGAAAAAGATGATGTTTTAATGGCAGCCATGGAGTTTGTCAGAAAGGGTTGGCTTAAAGAAAGTTATGTGGTTTCATCACTCAAACCTTTTGCACAGGTAGGTAGTGTACTCTCCATAGTAAGAGGAATAGTGATGCGCAATGACATGTGTGACACCTGTTTCAGTTCGTGAAGTGCAAATCAAAGCCGCTTATGAAGGACATCTGGGGATTTATAGTACGTGTACAAATGTAAAACAATACTTTTGGTGGCCTTCTATGGACACAAGTAATCATTGTGATACTTGTCTCATGTCTGATAAACATTGGAAGACATGTCAAACACCTATACATATGGCACCATTTCCAGAGAATGTTTGGTGTAAGGTGGCATTAGATTTTTCCGGCCTGTTTGACTTATTGCCAAGTGATGAGGAGTATTTAGTGGTCTTGATTGATTATTTTTTTTAACTGGATTTTGTTTTGAGTTTACAGTTGCAACTACAACTTTGTCAGTAGTCAACTTTTTAAAGAAAGTATTTGAAATCAAGGGCCCACTTAAAGAACTGGTAACTGACGATTGAACACACTTTACATTCTCACAAATGAAGAATTATATTGAATCATTTCATGTTAAGCATTTAAGCATGGCCCTTTGCTCTCCAAGTTCTAATGGTCTTGTGGAGAGGATGAACACGTTTTTGAAAGAAGGCATTCAGTCAGCTCTTGCCATACACGCACCTGCGTGGAATTTTTCAAGACAAAAATTGGGGACATATTTAATTACACCACACAACACTACTGGCATCGCTCCATTCCGTCTCTTGTGGAAGAGACAGCCCAGGTCAAAGTTGTGTCCGGGTTGGGTTAAGAGTTTCAGTACAAAAAATAAAGGTTGGTCATGCAAAGTTAATGCGGAAGTTGCCAACAAGGTTGCATATCAGCAATCTGCTCACAAAGCATTCTTTGACCATAAACATCATGTCAAAATCAGAAATTTGAGAATGGAGATTGGGTTTTAATCAGAAAATCAAACAAAGTGAGACTCAATCTATACTGCACCTGTACACGTAGTCAAGGTGGCTAAAGGGTCATTGTTGTTGACCAACAAGGGTTGGTGGAGTAAAAGAGGTTTAGTGAAAAATTCATTTGAACAGCACATAAATTAATTAAATGTAAAGGTGGACTTGATGATGGCTTGCTACAGGATTCCTTCTGGTCCCCAAGAGAGATTAATGTCACAGAGCCAGAGGTTGAAATCGGATCTGGCACTGTTGGGAGTTTGGATAGACAAGAGGACAATTTCTCCTGTTTAAGGAGTGATTTCTGTTTGTGATAGTGGGTTACCAGAGAACATACAAGCATGGGGTCTGCAGATGAACAATTTGATTCAGGTTCACATATGCAAAATGTTAGCACCTCACACAGTGTTTCTATGTTTTGATGGGGAAGAAGATTGCTGGACATGGGCTCCTTGTTTCTAATTAAGTACTCCTCTGAATCAGTCCTGTGTGCCGGTGCCTTCGTCTTAACAGTCCACCAATCCCGCCCCTCACTAAGGATTCACGGTGCTTTGCCAGTAACAATGTTACTGATACAAAGCAATGCGTTGAGGGCGGCTGCTCCCTGGGATAGCCCAGTAGGGCGATCTTCGGGGTCAGTAGTGGAGCCCCCACAACCATTTCTGACATTGTGCAGCTTACCGCCTACCAATATTCAGCTACTGCGGAGCAGTGCCACGCAAGGTGCAAAAAGTCAGCTTCAGGCGCATCATATCTCTTCCACCGAGAGTGCGCACGTAGGTGTTGTGAAAGAAGTTTAAGGGGAGTATGGTATACTTGATTGATGTATTTGAAGTGATTGAGCCTGAGCCTGCCATCAGGGGAGCGTGTACCCAGCTGGCCACAGCAATAAGCCCATTCTCTGTCCAATAGGGCGGTCATCAAGTCTGTGTCCCATTGTGACCTGGCTCTAAGGGGTGGTGAGAGGGTCTCACCCTGAATAGAGGAATACAGGTTAGTCACCAGGCGTTTGAAAGTGGGAATGTTAATGTGGTTATTTCCAGTGGCTCTTGGGGGAAAGTTGGGTAGGGGTTTCCACACCTCGCACCCAAGCCATCTCTCTGGTATGGCAATGTCAGTATTTCCCACTGTACCCAGGGTTGTTTCCCCAACCAAGTGAGTGTGACCAGGTTGGATTTCAGGGTCTTGAAGAACTGCTGTGTCAGAAGGACTGGAATGTTATAGAACAAGTATTGTGGTTCTGGGAGGATATTCATTAGGTTGCAGCCTACCAGATAGCATAGCTATCTGGTTTGCTAAAGACATCTTGGGGACATTCAGAGATTTGAGCTAGGAATGCATTCTGCATGTTGCTTGCCATTGACTTTGTGGTTTGTAACTCGCGTTTTCTTGCTTTTCATTTGCTGGCTTTATTTGTTTCAGGCTGTCCAGCCTGAGTTTGTACCTTCCCTTGCCAAACCTTATTTACAGTATCCTTCCAAGTGCTCTTTTTATGTAAACAGGCTTGTAAATCTTGTTCATATCCCATCACATTTGCTGTGCATTCAACGACTGAGGTCAAATGTCAGGTGTTTGTTTACTTTTCTTTCTCTGACTTCAAAGTGAGAGGATTTATGTAACAATCATGCTGGATACAGGGGGTAGTAAAGAGTTTGTTTTCTAGCACACAACATTCAAATGAACTGTGCAAGTATTTCAGAATATATCAGAATTAGAAACATTAATGAAGCACATTTTTGTTATTTCTGAAGTGTGTTGGAAACAAATACTTTAATATGATCAAAACAATCATTACACTAGGTGATGCAATTTCCACACATTTCTGTCTGTGCACTGTATAGCTTTATTAATAAAACTTTATGTCTGTGCAAATGGAATGGTAATTTCAATTGAAAATGTGTTGTCTGTAATGGCAGTGTGCTACTACACCATGAATTCTCCACTCTATGCCACTCCAATCTACTGCACTTTACTCTGCACCACTTCACTTTACACCACTGCACTCTGCACACTTTACGCCTCTCTACTCTAACCAGTACTTCTCTACTCTATGCAAATGCACTCTTCGCCACTCTACACCACTGCACGCTTCACAACTGAACTCTACACAACTCCAGTCTAGGCCACACCAATCTACTCTGCATAGTTTTACTCTATTCCATTGTACTCTACGCCTCTCTGCAATACTGCACTTTACGCCACTGCACTTTACTGTATAACACTCAACTTTATGTCCCTGCACTCTACACCAATCCACTGTATGCCACTCGAATATACTCTGCACCACTGCACTCTGTGCCACTGCTCTCTACTCCACTTTACTCTATGCCATTACACTTTATGCCACTCTACACAACTTTACTCTACCCTGCAGCACTCCACTCTACGCCACTTCACTGTACTCTGAAACAATCTACTCTACTTCACTTACCTTCTACACCACTCTATGCCACTGTACTCTATGATACTCTACTCTTAACCACTGTACTCTACTCCAATGTACTCTACACAACTGCACACTATGACACTGCACCCTACTCTGCATTGCCATACTTTACGCCACTGCTCTCTGTCACTCTACTCCATTCTACACTACGGCACTCTGACACTCTACTCTGCAACACTGCACTCTCTGCCACTCTCCTCTGTGCCACTCTACTCTGCACTACTACTCTACTCTGCGCCACTGCACTCTACTGCAATATATTCTACTCTGCACCACTCTATGCTACTCTGCTCTGCACCACTCTACGCCACTGCACTTTGCCACTCGACTCTACTCTGCACCACTTCCCTCTGCATCACTCAACTCTATACCACTGCACTCTGTACCACTCTATGCCACTGCACTCTACTATGCACCACTTTAATCTATGCCGCTGCATTGTACGCCAATGAATTTAATGCCATTGCACTCAATGCCACTGCACTCTACGCCACTATACTCTGCAACACTCTATGGCAATGCTCTCTACACCAACCCACTCTACTCTATGCCACTCTAATACACAACACTCTCTGCCACTCCACTCTAGAAGACTCTACTCCACTCTTCGCCATTCCACTCTATGACACTCCATGCCACTCTCCTTTACGCCACTACAGTTTAGCCATGCTGGTGTACAACATGGCTAAAACACATTGGCAAGCCAATAGATATTGCATAGGCAATACCTATTGGCTTCACCAAAGCTTGTTTTGATTAGTGCAATCCTTCCCATCAGGGATAATGGCAGTTGGGTCCAGCGGCAAATTTGCTCCTCTATGAGAGTTGTTGTGGTCCCTTATTTTTCACTTATCACTGTTTGTTTGTCGTGATGGACCCATACTCCTAGATATTTGATGGATTGCGAGGCCCAGGGAGTGGGAAGTCTAGTGGGTGGGGCACTGTTACTCGTGTTAATGGAAAGATGGTTGATTTATTCCAATTAATGGCAAAACCTCTAAGTGCCCGAAACACCATGAGCTCACATATGACCGGGGTCATGTTCAGTGCAGTATTGGATAGATAGAGAGTGATGTCGTCTGCACATAGAGAGGCTATTACGTTGCAGGGGGAAACACAAGGCCTCACTTTCAGTGGATTTAGTATATGGCGCAAGCCAGAGGTTCAGTGGCAAGGGTGTAGAGTAGCAAGAATAGGGAGCATCCCTGCCGGGTACCTCAGTCAACAGGGAACGGCTCAGATAGAAGGTCTCCCATTCTGATGAGAGAGGCTGGGCTGAGTAAAAAAGCTACACCCACGAAGGACCCGGGTATTGTCATCTGCTGCAAAATTGCAAATGCATACTGCCATTCAAGGGAGTTAAAGGCTTTGGTAGCGTCAAGAAAGATGACTACCGCCTCTTGTTGCTAAGAGTGGTCTGCTGCCCTGTCACCAGCCGCCCCTGCTGAGGACCTAGGGTCCAGATACCGAATCACAAGGCGGGGCAGTCTCAGGCTGAACAGTACAGACAGGTGTGCAGTGGGTGCCATCCCCACAGGCCTCCCGTGGGTCTTAAAGTCTTGTTTCAGATCTAGCTGGTGAATGAGGCTGAAAAGAGACTTCAGATAATGTGCTGTGGACCTTCCGGGTATGAAGCCCACTTGGTCCAGGAGGACCAGGTCGGACATCAGCAGATTTAGCCTATAAGCCAATATTTTGGCAAGGATCATTGCATTTATATTTATTAGGGACAGTGGTCTGTAGAAGTCTGGGTGTTCAGGTTGCTTGCCTGGTTTAAGCAGGGTGATGATTATTGATTCTCACAGCATGATGGGAAGGCACCTCCCGCTGCAGTGCATCACTATAGACATGTAGGAGCAGAGGGGTTATCAGAGGTGCTACATCTTATAGAATTCAGCCTTGAAACCATCTCCCCTTGGCGCATTGCATGTTTGGAGCTCGGCTATTGCAACTCTGACCTCCTCGATTTTGAAAGGTTCATCTAGGAACCTCTTCCTCTGTCCCTTGATCCAGGCAAGAGCTATGCAGTCAAAGTATGCTATTAATTAGTCTAGGAGTCGGTCTCCTGTTACGTGTACAGTCAAGAGTAATTTTCAACTAGTTCGTTCAATATTGCATCTGAGCAGTGCAGCATTGTGCCATCCTCCTTCTGTAAACCAGTAATAGATTGCGCATGTTTACCGGGCGTGCCATTGTAGTGAGAGAGCTGCCTGGTCTTTCCGACTCGCCAGACGCCCTGGTCTTTGCATACTTGTGTGCATGCTTGACTTCAAGTTCAGCTGTTTTGATATATTCTGTGTGTTTTTGCCTGATTGTGAAGAGGATCTCAGATGTTGGGTCGGTGGTGTATTGCCCTTCATGCTCTTTCGCCTCCATCTCAAGTCGTGTAGGCTGCCACGTAGGGCATTGCGAATCCCATATTGCTTGGCAATATAAATGCCTCTCATATAAGCCTTGAAGGCCTCCCACAATGTGCCTGGTGATTGCACAGACCCATTATTGGTTTGGAAATAGGAAAGGATTTAAATTTTGAGTTTGTCTGCAAAGGTGGGGTCAAAGAGAGCATGTGGATGGAGACGCCATGTGAATACACAGTATTTCAAGACCGGAGTGGCATTGGTAAGTTTTATTGGTGAGTGGTCGGAGAGTGTGCACGGTAGGTGTTCGATGGCCAAAAATGTTTGGTGTGCCTAGCCAGTTGTCAAGAAGTGCCCATGTTTCATGAGCTGTGGAGATGTGTTTGCCCTCCAGCCGGGTGGGAGATTGCGATCTCCAGATGTTCTTTAGGTCACGAGCTGTGGGTCAACGCATTGGCGGCTGAGTGGTGTGTGCGTGTCACAGCATTTGAGCAGTCTAAGTGCCTATCTAGGTCAAATATTGAAGTCCCCTCCTCACAGTATGTTTTGCGGTGCAAGGACATGGCACTTGTATCACAAATGCCTGATAAAGTCTGGGTCATCAGTGTTGGGTCCATAAGAGTTCAATAGGGAAATGTACTTATGCCCCATTGTAAATCGAAGGAAATTGTATCTATCCCAGGGTCATTGTTACTGAAATAATTTGAACTCTCCCAGGAGCAAATGAAAGAAACTTCCGAGACACAGCAGTTTGCTCAGGAACAGAATGAAATGTATGTATTGGTACCCATGCATGCTTGCGGATCAGCAAGGAAGAAGTTAGGTCACCAACTGGTGCTCTCAGCCTGCTTCTTCCCTGAGTGCCTGGTTTCTGGGTCCTATATACATTTAGTAATGCAATGTCAGCAGAACTAGAATAAGCCACTGTGCCAAATATGGCTAACAGAGATATGCAAATATATATAAAATAATATATAGTAAATATATTAAATAATAATATTATTTTTAACAAAATAAAGTAAAATATACATTTTAACCAAATATAACAAATAAACTTAATTTTAAAAAATATAAACACACAAACATAAAAATTTATACATATACATAAATTTACTTTAAAATAATTTATTAACTATTATCTTTATTTAATTTTTAAACTTTAAAATTATATAAAAATAAAATATATATATATCAATAATTTAAAATAAAAAATTCTATAATAAATTAAAATATTAAACTATCAAAAAAAATTAAACTTCCTTTTCCCAATACAATAAGTACAAAAGTAAGGTAAGTGTTGGATAGCGGAGGAATTAAATTTACTATTCCAACTCCTGTGAGTGCAACAGTAGGGAAAATGTTGGATAGCGGAGGGGTAAGAATCACTATTCCCAATCCAGTGAGTGCAACAGTAGGTAAAGTGCTAGATAGCGGAGGGGCAAAAATTACTAATCCCACTCCAAAAGAGTGCAACAGTAGGGAAAGTGTTGGATAGCGGAGGGGTAAAAATTACTATTCCCACTGCAGGTAGGGTAAGTGTTGGATAATGGAGGAATTCAATTTACTATTCCAACTCCAGTCACTGCAACAGTAGGGAAAATGTTGGATAGCAGAGGGTTAAAAATCACTATTCCCACTCCAGTGAGTGCAACAGTAGGGAAAATGTTGGATAGCGGAGGGGCAAAAATTACTATTCCCACTCCAGTGAGTGCAACAGTAGGGAAAGTGTTGGATAGCAGAGAAACAAAAATTACTAATAACACAAACAAATAAAAAAAACAAAAAATATTACAAAATTTTAAAAATCATAAAAATAAATAAACAGTATTTTACAAATATTAAATTAAATATATTAAACATATAAAAATAACACATATTATAATGTTAATTACATATAACAAAAACCTACAAATATTATATAAAATAAATTAATAAATACAGTTATAAAGAATAATTATTTAAAAGTAGCAAATATTAACAAACAAAAAAATTATTTAAAACATAAATGTATTTATTTTATTTCCTACCCTATAACACCACACCAATAACAAAACACTTCAACATTTTTAATTACATGTATTTCCATAATTAACAATTAAAAAATATTAATAAAAAAAAATTCATTGAGTACACATGCTTTAACACTATAATATGCACAACACACACCTAAATTAAACTATAAAAACATAAAAAACAATTAAATATTATTTTTAAAAGAAACTATTACTATGAACAACTAATAATTAAATAATTAAAATTCATTTAATACCCACCCTTTACCCCTTTAAAAGTAAAAACAACACACACAAAAATAAACAATTACCCAAAATAAATATGAAATAATTAACATTAATTAACAACTATATAACATTTATTAAACACAAATTACTTCCCACCCTTTACTCCTATAAAAACCACAACACACACCTAAAATTAATTACACAATTACCATAATTAATTTCCAATTAATTTAATAAAATTAATTAACAACCAATTATTAATTCATCAATTAAAAATAAATTACTTCCCACCCTTTACATCTATAAACACCACAACACAGACCTAACATTAATTACAAATTTACCAAAATTAATAATCACTTAATTAATTTAAATTAATTAACCAATTATTAATTCATAAATTAAAAATAAATGACTTCCCACCCTTTACACCCAGGGCCGGACTGGCTACCGGGCGTTTTGGTGTGCTGCCAAGCTGGGGGCTGATTTCACTGCGGTGGGGGCTGATTTCGTTGATGGGGACCTGCGTGTGCTTCTAAATAAACAAAGCAAAACGAATGGTTTTAAGCACACGCAGGTCCCCATCAATGAAATCAGCCCCCAGCTTGGCAGCACACCAAAACGCCCGGTAGCCAGCCCGGCCCTGCTTACACCTATAAACATCACAACACACACCTAAAATTAATTACACAATTACCATAATTAATTACCAATTAATTAATTAAAATTATTTAACCTATTATTAATTAATAATAAATTACTTTACACATTTAACACTATAACATATCAATTAAACAAATATTAATAAATAAAAATGAATCAATACATTTAATATAATTAAATTACTTCCCACCCTATTCCCCTATAAACCCACAACTCGCTACAGAACTAAAAACACAAAATTCAAATTTAAAACAAATGAATAAATTTAATATAATTAAATTACTTCCCACCCTATTCCCCTATAAACCCACAACCCGCTACGGAACTAAAAGCACAAAATTCAAATAACATTTTTTTAAAGAAATTTAACATAATTAAATTACTTCCCACACTATTCCCCTATAAACCCACAAACTGCTACGGAACTAAAGGCGCAAAATTCAAATAAATGTTTTTTAATAACTACTAAAAATTTAACACATATATTAAAAATACAAACAATTCTTATACAAAAAAATATACATCACATACATATAAAATATATACTAACATACATAACAATAATAAAAAATGATATTTTTAACAACAATAGTTTTGCAAACGATAGTAAACACTTCGATATTTTTAAAATTAATATTACTTACCTTAAATCGATATTCTTGACCATGATATTCTTGCTGTCAATATTTCTGACCCACGATATTAATGACTCGATATTTGTGCAACTTCGATATTTTGTACTCGATATTCTGTCTCTCCACCGTAGGATGTGCTTGCATTGCAATATGTGTTTCTTGTAAGAAGGCTTTGTCTATTTTGTGCTTATCTAGATACACTAGTACTTGTCGTGTTTTGCTAGGGATGTTGAGCCATCCTACATTCCAAGTCATGAAGCAGAGAAGGTCAGTGTCGCCCCGTCCAGTTGTCAGTGAGTGGGTACCAGCATAGATTCACTACTAATTCGGGGTGTGTTTCACTGTGCGTTTTATCAACAGCCGGGTTACTAGCACTGGGTACTTAGGGGCTCATTACGATGGCAGGCGGACATCAGTCTGCCTGCCATCGTAGTGGTGCTGGGACCGCCCGCCAGACGTGCGGCGGTCCCACCACACATATTAGGATGCGGCCGCCATACTGGCGGGCACATCCTGGGCTTTTGACATTGCGGGCGGTGCTGCAGGCTGCAGCACAGCACGCAATGTCAAAAGTGCGTGCACAGCATTTCTCACGCGGTGCCTGCCACTTGGTGCATGGAAATGAGGGGGGGTACCATGGGTACCCCCCAGTGCAGCAACACCCCGCCCCACAAGGGGGGCCCGCAACGGGCCCCCAAACCCAATCCTCGCCAGCCTTTCCATGGCGGCATCGCCGCCATGGAAAGGCCTTTCTGGACACACATCCTAATGTGGTGGACGGTGCCTGCTAGGCACCGCCACCATATTAGTGGCCCTGCTCCATCCGCCAGGCAATCGGTGCGATTGCCTTTGGTGGTAAAGAGGCTGACGGACTTTGCGTCCGCCGCCGTACCCACCGCCATCCTAATTAGGCGGTGGGTAAATCGCCATGTGATGGCGGAAGGATCGCCAACGCCGGCCCGGCGGTGGCGGTCCTTCCGCCATCATAATGACCCCCTTATCCTCTATATATTCAATTACATTGCCAGCTGTGCAAACTCCTTTCCCCTTTCCACAACAGCCTCCCTAACCAGCCAGTGAAGCTGCCCCCCCAACAAAGAAAACATAAACAACATTACGAAAAAGAAGAGAAAAATAAATACAACTGTTGATGGTCACGATGTGACTAAATAAGGCTTCACCCTTGTGGGGGGGAAGTCCAGTGCACTGACGTATCAGCACTCCTACAAAGAGTGTGCCTACTAGCGGCGGAATAGTGAAAGGCGTTGTCAGACGTTATCTTTATCAAAAAATTGTAGGTAGTCCGGCCTCCAGCACTAGTGATCTGTTTGGGTCACAGAGGTAGGAGCAGATTTGAAATAGGAGCTCTGAAGCAGAAATAGTGGGATCATTCAATGTCGGCCAATCCCCCCTGAGGAGGACTCCTTACGGCGTGTGTCAGGCTGCTGCTCTTTGAAGATTTTTGGACAAAAGGTTGGTCTTTTGAGGTGAGATGAAAATATAAAGCTTGTCTCTCTGCATTATCTTGAGGTGTGCCGGGTAAAACATGGCATATCTCAGGCTGCCCGGTGCTGCTCCTGCTTGAGTGGCAAGTACTCCTGGCGGGCCTCCTGAACGGTGAGCGTGAAGTCCGGGAATATAGAGAGTGTAGAGCCTTCATATGTGAGCGTTTGTTTCTCACAGGCCAAACGTAGGGCTGTGTCTTTATCTTGGAAGTTGAACAGTCTGGCGAATATGGGGTGGGGGCTGCCCACGGTGGAGCTCTGTGGCCCAATGATTGATGGGCTTTCTCCACTGCAAATAATGGATGCCAACTTGTCCGGCCCTAGCAGGGTCTTCAGGAGGGATTTGACAAAGTCTGTCATATATATTGCTGATGTCTGTTGTCTCTTATGAGGCACACAATAATAGGTTATTGCATCCCAACCTGGTCTCAAGGTCTTCATTTTTTGGCCTTAATCGCATTGAGCACCTTACTCATACCCCGTTGCATTGTCTTCCAGCTGTGAGATTCGCCCTTCTCCCATGGTAATGTACCTCTCCTGTTTGCCTAGGGCTGTGGTGACCTTGTCCACACGTGTCGTTAGGGTGCTGTCTATCAAGGTAAGGCTCTTCTGTATATGTGGCAGTAATGTTTTCATATCGGCCTGTTCTGCATCTGGTGTATGGCTTTACGACAAGGCCAGCCTGTCCGAGGAGTGGGCCCTGGTTGCTTTTTAGGCCTCAAACTGCAGCTTTGCCTGCCTTGCTTGCCTTGCTTCTGCTTTCCCCATTTTTTTCAGCAGCTGTGCACAGAGTGGTCTGCTGCCCAGCCACCGGCCGCCCCTGCTGAGGACCTAGGGTCCAGATACCGAATCACAAGGTGGGGCAGTCTCAGGCTAAACATTACAGACAGGTGTGCAGTGGGTGCCACCCCCACAGGCCTCCCATGGGTCTTGAGGTCTTCCAAGGTGGTATGATGGCTACCGCTGATGCGTGGATGCTGCCCGATCTGCCTACACTCGGGCACGGATGGCATCAGAGTCTTCTGGGCGGTCACCTTCGCCATAACGGCGCGCTTGCGCTTCACGGCATAGGTGTGCAATCTTGCGTTTGGCTTCCAATTGGTATTCGGTCATTTTTAGGCGTATGTCTGCTAGTAGAGAGGGGGACCGGTTGCTGCTATAATTTAGGTCAAGCTGTTTAAGTTCCGCCTCTAATCTCTCCAAAGTGCCCCTAAGGGATTTGAGGACCCCAGATTGTCTCGCTATACATTCATCTCTGATCACGACTTTAAATGTTTCCCAGAGGGTAGAGGGGGAGTTGACTGAGCCAACGTTCAGTTAAAAAAATTCAACCATAGCCCCACGGAGTTCTTCTCGAAACGCCGTATCGTGAAGCGCATGTGGGGGAAGGCGCCATGCAAACATGTGTTTAGGTGTGTCAGGAAGTCGGATAGTGAGGAGCACCGGTGAGTGGTCCGATAATGTACGCGCAAGATGAGAAGTAGACGTGGACCAGCCCAGCACATCACTGGTGACGAGCCACAGATCGATGCGGGACCAGGAGTTATTAGTGGTAGAGATGCAAGTGCCCCCGCGTTTCACGGGGTGGTGGTATCTCCAGCCGTCGGTCAGGCAGTTGTCCTGCATTATGGAGTGCAGTGTGGCAGTAGGCTGTGGGTGGAGTATGCGTGAACCTGAGCGATCAAGAGTGTTGTGTGGGGCAATATTGAAGTCTCCGCCCCAAAACAGTGGGAGAGGGCCGAGGGAGGAGATGAGTTTCTAGACGTGGGCATGGAATTCTTGACTGTGTGTGTTTGGGCCATAAACGGCGGCTAGGGTCACAGGTTGGGCATATAAAGTGCCCATGATGATCACATAGCGGCCATCGGGATCAGTAATGGTGTGCGCAGAGCGCCATGGCAGGCGTTTCCTAATCAAAATCGCAACCCCCCTGGCGTAGCTGGAATAAAAGGAAGAATAGGTGTCGCCCCAGTGTCTCGATCTGAGCCTGGCAGCAGTCTGGATTGTCAGATGGGTCTCTTGGAGAAAGCAGATATCTGTTTTGAGTCTGGTAAGATAAGCATGTATGAGGCGGGCTTTTCGAGAGTCGTTCATGCCTCTGATATTCCACGTCGTGAGCGTTAGCTCAGTCATTGGGTCGGTGTAAAGTGGTCATGCGTGCAATGTTATGGGCAATTGCTTTAGTGCTCTGAGTAGGTGCAAAAGAAATTATGATATGTGTATCGACCAATGCGTTCCCAAAGAAGAGAATGTAGAGAGAAGTGTAATCGTAAAACATGTCACATAACAGTGAGTAAAAAGTGGCATACATTTCCACAAAAGACCCCCCCCCCCTCCCACTCCAACCCCCCAACATGGTTGAGACATTTCCCTCCCACCTCCCAGGAAACCCCAACTTGGCAAACACCAACTTATGTTGGGATTCATCCCCAATGGGGTACGTGGGCTCAGCCAGACATCCCCCAAGCCAAGAGGCTGGGTGGCCGATCATGGTTAAGTCGAGCAAGGGGAAAAGGTAAGGAACATGGAAGCATAAGGAGGGGAGTGAGCTAAGGCACATCATAAGAAATTCAGCACAAACATCTGAGGATATAGGCAGCCAGTGCTTGTATAACCCAGGCTTAATTAATTACAGGTGGAGAGAAAAGTCAGTCATTGTCGCTAGTGCGGTCCTCATCGGTTGGTGACTGGCGGTCGCAGGAGAGTGGCTTCTGTAGTTGCTTGGCAAACGCCAAGGCGGCCTTGGGATCAGTGAAGTAGTGGGGTTTGTTTCCAAAATCGATACGCAGCTTGGCGGGGTACATGAGAGCATAAGAAACATGTATTTGTTGGGGGATGCGCTTAGCTGGGAGAAAGTCTCTCGAGCAGTTTGCACAGAGATGGTAAAATCGGGATAAAAGGACAGTGCGTTGCCTTGATGTCGGACCTCCCCCCAGCTCTCTCGCCCTGCGCAGTATGGCGTTGCGGTCACTGTAGTTCAATAAGCGAGCCACAATTGGCCTGGCCGGGGCCCCAGGAAGGGGACGTGGGCCCAGCGATCTGTGGGCACGTTCAACGATAAATAAGCTTGATAGGACTTCACCGAACAGTTCTCTGAGAAGTGCTTCCAGGTAGGTCTCCATTTTGTCGATGGCGGTGGATTCAGGGAGGCCCACGATGCGAACGTTGTTCCTTCGGGAACGAGATTCAAGGTCTTCATTTTTGGCGAGAATAAGTTCAAGCACCTTATCCATTTTCAGGAGTTGCTGTTTGTTCGCTGTCTCTGCATCGTCCAGATCTGAGACCCTAGCCTCAAGCAGCTCAATGTGGGCATCATGTGAATCCACGCGTTGGTTTACCTGGTCCAGGCGGGAAGTAAGGTTATCAATCTTCACGTTGATAATTTTAAGACTGGATTTTACCTCAAGGAGCAGGGAACGAATGCTGTCGTCTTGGGATTCCATGGTTTCTGTCTGCGTGGCGCGCTCCCCAGTATCATGGGTTCGCTCCTCCAACCTGCCAGCCCTGCGGGCCTCGAAAGTGAGTTTGGATTGCTTTGCGTCGGCCTTCCCCATGACGGATGACGAGCTGAGGGGCCCAAAGCCACGGTGTTGTCAAGCAGCAGATGGCTCCCGAGCGTGCTCAGCGTGGGGGAAGCACGTAGATGGCTGATTAGATCACAGCAAGAGCTAGCGGCAGTCCGATGGGGAATGTCAAGTAGGGGGGACGATGGTGGTGCTTTTGTATATTGTCCCAGACACCAAGCCAGGGAGGAGAGCGGGTGCTACACGTCTCCAGACCAGGGGAGTGAGCACCTCCTTACCAACTCTGAAGCCCCGCAACTGGCGCAGACGGGGGGGCCGCTTTATTAAATGGGGGAGTGGTCCATCACACAAATCAGGCCAGAACCTGGACGCCGCGGCACCCCTCATGGATCAGCATCAGCGCGGGGAGGCGGGGGTCCGCCGCCAGTCTCGTGGCAGGCTCTCCGTCGGCCCAGTGGAGGGAAGGCAACGCCGGCAAAGTAGCACAGCGGGGGAAGATCAGGTATAGTGGCAACTGTAATGGGCCCAGTAAGCAGATTGAGGGCGCAGTGTGCGATGTTGCGACGAGCCGCCTTGCGCCGGGATGGGGCTCCCACCACCTCCGCTCCTTATTGGGTGGTTAGATGTAGCGTAGAGTCCGGCCAGGATCGTCCACGCCTAAGCCCAAATATGCGCCCCGCCAGCCGGGGCACACGGGGCCGAGTCGGGGCCAGGCAGGCGAGGCCGCGCCACCGCGCGGGCTTCACGGCAGCAGGGGTTCAGGATATGGTCGGGCCCACGGGTCGCAAACGGCGACGACCCCGCCATCACCCGGTAAACTCAGCCGGGCCCGGCCCCTGCACGCAGGAGATCCGGCAGGGGCTGAAGAATGTGGCACGGCCACGCCGCACTGGCCGCCGGTCGATAGTCCGCACAGGTCAGGCAGAAGGCCGCGTGGACCAGGAGAAAATGGCGGCCCGCAGGAGCCCAGTCAAAGCAATTTCAGCACCGCTGAGCGCCCGATTGACAAGAAGCACAGCACAATGGACTCCCCGAGTGCTGATGGGCCGGGGTGCACCAGATGTGCGAGCTGAGTCCTCTTACTCGAGCAGGATGATGCAGGATAATGTGCTCGGCCGGCAGAGCTCGCCTAAGGCGCAGCCATCTTGCCGCTGGCGAAACCATGCCCCCAGAGTGTGGCCATCTTTAAGCCAGGGTCTCTGGCACCCCCCCAAGGGGCCCAGGGACTTTAACACATACTTCTGTGTGTAGCTTTTGATTGCCTGATCTAAGGCTATCTTATCAGAAGAAAAACGTCAATTGGTAGCAATCATCACCTGTAATGTCAACATGAGCTGGGGTGCTTGGCTCTATGACCTTTTAAGTACAAAGCACAAATCTGGCAGTATCTGCTCAAGTCCCTTATCTCTATGCCCTGTGATATATTGAGACCTCACCACTGCCAATGTTTTGATAGAAGTATTTTGCTCAGCACTTAAAAGCTCCCATGACACTCTATAGTTACAGTGAATAATTATTACAGCCTAGGCTTTCTTAAAAGCAGGACGTCAATGAATGAGAGCACACAACGGCTCTCTAGAAAAGGGGAGTAAGGCGTTAACTTGTGAAGGGTAGAATAAACTAGCACCTGAAACCACCTGGGGGAAGCTCTAGGGGCCAGGCTATATAACTGAGTATGTGGATAGCAGGGAGGAGATTGGGGGAGGGAGCGCTGAGCAAAAACTTGAAGTAAAGAAAACGCCCACAGAGGAGAGACACGTGTGTCTTGAAAGGCCAGGTTGGCTGGAGAAACAGTAGTAAAACAATAAACTACCAGGAGGTGAGGCAGGGGAGAGGAGGGCTCCGTCTGACAACCGGTGAGATAAGATGACCGTGGTGCAGAGCCATGATGCAAAAAACAAATTCTTTACCTGAAAACTGTGGTTCTCCAGTATTGACATCTTTTATAGATTCACATGCTTGAATTTTCCCAGTCATCGAGGTAGGAGTCCCCAAGTTAATTATAATTTAAGTATAAAACAGTAAAATTAAAACTAGTGAGCTTGTATACCATTCCACATTGTTTTAGGTAGAACTTTGTGTATAATCTCGAAGAGTCCTCGCATTAACTGAGCCAAGACTGTGTTTAGCTGCCATGCGATCTGTGGTTTTTTTTTTAAATCAGAGAGTAAGCTCTAAACAATCTGCATAGAAATTATTTAATTAGTCTATCTAACCATAAAGATCTTTGATTCCAGGCTCTTCTGAATCTCGATATTGCAGCAAGATGAACTTTGATTGAACTATGCGATAAGCCTGAGTGAGCTAAGCTGAGCAGGCATGGTAATATTTGCGCAGAGGTTGAAGAGAAATTATTCGAAGAACACCAATTTAGAACCTTATCCATTTTACTTTTTATGATTTATTTATAGATTTGGCTCTCACTTTCTCTAGTATTTCTCTGCATTCTTGTGAGATATTTAACTGGTGGAATTCATTGTATTCAGAAGCCAGGCAGCAAAATTGAATGATTCTGGATTTGGGTGAATCACCTGGCCCCTCTTCATTGATAGAGGCCCTGGGACTGGTTTGAGTGGAATATGTTGCTGTTCCGACATGAGCATGAGTTCCATGTACCAAAATTGTCTTGGCCATGCTGGATCTATTCGAATATTTTGACACCGTTCCCTCATCAACTTGTTGAAGATTCTCTGAATCAGAGGAATTGGTGGAAAGGCATATGCAAAGATTCTTGTCCATGCAATCTGAAAAGCGTATCCCCAAGATACCTTGTGGAAAAACCTGCTTACGTAGTACCGGCATTGATGATTGAGTGGAGTAGCAAATTGGTTCATAGTTGGCCTCCCCTACTTGCTGAATATCCTTGAAAGTTGAGTTTGTGACAGTTCGAATTCATGGCATTCTTTTGACAATCTGCTTAAATCATGTGCCTACGGGTGGTTTGTACCATGCACATGCTCTACCTTCAGGGAAAGATTGTGATGCAAGCACTGGTTTCAGATTTGTTGTGCTTCACTGGATAGCGGTTGCTACCAACTTCCTCATTGCTTGTTTAAGTAGAACATTGTGGTCATGTTGTCCGTTCGAACCATCGATGCAGATCCTTTGATTCATGGAATAAAATCATGAAGCCCCAAATTCATTGTCCTTAATTCCAAGAAGTTTATATGCTTCCTCTTTTCCCAAGTTGTTCATTTGCCACTTGCAGGTCCTGGAGATGCACTCCCTTGTCTTCCATAGATGCATCCATTGTGATCACATAGTTTGGTGGGTTGGTTAGAAATGTCAAGCCCATGGTGATGTTGCCATTTTTCATCCATCATTTTAATGCTGTTATCAATGCCGGTGCTACTTTGATAACATTGTTGAAATAATCCATATCCTGTTTTTATTGTCTTACTATTTGTTCTTGCAGTGGTCTCATAAATAGACAACAGTTGGGGATCAATGGAATGCATGATGAAATCATTTCCAGGAAAAATTTGTACTGTCTGACTGAAGTGAACTTTTTTCATGAGAGGTAAAGGCTAGAGCTATTATCTTTGTAGCCATCACCTTTTTGGGAACAGCCTTGCAGACCCTTGCGTCTAGAATTGCCCTTAGAAATGTAATTTATTTGCTTGGAGTAAGACAGGATATTTCCCGGTTTAGTTTGAGACAAACATTTTTGAACTTCTGGAGGCAATGTTCTGTTGAATGTACAGCGGCCTGGAGTGAAGTTGCTCTGATGAGCCAGTCATCTAAATATGGGAATATTTGATGACCTTTTCTCCCAAGATACAGCGCTACCGGCGCCATACATTTGGTAGAAATTCTCGGGGAAGACTTTAATCTAAAAGGGAGGACTTTGAATTGGTAGTGACATCCGGCCACCTTGAATATGAGATGCCTCCTGTGTTTGACATGGATGGAGACATGGAAATAAGCATCTTGCAATCTAGAGATGTCATATGATCCTCTGGATTCATTAGTTACAGAATATCCTGTAGCGTAACCATCCTGAATGACTGATTTTTTAGGTTTTTGTTTAGCTGTCTCAGATCTAATACCTGTCTCCACTTCCATTCCTTTTCTTTGAAGATGTTGTTGGGGTAAAGTCCTGTACCTCTGTGTGCCTTTGATTGCTCTTGAGAATAAGAGACTTGATGTCCTCTTTTAATAGATAAATATGTTTATGTACTCCCCTGCAAGGTGCATTCCGAGGAGGCTTTTGGGTAAGTTCTAATGTATGACCCTGTCTTATATTGTCCAATACCCATCAATCTGAGAAGATGGCTTTCCAAGTGTCGTAAAGTTGTAAAGACTGTCTTTTACAATCAAGAGTGCTGCTTGTAAAGAGGTGACCAGAGTGATATTGTTGTCACTGCTTTCTGGAGGATTCATGTCCCCTGTCCTGTACCTGCTACTTTTCTTCTGTTAGGCTGTCTAGAGTAAGCTGCAGCTGGTGTCATTCTATTAGATTGAAACCTTCCTCTAAAAAGTGTATTGACCTCTGACCCGGCAACACAATGTCTGAAACCTGCATTGTTGTAGCACTTCCAATGATCTTGAGTCTCCGTATCAGCTTTAATTAATTGGAGCGCATCATCTATGTGTTTTCCAAAGAGAGCTTCTCCGTTATAAGACACATCAAGAATTTTTAAGACTGCACCTCTGGGAGAAATTAGGTTGCCTTTAGCCATTCTTGTCGTCTTAAGACTGCTGCTCCAGCCAGCTGCCAGTAGTCAGTCATAGCTACATCCATTGCTGTTTTAATCATTTCAGAGGATATCCTGAAGAATAGACTTTGCTTTCTGCTTTTTGTTTTCTGGCAGGAAGTCTATAAACTGCGCTTAGTCCGACCACATCTGGCAATCATATCTGTAACTGCCCAGTATGTCTAAAGCATTGAACGCTCTTATGGTCGTAGTGCCATAGCTGAAAAACGTTCTCCTATATTATCTAACCTCCTACTTTCCTTATCAGGAGGGGCTGAGCATGGTGTAGTTGGACTTTTAGATCTTCGTTGTGCCACCTGCATCACTACCGTATCTGGTTTTGGATGTTCTATCAGGCAAGTTGGAGAGCTTTCAGGAGCCTTATATTTCTTGACTTGTATAGGAATTACCACTCTAACTCGAGCTGGGATCTTCATGACCTTAAGAACTTCTACCCAGAAATACTCAGCTATTGGAATTATCCCATTCAATTCCTGCATTTGTATCCTTGTCATAAGGGATTTTTCCCTCCTCTTGCTCGTCCTTATCATCATCCCCTTGATCTACTTAGTCGCCATGAATGGTAATAGCATCAAACTCTTTTCATTGGAGAGCCACCCTCTGCTTTGTAACAGGGCTTTTTGCTTGAGTTAACAGTCTAGAAGATCATGGTGGATATCCAGCTATGGTCGGCAACGCTTGCTGTGTTGTTGTGCTGTAGTATCCCTTTCTGGGAAATATTTATAGTAAACATTAAGCATTTGTCAAATACCCGAGGCTAGAGCAATAGGAGCCTGAGTCATTGGTTCTTTGAATGACTGCTCCTCAAATGCTTCTTTATAAGGAAAACTTTCATGGAACTCCTCATAAGATCTTTCTCTAGCTTGTTGTCTGTCTCAAAAGAAGATATCTCCATTCAAGCGAGATGTTTCATCTTATTCATATTCCTCATCCATCTCCTGGCACTTTACATGTAGTTGCGATGGGCTACTTGCAGCTAAACTATGTTCAACGTCCTCATCTGTAGCCCCCATTTCTGAAAGACAGACTGGCTGTAAAGGTGACACTATTTGGTGAGGTCTAATCTGGTCAGATTTGATCATTAGAAATAGATGTCGATTGGCCCAAAGGTGCTATCCTTGATGGGGCAAGCAAAACCTTAATTATCGATGTTGGAGAAGCCAACGACAAAGCTGTCGATTGAGTGGTCGTTCATGGTGGCGCCTGACGGAGCATTCAACAATGGAGCAACCTTCGCCCAGTTGGTCGATTTTGGTTGACGGAGCCGCATGCGCCATTTTCGTCAACGAGAACGTCATCAGTACCGGTATCACTAACGTAGAGGCTGCCATCATCATGGAGGTATTTGTCGTTGACGGTGTTGTTGACTTTCTTAGCAATGGTTTTGTCATCGACGCATGAGATCTATGATGGGGATCTGAGGTAGGTTTCTTAATGTCTGTGGATGCTAGGGCAGATTCAAAAGGAGTAGAGAGTTCTAACCTTGTTTTCTTTATATTAGCTGAGCCCTGAGGAGATGTGTGCCTCTTCTTGGACTGGTCTGGACTCCTGCTAGCCCTTATTTTTTATATTTTTTATATCTTCTTTGGTGGCACCTCACCAAACTCCTTTACAGAGCTTTCCTTCTTCTGTTTTTTTGGGTGGAGTTAAAGATCCTTCTTCTCCTGAGACTGGAGTTTCTGTGGATTTTCTCTTTTGAAGTCACAAAAGAAACCTTGCTTCCCTGTCCTTGAGCGTCTTTGCAGAAAATGTTCTGCAGTATTTACAGTCTTTAG
Source organism: Calotriton arnoldi (assembly GCA_963921515.1). NCBI lineage: Eukaryota > Metazoa > Chordata > Amphibia > Caudata > Salamandridae > Calotriton > Calotriton arnoldi. The sequence goes on along the minus strand of CAWUFW010000056.1, from coordinate 1,478,163 downwards.
CTTTATGCTCAGAATATAAACAATAAAGGCACTCCTTATGAGGATCCTCAAAAATAGCCTTGGCTTACCACAAGACCTGCTGGGCATAAATAAGCCCTACTTGGATCCCTCTGTCATGATGTATTTCTCTCACAATAATGCTCAGGCAGAGCTGAATCTTCCTTATGAAGCAGCAGGGTTCAAATGCAGGACAACTGAAGTCAAAGTGACAGTTTTCTCTCAAAGTACTGAGCAGAGCTCAGGTAGATTCCCTTACACACGACGTGTGGTTAGAAGTCTGAGGTGTGGTGGCTCTGAGGGAGAGGAATGATGCAGGAATTGCCCTCTGATTGGCTGAAGTTTGGGTCTACTTAAAGCGATGTGGATTGGTACACAATCTCACTGGTTTTGGTTTTACTGTACGAGGCTTTGGATTATACTTCTAATTATAATTACCATGGGACTCCTGCCTCGACGACGGGGAATATTCAAGCATGTGAATCTATGAAAGATGCAATACTGGATAAAAGGGCACAATCAAGCTGCTGAGCACAACACTCAGGATAAAGTGGAAAAGCACACCAGCGTCGCTGATCATAACCCACTGTGCACTGAATGCAAGAGAACACACCTATTCTATTCTATTCGTGAGGATTTTGAAAGCACATGGCTACCCAAAAGGTCCTTCCAGCACAAAGCCAACAGCAGGGGATATCTGAATAAGCCAGATAAGTTAAGCAGGATGTTTTTTAACATTTTCCTAAACTTAGGTTCAGACTCTGTTTTCCTAATATGTTCTGGAAGCGTGTTCCAGAGGTTAGGGGCCAGGAGTGCAAAGGAACTTCCTCCACTCCTGGTTCTCTTTATCCTCGGTATCTAAAACAGTTGGTGGCTTGTAGAGCGCAGCGTTCTAGTGGTGTTATAGGGTGAAAGGAGTCTCTGGATTAACATCGGACCTTTTTTATACATTGCTCGATGAGCTAAGCAGAGTACTTTGAAAGGCATTGTTTTACTCACTGGTAGCCAGTGCAGGCTTACCAGTGCTGAAGCCGCAGACTGATGTTTGGGGATTTTACGTAGCATATGAGCAGCAGCATTCTAGATAACCTGTAATCTTTTCATGACAGCCTTGGGACTTACCAAATATAGGGAGTTCCCATAATCAAGGCGTGAGATGACTAATCCCTGCACCACTGTTCTGCGCAATGATTCAGGTAACCATCTCAAAAGCTTCCTCGATGTTCTGAGAATGACAAAGCATGTTGCTGCTGGTTTTTTACCCTGAGTTGTCATTGTGAGCATGTCATCGAGCTAGAAGCCCTGGCTCTTCAACTCTGATTTTGGGGTGGGTTGGCTGCCCAGACAGGCTGGTCAGTTTATCTCCATCCACTTTGCGGGGTTATTTCCCACCACCATCACCTCAGTTTTTTCCCCATTCTTTTTTAGACTGCTTACTGGCATCCTGTCTACATGTTTGAGACAATGGTTTAACTGAGTTGAGGTTTTGTCGGTTTGTGAGGCGAGAGATATGATAATCTCTGTATCATCTGCGTAAGAAATTGAGGAGAAGCCATGAGCCTTTATATCCCCTTCAGTGAGGTAACATAAAAGTTGAACAAAGTGGGGCCTAAAGAGGAGCCCTGAGGCACTCCACAATTTAAGGAGTGAATTTCTGATTTAGTGGCTTCCTCACAGACTTGGAATTTGCTGTTTTAGAGGAAGGAAGTTAGCCATTTAAGTGCTATTTCCGCTACGCCTGCTTCCTCCAGCCTTTTGATTAACACCTGGTGGGAAACAGTGTCAAACGCCACGCTGAGATCCAATAGGATCAGGGCTGCAGTCCTGCCTTGATCCAGAATAGCTTTTAATTCCTCCGTGGCAGCAAGCAGGACGGTTTCAGTGCTGCTCCTTGGTCTGAAACCTGTCTGAGAGGGCTGTAAAATATGTGCTTCCAGAAAAAGGGAGAGATTCTTGTTGATAAATTTTTCTAGTATCTTACTCAGTCCTGGTAGGAGAGGGATTGGCCGGTAATTTTCACATTTAGAGGGATCAGCTGATGGTTTTTTCAGCAGCGGCCTACCAACTGCGTGCTTCCATTCTGCTGGAATATTCCCTCACTCCAGCGACAGATTGAGCAGGTCAGTCAGCATGCCAATAACTGCCTTGCCACCTTTAAGCATAATATCCGGAGGGGCAGGGTCTAATGGAGAAACTGATTTAAGAGATTTGAGGATCTCTTGCGTGTCTTCCTGTGTCATTACCGGAAATGTATTTCGTTTTTCGTGTTGAAGTGCTGGCAGTTGTATAACTTCATTATCCCGTCTCAGAATAAGGAGAATATTGCTGAATTTTTCTAGAAAAAAAGATGGCTAACGTATTGCAACAGGAGTCTGATGGTTGAGGACCTGATTTACTACTTGTCGGTTTTGTCATGCTGCTCACCAAATTGAACAGTTCCTTAGAGGAATTTGCTGCCATATCAATCTTGGAGGCAAAGTAGTTAATTCTTGCTTCCCTAATGGTGTAATGGTATTTTTTACTGCCTTCTTGTAAATGTCCTTATCTGTTGTCCTATGTTGTTTCCTCCATGCTTTTTCTGATTTTCTTTTACTTTTTTTTTTTATTGTGTGTGTAATTCTAAGAGTTTTGATGAGAACCATGGAGCCCTTTCTCCTAAACGTTTAGCCTTTTGCTGTCTAAGAGGTGCTAGGTTGTTTAAGGCAGTTAACATCCATACCTTAAAGTTATTGTACCTGCTTGTAATTCCTCCAGTCATATCAGGGTTGGATTTAGTTAATGTGTTCTGCCATGTTTTCGTGTTCAGCTTAGCCCACTTGCGTCTGTATCTGGGCTGGAGGAGTATAGGGACTTTGGCACTTCTATCACATAGTTGGAAGGGTATTAATTTGTGATCCGACCATAGAATTCCTATAGGGTCTCCTGTGGTAATTTTGTGTATGTTTGAGATTATTGGATCTGATATGTGGTCATTCTTATGGGTCGGGCCGTTGACCCGCTTTTTAGCTGAATTGCTTCTAGGTCCAGTATGAAGTTTTTGGATACTTCACATTCCACGTTTTCTAGGTGTGTATATTTAAATCCCAAAGCACTGTGAAGTTTGCAGTAATAAGGCTGTGTTCCACCACTCCATCAGGGAGGATTTGTGTAAATTGAGTGGCGGAATATGAGGGTCGGTATATTAGAATTCCAGAGAAAGTGAAGGCTGGCGATCACTCTAATACAAATAACAAATATTTGCAGTTGGGGAGTGGCAGAGGATTACATTTTGCTTTTAGCTCTTCTTTGTAGATTATGGCCACACCCCCTCCCCTTCTGCATCCTTCTCTGTCACACCTGGCAATAGCAAAGCCTTGAGGCAAAGTCATCGCAATATCTGGCATAGAGACTTTTCTAAGCCAGGCCTCGGTGAGAAACATGGATGTTGGTTGCTGATCTTCAAGAGAACCGAACAAATCTAGGCTGTGTTTCGGTAATGATCTGCAATTGAGTAGATACATCTGCCAGATTTGATTATAATTCTTACCTCTCATTGGTCTGTGTTTGTATTCCTTTGTGATAGAATTAGCCCTAGTCATATTACATTCCCTACATATCAGGTCCCCATTACAGAGGTTAATATTGTGCTTACATGGCTTGTTATCCATGGAATTCAGTGCATGAAGTTGTTCTGCCGAGTAAGTAACCCTATCATTATTAGAAAGGGCAGGGGTCTTGGCCCGTGGCCCCGGCCGGTCGCGGAAGGGCGCAACAGGACCTACAACCAGAAAAATTCAATTAGGCAACCAGAAAAATTCAATTAGACAAACTTTATTAAAAACAAAATTTAGGAGATGGGATACTTAACATGGTCACCATAAACAGCAAAAAAGAGGCAGTCTTAATGATAATGATCATAAATATGGACATTGTTTTTGTAATTGGTTAACAGACTTTTGGAAAGGTCGTGAAGTTGTAGGGTTTTTTTTCACAGGCATTTTTGGCGTTGAAGTTTTTGGGGGAGTTTTAATACACTGAAAATGTATAGTTTATTGTTTTCATGTCTGGTGTAATAATGAAGCAATAAATGAATCAATGAATGCTCAATCTGAATTCTATGGTCCTGACAAAGAATATTTGCTAGCAGGCAACAGGGATTTGCACATTTGTGATCCCTCAGCAGGAGGAGCTAAGAGAAAAGCAACTTCACCATCCACCATCTTGGTATTTCTACCTTTAACAGGCATTTTAGAGCATGTGGACTGTCAGACGTGAAAACACACACAAACTAAAGAAAACTCAATAACGACTACAATGATCTGAATTATCAGAAAGTCACTCGAAGTCACAAAGGTTCGATACATGGACTATAGTAATGGTGACTTGCTTTGAAGTAGAAAGGTTAGTACCACAGCTTGTGGATTTGTATGGCTTTGAATAATTGCTCTTACGAGCATCCAGCTCCTTTTTGTGATTTCAGAAGGATGAACACCTCAGACAGCTTTGCTGGGGTTTGAACATATATAAACAACTGGTCACATATAGGCCCTAATTACGATGAGGCTCAGAAAGTCTCCAACCGCAGGTCGAAGGCTTTCCGAGTCTCATCGCGGGTTTCGCTTTCGACCACTGCATTACAATGCAGGCAGTCAAAAGTTAAACCTGCCGGTCATTCCGGCTGGATACCGACGGGCTCAATGAGCCTGTCGGCCAGTCGGAGGCCTGCCCTAAACGCTTTGGACGTATGCAAAAGAAACAATTGATGGACGAAATGCTGGACAATGCAAACATTCACCCCCAGTCACAAGGATCTGGGTTTAATCCATCATTCTTTTGCTCACCACACCACCCCACCCCAGTTTGGACCCAGCCATATGCAAATCAGCCTTGACCCTGTTCCTTGTGGGAACAGTCCAGCCCGAACTGCCAAGCCAGGTCCTCCCTAAACCGGAAACAAGCATCCTGGGACCGGTTTCAGGGCATCACCCTTCATCAGCCAGGTTAGCTTGAATCCAGTGGTGTAGTGAGCACGGGACCCACGTCTGGGCATACCCTTCCCACTTAGGGCGACATATGCAAAAGAAACAATTGATGGACGGAATGCTGGACAATGCAAACATTCACCCCCAGTCACAAGGATCTGGGTTTAATCCATCATTCTTTTGCTCACCACACCACCCCAGTTTGGACCCAGCCATATGCAAATCAGTCTTGACCCTGTTCCTTGTGGGAACAGTCCACCCCGAACTGCCAAGCCAGGTCCTCCCTGGACCGAAAAAAAGCATCCTGGGACCGGTTTCAGGGCATCACCCTTCATCAGCCAGGTTAGCTTGAATCCAGTGGTGTAGTGAGCACGGGACCCACGTCTGGGCATACCCTTCCCACTTAGGGCGACATATGCAAAAGAAACAATTGATGGACGGAATGCTGGACAATGCAAACATTCACCCCCAGTCACAAGGATCTGGGTTTAATCCATCATTCTTTTGCTCACCACACCACCCCAGTTTGGACCCAGCCATATGCAAATCAGTCTTGACCCTGTTCCTTGTGGGAACAGTCCAGCCCGAACTGCCAAGCCAGGTCCTCCCTGGACCGAAAAAAAGCATCCTGGGACCGGTTTCAGGGCATCACCCTTCATCTCCCAGGCTAGCTTGAATACAGTGGTGTAGTGAGCACGTGGAGCAGTTCCGGCTGGACTGTTCCCATTGGGCGCAGGGTCAAGACTGATTTGTATATGGCTGGGTTCAAACTGGAATGGCATGGGGAGCAAAAAAACGATGGATTTAGGCCTAGATCTCTGTACTGGGGTGAATGTATGACATTGTTCTGCATTCTGTCCATCAATAGTTGTTTTTGCATTTGTCACCCCGAGTGGGACGGGTATGCCCAGACGTGGGTCCCGTGCTCTCCATGCCACTGAAGTCAAGCTATCCTGGCTGATGAGGGGTGAAACCCCGAAACCGGTCCTAGGATGCTTGTTTCCAGTCCAGGAAGGACCTGGCCTGGCAGTTCGGGCTGGACTGTTCCCATTGGACGCAGGTTCAAGACTGATTTGCACATGGCTGGATTCAAACTGGAATGGCATGGGGAGCAAAAAACACGATGGATTTAGGCCCAGATCTCTGTACTGGGGTGAATGTATGACATTGTTCTGCATTCTGTCCATCAATAGTTGTTTTTGCACTAATCCCTATGGACGGCGTTTCCGCCGTAGGGATTACGATGTTGCTTTCCGATAGGCTTTCCATGTCGGGCTTTCTGACATGGAAAGCCTGTCGGAAAGCGACATTGGGGGCTCCTAGCAGGGCCCCCTTCACCCTGCGGCCTCCGGTTGGAGGCTGAGGTGGCACCTATGGTGTCCCCTTGTTAATCCCTGCACCGTGTGGGAGCCTGCCACGCGGTGCAGGGATTACCAGATTTTCCCATTTCTCTATGAGAGCTTGTGCTACGGCCGGTTTACGGTCGCAGCACAAGCTCCCATTGAGAAATGGGAGTATGCAACCGCACCATGTGCGGTCGCATTGTAATGCTGCGGTCGGTCGGTCCCGATTCCACAGTGGTGTCGGGCGGACGTGAGTCTGCCAGACATCGTAATTAGGCCCTTAGTGTTATATTCCAAAACACAATGGCCCAGGAAACTGCCTGTACTAGTGAGAACGATGCAAGAATGTGGGACAAAACGTGTACTGCAGGAGAGGATTGAGGGTTTCAACTTTAATGAAGTAATATTTCGCCAGCCATTACCTTCTGCCACCGCAGAGCGTCTGATGCTGAGATCTAGGTGGAAACTGAGGTTGCAGGTCTGAAAAATGACGGGATGGACCTTCCTTTTGGAGATCGATGAAACACCTTTTATTGGTTTCAGATACAAACTTAGTTGTAGGCATTTAAAAAGTGCTTTCATTCATTATTACAATTCTGATATTATTATTATTGTTTGAAGCAGATTACTACCTAATCAGTCATCAAAATAAAAGAAAATGTCTGAAAAAATAGATGACTGAAGTTGCAGCCATCACGACACAGACAATGTCCCTACATAGACCGGTTACGTGGACCTAATGGTAATTAACAACCATCAATATTATGATAAAAAGGTTAATAGTGCTATATAATTAAAGCTACAAGAAGAAAAACAAGCATTAGCAGGAGATCAGATAGCCTGATCCCAAAATAGCTGCCCAAAGTCTTGTGAGATACTGGCTTTTGTTGCTGATCTAGTGATTCTTTGGGGAGTCACCTGGGGTCAAGCTATCCCAATTTGAAATGGAACAATCCAAAAGGGCGTTCGCATATGGGTCAGGCTTTCACTTGAGTCCTGGCAAAAACATGTAGCGAAAAATTGCTTGCTTGCTGTATACAATACACATATTAGATAAAGAATTGATTGTGGCAACAAGTGTGATGAATAGGTACATTTCTCAGATGTAAAATAGTCCCTTAAGCATTGCGATCAAACCACTTCCCATTAGGATGAATGATGCACCAAACAGCCAATAGCACGAGGTGAGAGACCCAAACTCCTCTGGCTGATCCAATGTGTGTTTAAAGTATCAAAAGCAAATAAGCCAACGGCAGAAAGAGGCTGACCCAAAACAACATCTGTGCATATTGGAACCAATATGTCTTGGAGACAGCTGTGCTGTTGCGCCAGACCTAAAAAGGCAAGAGTGATTGCCTTGGCCATTGCTTGTTTATACAATGCTAAATAATGGAGTTAACATATTTGCATGAACCGGTTTTAAATGGCTTCTCTTCATGTTCTGTATTTAACATTTTACACTTCCTCGTGAGTCAACATAAATTTCCACATGACCTATAAAACGATTGTTTTCAGGAAGTGTGAGGGCTGATCTACGGACGGCCCTAAGAAAAAAAAATTAAATGCAAGTATTGATATTAAGTGAAGACAGTACAACAAGACATTTTATTTTTACTCAAAATAAGGGCAGCATACCACGAATACCCACACCACAGATGACGCAAAGGAAATGACATGCAGTTTTGAACAGTAGACATTTCATGGCCAACAGGTATGAAGAGCCGAGGAAGTGAAGGACGTGAATGTAAAAACAACCATTTTTTGAAAGAATTAATTTTAGCTTCACTTTGTACAGTCTGGAACCAACTGCAATTTATGTACACAAGAGCATTCAAAAACAGTGTCCTCAGGAAGTCATCTGAAAGATCAGTTGCTGGCTTCACACTGGCCAGTTCAAGAGAGATGTTCACAAAACCATTGTGGAGGCCCATGTCATGTGTGTACCCCCATCGAGGTACAATACTGCACACAGTCCGTGCGGTACCATGGTCCATATAGCAGCCACAGCAAGGGAAGGATCTAGGAATAACAGAACACCCACAGATCCCAGAGTCAGCCAAATAGTGCTTTAATATTCTGAAAATGAACCTGGTGTGTTTTAGTTTTCATGGATGTAACGATGGTGTAAAACTCGTGAACAACAGGGAGGAAAGGTTTTGCACCTTCAAGGTAAAATTCTTATAGTTCGGTGTCTAACATAGTACTTTAACTCAGCAACCTGCTTATGGATACTGTGTTTTTCCATAGGTTCCTCATATGATACTTATTCCCATGTGTTGAACTTGGCAATCTCAGCTGGGTCATCACCAAACCTTTTGCCTTCACCCCTCTTGTTTTCTGAACCTGTTTTTGTTGTCTTTTAGCACTCTGTGCACTTTACCACTGCTAACCAGTACTTGTGCTCTCTCCTGAATACATGGAAGAATTGGCTTATACCCAATTGGCACATTTAATTTACATGTAAGTCACTAGTAAAGTGGTACTACATATACCCAGGGCCTGAAAACTAAATGCTACTAGTGGGTCTGCAGCACCTGTTGTGCCACCCACTTGAACAGCCCTTTAAAAATCTGTCTCAGGCATGCAATTGCCGACTGCCAGCAGTTGTAAGCTGCCAATTCGACTTGTCAAAGTAAGTCCTTTGCCAAGCCTAAAACTCCATTTTGAATACATATAAGCCAACCCTAAGGTAAGCCCTAAATAGCCCATAGGACAGGGTTCAGTGTATTTAAAAAAGATGAACATGTTCTCTTAAGTTTTACATATCCCGGTAGTTAAAAGCTCACAAATTTATTTGTTACCACTGTGAAGCCTACTGCTTCCACAGGATAACTTTGGGTTACCTTATAACACTTAAGTGATAACTTTTGATTGGGAGCAGGTAGGAAAGTCATGTTTGGTATCTGAGGAACAGTAATTTAATTTGCTATTTAATGGTAATGTTGGATGATTTTAGGTCCCAATTCTGAAAATGCCACTTTTAGAAAGTTGGGATTTTCTACCCTAACCATTTGGTGCCTACAATCTGTTCCTGAATCACATTACTGATAGCTGGCATTTATATATTCCTCCCAGAGAGCCACACAGTAGAGGGACTAGGTGGGCCTGAATGGGCCATCTCAAGCAGGATGGGGGCTGGCAGACATGTGAGCAGCCTCACTTGCACTTCAAAAGACTCTGCTTCACACAAACACAAAGCACTTCAGACTGGAGGATCGACAGCAAACTATTTGGTCTGCCCCCATTCCTCCTATGAAGGTCGGAGTTCTACAGGGCTCGATTTTGAGCCCAACACTTTTTAATTTGTATATGGCCCCTCTGGCCCACCTAGCTGAATTACATGGCGCAACAATAATTTCATACGCAGATGATACCCAACTGCTGTTTACATGCAATAAGGGTACTGATTTCAGGGGTGCGGAGATCAATAAATGTCTGACAGAAGTGTTTGCCTGGCTAAGAAGGAACCAACTAAAGTGCAATATGGAGAAATCAGAGATCATCTTCTTCGGGTCCTCCGCCAGTGACGTCTGGCGTCAATGGTGGTCTTCAGACATGTCTCCCCCTGCTACCTCAGTTAGTACAGTTAAGAACTTGGGGATCAAGTTAGACGACAACTTATCCATGAAAGCCCAGATTCAAACAGTAGTGGGGACATGTTTTGGCCTATTAAAAATGCTTAAAAACTTTCTCCCCATACTACCAGTCACTCACAGAAAAACTGTAGTCCAGGCTCTTATTGTCTCAAGACTGGACTACGTTAACGTTCTATATCTGGGCCTCCCAGAATATCTATTGAACCGGCTGCAAGTGGCTCAGAATGCGGCAGCCAGGGCGATTCTTTTGCTAGGCCCTAGAGCACGGATTACCGCCCACATGAAAGCCTTACACTGGTTGTCGATTCGAAAGAGAATATGGTTTAAAGAATTTAAGGCCTTACATGACACCGTCGCCTCCTACATTAGAAAGAGAGTCAAGCATTACATCCCGAGCAGAACTCTGAGATCGTCTTCGCAGCTGCAGGCGATTATTCCCAAATTTTCCCTGGCCCGCAAGGGCGGCTGTTCCTTTCAAGTTCAGGGATCCCATCTGTGGAATCGCCTGCCATTGTCACTTAGACAGGAGAATGAGCTACTAATGTTTCGGAAGAGGCTAAAAACCTGGTTATTTCAACAATAGCCGATAGCCTTCTCATTACTAGTATAATTCAGCACTCTGTCATGAGGTCGTGTAGCGCCGGGACACTCTTCTGAGTAGCTGTGCGCTCTTTATAAATGCCAATTTACATTACATTACTAGCCTATTGTGCCTTCAGACAGACTGAGACCAGGGCAGGGAGGCAGGAAATTTCACACACTTCTGTGTGGAAAACCTCCAGAAGTTTCTCCCACTTCAAAGTGGGCACCAGGCATAAAAAGAGGACGCTGAGACCAACTCTTCAGTACACTCCAGGTAAAGTGGATACCTTGAGGCCTGCCCTGCTTGCTGCTGAGAAAGACGACTGGACTTACACCCTTCATCCCAGGCTGAAGTGACTCAAAGGGTCAGTTGACTCACCTCCTGTTCTAAGCAATAGGGATGTAACAAGCTCCAGAAGCCTCCCTGCATCTGCCCAGCTGGACCCGCAACCGGAACTGCCTGAGCCCTGCTGACCTTTGCTGGAGTGAGTCCCTGATCCCCCAAGAGGTTCCCCTCAGGTCCTGGACCATTGGTGTGGCATCAGTCGTGCTCCTCCTTGAAGAAAGGAAGAAATCCTGAAGTTTTGGGCTCTCCGTGACTGGGCTTGTTTTTGTCATGTTTTGCCACCTGCACCGACCGGCAACGCGAAGCTTCACTGAACCCGACTCCTCGCGCTACAGTGACGACTGGCAACACGAGATCTGCACTTCGCACTACAGCATCAACAGCCCATAGTGACCACCAGTATGAACAGTGGCGGCTCGCAGAGGTAACGCCGTAGGGGCGGTGAGGCGGGGCGGGGCTGCGTGGGGGGTAGTGGAGTCCGACATACGACGTCAGGTATTTATTTATTTACGTTCACCTTTGCCATTGTATGTCGGACTACACTACCCCCCACCCAGCCCCGCCACCACCCTACGGTGTTACCTCTGCGAGCCGCCACTGAGTATGAACCTCCAGCAATGTCAGTCCATGACTCCTGGCCCCGTGCTACAGCGATGACTGTCCGCGACACCCGGCCTGCTCTTCGGGTTACTGCGTCAACCATCCATGACACTCTCCCTGCTCCTTGTGGCCTCCTCCATCGCGAACTGGACTCTACGCACTAGACTTTGGAAGGTAACTCTTCCAGAGGGACTAACCTGGTCTCTGTATCAGGTCAGCACTCCATCACGGCCGGTGTGAACTTGTGACTTTCACCTGGTCTCACATGTCCACATATCCTTAAATGGCGCTTTGGGCTTTTAGGCGCTATACTTACCTTAAATCTTTACAATTACATATATCGCTGGTTCTACTGATTGGATTTTTGTTGTTTTGGTGTCAAATGTATTACATTTTACTCTATGTTTCTAAATTGGTGTGGGATTTTTCTTGTGCTGTGTTTTCACTTTATTGCTGTTAGAGTGCTGCACATGTACTTTACACATTGCCTCTAAGCTAAGCCTGACTGCTTTTGAGCCAAGCTACCAGAGGGTTAAGCACAGGTAAGTTTAGTGACTTTTGTGGTTCACTCTGATAAGGATTGTGGCTGTTGCTTGAGAAGGGCTCACAACCCCCCTCATCCAACAACCCAATTTCTCAGCCTATATCATTAAATTTTCTCTAGCAGTGTTGATTGGTGCCAGGTGGCACTAAGCGCCTGAAAAGTTGCTGATCTGAAGGGCCTCCACTGGCGAGGTTGAAACTCAACATGTCGACAGCTGGTTGCTCAGGAGTATTTTTTTTATTTCTGGAGAAAGTGATGTCCCACAGGAATGTACACCTAAACAGGAAAAAACACTTTTTGGAAGACCTGCAACTCCTGTATCGTCAGGGGGCCTTAATTTATTCCTATTGTGTTAGTAGATAATTGCTTGAGCTATCGTCCCTATATAGGGTCCTTATTATATTAAGTGGATTTATTTGTGTCTGTATTTTCATTATTTGGGAAATCTTCAATGTGATGCACGAACATAGCTCTTACAGGTAAAGGCATTAGGTGGGGTGAAGGAATGGTTAAAAAATCCTCTTTGAATAATGTATACTGTAAATGAGTCTTTTTGGAATGTCTAGCGTACTCATACCAACTAGAAGTTAATAAATTGGCTTTCAAATTGAAAGCTGCCTGACACACTTAATAGGTGTTACATGCAAATATTCAAGGTCATTACGGATTGATGCTTGACTGGAGAATATGTATATGCTTTAAATGTATTGAGGGCCCTACCGCCAGTGACACTGTAAGGGCTACATTCCCTTACCTGTTTACATGGTCCAGTATTATCATCACCAGCAGCCTTTTACAAAATATTCATAGCATGATTGGAGTGAAGTGGAATTACTGGAAAACCCCACTTTATTATGATTGCAGGTCCTGTAAGTACTGGAGTCGACTGCAGTTCCCTGTTGAGAAGTAATTGTAAGGTTACCCGATTAACTGACATTTCTTCTCTCCATAGGATCAGTTCCTTGCGAATTTGTCTTCACATCTGAATGTGCAGCATAACTTCACACTGAAGTGGAGAGGTGTGGTGCAGCAGCCAGGGCAGCTGACTTCGGAGCACAGGGTTCACGGTTCGATCCCCGGCTCCGGAGGCAGCTCAGCTCAGCACCATGTGACTCTGGGCAATAGCTCACTTAATTTCCACTCCGGGCCCCAGCGCCTTGAGACCCGTAAGGGTGAGTAGCTGCGCTATATAAAAACGGACTTACATATTTTTTTTATTTTTTTTACTTACACTAATGCTTACAAGTGAGAAAAACGAATTCCAGTGAGGTCGGCTGCCTCTGCTGAGCATAGATAGTGCATGTGATACATAACTTACCACTGATGCATGTATTTCATGTCTGTGTGATTTGCCAATCTGTGACTCAGTAAATATGTCTGCAATTGGCATGTTTCTTTGTGCTTTTCTTAAAAAAAGATAGTAATAAGGAAATTACTATTACTCTTATTATCTTTCACTCTTACCCATTATCAATACCTTTCTCCTCCTTGCTAGCTATCTCTTAATTTCCTATTGTGCACTCTCTGGCTTCCTCTTTTTGACCGCTTTTTCACTCCTGTTCTTCTCTATTACCCATTGTTGAGAAGGAAAAGTCCTCTGCGTGGTAATGGACCGGTACCCCCACACCGGAGAGGGAAGAGCCAGGCTTCCCCTGTACACTTCAAAGGGTGCTCTTTTAGTGAGAGGTCATGAGGAAGGGGCTTGGGCACATCTTAGGAAGGAGATGGGGCTGATAAAAGAATCCTAAAGAGTAGGGCTGGGGCCCTGGGCTAACCTTTTGATATACATATCACAGTGGCTGACATCTAGAAGTGAATTATAGTCATTCTCATGGCCTGTGTTGCGGGGCTATCAGCTTTGGAGTTGCTCCTGCTGTGACAGACTGCTTTTCAGAGTACGCGAGAACAGAAGAGTGGACACTTCAAAAGAAGCAGACCATCAACATAAAACTTCAAAGACTCAGACTCTAAATCACATTTGGGGCCTCATTACGATGTCAGTCGGAAAGGCTCGGAACGGCAGTACAATTCTCCTAAACCGTGTCAGAACCTATGTTTCCGACTGACTCGGAAACATTGCCGACCATCTGATTACTATGGAAAGGTAACCGTTCTGTCAGTCTGACTCGGTTCCGATCGGCTTTCGGAGACTCCGAGTCGGTCGAAGCCGAATCGTACAGCTCTACGCACCGCGTTTCCGACCGACGTATTACGATGTTGGATTCGGACAGCCTTTGCGAATCGGACTGTCCGACACGAAACGGCTATTGTAAACTAACTTTGGGGGCCCGTAGCAGGCCCACCTTCACCCTGAGGCCTCCGGTTGGGGCCCGTGGCGGTGCCCAAAGGCCCTCCCTTTAATACCATGCACAGTGTGGCAGGCACATGGGATGCCTGCGACAGGGTGCAAGGTTTTCGGCAACCACCCCTTCTTTCAATGGAAGCCTGTGTTGTAGGTCGGAACACATGCTCCCATTGAAGTCAGTGGGAGACTTTCTGAACGGTGTTCGGAACCATCGTAATCAGTCGGTCGGACTCGCCGAACGCGAGTCCGTAGGAACCGATTCCGACAAGGAGTCAGTTGGATTGCTTTCCGACCGACATCGTAATGAGGCCCTTGGTGTCTGGATACGGACTATAAAAACGAGAGTTTGAGACCCCCACAATGGTCACCTGCCAAGCAGCCAGACTGGCTGTGTGAGGAGGGGAAGCTCTGCAAGACTTTTGCCTGTGGCCAGGACTGTGGGCCAAGCCTGCTAGTCCTCCTGCTGGGCGAGGGGATATCACCCAGGGAATCCAAGACCTCCTGCCGTGGAACTGGGAGAACCAGTGCCTGCCTGCTTGCCAAGACCAGAGTGTCCTGTGAGGACAAGTAAAGTATTGGAGGGAGGGAGGGAGGGAGGTCCAGTGGGGAGCCCTGTCGAGTGGACACTCTTTGCGAGGTATGAGATGACGGCTGCTGCACCGATCGGGTCGTTGCCTTTGTGCAGGACATAGTCGACGACCCACGAATGCCAGAAGAGGGCCACCTTGAATTGAGCCATGTATTGCGCTGCGATGATTGAGTGGAACCCATGCATAGTGCTGTGGCTGTGACCCCGTATGCCAGGAGGGAGCGCCGTGAAAAGACTTTCATGCGGTAAGGGCCATAGCCAGAGTGTCCTGTGAGGACAAGTAAAGTATTAGAGGGAGGGAGGTCCAGTGGGGAGCCCTGTCGAGTGGACACTCTTTGCGAGGTATGCGATGACGGCTGCTGCACTGATCGGGTCGTTGCCTTTGTGCAGGACATAGTCGACGACCCACGAATGCCAGAAGAGGGCCACCTTGAATTGAGCCGTGTATTGCGCTGCGATGATTGAGTGGAACTCATGCATAGTGCTGTGGCTGTGACCCCGTATGCCAGGAGGGAGCGCCGTGAAAAGACTGCCATGCGGTAAGGGTCATAGCCTTGTGTGGTACCGGGCCGTGACCCCACATCTCAAGAGAGGCCGCCACCAAGGACTTCACTGTGCTGATTGGGCAGGAGCCCATGTATCGTGAAGATACTGTGACCCTGTATGCCAGAGTGGGTCACCAGGAGCGTCAAGAACTGCGACCTGATCTGCAACCCCAGCTGGAGAAGTGAGGATGCCATGGGAGCACCTGAGCACCATCTCCCAGATAAGGGACCCACGTTAACCTGCACCGGGAGACAGATCGGATACTTACCCAGCAGGAGGGACCGCAAAGAACCTTCGGTCGCTTCTGGAGAGTGACTGCGAGTGAGGAACTCTGCACCTGTTGAGTGGAGCCCGCTGGGGCCACATGCGGCAAACTCACCTGAACTCATCTGCTGCCCCTCCAAGCGCCCATGGTTGGGGCACGCTCAGGAACTCAAGATGCTTCATGCCTGCTGATGTGGGTAAGACTGATTTCGCACCTGTTGGGCCGGGGAGGGGGGGGGGGTGGGAGTTGCTGCTAAAATGCCAAGCAGTGCTGGAACACTGTTGATTTTAAATTAGAGTGAAAGTGGTCTCTTGAGACTCGAACTACTAGTGATGGATACCCTGGATATTACCAATAGTGACCGGGGAAAAATGACTATCGCTAGAGCAAGGCGGGAGTGGGATAGGGAATCGCCAAGGAAACACTAGAGCCCCAACCTCAGGGGGGACTGTGTGATTGTTTGTGAATGTCATATTTTTCCTCCGTGTTGGTTAGCAGTAGAACTAAAATTCTTCTCTTTTTTCATAAACGTGAGTATTTGGCTGGACAATTATTTATTGTTGCTGCTGCTGTGTGCATTTTGAGATGTGTATCCACCTCCCTCCTGAGGGAGCCTTGAACTGCTCAACCATGTTACTACTCAGAGTCAAGTGCAGAATTGTATTTATTTATTTATGCATTTTTATATATAGCGCAAACTTTACCCGAAGGTGTCAGCGCTTTACAATAGGACCAGTTACATTACATAAGGACTTCAGAGTACATGAATAACATAAAATATACAAAACAAATAAACTCTAAACTCACATATGAATGGTAGTAAGTACAGATGTCTACTACAGATACTAGCGGTTAGTGTTACATATATACAAGTTGCAAATTCACTCAAGATTACATTTTAAGAAGAGTTGAAGCGATTAGGGTTGGACAAATATATATTACATATTTATTTTATTTATTTATTTATATAGCGCACTACTACCCGAGGGCGTCTAGGCGCTTGCAGAATTGGCACACAGAACGCCACTGAGATGTTAGATTTCCAGTCCCTGAACAGAATTATAGAGTAAAAAGCCATGTCTTAAGTCCTTTCCTAAAGGACAGTAGATCAGAAGAATTCTTTAAATAAAAAGGTAACTTATTCCACCACCTAGTTGTAATACTGATGAAGCTTTTACCACCCCATCTCTGGAGACGGGAGGTTGGCTCCGTCACCAACTTCAGTGAGGCCGACCGAAGTGTACGTGCTGGGGTATGCCATTGGAAGCGCTTTATCAGGTAGATAGGGCCTGAGTTCTGTAATGCCTTAAAGGCAATACATAAGGCTTTGAACCTGATGCGCTTCTCCATAGGTAGCCAATGCAGAGTGTTAAGAGCATGCTTGGCTGACGAATATTTAGCTAGTCCAAAAAGCAATCTAGCTGCGGAGTTCTGGAGTACCTGCAGCTTTGCCACTACTGATTTGTTTGCTCCAACCAGTAGCCTGTTGCAATAATCGAGTTTCGATAATACTAAAGCTGACACCACTGTTTTCTGCAGATTTGTCGGTATAAATGGAAGTACTTTCCTCAGGATTTTCAGAGTGTAGTAGATAGGTGCAGTAAGCATTTTTACATGATGGGAAAAGGATAAGGTGGTATCCATGATGACTCCAAGATTTTTGGCCTTGGTAACTGGGGTAGGAACAGTCCCTAACTCCGATGGCCACCATTCTGAGGACAAGAATTATGTATCTCTACCAAAAAGTAGGACCTCTGTTTTATTTGAGTTCAACTTAAGGCAGTTCTCGGCCATCCATTCGCTGACACATCATGCACTCCTTAAAATTAAGAGCTGTATCATGGTTTTTGCTCGAGATCGATATGATAATCTGAGTGTCGTCTGCGTATGATACCAGTTCAAAACCATGAGTTTTGATCATACGTGCCAGAGGAGCGACATAAATGTTGAAAAGGGTGGGGCTCAAGGATGAGCCCTGGGGCACCCCACATGGGAGCCTAAAACATTTTGATTTAAAACCTCCTACTTCAACAAATTGTTCCCGATCAAGCAAAAATGACTTAAGGAGTGCCAGAGCTGGGCCTGCTACCCCTGCCTCTTGAAGCCGATATATTAAAATTCCATGGTCTACCGTATCAAAGGCAGCTGACAGATCAAGCAGTATCAAAGCTGCCGAACCTCCTTTGTCAACTGCCAATCTAATTTCCTCAGTAGCGGTGATCAAGGCCAGTTCAGTACTATGCTGGGCTCTAAAACCATACTGGGTGGAATCCAGAACCTAATTGTTCTCAATAAAGGTGACTAATTCCTGATTCATATGTTTCTCTAGAATCTTTGCTGGTAGAGGTAAACGGGAGAGAGGACGATAATTTCCTGCATCTGTTTTATCCAAGTTTGATTTTTTTAACAGAGGTAAAATTGATGTTTTTTTCCACAACATGGGGAAGGTCGCAGTTTCAATAGCGGTGTTAAGAACCTCCATGAGTGGACGTGCAACTGTCTCCACTAGCATATGACTTACTCTGGGAGGACATGGATCCAAAGGGGATCCAGACTTAGTTGCTAAAAGGAGTTTTGAGGTTTGTTCGTAAGAGATTGATGTGAAATTTAAAAAACAAGATGAATTGAGTTCAGGATGTGGGATGGACAAGTCTAAGAGTAGATTTACAGTATCTGTTGGTGGAGCCTGAACACTCAGGGCATTTACAGACCGTGAAGTGAAGGTGTTATAAATGGAAGAAACTTTATCACAAAAATAGGAGGCCAGATTATCGCAAAAAGCTTGGTCTATTGTGCTTTGACTAGTCTCCTGCAAATGTCTGAGTTTCAAAACCGTTGCAAAAAGCTCTTTGGAGTTATTCTTTGCTCCTTCTATTCTTTCTGAGAAATAGCCGATTTTAGTTTTCTTAATCACTTCTTTATACTGTGCCAGTCTTGACTTATATATTTCTTTCTCCATGGGATCGTAATGTTTACGCCAGCATCTTTCTTGACTACGGCAGTCTTCTTGATAACCTTAGTTCTTCAGAGAACCAAGGTTCAGTAGGTGCTGTCCTGCTAATTTACAGAGCATGATCTTCTTGCCATTGCTGGGGTTTCCTGCGGTGCACGTTCAGCCAGGCCTTCATGGTGCTGTTAGACTCACTGGCGGTAATCTAGGGTCTGGAGGGATCCTCGAGCTGGTGAAGTTCAGATATCCCCCACCTCCATTGTCCCGGTTGCCTCAACAACTCCAAGGCAGCAGCAGAGATCCCCGGGGGCCTGCAGGGTGTTGATGGGGGTACGGAAGTTTGCTTCACATGTTGCTGAACCCAGCACACGGACTGGGGGTTGAGATGGGGAGGAGGGGTAGCCGAGTGTGATGGTCCGCGGGGAGGTCCAAGTCAGAGGGGGCCGCTGGCTCACCTTTGGCGCCGAGTAGGGTCCTCCATGTCGGCCGTGGGCATGTTTTATGGCTAGGTGGGCCGGTTTTTACTGCTGATTTTCGTGATATTACTACAACTACTACCTGCAGTAAACAGAAATGCATACAGTCTCCCATACCTTGCAAAATACCCATACGTATCTTTAAAAGTTCACAATTGACTTATTTGCGACCCTGGGCCTCTTTTTAGCTATCTGGTTAAATGGGGGCCTCTTTTATTTTGGGGCCCAGGCTTATTTTTTGTCCCAGTCCGCCCTGATGACAACAATGGCACACAAGTGGGAAGATGTGCACTCTAAAGGAATGGCAAAACCATTCTGGCAAAGCACGTACTGGAAGGTGAACTGAAGGTCAGAATCACACGAACTGGAAGGCTGGTGGTATTCTAGCTCCAAAGGCATTTGTTTCCCCTCCCCAAAGAATCACTAAAAGCTAATCTACAGAGCATCAGTCATTCTGTGATCAAAGCTTAGTCTGCGATTTAATGTGAGCCAATGCTTTTTACTGGTATTCACGCTCTGGATAAGACACTCATTTCAGAATGGTAATCAGGCGCGCAACGCCCATAGGGCTGAAAGGGCTTCAGACCCTCCCGTCGTGTGTTTCAGCCTGTGCTGCTGCAGCTTGAGCTGCTGTGGGCTCGGCTGGGCAGTGTCTGGAGTCTTCTCTCCGGCACGCCCGAGTTTTTCACAGATCTTTAAAGACCATTTGCGTATTTACATACCTTTGTAAACTGGTTACCGAGGCTTAGTTTTTTTTCTGGTTCCTGTAACCCCTGGGCCCCCACTCTGCCTATTACTTACATTTGTATTTTACTTTCACTGCCGTAGTGTGAGAATGCATTTCATGAAAAGGAATATAAAGTAGGGTTACCAAAAGAAAAATTCCAGCCATTTGTTGTTTAAAGAGTCTGCAAAGGCCTGGTCTTGACACTAAATATGGTTATAAATAAAATAGAATGTATTCATTTGTAATGTGACTTTTCTGTCTTTGTTCCCTTTAATTATCAGTCATGGATCATTCAGGCAGTATGCACAGATAAGTGCTGAAAATAGGCTTAAGGTGACTGCTTATTTTTGTGCCCTCTGGGACATCAATATAATGAGCTGGCAACCCTAATCACAAGACTGGAAGTTTGTTGCAGGATGAGCACAATATTTATTTCCTCCAGCCTAGATACCTGGACCCTGAATAATGCCATAATAGCAATAGTTTAACTTATATCTGAAACCCTACGCCAGCCCTCAATAACATGCTGTTACTTCAAATGTATGGGAATGCACCCTGCATTCAGACAACTCACTCCTCATTCTCGCCCTTCACTTTCACACTCACCCTGCACTCACAGCGATCACAATGTACTCACACTGATCACCCTGCACTCACACCATTCACCCGCGCACTGTGCACACACAGTGACCACACTGCACTTATGCCACTCGCCATGAACTCACACTGTCCTCCCTCCACTTACCCTGTGGTCACATGAGCACATCGCTCACTCTGCACTCACAGTGATCACTCTGCACTCACAATGCACTTGCGCTGTTCATCCTGTACCTCACCCTGCAGTCACACAAGCCCACTACTCACCTGGCACTCATGTGACACTTCACTCACCTGTCCCCCTCACTGCTCACTCTTCAATCTCACTCAAACAAGCCCATCACTAACCATACATTCATTCGTCCCACTCTGCACTTACATCCGCACCCAAATTCATATGGTCACCTCACTCACCCTGCAGTCACTCCTCTCACCCTACTCTCACACTGTTGCATTGCTTACCTTGCACTCACATGGACACTCCTGTCACTCACACAGCGCAGAGGGTTAATGTGCCTACTACAAAGAACGTGTACCATGCAGATCACAGAACTGAGTGTGAGTAAACTACGAGTAGTCCTATAAAAAAAGTGAAATGTTTGTCAGAAAGGGGCTATAGAGAGATGAAGTGCATTGTTGGCGAGTAGTAGTGAGGGAATTCATGGAGAATGAGGAAATGGGGGAGGGAGCGCCAAAAAAGACTGTTGCACCCTACGCGACCAGTTTTAGGGCCAGCCCTGGCTGAGAGTCTTAGCCCCCCCTAAAGTTCGGGTCTAGTTGCGCCCCTGATGGTAATTATACATAGTTTCCCAAAGAAGCATCCATAATTTCATTGAGTTCATTTTCTTAATAAAAGATGGTAACCGCCATGTATTGCTTTTTCATAACATCGTAATGTGTCACAGCAACACTCATTTGCCAACGTCTCAATTTTGTGTACTTGGTTTTTAAGTGCTTCCCTTGTCGCTCAAATATGTATAATGTATTTGCTTTTCACACTGTGCCCTGGGCTATTTTACTCACTAATTATTATGCAGCGTGCTTCTTTGTTAAGTGGATGTGAGTCTCTATCTTTTAACAAAGAGAAAGCCCGCAACGTGTGAACGGCTAACACGTCTGGTTGGTTCTATCATAACAAACATAACGTGTATTGTAAAGCGCACGTTCAATCTCCCAGGAGTCCCTAGAAACATGCAATACTTCTGGGGTTCGGGCCCCCACACGGCTTGGAGAATATGAGCTGTCTCGGTAGTTGCCAAACCGCACCACACAGCAGCGCGCGGGGCCCGGCCCTGGCAAGACACGACATGTCCTTTGCCGCGCGCACAGCCCTGGAGGCGGCACGGAAATCAGACGGGACTTTTTGATCTGGTTTTTCCGAGAGGGAGAGGAAGGTCGCGGTCTTGGTTTGCTTTCTGAGTATTGCCTGCGCCACAGTTCACAAGTTACAGGAAAATGCCAAACCCACAAGCCGCCCTCAAGCACTCCCTCCCCGTCTCCTCTCAGAGAAACGAGTGCAGTTTTATTTCGGCCACCAAACCATCTCGAACGAAGCACAAGACAATTTAGCAGTTGGGAAATTAGTTTACATAGAAAAGTTGAATTTACGGTAGCCAATAGAGGCGCCCAAGGTCTGACAGTCCAGCAGGGCTGTGGAAGTGTCAAGCTTCCGGCATGCCAGACTAGGAACAAAAACCAACCTTGGCATGAATGTTGTTTGTACCTTTGCCACCTAATGTAATCAATGAGAACACGTGACATAATGTTTCAATAAAAATATGAGGGAACCAGGGGAGTTTTAAGGCATAGGCAAAGTGGGCAATTGCTCAGGGCCCACGCGTTTCAAGGGCCCCCTGATAAAGTGAATTTCTCCCCGCCCAACCTCACCTATGTTTAATTCTCAATCAGAACCTCTCTCTGCCTATATGCTATATGCAATAATGTTTGGCATCAGGTAGACCTTTAGTAGCAGAAAATAGGTAATAAAATTAAAATGTGTTCCCAACTGGGGCCCTAAAATATTCCTTGCTCAGGGTCCTGAAAATCCTTAAAATAACAATGGAGGGAAGAACTCGAGAAGACTCCCTCTAGATATTTGCTTCCCCACTCTATACTGAAAACTAGCCAGGGCATCTGTGGCCCTCGAACCATCCCCAATTCACTCTTATATTGTCAGCTAACAGTTCAGCAGCGTTTCCTCGATTCATGCAATATGGTGGAAGCTGAATGACTACAGAAACCTAAAGATGCAATAAGACAACCCAAGCTGGGTATAGACTTACCTACATACCCACCTGATCAACTGCTCTAAGTAAAATGTCCTCACAAGTCCTCTGAGGAATGGTTCTATGACAGAGGCACGCATGGCTAACCACGCGTGCCTCTACTACGCTGCCTAAACCACGAATGCGTCTGAACAACGCATTCCTTTACCACGCAATTTTGTGGAAAAGGCATGACTGGTATAGGGATGTGTGGAAAAGATCACACCCTATGGTACCTGCCCTTAGCCCTAACATCAACACCGACCCCTAAAAAGTACCCCAACCCCCGAGCCGTTAAAACTAACCAGAGCCCTTAAAACTAACCTTTCCCCCCCTCCCCCCCCCCCGAGTCCTAAAAATTACCGACCCCCCAAGCCCTAAAAACGACCCGACCCCCCCATAAGCCCCAAAAGCAACCCGACCCCCCAGCCCTAAAAACAATCCCGCCTCCCCCAGCCCTAACCCTGAGCCCTAAAAACAGCTCCAACCCTTAAAAACTACCCCTCCCCCCTAAAACTTGGCCCCAGCCCCACTTACCTCACCGCGTTCTCTCCTGATCCTTACCGGGTTCCTGGGCTCCCCCATCTCAGCATCTAGACCACGCATTGCCTTAACCACGCATATGCGTGGTTAAGGCAAGCGTGGTTGCGCTTGCGTTGGAACAGCATGCGTGGCTCTGCCCACGTTGTTCAGGCCGTTTCCCCTGAGGAATCAATTTGTGCGATGACCTCGAGGCAACTATTACATTCATAACATCTCTGTGATGGGTTGTCCTGCACAATCAGCTCCTCCATCTACAGCACACCTTTGCTCACCATTCCCTCAAAGACTTCCTCACACTTAACCATCACCCGGTGCTGCACTTGATTCCCACAATCATGTCCAATGTGAACAATGACACCACCATCTTGTGAGTTGCAGCCTACCTGTGCCCCAGATTGCAGTGAGCAGAGTCCAGCAAGTGGTAAGGAGGCAGACTAGTGCTGTCTCTTCCCTCCTCCAAAAAGTTTTTAAAAAAACGATTTTCCCTTTCTGTGATTACTGTCTTTGCCTGTGGTTGTTACAGTTTAAAAATGTAGTTTTAACCTGCCTGTGATTGTATATTTTATCACCTGTTTTGTGTGTTAAACTTGTGGTTTTCCTGCCCATGATTGCTTCCATTTAACGTGTTGAATTGTGGGATTTGCAGTCCAAACTCTGTAGTTTGTCGCTCTCATTCCTGGTGACTATTCAGTTTTCCCTCCAAATTTCTCCTTTAATCTGTGCTAAGACCTGTATGTTAAACAGTGCACCCCCAGCCACCATTTTGTGTTATCAAGCCAGTGAAACCAGCCCCCCCCTGCCTCCCCCTCCAGCAACAGGGATTTTCTACATCAGAGGGTGCTTCTGTGAGCTGTTTAAACTGTGTTTAATAGGGACTGTGCACTTCTGTTTTTTGGCCAGGAGAGGGAGTAAAGTTGTATTCAAACAGTATTGTTAGATTTCAAGTTTGTGAGGCCTTTACCTGCAGAAATCCAAAGTGTGGATTGAGCCTGTCTGTCTCCTAGGAGATTCTGGACAGGAGAAGCAGCCCCCACCCCCACCCCCAGGCCAGCAGGCCTAGGACTGGGGATTGGCTATTCAGCTCCCAGGCAACTCTGAGCCCTCCCCTCACACCTGCCCAGGTCCCTTAAGGCTTTGCTGGGTGCACCCCAAATCATTCTCCTCCATCTTGTGAGTTGCAGCCTACCTGTGCCCCAGATTGCAGTGAGCAGAGTCCAGCAAGTGGTAAGGAGGCAGACTAGTGCTGTCTCTTCCCTCCTCCAAAAAGTTTTTAAAAAACGATTTTCCCTTTCTGTGATTACTGTCTTTGCCTGTGGTTGTTACAGTTTAAAAATGTAGTTTTAACCTGCCTGTGATTGTATATTTTATCACCTGTTTTGTGTGTTAAACTTGTGGTTTTCCTGCCCATGATTGCTTCCATTTAACGTGTTGAATTGTGGGATTTGCAGTCCAAACTCTGTAGTTTGTCGCTCTCATTCCTGGTGACTATTCAGTTTTCCCTCCAAATTTCTCCTTTGCTCTGTGCTAAGACCTGTATGTTAAACAGTGCACCCCCAGCCACCATTTTGTGTTATCAAGCCAGTGAAACCAGCCCCCCCTGCCTCCCCCTCCAGCAACAGGGATTTTCTACATCAGAGGGTGCTTCTGTGAGCTGTTTAAACTGTGTTTAATAGGGACTGTGCACTTCGTTTTTTGGCCAGGAGAGGGAGTAAAGTTGTATTCAAACAGTATTGTTAGATTTCAAGTTTGTGAGGCCTTTACCTGCAGAAATCCAAAGTATGGATTGAGCCTGTCTGTCTCCTAGGAGATTCTGGACAGGAGAAGCAGCTTCCAACTCCCTGGGCAGCAAACCTTGTCTGAGGTTGCTGGGACCTTATATAGTCTGCTAGTGGCTGCTACATGTATACACTGATTGGTGGTTGTATCTGATGTTTCTATTGGTTTGAGTTAGTGTCCTCATTGGTTGGGTATTTGAGGGTTCTGATTGGTTTCTGGATCTGTGATTCAATCAATGTAGGGTTGGGACTAGGGCTAGGGTTATGATTTCTATTGGAAGCAGGGACTAGGGCTTCCTGTTTTATTGGTTGTTGGGACTAAGGTGGAACTAGGACTAGGGTTAGGCCTTTAATTGGAAGTAGCGATTAGGGCTTCTGGTGTTATTGGTTGCTGGACTAGGTGTGGGACTAAGAGTAGGGTTAGGCTTTCTATTGGAAGTAGTGACTAGGGCTTCCCGTCCCATTGGTTGCTTGGACTAGGGTTGGGACTACTGGTAGGGCTAGGGCCTCTATTGGACATAGAGATCAGGGTTTTTGAACTGATTGGATGCTTGGAGTAGGGCTAAGATTGGCTGTAAGGTCCTGATCTCCTATTGGTTCTAGCTTTTAGGGCTAGTGTTGTGATTGGATAGTATTAGGGCTAGGGTTCCCATTGGCTGACGGGGTCACCTGATTACTAGGGGTATCAAAGGCCAGGGTTAGGGCGTCTCAGCCCGGGCGTCGAGGCTAAGGGCAGAGAGGACAAGGGTGAGTGCCTGTTTGAGCCTGTTAAGGGCAGAGAGGACAAGGGTGAGTGCCTGTTTGAGCCTGTTAAGGGCAGAGAGGACAAGGGTGAGTGCCTGTTTGAGCCTGTTCGAGACGGGCCAGGGCCAGGAATGCTGCCTATCTTCCCATTAATTAATGTGTCTATTACTTTTCTCCTGAAAAAGCATATCTAATGCACTACCCTATTTCACATCCGCTACCTCTATCAATATTTTTAATCTGCATATACTTACCTCCTTTATGCATCTATATACTCTCAATGTACTTATGGATCTATATATTTATCACTTTCTTCTAATTTAGCATTTCCAATGCACTACCCTATTTCTCAGCCTATACTTCCCTCAATATATCTTCTAGCCCAACTTTTTGACTCATCTCAAACTTCTTTCTACTACTTTTTCCAATTCACTACCCTATCTCACCCTATACATCTATCACTATATCCTCTACACCCACTCTCTCATTTATCGCAAACGCCATACCACTACTATGTTCCCCAAAATAACCCTTTCTTGACTCTCTCCTACTCTACCCCTCCTTGTATCTTCTGACACCTCCTTTACTGTACCAATGCCCAAGACAAACCTTTCTAAACTCTTCCCTCTGACTCTTCCCCTCCAAAAACCCTTTTTACTCATCAAAAAGCCTCCTCCTACTGCTATGACCTACAAAAAGAAATCCTTCACTCTTCTATCCCACAACTATCCTTTTCAATCAAAATAACAGACTAGCATGTTCACTTCACTAATTCCATATTCCACTATACTAATTCACCACTAATCCTTTATGGGTTCCAGAGTAGCGTGCTACTCGCCAACAAAGCGCTTCAACACCCACCAGGGGTAACAGGCGCTATATGAATGCAAACCTTTCTTTCCCTTCTATCCCTCCACTATCCTTCTCACTCCAAATAACTGACTAATATCCACCACTCAAATTACTTTCATATTTCACCATACTAATTCACCACTAATCCTTTATGGGTTTCCGGAGTAACGTGCTACTCGCCCAAAAAAAAAAAAAAGCAATTCAACACCCCATCAGGGGTTAGAAGCGCTATATATATGCAAACCTTTTTTCCCTCTTCTATCCCTCCGCTATCCTTCTGAATCCAAATAACTGACTAACATATCCACCACTTAAAATTTACTTGCATGTTTCACTATACTAATTCAACACTAATCCTCTATGGGTCCCGGAGTAGCGTGCTACTCGCCGAAAAAGCGCTTCGACGCCTCGTCAGGGGTAGTAAGCGCTATACAAATGCAATTACAATACAATACAATACAATACATAGCCAGCCGCGGCCAGTGCATGTAAGAGCGTTGGGGCTAGGTGGGGGGTATTTCGACAGACGAGGGAAAATTAATTATTTAATTTTCACTTGTGGCCGTCTGTCGAATCTCCCCCCTCCCTCCAACGCGGCCCCACAGCTCTTACCTGCACGGGCCACAGATGCACATAGTTCCTCCCTTGTGCAGGGCACTATGTAATCCTGGCCAAATGACTTGTCATCCACATTGAAAACCTTGATCTTGACCTGCCCCTGAATACGTATACCCCTGGAAGGATAGGTAGTATTTAATGCAGCAATAACATCCTAAACATCAGGGTTCTCAATTTATCAGGTGCAATAAACACCACCTATTCCATGTATTTCCCATTTAAAGGGAACAACATGAGGATTTTGGTGCTTATTGCACCAAAGTCCACATTTCTCTTAATAAAAGGCATTTTTGACTCTTGAAATTTCGGCTGGTTTGACCCATAGAAATTTACTGATGGGATGTGAACTTTATTGAACCTGGCAAATACTGTGTGTGATAAACATCATACAGCTCTTCACATTACTACTGCTTTCATGACTCCATGTTCCGCATATCTCATTTACTGCACAACCTCAATCTCCCTATCACAATTACGTGCCAGTACTGTGAATTTTACAACCTCGACCAAAGGTGGATTTTCAGCAGACACAGTTGTGTGCAGCACTAACCAACATGTGAAACTTTAAATAAGCTAACAGTTGCAGTAATGTCCCTATGTAACTGTCAGCACTTATGTTGGCCTCCTGTGCCGTACCTTTCTATTCCAGCCTTAGTTTTATTTCCAAACTTCTAACTTTGGCAAAAAACACACATTTACTGCACATTATCTGTGAGGGAAAGTTACGGAACAAACCAGGGACCATGAGAAGACCACTGAGACTTTGCAAGGCCCTTGATTTGATTTATCTCTGCTGCGGGCGCTCAGCCTAGCTACAAAAGTGGGATATCGTTTCCATCGGGAATAGTGTGGGAACACTGGGAGGTAGCAATTTGGGATATCTCTGCATCTTCCGGAACATTCTCTCCCAAAAATGTGAGGAGATGTGTTTTTTTAGGAAACCACTAAACCAGGTTTGTATGGACTTTTGAAAAAAGGGTGCTGTGGGAGCCATCCGAGTCACTATGGTATTCCTTGGGTGACTAATTAACAGAAACGTCTAGGTTTGGTAGGTTTCTCTGGGTGGTAGCCACCTCAGAGCCCGAGGAATGGAGCCATTCTGTGTGGCAAGTGGGACGAAATTGGAATTCCCCCCACTCTTCTGGCTATATTTAAAAACTACACACACAAGAAATAAACTTCCCCTAGTTTACCAAAGAGATGAGGACCCTTTAGTCCCCAATGTAGCAGAAAGACTGTTAGGGCTTTATGGGTGGGACCCGATACAAGATGGTCCAGGCCTCACCCCTTTATTTCATTACAAAATATTCCTGGCATCTAGTGGGCTTTCTTCCTCCACCCCATGAGCAAATTAGGGCAAACCCGCTCTCTGACCCGGGACAGAAAGACTTGGTTGTATCTTTTGAGGTGGGAGGCATGGCTCAATGCCACGGTATGATGCCCTCACCCCTTTGTTTTGCCTAAATGTAAAATCACTAGTGTCCAGTGGGCTTTCTACCACCCTGAGGGTAGATTAGGGATAAATTCCCCAGTAGGTGAAAACCTAATATCTGCCCCCTCCCAACGGGCAGAATCACAGCATTGTCCCCTTTTAGGGGTGTGGGGCATAGCCTTATGCCAGGGTGGGCCACCTCCCCCCCCCATTCATGTTTTCTCTGGTATCTAGAGGGCTTTTTGCCTCCTTGGTTTGCCCGCAATCTGCCTCCCACAAGGGGGGATTATATTTTGCCCCCCTTTAGGGTGAGGGTTAGGCCCAGTGCCAGGGTAGGATGCCCTCATCCCTTTTTCCCCAAATTTAAAATCCCTGGTGTCTAGTGGGCTTTCTACCGGAAGGGCAGAATATGGGTAAACTACCAATAGGGGCAAACCTCGTATCTACTCCCGGGGGTAGGGGTAGAAATACTCTACTGCCCTTCTGGGGTGGGGTATGGACTTATACAAGGTCTGGCCACCCCATCCTTTTTTTTTAAACACCATTTTGAAATCCCTGGTGTCTAGTGGGCTTTTTGCCCCTTGAGGGGGTGGGGAGGGGCAGATTGGGGCAAACCCCCAACCGCCTCCCAAGGGGTGCAGAAAGACTGTATTGGCCCCTTGGGGGTGGGAGCATAGCTCAATGTCAGGGTGAGTCACTGCTCGCTCTTTTTAATATTTCAATTCCCTGGTGACTGGTGGGCATGTCTCCCCTCCCCCTGGTGGGGCAGAATGGGGGTAAACACCTCCATCTGCCACCAGGGAAGGGGCAGAGAGACTGAATCTACCCAAGGGGGGGTTAGCTAAGGCCCGTGGCCTGGGTGCTGCTTCTACGATCCCCCTAAAATAATTCCTGGTGCCTAGTGGAAGAACTAGGCAAGCACTGTGATCACCTGACACTTTGCAGGTCATGAGAGGTATTGCTGGAAAGCTGAGATTCTCCTTATTGGCACAATTTCCTGTGATTGTGGAGAACAGGGCAGTTTTCAGCCCCCTCTGTGCTTGCAAGGGGGCCAAGAAGCCATTTACTGGGTGGCACTCCTTCAGCTGATGTCATCGTATCAGTTGGGCAATGACATTAGTTCCAGGACTATCACACCCGCCTGCCGGAGTGGGAGTCTCCCTCTCTGTCCCAGGGGGTTGTAACAGGGAGGGAGGGTACAACAGCAGCACACAACAGCTACTACACTGGTGCCAGACACCTTGTAGTGACCACCCTGTCAATTGCACCAGGCCGCCAGCACTCTTGACAGGCAGGTCAAGTCAACAGTTTCCAAGAGGTTAAACTATAACAAAATACATTCAAAGGTGCCTGCTAAAGCGTAACAAAATATATTTAAAGATGGCTGCTGCGGAGGCATGCGTATCTGCCATCTTTGAATGCACTTTATGCTTTAAGAAAATACATGGATGTGTGCGCATAACAAAATACATTCAAAGATGCCTGCTGCACAAGTGTTCATGTGTGGCCATTTTAGAATGGTTAAAAACGTTTTAGGATGGCTGCCTGGCAGGAGGCCAAAAGGGTGCTTCGAGTTGATTTTAATGAAGAGGAGGGCTAAGGGAGGTGCAAAGACAGATGGAGAGGCTGAGAAAATAGTTTATGCAATGCAAGTTCTGACATCAACAGTGGAAGGAAACATGCCGTTCAATCAAAACATTGTGAGAAAAGAAAGAAAAGTAATTGAATCAGGAGCAGCTAAGTGAAATAGACAAGAAAAAACAAGTTACTTACCTGCACACTGTGGTTCTCCAGTATTGATATCTTTTATAGATTCACATGCTTGAATCTTCCCCGCCGTCATGGTGGGAGTCCCACGGTAACAGTAAGATAGCAGTATTAAAACTTCAACATTCAAATGCCCATAAGAATTCACTGGCTTTTAGCAACCTATTACCATTGTTATAAAACATCCAAACTCTAGCCAATCAGAGCATAGACCATAGAGTCTCCTTCTCCTGCAGGGCCACTATACCTCAGATTTCGAGCACGAGTACCACAAGGTAATAAAAGAGGAATGGAAGGTTAACCTGAAAAGGGGAGGAGGGAGGGTTGTATGTGAATCTATAAAATATATCAATACTGGAGAACCACAGTGTACAGGTAAGTAACTTGTTTTTTCTCCAGTATTGTATTTTTTATAGATTCACATGCTTGAATCAGAATAGCAAGCAGTACCAAAGGGTCAGAGGCGGTGGGTAAGGTGAACCATCCCACCATGCGACCCAGAAACCAAAACACGAATGATAATCATAAAGAGCATATAACATAAGCTCATAACAATGTATACATATATTAAAACATAAAATATAAAAATATTTGAAAACATATTAATTACTTATCATAACAATAGTACACTTATTTTGTAGAAAAACCACTCAGGAGATCATACCTTTTGTGAATAGACGTCGCAGAGCAGCTTGACCAACTGCTACATCCGCCTTCTGTTAGGCATCCAGGCAGTAATGTTTTGTGAAGGTATGGATGTTCGCCCATGTTGCCGCCCTGCAGCTATCAGGCAAAGACACTCCTGCAAATAGGGCAGAGGAGGCTGCCATCTTACGTGTTGAGTGCACTGCGACCTTGGAAACCAGAGGGCGACCCACCCTCTCATGACAAAAGAGAATAGTCGATGAGACCCAGCGAGCGATAGACGCCCGCATCAAAGACTGACCCTTCCTAGGGGCAGAGAAGGCAATGAGTAACTGAGTTGATTTTCGGAAAGGCTGAGTCCTTTGCAAGTAGAATTTTAAACATCATTTAATGTCCAGAGAATGGATTGCTCTCTCAGCTGGTGAAGACGGAGCTGAAAAGGAGGGCAAAACCACTGGCTCATTTAGATGAAATGCAGAAGGTACCTTGGGAATAAAAGATGGATTGGTAAGAAGAATTACTTTATCTGGAAAGAACTGCAGGTAGGGCTCCATTGTTGTGAAGGCTTGAATTTCACGAATGCATCTAGCTGACGTGATGGCCAACAGGAAGGCCACCTTCCAAGAGAGGTACTTTAAGTCGCACTTGTGAATTGGCTCAAACAGTGATTTCATAAGCTGCGACAGGACATAATTTAATGGCCATAGCACTGGAGGAGGTCTTACTGGAGGGTAGACCCTGAAAAGTCCTCTCATGAACTCTTTTATCAGTCTGTTAGACCAGAAAGACAAACAACCAGAACGTCGTCTGTACCTGGAGATTGCCGCTAAGTGCACTTTGATAAACGCATGCGCCAGACCAGCTTTGGCGAGAGAAAAGAGATAGGGCGAAAGGTCCTTAGGCGGCGATGAGAGAGGATCGCAAGAGTGCGCGGTACACCATATACAGAATATTTTCCACTTGGCAGAGTAGCATTTGAGCCTAAAAGGAGCTCGGGCTTTCTGTAGTACTGCCTGACATTCCTCAGAAATCGTTAACTGTCCGAATTCTGTGTGATGAGGAGCCAAGCCGACAAGTGTACTGTGCGGATTTGAGGATGAACGACTTGGCCCTGGTTCATGGAGAGAAGATTTTCTTTTGGCTGGAACAGAATTGGAGAAAACCTTGAGAGGCGATACAGCTCTGTGAACCAGTACTGTCGTGCCCACGCCGGGGCGATTAGAATGACACGGCAAAGCTCTCGGTTGATCTTTTGTAGAACCTTTGGAATGAGAGGAAACGGAGGGAATGCGTAGGCAAACGTTCCCTCCCAATAGAAGTGGAAGGCATTTCCTAGAGAGCCTGGCTGAGGAAATCTGCTGGTGTAGAATCTGCATTTTTTGTTGAGTGATGTAGCGAACAGATCTAGGGTTGGAAACCCCCAGCAGCGAAACACCCTTTGCAGCTGTTCATCGTTTAGCTCCCACTCGTAACACTGCTTCGTGTCCCTGCTGAGGGAATCGGGCCAATCGTTTTGGACTCCTGGCACATGTTGAACCTGTATCGATATTCCGTGGACTATCAGCCATTCTCAGATCTGCTGAGCCAGGATTGAGAGGGCCTGAGATCTTGTTCCTCCTTGCTTCAGCAGATAAGACATGGTGGTGGTGTTGTCCTTGCGAATCAGGATTGATGACTTCCTGATTCTTGGCAGGAATGCTTGGAGGCCCAGAAAAACCGCTTTCGGTTCCAAGAGGTTTATGTGACACTGTGCTTCCTGAGCCGACCACCTTCCTTGGATCTACAATTCTTGCAGGTGGGCACCCCACCGGTCCATGGAAGCGTCCGACGTCATAACCAACTTTGGCTTTGTCGTGAGGAAAGAGAGACCTTGAGAGAGATTGTCTCTTGACTGTCCACCAGGACATTGCTGAAACCATCACCGGTGTGATTGAAAAGATGCCCTCGAATGAGCCTCAAGATGGAATCCATTGAGCGTCGAGCTACCTCCTGGAGAGGTCTCATCCTTAGGCGACAATGCGGAATCAGCGGGATACAGGATGACAGCATCCCTAACATTGACACTCTCTCCCACGCTCTTTAACTTGTTCATGGAGCCTCTAACAGAAATTCTGAAATCATCCAGCATTCACTATCACATGTATGCGGATGACACCCAACTTTATTTGAAGATCGCCTCCCCTGAGGACATTCAGTCCCTCAATTCAGTCTTGCTGGAAACACAAAGTTGGCTGACACGGAACCACCTGAAGCTAAATGCCCTAAAAACAGAATTCCTCCTAATCTCACCCCACAAGCAATCTCCGGTCATGGAGCAATGGCTAAATCAGCTTACTGCTCTCAACTGTAGACCTCACCTCGTGGACTCGGCATCCTCGCTTGGTATTAGATTAGACAAAAATCTAAACATGCAAAAGCACATCAGCTCCCTCACTAAAGGAGCGAATTTCCAAATCAGCATCCTAAGGAAGCTCAAACCCTTTCTCCCTGCTCATGACCTAAAGGTCGCAGTGCAAGCATTAGTGATCGCAAAGCTGGACTATGGCAGCGCAACACTCTGTGGCTTGCCCAGAGCGAAAACGGCTCCTCTTAGGGTGGCCCTCAACTCTGCTGCTAGGCTCTTAACGGGTTCTAAAAAATACAACCACATCTCTCCGGACCTGCTGGCCCTGAAGTGGCTCCCATATGAAGCTCGGATACAGTAGAAAATTGCATGTATGGCACACAAAGCCATCCACTTCAAGACCCCGCTTTACCTCGCTCAGAAACTTGAGCTCTCCTGTGGTACAAGAGCCTCCAGAAGTGCCAGCACCCTCCTACTCAAACCACAAAAATTCAAGAAAAAAAAAACTTACAATCGTGCCTTCTCAGGCATGGCGCTGAGGATCTGGAACTCTCTCCCCCCCGAAGTCAGGGTGATCCCTTCCACTGTCCGCTTCAAAATGGAAGTTAAAGGACTCTTGATGAAGAAATATTTGCCTCAGTCCGCCTTCCCCACTTGACCTGGGGTCCTGAGCCGCGGCTTGTAGCCCAGAGGTTTTGCTCGCGTGACTGTTGGACATTTTTAATAATCTTTTGTACATTTCACTCTGTTGACTATGTATGTTTGCCTATACCCTTCCTTGCTGCATTATCTGTAAAGCGCTCTGATACCCTCGGTGGTCATGTTCGCGCTATATAACACTTTATAAATATAAAATATGTCCTTACTGAAACGCACTTTTTGCGGACAGACCCCGCACTGTCTTTTGCAGTCGTAAAATCCTTTCTTTTGTGGGAAATGCTTTTGAGAGCGTAGTGTCCAGAGTTGCTCCTAGAAATACTATCGACCTGGAGGGAGCCAGAAAGGATGTTTCACGGTTGATTCTGAGACCCAGGGAGCGAAAGAGCCGAACACAGGCGTCCATCTTCTGGCAGCTTGGAGCGATGGGGCCTTGACTAACCAGTCATCCAGATAAGGGAATACCTGGTGACCGGCTCGCCATAGAAAAGCCGCCACTGGAGCCAAGCACTTGGTGAAGACTCTTGGAGCCGACTTTAACCCTTAGGGCAGTACTCTGACTTGATTATGGCACCCTGCAACCTCGAACCTGAGAAAACGACGATGTTCTGGGTGAATGGGAACATGAAAATACGCGTCCAGAAAGGACATTTAGTCCCCTGCATCCATGAGAAGCAAAATTTCCTGGAGCAACAACATTCTTAAGGGTTGAGATTTGATGAACTTGTTCAATGACCTGAGATCCATTATCTGCCTCCATTTTCCCGTCTTTTTCTTTATCAAGAAGAAGTGAGAATAGAACCCCAGATTGTGCTGATCGGGTGGCACCTCTTCCATTGCCTGCTTGGCGAGGAGCAATTGGATTTCCCTCTTCGGGATTTCGGAGATGACGATGGGAAGTTCTTTGCGGAGGCAAATTCGGGGGGCTGTTGAACAAATTCCAGGGTGTGACCGTGGCAAAATAAGTCTTAACACCAATTTGTTGGAAGATATAAGCTTCCATTGACTGAAGAATTTGGAGGAAGCAGGGCCGAATTGAAGTGGGACTACGGTAGCTGGGGCCTGCGGATCCTCATTGTCTCTTATAAGAGTCGTGAGCCCTTCCTCCTGATGGTGGGCGTCGATGTGCTGCTGCTCTAGAGTAGGCTGGTGTTGAGGTTTGCCGAAAGAGCTGCGAAGAATACTGAGCATGAAAGCCCTGTTGATAATACAGCTAGAAACGCTGCTGAAGCTGGGGGCGAGAAAGATATTGACCTCTACCTCTGCCCCGGAAGGAAGCAAACTTTTTCTGCTGCAGATTAGTTAAAGGCTTAGCCGTCTCCGTATCCAATTTGATCGACCACAACGCTTCATCCACATGTTTACCAAAGAGAAATTTGCCGTCAAACGGCATGTCTAAAACCTTGGCCTGAACCACCGGACGGAACGTCGTAGCTTTTAGCCACCCTTGCCATCTCAATACCGCTGCTCCCGCCTTCTGTCTGAAGGCCGTTGAAGAAATGTCCAGGGCCACATCAATCATATCGGAAGAGGCTCTCTCTCCTTCCGATAGCACCTCCTTTGCTTCTTTCTTATCCTCAGGAAGGAACTCCAGCAAGGCTGAGATGTCGGACTACATCTGGCGGTCATACCTTCCGAGGATAGCCATGGCATTGGAGGCTCTGATGGCAGTGGCCGCCAAAGCGGAGAACGTTTTTGCCGATGTTGTCCAATCGGCGCCCTTCCTTGTCAAGCAGAGCCGCACATGGAGATGAAGGGTTTTTCGACCTCCTTTGAGCCGCCTGCATAATGACTAAATCAGGTCGAGGGTGTCCAATCAGGCCCGCTGGAGAGTCCTCGGGCGCCCTGTACTTTTTGTGCAGTTTCGGCACCACTGCAGGAATCGAAGCTGGCATCTTCACCAATTTCAGGCCTTCTTGCCATAAGAAGTCTACAATGGGAATAGATCGAGAGGAGCGCTGCATTGTAGGCTTAAAATCGTATAAAAGTAACCCTGGGCGTATACTCTGCTCTGCTCGCGGAGTTTGTGGATTTTTGGCAACTCCACTTTCCGCGTAGAACGCGGAGTTGCAAGAAAACTCTGCACTCCACAACGGAGCGGAGGTTTTTTTTGTTTGCGCGCCCAAAATGCGATTTTGCGCGGGAGCGACTTACAGGGTGCCTGTGATCGCCGACGAGATTTCCCGAGCCGTTCGCGATCGCCACGAGATTTGCTAGGCGGCCACATGGTCCCGCGAGAATTTGCGATCGCGAACATGTCATTAGAGCGCGTCAGCGGACTTCTGGCGGGGGTTTTGTGAAGATCGCGATCCCGAACACGCAGAAGCTGCAATCTGGAGAAGGTTCTCTCCCGAGCAGCATCAAAACCTTCTCGAAATGACGATTTGGATTAAAACAATTCCTCAGATTGACATTTGGCTGTACTTTTTTGTGCAAGGAGGCCTTTTTCTTTTTTTACTTTTTTTTTTTTTAAGAGGAAGGAAGTGCCCTAGAGTCTCCAACTTCCTGTTCCTGTCCAGCAGGCTCCTCCCAGTGCTTTGTCCATCTCCTGTTCACTTCTCATTTGGATTTGGAAGGATCAATCTTTGTGTCTGCTGCATCATATATCATTGGATTTGAGGACTTTTGAATTTGAGATTTCACAAGTAAAATTGGTGTTTGTTTGATGGGGCCATGCACCTAGATTTCTTTGAACTTTTCATCGGTTTTTATTTTATTTATTGTGGTGGGTGGCCTGTGGTTTCAGTAGGGGCCTAGTTGTTTCTTTGTAAGTAATTTTTCTTTTTTTATGAAGGAAACATGTTGCACAGTTCACTACATTTTCTCCAACTTTTGAAATCAAATTGCAATATTTATTTAATTCACTAGCCCAGTAGTCTGCCAATAGGCCTTTCAGCCAGTAGGCCCAGAGCTACTCATGGGTGCATGAAACAACTGTTTCTGTGGTGTCTGTTGAATTTAAACATCATTTAGGGCATGGATGGCATTGGATTGAAATGCAAAAAATTTTTTGGGGGGGTATTTCACTTTTTTTCATGTGTGTTAAATAAATGCCTTTGTTGGATGTGTGTGGTTGTTGTAACTTGCAAACCTTTTTTAGCCCTGTGGATTTTCGTTTTTGGCATTGTTGCATTAAAGCTATGTTGTTTAGCATGCCTCCTTTGTCTAGCCAGTGTGCGAGTGTGTTTGTAATAGTGGGCCAGCATTTGCCTTGGCTGTGCCTCCCCATGTGGCCAGGGGCCACTTTGTAAAGTCTGTGTCCATATAGGCCTGCTGGAGTTCATTGTTTTCCAGGCCTCCTGCTTGTTGTTGTGGCCAGCATGTGGCTGGTGGCCATTTTGTGGTGGTAGTGTGCTTTCGCCATAGGCCTGCATGTCTTTCCTTTGTTCCTCTTGGCTTATTGCTTCTTGTTATGGTAGCCTGGCCATGTGGCTGGTGGCCATTTTGTGAAGGCAGCCAGTGTGCTTTTGCCAGAGGCCTGCATTGTCTGTCTTCCCTTTCTTGTTGTTGTGGCCTGGCCATGTGGCTGGCGGCCATTTTGGAAAGGCAGCCAGTGTGCTTTTGCCATAGGCCTGCATTGCCTGTCTTCCCTTTCTTCTTCTTGTGGCCTGGCCATGTGGCTGTCGGCCATTTTGTGAAGGCAGCCAGTTTGCTTTTGCTATAGGCCTGCATTGTCTGTCTTGTTGTTGTGGCCTGGCTATGTGGCTGTCAACCATTTTGGAAAGGCAGCGAGTGTGCTTTTGCCATAGTCCTGCATTGTCTGTCTTCCCTTTCTTGTGGTTGTGGCCTGGCCATGTGGCTGTTGGCCATTTTGTGAAGGCAGCCAGTGTGATTTTGCCATAGGCCTGCACTGTCTGTCTTCCCTTTCTTGTTGTGGCCTGGCCCTGTGGCTGTTGGCCATTTTGGAAAGGCAGCCAGTGTGCTTTTGCCATAGGCCTGTTGACTACAACACATAATGTTATGTGGACTTACAGCTGGGCACCACAAGATGGTTCAAGAGCTTGGAGAGTGCACGTGACATTAACGTTCATTAGGTAAGCATGATGTTTTCATGTAAGAATGGAGCACTGGGTGTATTATGGTTTGGAAGTTTTTGTTGAGGTCTTATGTTATTAACTTGACCTTTTCTCCACAGTTTATGTATCCCTCTGACAAGAAGAGGGACGTGTGAACAACGAGCCACACAGTTCCAGTGGTGGCTTGTATACTTCCTTTTTGCACTTTATCACGTTTGCAGAGTGACTGCTAATATAGGTCCTGACGAATGCCTGTTGGCAGAAACATGTTGACCTTATAACTAGGGTATATCTGTTGAATCCCTAATCCTCTTGCACTTTTAACCATGTCACTGTGACCACCAAATAAACTTTCAGTGGACTCAGGTAGACATTTTTAAACCACTCTTTATCACTCTATTTTGCACTCTGGCCCTCATTCACCTGCACATTAACGCTCATCTTCTGAGAAAACACCTCTGCTCCTCCCCTCGGGGAGTTGTAGCCCACACTACGGTGTGAGGAGGGAACTCATATGCTGAAGCATGTCACCTAATGGTGAGTGAGGGTTCTTGTCCTGAGGAAATTTCTCCCCCCCTGTTTTCTGTCCACACAGCACCCGTTTTTCATCCATTCTTTGCCCTCTTCACTTCACTCATAGCCAGACGTACTTCTATGTGTTTAGCAGCCAGTGTGCTTTTGCCATAGGCCTGCATTGTCTGTCTTCCCTTTCTTGTTGTTGTGGCCTGGCCATGTGGCTGTCGGACATTTTGGAAAAGCAGCCAGTATGCTTTTGCCATAGGCTTGCATTGTCTGTCTTTCCTTTCTTGTTGTTGTGGCCTGGCCATGTGGCTGTCGGCCATTTTGTGAAGGCAGCCAGTGTGCTTTTGCCATAGGCCTTCATTGTCTGTCTTCCCCTTTCTTGTTGTTGTGGCCTGGCCATGTGGCTGGCTGCTATTTTGGAAAGGCAGCCAGTGTGCTTTTGCCATAGGCCTGCATTGTCTGTCTTCTCTTTCTTGTTGTTGTGGCCTGGCCATGTGGCTGTCGGCCATTTTGTGAAGGCAGCCAGTGTTCCTTTGCCATAGGCCTGCATTGTCCGTCTTCCCTTTCTTCTTGTTGTGGCCTGGCCATGTGGCTGGTGGCCATTTTGGAAAGGCAGCCAGTGTACTTTTGCCATAGGCTTGTTGTGGCCTGGCCATGTGGCTGGCGGCCATTTTGTGATGGGGCAGCCATTGTGCTTCTGCATTAGGCCTGCAAGCCTTCTTTGTGGTGGCCATGCCTTCTTGCTGGTTGTTGTTTTGCATGCAATTTTTTCTTCTTTTATCCAGCAAAAAATGTAGCACAGTTCACTACATTTTCTAATAAATTTGCAATTTTATTGATTTGAATTGATTCACTATGTGGACTAGTCTGCCAATGGGTTTTCTAACCAATAGTCCCAGAGCTACTCATGGGTGCATGAAACAACTGTTTCTGTGGTGTCTGTTGACTTTAAACATCATTTAGGGCATGGATGGCATTGGATTGAAAAAAATGTGTTTTTTTGGGGGTATTTCACTTTTTTCATGTGTGTTAAATAAATGCCTTTGTTGACTGTGTGTGGTTGTTGTAACTTGCAAACCTTTTTTAGCCCTGTGGATTTTCGTTTTTGGCATTGTTGCATTAAAGCTGTGTTGTTTAGCATGCCTCCTTTGTCTGGCCAGTGTGTGAGTGTGTTTGTAATAGTGGACCAGCATTTGCCCTGGCTGAGCCTCCCCATGTGGCCTGGGGTAATTTTGTAAAGTCGGAGTCCAACACCATATACGCCTGCTTGAGTTCATTGTTTTCCAGGCCTCCTGCTTGTTGTTGTTGTGACTGGTGAGTGACCATGTGGCTGGTGGCCATTTTGTGGTGGCAGTTAGTGTGCTTTACTGCTTTTGCCATAGGCCTGCATGTCTTTCCTTTGTTCCTCCTGGCTTATTGCTTCCATCCATAGTCAGCTGCAGCTCCCTGAATGCTGCGTCCCACGTGATGCACAATGCCAAACTGGGTTTGTTACATTTGTATTTTTGTGGTTCTTCTTCTTCTTTCCTATCCTTCCTGGGTACACTGTACAATGTACAGTACACCATGAAAGCCCTTGTTGTTGTCAAAGTCTCACAAATGGCTACACTGTATTGTTACGTTTTTTTAATAACTGAGGTAATACATGTAATAATATTAATAACAGTGTGACCACACACTAAGTTATATATTATATTTGTTTGTACTAGTAGTAATTGAACCACAACAATGATGCCACGTTTCACTGATGTTCTTCTTGCTTCTTTGCTTTTAGGTGCACAAGAGGAGGAGACAACATCACCCATTGTACTGCCGGACAGATGTCCTGCTGCGCACGTCACATGACGTGTGACCACAGACATATATTCAACTTGTGCCACTGCCTGCTGCTGACATCTTCAAGATGGCCTCAAAGAAAGGTGCTAGGTCCAGTACCAGGAAAGTTGCCAGTGAGAAGAAGGCACTGGCACTTACCAAGACCGGTATGTCGCCAAAGACCTTTTTTGGGACACCATAAATTGTGCCTGCAGCAGTGGTGTCCAGGGAGCAAGCTGGGAGCAGCAACCCCGCATCAGTGGACCCACCCCACTAACCTAGGCCCAAGCCCATGTCTGTAGCAGAGGCAGCCAGTCTAATCACGAGTCCAACGCCGACGAGCAGTGATGTTGAAATTGACTTATCGTCATCGCAAAGTAGTACCCAATCAATGCAGGAAACTCAGATAAGTGGGCAACAACAGCCGCAACCTCAACCACCCCCAATAGTAGTTGTTCCTCCCGAAGTAGGGGCAGTTCAGGAGATCGAGCTTCCTGCAGAGGAAGACGAAGAGCAAGCCACTCCTTTAGAAGATCCATTGTCTTCCAGATCCCCAGCAAGGAAAAGGAGGGTTAGTCCATTAACTTCTTCTGCAAGCCCACCTTCAGATGATCTATACGCCACTTGGAAGCCACCTCAGTCTGAGAGTGAGACACGCCACGAGACAAGACTAAGGAAAAGGAAGGTTCCAGAAAGCCTTATAGTTATGGAGATAAATGTAGAAGAGGAGGATGATGACGAGTCAGTCATCATGGACATTAGTCCCACCCCAGTGGAGACCGACATGACCCCATCCCAAATTGCTGTGAGGGATGTGGCACGGATACCACCAACACCACCTCCAGCTTAACTGAAATGTTTGGTGTAAGATAAGAAATAGCACACATGCCTTCCCAGTGCCAGGGAAGCACCTTGTATGCTTTAGTGCCACAAATAAAATACATTCCGCCCTCTAACTGTGTGTCCAATGTATGATATTTACTGAGAGGAAGGCCTACCCCTTCAGGAAACTGTTTTGGAATTGATCACACCATTTGTAATCAATCCATGAAGAATTTATAAGCGTAACATTTGCCCATGGTGCCATGTATGAGCAGCGAGCTGACCATAAGGGGTATTCTAATATTTTAGAAATCACATTTGGTGCCTTAGCATGCTTATTCTTTTGCTCAATAAATGGATCGTATAGAAGACCATCAGGTGTTATTAATAGTGTCTCTCCATCTACAGTGATGTTCCAGTAATGCAAAGTGTAGTTTACTTGTTTTCCTCGTACCTTAGCTGTCCAGTTCCTACTTACTAACTGTCTTGTCTTTTATGTTCCAATTACCTGTGGTATTATCAAATTCTAATATGCTAGGACACTGGCTACTTTTTAAATGTCCTAAGTATCGGGAAGCTGGGTGACATCCTGAAACATGATGCTTTAAACATACAGGAAATGCTTTTTTCTTGTCTTTGTATTCTACTGTAGGAGACACTTGGTATTGGGCTTGAATATTTGGCAGTATGGTACAACGTGGGTACCATCCAAACCTTCCTTCTCCACAATCCCAAGTTACGTTGGATATGAGGCATCCTATTCCTTGCGCATAATTTTGTATAGGCACAGGTGTTTCATATAGGCCAATTGGGTCGCTGGGGTGTCTGGATAATTCTCTACAAATCCAGCAATTTTGAAGACCTAAAGCCTGGGCAACTTTCTCATGTACTGCAACGAGGGGATGGTCAGCAGGTTGTTGCAATACAGGTAGCACACACATAATTAAGGTACTAAGAAATAGTGTTAGCATAATGCAATGCATTTTCTTGACAGTGGTAAGTATCACTTTCAGAATTTAAAATATTGTTAGGCAGTGTCTTTCTGTCTCAGTTCCAGGGTACTTT
Organism: Calotriton arnoldi; assembly: GCA_963921515.1. Lineage (NCBI taxonomy): Eukaryota > Metazoa > Chordata > Amphibia > Caudata > Salamandridae > Calotriton > Calotriton arnoldi. The sequence goes on along the minus strand of CAWUFW010000056.1, from coordinate 1,435,858 downwards.
CTGTAAGTGTCAATAATGAAAGTTCTCGTGGTGCGCTGTCATCTGCTTCTCCGCCCGGTCCGTAGTCGTCTTGTTCAGGGGCGGTTTCACGGACCTGCCCTGCGTTGTCCTCTTCAGCCTATTTTTGGCAGGTGTAGACCATCACCTTTTTCTAGACTGTGTTGCGTGCTTCACTCAACAGCATCAGTTGGTGTCACCGTTCCTGGGACACTTGATGATGGACCCTCAGCGTTGTTGTTAGGAAAGGTCTGGTCTGTCTCCCCTTGTCCTGTGTTTCGCGCTGCTCCACGGGTGGCCGGTGCTCATCTGTTAAAGGTGCCTCTGCCTCAGGCGTTGTTGGTGCAGCCCTGCATCGTGTTCCGTGCAGCCACTCGGGACGTCCCTGCACCTTTAGTGATGTTCTGGTAACCAGGAGCACAACGTGGGGTCCAGTCCACCTAGAAGTAAGAGAAACATTTTTTATTTTTCTCACCATGACCATGTCTCCAGGTTTAAAAGGGTGTGTTTGTTCTGAGGAAGGATGGGGCAAAGCTTCCTTCACCTGGAGATGGTGATGCCTCAAGACCACCGACAATTGTACAGCATAGTCAGAAATCTGCTCATCCGTCCACAGCAGTGCTGCTTGGGATGCTGCGAGAGGCAACCTCAACCCTACCGACATGGGCCGCCCCATCAATACCTCATTGGGGGACAAGAGAGTTGTTCGACGGTGTTGCTCTTATGGCATGCAGCACTAAAGGCAGTGCATCTGGCCATTTCAGGCCTGTTGCATCAGTTGTTTTGGCTAATTTATGTTTTATTGTGGCGTTCATTCTCTCCACCTGGCCTGAACTTTGTGGGTGGTAAGGGGCATGCAGTTTCCACTCTATTCCCAAACAGTCACACATCTTTTCCACAACTGCAGCTACAAATTCAGCCCCTCTGTCACTGTTTATGCTCTGGGGAACCCCAAACCGGGGTATTAAATCTATCATCAAGCATCGCACAACAGTTGCTGCATCATTCTTCCTTGTTGCAAACGCCTCCACCCATTTTGAAAATTGATCCACACATACCAGCAAATATTTGAATCCATTCACTGGGGGCATATAGGCGAAGTCTATTTGAATGTCGGTAAATGGACCCTCTGGTTCTGGCAAGTGATCATGGGTAGCGGGGGACCGACCTTTAGCATGTTGGGCACAGACAAGACATTGGGAGCAGAATTGTGCAGTGAAAGCTGTTATCCCTGGTGCAAACCATTCTTGTCTAATCAAAGCATTCATCCCTCCTTGAGCCATGTGAGTGGGTCCATGAGCAAGCTTGTAAGGGGCAGGAACATACTGCGTGGGGCCACAGGCCTCCCATCCTGGTGGACCCACAATCCCTCATCATTCGGCTCACATCCAGCACCAATCCACACTCTTTCTTCCTCTGGTGATGCAGACCATTGTGCTTCTTTCACATCAGCTAGCAACAATTGTCTCTGAATCAGCTGTATCTTTGGAATACTTTTTGCCATTAAAGGCACCATCTGTACTGGCTGTTATTTAGGAATCAGTATATTCCATGCGGAGCAGGATTTGTTAGATGGCAACCTGACCTCAGCAGTGATATCTATTCAGATCTAGGTCACTTTATGGTGGTCTCGTCCCCTATCAGTTATGGGCCATATTGCAGTCTCGAAGATGGAGATGCTTTCCAGTCTTTTATATCATTTTCCAAATCTCCCGGCATTTCTCCCTTGGAAGTTCTTCTGTGATCTTAATAAACTACTTGGCAAGCTCATCTGGCATACGTCAGGCAGCAGACTCACCCTATCTAAACCATAACATCCTCTGGACCAAGGAGGTCTAGGCACCCCACACCTTGAATACTATTATTTGGCAGCCCAGCTTCAATGGTTGATCTGCTGGTTATCAGCGCACTCTCTAGAGGAAAAAAAAAAAGTACAATAGGGCCTACCCTCGACCATGCAACTTTCCAGGTACTGTTGACTATGGGAGCCCTTTTCTGTAACAGGCTTCCCCGTCTTCTGAGGGTGGCACTGAAATGCCTGACCAGAGGTCACCAAGAGTCTTACAGCCTATGCCCCTGTGGGACCTCTCCTAGGCCTCCCCAGGCATCCAAAGCTACGCCAGCTGCAGTTTTGGGATCAAGCTAGTATCACCACTGTGGGCAGTCTATTTCAGGATGGTCAGCTCCTCCCGTTCCCAGATTTTATGGTACAGTTCTAAATTTCAAGAGGGCCAATTCCTCAAATATGGTTTCTTGCAACATGCCCTTCGAGAGACATGGGGAGTGATGGATACGGAGCCTACCACCCAAATGCTCATACCTTGCATACAATGAGCAATTGACACAGACTCATTAGTTGGTTAACCAAACCCTGGACGCCTATTCCCAAGACCTTGTGGCAATCCACCAGAGAAAACTGGGAAGCAGCATTTGGTACGACCCTGTACAACAGGGAGTGGAAGTAAACACTGGAATATCCACGGAAAATCTCCTGCAACACCCTGCTAAAGTTAATGCAGTTCTACATACTGCACATGGCTTACCTCTCCCCCCCACCTCAGGTGGCTTTGCAGAATCTTTCCTGACTCTTTGAACTCCTGTACCAGGTGTAGTAACTTGGCAGCGGATCTCATGCACATGCCCCCTGACTACCCCCTGACTGCGCCTGTACTAAAATGAGGTGAAATGGAGGCAATCACAGGATTGCCGATGGTGGACACCTCAGAGGCAGGTGCCTTAAGAATTGACAAATGGCCAAAGAAAGGCAAGACAGCTACCTCGACCTAACCCTAATATTTGTAAAAAAAAAAAGCCATCATGGTGAATTGGAAAAATCCACTACCTCCTTCCAGAGAGGCCTGGCGTCAGTCACTTGGATTATGGGCAAAGGCTGAAGCTGTAGCTCTACACAGAGAGGATGCTCAGGGTCTCCGCCGTCCCCAAATAGGTAAATACTGGAAGGGACTGATAACTAAGCTGACTAAAACACATAGTGGGAGCGTCTCACTACCATGAACCTCCCTCCAAACAACCCACTCCTCTCGCACCACTAGACCTCCCCCTTTGCATTTCAGGCTTCATGACTTCTATTGGAACCAAATAATAAGCTAACAGGGGGATGCCGACATTTGATGTTCCCCGCGTCCCAGGCATTATCCAGCACTCCAACCTTACTGTCCCCCATCGTCAGATCCTTTAGACCAGGTACCTTCTACCACTTTAGATGCTATGTCAATAACCCCCAGATCTGCAGCTCCCACCTAATTTTTAGGGTGTTTTTTCCCTTTTTCTGTATCCCTCTTTTAGCTAATCAGGTTTCTACTATTATACAGGTTTACACTTCTACTTAGATCCGAGCTCAAACCTTGATTACTTCTGCATTGCATATTTGTTCTGAGATGCTGCTGCTTTCTGTTATACTTAGACATACGTCCATGTTGTCTGCATCATTATGTTGTCAAGAAGATACCCAATGTGCTTAACTTTGTGTAAGCTAATAATCTGATGGGAACCACCATTGTTAAAACCAATAAAACATGATTAAAAAAGAAAAGAAAAATAAGGGAGAATTGAGGCAAACACTAACCTTGCCACACATCTCGCAGTCTCCATACTAGCCACCTTAATCAATCGTTCTAGACTTATCACCCCTTCCTGGGCCACAGTAATTAATGCTTCACTATCGAAGGAGCTGTGCCAGACTACCTGAAAACAGGTCAAGCTGCACCCAGAGCCAGCTGAGACAGCCATCCCTAACATCATGGATGATGCCTTCACCCTTTTGTATAAAGGAGAATCTTGCCTGAATATACTCTTTGAATTTTCCTCAGCCTTTGATACAGTCAATCACAACATTCTTCTAAACACCATAATTTCACGGTGGGGCTGGGTGGTACAGTCCTGAAATGGTTCTCTATGTATCTCAATAATCTAATCAAACAGATCAAATTAAAGGACCACCTAGCAAATCCTGCCCCTGTCAATGAAGGGGTTCGATTCTTGGTCTGATGCTCTTCACATTTTACATGGAACCCATGACCTCGATCTTCCTCCAGGCTAACATTGCATATCATCTGGAAGACCATTCTATACAGCATACAGTGAAATCGCATGATCTGGCAGCAGAATTCCCCTATCTTTCCTGCGAAGGAGTGCACAGATCACTAGAGATTCCATTGCCAACGTGAATAAAAGGGCATTAAGGTGCCAGCCCTGTCTGGTAACCCTACCAACCAGAATGGATGCAGAAATCGACCCCATAACCAGACTCTGACTGTGTGGTCATTGTAGACGAGTCAGATCAACCTGATAGTGCGACCGACAAAGCTGAATCTCATCAGGACTCTAAAAAGGTACTGCCAGTTTAGGGCATCAAATGCCTTTACTAGGTCTCATACTAAAGCATCAGCCTGAGGCCAGTATTCTGTGTACCCTCAATGATACCAGTTGCCTGCTTGTGCAATACAGGAGAAATGCTAAGTATGCATGACTGTTTGGCTGGCCCAAGATGGCCGGCAAAACCGTTATGGGCACTTAGAAAGTGCCCACCACTCCTCCCCCTGCTCTGTGGGCAGCCTAGCCCCACCCCTAAACAGAGCCAGTGCTGAAAAATAAAATGATAATAACATGGCATTATTATCATTTTATTTTTCCTGTGGGGCGATGCTCCTTCACCTTAGCGGAGGAGCGGCCGCTGGCATGGAGTCCTCTACGGCCTGTCTCTCCATGTCAATGTAATTTTCTCGACCTTATCTAAGTCTCGCATAATGGCCTTCTGTCGTCCTAGCATACTATGGAAAACCCTTATTCACTACTTTAAATGCTTCCCATTCTGCTGCGAACCCGTTATTATGTTCAAAGTATTCATTAATTTTAGCGGTTAGTATTACTCTAAAGGCTGGGTTCTCTAGTGTTGTTGGTTTCAAATGCCAAGTAGGGTTAGGGAAGGCAGTTCTGCCCCAGATCAGTCAGAATAACAGGGGATTATAGTCAGATAGTTAATTGCCAGGATATTCCAGGGAAGAGATGGAATCGGCAGAGTGTAGTGGTACATACAATTATATACAAGCAAACGTAGTGGTCATATGCCAGAGTGTAAAATGAGTAGAATTTGACCCCAGGATTGTGGTGTCATGAAATCTTACATGGACCACTCCCCTTTCCCCAGCAACCATGGGATATGTGCCCATTTAGCTAAATGGGTCGACAGTAATTTGGACTGATCAGTGTTGGGAGCGTATATTCTACCTATTATAAGGGAGCCGTCTAGTCTAGCTTCAAGTAGGACAAATCTACCATCAGAGGCCTATCTCTTTAGACAGGACAGAAGGGGGGGGGGTCCCCATCCTAGCCAAACAAGGGTTTTCCTGCTATTGGTAGTGTGTATCTGAACCCTCTATTGTTTCAGGAGCTTATCCCTCATACGGCATGATGTGCTATGTGAACCCCCTTTCGTCTGAGGAATAAGTAGATGTTATATCTATTACACAGTGCCTGCATCTGTCTGACATTCCAGTAGATTATGTGGCATGTCTGTGGTCATGTCACTTCTTAGGTTGTGTGTCACCCACAGGTTCCCATCGTCAGTAAGGGCTTCAGTGGTCCAGGGTAGGTCAGGCCACTAGAGGGGGGAGGGGGCGTATAGCCTGCGGCTCCTGGAGAACAATAACGAAGAAAAGATTAAACATAATGCAAACCAAAGTAAATTCACAGGGCAAACTGCCAGCTGTCCAAATGTTTCAAAAAGGTTTCTGTTAGATTTATTGGTCTTTTTGGGCAGTGTAATGAGAAGTGTATTTTATAAGGGCACTCAAAATTAAGGGATTGTTATAAAGGAGGTAAGTAGCGCATGGGCAGGGTTAAATCAGATGGGTTCTCCACAGGCCTAGTGGGGCCTACGGATAGAAAATGGGTCTCAGTTACAGGGATGTTCCCCTGCAAGGCCCAGCATATACCCCTCTGGATGTTAAGATTCCTCAGTGAATGGCTACAGCGGGACTGGGGTTGGGGCGATTGAGGATATCTGCCAGAGACGAAGAGCTAAATCTTACCTTGGGAGCCAATGTGCGTTCCCACCTCCACCCTGTAGCAGAAAGGCAACCATGAAGTGTTGGGGCATGGGGACTGCAGACTGCAGAAAGGGGCTCATAGTTCACAGGCCTTTCCAGACCTCAGCGTTCATAGCCTTTCCAGATCTCAGCGTGAGACGTCTTGCGGACCTTCTAACGGAAGAAAAATCAGGTTCCCCTATGCACCCTGTCCCCCTTTATATCCTGCAACAAGGGTATGACAGTATTGCTCCCATCTTGGTGGATTGTTTAACCTCTCCCTTATTAGTGGACAGGTCCCTGCACAATGGAAGCATGCAGTGGACAGGCCCCTTCTAAAGAAAAGTCAGGGTTGGACCCGCTCTGCCTAAGCAAATTTAAGCCAATTTCTTTGTTGCCAGGCTTTTTGAAGCTCCTGGAGAAGCATGTTAATAAGCATCTATCCACCTTCCTCGAGTCCAACGAAATCCTCCATCCCACCCAAATGGGGTTTAAGCCACAACCCAGCATTGAAACAGCTTTGCTGGCTGTGGTCGAGGAACTCAGAGCTATATTGGACAAAGGAGGGTCGGTCGCTCTTAGTTTATTAGATCTGAGCGCGGCATTTTACACAATACATCATGCCACTCTTATTCAGAGGATATCAAATGTGGGTGTCATCGGCCGTGTCTTAAAATGGCTCTCCTCCTTTGCGAGGAATAGATCATTCCAGGTGCTTGACCATGTGGTACTCTCACAGTTTCCCTCCGAACTGCGGGGTGCCACAGGGGTCCTCCTTGAACCCCACCGTCCTTAATATTTACCTCCTTCCACTGGCCGAGATGAACAAGTTAATTACTATCAGTAACGATATATCTGTAAGAGACATACATTAGTTATAGATTCCTTACCTTGTGAATTACCCCCAGGCGTCAGACTGGGTCCGGAGAATTTTTCATCAGCAGTACCCCTGCGCGTCGTAAGGTGGCGTCGGTCGGCTCGACGTCGCAGCAGCTCCTTAGACGCCGCCCTCGCGCGCTTACGTCAGTTCTGTACACAACTTTCCACGCCAGAAGCGCAGAGCCATGCAAGACACTGACCACTGGTGCGCAAACTAGGGCCCTGAAAGGAAATCCTTAACCCTAGAAGTCCGTTTGCAGAACGGGGAGGATGGGTGGGGCGGTAAGGAATCTATAACTAATCTATGTCTCTTACAGATATATCGTTACCGAAGGTAAGTAACTTGTTCATCTGAAAGAGAAAATTAGTTATAGATTCCTTACCTTGTGAATAGATACCCCAGCAATACCAACCCCGGAGGAGGGTCTGCGAACCAAGTTCACACCAGAAAGTCATGGAGAACAGAACGGCCAAAAAAGCCGTCTCTCCGGACTTGGCTGTCCAGACAGTAGTGTTTTGTGAACGTGTGCAGAGATGCCCACGTCACTGCCTGACAGATGTCATTGAGGGGAACTCCCCGTCCCAAAGCAGTGGTAGCTACCATCGCCCTGGTGGAATGGGCACGTAGGCCCACTGGAGGCTCCTTCTTTGCCAAAGAATAGCAAGCTTTGATACACAAAACGACCCATCTAGAGATGGTTCGTTTGTGTACGGCCTCACCTTTTTTAGCGCCCACGTAGCCAACAAAGAGCTGGTCATCCACCCGGAATTGTTATGTGTGATCCAAGTAAAAGGAAAGCGCACGTTTTGGATCCAGACGGTGGAGCCTCTCTTCCTCTTTAGAAGGATGCGGAAAGCAGGTGGGCAAGGTGATGGTTTGACCAATGTGGAAGGAAGTAGCCACTTTGGGAAGAAAGGATGGACGAGTCCGAAGGACAACCTTGTCCGGATAAACAGCCAGAAAAGGAGGTTTGGAAGAAAGAGCTTTGAGCTCACTCACCCTGCGCCCAGAGGTGATGGCAACCAGAAAAGCAGTCTTTAAGGTCAGAAGCCTAAGAGGACAGTTATGTAGCGGCTCAAAGGGAGCGCACATAAGATAAGTTAGAACTAGGTTCAAGTCCCACTGGGCATTACGAAGGGAACAGGAGGAAATAGATGAGTAATGCCCTTAAGGAAGCGATTTACAACAGGGGACTTGAAAAGAGAAGGCTAATCAGGAAGCCTAAGGAAGGCTGGAATGGCCGAGAGGTAGTCCTTTAGAGTGCCCAGAGCAGAGCCCTGCTGGGCCAAAGAAAGGAGGAACAAGAGAACCTCAGAAAGAGGGGCAGAAAGGGGATCCACAGCCTTTGCTGTGCACCATGCCACAAATTTGTTCCATCTGCAGGCGTATACCGTCTTAGTAGAGGGATGCCTGGCTGCCAAGATAACATCACAAACTTCAGGGGGAAGGTCAAAGGCCGTCAACTGCCGCCGCTCAATCTCCACGCAAGGAGGAACCTGGACAGGTTCGGTGGAGGACCGTCCCCTGCTGCTGCGACAGAAGATCCTCCTGAAGAGGTAGTCGGATCGGAGGATCGATGGCCATGTGTAATAGCTCGGGATACCAAACTCTTTGTGCCCAATCCAGAGCCACCAGGATCACTTGGGCCCGGTCGTGTCTGATCTTCTTCAGCACTCTGGGCAGAAGTGGTATAGGCGGAAAGGCGTATAGAAGACCGCAACTCCACTCGCGATGAAAAGCGTCGCCTAGCGAGTGCCCCCTTGGAAATTCCAACGCGCAGAATTGCTGACATTGCGCGTTCTCTTCGGTGGCGAATAGATCTAACCAAGGCTCTCCCCACTGCTGAAAGAGACCTTGCGCCACCTCCGAGTGAAGACGCCATTCGTGATCCATCATACACCTTCGGCTGAGTTAGTCGGCCCTGGCGTTCAGTGAACCTGCCAGGTCACCAGGGATATGCCCTGATGTTCCAGCCATGTCCAGAGACGGAGAGCCTCTTGACAAAGGGTCCACGACCCCCCCGCCCTGTTTGTTGCAGTACCAGACGGCGGTGGTGTTGTCCGTGAACACCTGCACCACTCTTCCTCGGACAGAGGGAAGGAATGCTTTTAGCGCAAGACGGATCGCCCAAAGCTCCAGAAGGTTGATGTGGAGCCCGGACTCCGCCGGAGACCAGAGGCCTCTGATCTCCGCCTCTCCCATGTGGCCACCCCACCCCAGAAGTGATGCATCCGTGTACTCCGGTTGGGGAAGGGAGAGGGATCTGCCGTTGACCCAATCGTGGTTCGTTAGCCACCACTGCAATTGTTCTGCAGTGCCCTCCGAGATCTGAACGCAATTGGACAAATTCACCTGATGCTGTGCCCACTGGAAGTTCAGGTCCCACTGCAGAGCCCGCATATGCCACCTGGCATGATCCACCAACAGGATGCAGGAGGCCATGAGGCCCAGCAGCCTCAGGGTCATCCTGACCGAAACCCGGGATAGACGCTGAAAGATCAGAATCATAGCCCGAATATCCCGGACTCGCTGCTCGGGAGGATAAGCCCGAAACTGCGTTGTGTCCAGAACCGCTCCGATGAAAAGGAGCTTCTGAGAGGGAGTCAGGTGTGACTTCGGCACGTTGATAGTGAACCCCAGCGAATGCAGGAGGTCCGCCATAGTCTGGAGGTGGGAGACGACTGCCTGTGGTGAGCCCGCCTTCAACAGCCAGTCGTCGAGATAGGGGAAGACTGGAACCCCTGATCTGCGCAGATGAGCTGCGACCACCGCCATCACCTTCGTGAACACCAGAGGGGCGCTGGTAAGGCCGAAGGGGAGCACGGTAAACTGAGAGTGCTCGTGGCCGACCGTGAACTGTAGGTAACGTCGATGGGCCGGCAGGACAGGGATGTGAAAGTAAGCGTCCTGCAAATCCAACGCTACCTCCAGGGTCGAGGGCAGACAGGACCTGAGCTAGCGTCAACATTTTGAACTTGTCCTTCCGGAGGAAGCGGTTGACGTTCCTGAGATCCAAGATAAGACGCAGGCCTTTGTCCTTCTTGGGCACCAGAAAGTAGTGGGAATAGCAATCACAACCTACTACTTGCTCGATGGCTCCCTTGGCCAAGAGAGCCGTAACTTCCTGTTGGAGAAGGGCTAGATGATCCTCTGACATATGATGGTGCTGAGGTGGCATGGCTGTGGGGGTAGTCTCGAAGGGGAGGGAGTAGCCCCTTCGGACTATTTGCAAAACACACCTGTCCGACGTGATGGTACGCCAGTGGGGGAGGTGATGGTGAATCAAGTCGCCCACTGGCGATTGGTGGCCCTGAAAGGTCAGACTGGGAGGGTTTGGAGGCTGCTGCAGAGGGTGCGGTGGTGGACTGGCCCGCTCGCTGGCCCCCAAACCCCCAACGGTGGGTCCCACGTCCCTGGCCGCGCAGGGGCTGAACAGCTTGCGCCGGCTTGTGGCTCTGGGTGGAACGTAGCAGGGCACCCCTTCCATAGCCACGAAAGGGGCGAAAAGCAGACTGCACAGGGCGGGTGGTGGCGAGGCCCAGGGACTTGGCCGTAGCCCGAGAGTCCTTGAAGCGCTCCAGCGCGTTGTCTGCTTTGTCGCCGAACAGGCGACGGCCATCAAAGGGCATGTCCATAAGGGTAGCTTGGACATCCCCGGAAAAGCCAGTCAACCTCAGCCAGGCGTAGCGTCGAAGGGCTACTGACGTTGAAATCATCCTGCCTAGCGAGTCAGCAGTATCCAGCCCACAACGGATGGTAAACTTGGCTGCGTCTCTCCCCTCGGCGACTGCACGGGAGAGCACAGCCCGGGCCTCCTCCGGACACTGGGGCAGCACCTGCGCTACCGTATCCCACACAGAGTGGATGTAACGGCCCAACAGACATGCAGTGTTTACCAACCGCAGTCCCAAGCTGGAGGAAGAAAACATCTTCTTCCCAAGGTGGTCCAGCTTTTTGGATTCCCTATAAGGTGGTGCGTTAGGGAATGCGCCTTTGGACGTGGAGGCTTGGACCACCAAGCTCTCAGTGGGTGGGGTGTTGGGAGAGGAAAGTGGGGTCGCCCGGGGCCGGGCGGTGGCGTCAGGCAATCATCCTATCCACAGGAGCCCCTGTATTGGGCCTGGACCAGGTGCCCAAAAGGATGTCAGTGAGGGCTTCATTAAACGGCAGCAGGGTCTCCGAAGAGCTCGCTGCCGGTTGAAGCACCTCTGTCAGGAGGTTAGTCCTGACTGCCACCGTAGTTAGCTCGAGGTCGAGAGCCTCAGCCGCCCTACGCAACATCACTGCGTAAGGCGCTCCCTCCTCCGTAGCCACGGTAGGATGAGACAACGTGCCAAGGTCTGGGGAGGTATCCAGACCACTGGCTTCCCCAAACTCCTCTCTCCAGTCCAGGTCGTACTCCAACTGGTCAGTTAAAGAGTCACCAGACCCCTCTCAGTCCTCTCCACCCTCCTCTGGTTGCCAATCTGGCCTAAACACACCAGAGCTGAACAAGGGAACAAAAGTACCCGTCGGCGCCGGATCCGGCGTCGGTCGGCGCTGGTCCGGCTCAGTGTCCACGTCAGGGTGGAGGCCGGGGTCGACGCCGGCTGGGGACACAACCGGCGTCGGCTGCAGACGCGGTGCCGGTGGAATCAGCGCCGGGGAAGGTGTTACAAGGTCGACCAGCGCCGATCCGGATCCAGGCCTGGATCCAAGGGGACCCTGCGGTGCCGAGGCCGAAGCCGCCAGCGTCGAAGGCCCAGGGCCCCAGCCGAGTCCGCGGGGCCCGGAGGCGCGCCAGCGGAGTCGGGCTGCCCAAAGATGGCATACATCGCTTCGTAGAAACTCCGAAGCTGGGCAGGTGTCACTCCGGGTCCCGGGAAGGGAGGGAAACTCGGAGTCGACCCAGCGGGCTCTGCACGTGAAGCCGCGGGAAGGGCACCGCCCGCATCCCTCGTCGCGTCGGCCAACGGATGGGGAGAAGTCGAAGAGCGACGATGCTTCTTCGACTTCTTCTTGTGCTTCGACTTACCTGAGGAGTGCGCAGACTTGCAAGAGGACTGGTGGTGGCTCCGTGACCGGTCCCTCGACCTACCATGCGACCGGGACCTCGAACGGCGTGGAGCGGACTGCCGGGCCTCGAGAAGCTTTCGGGACCGCTCCCGCAAAGACTTCGGATTCATGGTCCGGTAGTCAGAACACGACTTGGAGTCGTGGTCGCGTTCCAGGCAAAACAGGCACACGCGGTGCGGATCCGTCACCGACATCAACCGTCGGCAGGAACCGCAAGCCTTGAAACCGGGCATCCCTACGCGCACCAGGAGTCGAGGACTCAAAACGGTGTCGACAAAAGTCGATAAATAAAGTCAGTCAAAAAATGACTGGAGGTACTGCTCTCTCCGGATCTGCGCTGGCTGGCGCGGAAAAAGAAAGAACTGACGTCAGCGCGCGAGGGCGGCGTCTAAGTACCTGCCGCTACGTCATCCCGGCGACCACGACGCAGACTATGAACGCGGAGCCGACCGACGCCACCTTACGACGCGCAGGGGCACTGCTGACGAAAAATTCTCCGGATCCAGCCTGATGCCTGGGGGTAATTCACAAGGTAAGGAATCTATAACGAATTGTTTCTTTCAGATTGTTCGTTCCTTTGGGCTGTCATTGGTTTCTTATGCCGATGACAACCAGTTGGTGACATCTATCTCTCCTCAATGAAGGCAAGACGTAGGTCATGCTATTGGGCAATAGCTTCATTAGGAAAGGTTCAACTCTTGTACCTGACTATCTGAAAGGACTCCCCAGCCCCAAATGGGTGATAAAGAGCCTTGGGATGTGGCTCGATTCCAGTCTCACCATGGACCACCAAGCAAAAACACTGGCAGCTAACTGCTTTGGTGCTTTGAGGTTACTAAGGAAGGTACTAAGCCTACTTCCTCTCTTAGCCAGAAGACTAATTGTTCAGGCCCTGGAACACACTTCTCCTTAAACTTAGCCATCAGTCTAATGATCTTTCCTTCTATAGGGCCTTGAAGACCTGGCTTTATGGTAGGTAGCTCTGCTGGTTGTTAGCTGCATGTTGACTGACTGAGTGCTGGGAGGCCTTTGGGTAGCCACGTGCTATATAAGACTACCAGAATAGAATACAATAGGTTATCAGCTATTTGCAGGGGCAGCCCAGTTCCTGTAATAGAAGATTCAGACAATGGAAATGCCTCCGCTCCTATGAAGAAGTGTTGGGAGATTCTCTCCGTGGTCCTCTGAGGGATGTTGCATCAAAGCCCAAGCGGCTGCTTTTTCAAATCTCCTCTAGATATAGGTTTGCAGAGGAGGAGGATGCCTTCCCGGGCCATGTCTGTGGGTGCCGGCGACAATATCTGGGAGGATGGCACGACCAGCCCTGTCCTGGGTCCTCTTGTGTGAATTCAACCAGACATTCCACCCAGGCCCCTGTGGGGTCCAGGAAGAAATTAGCTTCCAGATCAACCCTAACTGTAAGCTTTACCGGGGAAAGAAGAGCATATTTAATCCCCCATCTCCTGCAGCTTCCTCTTGACCTACAAAAAGTAGGCTTGCTAGTGCTGAACAGCCAATGTGTAGTCCAGGAAGATCAATATATAGTGACAGTCTTTGAGGAGAAGGTTACATTGTCTGGTCATTTTGAGAATTGCATCACAGTTGTAGTGGATGGTATTTGCCACAACTGGCCTTAGGGAGCACCCGCAAGGGGCTGTGGGTGAGCACCTGGTGGGCTCTTTCTATGGAAAAGTAAGGTGTAAAGTCATCTGGAGATACTAGGTCCCTGAGCCATGTCTCATGCCCATCTAAAGCAGCCGCAGGCCCAAACGTATGGCTCGGCTTCGAGGGAGCAGCCCACCCCGTAGTCTGTCACGTGGCTCCCCTCTTTCGTCCTTGACCTTTAGCTTACCTCCAGGGCAGCGGCTGTCCAACATCAGTGAGGGGTGAGCCGGGTGAACACCGCAAGCCTACGTCTGGCACCCCTCCACACTGTTTGGCGGCGCCTCTTCAGTCGAGCCGTGATCTGGCCTGAAACTTGGCACCCTACTAGCCCAGATCGACACTGTTGCTTCCCGCAAAGTTCCTCTGCCCGCTGTCAGTGAGCATTAGAACTGCTGCATCATATAGATGATCAGTGGATTGCAAAGCAACAAGCCAGAACAGTTCGACTTCTATGTCCATGATAATGGCCATCCAGGGCATGCCCCTCTAGTGTTTGCTACAAATCTGATGAGTTTTTCTTCTTTTAGAGCCTGGATATTGTTCAGGGAGGCATTGTTATTAGGGTTCAGTGACGTTTCTGTAGGGTCAACTATGTTGCTTGTATTGGCTCCATGACAGGCTTTGAGGGTGTGGATGAGCAAGGAGGGTTATCCATGTGCATGTTAGTAAGAGAGCGTTTTTAATAAGTGGAATTTGGTTATCTCTTAATCAAAACATTATGTCAGTCCCATGATGTAGGATTGAGTCCACTATTTCCGTGCTGTGTTTGGCTGCTGATCGGCAGTTGCGTAGCTACATTTTAAGTTGAATTTTGAAGATACTGTAATATAGTCTGATTCATCTGAAGCAATGGGTATGCTGATGCAATAGCTAAAAGATCTGCTCTAAAGCTGCCTTGGCTTGTGATTATTGGGTCTCATGAACACTGAAATGCTGTAAGAGTTCAGATGGGGGGGTTTGGTGACGCTGGGCTCGTATAAGATGAGGAGAGAGTCAATGTTTCCCTGTGTGAAATTATTGGCAGCTTTCTTGGGTCTGGTACTTCGTTGCATAAAGGTGTGTTGAGCATGAATGATCTGAGGATGCAGAATGTTCTTTTTGGGTTCAATGATAGTGTTTCCAGTAGATTATTGCTATTAGATGCTGTGTGTTTGTTCGAATACATGTTGTTTCATATCAATTTTCTATTCTTTTTGTTAATGCATTAGCTTCTTAGTTATTTTTGAGAAGGAATAGTTGTGATGCGGAGGAGGTTGTATTGTCCCGTGTGACCCTTCAGGGGGACACATGGGTCTGTGGAAAGGATACAATGACTATGGTCTGTTATGCCTATTACGGGTACATGCGTCTTGTGACATTGTGTGATACCTGGAAGGTTAATGAGGGCAAGATCAGGAGGGTGGGATCAGGTGAGCTAGAGTGGTAGGCCTCTGTATCATGGTGTCTGCCATTGTGTAATGAAGTGTATGTGAGAGGGCTGGTGATATGTAGGAGTGGAAGGGGTGGGGTGGAGAGTACTCTTTTGTGGATCAAGACTGAAGAATGTCAGGTGTTAGGGGTGTTCTGGTTTAGTGGTCAGTCTGGATTAGGGGGGGAGCTATGGGTGGTCTAGACTTGTGGTTCCCAGTCGTGCTTGGTGTGGGCAGTGTTGTCTGGCTCTTATTATGTTGATAAGAGGTGTGTGATGTTTGGGAGAGGGCGGAGTCAGCAGTGGGCTGGGTCACAGTTGTGGGACAACTGATTGGGGTTGGATCTCCGATGGGGGTGTACTTGGTGTGGCTTGGGGAGAGCTAGGGGTTTGGGTAGTTGTAGGTTTAGGGCAGATGTTGGGGTGAAGGCATGGGGAGTATATCTGGTAAGGATAATGCAACAATTGTGTAAGGGGGAGAGGCCTCTGAGATGGTGACCATTGAAGTGTTTAGCGAGATGGTGGCCATGTTACTACTCTGGCTGTTGTTTAAGCAATTCATTAAGGTGGAGAAGTGTACGTGAGATTTGGAAGGCTGTGGTCTGAGGCTTGGATTATGATGTTGCCTTTCTTTATAAAAGAGAGGCTGTAACAACTGATTTGAAATTTGGCGAGGGTGAGATAGTGAGTTTGAGGTTATAAGGTTTTTTGGTTGAGTTCGACACAGTGATTCTTGAGTAACTCTTTCCATTGGCCACTGCATCGTGAGTAGAAAACGAGGTCCGTTTTTTGGCATCTTCTTCATCGCAGACATGGATATCAGTCAATAAGTTCTCAGGGAGGTCTTTTAAAAGTTGGTGTTTTGTAGTTGTTAAGAGGCATTTTTGATTGGTTGGGTGGCTAGATGATCTTGAGGGAGTTAGACCGGCTTTTTGGAGCCTGTCATTATAGGAGGAATCCACAGGAGATCTGTTGTTGTTCGGAATGGGGTAATTAATTTAGGCTCTCTGAGGTGGGCAGGGAGAGTGGCCTAAACAACTGCTTTGTTCGAATTTTGTGACTATTGCCTTGTGGCTAGAACAGAGGTTGTAATGATTCTACGGTTGTACGGATTCATTTCCTCTGCCATCATCAGGGCGTTCAGAACCATGAGAGTAACCCTGAGTGTTAATCTGGGTAAGTGGTGGCATAGGAGTATACTAGTTTCTGATCTATGTGGCTAAGTGACTGCAGATCTGGAATCCAAAATAGCTTCAGCCCTGGTGTGTGCTTTCTCTTTAGCCCCTGCTTGTAAAGATAACTGCCACCCAACTGCATTAGGGCGCATAAACACTAGTTTGTCTAACAGCGAGGCTTCTGTCTTAGCACTGAGGCCTCCATGGGCTCAGCTCCAGCCAGGAATCCACCACGCGAGGTACGTTAGTCACAACTATCTGAAGACCAGGTCAATTGGGGCTACCCAACAGGATACTCGCGTCAGCGCTGTGTCAGCCACTAGTTTGGGGCACCCTAGTGTGACTTTTCCGGTCTCTGAGTTGGCTAAGGGCCCACTAGGGTGCAAGCTGGAGTCCGATCAAACCATAGTCAACTTACCACTCGCAGCGTGTCCATACCTGGCTGTGCTAATCTGGATTCTTCTTTCGAGCAAGAACCAATATGAAGCTTATAAGGAACTATACAATAAAACACTGGACTGGCTAGTTCGGCACAAAGGGTTCCCGTTAATTAATGCCAAAGATATATTAATGGTGCACAGGTGTGCATGGGTTGGACCCGACCTTGAAGACCCCACCAGTGACTGTATAATCATCAATTTTAGATTCCCGTTTTTAGTGTATAATTTATTGTTTGGCTTTTGCCCGCTCACTGCCCCAAGGAGTGCTGTTACCCTGGTCTCATTGTGCTTCTGTGTATCACCCGAACAGATTTCGCCTTATGGGTCCTCCTTCCAATCAACTTAGAGCTGTTGAGGATTTTCAGCACTTGCTCTCTCCTTGTCAACCCTGCACACTTTTGGAATGCTATTGGGGCTCCCTCTCAAGGCCCTGCAATCACCTCGCAGTGGTCCACTGCACCTTTTAAAAATCCCACAGCGAATAGATTTGACGTCCTTGCTGACAATGATTGACTTCCACCTGTAGCAAACTTGCCAATTAATACTGGTAATGACCTGATCACTGCCCCTTCTGATGAAATCTTAGTGGACCACAACGCTGTGTGCTCTTATTCTCTTTTAAGCTGGAATGTTGAAGGATTCAGAGGGAAAGTAGACAATGCTGATTGTTGGACTTTTATTAACACACTTGATATTAATGCCCTGCAGGAGATCTGGGCGACTACTCCCATTTTATTTGATGGTTATTTATGTTATTCGTGCCAATTAACTCCCTCTCCTTGTGGTAGGGATATAGGTGGGCTGGCAATTTGAGTCCGTGTAACTCTCTAGTTGGACGTGACACCTATCATCACTGGGTCCCCAGCTTTTCAAATTATAAAGGTCCAGGATAGAGCCTCTAGTTTCAGTTTTTACATAATTATTTTTAACAACGACTTTGTTAACTCTCTCACTATTTATTTTGTTCAGTTGTTAAATTTTATGTCCAATCTTAAATCACCAAAGGATAATGTCAAGTCGCAGCCTTCATATATTTTGTGTGGTGATTTTAATGCAAAAATAGCTGGGAGAGGACTCCTGAAGGGAAGATCCCTAGGGGAGCTCTGCAAAGCAAGGGGTATTGAGCTGGTAAAATACTTGTACTCACACGATCTTATTGAATTAGTTGATCATTTAAATGAAGATAAGAGCCTTCTGCTAACTTAAAGGGGCCACGGCCGCCAATCGACCATTGATTATATTTTTGTAACCAGAAATGTAATGGATCATTTCTCTAAAGGGGAAATCATGCTAACGGAATGGGGGGGCCATCATGCATTGTCTATTACTGGGTTGCTCCCCCTGAGAAGGCTTTAGCCGATCAGTAATGTTATACCCACCCAGCATTCTATAGATGTGCTTAGAATGGTCTGGCGCCTCAAAGACCCTTTAATTGCCCTTGGCTCCATTCTAACCCAGTCCCAGGATTTATTCCTCAATTGTATATCTGAAGCCCATGGGGGTGTTATGGTATATCACTATATTCACTAGTTCAGACCATTAAACATTTTCTCTCCAAGCAGTGCGGCCGGACAAGGGGGACCCTCGATGGTTTGACGAGCATTGCTCAGCAATAAAACAAAGGCTAGGGTCAGCTTTAGCTGTCTCTCCGAGAGTGTCTTCCGAGGTGCGGCTTGCTCGCCAAGTAAATAAGCTTGCTCTTAAAGCTAGAAAGGAGGCCCTTCATAAGCTGGACTGAGAAATCCTGGAACAGCTGCAGTTGGTAATAATAGTAAAAATTTTAGGGACACTTAATAAAATCAGGTCAAGAAATGTCCCTGATAACTCTCTGCTACAATGTAATATTCTTGGATCCGAGTGGGTGGCTCATTTCTCTGCTATTTACCATCTAGAAGAAGATGAAGAAGTAGTGGACCTCTTACACAGAAGATGAATCCATTCTCCCCCTATGATAATATATTTTCCAGAAGTTGAATTGGCTATACTTGAGAGTGCAGGTGGGAAGGTCCCTGGCCCAAATGGGACCCCAATCGATTTAAGAAGATGCAATGTTGCTTTTTGGGGTCCCTTGATTACAAATAATTTTAATGGTTCGTTAAACATTCACATCCCTCAATCAGGAATACTTGCAACAATCGTACCTATTTTCAAGAAAGGTGATCGGATATCCCCAAAGTGCTATAGGCCTATTTCTTTACAAGATAGTACTGTCAAAATTATTGGTAGGGTTATTTACAACTGCCTTGCCGCATGAGCCCAGGAACAGCACATCCTCTCCTTATTCAAATTTGTATTCCGCACATGGCTGGAACTGAACAGTGTTTAATCTGAGCCTAATAGTTATTAAGCACATCTCAGTCAAACGCTGTCCTCTCTATTTGGCCTTTATGGACCTTTCAACAGTGTTTGACTCTGTTAATAGGTCCAAGTTGTGGCTGAGGCGTCTCAATATGGGTGTTGAAGCATAATCTGCACGCTGACCTGGTGGCAAAAGTGCATTTAAGCCCAGAAGGGGAAATGTCCCCGGTATTCAGCCTCAAGCGGGGTGTGCGCCAAGGATGTATTTTGGCCCCCATACGTTTTATTCTATATATTAACAACCTTTGTCCACACTTGACCTCTGTTCAGGTCGCAGCCACTCGAGTCGCTGATACCCAGGTGCCTGCACTTTTATATGCGGACGTTGCGGTCCTACTGGCTCGGACCTCAAAAGCACTGCATGTACTAGTGGACCACTTCGTCCAGTTTATGGATTGCATCCACCTGCCCACCAACTATGGCATAACCCTCATCATGGCCTGTGGACCAGGTAAAATTAATACCCGTAGAATTATTATTAAGGGGTAGCCCTTGCATAGTGTAAAAGATTTTTGTTATCTGGGTGTCACCTTTAATTCCTCGGGTTCATGGCAGTCCCACCTGACCAGTTCATGCCTCAAACTTAGCAGGACAGCAGGAGCCCAATGTGTCCCGGCTGCTACGTACGGGGTGGGGACATAGGGGTTCCATAAATGTTCCCCCCTTCAGCTTGAGGAAAATCACTTATGCAGAAGGTTTTTACAGCTTCCCCTGCTACGCCCAGTTTTATCTTACATGAAGAGTTAAACCAGCTCTATATTAAGGAAAGTGTCCAACTGGCCCCTTTGTTACTCTGAGTCAATATATGGATGAATCCTAAAGCGAAGTTCTGTAGGGATGTCATTTCAGATTGCCTAAGACTGGATAATTGGGGATCTATTTCCTAGCTGAAATATCTCTTTAACATTCCAAGAGTTGGGGTGGTATCCTGCTTTTCTCTGTTTCTCCTTCATGCAACCTATGTTCTGTATCCTTTCCTATGCAACCTGCCTTTGTTAAGGTTGTTAGGCTGTGATGTAATTTCAATGTCTTTCCTAGGGAGAGAATGTTATCTTTCAATGTGTTGGCAGTTATTTAGAGCTGTTGGTGGCTGAGGTCTCTTGTACATGGATGGATTAAACGTGCTCCTGCTTTTCAACTACTTACTGTCTCCTGCCTGTTCTTTGAGACTGGCAAGCATCACCTCAGTTGTCTTCTTTGTTCTTGTCCCCTATATTTGAAAGAAAGCAGATAAATCATGGGTAAAGAGTTTTTTTCAAAATTGTGTGCTGAAAAAAGGCTGCATCGGGAATTGGTGAAAAGCACTGTGATGTGCTATTATCAGACTCTCTGTAGTCCGGAGCCTGTTTTATGCCTTTCACTAGCACTAACGCAATGGGAAAGGTCTCTCCTTTTCCGATTTAGATCTGGCTCAGTGTGACACCTATTGAGCTTCGGAAAGCTTACCGAAGTCTTGGGAGGAACTGCCTGGGCTTGTCCTTGTGATGGGGTCTCTACGCAATCACTACTGCATTATATGTTCTTTTGCAACTATTTTAGACATTTGCGAAGACTTTTTATTAAACCCCTATTAAAAATGTTAGGGTACCGTAGATGTGTGCAGGCTCTGCACAAGTTGCAATCACTGAATACGCCAATTATTTGCTTTAGGGTGAGTACTTTTCTTAAAGCTGCTATTCAAGCCAGGAAAACAATGGAAGGGTAACATTGTTTGTTTTACTGATGTAATAGCACTTTAGTTTTAGTTATCTATTGTTTTTGATAATGCACTGTGCACTTTTTATGTATGCTGCTAGTTTGATTCATAAGCTGTTGCTATATCCTGCTGAGTGTTTTGCTTGTATGAAATAAGGGTTAGCGCATTATTTTAATGCCTTGTAACAGTGCAGGAGAAGATGGAGTTGTTCTTTTTAACCTGTTTTATGATCATTTTCTGTGTATTGTATTGATACGAGTCATATGGCCTCGACTAGCCGAATAAAGATTCCTAGAATTGAATTGACTACAAGTCAGATTGTCAATATGATGCCCAGTTGGGAGTGCGTACTAACAAATTATATTGTGGTCATTTATGGGTGCCATAAGCCTGATGCAATCATCCAAAATGCTCCAACACATGTATAAACTCCACTTTGGTCCAGCTTATATGTCTCTGGCTTCATGGGCTGTGGAGATTAGATTTAACAGTAAGAGTTGTAGTGGTCCCCCCACCCCCACCCTGCACCGCTTTCGTAGCTCATCTGACTCCAGTGGGACCAGATTGAGGCAGCGGATATTGATGCTGTTTGCTCAGTTTGATGAGAACCCTGGGGTGTGCTGGGTTCTGCCGGGCAGAAGAAAAATCCTTACAGTGATGAAGAGTGGAGATGACACCTGCCAAGATGGACAATCTCATGGTAGACAGATCTTAGTGTAGATGAGGAGATTTTGGACTCAGCTACAGTTTCTCCAGTTGTCTGTAGTAGATCTCTTTATGATGGGCAGGAAGGGTAAAGGGCAGTGTAGATGAAAGGTTTGCTGTCCCTACATTTCGAAATAGACAGATTCTGCGGGGTAAAGGCCTTATTGGTGCTTGCCAGGTTAGAAGCGCATTTGTTAACTTCCAGTTAGACTTGAATTGGGGTGTGTATATTTATTACTGTAGCAGACAAGCCCAGTTTTTGCACAAGATTAGTTGATTTCAAGGACCAAAGGGAGGTAATCCCCTTTTTAACTCTGGAAAGATAGACTATTTTCTCTTTTCAATCACTTCCAGACTGTTTTTTTTGCTGTGGTTGATGTAATTTGTTTTGCAGACGTCCTCTTTCTATTCCCATGAAATAAGTTCTTGCTGGAGGAAGTTGTTTGCAGGCACTGGGACTTGGCTTCAGTCAGTAGATTGTAGTTAGCTTATGTAGGGGTGGTGGGCCGAGATTGTAGTTAGGTTGTGTAGGGGTGGTGGGCCTAATTTCACAGGGTGGGAGATTTGACCACCTAAATTCTTGGCAATATTGAACTAAACCTCTATGGTGCGGGTGGGGCATAGAAGTGTCCAGGATCCAATAACCGCCTCCCTTTCTACTGCAATGAAGTTCCACCATCTGACAAGTTTCAGATCTGAAGCAATCAGCTCCTAAGGACAGACTTTTGTGGAGTCTACCCACGATGTGAGGTACCACCGTCACATTGTACAGAGGAGCAACACTAGCCCAGTGGAAGCTCGAAGTAGTGGGACTGCCCACACAGCATTCTCCGACATCTGGTTGGGAAGGGCAAGAGCGCTTGCAGTGCCTACCTTCACCTGCTCACCGGGAGAGGACGCTGCCTCAGGCGGCTGTCAGCACCACCACCAACAGCTGCAGCAGCTCCAGCACCAGTCAGCAGCTCTCCCAGACTCCGGACAACCTTGTGAAGGATGAGGGCAAGATGAGACAACATCGCTCCTTTCACTATGCGGACCAAGAGGCTTCAAAGTCCTGGTTGTCCATAGGTGAATTGGACTGGCAGCAGGGATCACCACAGATTGTGGACCCGGACCACCACAGCCTCTGGAAGAAGTGTCCTTCCGACTGCCATCTTGCCACTCATATCTCACATGACTGGGAAATTTGATCAGGAAAGTTGGCATGGTGCCAAACGTGTGGTCTCCAAACAGCTGTTGCCTCCATCAAAAACAGAAAGAGCAAAGTCAAGTGAATGGTTTCTACTACCTGCTGCCCACCAGCTGCCAACTCAAACCTGTAACATAAGTGGGATGGATGGATCTAAACCTACATACAGGCAGCAGGGACACGTCATGGACAACAGAGACATGGAGGTTTGAAGATTCATCAAGTTGTTTAAAGGTGATATCCAAACACTGATAACTAGACTTCGATCACCCCCAATTTCACACCCCAACATAATTTTATATCATATGCACGTCACCAATACCCGGCTCCCAGTACATCATAACAGTGTGCCATATCTAGGGCCACTGCACTTGTCCAATACTGTGGCCGCAGCATTTTCTGTGTAAAATATAGATTTGCCGCACGTTACCTATTACCTCAGACACATAATATAATTAACAAATTATAAGAAAATAATAGTTTCGAGATCAAACGGTTAAAAAGTAAACAAAAAAGACGCTGTAAATGATTTACGGATCACCTTTCAAGCTGGTGACTTGCATTCAGGAATGCGAAACTTTTTGACAAAATCCCCAGCCCCTGGTGAGTAGGGCTTTTGTTTGCAGCAGGAAATATAAAACCCTGCACACTAAAATGGCTGGGAAGGATAAGTCTTTCGATGTCATTAAAATATTTTGTTTCTCTATTCATAAATAATCTTAATGTAAACAGGTGAACAGTAAGTAATCCTGAAACTGAAGGAAGGTTTTAAAAAATACCCGGGACGTGTAAAATAGGAGAGACATGCATGGTCTTTATTACAAGATGTGTGCACATGGCGGCTAGCTTTCAACTCGGTGTAGTATTGTAGATATTTTTCACAAACTATTTTTCTCTGGGAAGTAGAACAGACAGTTACAAAAACGGCATGCCTGCGCTTCCTAGCAATTCAAAATCACGGTCATTGAATACAATTTTAAATAGGAACTGAAGAATGTGTAATTTTCTGTACGTTGCATATCATTGCTATGCTTTGTGTATCGGTGATTGTTAAAATGTACAAATAGCTAGATAAAGTTGGCAAGACAGCTGCTTAACAATGTCAGAGAACGTGAAAACAAATTCTTTAAATTCCATCTGTCCAGTTTCCTTGCTGCTTAGATTTCCTCTTTGCTTCTTACTTCGTGTAACACTGCTGCATATATTGACAGTCATTGCTACATAATTTCTGTGACCCAGTAGTACTTCGTTGGGCATGATTTAGGATCCACCTGTCCCATTCATTAAACCACCACCAGCAACTCAAAACCACCACTGGCCACAGACATCACTCAATCTGTGCCTAAGTGGAGAGGGAAAAGCATACTGAAGGTGGTAGAGTTATTTAAGGAAATCTGCAGATTTTAGCAAAAAAAAAATATGTTTCTAGCTCAAACGGATCAAACGTTACTACAATTGCTGCAACACATGTTCCTGTGCTGTAGAAGGCTTTATGCAAAGGCTGCCTGGTCACCTCTTAGTTGCTTATTGCTGTATTTGGGTGTTACACTGGTACTAATGAGGTGAAACCTCTTTCTAGACGGTGTTAACGTGTGTAAAAATGGCACAATTATTAGGCAATACTATTACAAAATGTATTGCAATGTAATGCATTACGTTGCATAATCTACCTTTTCTTGCAGCATAATTTAGTCAACCCTGCCACATAATTGGAACCAACCCTGCCGCATAATTCCAGTGGCCTGGCTTATATGGGAACCCTACCATTAGTAGGCTGCATAGCAGAAGAGTAAGGCAATAAAGAGGAGAGGAGTAGTAGGACACGCACTTGCTGTACTCACCTGGAATGTCCATAAAGTAGGCCTTAACTAACCTACCCCGTCTGGAGCACAAAACATGTCACCTAAACGTCTCCAAAATACAACTTCATTAATAATGTGCCTGAAATACAAGAAGACCTTTTTAACCTACACTATCTGAGAAGTAGGCCGCGCCTTGATGCAGATTAGGAAAGGTCAAAAATCCATATAGTTAGCAAAACAGCATTTGACGACATGAAAACAGGAAGCAAAGTGCAGGTTTATTGCAAACATATTTATCGTGAGGGTTAGGACCTTTGTGAAATCCTCTGCGATACAAGGCCTTATTTGACATAATTTGAGAGTAATTTTTCTTGCGTGGTCTAAGTGGATGCACTTGGAATAGTTTCTAATGAAAAAACACCGCAAGGCATTTCAGTATGGCACCAAAGACAAGACTACAGGCAGGTTACAGACTAAGTGTGGGTCCAGTGTTTAGCGAAGCACCGCCACCTGCACAACGAGAAGCACCCACAGACGCAGAAAGGAGTTTGGGAGGACCGTGGGGCATAGGGGTAGGTATATGGGGGTAAAGTGCCTACGATCACAGGAGGGAATGTAAACAGGCACAAGAAGGAATAACAAAGTGCAGAGAAAAACAGTAATGAGATGCATTGCACAGTACAAATGGCTGTAAGTGAGGACCAGGTCCAGTGGACATTGTGGTGAGAGTAATTAAGCAGGAGCATAGGGAAGAGAAAACAGGGCCCCAGGAGGGGGAACACACCAGAGTAACGAGGATCACAGACTGGCCTGTTGAAAGTCAGTGTACTGAATCCAGAATTGCTGGTTCTTCTCAGGCAGTGCTTTGTGCAGACGACTGGATGTCACTTCTGAAGTCATGTGTTGGGCAATGAATGCAGAATGGAGGCCCCCATCCACCAAGGATTCACGAATGGAACAAAGGCCGCAGACATCACTCTGGCCCCTCAAGCAGAACACTTCGTTTTACGAACCAGCGAGGTCTTGGAAAAGCATCCTCGAGATATTTTGCTTCAAGGACGGTAGATCAGCTTGTCCAGTCCTGTATTATCTATGAATTAGCAAGCTTTGGTTAGGGAATCCCAAACCCTGGCCTCGTTGCAGAGCAGTGGAGCACAGTTTGCACCACCATAAAAAATCCAAAGGCTAGAAAACCAATCACAACATCCTCCACCTCTCCTTCAGGAAGGTGTGAAACTAGATTGCAAACAGTAATTGTTGAAGAACATCTCAAACTGAGAGAAGAATTAAACCGCAATTTCATGAACCAACGAGTTACTGTAGAATCAAAGATCATTTCCAGATGCTCTATAATCTGTGTGCCATACAAGTGATGGGAAAAGCACATTTGTATGGACGAGGCAACCTCAATGCATTCAGAATGATCGGAAACTGAGAAGATTGTCAGCATCTTGATTTCAAAATAGCAATCATGATGAATTTTATAGCAAACTGTTACCTATCAATGGAAAAAGTCCACTTGAAGCCACGTCTTAGAAGACTGAAAAGCCAAACCCACTGTCACTGCTAGAACCAGCAACCGCAGGGTTCGAATAAATTCTACAACTTTGGATTTAATCATGATTCACTGCAGTGCGTAGACTGTGTCAACTAACTAGAGATGCAAAGCTACTGCAATTCCCACTACTGGATCACTTGGCAGTGGTCAAGCACTAAAAGAACATGGAGACTGTGCTCTCACCTCGGCCGTGAAGCTAGAAAAACCCCATACAGACAGGTCTAGTCACCAGTCGAAAAAAGGGTAAAAGGAGGCAGAAAGCCTAACAAGCTGGAGGCTATTGTCCATGGTTCAGCTCTCAATTGGCAAAAATCTCGCCCATAGGGATCCAGATGTTCTTACACTGGGTAGCATGGTACAGAAACTCCTCCCCAGCGCCCTGCTCTGGGTCCGCCCAGTTCCGCTGGGTCCCATAGTTCACCCAAGTGCGCTTCACATTCTCTGCCGAAGACCACTCCACGAACTTGGAGCCCTGAAAATGGGTGAAAAAGCAGATTTCAGTTCTATCAAAGAAAATAAACTATTGGACTTTTGGAACAACCACCATTTAATAACCCTCTTCTATCTTACTTTATTAAAGCATTCACTACCATCACCTTATCCTACCACAAAGACCAATTTTCTATCGGCCTTGCAAATACCTCATATTTCATTATGCAGGCAAACCTTCCCCTTCCAAGCTACTCCTGGGTGATATAACTAATTATGTTCAGTCTAGGGTAAGCACATACTCCAAGATGAGCTAACGTGGCTGTGCATCTTCTATCCCAGCTAACAAAAGAGCTGGTAACATGCTTTGGCCTATCATAATCACCTCACCCCAGATTGAATAATCCCGGATGAACCTACATCTACCAAGCTAACTGCAGACATGGTACCAAGGCTAGGCTTCTCCCCGACCAGTCTAGATCAAGCCATCTATCACCAGGTCTACTAACATGGCTGGGTCTCTCCTGTCCCAGATCTGGCCCAAGAACTGTATGGACCTACTGCACATACTTCCGGATTGAATAATCCTGGATGGACCCATATTCAATAGCTAACTCCAGACTTGATAACAGGGCTAGTTCTCCCACGACCTGACTAGCCTCAGAACTCATAATCTGGTGAGATCTTTCCCCATCCAGCTAACTGTAGATCGCCACACAAGGCTGAGCATAACTTGCCAAGGTAGCAGAAAATCTGGGTATATGAATGGGACTTTTACTACTCAACTAACCTCAGATCTGATAACATAGTTATACTCTTTCTAAAAAGCTAACACTACATCTGCTAACCTTGATGATTAACTCCACATAGTTGATCCCAGATTTCTGTATTACAATTAGGTAACATTGCCTATTTGTGTACACTAGAGTGATAAGTCAGACAGTGCGTCTCCACAATGTGTATCCAATCAAGGCCCATTTCCCATTATGACACAAGTGTCCACTCAGCCTTCAGACCCTAGTTGTAGCACTTACCTGGTCACTACCAAAGTACCACATCGCCTGCACATCCTGGTGCTCCACTAGGAACTTGGTCAGGTGATCGCGGCCTCCAGTAAGGATATTCACAACACCACCTGGAAGGTCTGAGGTGTCGAAAACCTAAAATGTAATTAGAAAGAATGAACTATCTCAGTACTCCATATATGAAGGAGAGGGTAGTGAAACACCCTCTCATAAAGCATCCATTTTAGAAACATGGCAGGAGTCCTGCATTGTGCTGAAAAAAGCAGAAACCCCTACTATTGCAGCAACTGCAAATTTTTATAAGTATTGTAAAGTACGTAAATGCCCAAAAAAGAAATACTAGAAATGCCCATATCTGCTATCTTAAATTCCCTGCCTCTCACTCCACCCATCTCTGTCTTTCATATATGGAGGATACACAGTAAACATATCAACGGCATTAAACTAGCTAATCTAGTTTCACTCAAACTTGCATGGTATTATCCTGTTGCAAGTATGACCGTTGCATCCCATCGCACACTTGTAACTTATCTCTATACATAAATAACTATACTAAACATATATTATATAAATAGGTATATGTATTGTGTGAACTCTGCATGGAGGAGTCGTCTTGAAAAGACCAGGCCCACAGACTTCTAAGAAAGAAAGAAAGGATGTCTGCTTGTGGATCTCAATATACAGTTAAATCCAGGGTTACACATTTCAGTGTATATACAGTACTCCTTTTCATGGCAATATGATGTATCACCATTTGCAGCTGGCCCGGCAATAGGGGGTAGTGGTGGGGTATAAAGGGGCTGCGGTAGAGTGGAAGGGTAGTTTACAGTCCACCTAAGGTATATACAAACTCTACAGTACAAAACAGTACTCCTCTGTAGTCCTCTGATCTGTGGCCCAATTTCATCCAAGGATAAACTTCCTTTGCATGAACCAGGGTCTACCTTAGTTTTGAAGCCCACCTTCTTTGCCCAATCTCTGCACTTGCAAGAAGCAGCAATGGCTTGGCATATTAAATCCTTAACTTTTTTTTTTAATAAGAAGTGAAGTCAGCAGGGATTGAAAAATGCTGTTATCATAGCTCTCTCTCTTTTAATGGGTTAATGTTTACAAACCATCTCATTCTCCTTTTTTCTTGAGGGGTATGATTATATTCTAACAAATACAATACTTAGATAATCAGTGGCCCATCTCTCCTAAGGTCCAACTCGACAACACAAATGCGTGGCCTTCAAACAGTTTTAACACACTTGAAAAATGTTAAACAATAAGGCTGTACGCACAAAACTACACGACGAACCTGATAGTTTCAATACCTAAAAGCTGACACTTAGGCATACGTCAAAAAAGTGCCAGTTGTTTTTGTAAACAATGAGAAATTTAAGAAGATCTTTAGCTTCATATAAAACAACTATTTCAAGATGTTGGATGGTTTTAGGAATAAACACTACTCAAACAGACATTAAAGAACTCTACAAAGAGCCTTGAGAGAAAAATCAGAGAGAGTAAAGCAGTAAGCAATGCTAAGATCGCCCTCGATAATTTTCCAGCGTACCACTGATGAAATTCCCCTTACACCCTGTCGTATTTGTGGGGAAACCCATGTGCAGCATAAATAGGTTTTTCTTGTTGCGCATGCCAATCTACTCGTTTGTGCCACCGCTGGATCGAGGGGGGTGTAGGCTGTTTCCACTTGCAGGCCACATCTCTCTCTGCCACCAGACATGCCAGACATGTCTAAAGCCATCTGGAGCGGAATATTAGCTAGGGCGTATTGGTCTTTCAATTCTTAGAAGGGCATCAAATTGTCTCCCTTGTAAACCTCCCCTAAGTATGTGATGCCTATGCAGTCCCACTGGGTGAAGCCCTCAAGGGTGGAAAGATGGGGAAGCCACGCACCCTGCCAAAGGGGGGGGTCATACCTGTCAGGTGGCGGTCGCACCAAATAAGGAGCAAGGCCGCCTTCCAGCAAATAATCAACAGCCGGTTGCAGTAACGTCTGGGGCAGCAGAGTTTTGTAGAGGAGTCCCTCAAAGCCCATCAGATGAAGTTCTAGATGGTAAACAGGATAGTCCTAACCCCCGGCAAACCAGTCGTTAATGGGTACCAGTTGTGCCACCAGACAGTACACATAAATGTTGAACAGCCCAAGGCCTCCGTCAAAAGGTGATTTGTGCGCCGAGTGGAATGCCACTCTGTGACGTTTGCCAGACCATATAAAGGTCATAGGTTTAGAAGTTAGGGAGTGAAACCACTTACAAGGGATAGGATAAGGAAAATTCGCCAGGACATACAGGTAAGAGGGAAGACGCAGCATCTTGAAGAGTGCGATGCGTCCCATGGGGTTGAGGGGTAAGTCCATCAGCAGAGGTCCCGATCGAGAGCTTGGGCTAAGTATTGAAAATTAGGGGTCCATGCCAGGTCCTGGAGATGGGACATGTGGATCCCCAAATATTTAAAGGAGTTCCGCCGAAGAGGGATATCTGGGAACCAGCATCGCCCCTTAGCGTCACCCCTCACCTCCAACAAGATGAATTTGCACATGTTGATTTGGAGGCCCATGGCTTCACTGTAAAGATGAAGGATCTCCAGGCATCGAAGGCCTGAGGCTTGGGGGTCACCAAGGAATAGGAAGATGTCATCGGCCTATAGTGCTATGTGGTCTTCAAATCCACTCCCCATTTCCAAACACGTATGTGTACGTCACAATGTACGAGGCGTGCCAGGGGCTCTATAGCTAGGTATAGGGTAGAGTAAAGGGGAAAGAGGGCAACTCTGGTGCGTGCCCCGCAGGATTGGGAAGGGGGCAGACAAGATACCGTTCACCCATATCTGAGCTGTGGGGCCACTATATAGAAGCTGCACCATCCTGCAGAAAGTAGCCCCCAAGCCCACCCGTTGGAGGACTGCATCCAGGAAGTCCCAAGAGACTGTGTCAAAGGCCTTGGAAACATCTATGAGGAGGAGGGCAAGAGTACCGTCCAGTACCTGCGTCTGGGAAAGAGCCATATGCATAAACCCATATTGGTCCGGATGGATGAGATATGGGAGAGTACGGGTCAGCCAGGTCGCCAAGGCCTTGGCATAGATCTTAATATCTGTGTTAATGAGCAATATAGGGCGATAGGAAGAGCATTGGTCTGTGGGGAGGCCCTCTTTAGGAAGAACCACGATGGTGGCACAGTTTAGGTCCGGGGGAAATGATCACTGCTGTATCGCAGATGTGTAGAAATGTAATAAATGGGGGGATAATATGTCACAGAACTTCTTGTGATACTTGATGGGATAACCATCAGGGCCCACGGGTTTCCCCGATTGAAGGTCTGTTATAGCCGAGTCAATCTCCTCTGCGGTCAATGGTTGTCTAATTCTAGGAATAGAGAAGTTGGGGCAGAGGGTATCAGGATATCTTGGAGAATGGGGTTGTCTGCTTCCGTTGGAGGAGCTGCATAGCGGATATAGAGATTTTGATAAAAGGATGAGAAGGACTGGGCGATTCTGGGCAATTCTTCATGAAGGCGGTTGGTTAAATCCCAGATGGTGGGCACCACCCTGGTGGAAATGCCATGGGTCGGCAGCCAATATAGCAGTTTGCCGGATTTATCACCAGACTCGTAGACTGTTTGGGTGGGGGCCCTCTAGCATGGTTCTGCCTCAAATCAAATCAGGAACATTTGTTGAGCGCACAAATCACTCGAAAGTCTCATGGCGCTGGCGGACGACTCGGAATTGTCAGCATGTACAAGGAGGAAGCCGGACTAATGATCGAACAGCCATGTTTTTGATTCCCGGCGAAAGTGGTTATGGTCAGAGGTGATGCATAGGTATAAAGGCAGTTTATTCCAGAGGGTGATTTGATTTGAATGCAACACCACGGATCTCTTGATCCGGTCCAATAGTCTGTTGGTGTTCCAAGAGAATATGGTCAGGCCTGGGGCATGCATTGTGGGGAGAGGAGGGCGTTCGTAGGGCTTGCCGAGGACATGAAGCATCCAGGCAGAGTGGACCAAGCACAAAAGTATTATCTAAAGTACCCAGGAGAGCTGTTTAACAACCTGAAAGAAAATAACAAGGTTAGAACAAAGAACCTGGCCCAGCGGGGCCAACTTGAGCTCCTCCAACTACCCCCACCCCATACTTCCTCCTGCGAAGCATCTGTCACCCTTAAAAAAGAGGTAACAAAGAAAATCAGGGGTAAAAGTCAGTGCTTTCTTAGGTGCCCATAGAACAGGAGATCGTGCCTGACAGCATGGAAATAAGTAAATAGAGCAAAAAGTTTTGGCCAGAGGCCGTACCTTAAAAGGTTAGAAGGCGCCAGGGATCATTGCACACGTCCGAGCGGAAGACGCTCATCCATCCCATCAGCAGACAAGGGCCAGAGCCAGGTCCCACAGTAACAGCCTTCTGGATCGAGAACGTCCTCCCTCGGTCTTTCGCCGAGGAAGCGGTTAAGAGTGCCCTCCCGACTCCGTGGCTTGGTGTTCATCCGGTGCGGTTCGCCACAGCGGCCGCTGTTCCAGGCCTATTCCGGGGTATCAAAAAAATATATGGAAGACTGAAAGATGACCTTCAGGCATGCCAGGAAGAGGAGCAAGCACCCCCCTGGTGTAGTCAGGAAAGATCAGGACTCTAGAGTTCAGGTGTCTGAGGTCCGGCTGGGCGCAAGCTTCACGCAGGATAGTATCCCAGAAAATAAGTATGCACAGTATCACCGGTCGAGGCGGTACCCCGGTGGGGGGTTTGGGAGCAAGAGATCGCTGCGCCCTTTCGATGACAAACACGTCGGAGAGTTTGCCGGCCAGGACCCAGGACCGTAAAAATGTTTCCCGAGTCTCTGTGATGTTCGAGGCTTCCAAGGACTCAGGGAGGCCAACAAGGCGGAGATTGTTATCCCTTGAGCGGTTTTCGGCTATCTCTGCCCTCAAGGTCAGGGCCCCGACCGAGGTCAGCAGCTTGGATACTTGGTGCTTGAATGTAGTAACCTCATATCCATTCGTGGAGATCCGTGTCTCCGCCTCAGTCACTATTAGCTACATTGCGCAGGTCCTGGCGCAGCAGTGAGAAGTTCACTCTGAGGCCATCAACTTTGGATTCCATGGCCTTCCGTGAGTACTGGATGGCTTTAAGGATCATTCTGAGGTCCGCAGTGTTAGGGGACCCAGACTCAGTGATGGGGGCCCCAGCAGCTTCCCTGACATCCGACAGAGGGATTGTGTACTGGTTCATTTTTGTCTGGGCCAGCATGGGTGGAGAAAATATATTGATAAAGATTTATGATCTGCCCTGCCCTAGTTCACATTCTGAACTCTGCTCCTTTATCCAATGGCTCAATAATCAAAGCAAGGACCTTAGATTTACTCTACATCACAGCACGGAGAAAGTGAACTACTTAGACCTAGTAGTACACCACAATAAGAACAATATATATACACACACCGCTCTGTACAAGATGTCCACGAAGAGAAACTCATTGCTGTTGTACAAGTCACCATCCACATTCCCTTAAGAGACAATTCACCAAAATACAATGCAGTTAAATAAACA
Organism: Calotriton arnoldi; assembly: GCA_963921515.1. Taxonomy (NCBI): domain Eukaryota; kingdom Metazoa; phylum Chordata; class Amphibia; order Caudata; family Salamandridae; genus Calotriton; species Calotriton arnoldi. The sequence continues at coordinate 1,402,885 of CAWUFW010000056.1, read as the reverse complement.
AGGATGACTTCTTTATTGAATTCAATTATTTTTATCAAAAGCTTATCAATAAAGAATACTCGAGAACCTTTGTTAAACGTTCCACAAAAGGGCATAGTATTGTTCCTGTGAGACATTGCTACAACCTAAAGAAAGAACTATGTCAAATGATTGTCTTATTGTGTGAGCACATTCATACCAATCATTTAACAAGCTGCAAAAAACGGTTCTGGCTTACATAGGTCAAACAACACAGATGATTAAATAAGGAATATCCCAGCACCTGGACAGGACTCATTGTTCAGTAATGAATTCCCAGTTGGTTGAACATTTCTCGGCATTAAATCATACAGCAGATGATATTCAATGTCCGGTGATTGAGGTCATCGATGCAGACTCTAAGGATGGCAACATCGCTAATCTACTGGTACTGAGAAAATGACGTCAGGTTGACCACCCTCATACCATCAAATTTGGGCTAAATGAAGCCTCAGAATTAAGCGATATCACACTCCTATGATCTCCGTTATCCATCATTTACTTTTCAATGTGTAAAATAACCGAGACTGTGTTATACCCAGATCATAATTCGCATTCTACTGTATGAGTTCTGTATATACATTTTATATCAAGAACAGAAGACATTGTTTATTTGAAAACCACTGTTGTACATCATGTTTTTGACTTGCATAATACTTCTTTGCATTTAGATGTTTACATATGATGACATCTTTCAGTAATTTCAAGTTGAAGTTTTAGACATACATTGATTAGTTGCACAAACACGCCCGTTGTAAATCAGCACAACCGTTTTTTTTTTAAGTCACAAAAATGTTGTTTTCACAAAATTGTACAGCTTCATTGACATTTCTTGATTGTTTCTTTCTTTGTTTCACTCGGATGAGTGAAGCTTGTGAGATAACATGCACGCTAAGCTCAGCTATGTTTTTAGTATCCCCTTCTCTCTCTTTAGTTTATGGAGGTTAACGCTCTAGTGTTATCATGCACACTCATCCCAGCAGCCTGTCTTCCGAATGGCTGGCCACCAGAGACGTGGCCTGTGTCTATTTATTCCATGAATACTCCATGTAGCCACCTTTCCTTTGATTAGGCACCACTTTCTCTGAAGAAAAGTTCTTCCACAAAGCGCGTTCCAGATGTGGACATTAAATACTCCGTTCCACCCTCCTGACATGTCATTGTATCAAACATCAGTAGGCCCACTAACATAGATGTGTCTCTATTTTTCCCCACTTTAAAAATTCTTGACTGGATGGGGTATATTTTTCCAAACAGATACCAGAACAGTATTTCCTACACACCATCCATAATTACTCTTTGGCACAATAGGGGTAAGAATTCCGTACCCCCTGTTGGTTTTCCATTTATAGCTATACATTTCTATAGATTGATATGTTGTTCAGTATATTTCCAAAAGACGGAAGTATTGATGGATCCTCGGGATGTGAGCAAATGTTTTTTCACCACCACCCTAGCACATAGAGATGTTCTTTCTGTCATCGGCTGATTTAAATATCTGTTTTTTCCTATCCTTTTGTATGTAGGATGTAAACTGCCATGTTCCTACCCAGAAGAGACCAGAGACTTTACATCTTATAGGGTTGAAACATCTACTATATTTGACAGGACTGAGATCTTAAACTACAAGACATAAGTAGTTCCGATGATTAACTACAATATACTTCTTTACAATACTCCGTCTCAGCCTTCAACACACCTTTTGCACTTAAAATTCCTGCACTTATTCACTGCAAGTAACCAAAATTGTTTATTTGGAAATGAAGGTCAACGCATTTCGGTTGCGTCCACGCAACCTTGTTCACCATACAAAACACCATTTTCAAATATGAGTACAGTTAAAATACAGTGACATCATCAAATGTTAATTGAAACTGAAAGAGGACTGCCTCCTACGTGCTTTGGTCACCATCTTATAGCAGTGCATTCTGCTATCGAAATACATTAATTGGAATAGTGCCTACCCAATAATCAGATAATCAAAACATGTCATATGCTCAGACATACAAAGATAATCGAAGGAATGGCAATTTATGCTTTCGCTAGACTTTTGTGGTATTAAAACTCCCACGTGAATCAAAACGGCATGTTTTTCCAATGTAACATCCTTTATCAACATTGTATCTGTGTCAGTACATCTAGATACTGGGAAACAGTGGGACATCTTAATTCTTCTAAGCAAAATCAAATGTCCTGGAGCAGTGAATGAAGTGCGAATTAGTAAAGGCACCCAAACATTTGTACTTAATCATAGTGCCCAAGTGTGCTGCTGAAAAAACATTTTTATAATTTCATAGATATGTCTAAAAAGCAGAATCTGTTTTTGCATTATTAAGTTTGGTGCAAAATACATTCAAAATCAATGAATAGCGTGCATCACTGCTATCCAGGTACCCAAGTGGGTGATATTCTATAATTCATGGGGCATGCTTAAATTGGGGACTGAAATACAGTGGGGTCTAATACTGATGCCGAACTTCATGTACATTTGCAGAATATGAGTGTGGAGTCTTAGTATTGTTCATGTTCTGGAATGGAGAGTATATTTTGATGACTTAACATGAATATAGTTATTTGAAGATTAGGGATTCTTTTTAAATACATATGGAAACAAGGAAATATTGTTGTAGAGAAAGATAGAAACTGATGTAATTCTATGAAGGTAATGCTGATTTTAATATTGAAAGGCACGATGGCACTTTCCATTTAACTCTTGCACTTTAATATGATGCACTTTAGGTTAGTTGATAATGAACTATTCCAGATGTTTATACCATGTAGCACTTTAGGAGTATGATGGAAAATAAGCCCCTTTTTCAAAATGAAAACATCTTACTAAAAGAAATTATAATATACATTTGCACTTTGTTAAAACTCTAAGCACTTTCTTTAATGGAGAGTGCATTGAATTGAAAGACAGCAATGGGGTGAATGAGTTATACAATGTTCACTTTTATAGTGATATGTGCAATAATAAATGCAATACATTAAGAATCATATTATACATGTGCACTTTATGTTAAAGCACCAAGCACTTTCCTTGATGGAGAGTGCATCAGATTGAAAGATGGCAATTAGGTTATTGCGTTACACGATGGTCACCTTCAGGGGATATGTGCAATAAAAAAATGGAGCACTCCCCGACATCAATAAGGTGGACGTTTCATGTGTTTTAATGAAAGCCAGGTACTGTTAGGTGATTACCATTGGGAATGTGCTATCATGGTCAGTAAGTCCCGGATATTAACAAGCGTGGAGTTGCACATATTGTAGTGAGAGCCAGGTGCCTGTAGGTGGTTTCTATTTGGACACTGTGAATAATTTATAAATACATACCTGAGGTGTCATCATGGTTATAAGAGCTATATCATGTTACCCTGACGAGATGATTAGTGGGATTGAGCCTTGCAAATTTGAACACAATTGTGAAATATAAGCATTTAATTCAAATGTGATACATATGGATTGATCACGAAGAGTAATCCATCTGACCATAAATATGTACAAGTTAATAAGAGGGAAACACATTTATAATGTTTAAGAATTACATAGATGAATGGATATGTTATAATGGAAAATGGATTCCAACAGGTTCCAATACTGTCTTGTAGTTTACATCATAGATGTTGTTGGGTCATGGAAAGTAAAGAGGGACTTGTTGAGTCACTGTGTTTTAACAATACGTCAGGTTGAAGGAGTCTTGCCGAAATGAGTCAGCCATGATTTGTCTGTTAAAGTACCATTGATCTAATCGACATTAAAATAAATGGTTGGATAATGTACCTGGACTCAAGGATTACAATAATTTGCCCCGAAACCCGTGCCGCTGATGCTGCAGGGAGGGGGAGAGGATTCTGAGCGGGATGAGACACATTTCTAATTCCAGGAAATTAGCTGCCTGTTTTTACATCTTGGGTGTTGGTTATTGGAATTGATTTTTTTTTTTTTTTAGTTCTTTATTGCCATTTTCAAATCAATACAACAGTGATCAAAACACCGGCAAATAATGGCAATTATATTAGCATGTAGAACAGCAAAAATCACCATAGAAATAAATTCACAGTATTATAGCATTAAATTATAAAGCAATATGGAGAAACGCATGGTGCATATGTAGACCTGACTTCTATTGTTCAATGTTTAGCCCCCTAATAAGGGAGGTGGGTCAGGTCAATACAGTTCCTAAATTAACGCTAAAAAAATATATCCATTTTACAGCAAGGATAAAAAATATACAAACTCAAACATGTTGAACCAATCTGGGAAACTGGGAACCTGGGGGCGGCCATGGGAGTTAAATGGTACGCTCTATATGAGAGCAAAGAGAAAAGCTATGTAGGGAGAAGCATCGGGGGTGGGGCAGATATGTGTGGCTATGTGTAGGAGAACACGCTCAGTGTCCCCCACCACTAGGGCGTCCAGGAGCAAAGTCTTTCCCTGTGTGCGAGAGGCAGAGCAATCCCATTGCAGGGACTCCCCAGAGATGATTGCTCAGCAGCTAACCCACACAACGTAAGAGCCCTGGGGTACTTCGGACTATGCCTGTGATCAAGTAAGGGCATCCAGTTTGTCCTGCAGTTTGAGCACATAAGTGTTCCATAGAGTGTCCGCACCCCCTGTCCCCATGTATGTAAGTCGCATGCCATAATGTCAGCTTCAAAAAAACAATGTATTTAGGCCCAGATCTCTGTACTGGGGTGAATGTATGACATTGTTCTGCATTCTGTCCATCAATTGTTCTTTTTGCATTTGTCACCCCGAGTGAGACGGGTATGCCCAGACATGGGTCCCGTGCTCTCCATGCCACTGGAGTCAAGCTATCCTGGCTGATAAGGGGTGAAACCCCAAAACTGGTCCTAGGATGCTTGTTTCCAGTCCAGGGAGTACCTGGCCTGGCAGTTCGGGCTGGACTATTCCCATTGGGCGCAGGGTCAAGACTGATTTGCATATGGCTGGGTTTAAACTGGAATGGCATGGGGAGCAAAAAAACGATGGATTTAGGCCCAGATCTCTGTACTGGGGTGAATGTATGAAATTGTTATGCATTCTGTACATCAATAGTTCTTTTTACATTTGTCACCCTGAGTGGGACGGTGTAGTGTCGCCGTGCCTGACCTGGCATGTTACGTCAGGGTCAGGCATGGCTGGAAAGGGAGGAGAAAGGGCGGGGGAGGAACTGGCAGATAGGGCTGCAAAGTGAAAGAATAAAGACGCGTTGAAGCGCAGCTGGTGTCGGCGTCTTTCTTTAACGGCCCCAAAACGAAACCTGGCGACGAGGGTGGGATGTGAGACACCCCCCTCGAACTTGCACACGCCGACGACGCGCTGCAGCTCGTGCATTGAATAGGTCGTCATTGTGTGCGAACGCGCGCGGCGGATCGCGCTGAAGCTGAGCGCCGCCCCGCCCTACATTGCCTGCCACTCAAGCACTGACAAGTACTCCGGTGCTCGGAAGGAGAAAACGCCACCTGGAGTAGGGGTAAGCTTTAATGCCCAATGCAGCATGAAGCCATAGCGCCTGGCGGCCATCTTAAAGTCAGGCCACAACACTGAAGAGGCCCAGTCACCAGTTTGGCAGCCATCTTAAAGTCAGGCCACAGCACTCAAGAGGCCTAGTCACCAATCCGGCGGCCATCTTAAAGTCAGGAAAAGAAAGAAAAACAAATTCACTGTTTCAGCCAAGAGATAGCCTGCGACCTCACGGCGATTTACTGCACCTCTCCACCATCAGACGCCCCACTGCCCGCTGAGACAGGAAAGAGGAGCGGAGTCAGTTGCACATCATCATGTCCACGTCACCAGATTCTTCGCAAAATGAACGACCTGGTTCAGCGCAAATTGCACAGCCCGGACCAATGCTGATGGGGGTATCCTTCCTGCGTCCCCCTGAACTCCTGCTGCTGACTTCTGGAAATAGCATGGGCCCAAAGTGGCAAAGCTGGCTAGAAGACTTTGAGGACTTCATGAAGGGCTCGCAGGTCAATAACCCCGATCAACAACTCATTGCTTTGCGGAACCTAGTGGGCAAGGACATCGGACAGATCATTAAAGAACTACCGCCGGCCAACTCTGCGTCATACGCAGATGTGAGGGAAGCACTAAACAGGAAATTCCTCCACAAAAGAAACCTGGACTATGAGCGCTACACCTTCAATCTCGCGTCTCAAGAAAAGGATGAATCAATGGGTGATTTTATCTCGCGCCTCAAGCGTTTAGCTCGATACTGTGAATTCGACAACTTTAGCACTGAAGATGCACTTCGGTTACGATTCATTGAAGGGTGCCAGTCGGAGTCACTGCGCCGTCGCCTGCTGAAGAAGCACTATTCGCTTGATGACATTGAGGAGTTCACACGAATAAACGACCAAGCGGAAGAACACGCAAAAAAGATGGAAACTGGCAAGACAGAGAAACGTGAACAAGCCTTCCGAATACAGTCCCGAGCAGATTCAAGACGTCAATCGGATCGTCGGAAACCCTTACAACTCACAAATCCACCCCGCAGTGGGAACAAGAACAGCAACTCCCGGAAACAACCGCCACAATGCTATCGCTGCGGCCAGGACTACCCCCACACGGGTCCGTGGCCAGCCATCGGACTACAGTGTCACCGGTGTGGGAAAGACAACCACTTCGAAGCGGTGTGCCAAACCTGCAGCAAAGAGTCCGGGTCGACCAAGCGAAGCACCGGGCCCCGTCACTATGCAAGGGCATTACAAGGGAGAAGAGATCGCTCAACGAGCTCGTCAAGATCCAGCACTCAGTCGCGAGGTTCATATCGGTCTCGACGATCGTCCTCAAGAGAATCGTCAGCCCTTACTCCCATATCACAAGATAGTGCATGGTAGCAGACCCCGACCGACTAAATGGGAAATTACTCAGCGAAGTTCGTTCTAGATACCGGAGCATCACTTAATTACATATGCACGACTGAGTACAAGAAGATGAACCCGAAGCCCAAGCTAGAACCGGCTGCTGTACGTGTATACACATGGATGTCCAAAGAACCCCTGCCGTGCCTGGGTCAATTTCGCACGTCTCTGACTTACAAGGACAGGACAGTTCATGCGCAAATCCACGTGATAGAAGGCCCCGAAGCGGCTGATTGTCTCCTCAGCCTACCTACAGCCGAACGTCTGAAACTTGTGGAAATTCTATATAAAGTTGACGACTCACCTGATATCAGCAAGTTCCCAAAACTGTTCTCTGGTCTAGGAAAACTAGCTCACTTCAAAGTACAACTACATATCAATGAACAAGTGACGCCTGTGGCCCAGCACCACCGGAAAGTACCGTTCCACCTCCAGCAAGCAGTGGACAAAGAGCTACAGGACTTACTGAGAGCTGACATCATAGAGAGGCCAACGGGACCCACTCCCTGGGCATCACCGGTGGTGGTTGTGCCCAAACTAGGACAAGAAAACAAAGTGCGCCTGTGTGTGGACATGCGAGCCCCAAACACAGCCATCGAGCGGGAGCGGCATCCAGGTCCCCATATCAGCGACATGATCACTCGCCTAAATGGAGCCAAGTTCTTCTCAAAACTAGACTTGAACAAGGGGTACCACCAACTTGAACTCCACGAGAAGTCTCGATACATTACCACTTTCACCACACATCAAGGACTCTTCAGATACAAGCGCCTCAATTTCGGAATTTCCTCGGCAGCGGAAATCTTTCAAGAGGCGGTACGGCGCGTCATCCAGCATATCCCGAACTCGTTCAATTACAGCGACGATATCCTGGTATTCGGCGAAACTCACAAGGACCACGACAAAGCACTGGATCGAGTATGCCATGCCCTCCTCAATGCCAACCTCACACTCAACCAAGACAAATGCGAGTTCCACAAGTCTACTCTAAAATTCTATGGTCACATCTTCGCCAAAGATGGAATGAGACCGGATCCTGAAAAAGTCTCGGCGCTAGCTGACACGCCATAGCCCCGAGATGTCAGTGACAGACGATCTTTCCTAGGCATGGCTAGCTACTGTGCACGCTACATTAAAGACTATGCGACCATCAGCTATCCGCTGCGAGAACTCACAAGACAAGGTCAAAGTTTTCACTGGTCAGCCAAGTGTGAGCACGCCTTCAATCAAATCAAAACAGCAGTGAGTTCTGCCATCAACCTAGCATACTTCAACCCTCGGAAAAAAACGGAGATCACAGTAGATGCAAGCCCTGTCGGACTTGGGGCTATCTTAGCCCAGTATGACGATGAAGGAGAACAACGTCACATTGTGGCATACGCTAGTCGCAGCCTCACCGACACGGAGAAAGCATACTCGCAGCCTGAAAAGGAGAGCCTGGCGGTCGTATGGGCGTGTGAGCATTTCCATCTGTTCGTCTATGGGAAACACTTCACGCTCATTACTGATCATCAGGCCCTAATAACAATCTTCGGAAATCCCCGTGCGAAAATGCCACCACGGATCGAAAGGTGGGGAATTCGCCTTCAAGACTACACGTACACCATCATTCACAAACCGGGGAAGGCAGAAAACCCGGCAGATTACATATCGCGACATCCGCAGGTCTCGACGCGGACAAGGTGCTCGCTGGCAGAAGAATATCTCAATTTTGTCATCGATCAAGCACGACCACCTGCTGTCCCACTCGATGCCATCATGGAAGCCACGGCCAAGGATGCCACGCTCCAAAACGTCATGCATCGAATCCACACGGACTCGTGGAGGCATCTAGAGAGCTCGCCTGGTGATAACACGGTTAACATGCAAGATCTCCTATCATTCAGACACGTCAAGGACGATCTCACGATCAGCGCCAATGGACTACTACTGAGGGACAGGAAAATCGTCATCCCTCAACAACTGAGACAAGGAACTGTCAATTTAGCACACGGACACCGAGGCGTGGTGGCAACGAAGAAAGCGTTGCGGGAGCGAGTGTGGTTCCCATCCCTTGATCAGATGGTAGAAGCCACACTCCAAGACTGCCCTCAATGTCAACTCGTAGGACGTGAAGAACCGCATCCCCCGCTGCAAATGTCCGATCTCCCAGACCAGGTGTGGCAACAAGTAGCTGTCGACTTCTTTGGTCCACTGAAGTGTGGGAAATACATCATCGTCATCATGGATGAATATTCCAGATTTCCTATTGCGCAACAAATCTCATCCACAAGAGCAGCTGCGGTCATACCAGTCATCGATGAAGCGTTTGCTGCGTGGGGAATCCCAGCAGTAGTGAAGACGGACAATGGGCCACCATTCAACGGGAACGAGTTTGCAGAGTTTGCGAATCACTTGAACTTCAGACACAGAAAGATCACTCCCCTGTGGTCTCAGGCCAATGGGATGGTCGAAATGTTCTTGGCCACCATAAAGAAAACAATACAACAAGCCGAACTGACTCACCGCGACATCCAACCAGCGCTGAATTAAGTATTACGAGCGTACAGGACCACACCGCACAACACTACCAACAGGTGCCCCGCCACTCTGATGCTTGGAAGAACACCGCGCACCAGAATACCAACGGCAGACGTTGCCATGCAACCCAGATCCCCGACCTCGGACCACGAAACCCTAGTGAACATTGACAAGACCAAGAAAGCAAAAATGAAAGAGTATGCAGACGATCGTCGACATGCCAAGGTATCCGACATCCGAGAAGGAGACTGGGTACTAGTAAGACAGGAGCGGAAGACCAAGGCCGACAGTCGATATGGTGTCTAGCCATTGCAAGTGACGAGGCGGAAAGGAACCATGATCACAGCCGCCTCTGGGACCAAGAGAACAACACGAAATGTGTCACACTTCAAGAAATGCAATCCTGCGGTGTATACCCGAACAGACGAACCTGAATGGGACTCAGACGAATCAAACAGAGAAAGCGAAGAGCAAGAAGAATATCAACCGATGGTGAATCCGAGTGAGCTGAGAGAAGGGCGCCTCTCTCACCAACCACGGAGAACTATCCGGAGACCCACCCGGCTTATCGAGGAACTATAAGAAAGCACAACTTGGAACACTTAAAATAAAAAGGGGGGAGATGTAGTGATGCCGTGCCTGACCGGGCATGTTACGTCAGGGTCAGGCATGGCCGGAAAGGGAGGAGAAAGGGAGGGGGAGGAACCGACAGATAGGGCTGCAAAGTGAAAGAATAAAGACGCGTTGAAGCGCAGCTGGTGTCGGCGTCTTTCTTTAATGGCCCCATGAAACCTGTATGCCCAGACATGGATTCCGTGCTCTCCATGCCACTGGAGTCAAGCTATCCTGGCTCATGAGGGGTGAAACCCCGAAGCCAGTCCTAAGATGCTTGTTTTCCAGTCCAGGAAGGACCTGGCCTGGCAGTTTGGGCTGGACTGTTCCCATTGGGTGCAGGGTCAAGACTGATTTGCATATGGATGGGTTCAAACTGGAATGGCATGGGGAGCAAAAAAACGATAGATTTAGGCCCAGATCTCTGTACTGGGGTGAATGTATGACATTGTTCTGCATTCTGTCCATCAATTGTTCTTTTTGCATAATGTCTGCCTCGGCAGTCGCCCACCTAAGCACAACCCGGAGCCAGCAGTAGATAGAGGGTGGCTGCGCTGCTTTACATTAGTTGCTTGAAGAGGACCATAGCCAAATCAGCCAGTTTTCAATAATATTTAGTGCATTTCGTGCACTTGGTGATTTTAAGGAAGCAGAGCAGGGGGTCGGACGGGAGTTGCACATCGATTGCTCCATTGTCTTCAATGAAGCTCTCAACATTCCATTGTTCTATGTAATTTAGACCATTTGACTATTGAGAGCTCCATTGAAGACAAAGGAGTAGCTCCGGGTTTATAATGGCTGGTTTAAGCCTTCTGCTCCAATATTCCAATATTTGTCTACCATTTCCTCCCTTCCTAATTTAGAACATTCTACCCTCAGTGGGTGGAATGTTCTAATAGCCTTATAGCCTTTCTGCCACGTTCTACACTGGCTCTCCCTTGTCATAGGCCCTCGCATGCGTTTCACATTTCACATCCTGCTAGGAATATGAAGAATAAACTAGGTTAGGACCTACGTTATAAAAGGTAAGCAAGTGTCTTATTAGGCTCAAAACCGGTTGTATTTTTAGCATCTCAATCAGTAGATTTTCCCAAACTCCACACTGATTTTTACCACATTCCATGCATCTTTGAGACCCTCACCCTAGATACAGCATCCCGGAATTGGGCTCGGTTTAAAGGCTGATTACAGTTACCACTTGTCCCAGAATTTCGAGAACGGTCCTAGATTTCAATGCCTTGTCTCTAACTGACTTGTGTGCCTGAATAATGTGCTAGGCTTTGGGACCATCCATCAGATAACTAATTACATACTGACCATTCATACAACGTCAGATATAAGGACACAGCATGGGCTGTATGTATGCTGAAATAAGCAGCAGGGTGACAAATGTCACTGCAGTGTAGAAGAACTGCCATTCAAACTGGAAATCATAAGGAAGAATTACATCTTGGAAAAATTAGGAAATATTGAAAACAATCCTCAAAGAAAAAACCTGCAATAACTTACGGAGCTAAACTAAAATTATGCCCTCAATTTGGTCTGAAAATCAGTGTGAGAGAAAAACAATATTTGTATGTATTTATAAATTGCCAACCAAGCCAGGGGAAGTGGTGTGCAATGCAGGGATGCAGCATTACAATCCAAGATCATTTACAAAGTTGAGGCGAGGGGGAAACCTAAAGAACTTTCTAAGTTATCGAGGTGCAGTGTTTTTTAAGAGGTGAATCTTCAGTTCCTTTCTGAAATGGATGGTTTCTAAAGTTATGACCATACACAAATTTCCTCTCTCAAATAGTACAATACTAATAATTTTGTAGTGGCATATGACATGCCAAAATAATACAAAATCAAAATTTAAATGTGACATGTATGCAGCCTCCAGTATGCAAAATCCATTTCAACAACCATTTTCAGTCTACTAAACACACTAGAAATGTGAAGCACAAGACCATCATCCAACGGAAACTGTGTTCTAATAGATTCACAGACACATCAAGACAATTTCAATAAGATAACGAAACTGAAACACAAGGAGAAAGGGCGATTTGCTCAAAATCACTAAATTGGAAGAATGCAGAACTAAGGACTTAACACGTTTCCTCACTCCAAAGTCTGCAAGTTAGTCACCACACATCTAGACTACATCTATAGAGTTGGGAAACTACAAGGTTTTTAAACACATCACCCAAGTGCACCCTCAGATCAAAACTCTAATTCCTCTTCTTTTAGAGCAGTTAAATTAAAGATGAAGGATGGAGAACTTCTAAATAGTTATTTCTTTTATTGATGCCCTTCTTTGGTAATTTTGGCATATTTCTTTGAAAAAGCCGGCCAACGTGTGTTTTGTGACACTTTCACCTTCTCAAAACAAAGCTGCTGAAAAATAGATCCAATATCGGTTCATCGTCTTTATTTTTTTTTTAATAAATCTGTTTTTATTGTTTTGAAAAGTTTACATCTTGAAGACAGGCAACATTTATCATATAACATTGACCATACCACGGAGCATTTGGCAATAGTAAATGAACGTGACCGTGGACCAGTGATAAACTGATGTACATATCAAGGACAGTATTAGTGTAGGTACCAGTGGAACCTAGACAGAATAAGTCAGGCATTGGTGGCATGGTATAGTGGTATGGTGTACAGAGTCTACGCAGAGGCTACAGGATACATGCGTGCACAGATGTTAGAACTAAAACATTAAAAAGGGGGCAAAAACTCAATAAATCCCCAATAACCGATAGCAGCAGAGTCCGACTTTAGAATGCTCATTCCGCTCCGTGTTCCCGTTGCTCCTTCCTCCCCCCGGCGCCCCACAGACAGACATCACTAGTCAGAGAACACCGCACTGCACATCTTGAGCGCCAGATGGTACATAGGTGTCTACATGGCGACGCAACTGATCTTTGGCGGTTTAACTATCACTCCCCCTGAGGGTGCCTCCACTATGTTCAGGACGCCCCTCTGTGTTGTCTCCCCCAGACTGCGTCAAAGACTGTAGTAGACCATCCCAACCTGTTGCCATAGGCGTCTTCCGAAGTCCCAGCGTTTCCTCCCTCAGAATAGCTATTCCCTCTGCCTTAGCCCACGCCAGGAGCGAACACTTCCATGCCCGTATGTGTGGCGGGTCCGGCGCCTTCCACCGTTTAGTAAGTAGTTGTTTAGCCACCAACAGCCCCAGGTCGAGAAAGCGGGAGGAGACTTTTGTGGGCGGTGTTCTGCGAAAGAGGTGCAGCAGGTAGACAGGCCATTCAAAGGATATGGTGCGGCCCGTGCACGCACGCAGCGCCTCGTGAACCGCCTCCCAGTAGGGGTGGAGCTTGTGGCAGCTCCACAGCATGTGTATTAACCCAGCTCCCAGCTCCGCGCAGCGGGGGCAGACCGTGTCTGTGCGGTGAAAATACCTATTGATCGCTTCGGGTGTGAGGTATGCTCTGTGGAGTATAAACAGCTGTATTTGGCGAAACCTCATATTTCTGGGAATACGTGTTGGACTTTGTAATATCTTACCCCACTCTTTATCCTCCAGTGGCCGCGTCAGATCCGCCTCCCATTTGCGGCGTAGTGGTTCCAAACTTACCGCCGCGTGCGTACGTAGGGATGCTGCAAACCACCGAATCAAGTGCCTACCTCGCCCCATAACATAAAGGTACTGTATGGTGAGGTGTTGGCTGGGCTCTTCCTTCATGTCTCCCCATCTAGATGTCAACGATGCAATCAGTGAACGGTGTCGAAGGAATTGCCCCGGGGGCAGCCCCGCCTCCTCAACTAGGGATTCATACGTCATGAGAGTGCCGTCCCGGTATAAGTCTCCTAGGGTCTGTATGTCCGCTTCGTGCCACTCCACGAGCGCAGTAGGTGTGAGCGTACCCGGCCCGCTGGGGGAGCCCTCTAGTGGTATGGCCGGAGCGTAGGGGATCATATTTCTAGTAATGTATAGACTGCGGCGGTAGCATTTATAAGCCACCACCATGAGGAGCGGTGTCGGCGTTCGGGCTTTTGCGGCGGGATGAAAGAGTTTAGTGATGTCAACCAGAGAGAGGGGAGGTGCTGTGGACACGGTGTCGTCACGGCCTCTGTCGGCTAGCCAGCGGGCTATCCATTGTAATTGCGCTGCCAAGTAGTAATGCTCGAAGCATGGCGCAGCAAGGCCTCCCTGGTCAGTGGGCAGGTACAACTTGGACAACGCTACCCTGTGACGTGAGTTGCCCCAGAGGAAGTCCCGAAGTGACTGAGCGAGTGCGGTGAAGAAGGCCGCCGGGACATAAACCGGCAGGTTGGCAAAGTAGTATAGGAGGCGGGGAAGGATCACCATCTTAGATAATGCTACCCTGCCAGTGACTGTTAGTGGGAGCGTGCTCCAGAATCGCATTTGGGACTTAATTGCTGTTACGGCACGGCCCAGGTTACCCTCAATGAGATCCGCCGGTTGACGATATATCTGAATTCCTAGGTAGCGGAAAGTGTCCACTTTCCACTGCACCTGTATACCGTCCAGGATGTAGCCCGGGTCCTGGGTGTCACTACTGAACGCATAGAGGCAGGACTTGCTGGCGTTTACCCTGAGGCCCGAGAGTGCGGCGAAGTCGCGCAACGCGTGCGCCAACCGGACTGGAATAATGCTCACATCACACACGAAGACCAAGAGGTCGTCCGCGTACAGTGATACCTGATGTGTCGCATCCCCCAGGGGGATCCCATCTCCCAGCGTCGCACGGAGTGTCGCTGCCAGGGGCTCGATTGCCAGCGCAAACAGGAGGGGCGAGAGCGGGCACCCCTGCCTGGTGCCTCTACGGACTGGAATGGCGTCAGAGATGTATGGCCCCGTCTTGACCCTCACTGTAGGGTTTTTGTATAGTAGGTCGACCATCTGGAGAAACCCCAGGCCCAGCCCGTAGCGCAACAGTACTGCCGCGAGGTAGCCCCACTCCAGACAGTCAAAGGCTTTTTCGAGGTCCAGCACCAGGCAACCCGCTCTAGGCCACTCCCGCACGCTATCCGACGCCACCCTGAAGAACCTCCGCAGATTCAACGAAGTACTACGTTTGGGTACAAAGCCATTCTGGTCGTTGTGGACTAATTCAGGCACCACCGGCGCCAGGCGCTCCGCCAACACCCTGGCGAATATTTTGTAGTCCACATTGAGGAGTGCCAGGGGACGGTAGGAGCCCAAATTCTCGGGGTCCCTGTGCGGTTTGAGTAAGGACACCAGGTAGGCTTCGCGCATTGAAGGGGGCAGAGTGTGCTCGTCAAGAGCTGTGGAGTAAAGGGCATGCAATTTGGACACTAGGGATTCCCGGTAGGCCTTATAGTATTCAGCGGGCAGGCCATCCGGCCCCGGCGCCTTCCCTGATGCCATGGAGCCGACCGCCTCCCCGATTTCCTCTAAAGTGAGGGGACCGTCTAGTGTCTCTTGGTGGACTTCAGGTACCGTGGGCAGGCGGATAGTCTCGAAAAATCTATCCAGCTCGGGGCCAGAACAGTGCCCTGAGGAACGATACAGGTGTGCGTAATGGTCGGTCATCACCCTGTGGATCTCACGCTGCGTGTATACTAGAGCCCCCTCAGGTGTGCGTATTGCCCCGATTGGGGCGTGATTACTCTCCTGTGTGAGTAGCCAGGCTAACAAGCGACCCGTCCTGTCGGCTTTGGCGTGAGTACGAGCCGTATGGGCTGCATAATTGTGGCAACGCAGACGTTCCATAAGATCCGCATGCTGCGCCCGAAGATCCATCAGACGAGCTGAATGGCGGCCACCGCCTTCGCTCCTCCCTTTCGAATCGAAGTAATTGCGATTCAAGACGGGTAAGTGACAGCGCCAGGTTTTTGCGTATGTTCCACGTGGCACCGAGGCAGTGACCCCTGATAGCCGTTTTATGGGCCTCCCATTCCACTAACATGTTACTCGCCGTCCCTTCGTTTAGTTCGAAATACTCCAAAATTGCCATCCCCAGGGATGCACGGAATTCCTGATCCTCTAGTGCAACTGATTGGAGACGCCAGGTAGGGACCGGAGGACGATCGGGCTCCCAGTTCAGCCGCAGCCTCAGGGGATTATGATCAGAGTGTGTCCGCCCTAAATATTCCGCGTCTTCTATCAACGTGGTTAGCGCTTGAGAGCCCACCACCCTATCCAGTCGCACGTGAAGGTCGTGCACTGCAGAGTAATAAGAATAGATACGATCATTAGGGTGTAGACCACGCCACAGATCCAATAGCGCCCAGTGTGATAGCCAGTCTGTGAGAGCTTGCGCGTTTGAGACCGCTGAAGTCGTTCGGAGGGGTGGGAAGGACCTATCTAGGTGTACGTCTAACACCGAATTAAAGTCTCCGCCTAACAGCCAGGGAGTCCGGCATAGGGGCCAGCGTTGTGGACAATTGTGCTAGGTATGAGGGTTGGTCAGTGTTCGGAGCGTAAATAGAGCCCAACAGGATTTGTTGACCATTAAGTGTCCCACGTGCCAGAGTGTACCTGCCTGCAGGGTCTATCACGGTGCCTGTACAAATGAACGGGGTGCCCGCTCTCACCCAAATTAGTGTACCCCGCGCGTGTGCGGAGTATGTTGTGCCATATAATTGACCCCTCCAGCGCCTGCGCAGCTTATCTAATTCCGGCTGTGTCATGTGTGTTTCCTGCAGGAGGGCAATTGCAGCGGAGTGTCTTTGGAGATATGCAAATATGGAGTAGCGGCGCGCGGGTGTGTACATGCCGCGTATGTTCCACGTAATTATGTCAGTTCGCGCCATTTTGGGTGAACAGATTCAGTGGGGATGCCGGGCCGGGACGCGCCGGGGTGGCGCGGGGAACAGGGACAGGCCATGTCAGGTCGGTGTGCTGCAACCGAAAACATAACTGGAGAACCAGAGAACTGTGTAACATCTGGGGCGGACATTTCTCAATGTCCGTCCAAACCTCTAACTGTGAAGTAGCGTAAACTAGGTCAGTGGTGTGCCTATTGGGGTGTGCGCACTAGCGGTATCTTGTTATGGCCGTCCCCCTTTGCTCCTACGCGTGCATTGTGCCATCCATGTGATCACCAGTGTCTCCGCGCGGGCTCAACAGACCGCGATTTGAACCGTTGCGCCGGGTGAGTGTGCCACTCCCCCCACCTCCCCCCCTCATCCCCTTTGGGGTAAGGTACGGAGCCTGACCAGTGGCGGGTACGTTGTTGCTGCTCCGCCCCCGCGTAAGCCGCCCAGTGCATCTAGTACAGTAGGCTCACCCTTCCCCCTAACTGCAACCAAAACAGAGAAGTTAACAGACAGTGGTCTACTTGCGTGAGCTGTCCATGTTGAAGGCTATCGCAACAGTGTCCATTCAGATAATGTCATCCGCAGTTTGCGGAGTTACCACTGGCAATCCGAGGTCCTCCGAAACTTCCGTGGATGGCGATGAGGAGCTGCTGGCCACCAAGGTGGTACGTACGTGGGAGTCCAGTCGTTCTTGAGTGTGTGGGGAGCCGAGAGTGGTGACTGCTTCTAGGGCTTCCAGTCTTTCCCTTCGAATGTTCTCCGGGCTTGGGGCGTTTATTCTAGGTTGGGCGTTCTTCATTGTCCCCCGTCGTCTACGTCGTCGGGTTCTCCTGCCCATCGTGTAGTCACCCTCTGAGTTTGAAGGTCGCATTCCCGACCACAGCCCCGACTCTTCAAGCCAGTCCCACGCCTCCTCTGGTGAGTCAAAGAAGCGGGTCCCTTATTTTGCAACAACGCGTAGCCTGGCTGGAAACAACAACGAGTAAGGCAATTCCAAGGCGCGGAGCTGCCGTTTCACCGCTGTGTAGTTGCTCCTACGTCTCTGCACCCGGGCTGTGTAGTCTGGGAAGAGCATAACTGGGTTGCCGCTCACTTTCAGGCTGTCCAACTTGCATGTTTCACGGAGGACCGCATCCCTGTCCCTATAGTTGAGCAACTTAAAGATGAACGGCCGTGGTCTGGCTCCCGGTTGGGGTTTCTGTGCCGGGATGCGGTGGGCTCGTTCAACCACGAATTGCTGTGACAATGCTCCCTGGGGCAGGAGGTCGCGCAGCCAGCGTTCCGTGAACTGCTCCGGGTGCCTTCCTTCTTCGCCTTCCGGCAGGCCCACAACGCGGACGTTGTTGCGGCAGGAACGTCCCTCCGCATCATCTGCTCTGTCTTCCAGGTCGTGAACCCGATCTATCAGGTCTTGCAGCGCTGCAGTATGGCTTTGCGTGACAGGTTGCAGCTCGTTTAACATTTGGCCTTGCACGGTAACTTTGTCCGTCAGCTTACGGTGGTCTGCATGGAGGAGGGTGAAGTCCGAGGTGACCTTGTCGATCCTGGTTTCCAAGGAGGTCCTGGTGTGTTCCAGCGCTTCGCCTATGCTTTCTACTGCTGCAAGTACTGAGTCCATCTTGGCTGCTAGGGCCATGGTCGCAGGTTCTGTCGCCCCTCCAGTACTCGTGGGATCCAAGGCGTTCCCGCGTAAGGGCCCCTGCTGTATCTTGGCTCTCATCCGGCCCATTACAAACTGTTGCGCCGTGGGCATTCGCGGGCGGGCACCAGTGGGGGCGGTATGCCAGCACCGACAGGGGAGTCCACTCCCGTGGTGGTTGCACGTGGACTAAAGCCCGGCGGGGCAGAACATAGCGGTCACTCCCCGCTGTTTGTGGTCAGGGCTCAGATGGCGACTTGTGGGGGTTAGGTATGTACTCCGCCTCAAATTGTCCAGCGGGGGCGAGGTGTCGGATCACGGAGTCTCTGTGCGCCGGAGTGTGGATCTGTCAGTCTGCGCAGCCACCAGCCGGTGCGAGTGGTGTTAGGATCCCTGGGGGTGGACACCTCTCTAGCCGCTGGGCCCCAGGTGGGCAAGCAGGGGCCTCCCAATATCCACTGCGCTCATCCAGCACGGCCTCCGCATCCACCTATCGATCTCTGTAGGGGCCACCTCCACGTCGACAGCGACCGCTGGCCAACGTCGTCTTGGGCGCAGTGTACACACGGGGTTCCCGCCCGCGTCGGGATGTCCAGGCACTAGCTAGTGTGTTCGTGCCCACTGTGGATGACACGGGTGCTGGGTCGCAGCAGGGTGCTCTTGGTGGAGGCCTCTGGGTCACTGTCCGTGTATGTGGTCTTCCCCCTTTCCACCACCCAATGTCGCTGCCGCTGGCGTTACCGGTCAATGCGTGGCGGCCTACCTCAGTTCCAGGCCGTACCGGGTCTACTCGTGGGCCTTTGTCAGCCGCTGCGCCCGCTCACCGCGACTCCGCCTCGCCTGGGCCTCTCGCTTCCCACAACCACAGCGGTGCATGGATGGCCCCCTGTCTCACCAGGAACTGGGCTTCAAGAGCTCCGGGAGGTGTCCCGTGTGTGGTGCTGAGTTTTCTGCTGGCGCCAGGATTCGCTGTCTCCGCGGGATAGGTATCGGACAGACACAGCCCCAGCCCGCCGCCAACGCTGAAATGCCCCCCGGCTGCTGGGCCGTACTGTTGCCCGAGGGACTGTGCCAACTGGTGGGGGCCTCCCCAAATGTGAGCGTCCTCCCTGCACGCCTCCGGTTCCGTGTAGCACTGGGAATCAGGCGGGATCGCGGATCACTCACCGCTTCAGTCAAACCCCCGGGGGGGGTCGCTGCGCGGTCCTGTACACTCTGCCGGTCGCGGAGCCTTCTCCCCGCAGCCCAGCCAGCCGCCGACGTTGGAAGGCCCCCCGGCTGTTGGGCCGCACCGTTTCCCGAGAGGCTGCGTCAGCTGGCGGGGGCCTTCACAAATGCAGCGCCGCCGCCGTCTGGGTTCACCTGGCAGCGGCGTGAGCGACCTCCCTTCACGTCTCCGGCTCCGCGTTGCACTGGGAGTCAGGCGGGATCGCGGATCGCACACCGCTGCAATCCAACCCCCGGGGGGGGCCCCGCACGAACCCGGGCACTCCGTCGGACTCGGCGTCTTCACCACGCAGCCCGCTCGGGTCCGGACTGGGCCAGAGACCCCCTCCGTCGCCGAATCCCCCGGTCAGGCGTTGGCGGCCATCTCACAGTCCGGAGAGGCCGCGCGCGGACTCACAGCGGGCAGGGCCGCGCAGACTTCGCTTACACTGTCGCGGTGTCGGCAGGCCAGGGAGACTCGGGGCGCAGCACGCTAGGTGCAGCAACTCTTCCGCCACCAGGATCCGGCCAGCAGGTACGTGGATGGCTAGTTTGGCAGGAAAAATTACCGGAGTTGGGGGATCACCGACTTGAGCTTCACGGACTCGCGTCCGCCATGGTGGCTGGCTAGCCACGCCCCCATCGGTTCATCGTCTTTATGCTGTATTTCTGATAAAATGGGGTGCTGGACAATGTCGCCTATACAAGGCAGAGATGTGCTAGGAAATGAATCTCCAGAGTAAGGACAAGAATCTCAATACTTCTATCACACGTCTACGCAGATGCTTGATAAGGGATTTCTTCTTTTTCCTCACATTGTAGTTGGTTTTCTGAACAAAATGAAATAGTGTTATCAAAGAAGGATATCAGTAAAAAACAAGCATTTGCAATGCAATAGGTCTCGCATTTATGAGAGTTTGAGTTATTGGCATTTTAAATGACAATGCCTTTTATTTATGTGTTGTTTTTAAAACAGATAAATAAAAGGCATTGTCATTTACAATGCCAATAGCTTAAACTTTTGCAAATGCAAGACCTATTGCATTGCAAATGTGTGCTATAAAAATTAAAAAAGCGTTAGGAGAGAGCGTGTCCAAAGCTACTTGAGAAAATAGTGCTCGGAAGCTGTAATTAAAGCCTACCGAGCAACAACACACGTAACAGGGGGTGTCGCCATAGGAGGTTACAAAATGAGACAAGGCCGTACCAAGGAGAGACTACTAAGACTCTTGACCAATGAACAGCCACAGTTTACAGTGGACAATGACACACGCCAATGAAAAATGTGGGCAGAGAGTGGGCGGAGCTTCAAGTCCCTACTTCAATACAGCATGCCTCACAGAGCAGCGCATGCCCTGCCAAGGCTCGCCCTAAAAAGAACTATTATATATGTGCCTTTATCCTTTGCCGAAGTCTATACTACATTTCCACTTAAAAATCCTTACATTTCTTTCCTGATGAAACCAAAAGGACAAACAAACGTTGTGGCATGTGAATGATAGAGTGGAGTGGAAGTCACAAGATATGTGGCTGTTATTCATCAGGGCACAGAATTCTAGTGTTGTGCTGCCTTTCTTAGCTAAACATTACCTTTTTTGTATATCCTATTTGTTTATGTCATAATAATGTCACTGACTTGATGACATAAGGAAAATGGTAATGCTCTCTAAGTATCTGTTAGTAGTGTGTAGTGCTGTAGATTCAAATGCAATGCATACTCCTGCCATCTAGTGTTAGACTTGTACGTTCGCAAATAGTTTTTCTTAAAAAACGCTTTCAAGTTACCAGATATGCCTTAATTCCTATGTTGCTCCTCAACGCACATGGGAACAGACTCCATGATAGATTTTTGTTTGGACAGTGGGAACGAATGTACCTGGCGTGTCGAGTGAGCCTTGTGTGGTGCATCATGCCTATTGTACAGTGTCTACTGAGTAATAAAAGGGGAAATCTGCGGTGAGCACAAGCTTCTGGTAAGGAGAATGGGTGCATGTGAATCTACAGCACTACACACTACAAACAGATGCTTACAGCGTAATATTTTCAGTCCGTATGTGTGGCTGTTGATATATATGTTCTATACAGGCTGCATAGATTTTAAAGCAGTGCACTCCATAAACGGTGGCTAGCGAGTAGATGATAGAGATGTCTGGAACAAAGCCCTCAGAATTGTTTGGAGGGCTAAGATGTTCACCCAGTAGTGTTTATTAAAGTGTGTGGTGTTGACTAGGTGGAAGTTTTGCAGATGTCAGCTAGCAGAATGTTCCTTAAGCCATAGTTGCCCATCTCTTATGGGCGGATTATGCCCAGGGGGACAGGTAAGACTCTCTTAGCTTTGTGGTTGCAAGTTTGGATGTCCTTTTATATCCACCTTGCTGTATCTGCCTTAGAGATGGATGGCCATTGAAGGGTTTCATGAAGGCTTCATAGAGCTGCAAAAAGAGTTTCTGAAAAGGCTTGATCCAGTCAATGTAGCACACAAGAGCTCTTTTGACATCTGGTGTGGCTAAAGCAATTTCCACCACTGAATCTGGTTAAGGAAAGAAGCCTGGGAGCTCTATGGTCTGACTGAGATGAATCGGTGAGACCACCTTTTTGATGGTCCCGAGAACAACCCTATTCTTCTCAACCAGAATGAGTGCCTCTTGTAAGGTGAGTACTTGCAACTCGCTGATGCACCTTAGGGAAGGCAATAATGGACAAACTTTTTCCACTTTGCCACGTAACAGGCCCCTATGGTGGGCTACATGCTTACTGCACAGTGGTCATGTATTCCTGGGGGATGGTTAGATGCCAGATCGCTAGGTTGAGCTGGGTTATCCCGGAGTGAGAAGGTCTAGCCTGAGCAGAAGCTTCTTGTGAGGGCTGATGGAGATTTCCAGATGCATGGTGTACCAGGGCTCTGGTCTAAGTGGGAGCCTCCAGGATGACCGTCAAGAACACTTGTCTCATTTTCCTCACTACTCACAGAAAAAGTGGGAGAGGATTAAAAGCGTAGGCAAAGATCCCTGACCAGTTCATTGCCCATGGACTATGGGTACGTGTACAGGTACCTGGAGGCGAAGCATGGGCATTTTGAGTTTTCGGATGTGGCAAACCGGTCTATTTGTGGGGTGCCCCAGCATTGGAAGTACCATATACGACCTGTTCATGAGACTTTCAGAGAAGGCCTGCAAAGTCATTGATCTTGAGGAAGGCTTTGAGATCTAAGCATATGGGCAGTAGCTCTAGGTAATTGATGTGGTGGCCCTGGTGTTGAGGGGCCCACAATCTCTGCATACAGGACACGCTCTGCAGCCGGTGAGGGAGATATCTGTGGTAATGGTCACATGCGGAAGAAGGTCTGAAAAAAGTCTACCCTGCAACAATTTGTTGCTGTACCACCAATGGAGAGACCGGTAAGTGCGGGCCTTTACCAAGACTAGATCTTTCAAGGGGGGGGGTTTGGGGGAGTCACCACTTAGAGGTGTAAGCTCCTTTACTGGAGCTACCTCTCCTACCTGCTGTTGAAAGGTGTGTTGCTGCCTGTGACAAGGTGGGATCGGCAGGGGTACAGCAGGAGGACGATATGGACTGGTGGGCTGCAACGCCACTCTCTCCCCCTCTTCTCTCCCCTCAGCAGGACAAGTGGGACTCCCCAACCCTGCCTCTGTTAAAGGACACGGACAACCCACAGCACGGCGCCTTTAACTGGGGATTCCCTGATGACGGGACTCCTCCTTCGAATGACGTCACGGCATACCCGCCAATAAGGAGCGAGGTCTCGTGGAAGCCGGTGTGCATCGACACCGGAGCGGAAGAAGGAGAGTCAGCAGCGAGCATCGAGAGAAGTGACAGAGGAGATCGGAGAGGGAGCAGCGGGACCAGACAACGAGGACTCCAGGATACGCCAGGAGGCCACCGGCACCACACTTCGCCGGCTAACCCAGGTACGGGACCGGTTTACAGGGTGGTTAGGGAGGAGGGATTCCTCCGACACCTAGAGGACCGGGAGGGCAGCCCGCCGGCGTCCCTGCTTGCACCCTTCCCCGTACACTATCACGCGGCCGTTCTGTTGCACGGGTTGTTTTGAGGTGTCCCCGCACTACCCTATCCCTGACACACTTATAAACCAGAGCCCTCATACCCGCTATTTTCTGTTTCTCCCTTTTCGGCACTCCCGTTGCTCCATATCTGCACCCCGGAGAACAAGACCGTCGAAGACCGGACCTCGAAGAGGAAGAGTTCACCAAGCTGGAGAAACACAGGAGGAGCGGACGGAAGACGGAACAGACCCCTTATACCCCGGAAAGACTGACCCATACCCCAAAGAGAGTGTTTGGCAAAATAAAAGCGTCTTTACCACGACCTGGCCTACGACCGCTTATTGCGACCCCGCCACAACTGGTGTCAGAAGTGGGATCGCCACCTCGGTCCGTCTGTACGCCCATGATGGACGCGGTCATTGAACACCTTATCAAGGGCCAGGAGAAGTTAGAATGGGCCGTAGAACGACAGCTGTCATCCACCCAAGCTGACAGAGATGTTTTCAAGCACACCATCACAGCCCAGATAGAAGGGCTACAGAAGATGGTACAGGAACCAGGGACTCCGGTACCAAGAGAACGCCGTGGCCCAACGCAAGGCCCTGCGGGCGTATCACTGCAAAAATACGTGTCCGGGGAGGACCCGGATGCGTTCCTGTTAAACTTCGAGCGCGCCTCGAGAGCATGCGGCTGGCCGGAAGACAAATGGCCTTTCTTTCTGGCGCCTCTACTGACAAGGGAAGCCCAATCAGCCTACTAGGTGGCCAACGCCACCGGTAATTCCCCTTATCAGGACATAAAGGACATTATACTGGACCACTTAGGCCTGGATGCAGAGGCCTACCGGGTCCGGTTCAGAAAGGAGAGGGGTCTACCTGGGGAGAACCCCAAAACACTATTCTTCCGCCTTAAAATGGCCGCCGATAAGTGGCTGAAACCTGCCTCCAGCTCCAAAGAAGAGATCATGAACCGTGTATACTTGGAACAGTTTATGGAAGCGCTTCCCTATGGTACACAGAGGTGGTTGAGGCAACACACCCACCTTTCCCCGGAACAAGCCATTGAAATGGCCACCACCTACTCACGAGCACAGCCAAGGACTATAACATGGGACGCCGAGAAATCAAATAGAACACACCCCGGAAGAGCTGAAAAGAAAACGCACAAGCCCCTGAAAGACTTTACAAAACCCCGCCCTTCCAGAACAGAAATCCCCACGTTTAGAGGGCCGCAATGTTTCGAGTGTGGGGACTGGGGTCACATCTCGCGGCTGTGTCCTAAACATAAACCAGTGGACGAACCCATGGAAGTGGGCTACATCCCTAGCTCAGTCTTATACACTGCTGAGATGGGGACCTCTTTTTATGTAAGTGTACAGGTGAACGGGAGGGTGATCAAAGCTCTTTTAGACTCAGGCTGTAGGCAATCAGTTATTCAGAGAACCCTCATTCAGCCATCGCAATATATCCCAGGCACACTAGTACACAGGTGCGTACATGGGGATGTCAAGCCCTACCCTCTGGCGTCTGTCACCATCTCCCCATTGACTGGGTCTCCTTGCACTGTAAGGGTGGGGGTGTTGGATACCTTACCTGAGGATCTCATTCTCGGGACGGACAACCCGGACTTTCTATTGCTGTTTCACAACAACATAGAAATAAAAAGGGGAAATCATACGTCACCACAACCCGCCCTTGTAACCCCCGAGCCTTGGGTGCTAGATAGGAGCTTTAGGTTTGCCCAGACAAATGACTCTACCCTGTTCAATGCCTGGGAAGCAGCACACGTCAATCAAGATAAACCTGCAACCTCCTACCCCCAATTCTTGATCAAAGATGGCCTACTATACCGGAAGGGAACCGCTGAAGATCCAGCCCAGCTGCTTGTCCCTATGTCCTTCAGGGAGCAGGTACTCTTCTTTTCCCACGCTCACCTCACCGCTGGACATATGGGTGCGGAAAAGACAACACAAAACGTGTTGCGCCATTTCTTCTGGCCAGGTATATACAAAGACATCAAGGTGCATTGTCAAGAATGTGTTGTATGCCAAAAAAAGAACCTACAACGCCCGACAGCCGTACCCCTTCAGCCCTTACCCGTGGTAGGAAGACCATTTGAACGGGTGGGCATGGATCTGATTGGACCCCTACCCAAGACTCAGAGAGGAAACCTCTACGCGCTAGTAATTGTAGACTACGCTACAAGATTCCCTGAGGCTTTTCCTCTCCGAACACCTACCACCAAAAACATTGCGGACAAGCTTATGGAGTTCTTCTCGAGGGTTGGGTTCCCGAAAGAAATCCTAACGGATCAGGGTACACCGTTTATGTCGCGGCTAATGAAGGAGGTCTGTCGTTCCCTAGACCTTCACCATCTATGGACATCGGTATACCACCCCCAAACCAACGGTCTCGTCGAGAGATACAACAGAACCCTGAAGGCTACTTTAAAGAAAATGCTGTCTGTGGAAGGTAAAGACTGGGATCGATTGCTGCCACTGGCCCTATATGTCCTGAGGGCTCAGGTCCAGAGCAGTCTGGGCTGCTCGTCGTTCGAGCTGTTGTATGGGAGGCAACCCAGAACTTTATTGGAAATGACCAAGGACGCCTGGGAGAAGGAGGGAGAAGACGAGAAGAAATCCCTTCTAGAGTACACTCAACAGCTGCGCTCTAGAATTGGAAAATTAAGGGATTTGGCCTATTCCAATCTTGGAAGAAGCCGGGACAGACAAAAGAGATGTTATGATAAAGGAAAGAAATGGAGGAGGCTGTCCATCGGGGATTGGGCCCTTGTTTTACTCCCATCCTCAACAAAGAAGTTTCAGGCCGAGTGGCTGGGTCCCTATAGAGTGGTGGGGGTCTTTAGCAAAACCACGTACCAGGTCCAGATCTCGCATAACAGAAAACAGACTTATCATATAAATCTGTTAAAAAAATGGTTGGGACCCTTGCCTAAAACTGCACACTTGACGCTCCCAACCTCCTTGCCAGGAGGTACCACCCTAAGCCACCTCGTAATAAACGAAGAGCTGTCCAAGGAAGAGAAGGCCGACCTGGTGGCCTCGTTGTTACCGCGGGCACCCCTTTTTTCGGATACCCCCGGAAAAACCACTCTGACCGAACATCGAATTGAGACCCAACCAGGGAAAAAAGTGAAACAGAGGCCCTATAGGATTCCCGCCGCAAAAAGGGCAGCAGTGAGAAAGGAAGTTCAAGACATGTTACAGTTGGGGGTGATACGCCCCTCTAACAGCGACTGGTCATCACCGATAGTCATGGTCCCCAAGCCGGATGGGTCAACCCGTTTTTGTATGGACTTTCGAGCGTTAAATTCTATCTCCACTTTTGATGCCTACCCTATCCCAAGGGTTGATGGGCTCATCGAAAAATTGGGGGATTCCAAATACATAACCACATTCGATCTAACCAAAGGCTATTGGCAGGTCGCCTTTGCGTGAAGAAGACCGAAAGAAGACCGCATTCGCTACGGAAGAAGGCCTATACGAATTCAACGTCCTCCCCTTTGGTCTTCACGGAGCCCCTGCCACGTTTCAGCGGCTCATGAACACCGTGCTCCGTGAATTCCCTTCTTTCTGCTCGGCGTATCTGGACGATATCGTGGTCTACAGTGCAACATGGAAAGAACACCTACTGCACCTACAGAAGATCCTCAAAGCCCTGGAACGTGCAGGACTCCACATCAACTCCCGGAAGTCTCGAGCCGCTTATCACAAGGTGAAATATCTCGGGTATGTTCTGGGGCATGGCGTAGTAGCTCCACAGGCGGAAAAAGTGAGGGCTATCGCGGACACCCCCTTTCCCACCACCAAAAGGGACCTACGTGCATTCCTTGGATTGTTGGGATACTACAGACGCTTTGTCCCACAATTCTCTGAGGTAGCCTCCCCATTGACGGATGTTCTCCATAGGAATATTAGACCTCAGCGATTGCTACACCCCTCCAGAGAAATGCTGGAGGCGTTCCAGAGACTCAAAGACACTATAACCACAGGCCCAGTACTAGCATCCCCCAACTTCCACAAGACATTCATCTTACACACTGATGCCTCTAACTACGGGTTGGGTGCGGTATTGTCCCAAATAGCTGAGGACGGGGTGGAACATCCCATTTTATACATTAGCAGGAAGCTGTTCCGAAGGGAGACCCGATACCCTACCATAGAGTGAGAGTGTTTGGCAGTGAAGTGGGCTGTGGATAAGCTAAGGTACTATCTAGAGGGACGTACGTTTATTTTGTACACGGATCACGCTCCCCTACAATGGATGTGTAGACACAAGTCACAAAACCCCAGGGTTCTCCGCTGGTTTTTGTCACTGCAGCCTTTTTCCTTTGATGTGCGCCACCGAAAAGGGAAGGACAACGGGAGTGCTGACTATCTGTCCCGGGTGTTTCCTCTCCCCGATCGGGAGAATCCAAGGGAGGGGGTGTGTGACAAGGTGGGATCGGCAGGGGTACAGCAGGAGGACGATATGGACTGGTGGGCTGCAACGCCACTCTCTCCCCATCTTCTCTCCCCTCAGCAGGACGAGTGGGACTCCCCAACCCTGCCTCTGTTAAAGGACACGGACAACCCACAGCACGGCGCCTTTAACTGGGGATTCCCTGATGACGGGACTCCTCCTTCGAATGACGTCACGGCATACCCGCCAATAAGGAGCGAGGTCTCGTGGAAGCATCGACACCGGAGCGGAAGAAGGAGAGTCAGCAGCGAGCATCGAGAGAAGTGACAGAGGAGCTCGGAGAGGGAGCAGCGGGACCGGACAACAAGGACTCCAGGATACGCCAGGAGGCCACCGGCACCACGCTTCGCTGAGCCACGCTCCAGGAGGAGCGTGGCTAACCCAGGTACGGGACCGGTTTACAGGGTGGTTAGGGAGGAGGGATTCCTCCGACACCTAGAGGACCGGGAGGGCAGCCCGCCGGCGTCCCTGCTTGCACCCTTCCCCGTACACTATCACGCGGCCGTTCTGTTGCACGGGTTGTTTTGAGGTGTCCCCGCACTACCCTATCCCTGACACACTTATAAACCAGAGCCCTCATACCCGCTATTTTCTATTTCTCCCTTTTCGGCACTCCCTTTGCTCCATATCTGCACCCCGGAGAACAAGACCGTTTGAAGACCGGACCTCGAAGAGGAAGAGTTCACCAAGCTGGAGAAACACAGGAGGAGCGGACGGAAGACGGAACAGACCCCTTATACCCCGGAAAGACTGACCCATACCCCAAAGAGAGTGTTTGGCAAAATAAAAGCGTCTTTACCACGACCTGGCCTACGACCGCTTATTGCGACCCCGCCACACTGCCTTTGATAAGACTGTGGCTGGTCTGAGAATTTAGCTTTGGCTCATCTCCTGGGCTGTTTGCAAAAAGTGCCTCTTGCAGCTGGAGTTTGCATAGAACCCACGGACTGTGGAATGTTTGTCTCATTTTTTATTTTCTCTAGCATCTTGTCAAACTGAGGGCTAACGAGATGCTCTCCGCTAAAAAGAAAGCTGAGGAGATGCTGCTGGACTTGGGTTTGAACTCGGAGATGCTGAGTCAGGTGTGTCTTCTGAGGAGGACATTAGAATTATTGCCCCTGAAAAACGATCTCTACAGCGTCGAACGTGCAATAAAGGTTGCCATTCAAGATGGTCTTGCCTTCAGCTACTATTTTTTCCCCTTTCTTTCTGTACTCGTCCAGGAGGTGTTTGACGAGTTCCAGCATCTCCCCCCACTAAAATATGTCCTACCCGGAAACAAGTTCAACAGAATTGGCTATGCAACATTGTGTAACTGCCCCTACTGCTTCTTTTTGGCTTGCTGTATTGAGTCTTTTGCTCTCCTTATCGAGTGGAGGGACATCGCCTGTGGCTTGGATGGAGGTTCTCTTGCGTGCGGTGTGAATCCCCCCCTTGTACCCTCCCCCCTCCAAGGAGCTATGGTGGTCCTGTCCCTTGATATAAATGGGTCACTGGGTGAGGGAATGATACTTTTTCTCTATCCTAGATGTCACCAACTTAGCTTTTACTGGCTCTTTAAAACTGTCTGGGGTACATTTAAACATGCCTTTAAGCATGGGTAGAAACTGCGTTCACACTTAGAGAGAGTTTCCACTATGAAGTCCTTTTCCTCTTGTACCACAATCATGCCCACTTTGTGGTGTCTAGCTACCCTCTGGAGGCCCTTATGTCTGGCAGTGCTGTTGTCTGGCGAGGATGCCATAACTGGATAGTGGTCCAAATCATAATCTTCCCAATGGTCATCAGCTGGATCTGTGTCTGTTTGTCATATGGGCTAGTGGGGTCATATGGACTGCCAGAGTCAGAATAAGTACATGGGAACCCCCCAGTTACTCTGGTGGTCGTGTGTGTGGTGGTGTAAATGGTGGTAGAGGTAGGGGAGGAGGTGGTGATAGAAAAGTTGAGAGAGGGTTTGTGCCCCTGTACCTGTACTTCTTGGGTGCCAGGTCCAAAGGATTCTCCGACGTGGCCTCTTCTTCGAGGACAAGCCTTTTCTTACAAGGTAGTGTCTCTAAGGGCTTTGCTGGATGTGGTTTTGCTGAGATCTTTCCAGTGAAGGGATAAAGAGATGCTTTGCCTGGCTTCAATTTCCTCCTGTAGTTTCTGTACCTCCGACTCTTAAGATCCAGCAGTTGATGAAGCTTTTGCAGTATATGGGATCTTCAGTTCAGGCTTTGGTGGTGCCTTTGGCGTGGACTTCGGGTGCGAGCAAAGGTGATTGATCCCCATAGATGGATGAGGCTTCAATTGCCAGAAAGGCTAGATGCCCTTCGGCAGAGGCTTGGTTGACTGCAAAATATCTTCTCTCAGTGCTGTCTAGAACCCAAAGGCGCCGAAGGCTCTGGATGTGTCTTTTGTACATGCTTGAGGCTCAAGTTCCACAAGAGTGATGGTTTACCTCAAGATGGAACTTCTTATTTAATCTTGGTTTGGTTGCATAGCTCTTGAAGATGGGTGTGGTACTTATGACCTTGGGCACTTTCTTGCCTGGCAGGTTTCTGTGTCAGTTTGAGTTCCTCTTCTTCCTCGTGCTTGAAGCTGCTCTAGGGAACGGTCTCTGGACTGGGCGTTCGCTCGGCTGCCCGAAAGTCAGTTGGACCTGGGTCATTGCCTCCTAAGAAGTGCATGAAAGCATTGAATGTGAGTGAGAGAGAATTCCACAAAAGCCTGTGAGAAGAGTGAGTGGAAATTGGGCTAAATGTGGAACACTACTGCAGAAGAACAAGTTACTTATCTTCGGTAACTCTCTTTATGATGGATACTTCTAACTGCAGATTCCTCGCCTTGTGAATACCCCCAGGCACCAGACTGGATCCAAAGCTTTTTCCTGCAATTCCTTTGTCAATTTGACTGAGGTTGATAACTAGGAGACAAAGGTTGTTAACTCCCAACGCCATACACAAAGCTCTCTAAAAGTGTTAAAGGTAATGAATACATCTATCAGAAAACATCAAGATGAAAATCATATTCATGGCTGTCAGAATGTACAGCTGGCCACCTAAAAGATCGTAAAACTAAATCCAAAGTAGTTTTCACTCACCTATGACCAGTAATGGAAGAGTCATGACACATTCTCATAAACTCCAACTGTAATTCCTTATTGAGAACGAAAATAGTTCCTTGGCTGAAATAAAATTAATTTCCTCAAACTAGGCAGGTTTTTTTTAAAGACAATGGGCCCCATGCTTCAAAGTAAAAACCGGTCGCAAACGGGCACATTCTCCGAATCTGCCCCTTTGCGACCGGTATTTTTGCATTTCGGATGCATCATCCCAAATGCAAAAATCGGAAATTGCGATTGCATTTAAGGAATCGCAAATTGAGATTCCTTAAATGCAATGCTAGAAGCAATTTAAAATAGCGATTTCGCTATTAGGGGTCGTAAATTACCGAAAAATAAAACAGGTCGGTAATTTGCAAGAACTTTGAAAAATGCACTAAAGTGCATTTTTCTAAGTTACATGTTACACACACACACATGCCCTTGGGGCATGTGTGTGCGCAACATGGATGCACATTACAATTTCAGGGGTGCAACAGGGTGTCCTTTTGACACCCTTGCACCCTTGAAATTGCATGCGCAATTTGCGAGTACCTAATGGGTACTCGCAAATTGCGCATGTAATTCCCATTCATTCCTATGGGCCTGTAGGCTCATAGGAATGAATGGGAAGCCATTCCTTAACTGCGACTCGCAATTTGAGAGTCGCAATTAAGGAATGTTTAGGAATCGCTATTTTTATAGCGATTCCTACATGCATAGGCTTTTGCGATTCCTAAATAATCGCAATTAAGGAATCGCAAATGCCTTCCTTGATGCATGTGCCAGAATGTTCCCGCTCCTTTAAATACATCTGTTCTTGAGCCATCTACACTTTGTCTAAGAAAGTCTGAACAATTCCAACCACTCAATGAAAGACAATTCAGAATAAATCATGATTCTGGACACCAACGGGATAAGGCATCTGGTAGCACATTCCTTGAACCATGAACATCGGTCATAGTGAAATTGCACTGGGTAAAGGAAAATCCCCATCTGGCTTGATGACTATTTTTTCATTGAAGCTTTGGCAAACACTGTACATTCGGATGGTCCATTTGAATTTCAAATGGCTTTCAAGTACCCATCAACAGATGCCTCTACTCCAAGGTAGTCATCTTTATAGCTTTGAGATCTCTTAAAAGAAATGAACAGTGCCATTCAGATTCTGACAAAACATGAAATTAGTAAGAAACTGGATAACTTTGTCTATAATCTTCTTGTTTTTGTAAAAACTGCTCTGAAAGAGAGATCTTTTTTCACAATAAAAAGTGTGCCAAAATCCTCCGCAGTTCGATTGTATCAGAAAAACCCTTCTTCATATTCTCTTTTCTCAAAACACAACTGATGTCAATTATCTCAGCAGAGTTCTTGATAAATGGATGATAGATACACACAACTCCAATCAAACTCTGGGTCTCCGTAGGTGAAGACCAATCCAAGATAGCTGAAACTCTCTTAGACTCCATGGAAAGGTCAGACATTTTCAATCTAAACAAAATATATTTAATTTCTTGTTTCTCAATCTTAGCCTTATCAGGTTTGCAGGAAACATATGTTGCTGAAGTCTTGATAAAACCAAATTGACATGTTCTTATGTTCCTTCTGAGTCTTTGAGAACACCAGGACGTCATCCAAAGACAGAAATACAAACTTCTTTAAGGCATCTGACAATGAAGAAATGAAAAATGTCAGGAGCGCCGTACAATCCAAATTCCATTAAATGATACTCAAATGTCCAAATTGTACTCGGAAGGATGTTTTCCACTCATCTCTCTCTTTATTCTCCGCAGATAAGTGCTACTTAAATCACGTTTTGGGAAATTCAGGCTCCATGGATTAACTCTATAATGTCCATTGTAACAGGCAAAGAATATCGATGTTGGATCATAATCAGACTTAAGCCTCTGTAATCAATACAAGGTCACAGATCTTGGCCTTTCTTGGCTACAAAAAATAAAGGTGATGAATCAGGTGACCAATATGGTAAAATTAAACCATTCTGCATGTTCCCCTTTTAATAAGCCTTAACAATCTTCTTCCCTCTCTCAGTCAAAGACTAAATATGTATAAAAGGAACGAAGATGCCAGGTTAGATTGGCATGACGTATTCTTGTGAGAAGGAAGTATATAACCTTCAAGCTTCTATGGAAGACAAAAGCATGATACCTCAGTGGTGTTGAGAAAAGGTTAGCCACAGTTAAATTTAGAGATGGAGTCATTTATCTAATCACTTAGAGACCAGATGCTTCAAGCAGCATAACAATGACAAAAGTGATGACAAACACATTATTCAAGTAGACCATATGACATGCATTGTGCCTCTTCAACCAAGAGATTGCATTACTTGCAGCATATTGATCTCCAAAAGAGACCTGTAATGAAGCACAAATTTCATGTACTGGTCCTGAAGTTAATGATGAACCATCAATGGTTCAAATAAATTCAGGATTCATTCAAACTCTCTTCTTTTTAGCAGCCAAGTACTGAGTAATACATTTACTACCTGTACCAATATCTAACCAGACCCTCCAGGATTTCGCGATTTGCAAAAAAATCAAGAAATCGGCAGTTTTATAAAAAGCCGCGATTTTTACAAACCTGCCCGCGAAATTTGGAAAATGTGGTGAAACGTTTGCCCTGACAGAATTAATAAGTGTTAAAATGTAGTGAAATAATACTGTCACTGCCACAGAATGTGCTGGATTATGCCACATAATTTGCCTTTGTTTTTTGCATAATTTGCCTGACTAGAAACTAGGTAAGTGTGGAAAAAGTGTGCTCAAGTAAACAGTGGCACTGTAATATCCAGTCAGTGGCAGCAGTCCTCCTTCGAAAAGATGTAATGCCTCAGGTGTGCAGAACAATCTTTGGCAAAAGTGACAGAGCGTGTGTTTGTGGTTCATGTGGCTGTCAATCACAGCGGACGCTTTCTGCAAGATGCTGTTGGTGAATCAGTGCTGAACTCCAGACATTTCCTTTCATGCTTTGGTATGTTCGTTCGAGGTGTTAGCACATGTACATTCAGCTGTAAATGGCTCAGGGTGAGGAATGGTCTCATACCAGGGGTTTAATGCAACCCTATCTGTGAAGCGGAGGGCAGACGTGTCTTTCTGAGGTGATTGGTTGCATCCTATGCTGTGTGGTTTACAGTCCAACCCACTGTCCGAAGCAGAGAAGCAACTAGAGCCAAATTTCAGGGGGAGGGAGGGCTAATAAAAATGTGGAGTGGAGATGCAGGAGCTCTAAGAAGGGGTGAAAAACAACAAAGCCTCGTTAACATGTAAATGGTCTTTTAAAGACCTGTGAAGTACTTGGGTGCGGCTGCAATAATACGGGCGCCAGCCCACAGCAGCTCAAAAACTGTGTGTGTGCACGGGAAGCTGTCTCAGCCCGGGCTGACCCACAAGACGTGGGCTGGGGGGCTGAAGCCCTTTGAGCCCTGCATGCTTTTTGGCCCCTGGACAGTGCGAATAAACGTTGCATAATAGGCCTCCCCTT
Source organism: Calotriton arnoldi (assembly GCA_963921515.1). Lineage (NCBI taxonomy): Eukaryota > Metazoa > Chordata > Amphibia > Caudata > Salamandridae > Calotriton > Calotriton arnoldi. The sequence goes on along the minus strand of CAWUFW010000056.1, from coordinate 1,368,170 downwards.
TTAAAATGTGTCATTGCATTATGTTCCCAGAGCATGACAGTGCTGCAGTGCTCTCTGTGTCTCAATGTCCGACCTGAAACATTAGCACAGCCTATGTGTGTGCCAGGCTGCTTCTCGCTCACCTTGCCCAGAGAGCATAAACATAGAAGCACTGCTGGCACCTGCTTTAGTATGTCCTCAAGTTTCCTGAAAACAAGTAAAAGTGAACCCCTGGATAAAATGAAGCCAATCAGGATTTTCTTAATCCTGCTACATTCCTGGTACCGAAGTTGAGAATAATAGCAGACGGTCTTGCCATGGGCTCCACCCTTCGAGCTGGCAATGGGTTACATTCCTTAACAGCAGTGGCATCATTATTATTGACTGAATCAACAGGTAATGGTTAAGTGTTATTCAGCTTACCAGCAAAAATAGCTACACCTTTCACAAGAAATGATTGACAGCCTGTCAACCCCAAGGTATTGCGTCACTCTAGATAGCCAGATAGCACCAGCAGAGCATACCTGCTGGCAGTAGGTATGTTGTACGGGTAGTAACCTGCAGGTGTAATAGCCCTGATTTCTTGTGGCACCTGACCGAGCAAACAGTCAGATCGGTTGTAAAAATAGCCCAAAAGGTAGCACCTTTATCTTACTTAGATAAAAAGGGGGGAAATTAATCCTCCTTAAGCGGTTATCAACAACACATGCCCTTTTAAAATTAATCACTATGCAGTCTCCAAAAGCTTGCTTTTGCCCGTTGCCCACCCAAGGAACCCTTCTAGCCATAATGATTTCATTATGCAAAAAACTAAATTCCCATAATCTCCTGCTGAACCAATGAATGACTTTATTAATAAATTGTTGACATTCTTCACTCTGCGCAGGTCGAGGAGGAGCTTCTTTTAAAACAACAAAATGAATTGCTTGAGGTGTCAGCTGAAGAGGCATTTGGGGCTGCTCCAGAGTCAGAAAGACAGTACAGGAAGACTAGCAGAATTAGCTTGAGGGACAAATGTTACAGTATTAGTTTCCTTGGAAATACAGCTATCTGAATCAAGGCGATGTATGGTCCCACAAGATTGGGGGCATCAGTGGCACCCTCAATTCTTCAAATTGACGTGGGTAGGTGATAAAAGGTGGGCAAGTTGAAATGGCACACTCAATTGCTTTTAATCTACCCATGAATGAGTCAAATAGTCTCTTGAGTGCTGGGTATGTACAGCGTTTGTGTTGGTGAAACTGATCTAACCTCCAAATTCACTACAGCAGTAGTGGCATACACTGGACTGCCAACTGGATTGGGCAGCACTCTATCCTTATGGTGCACAGTACGCAAAGAGTCCTTTTTTACTTTTCCCTGGATGTGAGCTGAGAAAAATCAGTCAAAGGCTTCACAGCATTAACAGGATCTGAATCAATAGTTACAAGTTCATGTGAAATACAAGGATTAACTCTCCTCCATCAGGAGGACCCAGATGTCTTTAATCAACTCAAGTTACTTGATTTAGTACTGGGGCCGACGACTTCTGATGCTGGTAGAGCCTACTTATCTTCCAGCAAAACCTGTTTGGTGACACCTAGGCTTTCCTCAACATTACTGATCTCATGGTTGAGGGCCCCCATAGCACTAGTTAAAAAAATTGCAAAAGAGGGTGCCTGAGGAAGCGGTGTCCTGCCTCTTGGATCCGGAGGCAGCGGTGCCCCAACAGGGGTGCATACATGGGCTAATCCCAGGGAGAAATACAGCACCCTCCCACAAGGTTAGGACTGGAGCTGTGCTTCCGTAGAGCTGCAGACACTTTAAACATGCCTACTACAAGTGGAATACTCTGCTAAAACAGTTTCCATTGATTTCAGGCTGAAAATGAATGATTATGAGTAAAATATAGTGCTGCAAAAATGCAGCTAAATTTCCATATTTGTGCCGCTAAATTTGCTAATTCATGCCGCAATATCCTGGGGGGTCTGTCTAACAATGTAAATGTATTTACGATCCTTCCTTCTCTTCACATAGCAACCAGTAGCAGGAATAAACTTATCAGAATAATTCACAGAAGAGTCAATACACCCATCTTCTCAGACGGTGATTGAGATTTTTCAGAATTCTTCAAACGTCGTTTAACAAAGTCCTGAATCACATGTCTAGCTTTTTATTTAAACATTTTTTTTTATTTATTAGGGTTTCACAGCTGACATAACTTTACGTTGCAACATTGCAACAACAGCTCAGCGTATCAGATGTATGTGAAAATTGCGCATGAGGTTTACAATATGTGGGCACATTCTACATAACCTGGATCATATGATATACATAAAGCATTTCAGCTGAAACAGTTGGAGTGATCCATTCCTCCGTGTAATCCGCGGTTCTAGTCCCCCAAATTCATCTCGGTTAGCACACAGAGGGAGAACAATTAGCACATCCAGCTCCGTACCTCAATCAGCGGCTATCACCCCCTCCAATCAGGAGGTATGTCTGACTTTAATACAATATAAACACGGCCTTTTCTTATGAGGGCACTCCTTTTCACTCCTTTTCACTCTTAGACCAAAGAAGCTGCAGAACCTCTACCTACATAGACTCTTCTTAAGCCAGCAGGCCCACTTAAAATTTCCATCTACCAGATGAAGAAACTTCAGAAAAACTGACATAGCCTTCTCAAGCCTTCCTTCGCTCCTGTAATCTACACGCCTTTGTAAGCAAGCGCTCAAAAGACTGCATTCACTTCAATTTTGTTGATTTCCATAGAAAGGGGACTACTTGCTTTCTTCAGAACCGCTGAGGTGTCTGAAATCAAAAGTAAAGCACACATGGGCACTGAATTGGAGGTTATGCTGTCTATAGTTAAGTAGTCCAGGGCATGCTTGAAGATAGATTATGGCATATTGGGACAGAAATGAAAAGAGTGCACCAGCTGCAATGTTGTCTGGATCCCTGGTGCTGATTTTTGTTGTCATGGGCGAACATTGATTATACGTATGTGCCATGTCATAGGCCTGTCTCACAGATTGCAGTCTTGTTGGACCGAGATGAATGCTCAAAATGCTACCCTCATAGCGCTGAAATGCCAGGTGCTATGCAGCACAAGCGAGGTGGTGGCAGCACACCGTGTTATGATCAGTAGAAGTGAACTGGGGTTTTCACTTGTCTCACTGAACTGAGGTCTACAGGTTCACTCATGTAAAGTTCAGCTGCTGTGTGCTTAACTCGCCCTTGGCGTACATCAGGTTAGTATGTAACACTGTGCAGCACACATGTGGTTACATGTGTGTGTTGTGTATGTGTGTGCGTGGTAAAATATATGGAAGATTCTGGGTTCCAATTTTCAGTGGCCCACTGACTGGAGGATCATGTAGAAGTAGAGCAATCCCCCCCAAACAGGTTTGTAGATTGCTGCAATCCTGAGAGCTGGGTGGGAGACAAACTGGAAGGAGGAGAGTCAGGCTCTTCGCTATACTTCAAAGGATGCTCTTTAATTCAGGAAGAGGTCACTAGAAAGGGGCCTTGGCAAATCTCAAGAAGGAGATTGGACTGATAAGAAAATCATAAAGAGTATGGTTGGGGTAACCTTTTTGATGCACATATCACTGTGGCTGACATCCAAGTTTGAACCTTTAGTCGCTCCCATGGACTGTGTTGCAGGGCTATCAGATTTGGAGACAATCCTGCTGTGACAGATTGCCTTCTGGAGAAAGGGATTCAGAGGGGTGGGCACTTTAAAAGGAAGCAGACCCCATCACAAACTTCATTTGGTGTCTGGAAAGAGAATATAATAAGGGGAGCTCAAGGTCCGAAAATCTGTCAACTGTCAAGCAGTCAGTCGGGCTGTATATTGAGGAGGAGAAGCTCTGAAACACTTCTGCCTCTGACCAGGAATGGAGGCTAAGGTCTGCCAGCCTCCCAACTGGGTCATCACCCAGGGAAATGCAAGACTACCTGCCCTTGGAGACTGGAGGACCTGTCGCTATCTCTTTGCCAAGACCAATGTGCCCTGTGAGGAAGAGAAGAGCACTTGGAGGGAGTGAGGCCCAGTGAGTGATCCTGTAGAGTGGACCCCCTCGTGAGGTGTGAGGAGATGGCTGCTGCACAGTTCGGGTCATCATTCATGTGCAGATTCAAGTCAGCGACCCCGTGTTGAGAGGGGGCTGTCATGAAGTTAGCCGTGGCTGCACTGAACAGGCTGTTTGTGTGCAGAGTAAAGTCGGCGACCCCGTATACCAGAGAGGGCCGCTGAGAAGATGGCAGGACTGCTATTGAGATAGGGCCGTAGCCTGTGTTTGGAGGGAAGCATGCAACCACATGCGTCAGAGGGGGGCGTCATGATGAGGAAGCTCCTGCTGTGCCAATCAGGCCATTGCCCGTTTGCAGAGTAAGGTTGGTGAACCCGTATGCCAGAGAGGACCATCGCGAAGAACAAGGAATGTTGTCTAGTTGCGCAGTCTTTGAGAGGAGAGGGCGCCGTTGTGACCTGTGTGTGCCCGAGCCCCGACTAACGATCAGAACCCCGAGCGACTGCTACCCCCACATGTGAAGAGGATCAGAGGAATTTAACGCCTCACAAGAGGAAGCGCTGTGGACCTGCAGAGCCACAAGCACTACTCATTGTCAGCAGTCACTGTCGCCCTCCACAATGTCTGAGAGTGAAATGCCCCCAGGGAGTCTGTCAGCGCAAGCCCTGCAGGAGTGGGTAAGACTGAAGACCCTGGTGAAACCTGTTCTGCCGCATAGCGCTTGAGGCGCCGGAACACTTTTGATTTTTAGAAGTGTCGAAGTGGGACTACTTAGACTAGGACTACTAGTGGGGTTTAACCTGAATGTCTTCTATACTGTATAGGGAATAACCACTACAATAAGTGAAAGGGAAGTGGGACTCAGGGACCTGCTTATCGAGGACTAGAGCCCTGACTTCAGGGTATACAAGTAGTCCTTTTTTTAAAATAAAAGCAAGTATTTGACTGAACATTTATTGCTGGTATCGAATGTATTTTGAGTTGCGAGCCTGTGATCATCTCCCCCCCATCTACCCATCCCTCCCCACTCCCCCGAAAAGCCTTGGACTGCTCGAGCTACGCTACTGCTGAGAGTCAAACGTTGAAGGGGTACTTGGACCAATTGTTCAGTACCCATAGTATGTCAGGTCACAGGATATTAGGAGTAAAAGGCCTCAACTTCCAAGGCTCCTGCTTTCCCCGTGGCCCTCTGAAAGGAGTTTTGATATTGCAGTAGTATTAGGGTTTAAACAACAAGTTATTTACTTTCGGTAATGCACACGGAAAGATCAGTGATACCCACTGATTCGATGAGATGGATTCCAGCCAGGGAGAATAAAAATCGAATACTGAACCCTACTGGCTAGTTGTGGCTGATGGATACTTTAACTTCAGATTCCCCACCGTAGGAATATTGCTAGGTGCCAGACTGGATAGAGAGATTTTCAAGCAATAGCTCTCACATGCTGCCAGGTCACGCCACATGGCTCGGTGGCGATCCCACACTATGCTTGAAGTCACGAAGCAGAGTAGCATATAGGTTCCAGCCCTGCATGCTTTTGTCGGTTTCTGCAATGGTTTTTTTCCATACCCTCAACGTGGATTCGCTGAGAATTGCAGATGACAGTGTTTGAATCCTAAATTTGGACCTTTTTAAACTGAGAGGATGTCCACTCTATAGACCTGGGAGGAAGGAGGATAGTGAGCAATCTGCAGTTATAAAGAGTATCCACCATTACCGAAGGTAAGTAACTTGTTCTTCTGATGGATACTTCAAACTGCAGATTTCTCACCTTGAGAACAGATACCCAAGCAGTACCTGCTTATAGGCAGAGAGTCTGAAAAGGGAACTCAAAACAAAAAGTCCTGCTGGACCAAGTAGGCAAAATGGCCCTCTCTGCAGACCTGGATGTTAAGGTAAAAGTGCTTGATGAATGCGTGCCCTGAGAACCATATTCCAACCTTACAGATATCTAACAGAGGAATACCCCTCGCTAATACTGTTGTGTCGGCCTTAGCCCCGGTGGAATATGCCCATAGCTCTTCAGGGCGATTACTTCATGGTCAGGGAATTACACGTTTTTTATACACAGGATAATCCATCTTGGCGGAGTTGTTTTCTATACAGTTTTTACCTTTTTAGCACAAGCAGACCCCATAAAGAGTTGGTCATCCATACAATACTCCCTTCTGTGTTCAATGTAAAAGCTTAAGGCCCGCTTGAGGCCAAGCCAATGAAGTCTCTCCTTCCATTTTGAAGAATGAGACAGAGAAGCAAATATAGTAAACTGATGATTGCCCACAGAGACATTATGAAAGATTTTGGGGGTAACAGATGTTAGGCCTTTAAAGCAACACATCACAAAAGGTGAAATAGAAGGCTGATCTTCCAAACATAAAAACGCTGAAAGAGGTGATACATACCCCTTGACTGTGCCCACTGCAAAGCCTTGGTGGATGTAGATAAAACAAACATGTCAGAAAGGTCTGCCTGTAGATGTTCAAGGATGAAACCATTTATCAGCCCATAATCCAGCATCCAGAATAGACAGATTTGGTTGAGGGATGTTTGGCTGAGGATTACATTAATTACTTACAATGGCAAATCAAAACTGCTCATTTGCTGCCGTTCAATCTCCACACATGAAGGTAGGTTGTAGAGATTATGGTGCAGGACCCTCCCCGGTTGCTGAGACAGAAGGTCCTTCCAAAGGGGTAGCCGAATTGGATGACAAATGCTTAGATTTAAGCGATCTGTCCAATCCAGGGCAATCAAAATTACTCTGACCTGGTCGGTCCCATCTTTCTACAGAAAGGCAGGACAGACCGAGTAAGAGAGGCAAAGGCGGGAATGCATACAGGAGACCAGTGTTCCACCTGAGTCACTCAACAGTCTTCTTGGTGGAAACTCCGTGTGCAGTAGTCTTGACACTGCACATTCTCGACGATGGTGAAAAGATACAATGAGGATACGCCTAACATTGAGGTGGCATTCGTGGTCCACCAAACTCTGCTCAACTCATCAACTCTAGCATTCAGTGACCCTGCCAGGTAAATGGCCAAGCTGACTCAGCCACCTTGAAAGGCGCAAAGACAGCTGGCACAGGACCTAGGACCCTACCCCGCCCCGCTTTTTGCAAAACTATATGGTGGTCATATTGTCAGTGAAAGCAACGGATACATTTGTTACAGTTGAAACTGCGGATACACGCGTAGCCCCTCCAGACCGGTTATATCATTTGGATATTCAAATAGAGGGTGACGTTAAACGCACCTTTAAAGCAATATTCTGGGAAAATGTAACTATGTCTTATGACATTCTCTTGGCAGGGATCAATTGGCCCCCTCTGTTTGTACTTGCATCCCGCCAAGGTGAGGATGTAATCATTCCTTCCTTTTCACACCTTGTCCCTGACTAAGTCAAACAAGCTTACGAATCTGAATGGGCCCTTGCATTGGCCCCTGCACTTTACCGCAGTTATATTGGTTGGGATAAGGATTACCCTCATCATGTTATTCCTATATGGTCCACCCCACAGGTACAACCACAAAATCCTAATCAACAGTAGTCTAAAGTGCCCATTAAAGAAATTCTCTCCCAATTGGAGTACCAGGGAGTAATTGAACCCTGTGGTTCTCCGATGTATAATACTCTTTTTCCTGTTCTAAAACCAGATCATTCCTATTGCATTGTCTTGGATTATAGACATTTGAATAGTCACATATGCACATTTGCGATGCACAACATGCACAGCACTACACACATTAATGTAGTCCGTAAAAAAAAAAAAAACACCTTGGACATTTCCAACAGTTTTTTCAGCCACAATTTGGCTTCAGAGAGCCTGGACTGGTTGCGCTATGGGTTTTCAGATGTGCTATGCATGACTTGCTATGGGCTATAAGAATAGCCCAGGAGTTTTTGCGGAACGAATTGTGTCAATCCTTCATGACATTGACCCCGACGCTCTGACCTATGTAGACAATATCTACTTAACGGACGAAGAATTAAATCCCCACTTGGCCAGAGTGGATAGCATCATATTGGGATTTGCTGAACTTGGATACAAGTTCAACTTTAAGAAATCTAATATAGCTTTTTTAAGTGTCCTTTTTTGGGGATATGAACTTACACGAGTGAAAAAGTCTTGCCCTTCATTTTTGGGAGAAATGTGCTCAATTGCAAGCTCCAAACACACTTAAGAAATTATAGACCCTGCGAGGATTTTTAAGTTTTGGCAGATCATACATTCTTGATTATGCACAATGCATCAAACCTCTTTATGCATTGATACATCCTGATTTTTCCACTTCATGTTGGACATCAGAAACCACCGATAGACTCAGGTCTTTATAATCAGAATTGCATGAAAAACACCACTTACGTATGCGTGTCTATACCACAAACCTGGTCATCCGTATTTTAACAGGTACAATTGTATTTACTTACATCACCTTTAATGAGGGTGAAACAGTGCTTATAGCATGTAAATCGCATTTATATTCCGCAGCAGAAATGCTTTTGCTTCCACTGAAAAAATACTGACTGCTGTGCAAACGGCCATCCTTAAAGAACAGCCACTTGCTCCAGGGAAATGCATTATTGTCGTCACCCCTGTGCTGGCCTTAGAGGCTGTCACCAAAGCTAGTGTTTCTAATGCTAAGGCCCACCATCCTAGATGGATACAATGGGCTACATCCTTAACAGCTGTTGATATCGACTTTGTCTTTTACCCTTCTTTACAATCACAAGAATTTCTACAGTATGAGCATGTTTATCCTTTGCCATCTACTGTTCTCCCTCTTGATCAGTATAAATATATTATTTACACTGACGGTTCAGCTCAACCTGCCATAGGTTCTAAGCAGCAGTATTCTGCTGCAAGTGCCACTGTAATTGGTATTATGTAGATGGTATTTTCCATCCTCAAACAACTCGTGCTCAGTCTCTCAGAGACTGCACAGCTGGCTGAACTGAAGGCTTTGCTTATTGCACTGAAGGATCCTGAATTCCCCATGCTTATAGTGTGTGATTCATATTACTGTGTACAGTCCTTTTATGATAATTTACATTATTGGCAACAAAATGAATTCAAGGATTCAAAGGGTAGCACAATCAAGCATAAACTGCCTTGGGTTAAAGTGACAAATCTTAAAGATAGGTTGCGACAAACTCATGTCATACATACATTGAGTCATCAACGTATAGGAACACATGTTATAGGCTGATGAAGCAACCAAATCTGCAGTAGCCACACCTAAAAAAGCAGTTGTAACACGCTCTCAGACTCGTTTCCATAATGATATTTTGGCCGCCGTGAATGCAGCTAAACACGGCACCCCATTACCGAAGGGTTTTCCTTCTAAATACCCCTATCATTTAAGTGACCAGAATGTTCCTTATGTGACTATTCCTGGAGTTGACAATCACTTGATTCCCAACGGAGACCGCAGACACTCTTTAATTGTAGCAGCACATGAAGGTGTTGCTTTCGCATATGCAGGAGTGAAAGCCACTATTTTGCTCCTACAGCAACGTTATTGGTGGCAAGGGTTATACCAGCAGCCCAAGAAATATATCCTGTCTTGTGACATTTGTCAACAGATAAAAAAAACTCCACAGTGACACGTCCACTGCTAACACACCTCTTGATTTCAAACAAAGCCTTTGGCTGTATCTACCAGGACCATTGTGGTCCACTGATTTAAGATACTGCATTTAAATTTATTTTGGTTGCAGTTGATTCATGGCAGCAGCGCTCGGCTGAGGCTCTAACTGTTATTAAAGACTTGAAAGTCTTTGTCGAAACATATGCATGCTGTGCATTCCATTCAGACCAGGGTCCAGCTTTCACTTCTAAAGCGTACTGTGATTCAATGACGTCCCTGGGGGTGCAAGTGCATTATTCTTCTCCATATCAGCCAGAGGGCAATTCTGTTGTGGAAAGAATGAACCGTGATTAATTACACCATGTGGCTGATTCTACATAGTATGCCTCATGGTGTTCGTGCTCCTACACAAGACATTTCTTTGCAGCCCATGAGCACCACCGAAGCTGCTTCTACCTGGCCGGGGGAGAGGGGGTGGGGGCAGAGCCCGAATCCTCCGCCGACAACATGACTGAAATAATGACTGTTTCTACTACTGTGTCTTTTGCAGCTGATGTCATTTAAACTGATCCCCCGAGGGTGGATCCCTCTCTCTTTGATTTTTCAAGTCCTACTGTTTAATCCAGCCTCCACTTTTTCAGCTAACTACCTTTGGTTACTATATGTATCAAGATGATTTTTCTTCAGACAGTTCTTCTGTTTTGCATCTGCCACAGATTTGTTTTTTTACTTCATGGTTGAAACACTTATCTAGTCCCGCCTTGGCTATATGTCTGGATCGCCTTGTTTCTTTGTTCATGTGGATTGGATTTGTGACCGTTTTTTTCTCCTATTAATCTATGGCCAAAACCTCCCGGAAGGTTCTGTTATGGAACTGGTCAACGGGGTGTTCGGCACCCATTCTTCTTTGCATAGACTGAAAAAAGACTTGCCCCTCATCAACATTTCAGCCATTCCAGTGACTGTTGGATTGTTTTGGATAAAGTTTCTTTTGACATATTCGGCCCTACGGAGATCCTGCAGATACCATGTGTTCAAAGTTTCTATGGGTGATGTAATAGTACCTGGGTTACATTCAGATGATTTGGACATCAAAACTGTAAAATCTATGCTTTCAGAGCTGGAGTACTATACTGTTTTTAAGTCAGAGGACCTATATCTTAATTGTGCTAACTATGCCAATATATTTTGTTATCATTATGGACATCATATCCTACACCGAGCCAGTAGTCAGAGTCCACATTTTAATTATACACAATGGGAACATTGTCCAACTCCACCACAAGGCAGTTCCAAAAGGCATAAAGATAAGTTTATGCATTTTACAGGATATGACACTTCAGACCCCATGTCATATTTTTTCAAATGAGTTCTAACCCCACCAAAAAAACCCATATGCTTACACAGACCAAGCTAATATATACAGCTTTGTTTGTTACCCAGTTAGCCCTTAAAGGCTATGATTACTGGCAAAATACAATTGGTTTAAAATCAATTTGGGGAACAAACCTTGGCAGGGAACGGAAACCTTATTTCAAGCTTGCTTAATTCCCACACAAATGATCTTCTTGAATGACACCATCCAGCAGACCACATGTCTGGAATTGGCAGAAATTAATGCCCCAACAATTCCCTCTACGTCAACGCACCTTTGTTCGTTGGGGGGGCTGGGGAGGCGAGGTAAGGGCTACCTCCCTCCGCAGATAGCCCGGGTGGGAAGGAGTGGTGGGGATGGGGGGTGAAGCATCACAAAAAAATGGGCAGTTGAATTGCGGGCAAACATGGGTTAACAAGCAACAAGTTAACAATCAAGCTCAGGGGTCAAGGGATATGCAGCAGTCTCCATGTCACTAAGGAGCTATATGTAACCTTATCATTAGAGACAGTACAGTTTGAAGTATGGCATAGGAGAAAGTACATCATGTACTTGTTATGGTGGCATGGCTTATTTTGAAATATGACACAACCATTGAAGATAATTTCTTGTAATGTGAATGGATTTTTAAATGTACAGAAAAGAGGAGCAATGTTGAAATGGCTAGGATCCTTTTCCCCTCAGGTGATTTTATTTTTACAAGAGACACATTTTAAGTCTAATTCCCTAACCTTTCTCTCCCCAAGAAGTATGCTCACGCGTGTTTTGCTTCGGCACATGCGGCGGTACATGGGGTGGGTATTCTACTTTCTTCAGCGCTAGACTGGGAGCTGGGAAAGGTGATTCGGGATGAGGGAGCAAGATGGATCTGGGTCGAAGTCTCAGTTAGTGGAGTAGCCCTTGTGCTGCTTAATTATTACGGGCCAATTTTTGATGACACGCAGGCCTTGAAACAGATTAATGATCTGTCAAACTCTCATGGTTTTATAGTTATGGGTGGGGACTTTCAATTTATTCAAGATCTTGGTCTGGATACATCCAATAATGGTAAGCAGCAATTAAAGCCAAAGACAGCAAGATTATAAAAAATTATGAAAGAAGATTTCGCCCTATTAGATCCATGGTGGATTGACCACCCGGGCCTTACTGAGTTCACGTGCTACTCAGCTAGATATAAAACAGCATCCAGACTGGATTTCTTTTTGATAAGTAATCATCTTACAAGAGAGGAATCTGTTATCTTTTCTAATTCATTCTCAGACCACTCCTTAGTATCGTTGGTAACTTATTTACCCGCCCCTAGGAAAAAAAATAATAGCAGGTGGTATTTTGATAAAGCATTGCTCTCGGACCCAATATGGATTGCTGAAACCCGTGATTTTATACAATGTTCTTTTTAAGGAAAATGTTAACACAGCATCAGGTTTTATGGTCTGGGAGGCTTTTAAGGCTACTTTTAGGGGACGGGTCATTGCATACAGGGCGAACCTCTTCAAACTAACGCAACATAAGATTGCAGGCCTTCAGAAGGCTGTTGATCGGGCTAGGGAAGTTCTTATGTCTAGGGCCCCAGAAGATTCTCAGGAAGAGGCTCTCCATCAGGAACTACTAGGGGGCGAAAGAGCAACTAAAAAACGTTTTTATTCTGGAGGAGATCTCTGGGAGCAAAGCATTTCAACAAAAGGTTTACGAAGAGAGCCAACACATAGGTACATTTCTAGCCTGGTCAACAAAAACACATCAGAGTAGACAATCCCACAAATAAGGGATCCTAGCACTGCGAGCTTGGTTAACGATTATGATAGAATAGCTGAAATTTGTGTCTCTCATTTTAGGAAGATCTATGCGGAAGCCCAGCTAGTTAACATCCAGGCTCTTGTGGATTATTTTACGACAGTTCAGTTGCCTATGATCCCCGAAGAAGACTGTAGAGGGCTGAATGAACCGATTACATCGGCAGAACTAAAGAAAATTATAAGAGAAATGGCTAGTGCCAAGGCAAGTGGTAACGATGGGATACCGATTGAAGTCTACAAGTTGTTTTTAGAGAAACTTTCTCCCTTTTTGGTATCCCTGTTTAATCAGATGATGGATGGACTGCCGGTCTCGGACAGATTTAAGGACTCTGTCGTGATCTCTATTCTGTAGAAGGATAAGGACCCCAATGACCCGAGCTCCTACCGCCCAATAAGTCTATTGAATGTAGATTATAAGCTGTTTATGAAAATTTGGGCGAATAGAATCTCGGGCTGTGCGCAACAGGTAATACATGTGGACCAAACAGGGTTCCTGCCTGGTAGATCGATGGCTGCAAATACATTTTTTTTTATTCAAGCTATCGACTATTTTTCAGCTAGGACGGTTAGTGCTGCCATTTTAATGATGGATGCAGAAAAGAGGTTCGATCTGGTGGATTGGCAGGCCCTTTTTTTCATCTTAGGGAGGTCTGTCTTTCCACTCCGCCTGATTGCGATGTTAGAAGAAATCTATAAGGGGGCAAGCGCAAAAATAATCATAAACTCAGATCTAGCCGGAGAAGTGATGATAAGGCGGGGTACTAGGCAGAGCTACCCCCTTTCCCCCCTTCTATTTTCTCTTTTTATAGAGCCACTGGTGATAAAGATTTGCTCTAATATATTAATTCGGGCTCTCATAATAGGAATGGCAAAAATTAAGCTGTTTGTCGATGATTTGATCTTGTACTTGAACCCAGATAAGGCAAACATTCAGTTGGCCCTTGGAGAAATCCAGGCGTTTACAGAGCTGGGGGGTTACAAGGTCAATCAGTCGAAAACGGAGCTTCTCTTATTCAATTCATCGGGACCCGATCTCCCTGAAGGGATAACAATTCTGCCTTTAAGACCTATTAGATATTTTGGCGTATACGTTACAGCCGACTTCTCTCAACCTTTTCACTTAAATTATGTAAAAACACTTAATAAAATCAAAAATCTTTTAGATAGATGGTCGCTTTTACCACTGACCATAATAGGTCGAGTCTCCCTAGTAAAGATGTCGATACTTCCCTTGCTGATTTTTTTGTTTTTAAATCTCCCTTTAAAAATACCAATCTCATATTTTAATAAAGTAGATAAAGTGATCCGTGAGTTTGTTTGGGCAAAAAAGAAACCTTGTGTTAAGTTATCTATTTTACAACTGGACGCAGAGCAGGGGGGGCTTGCACTACCTCATTTATCTACTTATTAGCAAGCTGCGCTACTTAGTTTAATAAAGCAGCTAGTGGCCCCTTCCTCGAATTTTGATAATTGTTTATTTAGTCATATATTAACAGAAAGTGCAATTAAGTTACCAGCATTCCTGCGCACCTAAAAAGACAAGATATAAGGTTGTGATCATATTTCTAAATCGCATGCAGCAGTTGGATAAATTTTACAATGTGCCAACATGCCATGCATATACCTCTCTCCAAGATTGTGAACTATGGGGTCGTCAACTTTCGCGTAAGGGATTGCAGTCATTTAATATATTAGGCTTTTGTAAGCTAGGTGACTTCTATGAAGGCACTAATTTGAAAACATGGGAAGCTTTTGTAGAGCAATGCGGTCTTCAGGGCTGTGATCTCTGGTTAAGCTTCAGGCAGATAACAAGCTTTCTGTCGAATAATTATAAAACAGTGAATGAGAGGGTAAGAACAATCTTAAAAGCAGCCTTTGAGATGAATTTAACTGGAATTGGCAATTGGTACCGGCTACATGACATAAATCGGAGTCTCGTTGAAACAATGCTCCCTAAAATTGCTCAGCAATCTGATTGTTGGTTTAATATTCAGGAATGGCAATGAGTGTGCGAGCTCGGGCATAGGGCTCTGAGGGCGGCCAACTTTAAAAGGATGTCCTTTCTCTCAAGATCGATGGTGTACTATACTCCCCTCAGACTACATAAATGGTTTCCTTCAATCCCAAACACATGTTTTAGATGTAACCTGGCGGAGGCAGGTGACTGGTCACACATATTCTTCACATGCCCTAGATTACAACATTTCTGGGAGGAGGTGTTCAGGTTTATCAGTCTCTGTATGTCAATGCTAATCCTTCCATCAACATTGCTGGCCTTGTTTGGCTTTTCTTATCCAATCAGTCAGCTACCAAAACATACGCAATATTTAGTTTTTACGGCCATAGCGGTAGCCAGATCGTTGGTTTTGCAAAATTGGCAATCCCAGAAGGTGCCTACAGTGGGACAGTCGCTTCGTAAGCTGGATCGGGCCTACCAATTTGAAGAAGCCTACGTGAAAAGGGTAGGGGCGCTTCGTAGGTTTAGGCAGACCTGGGAGGGCTATGCTTTGACCATTTTTACAAATGATAATATGTAAAAGTGGCTATTTCTGGCATAGGGGCCAGGGCAACTGACTCCGGAACCTGGGGGCTCACGGTTCGATCCCCGGCGCCGGTGGCAGATCAGCCCAGCACCATGTGACTCTGGGCAATAGCTTGCTTAATCTTTCCGACGGCCCCCAGTGCCTTGACACCCTCGGGTAATTGTTCGCGCTTTACAAATACTGGACATTTTTTACATAGTGTAAGGAGAGGGGTTTCAATTCAGAAACTGCGGGTTTCTTCTTTTTTTTTTCTTTCTTTTAACTTTCAAGATGAGGCCAGCCTGTAGTAATATTTCTTGTAACTTTTTATCTTGACTTGTACTTTTTGGGTGATAGTCGGATGTGCTTTATAGATTGCTGGTTTTATATCATGTAAAATAGAATATGAATTTGCACAATTTATTGTCTATTTTAATATGAGATTGGGTATTATGTAAGCTTGTCTTTTGTATATACCTTGATTATCATGTCTGCTATTCTCGCTCAATAAAAATAATTTAAAAAAAACAAAACAATTCCCTCTATTGCCTGCTTTGATAATTGGCAAAGTTTGACAAATTAAACTGAAGAACAACTGAATAGCATGGTGAAGAATGGTACATTCAATTCCACATTTTCAGGTCCTAATGGGTGATTATTGTGGCCAGTAGGCACTAATGGTTGTCATGCTCATTCCACAATTCCATACCTGGGTTCAAATCAAGGAGACCCGATCCCCGATACTCCCAATCATCCCATTCTGGTATTATTACCACACATTCGGTGGGAAAGTTGTGTCAACAATGGTTGGAACACTCCACAGTGAAACAACATCTTTCTCTCCAGTCTGAAGACAATAGTTTATCAGATTTTCTTTTAGGTCCCAAATCTCCACGTTCTAAAAGATTTATTTATGCTACCTATAATGAAATTTTTAAATTATCTCAGATGGAAGCTGCTGCATGTTTAAGACAAATTGACCAGGATTATTTGGATAAAGTGCTTGCTGTTGTTGGTAATAGTATGAATACGTTGTCTTCTCGTATTTACAATTTAAATAACATTGTGTCGTCTGTTACTGATACTATGCAAAGTGAAATGTCAACATTGTATCATGGGCAAAGTCAGCTTGGATCGATTATGCAGTTTAGCTGGAAGCCTCAAACACTTAAAAATGGGCGCGTACCATGGCATTCTTTGAATTGCAGTGATTTATTACTGCCTTTCAATTTAACCCGCAAACAACAAATGATGGCGATGAAAGACGCAACTTATACAATGATGCATTTAGAAAAATTAGAACAACTTCCATTCACCATAGCTGAAACACCTTTGGCTGTGCAGTTGATACATGGCGTTATTTCTTTACCTATCTCAACATTTTAGTTCACAGCTTGCATGAAACATTTTCCTGTTGGTAGATATGAACCCCTTGGGAGCAGCTTCATTTATGAATTATGGTCACTTCCCTTTACATACCGTTGTGAACGTGCTAGTAAGGAAATTTTACTGGAGAAGAATGCAACTTTTCTGTCAGACATTGTAAACACATTAAAATCTGCGGCACCTGTAATACTTCAGCGCCAAATTTGGTCTGTTATTTAAATGGAATTTCCATCCATGCAATTACGGTCCTTTCTAATGGGAGTTACTTGATACTTAGTGATCAACATTGCTGCGGCATGCAAACCGGAGTTCTGTATATTTTGTCCGTTTCCCAGTTAGTTACTTGTTGCAACAACGTCTTGTTTTCCCCTCTGCATGGGATCATAGATAGCTCATTGTAGCCTGCCATTCCAACTTTGAAGACAGACTACAACAAGTTAAGCAGCCTCAAAGCATTATTGTTTCAACATGAGGCAGTTCTTACATCTGCTTGCGAAACCTACGACTTGCTAGTGGCTAGAACTTCTAGTGAAATACAATCATTGTTAAATACAAACCTTACCCTACAGTTCGGAGAATTGGTACGTCAAATCTTTAATGCCTCTAGTATGGCCAGTCTCGCACACTTTTTTTAAAGTTGTCAGCTCCGGCCTCGTCAGTTCGTTCCAAAGTCTCTTTGGAATAATACCGGCTTTTATCCATTCCATTGTATTCAGAGGATTTCCGTTGCTCTTATTCCTCATTTGCGGCATTCTGATCTTATTTCTGCTTCTACACAATGGATGTTCATTTTGCAGGCCCTCTGGAACTACAACCACTCCAACACTATTGTGAGCGTATGTTGTAAATTTTGGGAAGATTTCTACTGCAAGAGCTGGATCGTGACTGGTCCTTAACATTTTGGCCTGCCTGGTTTACCTGCGTACAACCTGTGTTCCACTGCCTCAGGTGTCCCTTTGAATGGGAACTGGATATTTGCCTGGCTTCGCAGACACCTGCTGCCTTGGACATTGGACTGCTAATGAGTCCTTTAGCTAACCATTTTCTGGACTGTCCCTTGGGATTGTGACTTCTTCAGAATGCGAGGTTGAGCCACGCACTTTCGAGGAAATATGTGCATTGGCACATGGATCAAGGAATACAAGCTCTACTAACAAGGATTCAGGTTGACCCGGTAATTATTCCAGCAATGGTTGAAAACTAGGATCATGTCTTTTTTTTTTTTTTTTTGAGTTTTATATAGCGCTAACTCGACCTGAAGATATCGGGTATTAGAGCGCTTTACATGAGCACCAGTTTCGTTACAGATGGACACATTAATTGTTTTGTTGGGTGCAGAGAGATTAAGTGATTTGCCCAGAATCACAGGATGTTGAGCGTCCCCTGCCAAGACTCGAACCCGGTTCCTCAGCTTCGAGGTCGACCACTCTAGCCGTAAGGCTACATCTTCTCCCCTAGTATCCTCCTGTTCTTTAGAACTTGTGACTTGGGCCGTTAAACAATCATTGTTTGCATAGACAGAATCCTTTATGGAGTTGCTAACCTTCACATTGGCGAGTGACACAATGGATTCCTCTGAACCACCATAATTTGATTCTTTTTCTAAATTGACAATATTTTTATTAGTTTCTTGAATGTCATTTTTCAGATCATGCTTTGAGTTTGTTTCTCTCACACACACACACACATATATATATATATATATTTATATAAAATGTAGTGCTTTTATTGTGCTACTATCCTGACCAAAGGGAGTGTGTTGTGCGTTTCTTGCGCGGCCCATGGTAGTTTTCCCTATGTTAGCCTAACTGTGTACGTTGTAGGCCGCTTTTATTTTGCACAGATTAGTACATAACACGCTTGCCTTTGTGCCACATTATATTTTCACATAGAACCTGCAAATGTTTTCGCGTTTTGTTCCTTTCCTGGAATTTGACCTGAACACAGTAGACAAGGTCAAACAACGATGTCCTTACTATTTTCTCTTGTCAGACACTAGCACCTAGACATAACAAGAGAATGCAGCTGCTGTTTGTGGTCACACATATCTTATCATATAACTGAGGACAGGAGCTCTGAAAAAACTCACACTGAGCGGAGGTCCCGAGGCAAGACTACTGTGGCAGCTGAGATGTGGTACATCCACATATGTATGCTAAGGTACGGAATCCGCCACTAATCCCAGAGATCTTTGATGTATAATAATTTAGCTTCAGTAGAAGGGGGGGTAGGTTAGGCTAATCCGTCTTATAACATGATAGGGCTTTTTATGGTATATGGTTTGTTAACCATGTTAATGATATTTTTTATATGCATTGGTTGTCTAATTGTGGCACAAATACTGCATCTTAGAGCATGATAGTTTAAATAAATATTATGAACTTCCTTCATGTCTCTTGTTTATCTTATTGTGGACAAGTACAAGTGAGAGAGCGAAAGGATGTGTCCTGTTACCACGATCCCTGAGGGGGTCGAGAGTGTTGTGTTCTGGGGTGCCAATTCACTTATTTCTCTGGAAAGGTTAGGAGGGAAAGTGAGGCACTATAGTTAGTTGGACACAGGCTCATAGAGACTAAGGTGGTATAGTGACTCAGTCCCTACCTGCTGATATTTTATGGTGCCAAGTATAGTTCGGTTCCTGAGCAGAATCCCTGCAACATATACTTAGTTTTATAGTGTATACGCCATTTTTGCAGTTACAAGTTGGTGTTGTGAGTTCTACTATGTTGTACAATTGAAGTTTGCAGGTTGTTTGTGCACTCATTGCTAGTTTGGCATGTGCACTTATTTGCATGAGGTTTTATTGTTCCTTGTGCTGGGGACAAGTTGTAGCAAATTATATGAGGTGCACATATGTTCTGTTGCAAGAGATGTAAATAAGATGGTATTCTACACAAGATGTTTAGTGCCATACATAGGACTGTTATCTGTGTTCTACGTGCTTACATATGGGTGCAGTAGGTTACATCTGCAGGAGTTCAATATTGGTGTTCGGTGTTTATACATGTGATTGGTCTTCTCCCTATAGTAGGCTCGATCAGTGACATGAATGTACCAGTTGCACATAAGTTGCAAGGTTGATATTTTGCACGGTACGTATCTTTTAGTTGGTGCCATGCAAGCTGGGGGGGTTGAGGACCGCTTTATTTGGACAGAATTTAGGCAATAAGGTTTGAAAGGTGCACAAGGTGTAAGATGCGGACATGACTTTTACAGTTTCATGCCACATTCTCCATCTGGGAGAACAATTATTAAGTCATATTCATGACCTTTTTTGGCTCACATGCACATATCATTTTATATCATTATGTGCCCATGTAAGTTGATGTCACTGGCAGCAAGTCAATGCAGCTTCACACTGTTTGTCCATTGTGGATCATGTATTGGAGGAAGTTAAGTCATGGGCAAACTTTTGTAGTTGTATGCTGTGCACTATTTAAACATTTTATCGATGGAGCTGTGCAAATGTGTACAGGATGTGTGAGGTAGTATTGGGTATGGCATTGTAGTATTTTTGTTTTTAGTTTTTTACTGATAGTGTAGGTTTCTCTCTGTTATGGGTGAGTGGCAGAGTATGTGTCAAAGTGGAGGCAAGACTCCTCAAGTCGCAAGCTGCGTTCCTTGTTTAGTATTTGTCTGGTGTGATGTGTACAGTTTGTATTTTCTTTTTTTTGTTTTTTTTACCATCGGATTATTTTGTTTGTCTTGGCTGTGATGAATATTCTTTTTATTTTTATTGTAAACAAAGGGAGATGTGCGACATCCTGCCTTGCCTTTACTCTACTTGTCTGTTGTAAAGAAGGGAGATGTGCAGCAAAACTGGGTGTCGGTATTGGAACAATCTAAGCCGCCCCCTGACACCAATCCAATTGTGGCCAATGAAGGGTTTAACAATTGGATCGAGGGGACTCTAGACCAGGTCCTTCCGAAGAAAATTATTCAGATGCACAAAGGGCCCAATAGAGCGGCCTGGTATTCCCCTAAACTCCGAGAGTTAAAGCAGATCTGCAAACAAATTGAAAGAACCTGGAGAAAGGACTTCTCCCCCAGCAAGAAAAGGGAATATAGGGACGCTATTAAAGTATACAAGATTGAAATTAAAAGGGCTCAGGCCTCTTATTACGAGGAAAAAATATCCCTGGCAGCCAATTCTCCCCGCGAAACATTTCGCATTGTGAAAAAAAGACTAAAAGCCCCTTCTCCTCCTGATGCACCTGAGGCAACGGGTCGATGCTGCAATGAACTTGCCGACTATTTTTATAATAAAATTCAAACGATCTATACGTCTTTCGCCACTGATGACAGTCATACTACTCCTCAATCAGAGGATATTAGTCTATGTAGTAGGGAACATTCTCTAGAAACCTTTCCCCTTCTGGACCTTGAGGCACTCCAGGCCACTTTAGCACTTGTCAAGAGCAGGTCGCCTAGAGATTCCGCCCCCCCCCCCAAGATCCTGAAACAGGTGGCTGAATCAGTTGGTCCAATTATCTTAGACCTGGTCAACTCCTCGATATCCGCGGGTGTGGTCCCCCCTCTGTGGAAAATGCTATGGTCAAATCTCTTTTGAAAAAACCTGGCTTGGACCCAAATTGTCTTGGTAACTACCGACCCATCAACCTCCTCCCAGGGATCAGCAAAATAGCGGAGAAGTATGTCAACTCAGCGCTCTCCTTGTACCTGGAATCTCATAACTTCCTCCACTCTTCTCAAACCAGCTTTCGCCCGAGCCAAGGAATGGAAATGGCTCTGCTGGCAGTCGTGGAAGATGCCAGAAAGATTCTCGATGCAGGAGGCTCCTCTGCTGTGATTCTTTTAGATCTCAGCGCAGCCTTCGATACGGTCAACCACCATATCCTGGTCCAATGACTCAGAAATTTGGGAGTGTCCGGAGTAGCTCGAACTTGGCTGCAATCTTTCCTGGAGGAAAGATCTTTCCAGATATTTGAGGGTGAGGCTCTCTCGAAATCTTTGCCTCTCCACTGTGGGGTACCCCAGGGACCGTCCCTGAGCCCTACTCTTTTTAATGTTTATATGGCTCCTCTCGCGGACATTGTCCTTCTCTTTGGGGTACATATTGTGACCTATGCTGATGATACCCAACTGGTCGTTGCACTGAATCACTCAGATAAGGCCTCCATCTTTCTTTGCCCCTGCCTTGAAGAAGTAGCCAATTGGATGATACACTCACATCTAAAACTGAATGGTGACAAGACTGAGCTTATGCTCCATGGCAATCCTTCTCTTTTTAAAGCAGACACCTTGTGGCCAGCCTGTATGGGCCCCGCTCCTGCCCCCAAGCCAGAGATAAAGAGCTTGGGGTTTTGGCTGGACCAAGACCTTGGCTTCAAAGTCCAGGCCAGGAAGGTTGTGGCCTCCTGCTTTGGCATCATAAGGATGCTTCGTAAAGTGCTCCCTCTGCTTCCCTACCAGGCAAGAAAGCTTACGGTCCAGGCTCTTATTCTTTCACGCCTGGACTACGGGAATGCCCTATACCTTGGGGCTCCAAACTCGGTCCTTCTCAAGCTCCAAACAGTGCAGAATTGTGCCGCAAGGATTCTCGTGGGGACTCCGAACCGGCAGTCTGCAAAACCGGCCATGAAATCTCTTCATTGGCTCCCGGTCCGGGAGAGAGTTTACTTCAAGGCCTTGTGTATTTCTCATAAGATGATAGGAGGAAATGGTCCTGCGATTATTTCATCGATGGTCCAGCCCTATCGAGCGAATAGGACGCTGCGCTCCGACGGGCTACACCTGGCCGTTGTCCCCAGAATTAAAAGGGCCAGAAACGGCGGCCGGCTATTCTCGTACAACGCCGCCAAATTATGGAACTCCCTCCCTCTCTATTTACGAAATGAACCCAATCTCATGGCCTTTCGTAAGCTGCTGAAAACATGGCTCTTTCCTAAGTGATTCTTGAGGCTTTAGTTTTACCGCTTCATCGCTGGGATGCCTCCGGGTAGCTACGCGCTCTATAAGTGCTGTTTCATTCATTAATTCATTCAGTCATCCTGTTTTGCCTGTTCTCTACTTGTTCGGTTGTAAAGAAGGGAGATGTGTCGCTCTATAAGCGCTGTTTCATTCATTCATTCATTCATCCTGTTTTGCCTGTTCTCTACTTGTTCGGTTGTAAAGAAGGGAGATGTGTCACATCCGGTCTTGCCTGTACTCTACTTGTTCGGTTGTAAAGAAGGGAGATGTGTCACATCCGGTCTTGCCTGTACTCTACTTGTTCTGTTGTAAAGTAGGGCGATGTGCCACATCCTGTTTTGCCTGTTCTCTACTTGTTCTGTTGTACAGAAGGGAGATGTGCCGCATCCTGTCTTGCCTGTACTCAACTTGTTCTGTTGTAAAGAAGGGAGATGTGCCGCATCCTGTCTTGCCTGTACTCTACTTGTTCTGTTGTAAAGAATGGAGATGTGTCGCATCCTGTCTTGCCTGTACTCTACTTGTTCTGTTGTAAAGAAGGGAGGCATGATATGTTCGGTCTTGTGTGCAGTTTTGGATCTGTTAATGTCCCAAAGTATGAAAAACCAGAGAGTTCGTTTAGGAGAGATGACCAGTGTTGGGACTTATCTTGTATATCTTATATTGTAACTATAACCTACATCTATCATGGCCACACAGTCCCCTCCGCTCCCCAAGCAGGCCCTGCTCGGGGGCAAGGAGATGAGGGAGCCACTGACTTGTGCGAAACAATCACAGTAACCTTAAGCCTGCAGATTTATTGGCAATCATTTGGTATTTATTTATTTGTCTCTGAGCTCTGCTTGGTTCTGTAATGGTAAAGATATGTAGAAAACAACAATGCTTTGCGCAGATGTTTAAGAAAAGCTTTTAATTCTCCTAAGTGGGAAACAGCTCTATGCAAGAAGTGAAACTAAAAACCTTCCAAGCGCTGCTGGCAAAACCACTGCCTCGGGGGGTTCATTGTCAGAATTTCTGTGGTTTGCCTAAAGGCAGGCAAGAGGCTGACATGAGACAAAGGGAAACATTTGCGCTTTCTCTCATGGGGCTGTGAAGGAGAAGAAAGAATATCAAATCTGGGAGGAGGGCAGCCAAGACCCATGGAGGAACCAGAGGCATAAGGCGATTCCCTGCAGAGTCTAGCTCTCCCAGACTAGGTCTCTGCCCCAGCATCCTGTACACAGCATTAGCGTCTTACATACAAATAGGTTAATAGTGTCAGAAAAAGAACGGAGAACACAGGAAGCTGGAGACAGATGGGAGGGAGAAGACACAAGCAGCAGCAAAAACATGAGATCTGGCTTTTTAATGGTGAAAAAGCTTTTTATTTTGCTCTGTGAGCGTAGAGGAGGGAAGAAGGTTGTTTGTTGGCTTCAAGAAAGAATGGAAGCACCCACGATCATGCTGTGGACGAGGGTAATCCTAATTCTCCTACAAAGAAATCTTGATTGAAGTCAAACACTGAATAAAAACAAAATAAGGATGTCCACGTGCGAGATCCAGGAGCACTTTTAACTAGAGCAAAATCTTTAACAGGGATCTAAAAGTAGTCTCTTAAAACTGTTTATAAAGGCAGCTGTACTGCCTCTATAGTTATGGTTATGTCTGACTTTACATTAAAAAGCCATTTTATATTTTCTTAATAACTTTGTTAAACCTGGCATTCTTGGCGTAGCGCTCCCCTCACTATTTGCCTTCAACCCTCCTGTTTTGCTGACTTCATTTTTGCTGGCCTTAAGACTCTGCGCCTGCTACCACTGCTAACTAGTGCTAAAGTGCTTGTGCTCTCCTCTTCAAACATGGCAGATTTTGCTTATAACCAATTGGCCTATTTAATGTACTTGTAAAGTGATAATACATATACCCAGGCTCTGTATATTAAATGCCACTATAGGGCCTGCAGCACTGATAAGGCCATCCACTTAAGTAGCCTTTTAAACATATCTCAGGTCTGTAATTGCTGCCATTTTGATCTGGCAAAATAAACCTTTTGCCAGGCCCAAACCTTCCTTTTTAATACACATAAGTCACCCCTAGGGTAGGCCCTAAACAGCCCAGAGGACAGGGTGCAGTGTATTTAAAAAGTTGGACATGTACTTTTAAGTTTTTCATGTCCTGGTAGTGACAAACTCCTAGATTAGTTTTTCACTACTGTAAAGCCTACCTCTCCCATAGGATAACATTTACCTTATTACATTTAATAAGGTGTAACTTCCAATTGGGAGCAGGTAGACAGGTCGAGTTTAGTCTCTAAAGAATTGTAAATAAAAGCCTGCTTTAATGGTAAAGTTGGATTTTTAATGACAGTTCCAAACAGTGGTGGCGCCTCCGCTAAGGCAGAGGAGCATCGCCCTACTGCTTTTAAGCAGTGTAACTAAAGGAGAAATAAAATGACAATAACTCAGTGTTATTATCATTTTATTTGTTCCTGTTGCTTTGCGGCCAGGTCAGGTGGGGCTGCTCTGCTCTCAGAGCAGCACAAGGGAGAAGTGGTTTGCCACTCGAAGTGCGCATGAATGTTTGACCGGCCCTCTCGGCCAGGCCAAACAGTCATGCGCACTTTGCATGTTCTCCACGCAGGCTGTATTACAGCTTAGGTGGAGAACATGCCCAGGCCCCCAGTCTCCGTCTGAGTGCCGAATCACGGCACTCAGACCAATTACAACGCTGCATTGTATCGCTGTGATTGGTCAGGGGAGCCTGGGTGCTTTCGGCTTCCTGTTCCGGCCCGAGTCCGACGCGGAGGAGAGATGCGGCGATAAGTTAAGTTTTTATTTTTTTACATTCCCTCCTCCTTGACCTCATCCTGCCACCCCTCGATCCGTGCCGGCCGCCACTGGCTCTGAAAATGCCACTTTTAGAAAGTTGCCATTTTCTTGTCCTAACCATTTGGTGCCTGCAGCCTGATCCTGGTCACATGAATAGGTGTAGCTGGCAGTTGGGCTTTGTGCATTGCTCCCAGACAGTAAGACAAAGGGAAGATAGGTGTTGGCAGGATGGGCCACACTGAGTTAACAAGGGGGGAGGAGCTGTCACCTACCACACTTGCACATCACAAAGGCTCTGCCTAAGCACTCTCACAAAGGTGTTGTCGCTAGTTGTTTGTGACCCCAGACAAGCTGGGGCCAGTACAGGGAGGAAGAGGATGCCTGACACCACATGGGGGTGGAAACCTTTAGAAGCTTCATCCACTTCAAAGTGGACACCAGTTATAAATGTTGGACCCTTAGACACAACTCTTCAGTACACTTCTGGGCCAGTGGATTCTGCCAGGAAGAAGGACTATCACTCTGCTGGACTGCTGCTATGAAGAATTGCTGCCCTCTTGCCTTGGTGAGAAGGACTGGTTCTGCACCTCTAAACAAAGGACCCCAGAGTGACTCCAAGGGCTAGTTGGTTGGCCTCCTAAGCATGATGAAAAGAAAAAAGAAAAAAGAAAGAAATCTCTGAATGAACATGTGGAGCTTTCCCTTCCATAGTCCACTTTGGATCAGCAAGCCCAAAAACGGGCCCACAGAACCAAAGCTCTTGGATTGGCCGGTCACAACTTGAAAATAAAACTGCAGCCACCATTATAGGGTGGAGGACAGCAGGGGTACAGTGAAAACCTCCCCTAACCCCCTAGCTCAGGTACCCATCTGGTTTTTAAATAAAGAATGGCAATGCTGTTGAGAGGTTCATGAACACCGAGGCTGGGTTGGTGGCACCAGTGTGGACCAATGGTCCAGGAACCAAGATTAAGCGTCAGTGAACCCATGGCAAGGGGTCTTGGACACTTGTTGGATCTGCCAAAGGGTTCGCGGACCCGACTCTGGGTCTACAAATCCCGCAGAATGTCCTACAAAGGTAAACGAGTTTTCAAGGATCCACAACCCCAAGATGGAACCTGCCAAACCTTAAAAAGAATTAAAAAAATAATAATAATAATAATAAACAGGGTCTCCCCATAGGCCGGGCCTACAGCCAACCTCTGTTGTTTATGTCCCTGTGATGCTGAGGTTGGCAGCCCATGATGGGAACCGTTTTAATGTGGTAGATGCTCAAAAACCCCAAAAGTTATGGTTAGCTTTGGTTATAATATTATAGAGTATGGTTAAAAAAGCACATAGACATTCCCTTAAAAATCCCATAGTTAAAGTGCATTTATGGTTATGAATTAAACTGAAAAAAATACTTACGTTCGCAATTTATGGCTTGGACCACAATCCGTAACTCACACAAAAGCCATGCAAACTTTAATTTGCACACCATATGTACATTCATGTTTGAATGTAACCCTTCATGGTTGTGGGAAATGGAGAGATGCATGTGCATGTCCACTGTACAAAGCTTCCAGACATATGGGAAGTTGTCATATATTTTATTGAGGAATATTTCCTAAAATATAGATATTTCTATAGATTTCTATATTGGGACATCATGTGTCTTGATTGTTAAAGGAGTTATAAAGGTATGACTGATGTAAGTTGTCGCACCTTGTGACAGATTGGAGCCTTTTGCGTTCCTGTGGCAATAGGAGTGGTGTGATCATATCGAACGCTTTTCTTCCCTCATTCACCATTCTGGACGAAGTGTTTTGTGTTGTGCTATGTGCGCACCCTAGAATTTTCCCATTTCCTTAGAGGATAAGGGTGGATTGTGCAAGGACTTGAGCATGTTGTGTGCATTCTGCCATCATGTGAGTTCAGTGTACCACTGTGTGTTAGTGTATTTTTCATTCAGCATGCTGTGTCATATGCTTGGCCTTGTATGGTGTTGTTTGGGGGTGTAAACAAGGTGTTAGGTTATTGTTAATACTAATATGCCTTGCATAGCTGCAAAGAGGTTACTGCAATATTGCTGATGTTTGCCAAACCTTTACAACTGTGTTCACATTGCATTTTTCCTTTCAAATGCACTACAAGTTTGGTTCTTTGTATATTTCATATGGTGGGAGTTAGCTTCTCTTCACAAATGGGATGTGTGACGACCTATCAGAACGCACATATTAGACTGTACCGTCAGGCATCTCTGAGTATTCCCTGCTTCGAAGGTGAGATGGTTGGTTCTGGGTGCACCAGGGCTTTTGTAAGTGACAGCCAGATACTCTGGGGGCTATGCCAAACCATTAGGATGCACTCAAAAGGGCTCGACTACGCAACTGGCACTTAGTAAAGATATGTTCCGTTTATACCTCAGTGTCTTGATGCTTCTTCATGAATGCCTCCAAAGAGGATATTACACTTGTCTATTTAAGTCCCTTCCTCCTCCTTTGATGGCTTTCCTCCCTATTCTTGGGATTTTCCTGCCCAATGAGTATTTTGATCTCCCAATGTTTTTACAGGGCGAGTTATATCCTTCCACTGCTGATGTCAGAACCTTGCACTGCAGTGCAAGAGGGACTATTTTCTCTCAGTGTCTCTCACTGCTACTCCTCTCTCCTTTGCAACCATGATCTCTTTCTAAATTATTAGCCACCCTCCCTGCGCCAGATTGCCCCACGCATTGTTATAGTCGCCTGCTGCTGTATAGGGCGGTGGGCATCTTTGGATGAATTTAAGACTTTCTGACATGGTCATCCATCTGTGCGCATGGGCAGCCGGCCATATTTGAATGATTTTTATCTTAAAACAAAAGAAAAAAAACATTCCACGTTGGCTGTCATGCAGAGTGGCTGTCTTAGAATGATTTTGAGACCACAAAAACAGACGTCATCTCAAGTTAAAATGCTCCTAGACTATTCAGTATTTATAACAATCAATGAAAATCTCACGTTGGAGAAGCAGAATGCCCTGTGGGAGGGAATGGTGGGTGAGGAACCAGCCAGCTGATTTACTCAAGGAGCATTCATGGATGATATCACAATGTAATACTATGTTTGATTAGCAGAGCATGTCTGCCTTAAATAAACACGAACACAGAGACAAGTAGAACCGGTACAGCAGTACAGTATGGTCAGTATCAGCAAATCAGGGTGGTGAGGGCACAAGATGCCGTGGGAAAGCCCATGTGGCTGCAATACACATTACAGTAGAGGTGCTGTTTGTTTAAGGGGCGGGAGGAAACCAAACCCATACAGAGACGGGGGGCCACACACAACAAAATTCCAACCTTGGAGGCAAAGACCATTGGGCACGGCAAAGTCAATCAGAAGCAAAGGGGTTGGGGACCAAATAATATATAGACAAAGTATTGCAAGTTTGCTGAACACACCAAGGTGCAATACAGAGAGAGCCAGAGTAAGCTCCACTCAAAAGGACTTTGACAGCAGTACAAGCTTCCCATAAACGATACTCGGAGCCTTCAGAATCAGAACTGATCCCATAACTCCAGGTGTGACCTAGAAAACTGGAGACAACACTCCAGAGAAGGCTGTACTTATTTTACTACAATTTCGGCTAAAAACCTTTGCCAGAAAATGAGAGCAAAATTAAAATCACCGCAGGAGATAATCTCAAATCTTGTAAAAACGGGGTTTTCGATTGTAAACTGGCCTTGTATTCAGCCTTAGGTTTCAATGATAACAAAAACACAAATTGTACACATTCTACATACTACGCTGCTAATTCTTCATGCTAAAATACAGACAATACTAATAAATGCAAACTCATTAACTTACTGCTTAGTTGATATCATGATATTTTTACTTTATATAAAAGCATGCTCCATCCCAGACTTTACTCCTCTTTCACTGAAACCAGCAATTGTAAAGCACCCAGCCTATTCCTAAATACATTTTCCAAAAACAAACAAATCAAAGTATAATTTTCCGTATACTCAAAAGGTTTGGGCATGTCATATTTCACATCAAGAGAACAAACGGAATGTACCATTTTGTTTCAAGTGGCGAGACACTTTCCGTTCAGGGTCAATTTTTAAAAGTCATCCTTGTGTGTTTAAATAATCGCTTCAGGTTACAGTAATTCAAAGCCAATATACATTTTTGCACCAATAAGAATGACCTTTCCCTTTCGATGTGCATCACATTAAAAGGGTTTCTATACCTGATGAAAGTATCGCCTTTGATGTGTGTCTCACTGTCTCTTGACAGGGTGCATCTGAGGTCTGTTTGTGAGTCTCTCCTGCCGTGGATATCCGGCTCAGTGCTGTACTCCTAGTTACTCCAAACCTCCACCTTTGATGTGCTATTGTCCCACTCTACAGCACGCCTCTTCCCTTCCATCTCTCAGGGTTCGGATCAATGCTGGAAATGCGAATCCAGCAGTATTCCAGTGCCGGGAGCTAATATTGCACCGGAGCAATATCTGGGCATGCCTCAATTAAATATGCGGACTTTGTCCTGCTGTAATTTGGTTACACTGGGATGCAGTCACCGTTCTCCTATCCATACCCCGCATTTTGCTGTGCATTCAGAGCAGTGACCTGCAATGGGTTAGGTAGGGCGTTTTCTCATTTTCAGATCCAGCTGGGCCAAACACAAATGCCTCACTTAAATGGCCATTAGCACTACTTATGTTAAGAGTCCCATCCTGACTGGAGGAAGATGAAGCCCAACACATTGATGGTAATACAGTTGAGGGAAAAAACAGACACTCCGCTTGTAACTTCAAAAGTGCTCATGAGCTACACTGTGATAGGGAAGCAGGTTTTTGAGTTTTCCAAGCTCTGGACGTTAAAAATATGCATGCACTGTAAGGTCAGATATATCTGTGTATCTGATTAACTACACTACTATTTATATATCACTTCGTAATAAATCTTTATTACTACCCAAAGGAACCATTTTAATACCTATAGAATAAAGAAAAATGGAGAAAAAACAGTAAGGTGCTAAATTATGCCTTACAGTTTGCTCATAGCTCTTTCCTGCCGGTTCATAACTCATTGAGCAATATTATATTACAAGTGGTGGCGTAGTTTATTGTCATGGCCCTTGTACAAGCAAAGTAAACTGCCCCTTCTCGTGCTTTTATTGGCTGGTCAGTAAAATACAACCAAACTGTGGGTCCATTGGGCCCCCAGCATCATAGGGTCCAGTGCCACTGCACCTGCTGCACTATACATAATTACAACCCTGAGAGAGGACTGGCCCCCTGGCCTCACAGCTGTGGTTCAGTGCTGAGAGGCCTAGGGAAGGGGTCCCTCCAATGGAAATCCCAGTGTTGGAAGTGGTGAAGCCTTGGGGGGAGGGGGAAGGGGTGAAGGAGCTTTTCCATGGGCCTCACAGCAATGGCTATGGCTGCGAGGCCCATGGGAGAGTGGAAGGTCACTTGCAGCCCTCTCTTAAATCCTACCACACCCTTCTGCAATAGAGTAGGAGGGGTAAATAATAAATGAAATACCAGCATTTGGCACAGCTACCTCCGGAGAGGTGTCCCGGCGCTGGGGGCCCTCGGGAAGATTAAGCGAACTATTGCCCAGAGTCACATGGTGCTCAACTAACCTGCCGCCGGCACCGGGGATCGAACCGTGAACCCCGTGGTCCGGAGTCAGGCACCCTGGCCGCTGCGCCACACCTCTTCCTCTACAAGATTAGTGTAGAGAGGGGACTGTGGTGAGATAGCATGGGGCCAAAGGCTGTTGCCCACATTGCCGATGTCTAGCGCTGGCTCAATTTGCATAAATCCACCCTGTTAGACATGTCAGCCTTAGGGTGGTTACCCCCCAAACCTTTTGCCTTACTTCTCGATTTTTGCTGATCTTGTTTTCTGTTGGCCTTAGTACTCTGTGCTGCTAACCAGTGTTAACGTGTGTGTGCTCACTCTCTAAAACATGGTAAAATTTACTGACACCCAATTGGAATTTTTAATCTACTTGTAAGTCCCTAGTAAAATGGTATTACATGTACCCAGGGCCTGTAAATGAAATACTACAAGTGGGCCTGCAGTACTGATTGTGCCACCCACTTCAGTAGACCTTTTAAACATTTCCCAGGCCTGCCACTGCAGCATGTGTGTGCAGTTTTAAACTGCTGTTTCGACCTGGTAAGATAAACCTCTTGCCAGGCCCAAACCTCTCCTTTTAATACATATAAGTCACCCCTAGGGTAGACCCTACATAGCCAAGAGGGCAGAGTACAGTGCATTTAAAAAGTTGCACATGTACTTTTAAGTTTTACATGTCCTGGTATTGAAAAACTCCTAAATTAGTATTTCACTATTGTGATGCCTACCTCGCTCACATGATTATAGTGGGTTCCCTTATATTTAATAAGTGGTAACTTTCAATTGGGAGCAGTTAGGAATGTAAACTTTGGGGTCTATGGGATTGTAATCTAAAACCCTCTTTAATGGTAAAGTCGGATTGTAAATCATAATTCTCAAAATGCCACTTTTAAAAGTTTATAACCTCCCAAATGCCAGTACTGACACACTTTCACGCATTTTCCAATTCATGATCACACAAATTAATTATTGCGATCACCATTTATTTAATTAATTTTGATAAAGGCTTGTATCAACGTTTTGCACTAAAACTAATCATCTCAAAATGATCATTAATCAAAATTGCCCTTTGATTTCGAATTTGGATCAGTCATTTACAAAATCACTATTTGCGTTAAAAAAGGAACAAAGCATAGGAAGTCAAATAGTTCGAGCACCCATTCCACCAACATCAGCAAAAAGCACTTTAAGGCAGTTTTTTGATCTTTCACAGATTGACAGACATGACAAATGTAGAACATGTACTTGTTGCAATCAGACGATTGAGAGTTCTGAATTCACACATAACACAATTTGGAAACACAGCATGTTCACGAATTGCAAAACCAGAAATGTTGTATATAGGGTAATTTGTCCTTGCAACAAATTATACATCTGTAAAACCAATCAAGAAGCGCGCCGACGAATAACTCAACACAAATCAAGCATTCGCAAAAAAGTGCTGACAGCCCAATTAGTCAATCATTGGATTACTCAAAAACATTCAGAAAATGACTTGCGTTGGACTGTGTGCGTTGCCACACAGACTTTAGTTATACGTCTTGCACACTAAATTTTTGACCAAGTTCGGATTCCCGGCATATTTACTAGCATACGGTTCAGTGGTTATGCTCACACCAATGCGCTTGGGTGTTTGATTAAAAGCGGAGCATTTTTTTTCTGAATACATGCATTGACTGGGCTGTCAGATATAGAGGTGGTTTAAACTGACGGAGGCTGCTCTCTTTTTTTTTTTTACTATTGCAGGTGCTTTACAAAGAACAGTATTGATTGGTTCTTACCGGTGGACACTTAGTTGAAAGGCAGGATCCTTGTGACATAAGTGAGTTGTTAGACGAAGTGGATAGAAGAAGTTTCACTTGGTGATATTTTTGAATGCAGTTTTTCAATTCGGTATCATTCACATTGTTGTAGATTGTATCATAGCTGGCCATTGGGTTTAGAAGAACCTTGAGCAACGTTTATGCTCAGTAGTAAGAACTGGCATGTGAATGAGACAAATCACAAAAAAGGTAGTACGTTGTGTGATTGTGAGCAGAGTGTGTATTGTTTCATACATTGATGTGTGCAGAGAACGTTAACGTAAGTGTTATTTATTATTTTGCAGTGCTCTGATGTCGAACCCCAAAATAAAGGAAAGTGTTTGAAACGCGTTGACAGATTTTTTCTACCAAACAAGTGCATTTAAAAATATGGACTACTGGCGCTTAGAGCTATTATAATTTTCAGTTGCCTGGAGTTTTTTTCTCCCTGAGCTCCGTAAAGGCACTGTTTGTTTGTGGCCCATTCATTTAGAAGCTAAGAACTAAAGAAAAGATAGTGAGCTCCTGAAGCGCATTGTAAAAGTCAGAACTTGGGCTCATGAAAGAATTGTAATAATTTTTTATAGAATTTCTCATGATTTATTTGTATATTTTTCTAGATTGGTGTTATATTGATCTGCAGATCTAAAAATTGTCATATATGTTTTGATTAGGTTATGTTCTGTACATGAAAAAAATAGTAAAATTGCCTGTTTTTTTCTTAAATGAGATCGTTAAAAAAAGCCTTCAACAAAATTGATTGAATAAATTGTGATCGCAATAATTAATTTGTGTGATCACGAATTGAAGTGAATGCGTGAAAGTGTGTCACTACTGGCATTTAGGAGGTTTTGAGTTTAAAGAGGGCCTAGCCTTACTGATTATGAACCTAACCCTGTAAAAGTTAATACACTTTTAAAAAGTTGGCATTTTCTTCTCCTAACCATTCGGTGCCTGCAGCCTGTATACTGGGCCACATGACTAGGTGTAGCTGGCAGTTGGTCTTTGCCTATTGCTCCCAGACAATGATACAAAGTGGGAATAGGTGTTGTCAGGATGGGCCATCTCTGACTTCATAGGGGGGCGGTGCTGTCACCTACCACATCACAAAGCCTCTGCCTGAGCACACTCACCAAGGGTTTGACAACTTTTTCTGACCCCCCCTCCGACAAGCTGGGGCCAGGACAGCGAGGCAATAAATTCCAAGCACCTCGGGGGGTGGAAGACTTTAGAAACTTCTACTTCAAAGTGGACACCAGGTATAAATATTAGACCCAGCTCTTCAGTACAACTCTGGAGTGGAAGACTCAGAAGGACACTCTGCTGTAAGAAGGACTGTTACTCTGCCGCTCTGTTACCCTCCTACTTGAGTGAAGGATGGGACCTACATCTTGAACCCAGGACCACCAGAGTGACTCCAAGGTCTAGTTGGCTTACCTCCTGATCAGAGCCTCAGGGGCAGAAAACGCTCCAACCTCCTTAAACCCCGCACCTGGACTCCGCCTGCTGTGAGTCTTGCACCCAAGTGGTGCCATCCCAGTCCTGGACCTTTGGAATTGGGCCTGAAGGTGCTTTGCCAACTCAACTGTGGCCTCTGCAGAACCGACACAGCATGGCGCAGAACCGACACAGCATGGCGCAGAACCTCGCTTCAGATCCTGCAGTTACTCGGAAGAGACGCAGAGTAATGGATCTTGATGCAGGACCTCACATTGCAACCCCACAGCTCCCTGGAACCGCTGCTGCGTGACACATGCTTGAGTCAGGATGTCGCAAAGCTCTGCAACCTGGATTTAAGCTACTTTGTTCTGCGGGTCTAGCCTGGTCCCTGTAACCGGCCAACGCTCCATCACATCCTGAACTTGTGACTTTGTTCTGGTCAGGGGCGACCAGATAACCACAGTTGGAGCTTTGTGCTTCTAAGCACTGTTTTCATTTACACTTTTAAATTTACAGATCTCCGGGTCTACTAAATGGATTTTTGTAGTTTTGGCCCCAAATAATTTATTAAATGTCTCTCTATTTTTCTAGGTTGGTGAGGGATTTTTCTTGTGTGGTGTTTCCACTTTATTACAGTTTGAAGTTCTGCATAAATACTTTACACGTTACCTCCAAGTTAAGCCTGACTGCTTTGTGCCAAGTTACCAGAGGGATAAGCGCAGGTTAATTTGGGATTTGCTTGTGTTTCACCCTGACAGAAATTGTGGTTGCTGCTGGAGTAGGGTTTCACCCCCCCCGCCCCCCTGCGACCACTAACCCAATTTCCAACACACCCTGTGTGCCTGATGCTAGAGGAAAAGCCAAAGTGTTACAGGTTTTCCTTAAAAAAAACGGTGCTTTTCAAACCGAAGAAACCGTTATGAACTTGTATAGCATTTCATTGTGCCCCATTAACAGGCATGATTGTCCAACCCTCTCCATCCTTAGCATTCCCTTACCCCAATTTGAACAGATTCACCTCTTTCAGGTTTACAATGCCCTACATTTTTCTCATTCCACTGCAGCCTCCTCTTCCAGGCACCCCTCAACAATGACTCAGACGCTCCGCACAGACACTATGGGAGGCTTATAAAACGGTTGTCCGGGGAGAGACCCTCTCCCTGATAGCTGGTAAAAAGAGGGAGAGGCATGCTGATCTTGAAAGAGCAGAAGAGGAGGTGGTGCACGCGGAGGAGGAATTGGCCCGGGCGGTTTCCCCGGAGGGCCTTCATCTCCTGCGGCTGAAACAAGATGAGTTAAGCGGTATCGCTAGGGATAGAGCCAGGGCGCAGAGTAGAGAGGCCCAGGGCAGAGTGTACGAACTGGGGGACAAAGCGGGAAAGCTGATAGCGTGGCTGGATAGGTGGGAGTGGGCGTCCCGTGTCGTGCCTGAGATAGAAGGGGGTGACTCCGCTCTTATAACTGATCCACAGGCCATAGCGGACACCTTTGCTGCCCACTACAGTACAGTATATACTACAGCCGGCAGGTTCACGGAAGAAGAAAATGCGGAAATGATAAGAGATATAAAACTTCCGACGCTCTCGGACGAAAACAGAGCATACCTGGACTCCCCTATATCTGACGATGAGGTGGCGCAGGCAATCCGGGGAGTGAACTCAGGGAAAGCCACAGGGCCCAATGGTATCCCCATTGAATTGTATAAGCTGAATTCCAACAAACTGGCCCCCTATTTCCGGGCCATGTTAATGGAGAGTAGGGAGAAGGGGCTGCTTCCGTACGACCAACGAGTGGCAAATATAGTGGTCATATACAAAGACGGTAAGCCGAGAACTAGCTGCGCCTCCTATCGACCGATATCATTGTTAAATGTGGAGCCCAAGGTCCTTGTCAAATTATTGGCGATACGCTTGATCAAAGTAATCACCACTCTGGTGCACTCAGATCAGTCGGGCTTTATGCCGCACTGCAATACCGCCCTTAACTTACGTCGACTACATGGAGTATTGAGTAGAGTGTCCACCATACTGGAACCGGCAGTCGTGGTGTCCTTGGACGCCACCATGGCGTTTGATATGGTTGAGTGGCCCGATCTATTTGCGGTCCTAGGCAAGTTAGGTTTTAGGCAGGAATACATTAGCTGGATTCGTCTTCTCTACTCCGACCCGATGGCCCGGGTGGTCGTAAATAATCGTAAGTCTTTGGATTTTCAGCTCAGTAGGGGTACGCGGCAGGGATGCCCCCTGTCTCCGCTCCTTTTTGCGTTGGCAGTGGAGCCATTGGCAGCTTGGATCAGGCAGGATCGATCCATTCGTGGATTGAGGTGGTCGTTGGATTGGGAGGACAAGGTCTCATTGTATGCTGATGACGTTCTTTGTATCTCACGAATCCAGGAGGTTCATTGGTCTGCCTCCTTGATGTGTTGGTAATATTTGGGAGGTACTGGATTCACAATAAACTGGCACAAATCAGTGGTCTTTGTCCTACAGGGTGAACCGCCTATGATACCGGGAGGTTGCCCGATACAAGTTGCGGCCGGAGGGGTTCCGATACCTCGGAATTTATGTGACCCTAGATCCGAAAATACGTTACGCCCGCAATCTGGATCCGCCTCTGCAAAGACTCAAGAATGATGTCACTCACTGGAGATCTCTTCCTCTATCCATGCTAGGCAGGGCGGTCCTTTTAAAATGATGGCGCTCCCACGTTTCCTATATGTACTTCAGAACACGATGGATCCAGTTCCCGCGCCCTATTTTAAAGACATCGAGAGTCTCCTGAGACAGCTCCTGTGGTAAGGCAGACCGCGTATAGCATTTTCCAAATTGACCTTAAACTGGTATGATGGGGGAATTAGTCTGCCTGACTTGAAGAAATACTACTGGGCGTCTCAGTTAGCGGTAATCAACCACGGGATCTATGGGCAACCGGATGACCCCGGTTACGCTATGGACAGATGGTTGCTCCCGGGGGGGGGGGGACTATACTAAAGCGCTATACGCCAAACCTCGTAGATACCCACTGACTGGACCTACCGCACATTCCGCACAAATATGGCATACTGTCACCAAGCACCTACAATGGGAAAATAAACTCACGCTCACCACATCATTGTGGAGCTCCGAGAAACTGGGCAACCTTTGGAAATCCAAGGGGTTTGATAAATGGGACCTTATAGGGATCTCCCGAATTAAGGACATATGGGGGGGGGAGGAACGGTACTACCGTTTCCGACTCTACACCCCACCGGAATTACACAGGGAACCTGTAGTAATGGGCATGCATTGGGTATGTATTGTAGGCCTGATATATAATGTACTTAGGGTAGAATGTTGTGGTTTTTGTTTTATACTTGATGAGGTGCACGGAATGTCCCGGCGTCAGTAGTATTTGTGCTGTGTTGCTGTGATTTTGTGCTCTATAAATCCTTGCATATTGTGGGTGTTCTTTATACTTGATGAGGTGCACGGAATGTCCCGGGGTCAGTAGTGTTTATGCTGCGCTGCGGTGATATCGTGCAGTGTACATCCTTGCATATTGTGGGGGTTCTTTATACTTGATGAGTTGCACAGAATGTCCCGGGGTCAGTAGTATTTACGCTGCGGTGATATCATGCCGTGTACATCCTTGCATATTGTGGGGGTTCTTTACACTTGATGAGATGCACAGAATGTCCCGGCGTCAGTAGTGTTTATACTGCACTGCGGTGATATTGTGCTGTGTAAATCCTTGCATATTGTGGTGGGTTCTTTATACTTGATGAGATGCACGGAATGTCCGGGGGTCAGTAGTGTTTACGCTGCACTGCGGCGATATCGTGCTTTGTACATCCTTGCATATTGTGGGGGTTCTTTATACTTGATGAGGTGCACGGAATGTCCTGGTGTCAGTCGTGTTTACGCTGCACTGCAGCGATATCGTGCTTTGTACATCCTTGCATATTGTGGGGGTTCTTTATACTTGATGAGGTGCACGGAATGTCCCGGCGTCAGTCGTGTTTACGATGCGCTGCAGTGATATCATGCTGTGTACATCCTTGCATATTGTGGGGGATCTTTATACTTGATGAGGTGCACGGAATGTCCCGGGGTCAGTAGTGTTTATACTGCACTGCGGTGATCTCGTGCAGTGTACATCCTTGCATATTGTGAGGGTTCTTTATACTTGAGGTGCACGGAATGTCCCGGCGTCAGTAGTATTTGTGCTGTGTTGCTGTGATATTGTGCTCTATAAATCCTTGCATATTGTGGGTGTTCTTTATACTTGATGAGGTGCACGGAATGTCCCTGCGTCAGTAGTATTTGTGCTGTGTTGCTGTGATATTGTGCTCTATAAATCCTTGCATATTGTGGGTGTTCTTAATACTTGATGAGGTGCACGGAATGTCCCGGCGTCAGTAGTGTTTACGCTGCACTGCAGTGATATTGTGCTGTGTACAGCCTTGCGTATTGTGGGGGTTCTTTATACTTGATGAGGTGCACGGAATGTCCCGGCGTCAGTAGTATTTGTGCTGCGTTGCTGTGATATTGTGCTCTATAAATCCTTGCATATTGTGGGTGTTCTTTATACTTGATGAGGTGCACGGAATGTCCCGGCGTCAGTAGTATTTGTGCTGCATTGCTCTGATATTGTGCTCTATAAATCCTTGCATATCGTGGGGGTTCTTTATACTTGATGAAGTGCACGGAATGTCCCGGGGTCAGTAGTGTTTATACTGCACTGCGGTGATCTCGTGCAGTGTACATCCTTGCATATTGTGGGGGTTCTTTATACTTGATGAGGTGCACGGAATGTCCCGGGGTCAGTAGTGTTTATACTGCACTGCGGTGATATCGTGCTGTGTACATCCTTGCATATTGTGGGGGTTCTTTATACTTGATGAGGTGCACGGAATGTCCCGGGGTCAGTAGTGTTTATACTGCGCTGCGGTGATATCGTGCAGTGTACATCCTTGCATATTGTGGGTGTTCTTTATACTTGCGGTGCACGGGATGTCCCAGCGTCGGTAGTGTTTACGCTGCGCTGCAGTGATCTCGTGCAGTGTACATCCTTGCATATTGTGAGGGTTCTTTATACTTGAGGTGCACGGAATGTCCCGGCGTCAGTAGTATTTGTGCTGTGTTGCTGTGATATTGTGCTCTATAAATCCTTGCATATTGTGGGTGTTCTTTATACTTAATGAGGTGCACGGAATGTCCCTGCGTCAGTAGTATTTGTGCTGTGTTGCTGTGATATTGTGCTCTATAAATCCTTGCATATTGTGGGTGTTCTTTATACTTGATGAGGTGCAAGGAATGTCCCGGCGTCAGTAGTGTTTACGCTGCGCTGCAGTGATATTGTGCTGTGTACAGCCTTGCGTATTGTGGGGGTTCTTTATACTTGATGAGGTGCACGGAATGTCCCGGCGTCAGTAGTATTTGTGCTGCGTTGCTGTGATATTGTGCTCTATAAATCCTTGCATATTGTGGGCGTTCTTTATACTTGATGAGGTGCACGGAATGTCCCGGCGTCAGTAGTATTTGTGCTGCATTGCTCTGATATTGTGCTCTATAAATCCTTGCATATTGTGGGGGTTCTTTATACTTGATGAAGTGCACGGAATGTCCCGGGGTCAGTAGTGTTTATACTGCACTGATCTCGTGCAGTGTACATCCTTGCATATTGTGGGGGTTCTTTATACTTGATGAGGTGCACGGAATGTCCCGGGGTCAGTAGTGTTTATACTGCACTGCGGTGATATCGTGCTGTGTACATCCTTGCATATTGTGGGGTTCTTTATACTTGATGAGGTGCACGGAATGTCCCGGGGTCAGTAGTGTTTATACTGCGCTGCGGTGATATCGTGCAGTGTACATCCTTGCATATTGTGTGTGTTCTTTATACTTGCGGTGCACGCGATGTCCCAGCGTCAGTAGTGTTTACGCTGCGCTGCAGTGATATCGTGCTTTGTACATCCTTGCATATTGTGGGGGTTCTTTATACTTGATGAGGTGCACGGAATGTCCCGGCGTCAGTAGTATTTGTGCTGCGTTGCTGTGATTTTGTGCTCTATAAATCCTTGCATATTGTGGGGGTTCTTTATACTTGATGAGGTGCACGGAATGTCCTGGTGTCAGTCGTGTTTACGCTGCACTGCGGCGATATTGTGCTTTGTACATCCTTGCATATTGTGGGGGTTCTTTATACTTGATGAGGTGCACGGAATGTCCCGGCGTCAGTCGTGTTTACGATGCGCTGCAGTGATATCATGCTGTGTACATCCTTGCATATTGTGGGGGATCTTTATACTTGATGAGGTGCACGGAATGTCCCGGGGTCAGTAGTGTTTATACTGCACTGCGGTGATCTCGTGCAGTGTACATCCTTGCATATTGTGAGGGTTCTTTATACTTGAGGTGCACGGAATGTCCCGGCGTCAGTAGTATTTGTGCTGTGTTGCTGTGATATTGTGCTCTATAAATCCTTGCATATTGTGGGTGTTCTTTATACTTGATGAGGTGCACGGAATGTCCCTGCGTCAGTAGTATTTGTGCTGTGTTGCTGTGATATTGTGCTCTATAAATCCTTGCATATTGTGGGTGTTCTTAATACTTGATGAGGTGCACGGAATGTCCCGGCGTCAGTAGTGTTTACGCTGCGCTGCAGTGATATTGTGCTGTGTACAGCCTTGCGTATTGTGGGGGTTCTTTATACTTGATGAGGTGCACGGAATGTCCCGGCGTCAGTAGTATTTGTGCTGCG
This sequence comes from Calotriton arnoldi, assembly GCA_963921515.1. Taxonomy (NCBI): domain Eukaryota; kingdom Metazoa; phylum Chordata; class Amphibia; order Caudata; family Salamandridae; genus Calotriton; species Calotriton arnoldi. The sequence goes on along the minus strand of CAWUFW010000056.1, from coordinate 1,327,176 downwards.
TTGCTGTGATATTGTGCTCTATAAATCCTTGCATATTGTGGGTGTTCTTTATACTTGATGAGGTGCACGGAATGTCCCGGGGTCAGTAGTGTTTATACTGCGCTGCGGTGATATCGTGCAGTGTACATCCTTGCATATTGTGGGTGTTCTTTATACTTGCGGTGCACGGGATGTCCCAGCGTCAGTAGTGTTTACGCTGCGCTGCAGTGATATCGTGCTTTGTACATCCTTGCATATTGTGGGGGTTCTTTATACTTGATGAGGTGCACGGAATGTCCGGCGTCAGTAGTATTTGTGCTGCGTTGCTGTGATTTTGTGCTCTATAAATCCTTGCATATTGTGGGGGTTCTTTATACTTGATGAGGTGCACGGAATGTCCTGGTGTCAGTCGTGTTTACGCTGCACTGCAGCGATATTGTGCTTTGTACATCCTTGCATATTGTGGGGGTTCTTTATACTTGATGAGGTGCACGGAATGTCCCGGCGTCAGTCGTGTTTACGATGCGCTGCAGTGATATCATGCTGTGTACATCCTTGCATATTGTGGGGGATCTTTATACTTGATGAGGTGCACGGAATGTCCCGGGGTCAGTAGTGTTTATACTGCACTGTGGTGATCTCGTGCAGTGTACATCCTTGCATATTGTGAGGGTTCTTTATACTTGAGGTGCACGGATGTCCCGGCGTCAGTAGTATTTGTGCTGTGTTGCTGTGATATTGTGCTCTATAAATCCTTGCATATTGTGGGTGTTCTTTATACTTGATGAGGTGCACGGAATGTCCCTGCGTCAGTAGTATTTGTGCTGTGTTGCTGTGATATTGTGCTCTATAAATCTTTGCATATTGTGGGTGTTCTTTATACTTGATGAGGTGCACGGAATGTCCCGGCGTCAGTAGTGTTTACGCTGCGCTGCAGTGATATTGTGCTGTGTACAGCCTTGCGTATTGTGGGGGTTCTTTATACTTGATGAGGTGCACGGAATGTCCCGGCGTCAGTAGTATTTGTGCTGCGTTGCTGTGATATTGTGCTCTATAAATCCTTGCATATTGTGGGTGTTCTTTATACTTGATGAGGTGCACGGAATGTCCTGGCGTCAGTAGTATTTGTGCTGCATTGCTGTGATATTGTGCTCTATAAATCCTTGCATATTGTGGGGGTTCTTTATACTTGATGAAGTGCACGGAATGTCCCGGGGTCAGTAGTGTTTATACTGCACTGCGGTGATCTCGTGCAGTGTACATCCTTGCATATTGTGGGGGTTCTTTATACTTGATGAGGTGCACGGAATGTCCCGGGGTCAGTAGTGTTTATACTGCACTGCGGTGATATCGTGCTGTGTACATCCTTGCATATTGTGGGGGTTCTTTATACTTGATGAGGTGCACGGAATGTCCCGGGGTCAGTAGTGTTTATACTGCGCTGCGGTGATATCGTGCAGTGTACATCCTTGCATATTGTGGGTGTTCTTTATACTTGCGGTGCACGGGATGTCCCAGCGTCAGTAGTGTTTACACTGCGCTGCAGTGATATCGTGCTTTGTACATCCTTGCATATTGTGGGGGTTCTTTATACTTGATGAGGTGCACGGAATGTCCCGGCGTCAGTAGTATTTGTGCTGCGTTGCTGTGATTTTGTGCTCTATAAATCCTTGCATATTGTGGGGGTTCTTTATACTTGATGAGGTGCACGGAATGTCCTGGCGTCAGTCGTGTTTACGATGCGCTGCAGTGATATCGTGCTGTGCACATCCTTGCATATGGAATAAAGATTTTAGTACAGAAGATACGTGTGCTTCATCTCTGCATTATTGCTGCAGAAATAAAAGTGCAACTCCTACAGAACAAGTACATCAAAGGCATAAGCAGTGCAAACTTCCATCAGAAACAAAAAGTAGACATTTGCAGTAGCAGTGCAAGCATTGTACACAACAGAAACATCACAATTAGAAACAGTGCAGACACCTCTCCCACACACTGAACAGGTGTAAAACTGTAGAGCAGCAATGTAGGCATCCCTTACACAGAGCAAAGGTACACTGTGATAAGCAGCAGCGCAATCTAATCTACCACAGCCGTTCTTAACCTTTGGACTTCTATGGATCCACAATGAATCACTACTGGAAGCTGGGGACCCCTGCCTAAGCAGTTTCTAGGATTTTCTAACCTTGAAAACAACATACAGAAATACAGAAACAAGTATACATCAAACAAATGCACAAAGTATGAAATATTTAATTTTGTAATAAAAACAAAATTGTAAACATTTAAAATTTTAATGTACTGCGAAAATTTGAGCTTTTCAAAATGTGATCTTTCTAAAAGATGAAGGATTTTTCTCAGTTTAGGAGTCCTAAAGTTAGGAGTCCTAACTTTACTACTCCTAAACTGAGAAAAATCCTAACTTTAAGACTTTCGGTATTCACAGAAGGCATTTAGGAGTCCTAAAGTTAGGAGTCCTAACTTTACTACTCCTAAACTGAAAAAAATCCTAACTTTAAGACTTTCGGTATTCACAGAAGGCATTTAGGAGTCCTAAAGTTAGGACTACTAACTTCTGTGAATACCTGAAATGAGTAAGTTCATTCTGTGAATACCAAAATGAGTAAGTGTATTCTGTGAATACCAAAAGTACTAACTTTACGTTTTTGACGTAAGTTAGTTCTGTGAATCAGGCCCAGGGAGTCTATCGCAGATGCGGACTGGTTACACGCGTGCGAGCAGGTGAGGCGGGTGTCTTGTAATTATAGGTTCAAATTACTGCGCTTTAATTTCCTGCACCACACTTATGTGATCCCGAGACAGCTGAACAGGATAGACCCCCTGAGAGGGTCGAGATGCGCGCAATGTGGAGTGCTGGGGGCCTCTTTTCTACATTTAGCTTGGAACTGCGTTGGGATTCAGAATTTTTTTAGGGCTGTGGTTCCAGCCATAGTGAGAGCGACAGGCCTAGAGGTCCACCTCACTCCCCTGGCTTGCCTCTTGGGAGTGGTGGCGAAACCCAAGGGCTGCAAGATCCCTTACAGGTTGGCCCAGCTGGCTTTGCTCTTAGCGAACTGAAGAATAGCCATTGGATGGATGGGATACAAGCTGACTTCATGGCTTAGGGATCTCTGTGAATGGGAGGGCAGCGGAGGAGGCCCATATGCACCTTACCCATTCTGATGAGAAAGCCGAAGATGAAATTATTACCTGGGGTTTGGTCCTGAATAATTTCAATGCGAATGATGATGCTGGGTCAGGTTCTGAGGGACTGAGACTTCTAAACGGAAGGTTTATGCCATGTATGGATCGTGACAGCCAAGTGTGAGGATTTATACCCTACAGTTTTCACCAAGAAATTGGGAAATGTCCTAGATTCATCATTCTATTATACGAAATGTATGTTTTTTATGCCTCCTAAGACCTACACGTAATTGTTTTGTATTGTTTCGATGATTATGACGTGGGCTGGATGTAAGGGTGCAATATTCCTATCGGACCATACTCTGTATTTTTTGCAATGCTTGTTTTTTTCTTTTCTGTTATATTTTACGAGAAACTAAAAAAAAAAAAAAGTTAGAAAAAAGATGAACTGTAGAATGTCACAGTTGTTTTTGCTCTTACTGAATGTTCTCTTTTTGTTGGTGCATACCAGTGCTTTTAAGGAGGCCACCAATCTTCCATGCCAGAATCGGTCTGCTGTACTTGAACTCCCCGGGTTAAGAATCACTGTTCTGCCACATACTGAACCGGGAGAGCACAGGCAGCAGCAGAGGATGCTTGCTGCACACATGAACAAGCATTTGCAATGCAATAGGTCTCGCATTTGCGAGAGTTTAAGCTATTAGCATTGTAAATGACAATACCTTTTATGTTTTAAAAACCAGCACATAAATAAAAGGCATTGTCCTTTACAATGCCAATAGTTCAAACTCACGCAAATCAAAGATCCTGCAACACACCAACAATACAGCTGTCTAGAATAAATCTTTTAAACTTTAAATTATCCACTAAGCAACTCACGTTGTCCAAAAACGTGTATGTGCAATGTGTGCCAAATGCAAAACCACAACGAACCCACAGTGAAAACAAACAGGTGCAATGTCATGAATCTTTGTGCGTTTCTTTACAACACAAATTGAACAGATTATACTGTTCCAAGGGATCAAAAGAAGTTTGCTTGTTGTTCAATAATCAACAACATTTCGAACCTCAACCGGGTAAAAGGGTTTCGCCAGGACAATAATAGTGAAGAGGCATCTCAATGCCAGTCACTCCAAGAAAACCAATCGTCGTGTAAATGAAGGGCAATACTTACTCAGGGGTGGAGTTGAACCCCTGAATGGTGGAGCACTTAAACAATGTTAAGCCACTTAGTGAACGGATGGCCTGGCATGGCAGGGACCTACAGTGGCCTTTGATATGTACCAAAATCGGAATTTAGTGGGAGAATCCCCAGCTGGCAAACACTGTGGTCTCAATCACCATCACTATCATCTGCAAATGTGCCTCTCTATAAAATCTCTTTTTGTATTCTTGTACAACCATTTCAGATGGAATAACAACATCTGATTCAGTTTACATTTAAGATAGTAGACCTTTACCGTACACGGAGAACGTTTTTGAAATTGTATGTTTTATGGGGAATGACTTGCCCATTGGAATTTGCTTGATGCAACTACATGTGCTTAGCTGCGCTTGACCCTTGTTATCTGCGCTAAGTCTGCCAATATATTGGAATTGGCATATACCTGTTTGCGAAAAGGAATTTGATTGAACATAACTGCCATCACACAGTAAGGGTAGTGTAGAGTGTTTATCCAGTAAGTATACTGAACGTCGTGGAAATCAATATACAAACTGAGTCACAATCGGTATATTAGAATACAGACGTGAACACGCTCAGCAGACATCTGGAAACACTTACAAATACAGAGCCGTATGCACACGTAAAATACTGACTTCCCCTCACGCTGGCCACGCCCAGCAGACCCCTTATACACTGTCCCTAGTACAATACCCCTGTGTACATTCAATATAAGCCAGTATACAGACACATATTTAATTTAGTTTATGGACCGTGTGAGTACTCTGTGTACGGTTTCCCATGTAGTATACACATTCGACTGTGTACTCTACATAGATATACAGCCAAACACACAATATACACAGCAGCCTTACATTTAACACACAGATCCGCTTGCACACTCGACACGCAGGCTCTGTGCACACTCGTTATACGGACGCCCTGCATAAACTGCGTACGGTAAGCATTTATAACAGGAGTCGCCACCTTATTTAGTAAACATATCCTGCTTATAAATAAGTATTGTGAAAATCACCATTCAAACTCAATGTTTGCGCGCTTACATGCATATGGTGTACAAACGCAAAGATGGCTTCGTACACAGAAGAAGGCACAGACTGTGCACAGGGGTCCCCATCTTGTGACAGGCAGCAAAAGAAACAGGAAAAAAACAGACACACAGTTCCCATCCAGCGGTGTCTGCACTCCCTTCAGAAGGAATTCCGGCAAAGACTTGGGCTGACTGCGTGCTATGAGGGGAGAGGGAGGGGAGGTGAGATCGCAGGGAGGGAACGAGCCAGACAGAGCTGGGGGACTGAACTACAGCCTTCGTTGGAGGGAAAGAGCCACGCGCGCTACACCCTGTGCCTCACGCCCTGTTGTTGTTGTGGAATCGGCATGGAGGGGGCTGTGAGGCAGCGTGGGCTGACCGGATAGAGCAGGATCCTAGTGTGCGCGTATTAAAAGCTGAACAAAAGCAAGGCGCGCGGACGCTATTATTAAAGCTTCCCGCGCTGCAAAAATAAATATATATATATTTTGTTAACTTAACCTGCATTTAAAAACAACAACACATGGGCACCATTGCGAGCCACACATTTTAAAAATAAGATGCACAGGCGCCATTACCGGAGCGGGGCAGCCTCATGTTTTGCGGTTGAGCAGACGGAAGGGGGACAGGAGATGTGCACATCGCGTGTCTGTACGTGCGTGTTCACGTTCACGGGCGCGTTCACAATTGCAGTCCGTCCTGCGCGTGCACATCTCCTGTCTCCTTCCGAAGCAAGTCGACGACAATAAGTCTCGCTAGCGACAGCGCTTCGCGCTGCGTCGCTAGGCGAGACCTAAAAAGGCCTCACAGAGGAAGCAGAAGTTCAAGCTACCCTTCCAAACAGAACATATACAGCACACGCAGCAGTAATCGGCAGTGCAGGCTTCCCTCATTCGTTCGTGGTATGCCATGAACATCAGCAGAGCATGGATCTCACACACTTACTCATAGCAAGTACATCAGAAATAGCAGCAGTGCAAGCAGAAGTCAATAAACTGAATAAAGATTGCAAGGACATGGCTTTTTGCCTGGCTCCAAGGCCATGATAGCTCTGCCCTTAGGTACGTGCAATTTACCCAAATCCATCAATCATGCCCTATTACAGTAGGCTTGGTACTTTGAAGTGTAAGGGCCAACGCCAGGGGGCAGCAGGTGTTATACAAAGGTACATGTAAAACTCTTAAAGTGCACCTCTATTCCTCCCAGCAGCCACCTGCACAGGTTCATCAATACTGTAGAGAGAGGAGTTGGTTGACGATACTTACTGAACTTGTATATTTAAAAGTGCTCATATGACTCACAGCTTCTGCATGCCCACATACAGGAGACGGATACTCAAAAATAGATACATTCATAGGGCTCTTCCAATACAGAACTGGACTCAGTGGTGGCTGCTATTTATGGGGGGTGGCGGGGCGGGGGGGGGGGGTTGGAAATTAAAATGAGAAATACAAAAAAAAACACTTACCTTCTGGCTGGCCACCTGGCCGGTCGCCGCCTCTCAATCCGCTCGCCTCTTGCTCCACGGAAGCAGGAACCAGGAAGCCCCCAGGCTCCTGAATCCCCTAGCCAATCACAACATTGGTCTGAGCGCCGTGGTTCGGCGCTCAGACAGGGAATGGGGTCCTGGGCATGTTGTGCACCCAGGCTGTAATGCAGCCTGGGTGCAGAAAATGCAAAGTGGGCATGACTGTTATGGTCAGTCCGAGAGGGCCGACCATAACAGTCATGCACACTTTAGAGTGGAGCAACCACTCCTCCTCCTGGCCCTTGCAGTCCAGACCCGCGCTGCACCAGGAAACGGAAAACAAATATGATAATGCAGGTTATTATCATTTTAGTTTTCCAGTGGGGCGACGCTCTTCCGCCTTAGCAGAGGAGCTGCCACTGACTGGACTCGCTTAGCTGAGTACACACCTACAGTACCTCTAAATGGGGATGGGAAACTTTTTTCTATATGGAATTTAAGATTTTAGAAGAGTTTAAGGATCATGACTAACAGTATCAACCATGTCTTCCTTTTCCCATTTATAACAAGGAGCCATTAACCATAACAAAAGAAAACCCAACAAACACATGCTCTCAGGAACATGGGTTGAGAACACTAAACAACCCAAAAATTGGTCTTAGCATTACAATATTTTGAATTAACATTTTTAACGAACAAGTTACTTACCTTCAGTAACGCTTTATCTAGTAGAGACTCTATCTAGCCGCAGATTCCTTACCTTAGAATTATCCCCAGGCGCCAGACTAGATCCGGAAACTTTTTTGAGCAGTACCCCTGAGCATCAGTAGGTGACATTGTTCAGCTGTGTGTGGAGTCGTCTGTGCCGGAAGTGACGTGCGCAGTGCCTATATAGGCGCCACCCCAGCACGCTGATGTCGGTTACTTTTCGCGACTTTCCACACCAGAACCGCAAAGCCACGAAGTATCCTGCGACTGGTGTGGAATACTAGGGCCCTGATATGGGATAGCCCTGTCCCTAGAAATCTGTTCACAGAGCAGGGAGAATGGGTGGGTCAGTAAGGAATCTGCAGCTAGATAGAGTCTCTACCAGATAAGGTGTTACTAAAGGTAAGTAACTTGTTCATCTGATAGAGACTTCTAGCCATAGATTCCTTACCTTAGAATAGATACCCAAGCAATAACCCCGGAGGTGGGTCTGCAGACCAATTTCACATGATGAAGTCCTGCAGGACTGAACCACTAAATGCCCATCCCTACGGACAAGACTTTTAAGGCAGCAGTGCTTGGTAAACGTGTGCAGTGAAGCCTATGTTGCTGCCTGGCAGATGTCCTGGACCTGAACTCCACCTGCTATTGCAGAGGTTGCAGCTTTAGCTCTGGTGGAATTAGCGCGCATACCCTCAGGGGGTTGCTTCTTAATCAGTGCGTAGCAGACTTTGATACAGAGCTCCATCCATCGTGAGATGATGCTGTTCTGTACGGCCCATCCCCCATGAGAAGTTGGTTGTCCAGCCAGAACTCTCATGAGCGGTTAAGGTAGAACAATGCTCTTTTTGGGTCTTGACGGTGATGTCGCTCCTCTTCCTTGGAGGGATGAAGCGGAGCATAAAAAGTAGGCAAAGTGATGGATTGGCCTAAATCAAAGGGAGTGATCACTTTTGGGAGAAAGGAAGCTCTCATACGAAGCACCAGTTTGTATGGGTAGATGTTCAGATAAGGAGGCTTGGATGACAAGGCCTGAAGCTCACTGATCTCTAGGCAGATGTTATAGCACGAGAAAGGCCATCTTGATGGTAAAGAGTCTGTGTGGACAATTAGCAGGGGCTCAAAGGTAGGGCACATAAGAAAAGTGAGGACGAGACTGCGGTCCCACTGGGGCATAACAAAGGGAGATGGTGGAAAGAAATGTTATAGACTGTACAAAAACCTATTTACAATTGGGGATTTGAAGAGGGATGGATGATCAGGCAACCGCAGAAAAGCTGAAATAGCCCTTCAGAGTGCCTGCTGGGCAAAAGAAAGGATGAAAAGGAGAACGTGAGAAAGGGGAGAAGAAGATGGGGGGGGGGGGGGAAGGAGGAGCGCCGATCGGTCTTTCAGGGTCTCTTGCAAACGGTCCATGACCGCACCCAGCCCTGTTTGTTGCAGTACCACATGGCGGTGATACTGTTCGTAAACACCTGTGCTAGCTTTCCCTTGATGGAGGGCTCAAAGGCTTTTCATGCCAGCCGGATCGCTCAAAGGCCTCTGATCTCCACCTCTCCCAGATCCCAGGAGTAAGGCTTCTGTCACTACTGTCAGTTCTGGTTGAGACGGGAGAGGGGTCTGCCGCTGATCCGATGGTGGTTTGTTAACCACCACTGCAAATCCTTTGCAGTTCCCTCTGATATCTGGACCATGTTGGAGAGATTCCCCTGACGCTGCTCCCACTGCAACTTCAGGCCCCACTGCAGAGCCCGCATATGTCAACGGGCATTTGTCACAAATAGAATGCAGGAGGCCATGAGGCCCAGCAGCCTTGGAGTCAGTCTCACCAAAATCCAGGATAGAGGCTGAAACATGGGCATCAAAGCCTGAATATCCTGGACACGCCATTGGGAGGATAGGCTGAAAACTGCACCATGTCCAGAACAGTTCCGCAGACTTCTGAATGTTGATAGTGAACCCCAGCCAGCCGTCAATATAGGGAAAGACTGGCATCCCTGATCTCCGCAGGTGAGCTGCAAGCACCGCCATCACCTAGGTGAACACCCGAGGCCCGCTTGTGAGGCCAAAAGGGAGCGCAGTGAACTGAAATTGGTCGTGACCCACCATGAACCGGAGGTAACCTCTGTGGGCGGGCAGGACGGGGATGTGAAAATACGCATCCTGCAAGTTCAACGCTACCATCCAGTCTCCGAAGGCCAGTGCAGACAGGACCCGAGCAAGAGTGAGCATTTTGAACTTCTCCTACTTGAAGAACAAATTGAGAGAGCAAAAGAGTATAGAACGAAAACCTCCATCTTTCTTGGGCACCACCAAGTAGCAGGAATAGCAACCATGACCTACTTCTGGCGTCAGCGCCCTCTGAATGGCTCCCTTGGCTAAGAAAGCCATCACTTCTTGGCGGCGAAAAGATAGGTGGTTCTCCATCAGCCTGTTGCAAGTAGGTGGCATGTATGGAGGAATAGGCTCGAAGGGGATAGAGTAGCCCCTTAGGAGGATCTGCAAAACCCACCTGTCAGATGCTATGGACTGCCAGTGGGGCAGATGATGGCAACTCCTGCCACCCACTGGTGGCCCATGATGGTAACAGGGCTGATTAGGAGGGTTTGGAGGCTGCGGCTGCTGGTGGGGGGTGGTGGACTGACCAGACTGCTGGCAGCCCGACCCACAGGGCAGGTAAGTACTGTGTCCTCGGTCCCACAGAGGCTGGGCGGGCCGGAAGCATCCAAAACTCCCTTCCTTGGCCATGAAAGGAGCGAAAGGCAGATTGGGGGTGGCGAGGGGCCATGAAAAGGCGCAAGGACATGGCCGTGGCCTGCTGTCAAAGTGCTGCAGTGTTGAATCCGCCTCGTCTCTGAAGAGATGGGAGCCATGAAAGGGCATGTCCATAAGCGAGGCTTGGACATCGTCAGAAAAAACAGTCATCCTCAACCAGGCGTGGTGTCATAAAGCCTCAGTCGATGAAAGCACTCTGTTCAGAGAGTCGGTCGTGTCCAGTCCACATTGAGTTGTGAACTTCGCTGCATTCATCCCATCGGTAATGGCCTGGGAAAGTACAGCCCGGGCCTCCTCCGGGACCATTGGCAGCACCTGCATAACCGTATGCCACAGAGCGTGGGAATAGCAGCTCAAAAGGCACACAGCATTCACAGACTGCATTGCCAGGCTGGTGGAAGAAAACATCTTCTTGCCGAAGGTATCCAGCCTCTTGGATTCCCAATCCAGCAGTGTGGTTGGGAATCTGCCAGGATTTACATGAGAGGTGGAGGCTTGGAACACCAAGCTCTCTGGGGTGGGGTGTTGGGAGTGGAAGTATGGGTCCCCAGGTGCAGGGCGGTGGCAGCAGGCAATGGACCTGTTCACAGGAGCCTCTGTGCTGGGCTTCGACAAAGTCCCAAGCAGGACGTCATTAAGTGCCTCATTAGATGTGAGAAGCGGTTCTGATGGGGACACTCCCGGCTGAAGCAGTTCTGTCAAGACATTCATCTTGACTGCCACCAAGGGCAAGCTTAGGTCTCGGACCTCAGTTGCCCTCCTCACCGCCATTGAGAAGGAAGCTCCCTCCTCCGTAGGCACTGTAGGGGGAGAAAGCATGGCAGTATCTGGAGGAGTCCACCGGCCTTACCCAGATCCTCACACCAGTCCAAAGTGTCATAAGGGTGGTACTTTTCAAGGTCTAGCGACCCCTCCCATTCCTCCCAGAGTCCTAGCCCATAAGAATAAGGCTCAGGCTCCGGCCTGGAAGGCATGGCTCCAGTCAGTGCCGGAGTTGGATGACACCCCTCCAGCTTTGTGTCGGAGTAGGGGATATAAATGGGGATGGGGACTGGAGTGTCGGCCTCGGGACCGGGGAAGGTTGAGGTGGCATGACCGGCGCCAATCTGGATCCATCTGTGGGTTCCTGGGGTCCGACTGATGGTGGAGACGCCGGCATGGATCCAATAGGGGCCCTTCCCGAACCCGCGGGGCCTAGAGTTACGCTGCAGGGTACAGGCCTCCCAAATATGAGGTGCAAAGCCTCATAAAATCCTTTCAGTTGGGTGGGGGTCGCTCCAGCTCTTGAAAATTCGGGGAGGTGCGGAGTCAGCTTAGGAGCTGGCTCAACTGCAAAGCCAGGCTTCGAGTGACGCTGCCTCGTCTCGTCGGCCGACAACAAGGTGAAGTCAAAGCACGCTTCGACGACGACTTCTTGTGGCAGGACTTACCGAATGGCCCAATGACTTGGAGCGCGACGAGGATCTTGGACTCCACAACTGCTCCCAGGACCTTCCTCTCGACCGGGGTCTGGATCGTTACAGCGTCACATGTCGAGCCTCCAGGAGCTTGAGGGATCACTCCTTCAAGGCCTTCCGGTGAATGGCGTGGCAACTGGAGCAGGCCTTCGGGTAGTGGATGCGCTTGAGGTACTAGAGGCAAACAAGGTGCAGGTCCGTCACCGACATCGAGCAGCGACAAGTGCCGCAGGGCTTGAAGCCGGCCTTGTTGGATGACATTCCTGCCACACCAGGAGGAAAAAACTGCAAAAAACATCTGCAAAATGTCAAAAAAAGTTACTTAAAACTGACTGCATATCTGCACTGATTGGCGTGGTAAGAACAGATCTGACGTGAGCACGCTGGGGTGGCCCCAATATAGGCAACACGCACGTCACTTCAGGAGCAGATGACGCCACACGGAGCTGAACAACGGCACCTACAAGCGTGCCAGGGTACTGCTCAAGAAAAATTTCCAGGTCTAGTCTGACGCCTGGGGATAATTCTAAGGCAAGGAATCTGCCCATAGAAGGCTCTACCAGATAGTAGATTTCAATAATGCATACAGTAAGGACGTAGCAATTATTCTTTGCAATACTGCTATAGTTTTAACGAGACTGGTATGGCACCTCTTAGACAAATGTTAGTGTATCAAAGGAAATAGAATGGCTTTGAGTTCATTGTTTGCATTTCAGGCACCAACTGTACTAAATGTGCTTCTCAAGTACCAGAATTAACAACAGGTACGTAACAAACAAATTTTAAGATAACAAGGCAAGTTTGTGTATTTTAAATCTCTTCAGCAAGTGCATTAACCACCAGATTTATCTTTGGCATTGTCATACCCTGGAGAGTACTGGGCGTGCAAAGATCTCTGCAGCAGGTGCGTTGAACCTGTATAATGTTTTAAAATGCAGCCAGTTTACAACCAATTAAGCCAGAGCAGATTTACTATTAAACTTAGAAAAGAAAAAATAATGCGGAAGTTGATTGTCTGACTCCATTCCCTTCCTGCTGCCACACACTGATCTCCAATTTATGGAATCCCAGAGTATTTTTTGATTTCCAGAACTGGTTACGATCGCACCTCTCCCAAGACTACCATCTCACTTGTGGTGTCGATCTCATACTCTCCTCTGCTCGTATGCAACATTTAAACAGGTATTCATATGTGATGCACTCCTGGGCGAGAGTCAGACGTGCTCCTTGCCCTGCTCCTCTAAAAACGCCTTTCTACTACAGAGGAACAGCTCCAAAAATGATAGCATCCTAAACAACAGAGCCCTCTTGCAAACGGTGAACTGTACGTTTGCTCAGCAGGGCGGTAACGTGCAGGGGAAGTACATATTTCTTCACCTCGACGGGTGACAAAAAGGAGCCACACGTTTTTTAGGTCTCGCCTAGGCAGTGCTTGCGCTGTCTCTTCAAGACATGCTGTATTCAGGTATGGACTTTAAGCTCTGCCCATCTTTTCAATTGGCTCCTTTTACTGTCCTTTGTAAATGGTGGCTTTTGATTCGTCAATAGGCTTAGTAGCCCCTCCTTAGTACCTCCTTTTCTCCTGTGGAAACCTCCCATGAGGACGGCCCCAGTTACATGTGTTGTTACTCTACATGTTTTAATTACAGCCTGTGAGCACTATTTTTGTCAATCACTTTCTCCTGCCTGCTGTTGCAGGCAGGACACGCTCTCCCCCATGCTTTTTTTTTTTTTTTAAACTAGTGTGGCACACTTCAGCTCCAATAATGGCGGCCGCACCTTTCTTTTCTTATTTGCGTCTCGCTAAACTCAGCCGCACGCCTTTTTTTTCTATTTCTTTACTTTTGTTACAATCACGGCACACCCCTCTTTAGCTTAAAACATCTTAAGCTAAAGCGTGAGTGCCATGATTGCTTGAAAAGTAAATAAATAGAAACAAAAAGTGTGGGGCCTCCATTTGTTTTCCAATTGTTTACTTTTGTAGCGATGGCGGCACCCGTGCTTTAGATTTAAACATCTTAAGCTAAAGCACGTGTGCCGCGATTGCTTCAAAAGTAAATAAATAGAAACAAAAAGTGTGGGGCCGCCATTTGTTTACTTTAGCAGCGATGGCGGCACCCATGCTTTAGCTTTAAACATCTTAAGCTAAAGCGAGGGTGCTGCGATTGCTTCATAAGTAAATAAATAGAAAAAAAAGCATGCAGCCGCCATTTGTTTACTTTTATAGCAATGGAGACACCCCCGCTTTAGCTTTAAACATCTTAAGCTAAATCGCGGGTGCCGCAATTGCTTCAAAAGTCAATAAATAGAAATAAAAATGCATCTGCATGCCTCTTTTTTCTATTTCTTTACTTTTGTTCAATCGTGGCACCGGCGCTTTAGCTTTAAACATCTTAAGCTAAAGCGCAGGTGCCGCAATTGCTTCAAAAGTAAATAAATAGAAAAACAAGCATTTGCAATGCAATAGGTCTCGCATTACTGACAGTTTGAGCTATTGGCGTTGCATTATTATTAGCAAAGCCAACAGCTCAAACTTTCAGTAATGCGAGACAGACTGCATTGCACATGCTTGTTCAGAAAGCGAGGAGGAAATGCTCTGTTACTGGCGCAATATAATGGCTGGTACTGCCCTGCGTCACCTCTGGAGCCTGAGACAGTAAACATGGGATACTGTGGTGGTCACAGGGCTACCGCTGATTTTTTCAGCAGGTTACCACAGACTACTAAGAGTAGCCTTTGGCTGACAGTCATCGTCGAGTGATTGCCACGGGCAGCCATGGTAGCACGGTCACTTGGGGGATTATAGTCTGAGATAATTGTACTGCTATTTAAATGACAGCTGGTATATGTTATTGGCCAATTAACCTTACACTGTAGTAACAAAGTGCAGGCTCTGTGACCTAAAGATAAGGTTTATGATTATTATAGCCAAACAGTTTTAATATCATATCTGGGATGTGAAATAATCAGCAATCCTTGCTTAACTAAACATTACAACCTATCAAAGGGACTCACGGTAATTTAATGGGTAATAAATACAGTGTGTGGAAAGAAGGCATTGTAGTCACCTCAGGAAAAGAGGAGTCTTGTTCATACATTCTCATACTTCCATCACTCGCCTGCTGCCATCACTAGATTGACAGTCTTTCTGATTTGCCCTGTACTCTTCACTTGCTCTGAGTTTTTGTGCTTCCACCATGTTCCCTTCTGTCACAATCTGTTCTTCCACCCTGTCCCCTTCTCTCACAATCTGTTCTTCCACCTGTCCCCTTCTCTCACAATATGTTCTTCCATCCTGTCCCCTTCTCTCACAATCTGTTCTTCCACCATGTTCCTTTCTCTCAGTCTGCTCTTCCGCCCTGTCCTCTTCTCTCACAGTACGCTCTTCCGCCCTGTCCCCTTCTCTCACAATCTATTCTTCCACCCTATCACCTTCTCTCACAATTTATCCTTCCACCCTGTTCCCTTTTCTTGTAGCCTCTTCTTCTACTCTGTCCTCTTCTCTCAGTATGTTCTTCCATCTTGTCTCCTCAGAGTCTATTCTTCCACCCTGTTCCCTTCTCTCAAAATCTGTTCTTCCACCCTGTCCCCTTCTCTCAGTCTTTTTTCACTCTATGCCCATCTCTCAGTCTGTTCTTCTACCCTTTCCCCGTCTCTCACAGTCTGTCCTTCCACCCTGCGCCCCTCTGGCTCATGGTTTGTTCTTCTACAATTTTCTCTTCCCTCATAGTCTGTTCTTCCACCATGTGCCCTTCTCTCACAGTCTGTTCTTCCACCATGTCACCTTCACCCACCATCTTTGCTTACACTTTGCCCGTTCTTGAATGTTCTGTACTTTCACCCTATCCCCTTCTCTCAAGATCTGTGTTTCTAATCACTCTCACTTGTGCTCACTATTTGAATTTATGCTCTTATAGCCCTCACTAGCTGTACTTCTACCTCACCCGCTCCTGCACTCAGTATCTGTAATTCCAAACATCTCTTTCATCTGCTTTCATGATCTGTATCTCTGCAACTTCAACAAACTTCACAACTTATATATGCACCATTTCCTCACCTACTCTCAACTTCTGTTCTCCCACCATCCCATATGCACTTAAGTTCCACTCCATGAGCTTTACCTGTTCTCACTATCTGTACCGCCGCTTCTGCGTCTTTGCCTGTTCTCACCATCTATACTTCTACTCTTGTACTTCAACTGATTTTTACTTTCTATACTACAATCAGAATCTCCGTTCCACCCCTTCACCTGCTCTCACCATCCGTACTTCCACACTGACCCCTTATTTCGCCATCTGTTCTTTCACTCCTCCCTAGTGATTTCAATTTGTACTTTCTACCCCGCCCCCTTTACCTGCTCTCACCAACTACTACTGCCTCGAGCCACTCCACCTGGTCTTACCATGTGTACTTCCACCCGACCCCTCCATCCTGCACTCACCATGTTTACTTCCACCCTGACCCTCCATCCTGCACTCACCATCCGTACTTACACCCTTGCAATGGAATAAAAGGAAGGAAGGCCATTAAATAAGACGAAAGCAATTGAGGTTGACAGGAAAACCAACTGATGATAAGCAATAGCTTGACCCTGCAAAGATATCCGCAACGACGCAGGAGATATGGCCCTGCTTCCCTCCCTCGCAGACACTGACAACATTCCTCACAATGGCATGTGGCCGTAGACTTATATCGCACATATACCATGCGTTAAGAGATGATTTACCAAAGATAACCCCTAGAGCGCATGCGAAATGGGAGGGGGCCCTGGAAGAATCCCTCTCCTCCCCGGACTAGGAGAAAGTCTATGGAGGGGTGCGGACGGTAAGCTCCAACGCGCGATTTAAACTAATACAATATATTTATACACATCAGGCGTATCTCTCACCGAAAACTTTATATAACATCAACACCACCCGGCCCGGCCAGTGTGCTCATTGCAAGACTCCTGCAGCACACTTTTTGCATGTGGTGTGGCAGTGCCCATCGATAATGCACTTCTGGAGGGAAGTAATAGAGAACCTAAACAGAGCTGCTGGATTGGAGATACCGCTCATGCCACGGGCAATATTGTTGGGTCTGATTCCAAGACCAGCAAAAAGGAATCTTAGCCACAAATTAATTTTACTGGGCCTATTGCTTGCAAAGCAGCGGATTGCTATAAAGTGGAGGGGTGCAGTGCCACCCCAGATATGCAGACTGGCTTCGAGATATGTCAGAATGGGCAGCGGCAGAAGAAGTCAGGATGAAACATGTGCAGAGGGATGAGAAATTAGAGGACGATTTGGCTGTATGGGCGATGATGCTGACGGAGTTGTGTGAATCGCCAGGCACGAGAGTGGAAACAGGAGTACTGGAGGGGTGGGAATGACCATTAGCCCGGTGGAGGGCCATAGGGAAGACGGAGAGGGGGAGTGACCATTTTAGAATCCCAGTTAGGCCTCGGTTCAGACCAAGAAGAGGTAGGCACGACACAATGGGGGAACAGGCTAAGATCACAGTCAACGGGCGGGCAGACCGGAGGGGATGAAACTAAAGTCCAGACCATTGCTTCTAGGTATGATGATCGCTCATAATTGAGATGTGGATGCAGAAGAATATGAATTGCATAAGTGGGGTGGGGGAGAGTTGGGGAATTGTTATCAAACAATATATTGCTGCAAAATGTGTGTAAGTACTGCAACAATAGAGTCATGACACAGTGTTTAAATACTGTGAATATCAATAGAGAGTTAAAAAAAAAGTAATGGGTTGACCCAAAACCCACTGTAAGTATTGCTTTTGCCCACAATAGATCTTTCAACAGGAAGCTAAAGCTGCCTGTAGGTGATACCTGAACATGAAAGAAGGGCTGCAAGCATTATACTGCCCATACAAAGACCATCCACCACCATCTAAAAAAACTGAAAACAATGTTCTGTGATCTCTGAAGCACAAAGAAAAGTTCAGAGTCGGTGTTCTAACCCTAGGAGATCCTCCAAACGTTAATGCCTCCCAAAAATACCCATATTTCAATGCTTCAACTCAAACGCTGAGGGAAGGCATAGAAATAAGTCCAAATATTAAAAACCATGATAACTTACTATTCTAACTCAAGTCTTTAAATATATTAAAAACAAGTGATTTTCAATAATCCTTGCCATAGTGTCCTCAAACAGGGAGATTGGTAATGCCATCTGTATTCTCAGTGGATGTGGCAGCACTGAAGCATGAAGAGCAGTAGCAGAAGAATGGAATCTTGCCTTGGACGAACAGAAGGAGTAGTAAGTCAGGGAATGTAAGAGGTGGGGACAGAGGACAAACGTCACATGAAAAGGATGGAAGGAAAATCTCATTCCCACTCTAAAATGGTGGTTGTGGAAGCAGCCCCATGATGTTCCAAGATTAACATCCATATGCAGCTCACCCAGTTGATACTACAAAACACTTTCAGTATTTCTTACTGGTGAAAAGTGCTTAAAAAGCCCAATACCTTCACAGAATTGTATCATCTTCCATAAGGGCCCCTCCCGCTCCGATAGTTTTGCAAGCTGCTGTTTCTGCCAGCTCTAGGATTCCCCCAACAACATGTAAATCTTGTGTTTATTCTTTTTTTTTTTTTTAACTCTTTTTTATTAAAAATAAACATAAATCAAATATAAACAAAACTGGTGCAGTTTCAAAACAAAATACAGTTCCTGAGGACAACAGGCAGTATAAGTGAAACAAATGAATATATTGGGTCAAAAATAAAGCAATTGTATCATCAGTCCTCGCGACATACCGCTTATGGTGTTTCCTTATCAACAGTATCTTGAAGCGCATCATTAAATGGGGTGCAGATAAAACCTCTACTTTTGTTCCAGGGGCCCCACACCTTGGTCCACTTACCCGGGCAACCCCTGCTTTCATACACCGCCCTTTCTGCTTGCATGCACCAGTCCATGTCCAATTCCCAATCATCGTGCCTGAGTGCAACCCCGCCCTTCCAGGTTCTGGCAATATTGCGTTTAGCGATCATACAGCCCAGTGTGACCCAGAGACGTTCAAACCTGGTTAGATCAGTAGCTTCCCAAATGTTTAAAAAGACAGAGACGAGGAGATACGACAATTGTTTTATGACATATTCGGGACATGGCTGGAACCACTCTCCCCTAGTATACCTGAAGATCGGGGCATTTCCACCATTGGTGCAAGAAAGTTCCCAGCTGCCCACAGCCTCTGGGACAATCAGGAGAGGATAATAAACCCATCTTTACAAGAGCCGAACTGGTGTAGTATGCTCTATGAAGTAGTTTAAGCTGTATCAATTTAAAACGAGAGCGGATCGCCACCTCCCGAGGTGACGCCAAGGCCTCCCTCCACTCTTCGTCATCAAGCTCTCCCACCGCGTCTTTCCATTTTGCCTGTAATTTATCCAGGGAAACGGGCATATTATTGAGAATCTTACGGGACGTCAGGGAAATCGCTCGTTCTGGGAGGTAGTCATCCAGTAATCTATCTTCTAGCGGTGAGGAAACCGGCAGGTCAGAGCCACCAGGTAGCGCTTTCTGCAATACACTACGTACCTGAAGGTACCGGAAAGCTTCCCCCGCCTGAAGATGGTATTGCTGTTGTAAATCACCAAACGGGACAACCCCCTCCCTCCCTCCCCCCCCCGGTCCAAAGGTCACCCACTGTCGAAAGGCCAATTAAATCCCATTTGTCAAATCCTGGGTATTGTGAGAGCATGCCTAGCTGACTGGACTCAAGCAGCGGGGTAGCCTTAGTAATCTTGCCCTTCCAACCCAACGCAGCAGTTGCCGTGTACCACAAAGAAACCGTGGTAGAGGTCGGAGTGAATTTAGGTGTATATTTTTTCCCACCGTACAGAGCTCTGAGGTAATTACCTGAAGACATATTATGCCTGTCTATTGTATACGCCGGGTCTGTGAAGGGACGATGCATCCAGCGGTTGAGCACCACCAGCTGCGAGGACCAATAATAATGTTTAATGGCTGGCAAAGCAATACCCCCATCATACCAACTCTTAGTGAGCTTGGCGAGGGCGATTCTGGGCGTACCATTATTCCATAATAGGTTGTGTTTATTCTTAAGGTTTATGGAGCAATGCTGACAGGGTTTTCTCAAATTAGAGGCTCAATGCTTCCTCATATGTGAGTTCTCACTGATGACAGGGACAGTCTGATTTTGGTTTCCAAGTCTATCTGAGCTGACCTCACGAAAAGGAACATTTCCATCCCAGAAGAAATAAAAACATATGTTGAGATGTGTATGTGTGTGTATTGCGGCATTTTTACAATCCCTTCACAAACAAATAAGCACAATAGCCACTTCTGCAATCATTTTGGTTTCATAAAAAGTAAAGAATTTCCATAATGTTTCTTTACACCTTTTCGTTGTTTGGGTTCGCTCCTATCCTTTCTCTTTCTGTGAAACCCCTTTCTGTGAGTTCCATTTGTTCTTTATCCTCCGTTTGTGTGTGGCGTAGATTTGTCTTGAAAGTGTATGTATTGCATGGGAGATCACTAATAGAATATTAGAGAAGAAATCCACCTTGTTGAGGGGCTGCTGGAAAGGAGCCTAGGATGTGGCTGGAGACTGCAATGTGCTGGATCTGGTGGAGTGGTTGGGACAACTTATGTTACTAAAGCTATAAGTACCGACGGTCTCTTTCTCTTCTTATTTCTCTTTTCGTTAGCCTCGTTTAATTTTTTAGGATCTAGCCTGCGAGAGCATGCGGTAGCATAAGAGTCTTGCTTGCGATTCACTATTGTTTACTAAAAGGACTTGGAGTCCGCCCATTGCTATAGGGTGACCAACCGTCCGTAAATTTCAGGGACTGCCCATAATTTGGGCCTCTTGTCCGTTGTCCATGAAGAATTCTTTCACGGACACATTTTGTCCGTAATTTCAGGCTTTAGAGCGAGCTGCCCCCTTCAAGCAGCCTAAGAGTCCTGTAACTCTCACTGCAGGGGCCAGCTCGCGCTCCTGCTGTGATCAGTGGCCTGCAGCAGCCCCTCCCCGACCTGGCTCATTATCATTCTGAATGTCGGCCTAATTATCACATGCAGATTGATAATGGGCCAGTGACAGCATTTGCTGGGCCTCCTCCTGCCAGAGCCCAGGGCATGGCAAACTGCTTTTGTTTATGGGCTCCTGTCACCTCATCAGGGGCCAATCTCTGGGTGGGTGGAGGTTTCATTTTGACGCATGTTACCCAGGTGTATCCATTTGCAAACGCAGGTATTTAAGTTTCACTCAGGCACACAACAGATGCAGTGCAAGGTTCTCTCAACCTAATATAAACTTATTTTGACTTGTGGTTGTGTTGGTTGTCTGTTTACTTATGTAATATTGCGTGACCTCCTCTGATGTGTCTGTAAAATGTACCTTTTGTCCTGAATTTTTGTCCTGAATTCTGACCTTCTGTCCTGAATTTTTGTCCTGAATTTTGACCCTTTGTCCTGAATTTTTACACTCACTGTCCTGAATTTGCACCCATGCCAGTTGGTTACCCTAATTGATTACCATTTGTTGTCTGAAGTGTCCCTCTTCTTTGCAGGCTCCTTAATTGGCCAGTGCTGGCCAAATGTCACTTTGAATCCTTTCAGAGGAGCAGGGACCAAGCACAGACTCATTCAACTTAATCAGTGCCGTCCGCTGCTCCCGACGTGAATCAGGTAGTATTTCTTTCAACTCACGCTGCCTGCGGCTCCCTCAACAGCGTGGCAGTACGTAGGAGTGTTTGCAGTCCCACAGATATTTCTGTTGCATTGAGAAGTTGCGATCTATGTGTACAGAGAAGCATTACTACGAAGTTCAGCGCCTTATGCACATTATAGAAATAGTCATACCACAGCCCTGTTAAAACAATGCCTTAACATATCCTTACACACTGTGGTGATTAGATCCACTATGCACCCTTAAAATGCGTATTTAATTGCTATAACCTTTATCTCTCTCAGATCTTGAAACACATGTGTTGGCGTTCATGGTAAGAGGTGATTCAAAACTTTTCTTTCCCCTTACGATCCCTTCCCTTTCATTTGTTTAATTTGTTGCAGCATCAGAGGCCTACTTCTGTAATACGATCTAATTAGCTAGGTTTTCAACAGCCGTTCAGCGAGGGGCTCTTTGAGGAAACTGGAGAGAGATCTGAGTCGCGTGGCTAAAGTTCTGGCCTGGTTTCGATGTATACTTAAGTAAGGAACGGGCACTTACGAGTAAACAATGTTGAGACGAGTCGAATATTTCCTCCAAACTACCAGGTTATCATCTCGCCTACTGAACATATTCTGATATATGGACCACAAATTAACTGCTGGAGTGTTTCATACGCATTACAGTACAGTGCGTGTGTTATACATGCATAAGTCAGTTACTGTACATGTGTTTATGTCCAAGTTCAGTTCTTGTTCTGTTGCCACTAAGTATGCTCTAGAATCCTTCTTAGAGTCAGTTTTCCTTTTTAAAAAAAAAAATATTTTTATTGAGTAAGAAAAAAGAGAAACATTAATCACTTGCCCTAACTCTTCATATTCATACAATATGTTATGTTACTGGAGTTTATAACGCGCACAGATACTCCAGGGAGTGTCCCGGCGCGGACCTTGAGGTGCTGACTGGAAAAAGCTGATTAAAACAGGAATGTTTTGAGCTGTTTTTTAAATTGACCCAGATCCTGGAAGCTGCGCAAAGAATAAGGCAGGGAGTTCCAGGCTGTGGCCGCCCTAAAGACGAGAGACCTGCCCCCCATTCTTTGGAGACAAACACGAGGTATCTGGGCAAGGAGCTGAGATGCTGACCTCAAATGTCTTGCTGGAGTGTAAAACACAAAGCGCTTCCTTAAATAGGCAGGCCCAGACGCATACAAGGCACGGTGAGCGACAACCAGGGCTTTGAACTTTACACGCTTAATGACAGGCAACCAGTGCAGTATGCGCAGGTATTGTCTAATGCTGCTTCTAATAGGAATATTAAACAAAAGCCTAGCTGCCGCATTCTGGACCACCTGCAGTTTGTTAAGGGTATAGTCCGGTAGGCCGATGTACAGTGCATTGGCGTAGTCAATACGGGACAAAATCAGCGCCCGGGTCACCGTTTCCTTCGCTGCCCTGGGAAGTAAAGGGAGAAATTTCTTGAGGGACTTTAGTATCCCAAAACAGCCCCCGGCCAGCTTTTTAATTTGGGTTGAAAAGGATAAATGCTCATCGAACCAAACACCCAGGTTCTTAACTGGTTGACCAGAAGAGGATGGCGATGGAAAGTCGGCCGGCCAAAGTGATTCTCTGAACCGGGGAGGAAAATTCCCATAGAGAAGGATTTCCGACTTATCTTCATTGCATTTAAGCTGGGCCGCTGAGAGCCACTGAAAAACAGCTGACAGGCAGTTCTTTACCTCCAGAGTACAATACATAATTTTCATAGGGACTGTGGGGTTCTTTTTCACAGTTGGGTATTTTCCATATCCTCACTTAACAGTAAAGTCAAAAAAGTGCATTAATGAGGCATAAAAATAATATCAATTTCATACATAATGTACACGGTCAGCTTCCATTATAAAACCTGCCTTAACAGTGAAGTCAAAAAGTGCATTAGTGCGTTATAAATATAACAAACAGTTTTAAATAATACTGTAAACGGTCAATTCCCATTATAAGAGAGCTCTAATTTCTTATCTAAAATGTTTAGGCAAAAAAGAGTATCATCATACTAAGCATGCAACCGTTGGTGCCAATTTTATTTACAATCCTACTTAAATTTGGTTTTTATCAGTATTTATAGTAGAGCATAGAAAACAGACCTCAAAGTGCAAGTGCATCCATTCCTTTAGCAGCAAACTTAACTTCTTTTACATTTAAAGAAGCAAGATATTCATAAAGTGCAACTGTATTTTTCCCCCTCTTTTTCTATTTTTTTTTTATTTAGGCGTCCGTATGCTCCACCCACTTGGCAAAACAATTCCAGATTCTAATCCCTCTCTTTCTTGCCTATAACCCCTTTCGCATATATATAGCCTTCTCTGAATAATAAATCACCAATAATCGAGCTAACCATTGTTGAAATGATGGAGGGGTAGGATTTAGCCAAGCAGACGCAATACATAGTCTAAATACTGCCATTGCTATGCTAACAAACGCACCACCGTCCTTAATTTCCAGATGTGTTACTCCCAAAATTATTAACGATGGGATTACCTCAACCTGCAATGATAGTTTCTTCTCAAAGAACTCCTCTATCACTTTAATTAGTGGCCTGAGTTCTTTGCTGGTGGAAAACATATGTATTAAATCTGCTTTATGCAGGGCGCATCGAGGACAGTGCGTACCTTTCCACTCACCCCATTTCGCAATTCGATAAAGAGTATAATATAGCTCAAAGCAAGTCTTAAAATACTGTATCTGAAGATTAGCTGGCATTAAAATCGATAAACTATTAGAGAAGGCCCTTTGAAAAGAGGTATCTGTAATGTCTAACCTCCCTTGCCACTTTATGGAGCCTTTTTCCATATCGTCTTTCATATGCTCATTAAGAAGTATATATAGAGTCCCAATGCGGTGTGGGGAAGATTGTATTATTTTATCCATAAACTCGCACTTACCAAATCTTTTAACCTCCCTTCCTTTCCTCTGCAAGTAATCTCTAATCTGAAGGTACTTAAAAAACTCTATTAGTAAGGCCGAATTTCGCTCTCAATTCCTCATATGCTATTATACCACTACAAGTGTAAAAGCTACCTAAATGCTTAATTCCTGATTTAATCTAGTTATGAAAATAAAGATCGTTAAAAATATCAGGTAGGTTTTTATTTTGCCAAGTGCAGTGTAGAAATTCAGCCTCCCCAGACCTGATAGGCGGCGTACGGAGGTCCATACCTTGAAGGCCGTAAGCAGCGTCTTAAAGCGCACCCTTTTGTAATAGCCATAATCTAGTTGTTGCTATAGAAATCTCCTAGCTTCAGGGCCAATCAGTAATTCAAAGGGGGCTGGATAGTTTGGTTCCTCACTATTACTTGCCCTCAAGAGTGTTATGTATTGCACCATTGATGCCGCCCACCAGTAAATCTTAAGATTCGGAAGCGCCAGTCCCCCACGTTTCCTGGGTAGAGTTAAGTATTTAATTGATCTTCTTGGTCTAGCATATGCCCAGATAAACTGCGTAAATATACTATCAAATTTTTTTAACCAAAAATTCGAGAACATGAGAGGAATTGCTCTTAAAAATATATAATATTTTAGGAAAATATACCATTTTGATTAAATTACTTCTCCCAACCAAGGTCAAATGTAAGTTGTCCACCCTTTTTAACGTTTTTAGTCTCCTCTGCGCAGGGCCCCAGATTTTCTTTTACCACTTCATCCAAATCAGAAGTAATCACAACCCCTAAATATGTTGCTTTTTTAACTACCCTGTAGTCAGTGAACGATACAAATTAATTAATAATTATCTGAGTTTTATCCCTTTTCAAGGCATATGCAGACAAACCGCCAAACCTCTGAGCCTCACCTTCAATAGCCTTAATAGCCTGTTCAGGATGGGAGGTAACTAGGGCTATGTCGTCGGCATAAGCCATGCGTACTCAAGGGGGCAATTTCTACTGCCAGTTCTAACTGTTTCAGTAAAGGATCGATGTATATCGCAAAGAGGAGTGGTGAGCAGGGACACCCTTGCCGTGTTCCTCTTGTTATTTTAAAGGCCTCTGTCAGTTTTCCATTTATATATATTTTAGCCTCTGGGTCTTTATAAAAGGCCTTAACCGCCCCAATCAAGTTTTTTCCTATCCCCTTCTACTCATTGACACCCAGAGAAACTGCCAGGAGACCCTATCAAATGCTAACAGAATAGCAGTCATAGGGTCTCCTGACACCTGTCTAGCATCAAACAGGGTGATAACCTTTCTAATATGTTCAATGGTGACTCTACCCGGGATGAAACCATGCTGCCCCATGGAGACAACACTATGAATAACCTGCGATAGGCGCGAGGCCAGAGACTTTAAATATATTTTCATGTCCCCATTTATTAAAGTTATTGGGCAATAAGACCCTAATTCGTGTACAGGTTTATTTATTTTTTGGGAAAACTATGATCTTTGCGGAGGCCCATGATGTCGGGGGTGTCAACCCTTTTGCGATCTGCAAGAACAAAGTTGCCATTATTTCATTAAGCCGCTCTTGAAAAACCTTATAAAATTCTGTGGGGATTAAGTCGGGACCAGCCGCTTTCCCTTTAGGTAAACTAGCCATTGCTGCCACAATCTCATCCCAACTTAATGGCAGTTCTAGTTGCTCTCTCTCTTTGGATGACAAGACCTCCCCTGATGTGGTATCCAAATAGCTTAATATTACCTCTTCACGCTGAACCTCCGACTTTCCATGATCTTCTGTATATAAAGCTTGGTAAAATTTATAAAAAGCTGCTCGAATTTCATCAGCTTCAGAGACCATCCCAATTAGAGGATCCCTTACCATATTAATTTCACTTCTTGTGAGTTCCTGCCTAGTCCTTACTGCCAGTAGATGGCCCACCCTTTCACTACATTCATAGATTCCCTCCCGACGAGCGGTCGCTTTATCTACTGCCTTTTTAAATAAGATTTCCCCCATTGCTGCCTTCTCAAGTGCCACTTCCATCTGGATTTCTTCTATCCTCTTTTGCTGTTGTAACGCAGTAATTAACTTTTCTTCTGCCTGAGCCAGTCTTTGTTAGAGAAACCATAGCACTTCCTTTTACTTTTTCCTCTTCCTGATTGAAAATTGTATTGTTTCCCCCCTAATGCCTGCTTTTATAGTGTCCCACACTATGCCCAATGAGGCTGTTCCCATATTCCTTTGTAAGAACTCTGGCATCCATGTCCTCATATGTTCCACATAAGTTTCATCCAACAGAAGTGCTCTTTCAAAGGTCCAAGCGGAGAATCTTTCCAGAAAACTCCCACCATCCACCTCTAGTACTAATGGGCTATGGTCCGAGAGGAATCGTGGGAAGATTTTAATTGTGCTCTTCTGTCTAATTGAAGCGGATGCAAAAAAATAATCCAATGTTACATGTTTCTGATGGGGGGGGCCGAAAAATAGGTGGACCCATGTTCCAGAGGTCTCCTTTCGGCCCATACATCCCACAATCCATGCATCTGGCATAGATTACATATCGCTTGATAAACTTTGGGCTTCCTTCCCATATATCTCTGCCCAGGTTTCCAATCACATGCAAGATTAATATTAAAATCTCTGCATATAACGATAGGGAGTTGCCAATGCGTCAACTCATTAGATAACCACTCTAGTAGAGAGGGATCATCAAGGTTGCTGCCATTCAGAGAGCATAAGGTAAAGCTGGGGCCGCCAGGATTTCAAAGTTGGCAATGACCCAGCGTCCTAATGCATCCACTCGGACTTGGGGGAACTGAATTGATTTGCTGCGGGTCAGAATTGCAACCCCCGTGTACGGGTCCCTTGTGCCGTGGCCCCCACTATACTATACCCCACTTGTTTTAAAAAATCCTTTTGATTACCTTCTAAATGTGTTTCTTGCAGGCAGACAATGTCTGCCTGCAATTCCGCAGCCCTTGTGACACCATCTGTCTTTTTTTACCTCGTTTAAGCTGCAGATGTTTATCAATGCTATCAGTAATTTACTCATCTTTGCACTCTAACGTCCTATACCACACTTTAGATTCCCACTATTCACCTAACCCTCCCACACTCAAAACACGTGAACCCAACCGCCAAAATCCCCTACACCCCCTCTTAAGTGACTCTCCCGTCCCCTCTTCCCTCCCTCCTCCCACCCCCGTGTACACAGGCAAACAGGCATAGCCTGATCGATGTGTGTCTAACAGACTGCCCCACCGTCCCTCTCCTCACAATAACTCAATTTCCCCCGATTGATCGCTTCCCTACTCTCTTGTCACCACCTCGCGATCTGGGTTCATTCATTTGGCAGAGTCCCCCCCCTTTTCCCTTTTTTCTGACTTCGTCCAGGTAGTCCTGTGCCTGAATTTCTGAGGTAAAGTTACGAAGCGTTCCTTTATATTTGATCTTAAGTCTAGCCGGGTTCTGGAGATAAACCTCAGCCCCTGCACTTTGAAAAGGAGAGATTAATTGTTGTAAACACCAGCGTCTTTCCACCGTTGCATGCGCAAAGTCTGGCTTAACAAAAAATGTCACTTCATCACCGGATTTCGGTGCATTCGGACGGGCTTGATCATAAACCAGTTGCCTCAATAGAAAGTTCCCGAAATACACCAGGATCGCTCCAGGCCTTTCTTGTGACTGTTTCTTCATCATGAACAGTAATCGGTGGGCGCGTTGTATTTCAGAGTCCCAGTCCAGTTTTAGTTGATCTGGGGAGGCACTCTTCAGCAAACTCACTATGTAGGCTCTGGGATTATTGCCTTCCGCTCCCTCCGGAATCCCTAAAAAGCGCAGGTTATTTCTTCGCTGTCTGTTTTCCTGTTCTTATTTGTTCATCACATTACCTCTCCTTGACCAGTGCTTTGTATTTTCAGGGATTCAACTTCAGCTTCTAAGGCCTCAGTGCATGTTTCCACGGATGTCAGTCGCTCAGCGATTTCCCTACACGTTTTTACTTGCGGATCCCAGCTTGCACTTTCTTCGAGGCTACTCTTGCTCTGCGCCCATCCTTTCTAATGTCTTCTTGCATCTGCTTAATTGATGAAAAGATCACTTTCAGTGTAGGCTCTTTAGACAGCTTGTCTGTATTTAAACCCTCTTTTGGGCTCGAGTCCGCGCCCTCTTCCTGGGAGACCAGTTTGGTATCTGAATAATCCCATTTTAGTTGTTTACCCGCACTTCGTTTCTGGCTATCTCGCTTTTTCTTCTTCGCAGATCTTTTCCTCAGGGTTAGTTGAATATCATCAACTGAGGTGCTGCTGCCAGAGTCTGTAGGAGCCTCACTGCTTGATGGGGTATTCTCTGCTCTCAGAGAGTCCGAGTCATCCGTTAAGGAGAAAATCTTCTCACCTAGCAAATCAGGAGTCATCTCCCCTCTCAGCTGTCGCATATCATTAGAGGGCACCGCATGCGAAGTATTGGCCCCATCCAATCTCGGGCCACTCTTCTCTTGAACTGCTCTTTCTTGTGTCTCAGGCTCCTCTATAGTTTCATGGCTCTTTTCCCCAATTTCAGCGGGTTTCTCTGTATCAGGAGTTATAGTCACAGCAGGGGAGATGGAGCCATCTACTCCATTATCCACCAAATTACTGATTCTACTACAGCTACCTCTCTGATCGCAGCTTCTTTTACTGGGTCTCTTACTGGGTTTTCCTCCCCCCTTGCTTCCAACTTTGCATTGTTTTTTTGCGGGTCGGCTAAAAAACTGGCAAACATAGAAACCACAGTAGGTTGTACTGGGCTCCCCTCTTCCTGTATCGTCGACTTGCTTACTGTCTTCTTTACTCCGGTTTCTCGCTTCCCTCTTCCTGCACCGCTACGATGTCTCTTCTCGGTCGCGGCTCCACTAGGCTCCACCGGGAGACCACTCGCCGAAGTAGCAGCTCCGCTGTTTGCAATCCGGGCTTTCCCTATTTTACCCCCTCTTTGCGCCATTAGTTGTTTTATCCGGGGCCGCTGTAACCGTCTGCCCCAGTCCCGCAAAATCGAGTAGATACTTCCGACCGATAGCCACTGCAGCACCACTAGTAGCAGCACACTCAGCAAGCAGTTTGTGGCGTCAGAGCCAAGGTCGAGTAATCACACGTCGAGCCGCTGATCCATTCAGGGAGAGACGGTGGGCGTAGCTCAATCAGTCACACGCCATCTTTTGCCTCAACCCTTAGAGTCAGTTTTTCAGTGGACTTGCTTTAGTGCAGTCCTGTTGTAGAGTGCTCCATCTAATAAAGAAGTTTTTTTCATATTTAAATCCGGGATTTGGGATTTAACAGTGTGGTACGCAACCAGTATTTGTACAGCGTCTTTTTGTCATTTATATGTCCTCCAGGCTCTTGTGCTGTTAAAATAAAAAAAATCTCAGCCCGCACTTTGTAATCTTTGTTTTGCCTAAATCTGACTTAAACCTGCGGCACTGCTTTCCCCATTGCCTGCATTTCCGTATACCTGTACATGATCAGCACCACTTCTTTTACATTTCCATTGTTGCCTTTTAAATCCAGTGCTTATATCAGTAATGGTTCTGGCCTATACTTGTACATGTCTGAAAACGTGTTTCCTTGTTGCAAATCATCGCACAAAATGGCAGCACAAAAGTGTTAGTGTCCTGAACGCCCCCTCCCAAAAAAATTACTTGTCTGCAGGCACCACATGTTTTTTTACAACCATCTTTTCAACGTCTACAAAATGCCTCTGATGACACTACAAAGAGTAATCTTTCCACTCAAACGGCCTGTTGCTGCCCGAGGGGTGCCTGAAAATACAAGTATAAATTAGTTTCCTGGCAACCCCCAAGTGCTGCTGCTGTAAAACATGGATTTAAAAAAACAAACATTGACAAAACCAATAGATTTCTCATAGGCAAGACCTATTGGCTTTGCCAATGCTTATCTATTTTTGCCAGTATTTCAGTTCTTTTCTTTGTGCAAGTCTCTTTCACCATATTTTGTCATTCTGTGTCTTTGTGTGTGTGTTTATCTTTCTGTGGCCCTAGTTATCCTTTCTCTTTCTGTAGGTCCTTCGCTGTTCGTCTTTCTGAACATTTCTTTTAACTTTCTGAAAGTTTCTTTTAACCTTACTCTGTCAGTTTCTAATTTACTTGCTTTTTCTGTTAATCTCTTTGCCCTTTCTCTTTCGGTGACTTTTGTTAATGCTATTTTGGTTAATCTTTTACATTTTCTCTTTCTATTAGTTTTTTTTTTTTTATGGAGTCGAGCCTAGAAGACATGCTGTATTTAATATATGGCCTTTTATTCAGCCCCTCGCTGCTGATTGATTAAGGAGAGCGTCACTCGCAAACGCTTGCTTCTCCATGGTGTTTTTGCCTTCTATGTCCCAACCTTCTCGTGTCTTGCTCCTCCCGTGGAGCATTGGCCTATTTTTCCCGTTGTGTTCGCGCACTCTTAGTTTTGTGGCAGACTGTACGGGTTTTCCTGGCTGAGCGCGGCCCCTTCATGGACGCCGCCGCTTACTCTAACGTGCCATTGTCCCCCCCCCTGCATCCATACCCTTCACGTTGCTTTTTTATTAATTTTATTTCTGTATTGGATTCTGTTTTACACCGAGACTCTAAACTGGTTCTCCAGCCCCAAAGTCGGCAGCTTTGTTTGTTACGCCACGCCACATTGCTAGAATGTTTTATTCTTAGGTTTTTTGTACGTGCTTTATTTGTTCCCAGCTCCTCCTTGTTTTAGACAGCGCATGCATCCTACATTTCTTTGCTGCTCGTATTTTATTGTATCTTCCCTCCTGCCCCCTCCTTCCCCTGTTGCAACGACGTGTGTGTGCTGCGTGTGCTTCACAATTACGGGCTTCCGCAGTTTCACAGCGAATCTGCAACTAGGAAGGAACATTTCTTTCCTGCCAGTATTTTATTGTATCTTGCTTTCCGTCCCCTCCTTCCCCTGTTGTTGCAACAACACCTCCTCACTATACAGGAGCTTTATCCAGCTAGTACTGCTGCCACTACTTCTGGTGCACCACGTGATTTTAACATGGCAGCTCCCAGTCTACCAACACATACGTGGGTGAGCGCCCAATGCCTCTCTACAGCCTATTCCAATACGGTGGCATCGGTTTTCCGAGCCAGATTGTTGTAGCGCTCACCATGCATCTTCTCGTCGCTCCCCTCCCCCAAACACAGGCTCTTGTCACTACTTTTGGTAGATTTACCAAAGTGCTGTTATCCAAATTTGAGGTAAGCGCCCTAATTTTCATTCTTGAAATGTCTTTCTTAGCAGTTCTACAGCAATCTATCTCTGTGGCTGCAGCTACCAACCTACTGCAGCAAAACCTAGGGCTAGAATTGGCAAGGTGAGAGTTTATTACCTGGTTTATACAGGTAAACTCATGTCAGGTCAGTTTGCGTCTTGCAATAGAGTTCGTTTTGGCACCCATTACTCCCTTTAAAGTGAAAACACTAATAAAATAAACTCAAACTCCCTTCAACGTGCAGTACTAGCGCAAGACACTCAGAGTCTCCCAAAATGGCCTTGAGTTTTACCTGTCTGTGCGAATGTGCCTCAGCAAAGTTGTGGGTGGGTGTGGTGTGCCCTTCGCGGTCACACAAGTTGAGAGTGGGAGCAGAGTTGTGGCAGAGGCCCCACCGCTTGGATCTCATTGCTGAAGAAAACTGCATGACAGGGCTGGTTAAGTTTTCATCCAACTTCGGCAATTGCAGCCTCCTGGGTGTTAGGGGGGGGGGTAGGGTCCACCAGCTACGGTGGTGATGACTCCTTTGTCTACAGCGGAGTGCCAGAACAGGTTTCTCAGGTTACAGTGGAGATGCTGGATGGCACGCTGGTACTTAGGAAGCTGTTGTCACTTCATGCAAATTGCCACATGACCCACGCTGGGAGACACGTCGCAGCTCGGTGCCAGTCACACTCACAATAACAAATTAACTTCTTCAGGGGGTTCCATGCACCAGGAACATGGATGGCTACTCCAGGAACAGTATCTCCTCCTGCAGGAACAGGCACTCTGCCTACCTCTCTAAGCAGACAGGCTGGCTTTTTGGTGCTAGGCAGAACCACAGCTACGTCAGCAAGTTGTGCAGCCAATGTTGCTTCACATGTGTGAGATTGGTTGCTGTGCAAACACCAGTCCTAGATTACAGCATGCCTTTGAGTACTCTGTTGAGGATTCCTTCCCTTGGCAAAGAAGAACTCAGAAGTGGAACTAAGGGGAACAGTTTGATCCCATCTTTATACTTATTTTACAGATAGTGGATGCTGATCCTCAGTCAAATGTCCTGGTGCCAGTTTGAGCTGGTTCCCTTTCAAATGCCATTTTCCGGCTCCATTCTAGGCCCAGCATTTGCACAAGATGATGGCTCCCATAGCATGTAGCGATGATTCGGTCTCAAAGCAGGTGGATACCAAAATATGGGTACAATGAATTTTGAAGACCCAT
Organism: Calotriton arnoldi; assembly: GCA_963921515.1. Lineage (NCBI taxonomy): Eukaryota > Metazoa > Chordata > Amphibia > Caudata > Salamandridae > Calotriton > Calotriton arnoldi. Next base: position 1,294,406 of record CAWUFW010000056.1, on the reverse strand, counting down.
CAGCCTTACTGAAGTAGCGACAAGGAAAGACAAAAGGGCAGGCCTTGTCCAGAAACTTCCTCATGCTTAACATGACTTGCTGATTCACACCCTCTCTACTAACATCCACCACATGGCAGTGCTCAGAAAGGGCTAATCAGCAAGAACTTGCAAAGAAGGTTTCCATAGAAATTATAAGGGTAGACCGGTCTTCATCTGCCCTTCATCACCAGGAATACAGGCAATACACATCCACCTTCTGGGGAAACTTCATTTGGTGCCATGTTAAACCAATGGCTATCCAAAATGGATCCCACTGATTACAGGAATCAGACTCTCACCAGAACAGTGTCTTACTACCATCCACACCACACATACACGTGCTCAACACGCACACGGGATGTCAGTGCAATGGACTGGGTGTTACATCAAACAGAACTTTACTTGAGTGAGACCATTAGGCTTCACTCCTCCTAAAACAGAAAAAAGGTCTGTTCAGTACTATAAATCCTGAGGAAATACCAGTAGCTGCCATCCCCTCTTCATGTCAACAACTCAAGACATGGATAGTAGCTCCACGACAATAAAGAGAGATTGCTTGGTGCACTCATCCAGGTCACAATGACTCTTTGGTTGCAGCTCCTCCTCATCTTGGCTGCCCACACTTCGCATTGCAACCCCAGTACTTTCACTCTATTGCTTGCCCTCCTTTCTTTGCTGTGGCTCAATATTTAATTCTCACTTGAGGGGCTCTCTTTCTCTCGGTACCTGTAAGAGGGACTTTTTCCTCATTTTGTGCTTTACCGTGGCATCTTCTTGCAACCGGATGGTGCTCTCCTCATGTTAGCAGACACGCAATTCTCAGGAAGGACTTAATTTTCCCCAACTTTCTTCCTCAGGTCCTGCATTGTCCTTTTCCTGCAAGATACCACCCACTTCTTGTTGGTATCCAGGCATCCCGCAGGTTAAATATTTTGGTAGGCAGACAAGATCTTTGTCTAAGTCACAGAGCACTGAAACAGACCCATTTTTAATACCCGCCACGAATGGCTGATCCGGACTACGATGAGGGCAGGCTGGGCGCCCTTGCAGTGGAAGATGCAAGCCTGATTTATTTTTTATCAGAAGCTATGCTTTAGAAGTGCTGCTTCTGACTTTAAATGAGCAATTTGTCCTGATCCGGCAGTAATATTTGATAAGATTCAATGTTGCTGCTTTTATCATTTGCTTAATACTTTCTATTTTGGAGCAGCGCTTCATGCCAAGTCTTCTAAGTGAAACGCCCTAACTGGATCAGCACCAACTATCTTTTTCTTTTATGCACACTGTGTAAGTAGCATAACCTACTACCAACTAGAGCCGTATAATCACACCCCGCTGGTGTACCCAATCTGATTATATTGTTTATTATGTCAACACACTGGCTTACTTTTATTGCAGGGTAATTTTTCAACTGTAGCCTGGTTATTAGGTGTGCAAGCAGTTTCTACGGGAATTTGATAAGGTGGGAACGAGGGCGTGCGAGATAAGCATTTTCTGGAAATACATTTTGCACTTCTGCATGCCACTGGACCTTGTATTATCTGAGATACGGAAACGGCTTAGCCCTATGCAGGGAGTAATGATTTACCAAGGTGGAAAACACGCTTGATACAAGAAGGGTCTAGAACAGGAGCGAAAAACATATCTAGTGTTACTTTAGGTTGTTTGGGATTTTTGTAAAGCGCAATAAATAAAATGGTAGCCACAGGGCGCGATTTGAGTAACTGTAGGAGACGATACCATCTATACATTGGCCCGAACTTTGAATGCAAACTCAACTACGTGATATCCACGAATCTTTTCGAACGAGAATGTAACTGAGCTCTACAGAGAACAGGGCTCACGACTGAATGCATTCAGAGACTCAGTGGGGTCTAATTCCGCACCACAATGCTCCATTCCATCACACCTCTGTCCAACACTGTGAAGTGACAGAAAAGAGACACCTACCACCTTGAAAAACTCACTACTAAAAATATAAATACGCTAGGCTGAATAAAAATGTTATAGCAATTTAAAAAATCATTGTCATCTCCTGTTAAGGTGAGACAGGGGACATCCAGGCACAGTCCAAAACTCATTATTATCAAATGAACAGCAAGATGAAAATGTTAGTATCTGCTCTGCCACAGTTCAGGATGGTAGGACAATGTGTACTGGACACACTTAAAATTAAAAAAACTCTTGCAGAGGTTGAAAAAGAAATAACTGCATTTAATATATCTTCTGCAAATGTGCAGACTGTCTCTCAGCACTAGCTCCTTGCCACACCGGTGGAGAAAGTGCAGAAAGTTGTGTTTTACATGAATGTTTCTATCTATCTCAGTATAGCATAGCTCAGGGGGGTACTGGCTAACATCTACTTTTTGTTGCCCCTCTGTAAATATGTATATTTTTTTATCTGGATCGTCCATTAGGTACAGCATTGTACCTAAATATCAGCCTTTGCCAATGATACCCATACAACTGGTAAAATTATTCAACACTTTGGTTTAATGTCAGCCACACTAACCCATTGTTCTATGCAGCACCTTCCTTCATTTGTACAATTGTTGGGATGGGAATGTCTCTTGCATGGTAAGCAGATGTTTACACCTGCACTAGGTGCCCGACTGCATGAGAAACTGGTATCCTGACTTATATTTTGGCCTAGCATGATGTTGATTTAGAATGTGAGCCAGGTCTAGGCCTGTTCCTGGTGATACAAGGTCCAGAACCTGTTCTATGACCTAGAGGGATGCACTAAACGTGCCATCGTAGTGGGCAGTTGACTGCTGTCGATGGTCTGGGTGCATCACATAAAGCGCTGTTAGCAGTGGCCAAACCTTTCCTCTATGTCCAGTAAAGTTCTGCTGTTATGTGAACCCCCACATAACCTTACACTGACATTCCAAGAGCATGTCAAGTGCATATATGTGCAGTGAGGGAGTAGCACAAGTATGGCATTAGGACTCTGCGCGTTGTATGAGCCTCAGTCCGGGGATGAGTGGCATCCATTTTGGATGCCCCTTGTATAAGATGGAGGATGAGGACAGCTTTCCCAGACAATGGAATTGTATTGCCAGTATTCCTGTGGCTGGATGGGGAGAGCCAGATAGTGAAGTGAGGAAGATGGAGACAGGGCTACATATAGAAACACAATGAGAACTTTGCTCTGTGGGCTGTAGTTTCTGTTGTTCAAGGTGAGGAAGTTACTAGGCAAGGCCTGCTCATTTGTTTTTCTCCAGATTACTACTTCAGGCAGGCTGATGACAGCCAGGTGCAGAGAAGCTCATGCTTCATTGTGCCTTTGTTTTGGAGGCTGCAACAGCCAAAAATGAGCGCCTGTCTGCATCAGCCCGGGGGCCATGACTGCTGAAGAGCATCCGCATATATTGGTCTCAGGGACTGCATCTGCCAAAGACGAAAGCCTGCTTGTTTCCCCCGCTAAGCTCACCAAGTGTGCTGTTCAGTGACCATGATCCTGAAAGAGGATGTGGTCTTCCACTCCTAGCCAAAGCCACAGTGTGAAGTCACTGACCATACCAGCACTCTCCGTGAACTCACAAGCATCACCGACCAGGTAAAGTGGTACTGGAGCTTCACAAACTGAACAACTGTGCCCAACAAGAGAGGAGAATTCTTGCTGCTGCAAATGCTAACGTCTGCAGGTATAAACTTGCTGGGCCAAAAGATTATTGAACCGACCTACAGGCCAAACGTCTGGTTAATCGTTAGGTATCTGCACTTGTGCCTAGTCCTCTACCCATATATTTGAGTCCCACAAGACAGACAGGGGTGGAAGCAGACAATATAGAGATATACACAATTTAATAAATACCATAGGGGGATAAAACTTTGTACCTGAACCACTTTTGGAGTGTATAGTATTTCGTTTATCTGTACAATTAAAATATTTTCTTTTCAATAAAAGATGAACCAGGGCTGGACAATACATTATTGTGTCTCTTGGTTGATGGCTGAATTATTGTTCCCCCGCTACCTCCTTGAGAAACCTTTGACGACTCTCACTCGCTACCCTGAGAGTCAAGTGCAGAAAGGGTAGTACTTGTCCTAGTTTGCAGAGCCACAGTATGACACCAGTGGCAAATGACCTCAACCACCAAGATTGTGGACAGGTAGACCCTGTCTGCTCTGTCGCCCATCCTAAAAGGGGTCTAACAACGATTTTAATGAAAACATAGATGTTCCGAAAATAAAAATAAATAAAGCTGTGCGATGCATTGTGTCTTGAGCTCTTCCATGTCCTTACCTATGGTTTGATGGTAGCATTCTATCATACTACAGCCCCATCCTACAGATGTCCTTGTGCCATGAGAAGCCAGGTAGGCCAGCTCATGTGGCATCTTGGGCATAAAACTCCACCTATATTTGTGAGGTTTGTTTTTTGGGCACCTGAGAAAGCACCCTCATGTGGGGGCTTGTCACCTGCTTCCCAGGGGTTGGTTTGTAGACATGAGGAATGCAGCCGCCAGTGTCTAAATTAAGAAATAAGTCGGACTTCTGTGATTCCATTTCAGATCCTGTTGCCTTCGCCATGAATGTAAACATGAAAAAAGTTACCTATATATGAAGTCCTGATATCTGCGTTGAGTTGGCCAAATGTATCTCTGCTTACATTCAAGCTTTTTTCTACTGGTGTTTGGTGCTCAAGGAATGTTACATTTAGAAATCAGCCTTTGACCCTACCAAACAAGAACCAGACATTCAGCTTTAAGCATTCACAGATAACCTCATCCTTGCAGCCCAGCACCTGTACTATAGGAATATGCTTAGTGCGATGTAGGAAAGTAGGATCTGCTTTCATGGTTACCCCCACTTTTTGCCTGCACTCAGTGTGTTTTGACTGTGGTCTGCTGGGATCCTGCTAATCAGGACCCCAGCAACTGTGCTCTCTCCACTTAATTGGCTCTGGTAAGTACTTTGGTACATCACAATTGGCTACTGGTATAACCTTGTAAGTCCCTAGTGTTAGACTTGGCACCATTGGCGTGGGTCTCCCTTCCATTTTTTGCTGTTGCCTCATCTGTTTTTGCTGGTCTAGATGCTTTGGGCACTTTGCCACTGCTGTTCAGTGCCAAAGTGCAAGTGCTCCCTGTTGTAAATTGATGTAATGGATTAGTGATTCCATGATTGGCTGATTTTATTTACTTGTCAGACCCTAGTACAGTGCACCATGTGTGCCCAGGGCCTGTAAATCAAATGCTGCTGGTGGGCTTGCAGCACTGATTGTGCCACCCACAGAAGCAGCTTGTAAAATGTGGCTCAGGCCTGCCATTGCAGAGCCTGTGTGCAGTCTGGGACTGCCATGTCGACTTGGCAAGTGCACACACTTGCCAGTCCCTAAACCTTCACTTTTCTACATGTTAGTCACCCCTAAGGTAGGCCCAAGGTACCCCTGTGGTCAGGGTGCATTGTATGTAAAAGGTAGGACATGCCCTGATGTGTGTGGCATGTCCTGATAGTGAAATACTGCCAATTTCGTTTTTCACTATTGCAAGGCTATCTGTTCCCATAGGCCAGAATGGGCAGTTAGTTTATAACATCTTATAAACATAACTAGCCCTAGGAACAAGATAGGAAAATAAAGTTTAGTATGCCTGAACTTAGAATGTTAAAGTGCATCTTTTAGTGTGGGTGATTTTTACATTCTGTGTTTGAAAATACCACTTTTAGAAAGTGGGTATTTTCTTGCCTAACCATCCAGTATGCCTCTGCTAGGTTTGTGTATTGCATGTCTGGCTTGTGAGTGACAGGAGCTGGGAGAGGGCAGTGGCTCCGGCAGTCTGATGAGTCAGGGCTGGGCTGAATGGGACCTGGGTTGAATTTAGAGTAGGGGAGGAGATTTCCTTTCGAATAGCACTCGTTACTTAGGATGCGTTTAGTACGCATGCCATTACAACGCGGTCGTTAGAACGACCGCGTTGTTAGTTCGCATACCTTTACTACGCAATTCTGAACAACGAATGCAGTAGGGGGCGCTGGATGTTGGAATAGTATAATTTACTATTCCAACTCCAGTCTGTGCGGACACTAGGGAAGGTGTTGGATTTTAAATCCAACACCTTCTCCCCCCTAACGCAAGTCGTTGTTCCGACTTGCGTAGTAAAGGTATGCGAACTAACAACGCGGTCGTTGTAACGACCGCGTTGTAATGGCATGCGATATAGTATCGCATGCGAAGTAAACGCTTGTTACCTTTCCTTTCACCTTCCTGGGCCAGGTCTGCTTTCAACAATACTGTCTCCACCTCCTGCCAGGAAGCTGCAACAGTGAGGACAGAACTGGTTTTGGCTGGGTACAGACACTCTCTGCCTTCAGACAACAAAGAATATGTGTGTATAAAAAGAGAGGCCCAGACCCCAGACTTTTAGATCACTTCTGGGAAATCAAGAGGAACCTTTGCCTAGGAGAAGAACCGGAGAAGCTGACGGAAGATTACTGCCCCTGTGCTGTTTGGGGTTGGCCTGCAGTGGTTACTTGTTGCCAAGGAAAGGAGAAAAAGGACTTGGCTGTTTGCTTTGTCATCTTGAGGAAGATCTCCAAGGGCTTGAAACTGAGCTTGCCTCCTGTCGCACAAGTTACTACTTGTGTAACGATATATCTGTAAGAGACATTAGTTAGTGATAGATTCCTTACCTTAGAATATCCCCAGGCGTCAGACTGGATCCGGAAAGTTTTTCGTTAGCAGTACCCCTGCGCGTCAGTAGGTGGCGTTGTGCGGTTCCGCGTCTGTCGCTGGCGTCGTAAGCGCCGAGATGACGTCACGGAGACTACTTAGGCGCCACCCATGCGCGCTGACGTCAGTTCTGTACACGACTTTCCGCGCCAGGAACACAGAGCCATGCAAGAAACTGACCATTGGTGCCATGAAACTAGGGCCCTGAAAGGGATGACCTTAACCCTAGAAATCAGTTCGCAGAACGGGGAGGATGGGTGGGGCGGTAAGGAATCTATCACTAACTAATATCTCTTACAGATATATCGTTACACAAGTAGTAACTTGTGCATCTGAAAGAGACACGTAAGTGATAGATTCCTTACCTTAGAAAAGATACCCCAGCAATACCAACCCCGGTGGTGGGTCTGCGAATAGATTACACCAGAAAGTCACGGAGAACAGAACGGCCAAAGAAGCCGTCTCTCCGGACTTGACTGTCAAGGCAGTAATGCTTGGTAAATGTGTGCAGCGAGGCCCACGTGGCTGCCTGACAAATATCCTGCAAGGGAACGCCGCGTCCCAAGGCAGTAGTGGCTGCTGTTGCCCTGGTAGAATGGGCACGCAGCCCCACAGGAGGCTCCTTCTTAGCCAATGAGTAACATGCTTTGATGCACAAAACGACCCACCGAGAGATGGTGCGTTTGTGCACGGCCCGACCTTTTTTGGCGCCCACGTAGCCAACAAAGAGCTGGTCATCCACCCGGAACTGTTGTGTGCGCGTTAGATAGAACGAGAGCGCACGTTTTGGGTCCAGACAATGGAGCCTCTCTTCCTCTTTTGAAGGATGCGGAGGCGGAAAGAAGGTGGGCAAAGTGATGGTCTGCCCGATGTGGAAGGGCGTGACAACCTTTGGCAAGAAAGAAGGACGGGTCCTTAAAACCACCTTGTCCGGATGAACAGAAAGGAAAGGAGGTTTAGAAGAAAGAGCCTGGAGCTCACTCACTCTTCTGGCAGAGGTGATAGCTACCAGGAAAGCAGTCTTGAGAGTAAGAAGACGTAAAGGACAGTTATGAAGGGGCTCAAAAGGAGCGCACATCAGATAGGTCAAGACAAGATTTAAGTCCCATTGAGGCATTATGAAAGGCACAGGAGGAAACGTGTGTGTAATGCCTTTGAGGAAACGGCTAACAACCGGGGACTTAAAGAGAGAAGGCTGATCTGGAAGCCTGAGAAAGGCGGAGATGGCGAAAGATAACCTTTGACAGTGCCCAAAGCAGAGCCCTGCTGGGCCAAGGAGAGTAGGAACAGAAGGACCTCAGAAAGAGGGGCAGAAAGGGGATCCACAGACTTAGCTGTGCACCATGCCACAAATCTGTTCCACCTGCAGGCGTATACCGATTTAGTGGAGGGACGCCTGGCTGCCAGAATGACATCACAGACTTCAGGAGGCAAGTCAAATGGAATCAGCTGTCGCCGCTCAATCTCCACGCATGGAGGTGGAGGCTGGACAGGTTCGGGTGAAGGACCGTCCCCTGTTGCTGCGACAGAAGATCCTCGCGAAGAGGCAGGCGGATCGGGGGATCGATCGCCATGTTGAGTAGCTCGGGATACCAGTATATTCGTGCCCAATCCAGAGCCACAAGGATGACTTGGGCCCGGTTGCGCCGAATCTTCTTCAGCACTCTGGGCAGAAGTGGTATAGGCGGAAAGGCGTACAACAGACAGCAGCTCCACTCGCGACGAAAAGCGGCGGCGAGCGAGTGCCGCCTAGGAAATTCCAAAGCGCAGAACTGATGACACTGCGCGTTCTCTTCGGTGGCGAATAGATCTAACCAAGGCTCTCCCCACTGCAGAGAGAGACTTTGCGCCACGTCCGAGTTCAGACGCCATTCGTGATCAATTAAACACCGGCGGCTGAGTTCGTCCGCCCTGGCGTTCAGAGAACCTGCTAGGTGTTGAACCACCAAGGTAATGCCTTGATGTTCCAGCCATGTCCAGAGGCGCAGAGCCTCCTGACATAGGGTCCAGGACCCCACCCCGCCCTGTTTGTTGCAATACCACATGGCGGTGGTGTTGTCCGTGAACACCTGCACCACACTTCCCCGGACAGAGGGAAGGAATGCCTTCAGTGCAAGCCGGATCGCCCGAAGCTCCAAAAGATTGATATGGAGCCGGGACTCCGCCAGAGACCTGAGGTCTCTGATCTCCGCCTCTCCCAAGTGGCCACCCCATCCCAGGGGGGACACATCCGTCACCACTGTGTGCTCCGGTTGGGGAAGGGAGAGGGATCTGCCATTGACCCAATCGCGATTCGTGAGCCACCACTGCAAATGTCGTGCAGTGCCCTCCGAGATCTGGACATGATCGGACAGGTTGCCCTGATGCTGTGCCCACTGGAACTTCAGGTCCCACTGCAGAGCCCGCATATGCCATCTGGCATGTTGCACCAGCAGGATGCAGGAGGCCATTAGTCCCAGGAGCCCGAGGGTCATCCTGACTGAAACCCAGGATAGATGCTGAAAGATCGGAATCATAGCCTGAATATCCCGGACCCGCTGCTCGGGAGGATAAACCCGAAACAGCGTCGAATCCAGAACCGCTCCGATGAAGGGGAGCTTCTGAGAGGGACTCAGGTGCGACTTCTGCACATTGATGGAGAACCCCAGCAAATGCAGGAGGTCGGCTGTAGTCTGAAGGTGGGTGACAACTGCCTGGGGCGAGCCCGCCTTCAACAACCAGTCGTCGAGGTAGGGGAAGACTGACACCCCTGTCCTGCGCAAATGAGCTGCGACCACCGTCATCACCTTTGTGAACACCCGAGGGGCGCTGGTAAGGCCGAAGGGGAGCACGGCAAACTGAAAATGCTCCTGGCCTACCGTGAACCGCAGGTAACGCCGGTGGGCCGGCAGGACGGGGATGTGAAAATAGGCGTCCTGCAAGTCCAACGCTACCATCCAGTCTCCAGGGTCGAGGGCAGCCAAGACCTGAGCCAGAGTCAACATCTTGAACTTCTCCTTCCGGAGGAAGCGATTGACGTTCCTGAGGTCCAAGATGGGGCGCAAGCCCCCCTTGTCCTTCTTGGGGACCAGAAAGTAGTGGGAATAACAACCACTCCCTACTTCTGGCCCAGGAACACACTCGATGGCCCCCTTGGCCAAGAGGGCCGTGACTTCCTGCAGGAGAAGTGCCAAGTGGTCCCCCGACATGCGGTGGAACTGAGGTGGCAAGGCTGGAGGGGTGGACTAAAAGGGAAGGGCGTAACCCTTGCGGATGATCTACAACACCCACTTGTCCGATGTGATAGCGTGCCAGTGGGGGAGATGATGGCGGGCCCTGCCACCCACTGGCGTGGGGTGCCCCACAAAGCTCGGATTAGGAAGGTTTGGAGGTAGACGCAGCGGGGCGGAGGTGGACTGACCCCCACGCTGATTCCCAGACCCGCCCCTGCGGAAACCACGTCCGCGGCCCCGCTGAGGCTGGTTCTGCACAGGCTTGCTGAAGGAACGTGCCTGGGCGCCCCTTCCGTGGCCACGAAAACCAGGAGTGGCTGGGCTTCTCGTGGAAAGACCTAAGGACTTGGCCGTGGCCCGCGAGTCCTTAAAACGCTCCAGCGCACTGTCGGCTTTGTCGCCAAACAGGCGAGTGCCATCAAAGGGCATGTCCATGAGTGAGCTCTGGACATCTGGCGAGAACCCAGTAGATCTCAACCAGGCGTGGCGACGAAGCGCCACAGTCGTGGAAATTGCTCGACCTAGTGAGTCCGCGGAATCCAAACCACAACGAATGGCGAACTTAGCCGCATCTTTACCCTCTGCAACAGCGTGGGACAGCACAGCTTGGGTCTCCTCAGGACACTGAGGCAATACCTGTGCAACTGTATCCCACACCGCGTGGGAATAGCGGCCCAATAGGCATGCGGTGTTCACCGACTGCAGCCCCAAGCTGGCCGAAGAGAACAACCGCTTGCCGAACTGCTCCAGCTTCTTAGAGTCCTTATCCGGCGGAGCCGTGGGAAAGGTACTCTGGGACGTCGAAGCTTGGATGACCAGACTCTCGGGCGTAGGATGAGTGGTCAGAAAGGCAGGGTCACCGGGTGCCGGGCGATGACGCCTGGCGACGTTCTTATCCACAGGGGCCCCCGTGGCGGGCCGCGACCAAGTGCCCAGCAAGACGTCAGTGAGGGCGTCATGAAATGGCAGCAGGGGCTCCGACGAAGTGGACGCCGTCTGGAGCACCTCAGTGAGGAGGTTAGTTTTGAGGGCCACCGTAGGGAGGTCAAGGTGGAGAACATCAGCTGCCCGACGGAGCACCATCATGTAGGAGGCGCCCTCCTCCATGGTAGGCGGGGGAGAGGCAAACCCCGGGTCAGAAGAGACGTCGAGGTCGCTGGCGTCCCCCAATTCGTCCGCCCAGTCCTGCTCAGAGTCACACTGACGAGCAAGAGGGTCATCGGACCCCTCCCAGTCGTCCTCCACCTCCGCCGCATGTGGCACCGACCGTGGCGGCAAGGCAGGAGAAGGGACAAACGGCGTCGGGAACGGCGCCGAGAACGGCGCCGGACCGGCGCCGTGTCCCAATGCGGATCCCAGGTAGGAGCAAAATGGTCCTGGAACCTGGGCAAGGGCGGGACAAATGGCACCCACTGCGGCACCGGAGGCGGAGCCGAGGGTGGTGCTGGGGCCGGAGCCGGCAGCGAAGGACCATGTGGCGCCGTGGCCGGAGCCGACGGCGCAGGATCCTGTGGCGCCGAAGCTGGATCCGCCGGCGGCCCAACAGGATCCTGACACGGGGCCCGAGGGCGCGCCGGCGGGAGCCAGAGGCCTAAAAAGGCGGTCCATGGTAGCAAGAAACTCTTGCACCTGTGCGGGAGTCGCCGACGGACCCGGGTAGGGTGGGTAGGCCGCGGGACTCTCGAGCTCCGAAGGAGCCGCAGGGGCAAAGCCCCTGTCCCCTCGTCCGCATCCGGGGGACCGACGGGGGACGTCGGAGAGCGAACACGCTTCTTCGACTTCTTTTTGTGTCGTCTCTTACCCGAATCTGAGGGTGAAGACTTGGAGCCCGAGGAGCGATGACTGTGGCCCCGCGAGCGTTCCCTGGAACGGCCCCTGGACCGGGAACGGCGCTGGGACGAGTGCCGGACCTCCAGCAGCTTCCGGTGCCGCTCCCTCAAGTCCTTCGGGGCCATGGCCCGACAGTCCCGACAGGACCGGGAGTCGTGGTCGGTCTCCAGGCAGTAGAGGCAGACATCGTGGGGGTCCGCCACCGACATATTGCGACGGCAGGCCCCACAAGACTTAAATCCAGGCATCCCTATGTGCACCAAGGGAACCAAGCCAACAGGAGACAAAAGTCTCAAAAAAGGTAGTCAAAAAGTGACTAAGGTACGTGCTCTAACCGGATCTGTGCTTACTGGCGCGGAAAAAGAAAGAACTGACGTCAGCGCGCATGGGTAGCGCCTAAGTAGTCTCCGTGACGTCATCTTGGCGCTTACGACGCCAGCGACGGACGCGGAACTGCACGACGCCACCTACTGACGCGCAGGGGTACTGCTAACGAAAAACTTTCCGGATCCAGTCTGACGCCTGGGGATATTCTAAGGTAAGGAATCTATCACTAACGTGTCTCTTTCAGATTGAAGTCTCAGGGACACAAAGACTTCACCACCAGCTCCCCTGAATTTCCTTGCTGGGAATTCCAACCTGCAAAGAGGTGCCTGCTGCTGTTTAGGACCTCTAGAGACTGTTTGTTGTTGGGAGCTGGAAGATCGACGCAACGAGGAAGAAGCGTGACGCATCCGCACCGATTCCCGACGCATCGCCGAGTCACGGAGAAGACGCGTGCCGCATCCGCACCTGGTCCCGACGCATTGCCGAGCCACGGAGAAGAAGCGCGCCGCATCCACACCGGGTCCCGACGCATCACCGAGAAGACTGTCGCAGCACCTGCAAACGTTCACGCATTGTCGCATCGAGCTGCCATTTTGTCGCATCGCACCGGATCGTCGCCACGCATCGAGGCGCCATCCTGTCGCATCGTAACCGGAACGCAGTAAGAAACAGACACATCCCCTCCTCTCCGGTAAGGAACAGACGCATCACCTCCCCTGCGCTGCAGTAAGGAACAGGTGCCTCACCTCCCCCGAAGCAAGGAACTGACGCATCGCCTTCCCTGCGACCCTTTTGTTTGTTTTGCGTGACGCACCTAAGGTACTTTGTTGGAAAAGTGTCGCATTTACAACTTGCATTGAACTGAACTATTTCTACCATTCAAGAGCCTTATTTTTGATACTGTATTGTGAATTTTTGCTGTTTGGTCTTGTGTTAGTTTAGATAAAGATTACTTATTTTCCTAAACTGGTGTGGTGTCCATTTGTGTCACTGTGTTTCTGTATGTGTTCACAAATGCTTTACACACTGCCTCTGAGATAAGCCTGTCTGCTCGTGCCAAGCTACCAAGGGGGTGAGCAGGGGTTATTTTAGGAGTGTATCCCCCTTACCCTGACTAGGAGCAAGGGCCCATATTTGGACAAAGGTACCTACCTCTGCCAACTAGAGACTCCCATTTTTAACACCTAGTATATGGTACTGAGGTACCCAGGGCATAGGTACACCAGGAGTCTCCCATGGGCAGCAGCATGTATTGTGCCACCCATGGGAGTTCACTCAAACTCTGACTATAGGTCTGCCATTGCAGCCTGTGTGAGATGGTGCTTGCACCCCTCACAACAGATAAAAGTTTCCTTATATCTGAGGTCAATGCACTCAAAACCTATGAGTCACCCCTATGATAGGCCTTTCAGTCCTGAGGGCAGAGTGCTTGGTTATAAATGTGAGGGAGCCCCTGCATGAGCAGGACACCGCTACAAACCCCAGAGTCGATTATCTAGGCTTTGTAAGTGCGGTCAGCCATTTTAAGATATATAGTGGACATTGGTCATTACAAGATGTCTAACTATATAATGGCTGCACTGAACCTGGTCATGTTTTGTATCAAACATGTTGGAATCATACCCTAATACCAATTCCAGTGCTGGGAGTATGATCCCATGTACTGGGGGGCTCCTTAGGGGACCCATACTCCAGATAACAGCCTTTCAGGGTCTGCCGACCACAGACACAATTCTGCTCTCCTGCTGCTGAGCTGAGCTCTAGCAGGGGAAGGTAGATCCAAGACAGGACTTAGCGTATTGGGCTGGGGTGGGGGTGCTTTGCAGCGCCACCAGACTGATTTGAAGGGCACATTTGGTGCCCTTCTTGCATTCTCTGGTTTGAGCCAGTTCAGGAACCCTCGGTTCCCGCTCTGGCACTAAACTGGACAAAGGACAGGGGAGTATCCTCCCTTCTGTCCAGCCCCTCCTCTGGGAGGGACCCTTGAGTCATTCCAACCCTTCCCCTAGGGTACTTACGGGATTCCCTGTTGGTGGGTTCTCAGATTCGTCGTGGAACAAGATTCACCTCTGAAACCGTCTGGACACTTGGACTTTGACTGGAACTGAGACTGCATCAAGGATGACTCCTGCTGCTCCTGGTCTCGCTGTTCTTCAAGTCTTCTGCCTCGTCTGTGTCTGTGCTTCGCTCAGATTCTCCAGAAGGCCTGTGGGCATCAAGGACATCTGAAGAAATCTCCCTTGGAGTGAAGGAGTCATTCCTCTGCCCAGGAACACCGGTGGTGGTTCTGCAGCTCACTAGAGGCCTGGTCTATCTTCCCTTCAATTTTGGGAACAGTATCCCTCGTCAGAGCTGCTGGGATCCAACCCCTGTGCACCGCGTCTACTAGCCGTTGCCCAGGCTTGTTGGCTCTGCACTACAGAGATCTTCTGGCTACAAGAAGCTCCCGCCTCCAGCACCTCATCCCTCGAAGATCAGTGTCCTCACTGCATCCCTTGCACCGTGGGCCTCCATCTTTGGTGAGCTGAATGAGGCCCTCTTGCAACACCTGTGCCTTCGGCCTGTTGGCCTTCTTGAGGGTCTTCCTTTGCTTCAGTGGGCTCCCCTGCTTGCTCGGGCCTGGTTTGACTCTCCTGCACTTGGTGAGTCCCGTGGACCTTGCTGGTCCCAACATTTGCAGCTACCAAGGTTTGTTGGTGCTCCTGCGGGACACTGACCACCTAGACACCGACATCTGATGTGGTACAGCTCGTGCATGGCTCCTGGTCTTCCTCAGCGTCGCCTGGTCTTCACAGATGCAGCGACAAGGTCACCGTTTTTACTCCTGAACCTCCCGACATCGGTAGGCATTGTGCTTCAGTGCCTCCGTGGCCACCTCAGAGTGGCATAGACTCTGTCCCGTCTGCATGCCTCTTCAAGAATCCAACCTTGGATTCCACCGGACTCATTCACAGGCTTTTCCAGAGGAATCTTCTTCGAAGTCTCCCATTGTCGTCTATGGCAGGTTCAGACGTCACTTCACCCCTATGCACCCGGCTTCACTGGTGCAGGTAACCTGGTTCCTGGGGCATCCACGGGTGGGGTGGCTCTCTAACCTTCCGTCTTCCAAACTGTTTCTTCGGGGTCCTTCTTTAAAACTGCAACCGCGACTTCTCCATTGAGATCTGTTGGGTGCGCTGCTGTTGCCACTCTGCACACAGCCTCCGTGGGGTTTCTGGGTACTTACCTTGGGTGGCTTCTTGTGTCCTCAGCTCATCGGAGTCTTCAAGTCCAAGTCCCATTCTCCTTTTCAGTTCACATTCCACTTTCTTAGTATATGGTTTGGTCTCCCCCTGGAGACCAGTGTTTATTTGTGCTACTTACCTGATTATTTTAAAGTATTTTTTTGTGTACTGTTGATATCTCCGGGTAGGAGATATACCAAGTGATAGCGATTGTGCTTGTGTAATAAATAACCTCATTTTTATATAAACACGGTGTTGTTCTGTTTCATCTAATCTACACTGTCATTTAAATGTTGTAAAAGGAAAATGCTACTTACCAGTATGCATCTGTTCTTGGCATGTAGAGCTGCAGAGTTGTACACTGTGCATAGATCGCCATCTGGTGTTGGGCTCGGATGCTTGCACTTTGTTGTCGTCTTGGAAGAGTCTTTTGTAGTCACGAGGTAGGTGACTCCTCCTTTGGACGATAGTGCGCATGGGCATCGACTCCATCTTCAGATTGTTTTTCGCCATGATGGGAAAATGATGGAGTTAATAAGAAGTAAGAGATGTCCATGTGAATGTATCTAATTAAGATAATACTGGAACAGATACAGGTTCCGGGGAGGCGGGTGGGCGTGTACAACTCTGCAGCTCTACATGCCAAGAACAGATGCATACTGGTAAGTAGCATTTTCCGTTCGAGGCATATGAGCTGCAGATTGTACACTGTGCATAGACTGTACAGCAGTATCTACCTTAGCGGTGGTCACCTGTATCGGTTGCAGTAGTTTGAAATAATGTTTTAAGAACAGCCTGGCCTACAGAAGCTTGTTGCTTCGCCTGCACGTCAACACAATAGTGTTTGGTGAAAGTGTGTGGTGTAGACCATGTTGCTGCCTTACATATATCATCTAAGGAATGTTCCCTAAGAATGCCATGGAAACCCCTAGTTTACGTGTTGAATGTGCTTTAGGGGAATTGTTAATGTGCGTTTAGCTTTTTGGTAGCATATTTGAATGCATTTTACTATCCACCTAGCGATCCCAGCTTTAGAGATGGGGTTACCTTTATGAGGTGGTGCAAAGGCTCAAACAGTTGTTTTGTGTTCCTAAAAGGCTTAGTCCTGTCTATGTAGTAAAGTAGGGCTCTTTTGACGTCCAGTGTGTGAAGAGCTCTTTCTCCTACAGAGTCTGGGTTTTGGAAAAACACTGGTAACTCAACAGATTGGTTAAGGTGAAAAGCTGAGATTACTTTGGGAAGGAATCTTGGATTTGTTCTGAGAACCACTTTATTATGATGTATTTGTAAGAATGGTTCTTGTATGGTTAAAGCCTGGATCTCGCTTACCCTTCTGAGAGAGGTGATTGCGACAAGGAAAGCAACTTTCCATGTGAGGAACTGCAGTTCACATTTATGTAGAGGTTCGAATGGGGGACCCATGAGTCTGGTAAGGACAATGTTTAAATTCCACACTGGAGAGGGTGGCAGTCTGGGAGGAATTATTCTTTTAAGTCCCTCCATAAAGGCTTTAATTGCAGGTACTCTGAATAATGACAAATGTTGTCTGTTTTGTAAATAAGCGGCGAGTGCTGCTAGATGTAATCGTATGGATGAATATGCTAGATTACATCTTTGTAAGTGTAGCAAATAGCAAATAATGTCTTGGATGGAAGCATCCAGTGGATCAATTTTATTATTTTTGCAGTAGATGACAAATCTTTTCCATTCAGCTGCATAGCAAGCTCTAGTAGTAGGGCGTCTGGATTCTTTAATAATGTGCATACAGTCTGGCGGAAGGTTAAGATAACCAAACTCTAGGACTTCAGGAGCCAGATCGCTAGATTCAGTTGTCCTGGATCGGGGTGTTGTATCTCTCCATGGTTCTGCGTTAGCAATGTTGGGGAGAGGCGTAGTTTTTGGTGTGGAACCACCGACAGTTCTAGTAGAGTTGTAAACCATGGTTGGCGTGCCCATGTGGGAGCCACCAGGATCATTTTGAGAGACTGTTGTCGGAGCTTGCGTACTACTAGGGGAATCAGTGGGAGTGGCGGAAAAGCGTACGCAAATCTGCCTGACCAGTTCATCCATATCGCATTGCCTTTGGACAACGGGTGTGGAAGCCTTGCGGCGAAGGTTGGGCATTTTGCGTTCAGGTGTGTGGCGAACAGATCTATGTCTGGTTGACCCCACCTTTGGAAAAAAGGTTGGAGAACTTGGGGATGAAGTTCCCATTTGTGTATCTGCTGTGTCTGTCGACTTAGCAGATCCGCAATCTGATTGTGAATTGCTAGAAGATGTAGTGCTAGCAGGTATATCTTTTGTGGGATGGCCCATCTCCATATGGTTTGTGCGAGCTGGGACAGCTGCAGAGAATGTGTGCCTCCTTGTTTTTGTATGTAGTACATGGCTTTCATGTTGTCGGTGCGGATTAGGACAGTCTTGTGTTGTAGATGTACTTGGAATGATTTTAGTGCTAGAAATACTGCCAGTAATTCTAGGTGGTTGATATGGAGCACTTTTTGTTGAGTGGTCCATTTGCCTTGAATTGTATGGTTTAGGAGATGGGCTCCCCAACCAGTGAGTGATGCGTCTGCTGTTAGTGCTATCTGTGGAACTGGCTCGAGGAACGGCCGCCCTTTGGACAGGTTTTGTGTGTTCCACCACTGTAGAGAGTGATGGATGCGGCTGTCTACCAACACCAGATCTGCAAGTTGTCCTTGAGCCTGGTTCCACTGACGTGCTAGGCATTCCTGTAGGGGGCGCATCTGAAGTCTTGCATAAGGTACGAGAGATATGCAAGAGGCCATCATTCCTATGAGTTGCATGAACACCCTTGCTGGGAGTGACTGCTGCGGTTGAAATTTGCTGGTTAGGGCTTGTATACTGGCTATGCGAGCTGGACTTGGAAATGCTAGAGCTTTGGAAGTGTCTACTGTGGCTCCTAGATACTGATAGATGTGGGAAGGCTGGAGGTTTGACTTGGGGTAATTTAGTGTGAATCCCAAGTCGTGTAGTAGTTGGATAGTTTGATGAGTGTGATGAACACACTCGTTGAACGACTTGGCTTTTATTAGCCAGTCGTCGAGATATGGAAAGACATGGATTTGTTGTCTTCTTAAGTGTGCTGCTACTACCGCAAGGCACTTTGTGAATACTCTGGGTGCGGTGGTTACCCCGAATGGTAGGACTTTGAACTGATAGTGTTGTCCGTCCACTATGAACCTTAGATACTTCCTGTGGGCAGGGTGTATGGGAATGTGGAAGTAGGCGTCTTTGAGATCTAGTGTGGTGAGAAAGTCGCCTTGTTGTAGAAGTGGAAGAACCTGTTGCAGAGTCATCATATGGAAATGATCGGACTGTATGTAGAGATTGAGGGGTCTGAGGTCCAGTATTGGTCTGAGGGTGCCGTCCTTTTTGGGGATTAGGAAATACAGCAAGTAAACCCCTGTCCCTTGGTGCTGTAAGGGAACTGGTTCTATTGCATGCTTTTGAAGCAGTGAGAGAGTGGAGGGAGTGGAGGGAAGTCACTGTTTAATAGCGGAGGAGGCACGAGTGTTGGTATTACCTCGGCCTCTGCCCTTGTTGTTATTTCCCCTGTATCCACCTCTAAAATATCCTCTGTTGGGGGATGTGTGAGTGGTGGTTTTATATGAAGAGGAGGCGGTGTCTGTTCCAATATTTTTAGATGCTCCTCTATAAAAGGAGCGACGAAAGGAACCACGTGGGGATGGAGAAGGTAATGCTCCCATGGATTTAGCGGTCTCAGTGTCCTTCTTCATTTTTTCTAAAATGGTGTCTACCGCCGGCCCAAAAAGGTGTTCCTGATCGAAGGGTTGATTAAGGATAGCCGTCTGAACCTCTTGTTTAAAGCCTGAAATGCGTAACCAGGCATGTCGTCTGAGTAGCACACTAGTGTTGACAGACCTGGAGGCTGTGTCGGCTGCATCTAGGGCACATTTGATGGATGCGTTGGTTATTAGTTTGCCCTCTTGAATTAAGTCATTTGCCTCTGTTTTGTATTGGTCAGGCAAATGCTGTAACAGGGTCTCCAAGCGGTTGTAGTGGGCCCTGTCATACCTAGCAAGTAATGCTTGGGTGTTGGCTATGCGCCAGTGATTAGTTGCTTGAGCAGCAACTCTTTGCCAGAGGCATCCAGCAATTTGGATTCTTTATCCGGAGGTGGTGCGTCACCGGAGGTTTGAGGATTGGCGCGCTTCCTAGCATTAGAGACTACTAGTGAGTCTAAGGGTAGTTGCCCTTTGATGTAGGTGGGATCGGCAGGGGCAGGTTTATATTTTTATCAATCCTAGGATTGAGAATTCTGGTCCTGACCGGGTCTTTGAATATGTCGGGGGCGTGTTTAATGACCCCTTTTAACATTGGCAGGGTTTGGACAGTTTTCTGGGACTGTTCAAAGGTCTCTAGGAGGAAGTCGTCCTCCGTAGGGTCTGAGTGTATGGGGACACCATGGTAGAGAGCAGCCCTGTTTACGAGTTGTCCAAAACCAATATTGTCTTCTGGGGAGATTGTTTTGTTGGGTATGGCTGTGGAGAAGGGAGGTCTATTGGGTCATTGTAATCGTCCCAATGATCTTGTGGCATATCTGTATGATCGTCAGGATCAGTATAAGGGTCATTGGTGTGCCCCCCATTGTTGAAATCATCATCAACCTCATCCTGTGGTGAATGTGGAGGAATTGTTGGAGTGTGTGGAGGAGAGACAGGTTTAGAAGGAGGACCTGGCTCAGGAGAAAGGATAGGGTTAGGGGGAAGAAGAACAGGAGAAGAGGGTCTGATAGGTGAAGTGGCACAGTCTTTCTTCTTTGAAGGCACTACAGGAGTGTCTTTTGTGTCCAACTTCCTCTTCTTCTGTGGAATAGTAGCCACATGTCCTGTTTTGGGATCTATGTGTAGCTTTTTCTGTTTGGGATCGACAGGATCAGGCTGGAAAAGTGTATCTTGGTCGATAACCGCTTTCGGCGCCGACGTCATCGGGTCCGAGCGAGGTTTTCATTTGTGCTCCGAAGCTTTAGGAGTTGGTTTAGAGTCCTTTGGCTTTGTTATGGAGCCGGAGATGTTCTTCGGTTCCGAAGGTTTTGGCTTCGGAGCCGATGGTTTGTCTTTCGGCGTCGAGGTGGTTGGTGCCGACTTGTGTTTGGGAGTAGGTTGGTCTCCCGTCTTCGGTGCCGAAGGCGCCTGTGGGACTTGGACATGAGGTTTGCTCGGTCCCGAGCTACCGGAAGTCTTGACCTTTGTCTTCGGAGCCGAGCCCAAGGGCGGGGCTTCTGAAGCTTGTTTAGGTCGCGACTGGGGCCAGCAGGCGAAGTCTTGACCAGGGCCTTGGTTTTTTCAGGTGGAGTGGGGGTAGGGGCAGTTGTACTCACTCGTTGACCAGGAGTGATGTGGTCGTCTGAGTCGTCTGCTTCGGACACGATTTGTAGGTCTTCGGAATCGTCCTCCGGAACATCGGGGCCTTCATCGAAGATGTCCGCTGGTGCTGGAGCTGGTCTCTGCGCCATGATGTGTCGTCGGGCCCGGCGATCACGGATGGTTTTCTTGGATCTAAAAGAGGCGCAGGCCTGGCAGTCGTTCTCGTTGTGTTCGGGCAAGAGACACAGGTTACAGACCTTGTGATGGTCACTGTGTGGGAATTTGGCTCCACACTGGGGGCATTTTTTGAATGGAGTTCTTTCCATGAGCTGTAGGCCCGAGCGGCGTCGATAGGCCCAACGGCCCACGTCGACGACCGGAATGGAGTAGGAGAGAGGCGCGTCGAAGATTACGCGATCGAAAACAATACCGTCGAGTTAGAGATAATTTGCGCGTCGAAAAAGGTTTGGAAAATAAAGTCCGGAACCGGAGCGCCGAAGTTACATCCGAACCCGATGGAGGAAAAAAACAATCTGAAGATGGAGTCGATGCCCATGCGCACTATCGTCCAAAGGAGGAGTCACCTACCTCGTGACTACAAAAGACTCTTCCAAGACAACAACAAAGTGCAAGCATCCGAGCCCAACACCAGATGGCGATCTATGCACAGTGTACAATCTGCAGCTCATATGCCTCTAACCAAGCTGTTTTACACTGCTTCAAGATAAGCCTGAAGGCTGCTCTCCACAGCTACCACTTTGACAGTTTTCAAGCTTATCAAAGACAACTAAAATCACCATAAGGGTTGCCTGGATTAGTGTAAGATGCATCACTCCTTAGAGTTTGAACCATATACTAAGCCAGCCTCCTACATGCGGCATACACCGTTTCAGAGCATTCATTAAAACATATTTAAGTTTGCTGCTAATGCAAGAGGCTATGTGGACGACCAGTTTGGACTGGAGTGTACCTTTATGGGAAAACCAAGACTAATAAGACTAACCCCTAACCTCCACAGGGGGACTGCAACCTCCGCCATCACCTTGGTGAACACCGAAAGCACGCTGGTAAGGTCAAAGGGGAGCACAGCCAACTGGAAATGCTCGTGGCCCACCATGAACCGCAGATAGTGTCTGTGAGCTGGCAGGTTGGAGATTATGAAAGTATGCATCCTGTAAGTCCAGCACTACCATTCAGTCTCCGGGGTCCAGGGCAGACAGGATCTAAGCCAGAATGAGCATATATGAATTTTTCCTTTTTCAGGAAATAGTTGAGAGGGCATAAGCCTAGAATAGGATGGAGGCCTCCATCCATTCTTCAGCACCAGAAAGTAGCGGGAGTAGCAACCACGACCTACGTCTGAAGTATGCACCCTCTCAATGGCTTCTTTGCCCAAAAGAACCTGCACTTCCTGTTGCACGAGCGAAAAGTGGTCCCCCGTCTGCAGATCTGACGATGGTGGCAAGGGCAGCAGGGATTCTTGAAAAGGAATGGCATAGCCCCGCTAAACAATCTGGAGCACCCATTTGTGTGAAGTAATTATTTGCATTTGAGCAGGTGGTGCCAGAGCATACAGCTGTACATGGTGTTGTGAGGAGATGTTAAAGGTGCTTTAAGGCTGTGGCTGCCGTTGGGGGGAGAGGGAGGAGGCTGGGGAGGGGTGATGAAGGAGCGCTGTACTGTGTAGACCTCTGGCCTTGGTTCCCACGATTGCTGTGGGAGCCGCATCCGTGGCCACTAAAGGACTGAGAGGCATGTTGACTGTGGCAGCTAGAGATGACAGTTTGTGGCTGATAGCCCCTACTGTATCCACGGAAGGAGCGGAATGAAACTTTCATGAGGTCATGGTGACTCCCAACGACCTCAAAACATGCCAGTGCCAAATCCGCCTAATCGCCAAAGAGGCAAGTGCCCTCAAATGGCATGTCCATATAGGATGCCTGGGCATCCCCCGAAAACCCAATTGATGTCAACCACGAGTGACGTCTGTTTACCGCTGACTAAGCAAACGTTCTGGCTAGCGGGTCAATCATATCCAGTCCACAGTGTATGGTGAACTTCGCTGCATTTCTACCATCAGCAATTCCTTGGGAGAGTATTGCTCAGGCCTCCTCCGAGACCATAGGCAGCACTTGCGCAAACGAATCCCATACAGTATAAGATTAACTTCCCAATAAACATGCGGTGTTCACTGATTGCAGTGCAAGGCTGGTGGAAAGTCCTCTTCCCAAAGGTGAGCAGCCTCTTGGATTCCCTAGCCGGCTGTGTACTAGGGAATGCACCAGGGTTAAATCTGGAAGTAGAGGCCTGGACTACCAGGCTCTCAGGGTTGGGGTGTTAGCTGAGGAAAGATGGGTCTAGGGAGAGGGGCGATGGCGGTAGGCGGTGGTCCTGTGCACAGGAGTGCCTGTGCAGGGTTTGGCCCAGGCCCCAAGTAGGACATCAGTGAGGGCTTCATTAAAGGGGAGTAGTGGTTCTGAAGGGCATACCATGGGTTGACTTTGACTGTGGGCAAAGTTAGGTCCACGACCTCAGCTGCTCTCCAGACCACCATCACAAAGCAGGCCCCTTCCTATGTAGCCACCGTCGGATGAGAAAGGAGACCAGTGTCTGGTCAGGTATCCAGACCACTCGCATCAGCCAATTCCTCATACCAGTTATCTTTAGCCATGGACTCTTCTGCGGGTTGTGCTCCTCACAGGGCCTTTCGGGAAACTAAGGCTCTCTCTCAGATTCAGCCAGTCCAGCTCCATATCGGAGTCAGGAATCATTTAAAAAAAAATATATCTTTATTTGCATTTTTCAAGTATAGGTAACATTGAATACATAAGGGATGAGGGCAATACAATCATAACAGATATAGTAGAAATTATCATGCACGTTGTCCGTACATCTCAAGTTGTACACAACCCCAGTCTTGTCTGTCAAACAGGTATACATGAGAATACAAGTTACACATATGCTGTTGGATGTATACTGCATGAGAGCTACACTTGTGTGTCCATTAAGTTGTCAATGTTTTTGCCTTACCCTGCCCCTAATTTATTTTATTTTATTTTTTTAACTCATTTATAAGGCGCACGAATCATCCCCAGGGGGATCTCTCGGCGACCGAGAAGGAGGCAAATGAGGGAGGAGTATAAAATTCACTCGTTAGAATAGCCAGGTCTTGAGCAACTTTTAAATTGTGGAAAGTTTGGACAGGCACGAAGATATTCGGGAGCTCGTTCCAATGTTTGGGGGCCAGATAAGAAAACGCACGACCCCCATTTTAACTTTCCTTATTCTCCTGCCACAAAGCAGGCTACGATTACTGGATCTAAGTTGTCGCCCAGGTTGGTAGCGTTCAATTTTGTTAGTCAAATAGGACGGGCCCAGACCGTGCAGGGACTTACAGACCAAGCAGAGTAGCTTAAAAATGGCTCGTTTCCTCACAGGAAGCCAGTGTAAAAGGCGCAGGAGAGGGAGGGAGGGAGTTCGTGCTGGTTTGTTAAGGGCAAGACGGGCTGCGGTATTCTGCACCACCTGAAGCTTGGATAGCAGGTCCTCCCTAATTCCCACCAACAAGGAATTGCCATAATCAAGGCGACTGATAAGGAGCGACTGGATAAGGGTCTTTCTAGCGTTCAGAGGGATCCATGGAAAGATCTTTCTAAGTAACCGCATGGTCCCGTAACAGGTTCCTACGAGAGTATTTACCTGATCTTCCATTGAAAGCTTATTGCCTATTCTGACCCCTAAGTTCTTAGCCCAGCCCCTAGGGGCAGGTGCTTCTCCTAATTCTGTCGGCCACCAGTCAGCGCTCCACAGTTCTTCAGCCTTGCCGAACAACAAAATCTCTGTTTTGGAGGAGTTGAGTTGTAAAAAGTGCTTCCTCATCCAACTGGCAATACTCGTCATACAGGAAATAAATTTAGCCTTGGTTTCTGCGGGGTTGTTCTCAATGTGTACTATCAATTGCGTGTCATCAGCGTAGGAGATGGTTTCAAACCCATGATTTCTGATGATAGAGGCCAAGGGAGCGACAAAGATTGAACAGCGTGGGGCTCAGTATAGAGCCCTGTGGAACCCCCTTGTCCACTACAGTTGTATGCGACACAAATGAGTCCAACTGAACACATTGTGTTCTGTCGGACAAGTAACTCTGAATCCAATAATAATCTAATAATGTCGTTTAACTGGGTGCCCATTCAGCATTCCCTATGATCTTCCGTACCGCGTTTCCTGTGTCAGAAATGCAGAATGATACAAATATGATACAGTTATTAACCAAACAATCAAAAAAAGAAAAGAGACCATCGTAAAAACCGTTGTGTCTGGGTCGTGTTATACAAGAAAAGCAGACTATCATCTCTTCTGTGCTGTGATATGCCTGCCATCTTGTCCTTTTGTAGTGTGGTTTGTGGCCTCATTGTCTACATTGCTACGTTAGCTTAGGCCTGGCTGCCAAGATGCCTTTTTGCACACGTTACTCTGTGACTTTGTTTTTCCAGACTCTGCTTGTGCCCGGCTATATTAGAACTGTCTGCCTTTTTGCCTTTCACCTTTTCTCCTGTTCCCTGTGGGTTTCGTCTGCACATCATGTACAAGGTCGAAAAACAACGTCCCTTGTTCTTGCTGATCTGGTCAGCCCCTCACACTTCGACATAACACAAAATACAGCTGCACTGGAGAAATTTGTGTGCTTTTAATATTGTGATCTCGCTGTTTGTGGCACTCGGAGAAAAACCTTTCCAGAGAGAAGAGCTGTGCTTGTCTGATGATGTAAACCTTGCATCTAGATATTGAGGTATGAGGGTCCGCCTGACAAAGCCCAGAGGTCTTCTATTTTTATAATAAACTAGTTAATAGCACGGGGAGGGTGGTAAGGCCATTTAGCCCTATATCCACTGTCTTTATAAAATGCTGTCCCCGTTTGTATTCTATGGAATTGTAACTATGCTTCTTATTTTATCATTATGCATTATGCTGATAGTACTGGCACGTGTACTGTATCTTAGAGCACGATAGTTGAAATAAACATTTTAAACTATACTGTGTCGCTTATTACGCAAGTTGTGGACAAGTATGAGTGAGTTATGAAAGAGTGTTCTTGCTCCCGCGAGTCCTGGAGAGAGAGACCGTGTTCTGGGTTGTCTAATCATTGGTAGCTTCGCTGCGAATGAGACACTAAAGCTAGTCGGATTGGGATTGTGGGTACTAAGGTGCATGGTTGGTTCACCACTATACTCCGAGGTCCTATTATCCTGTGCATAGCTCTGTATATGTGCAGAATCCCTACAACATGGCGCCACCAACGTGGTGGGCTTCTTATCTGCGAGACGCTGGAGTAGTGCTTGTGCTTGTCCACAACACCCTTCGCATACGCTTCCGGAAACGTGTGTGAGGGTGATACCTCCTATATTGATGTTTTTATAGGTTCTTTCAAGCTTGAAGTTATTAAAAGGTGTTTAAGTAAACCCTATATTGCGCTGCCTCATATTAGGTTGTCGATCATTTCTGGTCTTAATGGCGGATATAAATATACCGGCACATAGCCGCGCTGCGCTCCGGGCTCATTTACTGGCTTATGGAGTGCCTGACGCGGGTGTCGCACTCATCTTTATGGTGCAGGCTGACCCGGCTCACCACTTTGAGGTGTTTTACTCTTGGGTCACTTTTCCGGCGGTGGATGGAACGGACAATTTGTTTCATGAGTACGCTCTCACTGCCCTACCCAATTCTTATAGGCCTTATCAGGCTCTTGAAGTACCACTTACGGCATGGCAACACCGTATTTGGTTTAATGGTGCCCTCCCACATCCGGTCACCCCGGTTCGTTTAGGCCCCATATCAATAGACGGGGCCACTTGGCCAGTCTTGGCCGGGTATACCCCACATCCGCGTTATTTGAGGCTTGCGGTTGATGAACTGCGTGCATTGCATACGTCTTTGATACGCGTTCACAGAGCTTTAGTACAGTATGTTACAGGCAACATCCAGGGAGCCCCTCCTGGAGTTGAGGCGCATCCAGCTGGACCGGGCGGTGTAGCCATAAGTCCCGTCATGGTTAATTCGGTGATGGGCAAGCGCCCACAAAATAAGGATGATTTGCCTTATTGGCTTGCAGAAAAATTTGACCAGCTGGAGGCAGTTTTGTCCAAATACTTCTCCTGTGGAAAAACACAGGATTTTAACGATTAGTTTGCCGAAAGACTTAATTCCCGAGTTGGCAGAATGCAACAACTGGGGCAAGGTATTCGCAGCAGTATATGCGAAGTGTTTCGGCACTCCTTCCATGACAGTTCTCCCCTCTGTAATTAAACGAGTGCAGGATGAGCATGGCCCTGAAGCGGCTGTGGAATTGGGGATGAGACTGGTGGGAGTGTTCGATGTAGTGGCTGATCTAATCCTCGCGAACGTCAAGGGCGATGCAGTCAACTTTCAAGTAGCTAATGCTTTGGCTTTGGTCCCAGAACCGGACAAGCCACGCGAATTACCGAAAATTATTGCACAGGCTTATAAAACCATTGGCCGCAATAGTCTGGGAGTTAAGCCTTTTGCTAAAACGCAAACTCAATCACAGCCACAACAAAAAACTCAGTCTGAGAAAGATGAGAAACCGTTCTTTACTAAAAAGAGCTGGAGGTTGAAGAAACAGGGTAAGCAACAGAAAAAACCAGGGTCGCGTGGCGCATCCCCGGTTTCCATATCTTCTGAACGCACTTATGATTTGCGCGACAGAGCGAGAATTAAATCTCCAGAGAGATTTCAAGTCCCTGATCCGCGTTCTCCTCGTTCTTCACAGGCACCATCGACCTCCCAGACTGGTGGAGGAGATCGCCAGGATAGAGGCAGGGGTCGTGAGGCTCCACAGGGACGAGACCAACCTCGACAACCAGTCCGAGGGAAACCAGAAGAATTTCCGCGTTCTCGCCCACAGTTTCAGAAGAAAAAAGTTGCAGCATTAACAGTGAGGTATGCCACAGACGGTGAGAACGAGACTCCTGAATTGGACGTGGGCAGTGACGCTCGTAGACAGCGCCGCGGAAGTTACCATAGTGCGGGAGGCACTACGTCCTCACGTGGAGCGACAGCAACTGATACATTCATTACTGTCGAGACAGCTGACACCCGAGTGGCACCCCTGACAGACTATTTAACATTGTCATTCAAATTGAAGGTGACATTGAGCGTGTAATTAAAGGAATTTTTTGGGAGAATCTGACCTCTTCTTACGACATTTTGTTGGCGGAGGCGGATTGGCCGCCCCCATTCGTACTTGCTGCTCGTAGAGGGGAGGAGGTAATCCTTCCGAGCTTTTCTCGTCATATCCCCAAGGACAAAGCGGAGGCTGTCGCAGCTGAATGGGCTGGGGCCCTGGCTCCGGCATTGTACCGTAATCACGTGGGCTGGGATGAAGACTCTCCACCCCATGATATTCCCTTGCGGTCTCAGCCACAGCCACAAACCCAATATCCCATCCGGCGGGAAGCTAAAGGTCCCGTTTCCGACATTCTGACACAGTTAGAATATCAAGGAGTAATTGAAACATGCGTATCACCAATGAATAATCCCCTTTTTGCGGTTTCTAAACCTGATGGGTCGTACCGCCTAGTTTTGGATTACCGACATTTAAACTCTCATTGTCGGACCTTTGCGGTACAAAATACCCACAGTTCTGCACTTGTCGACAGTCTTGTTCGTAAAAAATATAAAATGACACTTGACCTATCCAATGGATTTTACACGCACAACTTGTCCCCGGAGTGCAGCCAATGGAGCGCTTTCACTTCCGGTGGAAAACATTTCAAATTTCGGCGTTTGCCCATGGGCTACAAGAACAGCCCGGGTGTCTTCGCCGCACGTGTTGTCTCTTTGTTGGACAGCATAGACCCAGATGCGTGTTCGTACGTCGACGATATCTATCTGACAGACGACTAATTATGGCCGCATCTTTCACGTGTGGACCGCATTATTCTTGAATTTGTGGTCTTAGGATACAAATTTAATTTTGCCAAATCTCACATTGCTGAATTCACCGTTTTGTTTTTGGGCTATGAGCTCAACAATAAAGGTAGGGGTTTAGCACCCCATTTCTTGGAGAAGTGCGCACTTTTGCGCCCTCCAACCACCCTGAAGAAGCTTCAGTCATTACTGGGATTTCTAAACTTCCGGCGTACTTACATTCCCGAATATGCCCAGCGTATCAAGCCGCTATATGCCTTGATACAGCCTAGCTTTTCGAAGTCATGCTGGCTTCCTGAGCATTCCTCTATACTGCACTCTTTGCAGTCTGATCTGCTTGAATCTAAGTTCTTGTTGACTCGTGATAACCACACAAACCTGGTGATTAGAATTGTGCCAGGAGCAGTGGGTTTCACGTACTTAACCTTTAACGAAGGTGACACAGTACCGATTGCATACAAGTCACATCTTTACACTTCAGCAGAGTTGCGCTTCTCCTCTGTGGAGAAAGTTTTAACTGCAGTGCAAATGGCGATTCTAAAGGAACGCGCACTGGCACAGGGAAAACGCATTCTAGTGGTAACACCATATCCTGCCCTTGAGGCGGTGACGAAGGCAAGTGTACCGAACTCTAAGGCTTTGCACCTCCGTTGGATACAATGGGCTACATCTCCGACGTCCCCGGATGTCACTTTTATCTTTGATTCCTCTCTTCAGACACAGGAGTTCGTACAGTATGAATTTGTTCATCCTCCTCCTCTGTCTTTGCTGCCGCTAGAGGAGTACAAATGTATTATATACACCGATGGTTCGGCACAACCGGCCACGGGTTCAAAGCATGCTTATTCCGCAGCGTGTGCTATTGTTGCAGGTACTATGGTGAACGGTGAGTTCAAATCGACTGTAGTGCATACACAGGCACTAGGAGACAGTACTGCACAATTGGCCGAGCTGCGTGCCTTGGTGCTCGCACTTGAATTCGCGAGCGGACGTGACGACTCTTGTTGTATGCGATTCTTACTACTGTGTTCAATCTTTCAATAACAACTTATTCTTTTGGTCGCAAAACGACTATAGAGATGCAAAAGGCAGCACAATTAAGCATAAGTTGCTTTGGGTTCGAGTGGCAGATCTTAAACAACGTTTGCCTCTCACACAGGTGATTCACACCCTTGGCCACCAGCGTGTGGGCGCACACGCTGTCGGTAACAGTTTGGCAGATGAAGCTGCCAAATCAGCAGTAGCCACGTGCTCAGTAGCAGCAGTTACAAGATCCATGACTGTTGGGATCACCTAGCACGAGGGACATCTGAGATTCCTATCTTCCGTTCCCTGCGTGGAACGTGGAATGCTGTTATACCGGCAGTTGCTGCCAGGGTCGCTGTGTGTCCGGACCGATTAAAGTGAAGACTAGGAACCTTACCCCGTGTCGTCTTCCTTTCATTGGCGACGAGTTGTCCGGTCCACAGTCTTCCCTACCGTCCTTCACCGACATCGTATTGTGCTGGCGTTTTCGAGAGTCAAGTTCCTTGAGCCTCGCCTGGAAAACCGCCTGAGCGCCTCCCAACTGCCCTTGGTGAACACCCTGATATCTGAAGTTGGTTGCCCATAAGCCGCATCTCCGGCGAAGGTCCCGGTGAGGTTTTGATGAATTTTGGGGTATTTCGTAGCTCCAGCCGAGTCTTGGAGCGTGCATTGTACCGGCACGCGCCATCCTGACGCACATCAGCGCATGTGTCAGCACGCATTGCGTGTGACGTCAAGCGTTGCCAAGGAGCTGGGATTGTTGTGGCAACCGGCGCGCATACCGGCGCGCGCCACATATGGTGAAATAAGCATAGTCAAGCGTTGCTAGGGAGCTGGGATTGTTGTGGCAACCGGCGCGCATACCGGCGCGCGCCACATTTGCCGATCTAAGCTCAGACGCGCTTACTCATCAGCGAGTTGAATCTTTAGAAAAGGCAATCTTTCAGATATGTTGCCCGGCGCTAGTCAAAGTGTTCTGTGGTTGTGGGGCAAGCTGCACCTCACGAATTAAATACGAATGGTTTAAGACAACCAAAACAATATAACCAATACAAAGCTGAAGTTTTAAAGGCACACCAGAAAAGGGATGGTGCATTCCCATATACAATTTACACTGTGATTCCTACAGTTTGTGCAACTATAAACTCAACAGTGACACCCCCTCCTGGTGATCACTCTGGTGCATGCATTCTCTGTAAAGTGACAAAACATACTCAGTCAGCAAGTCAAACTCTGGGGCAACATTCTCTCCATGGGCATGTCGGTGATGTGCACACCTGTTTTTTTTTTTAATAGAAAAACGTAGGGATATCAAATTTTTTTTTTTTTTCTCTCTTTTGGTGGCGTTTTCATTTATCTATTCAGTTTTTTATTTCCTGCAACATAATTCTTGTTGTGGTGACTTGTGGCAGCAACTCACCCACGCAAGATTACTCTATGGATCGCGTAATCGCACCACCTCCCTTTTTACAGTCACCCGGTACTCCCCCTGTCATTTGGCAACAGTGGAAAGAAACATTTGATGCCTATCTTGAGGCGATTGATGGAGATACCTTCACGTCAAAGAAAAAAAAGCCTTACTAGTATACAATTTGGGTGCTGAGGGAAGAAGTATTTTGAAGACTTTACCTCTAGAACTCGTAAGAACATGTGTCAGTAGTGGTGAAGAAGGTGACTCCTTAATTGTTGACGACTATGCCTCTCTTATTAAAACGTTGGATAAGAGATTCAATCCGAAGAGAAATATTGTGCTGGAGCGTCACAAGTTTTTGCAACGTGCTCAAATCCCTGGCGAATCCATTGATGATTTTGTAGCCGTCCTCAGAACCCTAGCTGTTACTTGTAATTATAGGGAGTTCAGAGACGAAATCATCCGGGATCAGTTAATCGAGCGCACTTGCAATAAAAGATTCAGGAGAAACTTTTAAGTTCAGAAGACCCTGATCTAGAAACTGCTCTCATTTTGGCCAGAAGCATTGAGCATTCCCAACTATGCATGAAAGAAATGAGTGGAGCATCCAACGAAATCAAATTAGTCAGCATCAAACCCACTAGTAGACCCGCTAAAGGGAGCAACACAAACATACCCAGCACTTCTTCATCTGCATCCTCCTTGCCTAAACCTAAATTTGAAAGATCAGAAAAACCTGACCTCTCCTGTTACCGATGTGGTAGCAGATCTCATCTGGGCAATTTTAAGTTTTGTTTTGCTATTAATCAAACTTGCTTCAAATGTGGTAAGAGGGGACATTTGGCACGTATGTGCAAGGCTACTGTTGCACATAAGGGACAGACTAGAACTGTGAATGCTTTTGAAGAAGGTAATGTCAACTATGGAAATGATAACGAAGGTTACGAATTGTTGATGTTGTCTTCTTCCTCTACTCAACTGGATGGTGTGGTGGAAATTGCCTCCATTGTTGAACCGCACAAAAGGAAATCCCTGCGTGTATCATAAGTTTAAACGGATATGGTATAAAGTTTTTGGCTGATTCTGGTTCTCCTTTTACCCTCATCAATGCCAAAGACTTTGAGAAATTGGGCAACATTCCTATTGTTCAGTCTAATATAAAGATTTTTGCTTACGGTGGTAAGAGAGTAGAGGTGCTTGGCAAGTTTGAGGGCAAGTTGAAGTTCAAAGGGATTCAACGCTTAGTATTATTTACATTGTAAAGGAAGGTGCGAATTTATTGGGATGGGAGGAACAGGGTGAGCTGGGGATCATCCTTGATCCCAACCATCCGGACATGGTGTTATCGAAATACGAAGCCAAACAATTTTATTCCAATCTTCCTGAGATTACCCCTGTGCATAAGATTACTGCAGAATCGTTACCCAAGTGTGAGTGGATTCAAAGGTACCCTGAGATTTTCAATGGTGATTTGGGTAAACTCAAAGGTTTTCAGCACCGTATTGTTTTAAAGGAGGGTGCAAAAGCTGTTGCACATAAAGTGCGCAAGGTACCTCTGAGTATGCGTGGTGAGCTCAAACAGGAACTTGAGCGTTTGTGTTCCGTGGGTGTAATTGAGCCCATTGAGGGTCTGAATGGTTGTCCCCCATCGTTTTGGCGCGCAAGGCTGACAAGTCTCTCAGGATGTGTGTGGACTTGCGCGACCTAAATTCTTGCATATGGGTGGACCGCCAACCCCTGCCCAACATAAATGAAATGTTGTCCACACTAGAGGGTGCAAAGTATTTTTCTTCTCTGGATATATCCTCCGCTTATCATCAAATAGAATTGTGCATGGACTCGAGACATCTCACGTCCTTTGTGACACCGGAAGGTGCATTTCGTTACGTACGCATGCCGTTTGGTTTGGCATCGGCTTCTGCAGTGTTCCAGCGTCTTATGGGAAGCTTGTTTAAGAACACTGCAGGAGTCGTGTTTTTCCAAGACGATATTTTAATTCATGGCAAAACAGAATTAGAGCACAATTCCAGAGTCAAGGAGGTCTTAGACATAGTCAAATCTAGTGGTTTAACACTAAGGAAAGACAAGTGTAAGTTCTTGCAAGATGGTGTGGACTATCTTGGACACCACATTTCAGAGAAAGGAGTTGAACCCAAAGTTAAACTTCTTGATGCCATTCAAAATGCACCTGAACCACAAAATAAAGACCAGCTTCGTTCCTTTCTTGGCTTAGTGGAGTACTATGCCAAATTTGTAGCTAACTTCTCTGATAGGACAGTGTGTTTGCGTGAACTCCTGAAGAAGAATGTGAAGTATGCATGGTCAGACCAATGTGCTGGTGACTTCAAGTCATTGAAAGAAGCAATTGTGCAGGCACGCCCACTTAAGTTATTCAATATCAACGATCGCTGCATTGTTACCACCGATGCGAGCAATGTCGGTCTTGGCGTTGTCCTTATGCAGAAAAGATCTGACAATAGGGAGGAGACCATTGCCTTTGCTTCTAGAGCACTTCGCGGTGCGGAAGGCACTTATTCCACTATTGAGAAGGAAGCCCTGGCTCTGTGGTGGGGTGTACAGTATTTCCGCAATTTTTATGGGGGAATGAGTTTGTTCTGAGGACTGACCACAAACCACTGGTAGATCTTTTCACCACAAGGGGTGGTGGCAGAGCCACTCCACGCATAGCTAAGTGGCAGTATAGGTTGAGCGAATTTAATTATCGTTTGGAGTACGTGCCAGGAGTAAAGAACCACGTTGCTGATTGCCTATCTAGGCTACCACTGTCTGAATCTGTTTTTGACTCTGTGGATGAGGATTTGGAAATGGTATGTGCTGTCAGTGGGGTAGCTGATACAGGTGCTGCTCTGTCGGAAATTGATTGGAAATTGGCCTTGTCGGAAGATAGCGAGATTAGGAAGGTGATGGATTTTGTGGTTCATGGCTGGTCCAACAACTCGGATTTGATTCCTGAACTGATTCCCTTCAAGAGGATTTGTGACGAGTTGTCCCTGGTGGATGGGATTCTGCGTAGAGGTAGTTTGTTGGTTGTGCCCGTATCTATGCGCAAGAAGGTTCTGGAACTGGCTCATGAAGGTCATTTGGGCATTCGTGCCATGAAGCGGAGGGTTCGTGAGGATTTCTGGTGGCCTGGAGTCGATAGGTCTATTGAACACTGTGTTCGAGATTGTGGTGCGTGTGTTCTGAGTGACAAAACTCAGGTAACCTATCCCTCTCCTATCAAACCCATAGTTGTGGAAAACTCACCTTGGTGTAAGTTGGCTTTCGATATTGCAGGTCCTTTTGGGGGTATAGGCAGTTCTCCCAAATACGCTTTGGTGCTGATAGACTATATGTCTAAGTGGCCAGAAGTCAGGTTTGTGGACGGCATAAATTCTGCAACGGTCATTAACTTCTTCAAGGATGTTTTCCTTCGGGAGGGTTTTCCAGAGGAGTTAGTGACTGATAACGGGGCCCAGTTGGTATCAGTGGAGATGCAGGAATTTCTGAAAGTTCATGGCATCAAGCATATCCTCACCTCTCTCTATCATCCTTGCAGTAACGGTTTAGTTGAACGCTTTAACCGTGTGATCAAGGATCAGCTACAGTTAGCTTTTGTCAACGGTTTGCACTGGAAGGAGGCGGTTTCCAACATGTTGTGGGCAATGAGAATCACTCCACATTCGAGTACTGGGGTGTCTCCTTTCACCTTGCTAAGGGGTAGGATTGCAGGTTCTAAACTTAACAAGGATTGGATGTCTAGGAAGGAGGTGGATTTGGAGAGGCTGGGCATGGTAGCTGATGTCAGGGCTGCTGCACAAGCCAGGTATGCCTCAGATTGTGCCAGGGCATCTCCTGTACGTCAAGGTGACTGGGTGAGAATCAAGAAACCTGTTCTCGTTCGTAAGGGTTCCTCTCGGTTTTCCGATCCAGTAAGAGTGAGAGAAGTAAGAGAGCATGTTGTAGTGTTGGAGAATGGGAAGATCTGGAACAAGTGTGCCGTCTCAGTAGTGCCTGAGTCGAAAGCTGAGTTTGTGAAAGGAAAACTTGGGGTTTACACTCCTTGCACGACTCCGCCTCTCATGGGGGAAAGTCCAAAGGTTTCTGTTCCTGTCAGGGAGGTTGTTCCCCGAGCAAGCTCTTCTAGGTCAAGGGTTGTTCCCTCAAGATTCCGGGACTACGTAAAGTATTGAACATTCTTGATTTATTTTTACCTGTCACTGCACATCTAATTTGTTACATTATTATGTTGCTAAAAATGTTCTCATCATTCTTGTGTTTGTATATGAAGAAAGGGGGGTGTGTTGGGATCACCTAGCACGAGGGACATCTGAGATTCCTATCTTCCGTTCCCTGCGTGGAACGTGGAATGCTGTTATACCGGCAGTTGCTGCCAGGGTCGCTGTGTGTCCGGACCGATTAAAGTGAAGACTAGGAACCTTACCCCGTGTCGTCTTCCTTTCAATGACTAAAATAGATAATGAGATTTTGGCAGCTATTGCTGCAACAAAGGAAGGTGCTAATTACCCACGGGGTTTCCCTTCCAACTACTCTTATCAATTAAGTCCCGAACAGGTTCCTTACGTAAGAATCCCAGACGTTGGTGATCGGCTGATTCCCAACGCGGACCGCAGACCTTCCTTGATAATGGCCGCACACGAAGACTTGGCTTCGGCCCATGCTGGCGTGTCTGCGACTGTTTCCATTTTGCAGCAGCGTTACTGGTGGCGTGGTTTATATAAACAGACCCGTACTTATGTGCTTTCTTGTGACGTTTGTCAGCAAATTAAGCCTTCGACGGTTACACGACCACCACAAACACAGCTCTGCATTTCTAACAAACCTTTTGGGTGTGTTTACCTGGATCACTGCGGTCCATTTTCTACTGACACTGCATATAAATACATCTTAGTTGCAGTGGATTCGTGCACACGTTTCATCTGGGTCTGGCCACAACTGAGTGCTGACGCTCGAAATGTCATAAGGGATTTGCGTGTCTTTGTGGGAATTTTTGCCTGTGGCACCTTCCATTCCGACCAAGGTCCGGCGTTCGCCTCTAAGGCGTACAAGGACGCAATGGGGTCTCTGGGGGTGCGGGTGCAATTTTCGTCTCCATGTAGACCTGAGGGTAATTCGATTGTGGAGCGAATGAACCGTGACTTAAAGCAATCCTTGACAGCTAGAGTCTTAGGTACTGGCAGGAACTGGCTGGCCCACTTGTATAGCGTACAACGTGCACTTAATAATCTCCCTAGAAGATCTCTGGGTGGGCGGACCCCATACGAAATGCTCTTTGGCATCCAAATGTTTGTGCCAGACCTTGATGGTCTAGACATGGCGGCGAGTGCCGCAATCTTTGGCGTAGATAATCATTCTACTATGTTGCAGGACTTACAAGAAGCCCGTGACAAACTTGCAAACGAACATTTACCTTCAGCCACAGACGCTGCGCTGCAGATTCCGGTTGCCGGCTGGCTTCCGAAGGTTGGAGATCTGGTCCGAGAGAAGGTGGAGAACAAAAAGAATTTGGCCCCTCTTATTGTGCACCAGTTCCAGTCCTTGGCTTGAAGGGTACTCGTACAGTCATCTTACCACCGCTTCCTGGTCGCAAGGACAACAGATACATCTCAGTGGACAATGTCAAGCTACAACATCTGGCCGATCCTGAATAGCGTAACACCAGCGGTCTCCTGTCCAGCCATTTCTAAGACTCATGTTTGTGGCCCTCCAGCCCACACGGACACTGATGTTGCCATTGAGATGGTAGATTTGCCTGATCGCCTGCCCGACTGCCCGGATTCCTCCTGCAACGAGGAGACCGAGTATGCCTATCCTGCCACCGAATCGGTGGCTCATTTACCAACAACACCACTGAGCCCAATCCGTTATTCCTTTGATTCGGCTTCCACCTCATCACTTATCCCGTCCAGCTTCAGTGTTTTTATATCCTGGTTCAGAGACAATTTTTTGGTCCCACCGTGGACGTACATCTGGTTGGTACTGGTCCTGATTTTTCTGTTCATGTCCATTGGCTTCGTGACAGTGTTTTTCTTGCTCATTAATGGTCACTATTTACCAGAACGCTCTGCAGTGAACTGTGTCGCTGGAACTTTGGCTCTGCATTCTTCTTCTCACATCATGAAGCGTGACCACACATTTGTGAACATTTCGGCTTTCCCAGTCGCTGATGGCATCGTATGGGATGCGGTAAATTTCCAAATTCATGGACCAACCGAAATAATTAATGTACCAAATGTCCTCCGTGTTTCAATGGGTGATGTCGTTAAAAGTAATATTCATTCTGACGATTGGGATGTGCATGCCGTTGAATCGTTATTTACTGATTTGAAATATTATGCTGCTTTTAATGCTGAAGATCTGTATTTAAATTCTGCAAGTTATGCTGACTTGTATTGTTACCAGCATTGGGGCAACCACTTTCTCCATAAACCAAGTACTCTTCGGGGTCCTTTTAATTACACCAAATGGGAACATTGTCCGACCCCTTTGCCAGGTAGCTCCCAAACTCTTAGAAGTAAATTTACTTACTTTACAGACTTTGATAGATCAAACCCTGGGTCCTATTATTTTAAATTGAACACTTCGTCCACTCAGAAGATCATGTTGACCCACACCAAATTGCTATATTCGGGTTCCTTCTTGAACGCATTAGCAGTGGGTGGTTATGAACACTGGCAAGACACCATTGACTTAAAGTCTATTTGGGGCACCAAATCGTGGCAGGTCCGGGGCACGGAAGCCTTACACCGTGCGTGCCTCATCCCAGCCCAAATTTTGTTTTTAAATTGTACGATCTATCAAACGACATGTTGGGGTTTGGCTACTTCTAAACAATTGAATGCACCCTCCATTCCCGCATTGTCTTCCACTCCGAACGACAGCTTGCGTTTTAATATTTCCCTAGACAATTTGCAAGCTTTGTTTCAAAACAATTTGTTTAATACCTCTACGATTGTTCAGTCACCCAGGTTGGCTTGGCCCATAGCATCAAATGCCTGCCAACTGCGTTTTCATGACTCAGCGCCCGGTTACAAACAGGATAGGCCAGATCCGAGGTTTTATGACTCTCGTACTGTTACAACATATTCTGTTGGTAAATTGTGTAAACAGTGGTTGCAGCACTCTTCATTAGATTCTGTAAAACAACATTTATCCCTCCTTTCAGGCAACATTAATCTGTCCGATTTTGTTCTGGGGCCTCGTGGTCCTCGACCTAAGAGATTCATTTATGAAACTTACAATGAACTCTGGAAGCTTTCGCAAATTGAAGCTGCATCCCGTTTACGGGAAATCGATCAAGCAAATTTAGAAAAAGTGCTTGCTGTTGTTGACAATAGTATTAATACCCGGTCTTCCCGCATTTACACATTAGAGAATATTGTTTCCTCTGTTGTTGATATTGTACAAGATGATGTGTCTGTGTTATATCATGGTCAAAATCAATTGCGTTCAGTAATGCAGTTTGCATGGACTTTGCAAACACTAAAAATGGGTAAAGTTCCTTGGCATTTTTTAAACACGACTGCCTTATTCTTGCCGTTTAATTTAACTGAAAAACAGCAATTTATGTCCATGAAAGATGCAACATACACTCTCTTACATATCGAAAAGATAGAATCATTACCATTCTCTGTGGCGGAGTTGGACTCTACAGTGTGGCTAGTTCACGGGGTTATCGCTTTGCCTTTTT
This sequence comes from Calotriton arnoldi, assembly GCA_963921515.1. Taxonomy (NCBI): domain Eukaryota; kingdom Metazoa; phylum Chordata; class Amphibia; order Caudata; family Salamandridae; genus Calotriton; species Calotriton arnoldi. The sequence continues at coordinate 1,255,667 of CAWUFW010000056.1, read as the reverse complement.
CTTTATTTGAGTTCAGTTCCTGCATGAAACATTATCCTGTTGGCCGTTTTCAGCCTTTAGGCAGTGCCTTCTTGCATGAACTTTGGTCCCTGCCTTTCATGTACAGATGCCTTAGGGACGGAAAATACGTTTTTCTCACAGGAGAGTCATGCGATTCTTTCTACTGTGGGTCATTCCCTGATTTGTAAAAACATTAAATTGCACGGGGCTTGTAATGTTTCAGCTCCGAATCTTGCTTGTGTTTTAAAGGGCATTCGTGCTCCTGCTATTTCCCCTACTTTCACTGTGCTTGCAAATGGTAGCTATCTCCTTCTGAATAATCAGGACTGCTGTGGAATGCTGGCCGGCATCCCCTATATTGTAACAGTTTCCCACCGGGTTGTGTGCTGCAAAAATGTGCTTTTTCCTCCCCCGCACAACATAATAGATAGTTCCATTTGGCCTTCCATTCAGACTTTGAAAGCGGATTTCAATAAATTGAGCAGAATAAAGGCGCTATTATTGAACCAGGAGGTTATGCTCACATCCGCACGGGAGACCTTCATCCTCCAGGTGGCTAGTACCCACAGTGAGATACAGGCCCTTTTGAACACAAACCTCCCACAACATTTCGGTGAGCTGATTCACCGTGTTTTCAATGCGTCTCGCACCGAAGGTCTTGTGCACTTTTTTAAAGTTGTGGGCTCTGGCCTTGTTACATCCTTTCAATCTATATTTGGTGTAATACCGGCTTTTATTCATTCTATTTTTTCCAGCGTCTTTGGCGGCTTTCCGTTGCTCCTCGCCTTAGCGGCTGGTATATTGCTTTTGGTCTGTTTGCTACGAAATGGCTGCACTTCCTGGGGGCCTCCTCAACCAAGGTCGACTCCGGATGCTCCGTGAACGCATGCTCATCGGCTTCGGCATCCTACCATTGGCGACACTCAGTGTGTCCTACAGACTTTCTTTTCGCTTTGCGTATTTCACTTGCGTGCAACCTGTGATGTCTTGCATCCGATGTCCTTTCTCTTGGTCCTTGGATTTTTGCCTCTCCAATACGTCTCTGTCGGACCCGGATTTTGGCCAGTTAATGGGTCCTGGAGAGGCCCATGAACGGGACTGTTCCGGCAATGGCTTGATGGCGCGTGCGGCAGCATTTGGAATTTTGGCGCAATGGGATATCTGGGCGGCTGCTCAGTCTCTCCTACAACAAAGTTATGTTGAGTATCACGCAAGTTGTCCCGCAATGCTGATCACTGCTCCCTCTTGTGAGGAACATGAATGCAGTTTTGATTTGTTGCACTGGATGGCGTCACTTTTTTCAGACGCTACCAATGATGTCCTCTTGGAAGGTGTGGCAGTATTCTGCACCTACACTCTATTGGATTAGGGACCTTCACTTTCAGCGAATTGCATTTCTGGATTTTTTCTTTTTTTTGGTGTCCTAATTTCTAGACCCGTGTGGAATTTTTTATCATGGATTTTTTTTTCTCCTCGTTCCCCGTTCTTCGTGGGGACTTTGTCAATAGACGTTTACATTCTGCTCCATCTATTTGAACTCTGTTTTCGTCCTATGTCTTGGCCTATGGACTGACCGGGGGAGGGTGTAGTGTGGTTTGTGGCCTCATTGTCTACATTGCTACGTTAGCTTAGGCCTGGCTGCCATGATGCCTTTTTGCACATGTTACTCTGTGACTTTGTTTTTCCAGACTCTGCTTGTGTCCGGCTATATTAGAACTGTCTGCCTTTTTGCCTTTCACCTTTTCTCCTGTTCCCTGTGGGTTTCGTCTGCACGCCATGTACAAGGTCGAAAAACAACGTCCCTTGTTCTTGCTGATCTGGTCAGCCCCTCGCACTTAGACATAACACAAAATACAGCTGCACTGGAGAAATTTGTGTGCTTTTAATATTGTGATCTCGCTGTTTGTGGCACTCGGAGGAAAACCTTTCCAGGGAGAAGAGCTGTGCTTGTCTGATGATGTAAACCTTGCATCTAGATATTGAGGTATGAGGGTCCGCCTGACAAAGCCCAGAGGTCTTCTATTTTTATAATAAACTAGTTAATAGCACAGGGAGGGTGGTAAGGCCATTTAGCCCTATATCCACTGTCTTTATAAAATGCTGTCCCCGTTTGTATTCTATGGAATTGTAACTATGCTTCTTATTTCATCATTATGCATTATGCTGA